>OY282558.1:20830808-22260852 GCA_958295665.1 Tipula vernalis | reverse complement strand
ATTACAGAACAAACTCGCTTATTGTAACTCTCAATAATTTCAACTATACTCGATAGTTGCATAATAGCAAGTTTACCTCTAAAAATTGTTAGAATTTCGAAAATTAGAAAATTAATTTCGATAACTGCAATTTCTTATTGGTTCGATTTTCCTTTAAAATTATTTCCGTTAAAATAATAATAAGAAAGAAATATACATACTGGCCGCATCCAGCGCATTGAGATCTCACGAAAAAAAAATGATTTTTACCCCGTAAAACAGACGTACTTATTATTAGTAAGGTCTTCTGCGCTGGAAAAATTGTATATTCTTTCCAAAAACCATAAATAAGATGAATTACTCTCTCTCTCTCTCTCGTTTTCTACATAAGGTGTAGAAATTGGCACGTCTTTCCGGCTAATGGACGTATAAAAAAGTGTTGAACGTTTATCAATTAAGAAATTACAGGAACTTTTAAAAATATTGTTTGGCATAAGAAGGAAATATTAAAATTAAAAATCGTTTAACAATGGCCAACATCTATGCAGATTTTTTCAAAATTCTAAAATTCGATACGATTATACATTTTTGAAGCAACAAAACCAATCCAAATGGGAAAATTTTCAAAATTGATCTGCGAAATTCAGATATTTCTTTACTAACGTAACATTTCACTACTGCACAAGAAACATCCTTGCACTACGGAATACGTATCCTAGAATTCTAGCTGATTTAGAGAGTGACATTTCTAAATTACACGAGACAATACAGATCAGCATCAAGAGAAGACTTGTAAAACGTTGACAATTTATATGTGATATTTATTTATATGCGAAATTGAAAAAAGAAAGTCAGTTAAAATTTTTGGATGTGGTGGTTATGGAAAATTTGACCGTTTATATCATAAAACAGCATGGTCCGTGACTGACCTCGGTACCTGAATTGTGATTTATGGCTTCTAGCGTCATATAAAAGGAATTCGGTATTTTTATAAGCTGAAAGAAATTTTAAATCATAAGATGAATGTTTTCATTCGAGAAATTTTTAAATTAATAAGTGTACTGATAAAAACGGCTATCCATAAGATGCAATATCCAGAAACATAAAAAAAATATCGATAAGTACATCAGTTTTGTAGAAATTTCCCCGACTTGCAAAATTTAAATGTTGAAAACGCTCAGCAGATTTTTATTTCAATTCCATATGTAAAAATGCTTATGTACAGTTCAAAACTATGATATAAAAATTGTTGGTATAGAGACCATTAAAATTTTACACAAGTTTTTGTTTAAAAAACTGAAAACCCAAATTTCTTTAGAGTTGCAGTAAAATTTGGTGGATAGGTTGAAATATTCTTGTGGAAAAAGATGTGTAAGGCAGGCGAAATAGTATTTACAAAACGAGTGTACCAACACGTTGAAGATTCCATTTTTGACTTTTCAAAATTCATATAGTAATATGACAAATCATTGATTTTTCGGGGATATTACAGTTTTAGATAAAGAAGAAAATCTTGATAGACGTTTAATTTGAGAAAATGTATATATAAAAAAACGGATTTTAAACACAAATTTATTAAATGTTTAAGAAGTTTTCAAATGTTTGTTACACTATATGATAAAGCTTCTATTCCATGAGAAAAATTAAAGCCAATACCCAAGTATAACAAAATGGAACTGAATTTGACAGTTCCAACAAATGTTCTATTTTTCTCCATAAGCAATGGAAGTGATGGAAATAGTTTATTTTTATATAGTCGTAGTACATAGTATGTATATACGAGGGCGATCAACGCTATTTTCTTTGTTATTTTTGGCAAGTGAAGTTCTTTTGAGCTTTTTTGTGGTAATGTAATTTAAATTTTTTGTAAGTAAATAAATAATACCTATATGGTGTAAAATTGTTAATACTCATTTAATACTCATAATCATAATTCAATAATTAAATAAATCATCAAGCACAGTCCATCAGCTCAACAGTTCACATTGAAAGGCCGTCAAGAGAATTTATCAGCCAAAAATTTTATTGTTATTATTCATTTTTAATTTTATTAAATGGTTAACTGATCTTTAGCAACTACCAAATATACAAATAATCATGTTAATTATATTCTTAATTTTAGAATGTGCAACATCAAAATTAAACCAAATAGCAAAAGATGACTTCCACAACTTAACCCAAGTGTTACTACTTCAAATATATTTTTGTTTTTCTGGAACTTTTTTTGGAACTGAGAACGACATTTGAGTTCCATTTTATTATAAGATTTCCTTTGAACAGTGGAACAAAAACCCTAAACTAATGGAACTAAATATGTTTGATTGTATATATGTATATATTCAAAATAGAATTTGGCGGGAATCAGTAATTTGAGGTTAGATTGAAAAATATACTTATTTCAATATTTCCCGTATTAAATAAAAGAATCGTTTTTTGTATGAATTTGATAAAAATGCATATGTATATTTAAAGAAGTACTTGGGAGGAACATTTTCTTGTTTTTTGGTTTTTGCTATCTTATCGTTTAAGTTGTGGAAGTCATCTTTTGCTATTTGGTTTAATTTTGATGTTGCACATTCTAAAATTAAGAATATAATTAACATGATTATTTGTATATTTGGTAGTTGCTAAAGATCAGTTAACCATTTAATAAAATTAAAAATGAATAATAACAATAAAAATTTTGGCTGATAAATTCTCTTGACGGCCTTTCAATGTGAACTGTTGAGCTGATGGACTGTGCTTGATGATTTATTTAATTATTGAATTATGATTATGAGTATTAAATGAGTATTAACAATTTTACACCATATAGGTATTATTTATTTACTTACAAAAAATTTAAATTACATTACCACAAAAAAGCTCAAAAGAACTTCACTTGCCAAAAATAACAAAGAAAATAGCGTTGATCGCCCTCGTATATACATACTATGTACTACGACTATATAAAAATAAACTATTTCCATCACTTCCATTGCTTATGGAGAAAAATAGAACATTTGTTGGAACTGTCAAATTCAGTTCCATTTTGTTATACTTGGGAAACGATAAGATAGCAAAAACCAAAAAACAAGAAAATGTTCCTCCCAAGTACTTCTTTAAATATACATATGCATTTTTATCAAATTCATACAAAAAACGATTCTTTTATTTAATACGGGAAATATTGAAATAAGTATATTTTTCAATCTAACCTCAAATTACTGATTCCCGCCAAATTCTATTTTGAATACATACATATATACAATCAAACATATTTAGTTCCATTAGTTTAGGGTTTTTGTTCCACTGTTCAAAGGAAATCTTATAATAAAATGGAACTCAAATGTCGTTCTCAGTTCCAAAAAAAGTTCCAGAAAAACAAAAATATATTTGAAGTAGTAACACTTGGGTATGTACATTGTATATCTAGGTACTTTGTAAAAAAAAAATACGAAAAGAGAAAAAAATCTGATGCTCCATCTTTGTCTACCAACCAAACCATCACCTATTATTTTTATTGTGTTGGTATCGAAACCGAAATTTAAACATTGCTGTGGAATTGTAACGTATTTTTGTATTTTTTTATTTGTTTACTAATTTATTTATTTTAGTAATAATTTAGTATTAAAAGGAAAATCACACGTGGAAACAAAGTAATCGGAACAAAAAAACAATAATCAAGTTGCTTCCATTGGGGGTGTTTACATTAGGCATTTTATTCCGGATTCTTCGGCAACAAAATCCCTCGTCGTTTACACTAAGCATTAAAAAACAGGAATTTTTTCATATGTATGTGTAAAAAATATAATCATTTCGTATTTGTTCTTCAAACATGTAGGCCCTTTCCGAAAGTTATACTTATTTATTTCGGCATACTTATTTGCCGCCATCTTAAATAAGTATGTAAAATCATCCGAATTGATTTCACATACTTATTTTTTATTTTGACTATTTTGTAACTATAAAATAATTTTTTATTAAATTTTTTATAAAACTTAATTACTACATAATATCACAATATGTATGCAATGAAATTAACAGAATTTTGGTTTTCGTTTAAGATTTCTTTTTTGTAAGAACATACTTATTTTAAGTTACCTCGCCAACATACTTATTTAAATAAGTATGTCTAAATAAATAAATATAACTTTCGGAAAGGGCCTTAAAAATTTTTGTTTGTGTTAGTGCGAAGAATCCAAAGAAACCAACAAAATTTTGGTGTAAAAAAAATCCCAAAAGTAAAATCACACAAAACCTGTTTTGTGTGAAAAGAGAAAAAATTCCAGGAATAAAATGCCTAGTGTAAACACCGTCATTAGGCATAAAAACCTCTCCAAGAGATGAAATAAAATTAAACATAAACAACAATAACAACAAAACAAAACAAAAACTACGTATTGCCCATCAATCACGACACTCCAAAAATTTTGACTTAAATTTTTAATGTTCTATGTACTTCCATCATCTAAGACTGTGTCTGAAACCTTTGATAAATATCTTTTAGTACAAATTTTTGACATTTCTTTTCCAAATTATCACAGTCAAATACTATGATAATTTTTGACACTTAAAAAATAAATTCAGTGTGTGATCGACGTAGTCGGCTTAGCGTTTTATTTCAAAGAAATTGATTTTCCTCATTCGCTGTTATGAAGATGCATTTTTCAACTCGGACCGTGATTTTAATTCTCTGACCGTAATTGTCGAGTTAAATTACGTAATTGTGCCTTAATGAGTCTCATTTTGAATTTAAGAGTGTCGTGAACATCCGAAATTGTTCGGTCGTGAAGGAGTTTAGGCCAATTTCCTATTTCTGCGCATATTTTCAAATAAACGTCAAAAATTAGTACTAAAAATAAACAATAAAAATATCAAAGGTTTCGGACACAGTCTAAGCGAAACAAATAGACTCCACTAGGTAATATGCAAAAAATGAGAGAGAGATTTCGAAATTGAGTGATAATTTGGCCGAAGTCATTAAAATATTTAACACATTGTATTGAAGTGAATATAGAAACACTTATATTGTTAAGACGATATTTGTTTTTAATACATGAAATTTCTTAAAATCTGGGTCTTGGTTTAACTCTTTCTTTTTCAAACTACTTTGATCTATTAGAAATGAATATGGCGGATTTTTTTTTTAAATAAAACTTCACTTTCTATTCAGCTGCTATTGTGGTGAAAAGAAACAGTCATTGATTTTCGGTTTCTTTCTACACCTATATTCATTTATGATTTCTGGTGAAACAGCAGTCCGATTTCTTTTGATATTTTGGCCAAACCAGTAAGTTGTTAGGATCGTATCAGAAACGAGGTAGATGAATTCTTTAATGGGTAAGTTGTGTTTAAATGTCACGATCTGTTTCCCTTGTCGGTTTCAAAATTCTTCAATAATAATCGTAGTATTATTTCATCAATGGGATAACCCATGTTACCAGGCTCAATTTCGTTTCTTTCAAAATTGGTGTGAAAAAACTTAGCTCCGGTGGTTCTATCCAACTTCCGAAACAATCAATAAAATCGACAATAGTTTAGATTTGTTTTATCATAATAAAAGTGGAATGCAGACCAAACCTCAAGCTATTTATTCATTACTTTTATGCAACCATTATGATGTTTTCATATTTTTACAGAAACTTGGTTGAACGCGGATTTCAATTTTTAGGAGTTTCTCCTTCATGCTACTTTGTGCTTCGTCGTGATCGTAATCCCGACAATACCAACGTAATTGGAGGCGGTGTTATTATTGCGCTGAAAAATAATCTTGAATTTTATCAAGTTAAAACAAATTGTGGCAGTGGTGAGTCAATTATTATCACGATCAATGTGGCGCGTTTTGGCTTTTGGTTGTTGCAGTTTGTACCCCTTGTGGAAATACCGCAGATGTTTGGAGTGGATTTATTGAAGTTTTTAACAATGAAATTATACCGTTATCTACTGAAAGTGATCATTTTTGATTGCGGGATATGATTTTAATATGTTCCGAAGATTGTAAGAGAATTCAATCCAGTTTCGAACTGAGCTTATGACTATGAAAAAATCAATCTTCTCATCAGACCGCGGCGACTGGACTGATTATAGCACAATTTACATTATATATATACAGAATGTGCTGTGCGTTAAGTACTAGCGAATCGTACTAATACAAAGGAATTCTCTTACAATTTTTCTTTTTCACAATATTCACACAGCTCTACTTCTGTGTACGCTAATTTTTACTTTATTAATTTTTTGTTGAATATTCGATTTTAATCTACCAAAGATTTCTTGGTGTTGGATATACGATTATTTCGTAGGATCTACAAATGATGACCTTTTTTAACTTTGTGCTGTACAGCTTCACTAATTTTGGGACACGTCAATTCAATGCTGCATTCAATAATTGTGGACATATTTTGGACTTGATTTTTTCATCATTAGAAAACAAGTTCTCGCCAATACAGTTTTTCTTCAAGGTAAATCAACAATTATCAATTTGATGGTTTTTTCTAGCGAATTGAAAGGTTGGATTTGATCTATACAGATTTTTCGAAAGCTTCTCCGTAAAGTTATTGCTTTTGGGTCAAATTTCATTCTGCGATTAAATGGGTTGCATCGTATCTTTCAAACCGTATGCAATGCGTCAATATCGCATAGATCATTTCGTTCCTATATGATGCTCCGTCTGGAGTTCTCTAAAGTAGTCATCTTGGACCATTACTTTCTATAATAATTATTAATGATGTATAAAATGCTTTAGGTTTTGTAAGTGTTTATGGTACGCTGATGACCTAAAAAGGTATGCGAACATTAAGTCTATTATTGACGCTGATCGGATGCAAGAATAGCTCGATGAATTTTTTAGTTGGTCTATAATAAATAAGTTGTCGTTGAAATATGCTGATAAATGTAAAGTTTTGACATTTTCTAGAACGCGACTGTCGTGCGCAGAGTTCTAATATGTTTTATTTGACGTATAGATCGGTAGAGTTGGTCACATAGCTTTAACAACCTCATTAGAATAAATAAGGCATTTGCTATGCTGGGTTTTATTAAGCGTCATGATGGTGAGTTATGTGACCCTTTCACTTTAAAATGTCTTTACATTACCTATAGAATATGCCTCGGTAATTAGCAATCCCTCATTAAATCTACAAATTTTAGCGCGTAGATGAGAAATAGCGTGTGCCGTTTTTGCTCGTGACATGCTTTAAGAGAGCGTTCAGGGTTTTTGCGTATCCTGTATTGCGCAAATAATTTTAGAAATACGGAACCTATTTTGAATGGTTTTGTTGCTTTTAATCGAAATTACAATATTGTTGATTTTAAAATTTTAACGACGTTCTTTAAGAGATGCAGTCATAATAATTTCATTAATGTGGTTTTATTTTATTGTTTGTTTGCTTTTTTTTTATTCGACTTTTGATTTATCAGATAAAGGGGAAGCCGTTTAACAGTTTATAATTGTTACCATAAAACCTATTGTTTCTCGCATTTAAAATAAACGGTGAAATGGGTAATTTTGTACATAAATCTAAAATGTTAGCGTCCATAATTAATTCATACAGAAAAGTCAAATGAATTAATTCTCAAATACATAAAAATTATGTAAATTAAGTACTATTAAAATAAAATACAAAACTAACACATTTCATGTAATTTTTTATAAGCTAATCATATCATAAAATTATGCAAATTAAAATCCGTAAACAGTACTAAATAAAGCATTAAAATACAACACCGCACAACAAAAGCTCATGTTCATTACTGCATTAAATATATGTTTTTGTATGTATGTATGGTATCATTATAATAATAATATATGAATTCGAGATGAAAACAGCATCCTCCCCTAAATAATTTTATGTAATACGTCTCATAATGAACAAAAAATTAATTAAGAGCGAAGAATAACATAAATTTTCTAAATTTGCCATAACACAAAAAAAAAGCTTAAACAAATTTTTTTTTTTGTGCTCTCTGTTCTGAAAGCACAAATCAAAATGTGAACATTTTTGATGTTATTTCTAGAGTCTGTATTTATATAAAGTTTAATCTCTATGGAGTTTTGCGGGTTTCGAATTTCGAATAAAATACAAAATTTTTGTGAAGGGAAAGCTTTTGTTGTTTTAGGAAAATAGGTTTTTGTGCGACACAAATTTTTCCCAGGATTTTAATTTACAGTGTTCATGAAGTATAAAGCTTTTTTCAATTCACACAAAAAGTTTCGGAAAATTTAATTTTGTACTTGTTTTCTTGCTTCAAATAACGTTATTATTGCCGTCAAAAAAATAAAAAAAAAAAACGAAAAAGTTTTTCCGATTTTTCCAATTTTATGAAAAACTTTTGAAATTTTATACACAATTTAAATTATTGTATTTCTTTTATTAAAACTTAGATACGAACCAAAAGCACAAGACAAAGTTTCCAATTCGATTTTTATGTACCAATTCATTTGGTACAAATACACTAAACAAAATATCATGACAATAATAACAATTCGATTTTCTTTTTATTTATTTCCAGATCGAACACATACTAGTACATCCACACATACACAAACACGTACACATAAAGTGAATCGAAATTTAATTAAATCCAATCGTACAACAACAATATCAACAGCACAAATGAATAAAATGGATAAACGACAATCGATCGATTCGCAAAAGCGGATTCAAATTGAAAAGGCACATAACTTTATGCGACAGTATCGCGATCCAGAGTCAAGGGAATTGAGAAAATTGTCGGCCAATCAATTTATGGATGTGTGGAGTCATTATGATCGTGATGGTAAGTTAACAACTATGTTTGTTTCATATAATTAAATACTCGTATGCTGAAAAATCTGGTATCCTGATATTATGTAAAACTCTGTTTACAAAAATTCTTAAGTATAAAATTCTTTAGGTTTAAATTAAAAGGATATATACGAAACTTTACGAAATGTGTCAACATTTTTTTGTGAATATTTGTCCAAATGTGAGCTAGTGAAAACTTTTAACTCTTCGGTATCGATAACCGTCTTCAACTATTTGAGCAATACGTCGGACTCTTACTAGAAGAGAACGATAGCCGGTGCAAAAGAAACCGCTAGATTAACATATTGATAGCAGCATTATATTGTACTATTTTTCGTACTTCAGAACGTTTCCCAATCAAATTATTCCGACGCTGCTTTTACTGTAAGAAATTTAATTTGGATAAAAGTGGCTTTTGACGGTTGTTTTTGCCAGAGTTCTTCAGTTAAAAGTCGCTGGAATTTCTGCAAATTTTAACTTCGTATTGATTTCCCTGGACATTATGAATTCTTCATCTGAACGTAAATGATAATGTAACGATTCTTATCGAGTAAAAGCATGCGAATCCTTATTCACTCCAGATTTGATCGGTAATATGTTTTCAATTGTTTCACTGATGTGGATGATGTATATTCTTATTGCGCAGATAATGTAGTGGTGCACACGTTCTGATGCTTTCGATTATGGGCTTTGAATCTTCTACTCCAAACTTGGCTAATAAAGCTTTGCATTCAGCACTTTTAAATTGCGTTCCGTTATGAGAATGAATTAACTCCGGCACCACATACACGCAAAATATCCCTTCTCCCAAAAATTGGGTGACTTGTTACGCGGTTCCTTTCGTTGAATAGGACAAATGTTTATTTTTTTTTTTGATTTGATGGTTTTTCCGTGAGTTACCAATTGGTGGTCGTGTCTGCTGGTTGGTTGGTTTAGTGGTATTACAGATAACACAATGTGCTACTTACTCGTATACCACTTTTGCCATACCAGGCCAAAAATTTATCTGGTGATTTGGCTACACCTCATGCCTTAATGCCGTGGGAATCCATAACTTCTAATCTGAAAAGTCAGACAGCTCCGAGAACTTATTTGGGTGGAGCCTGATGAAAATACAGTCCCTTCCACTCTAATAGCCGGATATCTCTTTTGATCTGACAGTATGTTGTTCCTTAATTTGTCATATGTATGTTATGAAATTTATCCAAATTTAATATTTTGATATTTTTGCTAAACTCTTCTAGTGTATCACAGTAGGTACGAGATAGAGCGTCGTGTACTACATTATTTGTACCCTTCTGGTGTTCTATTTGGAATTTAAACCCTTGCAGCTTTAAACTTCATCTGGCTAGTCTTCCGTGCATTTCAAGCTAGGATGGTCTGCAAGGACCCTAATGACTTCTGTTAATTACTCTAATTCTTTCATTGTACTATTTCTTTGAGCTGAATTTAATTTTTTTATGGCTTAAATGTGAAATTTGTGGCTCATTCCCTTCACCGTCTTTTTGATAAAATACTGCACCTACACCTTCAGAGTTCGTGTCAGACCGGATGAAGAATTTTTCATAAACAGCTGTTACTTAACAGCATTAAGTTTCCTGCCGTCTAGACAAAGTCTCGATTTTCCATTTGCTTTTGGAACAAGTGTCACTGGAGAACTCTACGAACTGTTGCTAACTTTCAAGCATACGGTCTATTTCCCGGTTCAAATTTTTGTGTACCTCGGGAGAGATATAACGTTGTTTTATTCGCTTGCATTCCACCATAATTTCAGCGTCGTGCTCTTGAAGTTTAGTTTATCCCAATGCTTCTTTCTGCAATGAACGAAATATTGAAATAATTCTGTCAAGCATAAACTTTTCCTATTCAGTGAAAACATGTTGATTACCATTCTCCAATTGCTGTGGCTACATAGAACATTCAATTATGTTTAATTTTGTGTATATATTGAACGTTTCCCAGAAATCAATCCCCAAGTAGAGTGGTGATTCAAGAATGGGCACAACACAAACTATTTTTTGCAGTTTTTGAGCCAAAATTTACCTATAACCATGCATAGTTATCCAATCTCTCCAGTTCGTGTGACGGTTGACGCATCTGTTAATCTACGTGGAACGTATCCAGTTTGCTCCCACATTTGTTCACTACACTGGCAAAGAACACTCAGGATCCGTCCTAAATACCAACAAGACGAAATTAAAAGTTGGACGATACAGAAATCGAAGTGATATTCCTTGGTTGTGATAATAGTATCGTATGATAACGTCGACTCACAGTATTCGCAGCACAAGGTATCTAGCAAATAATTTAGTTTCTACGCCTAAAGTAACACCATTTACTTGAAGCGTGTGTATTGTTATGATTTTTATACTTTGCTGACCTTCAAAGTTATATCTGGTTATTGAGTTTCTGATTGTAAGGAATGTCGCTTTCGTTTAGCAGCATTGTGTTTTACAGTACTAAAGTTTTGTACAGAGATTTTGACACCTGTTCGATTCTAAAACCTATTCGTGATTTTTTTTGTTTTTTATTCGATTCGTGCTGGTAAAATGGCAAATAAAATAAAATTCCCCAACTACCTGTAAACTACGATAAACAGAAGCAAATCGTACTTCTTTCAAACCCTTTTTTGAACGAACAAATCAAGCACGGAATTGTCGGTATATGCCATCATCGATGCATAGACATTTTTCGTATTCACATACAGCTTGTCATGATTTGTAAGAAATTCGAATCTTGTCAGTCCCTCACAGTGCAATTATCACTGTTACAGCCAATTGCTTTGCGACAATTATTATTTGGAAAGGTTTAAAAAGTTGAACGTTCCCATAATCTAACTATAGAAATTTTAAATTCAAAACTCATAACCTATAAGTGCATTTTTAATAATTAATAATTATAATTAATTAAAAATTAATTTGTTCTTTTTTCCAGGTAATGGTTATATAGAAGGTTCTGAGCTTGATGGATTTTTACGTGAATTTGTGTCGAGTGCAAATCCATCTGAATGTGACCCGGAGGTAAGCAAAAATTAGAGAACATCACACGCAGACGAAATCAAATTAACTCTAAACACATTTTTTCGTGATTCTATTAAATAGGCTGTTACAGATGCCACATTAGAAGAATTAAAATCATGTTTTATGGAAGCATATGACGATAATCAAGATGGCAAAATTGATATTCGAGAGGTTTGTTGCAAAATGTTGATAAGAATTTTTTTTTTCAGTTTCATTTATACACAACAAAAAATACGAAAATTTTCTGATAAGGGTTAAACATAACACAAAAAAAAATTTCTTCCATTTTCATGCTTTTCCTACCTTTCCAAAAAAAAACAAAAAAAAAAACAAATATGAAAAACACATTTGGGGGATGTTACATATAATATTCACAGCTTGCCCAACTGTTACCAATGGAAGAGAATTTTTTACTTTTATTTAGATTCGATAATCCACTAGAGTCAAGTGTTGAATTTATGAAGGTACGTATAATAATTTAAAATAACTGTTAATTGAATTAAAAATTTTATTGCGTGTAATTTTGAAAAGATTTGGCGAGAATATGATACCGACAATAGTGGATATATTGAGGCAGATGAGTTAAAAAACTTTTTACGGGATTTATTAAAGGAGGCAAAAAAAATGAATGACGTTTCGGAGGATAAACTTATCGAGTACACAGATACAATGTTGCAAGTCTTCGATGCGAATAAAGATGGCAAATTACAATTATCCGAAATGGCAAAGTATACGACCTCGAAACGAATTTACCACAAAATTGTTTTTTAATTAAATTTTTGCTTTGTTTCATGATTTCCAGGCTCCTACCGGTCAAAGAGAATTTCCTCTGTCGCCAAGTGTTTAAGGTAAATATATTAATTATTTACAAGAATTTTAACAATTAAATAAGGAATCCACGTTTTTTTTTTATTGTTTTGATGGTCATTTTTGGTTTTTATTTTGTGTTTTGTGACACCAACAAATAATTTTTTGCAGCACAATAATTTTGCTCAAAATTGTGCTTTTTTGATTACAAAAATAAAGTTATTTATTATTTAATTTAATTCATTTTAATTTATTTCATTCATTTTTCGTTATAATTTGTTTTTTGTAATTATACGCTCCATGTAATTAAAGCTAACCGCTCTTTTGTATAAATAAATAATTTTTTAAATTAAAAACTTATAACAAACAAATAAATATAATTACTTAATTTATTGTACACAGTGTCAAATTTTGACCAGTAAATTTTATTAAATTGAGAAAACTGTAGTTACTGTGTACAATAAATATACTTAAACCGATCTAAATTTTAATCAGCGCAATAATAAATAATTAAGCTTTTTTTTTTTAATATTTAACCGTGCATTTTTGATTAAATCAAATTATAACCACTATATACCTAAATATAATTTGATGATAGCTAAAACTATTTAATTTTTTTAACATATATCTATTTCTATTCCTATTTCTAAAAATCATATCACAAAATTTCATTTTTAAATTAATATTTTTTATTGTTTAAAATTTTTTAATTTAATTTTTAACTAAAATCAACTAAACTTTATATTTTTATATCAAAAATAAATAAAATTATTAAATCAAATAATTTGAATCGACGATTAAATTTAAAATCGATTTACGGTTATTAATTGAATTTATAAAAGTAAAATTAAATTCGAAAATAAAATTTATATTTTCTGCAATCAGATTAGAAACGGATTTACATAAATCTATAATCTTTTGTTATTTTGTTTTGATCTCGATTGGGGGAATTTTTTGTTTTTGTACTTTTATTTCGAAAATTCAAATAATAACTTTAACAAATGAATAAATAAATAATAATAAAATAATACTTTTTAAAACAAATAAAATAAAATTTTAATTTAGTTAAAATTTTTTTTTCTATCCAACTATTATTTGTTGTAGATTATGTATTGCATTTTAGATAGACTAGATTTTATCTCTTTTTTCCTATTTATCCAAACTATTATAGTGTGCACTGTATGAGATTGAAATAAGTATAGAGATAATCCCTTAATAGCATTCTAATCTGATAGAGATGCGAATAGTTTGACACAGTTTGACTAAACACGAAATACTGAACAGAACACTAAATTATTACAAAATTAACGTAGTATAGGTAAATGTATGTTTGCATTTCATTCTCCCTACAAAATAAACATAAAATCAGATTTTTTTTTATCTAATGTCAAAATGGTAGAATTTTTACTCGTCTGGAAATTGGATTTCGATAAAATTATTTAATAGATTGGCTAATATCGGAGATTGGCTAATGTTTCCATTTTACATAATTAGATCACGTATAATAAAACCTCGAAAAGAAATAAATCCACTAAATGTTGAGCGTATTTTCATCTGAATTTTCTTTAGAACGTATGGTAAACGTTCTACCGGTTTGACCCATACACAATTTGCAGCAAAATGTTACAAATTGTTTTTTTTTTGTTTTACTATATTTTTATTTTTTAAAACTGATTAAGAGGTGAGACCGAACATGAAGATTACTCAACCAATGCCAAATGAATTAAAATTATATCTAAATTTGAAATGAGCAAGCTAGCCGACATGTTTCAGCAAAACATGTTTATTATAGTGATTTTATGGTTGGGTACAAGCTCAATTTTACAGTGATAAACCAAACGATTTTCCTATCGTAATTCCTGCTTACGATAGGAATTACACTTTATGTTTCATAATAGGAGCAAAATCAGTGTGTCTAGTCAGTAGTTATCCCAAGAAAACTTATCAGGTCAAGTTTCATAAGAGGAATCCGGGAAAATTTGTTTAATTGAAAAGCCCATATAAAATGTAAACAAATTATATAAATTCAACCCATATCATGTCTGGAAAGTATTTCAATAAAAGTGCCTAGCTAATAGTTATCCAAAGAAACATTATCAGGACACGTTTGATGTGGGGAGCCCATGAGAATTTATTTGATTGAAAGACGAATGTACAATTTAGAAATTTGTATAAATTCAACCCTTAAAGTGTAATGTTTTGAAAGTTTTTCAATTAGTGTGGCTAGTCGACAGTTGTCCCTATAAAAATAATCAGGTCAAATCTAGAAAAATAGGTTTGAATGAAGGGCCCATATAAAATTTAAAAATTTGCATAAATTCAATCTTTAAAGTGTTATGTCTGGAAAGGGTTTCAATAAGAGTGACTAGCCAATAGTTATCCCTAGAAAATTGTTCTAATTGCGAATTAAAAATTCGCCAACCTTTTGTCATGTCTGAAAATAGGTTCAATAAAATTGCTTTGATAATAGTTATCCCTAGAAAAATTATCAGTTCAAGTTTCATGTGGATAGTCCAGGAAAATTAATTTGATTGACTGTAAGTTGACATAAATATTCTGCTGAAAAATTTTCAGCAGGATCACATGCAATATAAAATATTTTATTCGGAAAGGGAAACTGAATTTTTCATCAGAATATTTACATATGTAAACTCCCATTGAAAGGCCCATATAACATTTGAAAATTTGTATAAGTTCAATTTTTAAAGTGTTACTTCCGGAAAATATTTAAATTAGTATGCCTAGCTAATATTTGTCCCCAGAAAAAATTATCAGGTTAAGTTTCATGTGGGGAGCCCGAGGAGTTTGATTGAAAGGGTTACACTTTAAGGGTTGGATTTATTTTTAAATTTTTTATGAGCCTTTCATTCAAATGAATTTTCATGTCCTCATGAAACTTGGCCTGATAATTTTTCTAGGGGTAATTGTTGACAAGGCACACGAAGTGAAATAATTTTCAGACATGACACTAAAGCGTCGAATTTAAACAAATTTTTAAAATTTATATTTGGTTGTTCTCATGAAATTGTAGGTAAAATTCCTGTGGTAAGCAGTGGCAAACCAAAATGAACCTATAAATCACTTTCAGCCTTAAAATCACTTCACGGGAATACCAGTTTATAGGTTGATTTTTTAATATTTCATATTATGTAAAATATGTTGGCTGGTAACTTTCGGCTGAGATAGCCAAACTTAGTAAATATCCAACTATATGCTCACTAATCTCCATGTTATGACAACAAGAAGTCAAGAGATTTTATTTTTACAACAAGAAGTACCAAACCAGAAGATAAAAAAACTTTTAGTGTGGACTACTTTATGACTTGCTTACCATTGTTATAAGATTACTGATGCCTCATTTCGGGTCCGACTAACGATAATCGCAGACCAGCCTTGACTAAGGAACCTATGGAATCTCAATGTTGTCAGCACCAACAAGGGCATAACTCTGTTGTTGCAACCAAAAATGTTAGTGAAAAGTTTGCAGTCCTTAACGAGTATGGGAAGGCCTGAAAAAATGTACTGCCAAATGATCTTAAATCATGCAAGTTAAGGCTAATAATATCAATGTTGTATATAATCTGGACGTTTGGATTTTAGCGGGTTTTCGGGTAATTCTTATAAATATTAAATAGTCGACTAAAGAACTGATTTTTTCATTTAAAACTAAATGGGGTATTGTGGTAATACAAACGGTGCGACGAACAGATATAAATATAGCGAAAAGGCTTATATTTTTAGTGAATACTGGATATATAGCAAAGACATCGAAAGCTTTTCTTTTGTAGTAAATTGCTTTGTGGTTTCTGACGATAAGGTTGGCGTGCCGACTGATAACATCAGTCATAAATATATCTTATTTGAAAATATATGAAATTTGACGTATTAAGGCAAAAATACAATGGACTCCTTAGCAAGAAGTAATAAAGTAGACAGTAGAAGACAAACCTCCGGTAATATCTCTACAAAAAATTAAATGTATGCCAGCTATTTGTAAACAAACCTGATCATTTTTGCTCCCAATCTCCTTATCAGAAAGCTCTCAGTTTCAAAACATAGTAGTGATATTTTGAAGTTTGCATTTATGCTAACATTTGAAAGGAATTTGATGGTACTATACATATCCGCATGTTTATTTTAACTATATACGAGTATTTGCCTAAATGAACATTGTTCAAGGGATAAAAAAATATTCGTAATAAGCGTATGTTCAGTATAAACCATTCTCCTATCATAGCACAATGAAGCCTGATTGTTGCAGCCTAACAAACAGCTCGCCAATATTATCATGCCATATTTTAGGTGAGACCAGCTAACCTGTGAACAACCTTTGATAACCAGCTTAATGTTAATAATGCGAGACTTAAGCAAGTAGATTCGTTCCATTTAACAACATTTGATATTTAAAAAAAAAATCTCGTCTACAACGCAAAACATTATGGGTGATTATGAGCTGACGATAAGCGGTTTGAGATTCAAATTTAATTTTTGTGAAATTTTGTATCTGTCGTATTATTGGTATCGATGAATGAAATGATCAAACCTAAAGCACCAACAATAATCGGACTATCGAAATTTTAAGAACTAAAATCAAATTAGAACTAAAATCCACATAGACGGTATTTACCTAGCACAACTAGCATCCTTCAATATAACAAAATATTTATTCGAATTATTTCGAACATACCTGTCATGAGCTATGACTTAACGCTATTACTAATTGGATCACAAAACAATTTTTGATCAAAAATTTTTAATACTGCAATTAAATATTCTACGTACGTTTCTATTTAACAATTTTACTATGAAATAAGAAATTAGGGCAAATGATTTTGGAAAATCAAAGTAAAATTGACGTAATTTTCCCTCCATTACATTTAATTATCAAATTTGGTAATTATTATGGTCAAGGAAGAGAAAGGGGAAAAATGTACTTGCTTGTGACAATTTTTAGTACATTTTGCAAAATACATGCACGAAATTGGTTTTGAGCATGCGCATTGAAAATTAGCCTGAACAAATCATTAATTGTGGCAAATGAGAATCATATGTGTTATGCTGAATATATTTCAACATAATTTAGGTGAAAAGTAAAATAAAAATTGTCACAATTTTTCGTCACGTCAGTCCATTTTTTCCGTCAAGAGAAAAGCAACCATCACAAAACAAAACTTTTTTTATAACAATAATGAAGAGATAGATTTCGGAAGAGATTTCGGATGAGCCTAGACGAAAATAAACGTTTTAAAAATTAAATTTTAACTTGTCTTGAATTGGTATTTGAGAGAAACTTCAATGAATTTTTAAGAATTGTCTGAAAATGGCGCCTAAAACAAATATTAGGCGATTGTGTACATTTAATGTATCGGCTCCCTTTCTTACCCCTCATTCAAGAGGAGGTGCCATCTGGCAAGTTAGTTTGATAGATAATGATTCTGCAAATTTTACTAGCGAAATTATCGAATATTTTTTGAATTTATAATTAGCACAAAAAAAAAGATAAATAGTAATAACTCAGGCAGTTGAGATTCACATGCAACTCAACGCCAACAAAAACTCACCCGAAACAAAAAAAATCAAAATAAATGCAAAATCGTGCACAAATAATATCCAATACTTCCCACTGGTAGTATCCGAATACCAACAATCCAAAATTAATAGTTTTATATAATAGATAATAATTGATCAGGAGACGAGTATATGCGTATGCATGAACTAAAATAAAAAGAAAATAACTGAAATTAATTAGGGTAAATGAAATTATCTGTTCAGCAGCGTAGCTCACGCCAATCACCGCCACCACAGGTGGGATAGGTGTGATGCCGCTTGAACACCAAAAAAATTCGGACAGCAATGGTTGTAAACCAGCTGGAGGTCAAACACCGCGTGGACGTCCACGTGGCCGACCGTTACTGACCATACCGGAAGTTTGAACTGACATATCGTCACCCATTTTATGACTCCGTCCTCCAAGTTAACACCGATAAGGAAGTCTCAATGGACGACGATACCTCAGCAAAACTGTAATGACTTTGTCATCATTGTTAGCAATGGCCCATATTGACCCTTGAGTGTTGAGTGCGATTTCAAAAATATAATTTTATAGAACTTTTATTAAACGAACGATTCGTATGGATTAGGGTTATTTAACTAGGTAATTTAGGGGCCTATTCCATGGGCTAGCCAAACCTTTGTCATCATTGTTGACAATGACCCATATTGACCCATGAGTGTTGAGTGCGATTTCAAAAAAATAATTCTTTAGAACATTTATTAAACGAACGATTCGTATGGATTAGGGTTATTTAACTAAGTAATTTAGGGGCCTATTCCATGGGCTAGCCAAACCTTTGTCATCATTGTTGACAATGGCCCATATTGACCCTTGAGTGTTGAGTGCGATTTCAAAAAATCAATTTTGTGGAACTTTCGATGACTTTATCATCATTGTTGGCAATGACCCATATTGACCCTTGAGTGTTGAGTGCGATTGCAAAAAAATAATTCTTTAGAACATTTATTAAACGAACGATTCGTATGGATTAGGGTTATTTAACTAAGTAATTTAGGGGCCTATTCCATGGGCTAGCCAAACCTTTGTCATCATTGTTGGCAATGGCCCATATTAACCCATGAGTGTTGAGTGCGATTTCAAAAATATAATTTTATAGAACTTTTATTAAACGAAAGATTCGTATGGATTAGGGTTATTTAACTAGGTAATTAAAGGGCCTATTCCATGGGCTAGCCAAACCTTTGTCATCATTGTTGACAATGGCCCATATTGACCCTTGAGTGTTGAGTGCGATTTCAAAAAATCAATTTTGTGGATCTTTCGATGACTTTATCATCATTGTTGGCAATGACCCATTTTGAAAAGGAAATTTCACATTCGATAAATTGAAATGGAAGCGACGGTGTATGTATGTGTGAATATCACACTAATATTATAAAGTTTAAAAGTTTGTTTGTTTGTTTTAGTTTTGAATTGCAACGCTGGCTTTCTTTTGCCTCGGGAAGGTTATAGGGAATGTTTCATTGCGTTTTCTTTTGAACCATACTACCTAATTTAAATATGAACTCTTCCTTTTCTAGAATATTTCAAAATTAGATCAACCTTTCTTATTTTAAAATTGCATTAAGAAGTCCGAAAATAAAAGTAAATTCAGTAATGTACACTTATTAAAAGCAAGCTTTAAAGTAGGTTTTAGATATTTCCATAACCATTAATTTGCAATATTTTGCACAAAAATTCATTGACATATAAAACACAAGCATTGTCAGTATTCATAATATTATTATGTATAAGAGTAAAAAATATACACAAATTTCGAGATAATCCGATTGAGATTAAATCAATCACCTCAATTACTAAAATAAATAAATGAAAATGTGTATACATTAAATAAATCTGTCAGATACTTTGCATATAAATACATATACAGTTTCCCGATAAACATTTCACCTAACTAGAAGTACTTTTATGAATAATATTATGTATTTATGTTTAAATTTTATAAATAAAATAATTTATGGAATGATAATTTTGTTTATGCGAGGACTTAAGTATGATAAATTCCATGCAAATTGGAATTCATGTTTTTTTTTTAACATAATAAATTGTGATGCTGCCACCGTTTTGTACATACATTCGTACTTAAAAATGAAATACAAAAAGCAATTAAGCATAAATTTTGTGTATTCCATTTATAATTTATTTACGCGAATAATTGGCGCAACAGATATCCAATTTAATTATTTATTATATTCGCAATTTATTTTTCGAGTACCACCGCGCATTTATGATTTTCTATAAATTAATTTGCATTAAATCAATTCAATTATTTTTGTACACACTGTGTACAGATTGAGTGAATTTATTATGTTTATTGTAAACTATATAATTAATTAAAAATTATATGTTAAGTAATTAACTATATTTTTCAATTTTTGCTTATATCGTATAGGGCAAAGGTGATGTAGTTTATACGGAAATATTATAATTTCATTATCGATATTTGAATTGAAAATTTTCAAGAGGTTATGTTTTCACGGTGATTATCATTAATAGACCTAGTATAATAGCGTACATCATTCCGCAGAATACATTTTAAAGAGATAATGGACCAGATACTCGATCGTTTAGCAAGCAAGCAATATTGATCATTGGTTTCGTTGCTTATTTATTTATTTTGGGGACTTAAAAATTGTTAGCAAGCATTTCGGGTTTTATTTTTTTCATAAAAATTAGAAAAAATGTAATTAAAAATTGAATGAAAACTTGCTTGGTAAAGTTGATCGAGTAGCCATATTTATTTATCGATTTGCGAATACCAATTACCCCAATGTCATAACTTTATGAAGCAACTTATGGTGTTCCACGCTTCAGGCGGAAATCATATTATTTTCGCAGAAAAGTAATGTAATGACCACTCAAATCATCCCACAAGCGTCAAGTTTGGTCTTAGAATGTTTTCTTAAATTCTAACAAAGTTACGCCAAATAAAATTTCTTTCATAATCGAAACAGAAAACGCAGTAGCCCATAATATTTTCGGAAAAACCTGTTTGAAATAAAATCAAAGCCTCCTGAGAATATTTTTATATATACATTAAACATTTGAATCTAATAAAACATTATATTTTTCAATGTAAAGGTTCAGCAGAAAGGTTTTCTACTTCAAAACCAATTCATGTTTCCATGTTCGAATGAAGCCCTTGAGATTGTTTTTCCTTAAATAAGGTTAAATAATTTATTCATATATTTTCTATAGCAATTTACAACAATTAAGTTCATATCAGTGGCGTACGCACAATTTCTTTAAGGTAGGAGTCCGTTTTTTATTCAGATAACAAAAACAACGATCATGAGCTTATTTCTTATTAAAGAAGAGAAGTAATATTTACAAAAAGCACCACCAAGACTTTTAAAATTAGACAACCAGTTAAATCGTGCATGCACCAGCTGTGGTATTTGATACAGTTTGCAGTGTGCATAGTTTTCTGCAGATGTGTTCTGTTAATTGACTGAATTTAATCCGTTTGGTTCATTTTTGGGGAACTCAAATACTTCAATTTTAAATTATTAACTCGATTGAGTTTAATTGATAGCGAATCACAGGTTAAATATTTAACAGTGGTTAAAATAGCACTGAAAAACCGGCCTATAAAGAATCTTTCAAGATTTAATGAAGTGAAAACAAGTTACAAAATACTCGTAGGTTTATAAATGGAACATACTGTCTCCCAAGGCCATTGGTCCGCTTGTTGTTATCGTTTTGTCCAAATTGCATTTTTTATTTGATAGATCTGCAAAAAAAAATTGGGTCGAACAAAAGACCAAAAAGTACCAAAAATATTAAAAACAAAAGACACATGGAGTATAGAAATTATATAAGACATATTTTTGACACAACATCTTCTGCTATCGTTTACAGCCAAATCGTTTGGGACAAATATTCACAATCATAACAACAAATATGTACAAATTTTGCTTCTCAAGATACAGGAATTTAATATCAAAGTCACAAACGAGAGTAGAAAATTTGAAAATGTAAAGAGTGGCAAACTAAATTACAGAATCCAAGGAGATTGTATTTCAAAAGAAAATTCTCAAAGTTTAAACTTCTTGAACTTTTTCATATGTTTGAAAGCAAAATATTTTATTACGCCATCAAATCTTGTCAAATTATTGTTTCGAAAATAAATTTGTTTATTCAAAATATTCAAGAAACGTTTGATAAAAAAACAAAAAAATATTTCTTAAGACGTGCTCATACCTCATAATTCCATAATAAACCGATATATAGAACATGGGAACATGGTAAAGTCTTCAACGACATTTTTATAAATTATGCATCATAAATTTCCCTTACATAAACGGAAACACGATATTTTCATCTATATTTGGTTAAATTGAATTTTTATTGATTGCACCTGGGATTTTAAAATAAATGTTACAACCAGGAAAATGTATTTTTCCATTCGACATTTTCACAGCATTATTTAGAAAATACACATTCAATTTGGAAAATTATGAAAAAAAAAATCTGGATACATGTTTGTACATTGCGGATGTTAACATTTGTATTAGCTTTGGGCAAATGTTATTTTACATTTTTGAATTAAATTTATGTTATGCCAAAAAAAAAAAAAAAAATTGGGTGAAATGCAATCAGAATTACATTTACATTTGCTACAGACAATAACAACACCGCCATAGTTGGTAATTAACTGATTAGATAAATATACAATTTGTTAGGGTGTCATATATCTATAACGTTCCAATGCGTCCGTATTTATAAATTTTATACACCTTTCAATAATAATCCTAATCTGTAATAAATAATATTTTATGGACCCATATTGAAATATGGATGGGCATATAAAATAGCATAAAATACAAAAAAGGTTATGCGAAAATCATAAAATTAATTTGATTTCTTATTGGAATCGTTATTCACAGCAATACACAAAACTCATAAAATCGTATAAAGTCACAAAAAAAAAAAAAAAAAAAAAAAAATTGGGATTAAGTCAAAAAGTGCTGATGCTGGCACCGTCGTTCATATCTAAACGGTTAATTTTCTAGTCGATAAAACACACATTCTAGTACATTAATTTCACAATGGAGAGCAAATAATCAATCTACTGTACATATAAATCTATCAATTTTGCAATAAACAATAATTATAATCTACACAATCAAATTTTAATTTATTTGTTTTACAAAAAATTTACTAAAAAAAAAAAAATTAAATTAAATTTATTAATCAAATATTTTACAAATTTTTAAAGCACCAACAATTTTCAATTTATTTTTCGTTTTTTTTCTATTTTTTCTGCAATAAAAAACTTACAATTTACACAACAAATTATTTGTCAAAATATAAACGAACAAAACTCTATGCTGCAATTACCTGTACTATACATAAAATATGCTCTGTATGACTTGATTTATCTAATTTGATTTTTAAAACTATCAACTGTGAATGTTTTTTTTTTTTAAATAAACTATTAAATTATAAAATACTGAATAATTTGCAATGAATGAATGCATTAAAAAAATGAAACACAAAAAAATTAAAAAAAAACTCTAAAAGGAAGGCATTGAAGTAAGTATCGATTGGTTTTTGATTGGCTATCCTTTGTTTTTGCTTAGTTTGTTATATAGTATGCGCTTAGTTTTTTGAATGCTTACTTTTATTAAATTTTGCTTGTTTGGCTAGATGTAAATAAATAAATAAATTTATTATTAAGTGTATTGCTTTCTACCAAAAAAGAGTTAAGTATTTTATTTGGTCAAAGCAACAGCAAAAATTAACCAAATTTTGGTCTATTTAACTCTTGTGGCAGGTAGTGAAACTAAAAATTTGGTTAAGATTTGTTTAACCACTAATTTGGTCTTTCTAGTACGATTGTTGTTGTAATTTTTAAAAAGAAAGCAATACAACTATTATTGTTATATACATACGTGACAAAAGAGAGTGGTATTGATTTTGCTTTTACAAACTATAGAAGCAACCTAACAATTTTGAAATCTTTCGTCAATCAATAAAGCAAAGCTTTTTAAAATATCCTCGTGTGATGTTCAGATTTTATCATACATCTCTAAAACTAGAAATTTAAACTGATTTAGGAAGATAAGGCAGATTTAGACAGATAATACTGAATATCCCAATTTTTTTTTTTTGCCCGACCTCCGGCCCAATTAGACCTTACTACTTCTTAACCGATTTTCGATCTGCCTAACAGTAAATTAATCTCAATAGCTGCCTGGTTCACAGTAAAATCAACAGACTATAATTTTTATGATATTGTCTGTTGA
The DNA here is from genome assembly GCA_958295665.1 of Tipula vernalis. Classification (NCBI taxonomy): domain Eukaryota; kingdom Metazoa; phylum Arthropoda; class Insecta; order Diptera; family Tipulidae; genus Tipula; species Tipula vernalis. The sequence continues at coordinate 22,236,452 of OY282558.1, read as the reverse complement.
GATTTTTGAGAATCTGGCGCCTGCTGAGGTTTCTCATATTGACATATCTATTGTACAATTGCTGGGAAATTAACATCACAATCAACGGAAAAAATGGGCGACAGCACGCGCAGTATTAGTGAAACTTCTAATGGTAGCGTAGGGTCCCGGAATTGAAAAAATCATTTTAGAATCTGAATTTGATCATAATCGTTCAACAAATAGTCAAGTTCCATCCTAATTGACCATATTTCAAAACTTCATTGAAAAATCATTTAAGAATCCAACTTTCAAAGGAGATGTCAAATTTTAAATTAATCAGTTAAGGAATAGCCTAGTTCCATGCTATTTACCCATATTCCAGAACTTTATCTAAAAATCGGTTAAGGAATAGCCATGTTCCTTCCTAATTGGCCGTATCACAGAACTTCATGTAAAAATCATTTTAGAATACCATTTCCATTGCATATTTTATATTAAAAAAATGCACCTAAAGGTGATTCATTTTTCTGCAATCGCTCTTTGGTATAGATTGGTAGGAAGCGATATTTTTAACTTTTCCTCTCCCCTCTTGTCATAGGGGAAAAAATTATCTGGGATCGCTATCTATTAAAACCCAAAATTTACAAATCTAATTTTTCATTTGTGATATGGATCTTAATACCATTACTATGAGAAGTGTGGCCATGTTTTATTTTATAAATTCTAGGATCCCAGCCCAGCCTTATGGCCGAATGAGAAAGTTAGTCTGAATTAGCTAAGTATGTAAAAGTAAATTTGGTGCATACAATTTTTGATTTACCAACCATAACATCATTAGTGATGGTTCGCAATATTTCTTGGATTTGGTTCTCATTTTATTTAAAATATGCGACCCGAAATGATATGGCCCGAGGAATTTTACACAGCGTGAAAAATTTGGTTTTATACGAGGAACTCATTGAATAAATACTTTTGAATAAGACCAAAGTATAACAAGCACTTTTAAAAATGCAACTTTGATTGTTTTCAAATTAATCGATTCAAGTATAGAATCGACTTAATAAACCAGAAATAAAATTTCACAAAAATTCATTGACAAACGTGCATGATCCATTTGATGTTGCGAAAGTAGTCAAGGCCGGGATTGGTTATCTACGAGTATGTAAAAAATTAATTTTTTTTGGGCAAATCTAGTATTTTGATTTTTCGTTTGTATTTATGGACCAAAGTATCATTAACAGGGTACCGCGGTATTTGTTGCATTCTGGCTATGTTTTTTTAAAAAAAAAACTTCATCGCTGCCCCAAATGGAATTTCTGTGATTATTTAGATCCAAGGGTAGTCGGTTTGAAACTTTTCTTGAACGAGTGGATGATTGTCACCACCAAACCAATTTCATGTAGTTTTTTTTAAATCTAATACATGACCTATTTCGATACTTAATAACTGCCCCAGTTTCTCTAAGCCGAAATGTTCTGGTTTTTTAAAACTTTTTCAGACTTCGTTTACATTTTTTAACTTGATGTCTAAGTCGGATCAGGAATCTTTCAAATCTTCATGTTCTTCCTATTTCATTAACTGGAAAATGTGTTGCTCATAAATTTTGTTGTGTTTCGGCCCGAATTATGCATCAAGCTTTTCCACCGCAATGTCAAAAACATTGATATCTTTATTTTCCGGTAAATTTTCATTTATGATTGCACCAGGTAAATTATAATAAGCTTCCATCGTTATTATTTTTTTTTTTTTCAGTAATTCTAATGAAAGGCTTTTGGTCTGTTGCCAATAACTCTTTCTCGTGTTTTCAGTACCGTTTTTAATTTGTGACAGAACTGCACCTAGAGTAAAAATCGATGCGTTTTTGAGAGTTTCAAATGATTTTAAGTAATGCGGATCTGTCACATTGATAGAATATATGAATTTTCGAGAGAAGAAGCTCTCTTTTTCTCGTTAGCAATTCACACTTGCCTAGTTGAATTTTTAAATTAAAATATAAAGTCAATCACCAAATCAACTGCGAACCCAACTCTCACTCAACTCAATCACAACTTAACCCCAAATCAATTTTGAAACCAAATCTTTCCCTGACCCCAAAATTCAATCCACGCAACCCCCCAATAATTCCCGAACCGGACACCTCAACTCAACACCAACCCAACTAATTCAACCCCAATTCAACTTCAACTCAAATTAGTTCGAACCAAATCTGAACCCTCTACTCAACTCCACACTCAAAGGCTAACTCAATCCCGAAATCAACTATGAAGATTCGAAATCTACAAACGAGTAAGAACTCAAATTAAATTAACTCAATCTAACCTCCCCTTAAGCCCTCAACTCGACTCCAAATTTATCCCCAAATGAATCTCTCACTCAAACTAAACTTCAACTCGAATCCTATTCAACCCTAACTCGTCCACAACTCAATCCAACCCTAAACTCAACCATAGCTCAATACCAACTCAACCTTGGTTTTTGGTTAATTCGTATGGCATGCACCCGATATTCTTAACGTTCAGCTTCCAAAAGCTTTTAAATTTTCCGTATTGACCCCATAGAAACAGATTGGTGAAAAAAATATGGTACAGGCTTTTCAGCCTCAGGCACTTGCAAAACGTCGAGAAAAGTGTTTTTGGATTAAATTTCGATTCGGATTTCAATAATTTTGCTCCTTTTGAACAGATAGGAACCCGACATTCCAATCAAACTTTGTCCCGCAACAATTAGATCGTCTAAGTAGACATGACAAATTTTACCTGTCAGGCCAAGTAGTTTATCGTTCATTGATACAATACACTGAAAGTTGCTCCTACCATGGTTTCTTTGATTTCCTGGAAGATTTCGAAATAGATTCCCAACAGATTGATCCCGAGCGAGCCGTGACTTCATAGAATTAAAAAGCATACATTTATTTTTATGTTTTTGCTTTATTACATCTGATTCATTTAGAAGTATCTTCTAAAATGCTTACTATGCAATTGTATGGTCCTGTGGTCACAAAGGAAAATCGTCTAAGTCGACTTAAGACAACAATTATTGGCCATATTTACCGGTTTCTTTCTCTCCTCTAACTTCACTAAATTTGACTTAAATGATAATGCCTCCATGTAGAAGGCTCGCAAGCAGTATTAGCTCTAGTCGGAATAAGTCAAAATTTTAATTTAATATTCAACTTTTTCTATCCATGTAGAATATATCTATGTACATGTATCGTAACATAGTCGCGTCCCGTTGCATTAACACGAAGGTTAATATAAACTAGAGCCGCTGAAATTTGAGCTATGTTGGAGCCAAATCTAGAGTGCTGGAAAATTAATTAGGGTTACAATTCCAGATTGAGTCACTCAATTATTTCAAAGGCGCTGACTTTAAGACATAGCAATTAATCTCATCTGATCGAAAAATCCAATCTTAATTTTTGGTTTTAGCTCAAACAATTTTATTCGCCCCAATTACATTTGACACGATTAACAAATACAACCACCATTCTCGATCTATTTGCACCGAAGTTTTCGGGCTTTTTTCGGGGAAGCTTGGTAATAACAAAAATTTGATGACGTTTATCTTCTCCACTTGACTTTTCTCTTGGAGCGCCAGTTGTGGTGCTCGCATAATTCCTTTTCATAATTAGACTGAGTAAAAGAACTCTTTTTTGTCAAGCTCCTCCAACTTCCGAATTGTAAAATGCCCTTGCTCGGAAGTGCGCTAAAACATCTTTCTTTTGTGTAGAATTGTTCCGAAGTTCACTTTAGTCGCATCCGTGGGAAAATCCATCCGTGTCTTCGCTAAGCACATTTGCGTGGCCATAGCGCCGCTGGGGACTGAAGTTTTATTGTACATTTTTCTTCTTAAATAGATTGCTCACCCCACATTGAGTTTTATTCACCAGCTTTACACGTGCCAAAAATTATTCATCTGTAAAATTATTACGTCCAACTTAATGTTGTACCAATTACTTAGAATTTTCATCAAAGTGAAACGTTTGTGTGTTTTCCATATAATTAAGTCCTTCGTCGTTTCTTAACAAAAAGACATAACATAATAAAGAACCAATTACATCATCAAAAGAATTTTACATAACAGCCATACGCAATTTTCCACATATACACAAAACCAAAAAAAAAGACGATAGATTAATTCATTCAACCCTCACATAAAATATGTTTGCTAGACTCAGATCCCAAATGTATTTCATTCGACTGAATTAAATTGGAAAATTGGAGGAGAGAAACGAAAATATTGTGACAGTTTATATTGATATCGAATTGTAGAGAATAAATGTATCGTATAAATTCAGTTTTGTAAGATTTACGAGTATTTTACAAGTACAGTTTGTATAATTTGACTTGTTAGTGTAAATTTGTTTACAAAAAAAAAAACTTCGCGTGCCACTGCTAATTTGATAATTTAACAAGATTCATCGTTATTTCGCTTGTTATAGAATTATAGCCAATTTCCACGGGAAGGAAACCACTAAACCACTATACATGTTTCAGCGCCAAACACAAATTAACGAAACAAATCAATTACATTTCATGGTAAATATGTGCGATTGCATGACGAAAGAGTTTCAAAATTGGATTTTTTAATCGAAAGAAAGCTTTCATTTTTAGAGCTTGCGTTAAATCAAATTACACTCTCGTTTATTATTAATTTAAGCGATAGAAAGTAGCATGAAAGAAATAGGATTTAATCGACACCCGCATAAACAAAAAAGCACTAAACTCTAATTAAAACAACAGTCACCGGATGTACACAACACTTTGTACAAATTTGTATATCAAATTACAAATTGAATTTATTTGATAGCGCCAGAGCACCCTCATATACCCTACATACCAACAAACAAAAAAACAATAAATCAACTCAAACTATATTATTTTATAGTGCCTAGTGTTGTATTTGTATTGTTGTTGTTGTTGTTGTTGTTTTATAAAATCTCTAAAGCATCATTATTCATTCTATCATTCATTTTACGATGAACTCATTTTTGCCAGCACAACATACATAATTGGACTTGTTGAATATTATTTTACAGGGCTGTATATTTAAACAGCGCAACAATTGGAAAATATTTGCTTAATTCCAATAGATGTATCAATTGGTATCATATATCGGTGTTCAAACCCCCCCTTCCCCTTTCCACAATTATCGGTTTGTGATGTTTGTTTTAAAATAGACATAATACTCGGTTTTTACTGTTTTAATAGTAGTTTAGTAAAAGGGGACAATTAAAGGATACCCCACTAATACACTCTGCGAAATAGCTATATGGGACAATTAATTTTTTTAATAAACAAACTCTTATTTTATTTTCATTTACATCAAAATATTTGCCGATGCAGGGGGCATGTAAATTTCAATTCGGTTAGTTTTCATTGTACCTGTATCGTTATTTATAGCAGTTTATTCTCATTGGTCGAAGGAAATAACTATATGGGGCAAAACTTAAAATGCATTTATTTTATTCTGTAATATAAAAATACTAACAATAAGTGAATTTTAATAGTTTGTATAACTCCCCTTGTTATTAATAACATCCATCAATCGACGTGGCATTGAGTTTATTAAAGTTTGGAGAACAGAAACGTCAATTTTTGCCCATTCTTCTTGAATAACTGTTTTAAGCTCCGCTAAAGTATTAAATTGACGTCCATTTTTGTAGACTCCCTGGCTAAGAATGCTCCACAGATTTTCCATTGGATTTAAGTCCGGACTAACAGCAAGCCACATCAATACTGGAATATTTCGTGATTGAAAAAAATTCTTGGTGCACTTAGCAGCATGAATAGGCGCATTATCCTGCTGAAATTTCCAACTTTCACCGTACATTTCCTCCTCAAAATTTATTAAAGTGTCGTCTAATAACTGCACATACTTCTCCGCATTCATTTGATGGGAAATAAAACAAATTGGGGTCTTGCCCCGATAGCAGAAACCACCCCATGTCATAAGTGACCTTCCTTGAAAGTTGCGGGAATGACATATTTGAGGTGACTCACGAATATCTCGCCAATAATTCTGGCATCCATCTGGTCCGTAAAAATTAAATTTTTTTTCATCCGAAAAAATTATTGATCGCCACTCTTCATTCCAAAATTTAAATTTCTCAGCAAATTTCATTCTCGCTAATTTATGGCGTGGCAGCAGTTTAGGTTTACACAACCGATTCAGATATTTCAGATTATGTAATATCCTCTTTTAAAATCAGTTGTATCCTTCATTTAGTGACGTTGAGACACAAATCACGTTTTATTCGGGATGGACTGAAATTTTTCCTGACTGCAAGGCGCCTTATTTCTCTTTTACCTCTTTCGTCAACTTTAGGCTTTGGTCCTGGTCTTTTCACTGTGCCATATGTTTGGGGATTTTTAAAAAAGTTGTTGATTATATTTTTGTTTCTATTTAGTTTTGTGGCTATATGACGAATGGTAGCACCAGATTCCCTGTAGCATTCGACCCTTGCACGTTCATCGGCCGAAAGTTGCGTTCCTCGCGACACTATTCTTTAAAAATTGATTTTGAGTCATTAAAAAAATTATATTTTTAATGGAAGTAAACAATAATTAAGTTACCTAATTTTTTTTGTTATTAGGGAAAAAATAATAACAAAAAGAATAATATTAAAATTAAAAATAAAACGATTTTATAATCAAAAACGCACTTGTCCCATATAGCTATTTCCTTTAACTGGCGGTTGTTAAAAACAACAAATCAACATAACAGTATTGTTAGAAAGAGACGAACGGATATTTTAACTTCAGTTTGTTGAGTAAGCATTGACAAAATTTTCCATACAATATAAAACAAAATCAGCGAAATGCTTTTGAAGAAAACAGTACAGATTACTTTGTCCCATATAGCTATTTCGCAGAGTGTAATTATACAAAAGTTGTACATTTTTGTTGTTTTTAATTTTTTTATGCACAACCTAATTACATAAAAATACCTAATATAATTTGTTTCGATCCACAGTAGTTCGAGCCCGAGCAGCAAAGTAATACTTTGCGCTCTAGAGATTTCTCGGTAAAAAATTAAAAACCGGAAAATCCTATTTCTTTCTGCTTATAACTAATAACACTGTTATTTTAAATAAACAAAAAAAAAACAAAAGAAAGAAAATATAGTAAGACTTCTCCTTTTTCTTACTAGACCTTAACATTTATAAGCATTTAAAGTTTGTTAGTGTCTTGTTTTTATATTACAATTTATTATTGACAATTGAATATTTTATACATGGTACAAGTATGTACTTAAAAAAAAAATTAATTTTTTTAATTAAATTAAAACTTAAATCTTAATTAAATTTTATTTCGTTACGTTGTTTTGTTATTTTTTATCCTATTTGGTTCGTTTGGTTATTTGTTAATTTACTTTTTTAATTTAATATTTTGTTTTCTTTTTTTGTTAATAATTTATTTTACTAATCTAATATTGTTATACAAATCAAAATTTTTTTTGAAAATGAGAAACAAAATTGCAAATAGAAAAAGTTTAATTGAATTTTGCAATTATATTTACATATATACATACGGATAGCTGCTACCTATAAGACGTTTTTTTTGTTTTTTTTTTTTGTAAGATGAAATTAAAAAAGTACGAAATATAAGCTGCTAATGGCTTTGAATATTTTATAAAAAAAATGAAAATTTTAATTGAAAATTTATACTACATTATCATAATCGCTACCGGTGTTTCATGTGCAATTTTATAAAGTTTTTGTATTAATAAGGAGTGTTGAAATTATGTGGGAAGTTCATAAAATTGTAATACAGGAAGAAGAAAATATTAATAAATCTGGATTGATTTCAAGACTTTTATTGAGTTACGATGAAGTTTAATTATTTCCTTAATTTGGTATTCCGCATAATTTGTTATAATTATAATCTTTTGCATTGAATAATTCGAGATCGAAAATAACATTTCATCTTAGGTTTCTCTCATAAATTTTAGCTGTTATTTCTGTTACACTAAGCTGCCGTGCTTAACTTGTTCTCAGAGCCGCGCCACTTACTCGTATATTCTTCAAATAATATCAAAATTAATCAAATTATCTAAAAACATTAAATTGTTGTCATCTCAACCTTTCTCAGTATCTTCTGGTCAAATAATAAGGAATCAAACCGTGAAGTAAAAAATTTAAGCTTTAAAAATTTATAAAATGAATTACACCAAGAACTTTTTTCTATAAAACGAGTTATAATAGAGCTAGAGCACTGATTTTGGTCGTAACAAATTACAATCACGATGAGCAATCAAATATTTTCATGAAGTAATATGAGTAGAAAAAAGTTAATGGAGTGCGATTTACGTTGGTTCTGCCCGGATTATATGGTAGATATTATTTCTGTCCATTCTAACATGGATAGTGCGATGAAAAGAATGGAACAAATGTAAGGTTCTCTGATGAGTTGACTGTACGTGCCTTCTCAATTTCATCTCTTACTGTAGAAAGAATTGAACAAGCCGAAGTCCCTCTGATGGATCATATTCATGCCATTCCAATTACTCTTTAGGCAGTAAAGGAAGTAAAGCCATCACGTTAAACAACTATTATTGAGATGGAATCTAAATACGCGTTGGCACAGCAGTTATAGGTCTCGAGACCTGTCATTAAAGGTATCAAGAACAGAAATCGGTGCATAATTGCAGATTTTGGATTTTTACTGCTCTGAATCGGCTGATGTATAGTAAGGTGATTTTCAATGGAATCAAGGAACGTAAATACTCATTGGCCTCAAAATTTACAGGTCCTGAGGTCTATCATTAGAGGTATTAAGAACAGCAATCGGAGCACAATTGCAGATTTTGGATTTTTATAGCTCTGAATCGCCTGATCTATAGTAAGGTGATTTTCATCAAATCGAATTTTCTATGAAATGTACGGAAATAATTATGGAATCTAAATACGCGTTGGCACAGCAGTTATAGGTCTCGAGACTTGTCATTGACTGTTCAACAACTATTATTGAGTTAAGACCAGAACCCATATTGCACCAATATCTGCATTAACGACAGAACTACCCGATAAACAATCGGGATCTTCCCGGTATAATTCTGAAATTCCCGACAGAACCCGACAATCAGATGTAATCGATGTACTTCTTCTGTTACGGGCACCAGAGTAACTAGTGCAGGAAAGTTTAAATCCGCCACATTCAACAACAGTAGTGGCAACAAATTCTGAGAAAATACCAACATTCACATCAACAACACCTGCCAGAACGATGAAGCTGCTCAATTTATCGTCGTAATCGCCGGAAAGTTCTGGCGAAACGCAACAGCCCATTAACCTTCTTACCATACTGCGGCATAACCTAGATGATGGATTTTTGTTACTAGTTTAAAGTTTTAATGGTAGGTTTTACAGCTACTTATTCTACCACCCATACGCTGACGGTGTGTTATATTTTCTGTCCAATATTAAACCCTAAACTATGGCAATCGGGAATATTTGTTGAGTACAACCAGCAGTCCCTTTTAACAGAATACCAGGGTATAGTATTTAAGCCAATTCAACTGAATGAACTCAAATCAAAGGTTACTGTGGCCGATGCTCATACTGACGAACCAAAATTTAAACGAAATGGATCCTCCAAGAAACCTTTCAGTGGAAAATATTCAACAAGAGACGTAAGTACTTGTTCGATATACTACCAAAACTTTAACAAAATGACATCTAAAGGTATTGATTAGGGGGGCTTGTATCCTGTATCACAGAATTTCCCAAGATTCTTCTATGTCGTTTAACATGCAACGCTCTAAAAAATAAAGACACTTTATAGAGTTAGAGTGTAATGAACTGAATATTCTGGATAGGACCGCTAGAGTACTTTAGAGAGTATGCTGGAATCGGTCCTTGGTAAAAATAACACTTCCGGATCAAATGTCTGTGCATGTTGTCACATTACATTTTGCATATTCTTTTGGATAATCATCAATCGACATTGTCATTCTGCAAGCTTCGTTTACTTTCTAGTAACAATCACATTTTGAAGCCTTACTATGTGTGAACAAACTATATCTTGTTATGACCACAATATGTAAGTTGAACTTTATACTTTATGCACGTATGTGGAGATTTTCCGTGTCCTTTTAACGTTTTTCCGAATACTTCGCAATATTTGACAGAGTAGCTCCATCTTTCTTTCCTTTGTGCTATTGACGTTATACTTATAGTAAGCTCTTCTAGAATATTCCTAAGAGGTTTGGCATTACAATATTCTCAGAAAGTGCAATGCCTTCGAACGTGACTTCTCATATTTTTAACACCATGGCAAACAATTGAGAACGCTAATCTACAAACCATAACGAAATCAAAAAAAAAATTAACGATTAATATGAAATTACAGCCTTATACATACCCATATACTTCCATATATTCCTAAAAAACTAGTAATAAACTTGCAGAATGAAACATCGGTGCGCCTTACTCTAAAAATTAATTTACAAGCAGCACACCATATTTTGAAAAGTTATAGTTCTGTGAACAAAGAGCACATACGCTCACATCTCCTAATTACACAGAAACAAAAAAAAAACTTTTCCAAAATTTTCATTTAACTTTTTACTCATCGCATCGTTTATCGAATCTCGAGTCGAACGGTATATTCAGCAGTAATTACAACCAATTAAGTTATGTACAAAAACAAAAATATTTTGTTTCTCATTTTCCAAACTCTAACAAATAAAAACTATATCGAAAACTATTCAACAGAACTCACACAGTTTCTGTTCTGTCTGAACATATCATAAAATGTAAACAAGATTTTATTTAATTGAAAATTAAAATTTTTTCAGGGTGCTGCTAAATTAACTAAAGAAGATATTGAAAAAGTTTTCTCATTATATGACAGGGTAAGTACTTGAAGAATATTTAATTTAGATTTTTTTTATAAGATGAGCAAAAATAAATTTTAATATTAATTAAATTACTGAGAACTCAAAGTATTAATACATTACATTACATAAACAAAAGAAGAAAGGACAAATAATTTAATTTATTGTTAGAAACCAAGAATTTTCATTTTGTTTTTTTTTCTACATCTGTCATTCCAAAATATTTATTGCCAAACTTTTCATATTTTGTGAATTTCGATCCTTTTTCTTGCCATCAAAATTTTTTGTTGTTGCCACCACAAGTTACACAAAATTGTAGTAGAAAAAAAATTTAAAATTTCTCAAGTTTTCGTTTGTTTTCAAAAAGGATATCCGTCTTTTTCATTTATTTTTATTATTATGATTTAGTGTGGCATATCAATGGCCGACAAACAGGTTAAGTACATATTGTAATTCTGTAACAATGATAACACGACCTCATGTCGATTATTTAATTTAAAGATTATATAAAAGGATTAAAACTTAATACAAACAAAAAAACACAAAAACAACAAATCAAAAGTCTTGACAATTACACTCTTAAGGAAATTAATTATTTCTGGTTGAGTAGATTGTTCGTGTACCAAGACCGGAATGAATAAAATTTGAATTCAAAATTTATTTGCTTTTGTGTTTTTATATTGGTTAAATTTATTTTTAATGTTTATTTATTTATTTAAATGTACACCAAAAATAACAACAACAAATAGCATATTTACATAAAAAAAATTCTGTGTGCTTTTTCGCATTAGCATTTTATGTACCAAATTGAATTAGTAATCTAGAATTTGTATTTTTTTGTAATTACAAAATTCATTGGTGCTGAAAGAAGAAATGAAAATCGGAGGGTGGATAATGTTCTTAAGTGCGGGGATTTAGGAACGAGTAGTACCATTCATCGAAAAGAAGAATGCAAACTGTGCTTTTTCGTATTTACCTATAAAGTACTTAAAAATCTGCTTTGTCTAACCAAACCAAAGGTTGCTAGGCAAACCTGTTTCTATATTACCTGATCACAAGGATTCAAGGACTTCGATCCAAAATTTTACAAATTATTTGCGGAACGTTTGATCGAATTTTTATTGAATTAGAGAAAACGTTTCATTGAACGACAAAGTCGAAATAATCACGTCGATTCAATGTACATCTTCTATTCTCAATATCTTCTATTTTTCTATACTTTTGTATGAAAATTATTAAATGTCAAAATAGAAGGAAAAAATAGAAGAATTGCTATTCCACATTTAAAAAAGCAAATTTTTTGATTTTTTCGCATAGAAGACTTTTAATAAAAATAAAAGACATACAAATGCGACTTTTATGATAAGAAGAAATATTTTTTGTTCGATTTTTATCAAAAGCGAGTTGTGTTCTTGTATGATTGTGTTTTTATTTCCGTCTTTTCTGATTAAATCAAAAAATTAATTTAAAAAATGGATTTTTATTTAATGCAAAGGGAAAGAAACCGCCAAACGCGCATTGCTACGTAAGGAAATCTATTAGTTGTTTAAAAAAATGTAATTAAATATATTTTTTTAGATAAGAATAAAAATGAGACTGAAAAACATAAGAATGAACGGGGATCCTTTTGAGCTTCCTGACAGTGTATTCCACAAATATTTTCGTTTGCAAAAGGGAAATGTTGTGACATTGATATCTGAGTTAGCAGCAAAATGTCGATTCCACTCAATACCATTTAAATTACAAGTTTGTATGAAATAGTTTAAAATGCAAATAGAAGGTACATATGTGAGTCTTATTTTTTTAGGTGCTAGCTACTTTGGATTTTTATGGGCAAGGGAGCTATCAAGCTTGTTTGGGGGAATTGAAAGGTAGATTTCGATGTTTTGTTACGCCATCGGGTTCTGCATATTCCCCCTAAGAAACCAGCCCAAATGATATATGATATATTTTGCATTACACAACAAGTTTTTGAATGCTATAGCAATAGATGCTGAAGAATTAATTGAATTCGACGGCTTAGAATTCGCAAACGAGGAATTTTCAAATGAAACATCGGAAATTGATACCTCCATTAATAGAATACAATGGCGCAATTTAGGGTATCAAATTCGAGACCAATATGCGAGTAATTTAAAAAATTTGTAATAAATAATTAAAATTTCATTAAAATAAATATATTCATTTTTAAAAATAAAGTATTTCGATTTTTTACTATATATTCACATATTCACAATAAGCTCTATTGCTAAAAATATTTATCACAAATTCACAGCTGTTGCTTTTTGGTAATAAAATTTTTTGACGTTTACATCAAAAATAGAAGAAAAAAAAATTCGATTTCGAACTTTCCTTAATAAAAATAGAAGAGTAGAATCCCACTGCTACACTGAATAGCAAAATAAAAGAATCTTCTATTTTTGAATTCTTCTATTTGATTGAAGAAGATTTTTCAAGAAGAATAGAAGATTTCATTGAATCGACGTGAATACATTTTCCATGACTCACTCCGGTTTTTTGATTTTTTTTTTGGTCGGCTATATAGTAAAACAATTCAAAATCATAGTAGGTTGCGAAACGACATATTTTTCGGAACTACTCTTCCCCCGTAAAAAATGCTTAGGCGTTTTACACAAATAGTGCACCTACTAGTTCAGTTTATGATTTGATTTTTTCGTGAAATTGTCCTTTATTTGTTTTATACGCGTTTATGTACGCGTTATTGTTGTAAATTAATGACAAATATGACCTCGTGGAGAATGTTGACATAACTGCTTGTAGTAGTTGTACTCATAAAAAATAGCTAGAGTAGTTAATTTAGTAACTTATAAGTACTTCCGGTGGTTTATTTGAAAGCCGCTATTGTTTACATTGGGTGCATCCAGCGTAGGTAGATCCTACATTTGAAATATTCTAAAATGTAGAATATTTCACTCAAACGAAAAAATATCTAGATAAATATAGACTACAATTTTAAGTCCCACTACAACATGACGCCTCTACATTTTTAGTGCTTTTAAAAATATGTAGATGAATGTAGCACTCTGGATGCATGCTTTTTTTCATTAATTCGCCATATTGGAATTTCGTTGTAATGAATTTATGGAAATGTGAAATATTCTTAATTTACTTCCTAAAAACCCATTCGGTTAGCGATAGTGCATTTCCATTTTCCCTATAACAAAATTCCCATTTTAGCGAATAAAAATTCGTTATAAAGAGATTTCACTGTATTAGTTTTTAAATTTAAAGACAATTTCGCCGATCACGAAGATCAAAAAGTTAAAATCTGAATTTGATGATCGATAATTTTCGGTATTTCAAATAAAATTCGATTTACTCGTTTTTCCAATTTTAACTGCAAAACCGAGTTGTATTTTTCTATTATGATATATCCAGAAATTGTATCTTTAAACCAAACTTCAAAATTAGGTATAAATCAAAATCAGCAAAATATACCAGAACAGGAAAACCAACCCTACCAAAATTAAGGAAAAGGCACCACCACCAATCAACATTATTGGCGTAGCTGAATAGGGTACTATCCAATCATTAATGAAATCGGTGACTACAAGAAAAAACAAGTTGTAACATTGATATTGATACTTATAGAGAGCCTTGGCTGCAAAGCTGACAGATGAATCGCAAAAATTTTTGTCATTTTAACAGGCGAACAGAAATTACAAGAAGGTAGAATTGTCAGCAATATAACTTTATTTTGTATGTTCAAGTGTCACATAACTTGAAGTAGCACGCTTTGATACAAAATAATGTCACGTTGCTGACAATTATGTTGTTTTTTAAATTCTGTTCGCCTGGTAAAATAACAAAAATTTGTATGCGATTTTTCACCAAGTCCGAATTTATCAGTATTTAAACGAAAAACTGACTATAAATTAGATGAGTGGTTGGGTGGTAAGATGAAGGAGTGGTGTGCGAAAGGTGTGTAGTTCGATTGTTCAAACTTCCGACTTTATTTTTTTTTAAGCAAAAATTTTTTTTTTTTTTTTATTTTAATCGATTAATCTTCTCGGATTATCCCCAATTCAAAATTTTTAATCTAAAAACAAATTTTTCGTTGGCTTTGCTTAGATTCGACCTCCAGACCTTCTTCACTCCACTTTATCACCTTACGACCTCGTCTATTTTATCATATATAAGTTAATATACATTTGTTTGTTTTATGCAATCAAAATAAATGTGTCTATAATATGTCGATATGGTGACATCTCTGTTAGGGCATATGTACTACATTTACTACACAATGTTTCTGCTAAGTGCTGAAATATTTGGTTTTACTTAAAAGAGAGCGTGTGTTTTACTTTTGTAAAAATGTCTGAGACTCGATTTTTTAAATAATTAATAATTAATTACGTAACATTATTATTGCATTAAAATTTTGTTTTTAAACATTATTATTGCATTAAAATAATTAGAATTAGTTGTACTAAATATTCTGGTAACGAAATCGCCATAAATTCAAAAAGCAAACTACTCATAAAATTTAGCAAGAGTAGCTGCGTGCAGTCAGAAGTACTTGTGTGTACTTTGCCACGTTAAATGGAACCCAGCAATTAGAAAATATAAATAATTATTGATGAATATGGATATGAAACTGATAAATTGGCCTTAGCACTCCTTGCCAGAAATTTGAATTCACTTTCCAATAGTAAATGTAGTAGCTGAGCTACTACTCCGTTCATCGAGCCCAAAACCTACCCCTATCCAGGGGAATAAATTAGTTTGGAAACTCTAGGTATTGAGATTTTAGCTGAAACTGATAATAGGCCTTAGCACCCCTTGCCAGAGATTTGAATTCACTTTCTGATAGTACATGTAGTAGTTGGCCTACTACTCCATCCATCGAGCTCAAAAACTACCTCCTATCCAGGGGAATAAATTCGTCTGTAAACTTTAGGTACTAATTGAGATTTCGTGTAAAATCGTTCATTGACCGTTAATACCTACTACTAGATATTTGAACTTGGGATCCGATAGTACATGGAGTAGCTGCTTAAAACTGTTGTCCATTATCCCGATTAACGATTTCTTAAACCAGGAATTAATTTAAATTAGACATTTTTTCTGGCGATTAAGACTAAAAATTGTTAAATGTCATTTACGCCACTTGCCTATGGTTTGGATTCATTTTTTTATGGTCCATATATTATTTTGACTAAATTCCACTAACATTGCCTCTGAATGGTCTTACTTTCACAGGAAATCACTTTTATTCGAAAGATTTTGTAATGAAATTACATTTTTAGTACTAAGTATTTTAATATGAATCGTAATTTTTCCAATTGGAATTTAGTTTAGCAGTGTGAAACTAATACATATATAGAATCTGTGGATTTGTGGAAAACTTCACATCCATTATTAAGGTGCATTTATATCGAGCCACAACTTTATACACTTCAGTTTTCTAAGAAATCAAAACCATCTGTATTGTCAAAACAATCACTATTAACGAATCTATATTCATTCGACTATTAACGAATCTATATTCATTCATTCGGAAAATGTTCAAAGCAATAATCATTAAAATGGCAACGCCAATGATTCAGGGTTCCATTCTATTGAGTTTACCAAAAAGAGAGTATCGAACAAATCGTTTTTTGGCCACACTCGCTAAGGAACCGATTAAATTGTTGTTCTGTAACAAAGTTAAAGATTTGATTAATGATTTTTAAAATTCCGTAATTACGTTTCAAATTTGATGATTTTTGACGAAAACCATTTACACGCAAATCACATTTTATAACTTTTTTTACTAAACTGCAAAAGTTGTATGTATGGTTTTGTTTGTAGAAGTTTTCTAGTGGTTAATAAATCATTTAAAAAAATTAATTTTAAGACTTTATATTGATATGCGAAAAATTAAACTTATCGAGAAATTTTCCTGTTTTAATCAAAAATGGTTTAGGACTCAACTACTTATCGTGCATTTTTAATTCTCGCTTAATTAAGTAGATGTCATACACGGCAAATTTACGCAAAACGTAAAGTAAAACAAACAAAATTTCGATTGACGATGACGATAGGAAAAGTAAGGAATACGATGCCTATCGGAAATAAAATAAACCATAATAAATCATCACACCTAGGGTTTGTCAAAAGTAGGATTTTCTGGGATTTCCCGGTTTTCGATCAATTTTTAATTTAGTTTATATTATGTAACTCAATAACCATAGCATAGGAATAATATATTACAGAAAAACAGGGTTTGAGCGACTAGTTTGGGATCAGCCTTTCTCTTATTTCCGAATACCCGTTCGATCCGAATGTAGAAAATTTATTAATAAAGAAAATAAATTCAGTTCCATTATGGTCCACATTAATGAACATTTGGGGTGTGTTCAATTAGGAAGGAACTTGGCTATTTCCTAACCGATTATGATGAAATCCGATTTGTACGATGGAAATGGGATTCTAAAATGATATTTAGAAAAAGTTCTGGAATATGGCCAATAAGGTAGATTTAGATTTTAGAATTCCATTTCCTAAATTCCTCCAAGTTCCTTCCTAAGAAAATGTTTTTGATGGATAAACTTTGCCTCTTAAGCAAAAGTCTCTTAGAGGAAAGTTTTACTGTAATATATTATTCCTATGCGGTTACAGAGTTAAAATAGTAGATATATAAAACAAAAATCGAAACCCGAGGATTTCCGATTACATTTTTGAGATACAACGGGATCCCGTTTTGAGAAACCCTAAATTCATACCGTTCAGATAAAACTTATTATCAATTGGAGTATCACGGAATCCATCTAGCGGATTTTCTTTCAATTAGGCCAATGCAGTTTTTTGACGTTTCATTAATGATGTAGATAGTAATCAAACAGCCATTGAGAACTAAGGTGATTTGATGTGATTTTCATTTTCTTATGGGATTTTTGAGCACTCAATTACACTAACAAATTGTCATAAATTCAAACGTGACATTTGTGCCTTGTCCCAATTATATTTTTTTCCGCTAGAGGCACATTTCGTACTAATCCAACCGTTAATAGTCTAAATTTACACAATTTTAGATGTAACTTTAGACACATTTAAATGACGACATCAAATTTGATGTTTTTATTTGGTAAAGTAGCGCCTTAAGGTTGATGCACTAGTTTGAATTTAAATCCTAAGATTTTATACATACCCGTTTCAAGCTAATCAAGCAGCAATAACTTTTATATGCTGCTTTAATAATTAAAAATTAATATTCTTAAATTAAATTGAATATTTCTAATTTCTTTTATGAATTGAGATTGAGAATGGCAACTATATTCTTTGTTATAAACAAACCATTTCGTAAGTATTCTATAAAATGTGTATCCTTTAGTATGAAAAATTGAAAAACATCAAACTACCCACTTTCTACATTTTATGAATCAAGGGTAAACCTCCAACCATATAAAATTTGCAGTTACTTTCTCACCCTGTGCTTACTAATTACATAATAACATTTTTTTTTATTATATTACCATTTCGATGCAGTATTCAGCACTAATTCATCGATTTACTTAAATTTACTCATACCCAACACTCATAAGAAATCGACAAAAATTATTTTCCAATTTCCAGTTGAATAAACAAAAGGATCTACTAAAGATTTTAAGCAGAGATTTTGTAAATAAAATGGAAAATATTAAGGAACACACAAATAACAATAAAAATCCCCAATTCATTTAAGAGATACGAATACAACAACAACCAACCAAGAACAATTTCATAATATGGGGCTGGTAACCTTTTATGCATCCATTTTTTCATAAGGAAAAAAATCTTGATTTTTTTCTTTTTGTTATCAATTTTTTGCAGAGATAGTAAAAATAAAATATAATAAATCTCGTTATTGTGTACTTTAAATATATTGTTTCCATTCTACTTACATATTATCAAAATAGCAACAACAATTATAAAAATCTTTGTGATAACAAAATTGTTCTGATTTTTTTTTTTTTTTTTTTGGTTCATCGTCAAGTATTTTGCTTCATCCCTTCAATGTTCGATACTTAACAATTTTTAACATTTTCTATGTATTCTGTTCTTAATGGAATGGGAAATGGGAGGAACAAGTAGCGGTACAATATTGTTCGAAGGTTTTTGTGAAGAAAAACGAAGTGATTTATGTGAAACGAAACATTTTCAATTTCTGTTAAATTTTTACCAAAATGTATTTCACGTGCTCACGGCAATAAATATATGCTATGTTCCTTGTTCCACGCTGCTAAAATACAAGCATATTTCATAATTGAATTACATGATTCCTAAATAAAAAAACATAATAAAACCAATTCTGAAAATCAAATGTTGCGTGTTTCAAATTTCAAGAGAGAGAGTTGGGTCTTGGGACAGGACGAAATTTGATTTTCCTAGCAGTCATATTTAATCAATTAATTTACAGCCTGATTAACTGAAACCCTTTATTGTTGAAGACCTTTAATTACTTAACCCAACACTACCATTTACATGTGTTGAGGAGCTGTCGTTGAGTATTTACATAACAATACTATTTGTCAGTTTCTGTTACTAAGAGTCAAATGGTCCTATCATATAAGATGGCCAAAAAGATTGTTCGTCCAAAACAGGTTTTTAGTATAGTATTTCGAAAACGGGTTGTCCGATTTGGAATTTTTTTTCGACAGTCTATTTTTATGGAAAATAGAGTAGCTTTTGGAACCTGTACGAACCTGCCACACGAATTGACCGAAAACCACGTGGTGATTTTATTTCGTGCTTTCTATCCACTTTGACCAATGTTTTATATATGCTGGTTTGAGATTTGAGTAGGGCGTTGGCTGGCCGGTTGAGTTGGTTCCATTTGGCAGTCAATTTGGGGTTGAGTTTTGTTGGTGTTTGGTCAGTGTTTAGTGAACAGTTCAGCTGGGGATTTATTTGGGGATTGAATTGTAGCTTGAGGTATAGATTAGGTGAACTTTAATACATGTAAAACGCAGTATTTTTTGTTTTGTACAACAAGTGGATTGTGTACTGTTATGCTTGGACTTAATTTAGGGATTGAGTTTTGAGTTGGGTTGAAGGTTGATGTGGGGTTGTATTCGGGTTTAGTTGAAGATTGATTTCGGGTTGGGTTTGGGGCTAATTTTAGAATTAGGTTAAGCTTATCGTAGGGGCGTCGGGGTTAAATAGGGATTGAATTGTGGTTGATATGCCAAGAAAATAAAAGGTATTCCAATTTGAGGTTAATTTGAGGTTACAGTAAAAATGGAGATTCGCCATTTTTTCTTTATTTTTGCCGTGACTTTTATTACGTGGATATTCGATTTTTTTATTTTTATTTTAAAAAATAAAATAAATTAAAACTTTTTTATTAGTTAAACACGTATATATATTTATATAATAAGTTTAAAATAAATTAAAATGTCTTTCTTTTCGTAATAATTATTTAATGAAATTTTGGAGACCGGTTTCGGATTACATCCATCGTCAGTCCAATTTTTTAATTACTGAATTTGAGGTTAATGATAATACAATTACTGTTTAGTAATGGAAAATAATGCCTTGTAAGTGACCTCCTGCTACTAAATTTTCGAGGACATTCTGACATAATTGCGGCATATTCTCCTTTATGTACCTTTACAAATCCCGATTAGCGAATTATGGCTTTATTTTTTAGGTTATCTGAATCTTGTATTCCTTCAAATGAAGATCTTTGTGCATAATTCTGAATAAAATGGTTTACAGCAGCAATATTTTCTTCTGAACGACCACTACGATGGTATATTTTGCTTTTTTCATCCATTAACCGAACCAGTTTCCTTAAATTTTGCAACAATTTTTCGAATGGTCACAATTGACGGACAATTTTCTCTTCATATTCTGTACGAAATTTTCTTACAACTTCTACATAACTTTCACCAAATTTAAAATAATTTTTAACAATAAATATGCTTTGTTCAATCAACATTTGTATATATCCCCATTTTTAATAACCGAAATGTGTCTACTTGTCAACCGATGAATCTAACTGCACCCACTGCTACCTTGATTAGTTGGTCAGCACAAAAAATCTTCTTATTTATAATTAAACTGCTAACTTGAGAAAACACGACTCAACGTCCACTAGCTTTAGAAACATCAAAGAACCTTGATAAAGCCTTGAATATTTTTCAACATGTTCTAAACTTCCTTACAATTTAATATATTGAAAATTTAGGATCGATTGACAAAAAAATTTCAAAGTACCTCCTTTACCAAAACGGTTATAAGTCAAAATGTTCCCCTTTGGCAAGATGGGGGCCTCATAGATTTCTCATCAAATTATCGGCATCCTCACTCGGCATATGTTTCTTTACAAGCAATATACCTTGAAGGTAACTTCCCATTAAATTTTCAAAATATATATAAAGAGCTACCGGTATAGCTAAAAACAAGCTCTGGCAACAAAATGTGTAACATTTACGAGAATTTGCCACTCACCTTACCGATTGTAATGACAGAAGCCACTTTCATTGAAAATAGCCACTGTCATGAGTGAACACGATATAATTTTGAATCACGCTACAAGCTAGAGATTTAAAATAGTTTTAAGATTTGAATTCTGACTTTAATGATCAACCTAGGTACTCTTCCTCAAAATCTCAACAGATTAGTTAATGATTTTCTGGTCTCTCAAGTTAACCATCGTATCCGAACATTTCAACGGAGTTGCCTTAAATAGATGCAACATCTTCTTCAAATTGAGCAACATTCGCATTTGCAAGATTGCTAAATGCACATATCTGCTTATCAGCTCATCTGAAATTATCTTCAGAGGGTATTTGTGAACTTGCTGTGATTTTTAGAGCCGTAAGTAAAACCCATGTCAATGTAGCGTCCGGTAAAGTCGTTATCATCGATGATGTACAATATATTTTCTCTAAGGGAATCAGTAATTTTGCTTGAAAATTATCCAAGAAAAGGTTACCTCTTTCTGGAGGACTATTGAGCACGTAGTATTTAGGAAGCTTAGGCTAAAAAATCGTAGCCGATTTACAGTGTCACGAATGATTGCAAGTTTTTATCTTGGGCTTAATTTCTCTCTTGAATTTAGTCAGAATTTCAATGGAATATTAATATTCCAAAATTGATTTCCATAAGGAACCATCAAAGGATAAGCGTTCAGTTTTTCTCGAGTTAGAATCGCTCATGGTGTTTTTATTTTGCTTATCTGCTTTCAGTTTGTATTTGATTCTCCAATTTTTCTTACAATTTAAAGCTTTCATATTCTTTGAGATATTTATGATCATGGTTTACATATTGCGGCTGTTTAGATGCCAGTGACAGACGGATGTAAACAAATTATTGATATTATATTGATTGGCGGATTTGGGAACAAAACCAGGTCCCCTAATTAATTTATTTCATATTCATTTCAGAAAGCTTAAATATATTTTAAATCTGGTGGGTTAGGCTGTAAGAGCCGATAGATACCATTTTTAAAAATCACTTAATGCAAAAGAAAGTAATATACATAGATTGTTAGTATTGAATATTGTGGTTGGACCCAATTAAAGACTTACTAATAATTTATCAGATTGTTCCTCATGGATAAAAACTATTAAACGCCCTAACTTCTTTTTATATTCTAGTATCTAGACTCTTCTATAGATTACCCTAAAATTTACAACTTTTACCAATTTGAAAAATATTTAAATTTATTACTTGGGGCAACTTGTGGTGAAAATAATTTTAAATTTTATACTTTTTATATCCAAAATAATATGCTGAAGATTGTTACAGTTGTATAAATTCTCAGAAACGTAAATAGAACTTCAGCTTTAATCGGAAGAAAACTTAATTTTCCGACTATTTCTTTTTTTTCTATATTGGAGATTGGATTATGTTACTATCAGGAAAATCCTCCTTAAAACACACACCTCCAAATTATATTTATAGCTGGCACACCAGAAATGTATACACAGGAGATACGAGCAGAACTAACGATTTTTCCTCTTTTCTTTTATTTTTTTTTTATAGGACAATAACGGAACAATAGAAAATGAAGAGTTAAGAGGATTCTTGAAAGATTTACTAGAATTGGTTAAAAAAGTAAGTATAAAAGTTATTTATGTGTGTGAGAATTATTGTTTTGTTAGAAACTTTTATTAAATAAAAGAACAACAATGCCAGTAAGATAAGAAATCTAATATCCGAATTCTAATAAGAAGGATTTTATTATTATTAAAGATTTATTTTTATTTTGTCAAATTTTTATTACGTTTATTTGATTTTTCAAGATCCAATATAAGGATATAAAAACGGATTTGGCACAAATACAGAAACAAACATTAGTTTTATGCTAGAGAAGAAATAATCTAACACTATCCGTGTAAAATGCGGGTTAATTTAAAAACAGACTTAAAAATAATAAAAAGTTTGTTCTGGATTATGCCTTTGGAATCATAACACGACTAAAATCAATTAATTCTGGGAATAAAAACGTGATGAAAAAAATGTTTATCATTTGGATCACGAACTTGTTTGCGTTATATATACTCGTCATAATTTTTGTTTTTAATGGAGATGCCTATTAAAATTAAGTTTGTTATTTTTTATTTTGGAAGATTTATTTATTTATCTCGCTTTAATGTAAAAAAAAATTGTGGCTCACCCAAAGATGGTTTTAGTTGAGTGAAAAAAAAAAAAAATCATGTGACTTGAATTTAATTGGCGATTAACTTGAATGCCGCACATATCATCAACGAAATTCAGAGACAGTTTATTATGTTATATGACAAAATTTCTGCTTTATTATGTTATGTTCTAAATGGCATACTTAATAAAAAAAATGATTTATGTGCGGTTTGATAAAATGTTATACACATAAAATATGGTTTAATATTTTATTAATTTTAATGTGCAAGTACAAAATTTGTTTATCGATGGCAGGGAATTTTTTGAAATGTTTTCAATTCGGTTAGAATAACATTGATATAACGGATAGCAAATCTGAGACGTATATTGTGAAACTGATTAAACTTAAGCAATTTACAGAGAATTAAGTGTGCATGGAACACAAAAGTCCTTACAAATTTTAATTTAAAAATTTTATTTCATTTTTTTTCCAGGACTATGACGCCCAAGACCTTAAAGAGTTCGAAGAGACTATATTACGCGGCGTCGGCTACGACCAGGATGGCAAAATCTCACGAAAGGAACTAACCATGATCCTATTAGCATTAGCCAAACAACCAACCGATGACGATCAACAATAAGTTACATAAAAACGTTCAAATATTTATAAAATTTATGATTTAATCGTTTGAGCTTTTGTTCGAAATAAATTCACAATTCGTTAAACTTTTCAAAATACACATAAATATTGCGATTGTACTACAAAAACACAATATTTTATTTATTTTATTTCACAACGCCTTAATTAAATCAATAAATATTATTAAATTACAAGTAAATTTTCTTTATGTGATTTTCCTTTTTACGTACATACATACATACATACATACAATATTAAGAATACAAAACACTCTTAACTTAAGTCTTACGTGATGACTCACCACATAATTAAATTATGTAACAATTTTTAAATTTTCTTGCCACGTCTCTCACGAAAATTTAATCGTTATACCTATTTTCAATACTTATATATTCAGAGGAAAAGTTTATTGCTAATAATTTTATTTCGTTAATTAATTATATTAAAACAACAAACAATATTTACTTGTATCGATATTTTAATAAGGGAACTTAATAATACCAGAATATTGTGATTTTATAGCTGAATAAAATTCGCTAGAATACTACTAACACGCCATTTATTGCTTTACAGCGTGGAATTTTAAAAACAAAAAACTTAATCAATTTTTTTCGCTTCGATATAATGATTAATTAAAATTAAAAAAACAATTTAAATACTTTCTATATTATAAATAAATAAATAACACGCTCAATTATTTTTGATGTTTCAAAATACATAAATATATAAATTATATTAAATAAATGTAATAAATTATTTTTAAAATTTAATTTTTATTTAATTATTTTACATAAAATTGTACCTGTCTTAAAAATATGAAACACCATTTTGCTTATATAAACAAAACTACATAATTAATGCAAGGCTCTCTTTTATAAAGCTTGACTCTCTTTTAAAAATATCGTATCGTTGGTATATTTTGAAAGAGAACGATTTTAGCACATATAAAATGTTATACATAATATAGCGATGGTGTTCAAACGAAGAGAACCTACACAAAAAAAAAACATACACACGATTGCTACACGAAGTGTCACGAGCACAATAAGCATTTTAAATTCCGTCCTCCTATTAAACGGAGCGAATTTTTCGTGACACAATCTTATGATATACATAAAACATATTATTTTGCACAAATTAAATAATTTAATAATAAAAAAAAAATTATTGTCGTCCATTTTTAAATAAAAAAATAAAAATTAATTCTGCAGTTAAGTATAGAGTTAGAAGTGAAAGAAGTTAGAATTTGGATGTAAGTTTTACTCGTTGTCTGTTCTCATCTGTCGTTTTGGATTTTGAACCGTATATAAGGATTCCAAAATTGGAGGATTGTATTTTCAAGGCCTATTCTTAAAAAAATAAAACAGGGTTATTCCAAAACATCGAATATCATAAAAACGAAAGCTTCTACCATCGGAGTATCCCCGAACCGGAGACATATTTAACGCTCTCTTATGCGCTACTCTTAAAACATTTTGTGATTTATATTTGTTCTTAAATAATTGTTACTAAAAAAAATACGCTAATTAATTACCAAACAAAATTGTACATATTTGACAAACAAAAATACTTAAATATTTTGAGAGAAATGTACTTTAAATTAAAAAAGAAAAAAATATTAAACTAATTAAAATTTTCTTGGTGACACCTTTTCAAAAAATCCTATAAAATTGAGAGACAAATTTTTTAATTATATATTTTATATAATATGGTTTACACCCGAATGTGATAGATTTTAAATAGAATTGATTGGCGAGACAAATTTATAGAATTTACATATCTAAACCTTTGTAATTTTTTATTTTTTAAATCCAAAATCTTAAAATTTTTTTTTGAAATCTACTTTCAAAACTTTAAAATCTATCAACTTACTAGGGTTACCCAATTTGGTAAAAAAAAAATCTCAACTT
Organism: Tipula vernalis; assembly: GCA_958295665.1. NCBI lineage: Eukaryota > Metazoa > Arthropoda > Insecta > Diptera > Tipulidae > Tipula > Tipula vernalis. The sequence goes on along the minus strand of OY282558.1, from coordinate 22,210,532 downwards.
TTTCGGCTTTTCTCCAATTTACTTACAAAACAAAAATTAATTAATAAATAATAATAAATAAATGTGCCAAACAAAAAAATTAATAAAAATAAAAAAAACATTTATGTTACGTACACCAATTTATGTGCATTTTAGTTTAATTATATTATAATGAATAATAATTTTTATGTACTAATTAACACAATTAGCATAATAAACCGATAATGATAATAAAAAAAAAAAATTTAAATTTTTGTTGTTAATAAATTATTATATAACAAATAAAAAAAACTATTATATTTAACAAATTTAAATGTTAAATTAATGTTGTAAAAGTTTAAAAATACTTAATTAAAAAAAAAAAAAGAATTGATTAATTAATTAATAAATAAAAGAGCAAAAAATACAATAAAATTGAATAAAATCAATGATATGAAAATTTATTGTGTGTGTGCGTTAGTTTATTTGGAAGTATGGGACAGTATTTATGAGAAATTAACTGAGAATAAGAGGTAAGGTAAGAGAAATCCAATTTACAAGTGAAACAAAAGTTAAACTCACTTGGTGAGAGAAAATCAACCACTTCCACCAAACGAAAGGAAAATGTTTACGGATCTGACAGTGTGAATGTTAAAATAGGCACTGCACCTCACGATTGTACAATATATAAAGCCTATAAAAAAATTGTTTTATCCACTTTTGATATACACTTGGGTGCAAAAAAATCGCACATTGCTCAATTTTCCACAAAAGTGCAAAAATATCAAAAAAAAATCCAATATTTGTTTAATTTTTTTTAATGCAGATTCAAAGTCTATTTCAATACCTATCCAGTGGTACCTTTTTTGTGTTTGTACATGTCATCAAACTGATTTTTGGGGGTAAACATCTGAGGTATACGTTTTTGTGAATTTGTCAGCATGAAAATTAGTAGTAAAAATCGAATTAAAACATGGAAATCAGAAAAAATATTTTTATTAATAACGAGTATTCCCTCCTCTGGCCCGAATGACAGCTTCCATTCGATGAAGCATTGATTTCACCAAAATGTTCACAAAATCTTTAGATATCGCCTCCCATTCCTCTACGATCGCCTGTTGCAGCTCCTGGAGACTCGTTGGAGCAACATCTCTGGCTCGAACCCTTCTTTTCAACTCGCCCCATATATGTTCGATGGGATTGAGGTCCGGGCTTCGAGCTGGCCACTCCATAACAGGCACATCCACCTCTTGATGGTACTGGTATACTACACCAGCCGTATGTGGGCTCGCATTATCCTGCATGAACAGAAAATTTTCACCAATAAATCCGGCAAAAGGTACGACATACTCCTGGAGTACTTCCTCAATGTACCGTTGAGAAGTCATTCCTCTTGACCGACCGCCAGTATTGGATCGGGTGATGAATATAAGATCTGTCTTCGCCTCTAGTGATATGCCTTCCCAGAACATGCACGATCCACCGCCATACGAGACACGTTCTTGGATGCAACATTGTGCATATCGCTCTCCTTGTCTTGTGTATACTCTTCCGCGTCCATCGGTGCCATATAAACACGTCCTGGGGTGGGATGTTGTACCATCACTTTCATTCGAATCGACTTTAAAAGTCGATTCGAAAAAGTGATATTTGGCACGTTGTAAAATTTTCGACTCAAAAGTGATACGTCAATATGGCCGCCATTTTTCGAAGCTGAATTAACAACAACAATTTTAATTTGACATTTCGGTGTTGTTATACAAGCTTTAAATAAATATTAATTTTATAAGGTTTTATTCCAAAAAAAACCATTTATGAAATTGTTAATAAATTTGTTATTTTTTCATTAATTACGCAGACATTGTTTCAAATTATATTTTAAATTTATTCACTTTTAATTATATTTATTTATATTATTACATTATACATATTTTGACGAATCGCTCGTATATCACTTTAAATAAACTGAGTGATACTAAAGTATCATTATCGCGATTCAAAAATTTTACAACATACCAATTTTCGACTTTCTGTTCGAATTTCGAAAATTTGCAATTACAATATCTCGCCCCAGCACTCGTCAGAGAACAGGACTCTACTCCATTCTTCTTCTGTCAAATTCAAATGCTCTCGAGCGAACTCACGACGGGCTCGTCGGTGGGATGCGGTCAATTTCGGCCCGTTTGATGGTCTGTGTGCAGTCAGATTAACTTCTCGAAGTCGTCTTCTAACTGTCCACCGACTGACTTCGACTTCACGAACTTCTTCCGTCCCAGTTGAACCGCATTCATAGGACGATTTCGCAACGAAGTTATTACAAGAAAGCGGTCATTACGCTGTGCTGTAGCACGAGGTCGGCCAGATCCTTGTCGCCGTCTGAAGCCACCAGTTTCCTGATATCTCTGCCATACTCGACGAACGGAGAATCGGCTCAAATTTAGTTGTCGAGCCACTTCACTTTGGTTCTGCCCCGCATCAATTAGTGCAACCACTTGTGCGGCTAACTCTGGTGTGGTATACATTTCTTTGCTGCGGTTGAAGACGTAATTAATAGAGGACCGTCCAGACTAAGCGTCGATATGCGAATGATGACAATTCCGAGCGAGATATTTCATGGCATGCTATTGTATTGATCTTGTTGAATTATTTTTAGAATTTAATTCGAAAGCCTGCTGTATGCATTTGACAAAAAATCACTTTGTTGGCATGGTACAAGTACAAAAAAGGTACCACTGGATAGGTATTGAAATAGACTTTGAATCTGCATTAAAAAAAATTAAACAAATATTGGATTTTTTTGATATTTTTGAACTTTTGTGGAAAATTGAGCAATGTGCGATTTTTTTGCACCCAAGTGTATAATAGCTCGATAACTATGCTGATTATATTTTGTAATTGTATAACAAAATGTTGAGTAGTCATTGGAAAATTATTCGTAGCCAAATTGAATGAAAAACTATATCCAAAAAGCAGTTAAATTAAAGTACACCATGACAATTTAAAGAACGGTCACTATGATAAAATATATTTCAAAATTCAATGCTCCACTGTGAAAACACAAAATGGAACTATTCCTTACTAATTTACGAAATTTATTTCAACAAAAGTGGATAAAACGTTGTATGCCACTTGTGAGCAAAGAGATATTATCCGCTCGGGATAATGTCCCACTCGGCTATCGCCTCGTGGGACAAACTTATCCCTCATGGATAATATCTCGTTTTGCTAACTAGTACCATAAATAACTATTGTTCACGTCTATCTTATAATATAGTCATTATACTTTTGTTCCTTCAATTTCTTTATAATGATATCCATTATTCACTGATTAATCATTAATCACTGTTATTCATTTTTGAAATTTTATCTAATAGTCTCTTGCCATTTTCATTATAAATAAACTGAGATGTCAAAATGTCGACGGAAATTATTTTAGGATTATTTAAAGGATTCGATTATAAAATACAATATGATTTATCAATCATGGATAAAGTATCGCATTCTACTCGCATGGCTGTATTCACTCAGATGATTTTGGGGCTGCCGCCCCTGTAGAAGTTTAACATTAAATTTTTGATGTATTTACTCGCGCCTACCAAAAATTTGGTGTTGGAGTAATCTCATAAATCGAACGAACGGAAATGACGTATTTCTTTTTAATATACAATCGTATATTACCGTGCGATTTCTACACTGCTATTGCACGGTTTTCATGGAAACTTTGGAAACGTATAAATACATATGTACTTTTGACGCATTTGGTATTTCTGTAGACTACAAATACTTGATTTTTAAAATTTTAATTTTTTAGTTTAACATCTACCAGTTTCTTATTGTTATATTCTTGAGTAATGTACTTGTTTGTGTCACGACGATTCGTACACCACAGCGTGGTATTATTAAGGAAATTTTATCTCACGATAAAAATAAACACGACATCTGGTGTATGTTGCTTTATCACGAGTAACGAGTCTCGAAGGGCCACAGACTGGAGTTTGTATGTGTTAACAATGGCGTCTCATTATTAACATTCAAGTACCAGAGCCTCCATCTACGACGACCATATTAATAACCTTAATTCAAATGATTCATTCAGTAGAAGAGACATGTTCAGCGAGCTGAAACTCGCGAAGTATCTTCCCACGTCATTGGCCGCCGAACAGCTGGTGGGTTACGCAACAACATAGCCCATCGGCGATATATGCGCTGGTACATTTCACTTTCCTATTAAAAATAAGTTAGTTTCAGTAGTTATATATATCTCGCAGATATAATGAAGGATATCGAAGACATCACAGTAAGGATTCCAGACGATTACAGCATATTCCACATGAGATCTTATAGAAGCGAGATACACTGGAAATAAAGTTTGCATATCTTTGACCTCCCCAGTCTATCATTTGACACAGTCAAATATAGAGTTTGCTTTAGCAATACAGTTATCGATGAGCCTGTCAACACTAACGTTTTTGATGAAGGTAGCCCTAAATCAATAATCTCTTGTAATCTTTGAACCAAAACAACTTTAATGAATCTTCAAGTGAATTCTTTGAAATGATAAGGAATGGATCTATGCCATAGCCATCGATTGAAAGCGTTAACGTATGATCAACTGCCGAGGTTAAGTCATTTGCGTGTCTGTTTTTCGCGAATGCGAGAATGAAAGGCCCTGAGATAAATCTACGAAAAATTGAAAATTAAGCTCCGAGACCCATTTTGAAAAAGCCATTGCAATCATTATCAATCTTCTATTTTATTATCACTCCTAGTACCTCCATGCTGGCCCACAAGCGTTTATTGCTGCAACACAGTTCTGGCCAAAAAAACCGAGGTATTTCGCGAATGTGTTGTGTGCTTCAAAGTCAAGCGAAAGGTTCAACCACAAAAACTGGGAAATCTTCTGGCAAGTCTACATTGTGTCCAAAAAGTATTCCAATTTTTACTCAACAAGTGTTAACTGGTGCACTAGAAAATGAAATCTTTTCGACTCAAAGAAAATGCTAAAAAAAAATTACAAAAAAAAGGATATGGAAAATTATTTGGAAAAAAAATTTGAGTGGAATTTATACAGTCAATATAATCGAATCAACATAGTCGAATCGGTTTTGAATAAGTATATAGATTATGATTGGAAATCTATGAGATTTTCACAATTTCGAAAAATTCTTTGAGTGATAGTTAATACGGTCTAAGTTTTAAAATATGTAGTTTGGCTTATGCGAATCTTATCGACATGGTCATACAACACACAATATTTCAAAACATAGACCTTTTTTTTAAAAAAATCACTCAAACAATTTTCTCGAAATTGTGAAAATCTCATGTGTGCTGATTACGTGCTCTTCGACCATGTCGAAGCGACCCGTGCGAGCCTAACTACAATATTTCAGAACCAAGGCGAGAGATTTCCGAAAGTGTGATTTAGTAAGGCCGTTTTCCTAATCTATGTATATACGTATTCAAAGTCGATTCGACCTTATCGTTGAGACTCGTATAAACTAAGGTCCAACGTTTAATTTTAAATTCCACTCAAATTTGTTTCCAAATAATTTTCTATTTTCTTTTTTTTTTGTCTTTTATTAGCATTTTCTTTTAATCGAAATTGAAAATTTTTCATTTTTTATTCCACCAGCGAAAAATTGTTGAGTGGAAATTAGAATTCTTTTAGGTGAAGTTCATATTTTGTTATTTTGGCATAAAGAACAGAGGGGGGGGGGGGAAATTTCGCTTGTTTTGCAGTGAAGGCCGTTCACATAGAGTTAGTAGGTGACCTAACTACTCAGATAATTCTACACATTTTATTGGCACCAACTCTACATTGAGTGTGAGCTATCTAAACTGTTCCAGTCCGAAGATAATAAGCAACAAGTTTATAGCTGCAAGGATAGTGTTCCGACAACACAGTGACATGAAATATGACTCCACCAGCCTACCCACATTTGTTGGTATTTACGAATCCTCTATCAAATGTATGCCTTTAGTTCCGCTATCATCTAATCCAGATGATTTCACTACAATGCCATCATAAGGCAAATTCAAATGGGCAATCATTGGGGCTTTACGAGTAACTTATGGATTCGACTGTTAAATTTAAGTTAATTAGATAAACATATTGAGTATTACAAACATAAGCACTAAATAGAATTTGCGAATTTTGGTTCTCTTTGATTAAAATGTATATTAATTATTATAGTATATAATTATATAAGATTTTTATCGTGAATGCTTTTTTGAGCGCTAAAGTATAAAATTTAAGTTTGGTAATAAAAAAATTTAAAAAATTAAATTAGTTCTCGACCGACTTTTGTGTGGGCTTTTGCCAATTAAAGTTAGAATAAATGAAATTATTTCTACCTAATGAGTCAATTTGAAAGTTTGTCTGCTACTGTTACCTCCATAAACTAAATCGTAAAATCACTAATAAATAATTCGGTTTATCGGGAGTAAACGTTGTTCGTGTATTTAATTGTACAAATTCAAATAAAAGTAAAATGTTTTATGTTAATACGAAGTAAAAAGTTTCCTATTTTAATATTTTTTAGCATATTTAAACATCATAAAAGTTATATAAGTCATAAAAGCTACGAATTTGTCAGTATTTGATGATGTATCTGTCAAATGTATATCACTTCAACATCAAAATTGGGGAAAAATGTACATTTTCAATTTCATTTCGAATATAATTTGGATAATAAGAGCAGGTAGCGGAATTTTATTCATTTAATTTAAATAATTTCATTTTTGGATGAGTAAAAAAATTCCGTGTGGATATCATTTATCCTGTATTTATTTAGGGGGAATATTAAAGTAATTTAGAAATATGGTAGATAGATGTGACATGGAAACGAAATTAAAAAAAATTAAATCAAGGCTCATATACACTTACGCCTTTATTCAGTTGCTAAACGCCTAACCTTCTGGCTAAATATTAGCAAATAAAAGTTTTTTGCAAATTATAAATTGTAATTTTGGCAATTACACGCCCAATTAAGTAATTAAAGAGAACAATTAAGGCAATATATTTAATTAATGTAATTTGAGTCAATATTCGTCAGAGGGTACGATTATATCCGGTTTCTGCTGTTTGTATTTGTATAATAAGCTCAAAATGACAAATTTGTCACATAGGAGTAATAAAATGCTTAAAGCTATCGACATGTTTTGTAATAAAATACATAAGGGAGATGGGGAACAAGATAGAAACCTCATACTGATATAATTTGGGTAAAATAGAAATGCGCGCGCGTAAATTTTTTGTAATTGAGTGGCGAAAAATAATTCCCCGTCCTCCCCCCAAAGTACAAAACCAATTTTTCAATTGTTTATGATAAGCAAGTTGATATACATTTTTCGGTAATTTCATCTTCTCTGGTTAAATCTAAAATAGGTTATCCGTTTTCATTTATTCTCTCTCGAGTTTTTGTTGTTGTTGTAATGGATAAGGTTAAGAAAAGTTAAAACAAATTTACATAAGTATGGGTCATGAATTTTTAAACCCAAATGTATTTGGTAATTTTGAATAATATAACTCAAGGATATTTTTGAAGTTAGTTTGTATTTTTTTAGGGGTTTCGTTTAAATTGGATTTCTTACGAGTATATGTTAGTTATCGTTAAATTTATCGTAAATAAAGCCACAATCTTAACATTTAGTGGTTTATACATAAATCATATGCAACATTTGGCTATCGGCGCAGCCCAATTCCCAATTTCACTAATTCAAAATTGATTTCAATTTAAGTTTATTATGTATGAATAATAAAAATGTATATTATGTGTTTGCTTGCAAATCTTATATTCGTAACGTAATAATCGCCACCCCAAAAAACTTCATCCTTTTTGGTTGCCTTTAAGAAACAATTCTGTATATATCGTATACGAATCCTTCCCATCATTTTATTTTATTTTTATTTTCACAAATTTGTAATCATTATTGTTCCTTGTACAATATTGTTCTTTTTACACTTGATGGTATATTGTTATTTTTTTTATGTTCATTGACTGTTTTCTTAAAGGCGAACAAAACCCAAGGAAAATTGAAATTTTCACAATAAAATCAGGAGATATTTGTGTATTTAGATATTTTATTCTCTGTTTGCCTCCATATCGAATACTTCGGTCGTGAAAATACATTTTTATTAGTAAGCAAATTATTTTTGGTACATCTTAAGTACTTATTGTAATGGCTTGTATTATTTCAGATACACCTACTCAATATAATCAAAAAGCGTTTCAAATTTATTAGACATATAGTTGGGGTTGATCTTTTATGTGAGCATCAAAAGTTAATTAATTCCTACAGGCTTATAATACTCAACGATTTTAGAAGAAATTATTCCAATCAATAAATAAAGTTTATAGTTTTAGTTTATCATTCAATTTCTTTTTAATCAATCTGAAAATGATGAAGGCAAAGATAATACCCAGTAGCAGAATTGGTATGAGTTTAATTTATTGGTGTAGCAGACAAACCAATATAATACACTTCATCGACAATTCATCAATTTCGATGATTCGTCTAACATTTTCCATTGCAGATCAAAGTTTTCTTCGTAGAATTCTTTGAGTAGATAGACCAAAGATTTTTATAATTTTGTGGAGGGAAAGAAAAATCATGATGGTATATCGATGTTTGCAAATCTCATTTAGGAAAAATTTCGATAGACAATTTGAAAGAATTCTTCGAAAACAAATCCAAAATATGACAAGGTATATAAGAAACTTCATAAATGAAATTAATTTTGAATGAGGATGAAGCGGATAAATTGAGACGAATTTGTGGTCTATCTGAGAAAAAGGAATGAGTGCAGGACAAAAATAGAAAAAGTTGACAGATGAAAATCTAACAGTATATATTTTAAATCGAATTTTACAAGAATTCATTAAGTGACGGGAGAATTGATCTTGCAAACGAAATACGTTTTATTCCAAAATAATTTTTTATTAGGATTATGGGAAATTTTTTAAAAATCACATAAATATTTGATTACTTTGAATGCATGTGAAGTTTTTAACAAATAACAAAATATAAGCATGTACATATTAGAAAGTATACTGTTAATATAATCCCAAGAAGAGAAATGATTTACAAAATCGGCAATAATTTTCATTACTTAAGTATTTGTATATCAGTTTTCAGCAATTAGTATTTAACCCTATTTGACATTACGAAATTTTTTCTCATTTATTTAATAATTTTCAAACCAATCACAAGAATATCACAGAGATTTTAGCAAAATGGCATTGATGGAAATATTGATGGAAAATATTAAGTGTATTAGGTTAGGTTAGGTTAGGTTGGAGTGGCTGCTTACGCACACTTAGACCGGTGACGGTCCATTGTGATACCACAGAATGTATCCCCTTTTACCCCTATTGGAACCATTTCGAGCTACTTATGTAGCGTAAGACGTCCCGCACTTTAATGTTTTCGAGATCCGAGAGGCAGTCCATCCTGAACTTACCTAAGTGTTTGTGCCTTCTGAGAGCCAATGCTGGACACGAGCAAAGGAAGTGGACCAACGTCTCTTCCTCCTCTTCGTCCAAGCAGCTTCTGGAGAAGTCATTAGCCTCCAGACCCAGCCTTCTTGCATGTTCTCCAAAAAGGCAGTGTCCCGTGAGTATTCCTACGACCGTTCTTAATTCACGTCTGCGTAAGGATATTAATGCCCTAGTGCGCCCCAAGTCCAGCTTTGACCAAACTTGTCTTGCAACTCTACAGGTTAGGGTGTTAGACCACCTTTCCCCCGCTGAGGATAGCGCCTGCTTCCCAAGTGCTTGTCTCAGCGCTGTGATAGGCCTCCCCAGACTTGCCCTTTCCGGTTGCAGCTGGAGAGTCGTACCATGCCTAGCAAGTTCATCTGCCCTGCAGTTCCCCATGACGCCCGAGTGACCTGGGACCCAGACTACCTGGATGTTGAAATGCTCACCCATCTCATTTAGAGATGAGTGACAACTCAACGCCACCCGTGACGCCAAAGACACCGATTCTAACGACCGGATCGCCGCTTGACTGTCCACATAGATTGTAATATCGTCTGAGGATAACACATTATGCTTCAACCACGTCATGACCTCCTCAATCGCTACGACTTCAGCTTGGTACACGCTGCAGTAATCAGGGAGACGAATAGAAATATTTACATTTAATTTGTCACAGAATACTCCAGCTCCTACTTTGCCGTCTAGCTTGGAGCCATCTGTGAAGAATTGCAACGCTTCAGTTTCCGATGACGGTCTATCCCTCCAGGATTCCCTTGAAGGGAAGGAGGTCCGAAATCGCTTCTCGAAGCGTAGAGTAGGTTTAATGTAGTCAGTATTAAGTGTATTGCTTTCAACCAAAATGAGTTAGGTATTTTATTTAGTTAACGGCTGGTCAAAGCAACAGCAAAAATTAACCAAAATTTGGTCTACTTTTTTTCATGTATTTTCTTGTCAATTCGACTCCTGTGGCAGGTATTAAAACTAAAAATTTGGTTAAGATTTGTTTAACCACTAATTTTTTTTGGGTTAAGCTAAATTATTTTGTGGTCTATCTAGTACGATTGTTGTTGTAATTTTTTTATTTTTGGTGAAAGCAATACAACTATTGTGTACAAATAAGTTTTGAGGGATTAACAAAAGATGGCGTAACTAGTATTAAATCGCATCGGACCATCAAAATTAGTATGTGTCATTTCGCTGAAGTGTAAGCAACATATTTTTTGTGCTCTAACCATACCAACCTTTGTGCCAACAAAACACGATTTGCGGGAAGCGCTGCTTTTTTGTTTTAATTTGAAAAAAAGTGCGGCTGATGGACATCGATTGCTGTGTGAAGCATATGGGGAACATGCTCCATCAATAAAAACATGTGAGTACCGGTTCCGGCGGTTTAAAAGTGGCGATTTTGATATCATTGACAAAGAACGCGAAGGAAGGCCAGTAAAGTCTGAAGACTATGATACCAAACTCAAGAGGAGCTCGCTGAAACTTTGGGAGTGACTCAACAAGCGATTCAAAACCATCTCAAGGCCATGGGTATGGTGTAAAAACAAGGAAATTAGGTTCCGTGTGAACTCAAGTCAAGAGACGTTTATTCACGTGCGAACAACTGCCCCAAAGACAAAGTCGGAAGGGTTGTTTACATTGAATCGTGATGGGGCGAAAAGTGGATCCACTACAACCCAAAGCGCAGAAAATCGTGGGGTAAGCCCGGTCATGCATTTATCATTGAAAACTTCTCAATTCATGTTTCGAGAAAGAACGCTCCATTATTATCGATTTTTGAATCTTGGACATTATTCTATCAATTACATATACACAGATAGCAACCCTACATTAATAGTCTCGCTAAATGATTTAGCATTGTGAAATATCAATTTAATTTCATTTTATTTTTCAAATCTCATCAAATTATTCAAAAATGTAAGCTAATGACTGCATCAAATAGAACTGGAAGAGCTAATTAAAGATAAATTTTTAATTTTTGTTTACTGAAATAAATTTTTTAAATTTTTATTACGATATTTTTTTTCTTTGAACTCTTAATCGATTTCTTTAAATAATAAATAGATAAGTTTGATGTTATCATGTTTCATTAAAATCAAAACATTACATACTTATGTATTATGATTTTCTATTGACCCCAAAAATGTGAGCAAGATCAAAAAAAATCCTTTACTACTATCCAACAACAATATTAAAATGCACCCTGCAGCAATGCTTTGCTTGAATTACATTTCTCCAGTACAACATCGGCGTTCATCCACTGACTAGATAAACACGCGGTGACTTTAAGTGAGCTCTGGTCATTGACCACCAAATCTAGATAAGACTTATTACTTATTAATTTTCTGCTTACTTATTAATTTTCTGATTGCAATGAAGTTCCTGACAAATTTGGTAAAGAGAATATTGACGCAAGTCTATTAAAAGTTATTTTAATTCAATAAAAAAAAAATGTAAACTAAATATTAGGCGAATAACATAAAATAGTTCATTGCATTTATATTTTCTGTACCTGTAAATCTTAAACAACATCAATTGATAAGCTAAAACTGTCCCAATTCACGGGAGAATGTTGTTCAATTAGTTTTTTCGGGCTGATTCTAGTGTTTTCCGATAAATCCCATCATAAATAAATTGAATTATTCTTACTGTAAGCTTCGATATGACAGTGCCAAATTTATGGCTAGTTAGTCGACAACATTATGTATTGTCAAACTCTGAAGAGCTAAGATTATCAATTTATATTATTCACCACTACAACCATAAATTTAACGTTGTCGTATCGTCGATAGTTTATGATATGAGCTACATATTTAAACGATCTGGTAAGATCTGTCAGAAAACTCTATAGGATCGGTTCGATAAAATAAATTGAACAATATTTCCGCCAAATCACGTACGAAATTCGACCATCCACCTAAAATTTCGTTTCAATTTTTTTTTATTAAGTTACATTGTAGAAAAATTACATTTGTGCCAATGTTCTCCCGATGATCCCTGTAATTCTGAAAATCATACTAGTAGTATTAACTTAAACAACAAACGTCGTTACCTGTTTTGATATACAATTCAATTCTAATTTCCCATCTAAAACGCGTTTCATTTGGTGAAACCAATCGGCGGCTTATGTGCTGAGACGCGGTTTTCCTAAATGTTGAGCTCCTTCTTGATCCTCCCAACAACCGTACACGAAGCACACAATTCATAATCCACTTACACAGTTCAAATTTAATTTTAAATGCAGGTTTTCAATAAAATAAATTCTTAAGGAAAAAAAACTCAACTGTTTGACTCGAAAGTCATGGCCAACGCTAAAATAAAGCATGTGAGAGATATGAAAAAAAAAAAAATTAAAGGATTTTTTAAGCGAAGTTGTGATGTGAAATGTTTGTAAAGTTTGCATTGTGATGAGAATCTGTGATGCCATTTCTGCTTTTCTTAATTGTTTGTTTCTCGTTAATGGTAAATTGATAACTTGATAAGTTATCACAGTGCTTTGAGAATATATTTGTTTTTCTCGTCAACTCAATTTTGAATTCATTCTTTAAATGCAACTTATTGGTATTTTTCAAAACCCGAAATGGAGCCCACAACTAACTTGACGAAATTCAACAACAAAGATTTTCCGCTATAGGAGGATTTTTCAAATAATTCGAAAGTTCACCACCAGTTGGTTAAAGGGGATAAACAAACTAAGAAGTGTCAATTTTGTATTAAAATTTCGTTGTTGAAAATTAAAACGGACGGAGAATAATATATTGTGAAAATATAAATTAATTTGTTGTATAACATTGCAAAAGTTATTTCATTTATTTATATTTTCGTTGAAATTTTACTGTATAATGGTGAAATACTGTTGTGTTCCCAACTGCAAATCAAAAGCAAAAAAAGGAAGCGGAATTAAATTCCACCAATTTCCGAATGGCATACAATTGAAAAAGCAGTGGATGGTAATCCTTCGTATTGGAAAAAAAATATCCATACACTCTACAGTGTGCAGTCTTCACTTTGCAGATAGTGATTATCAAATTAATATATACAGGAGAGACACAGGTTCGAAAATAATATTTATAATTAAATTATTATCTCTTCAAAATAACCTTTATTTATTTTAGAACAAACTAATAAACTAAAAGCGGACGCAGTTCCGTCAAAGAATATCCCTGTAAGAGCTCATCAGGATATACAAAAACAAAAACGTAGGAAGATCGTTAGACCAAATGTTCCAGTTCCGGAACCACTTTTGAGAGAATCCTTTAATTCGGATTTAAATGAACATTCAGAAATTAATGTGTCGCCATTATCTAGATTATCAATTACTATTCTAGAGCCTACGGAGGTAAAATTTTTGTTACAGTTGAGTGAATAAATCTTATTTAATATTAATTTTGTAGATTAAACCAGTTAGAACGGTCAGCATGTTCACTCAAACGGAAAATTCAAAGATGTCATATTCTACGGTAACGGACGCGGAACTGTTACAATATAGCGGAATGGATCGAAATCGATTTTTATTTTTGGTTGATTTAATTGTTAGATATAACAGAATCTGTATAATAAGTTCTTTAACTGCTGAAGATCACGTTCTTTTACTTTTACTTAAGTACCGAACCAATTATAATTATAGAACAATTGCGAGACATTTCGAGATTAGTCCCTCTAATGTTTCAAAATGTTTTATTTATATGAATAATTTACTTTATTCCACCTTGAAGCGAATAGATTTTTGGAATAACAGTGTTGATTCGAACCAATCCTATAGAGCAATAGTTGATTGCACAGAAATATTTGTTCAAAAATCCCAGAATCCTGTACATAACCAGTTGACATTTTCACACTATAAAAATACGACAACTTTTAAAATTTTAGTATCCATAGATGAATCTGGTTTAATTACATTTGTTTCGGCAACTTACGGTGGAGCAATCAGCAATCGCGAAATAATCGTAAAATCGGGTTTTTTAACTAATTTGAAACCCAATGACTATATATTAGCCGATAGGGGGTTTGATATTTCCGATGTTTTAGAAGAGTTAAAGGTTGGTTTAAATATTCCACCTTTTCTACGCAATAAAAATCAGTTGTCAGAAGAGGAAATTATGGAAACCAGGTACATTGCCAACCGACGAATTCTTGTTGAAAGAGTCATAGGGCGTGCAAAAATCAACAGAATCATTTCTGATACCATTCCCACTTATATGTGGCAGCACGCAAAGAAATTTATTTTTAACTGTTTCGTGTTATGTAATTTCCAAAAACCACTAAAAACTTTTTGTTTTAGAAATTAAATAATTTTTTATTAATAATTCAGTTTTAATAAAAGTAATAAATAAACTGAAAAACAAAATAAATTGAATTCATTATACAAAAATAAATAAACATAAGTGTACGCATGCATGTATTTCTATCACAAAAATAAAATAAAATAATTTAATTCAATATTTAAATATAAGACCACATATTCTTTATATATTATACTATAAAAAGCATTTATATATTTAATTTAGTATGAATACTAAGTAGTATCACAGCTCTAAGGAACTTCATGTAACTAACATATTTTTGGGTTTAAATAAAATTTTAATATTTAAATTTATAGTAACTATCACAGAATTTTTTTTTATAATAGACAGTTAGTTTATCTAACATTGAATCTGCGAATTCTTTGTTGTATTGGATCCGTTCAATGTAAAGCGATTGAGGGGTCCATACCACAAAGTCGCATTGTGTTATTCCTGTAACGTGCATTTGCAATTGTATTTGGTAAAAATACGAATGTGACTTAAAAAGTCCATTTTTGCTTAAAAATTTCGCCTCTGTGGGTAATCCCTCTCTTACACTGTATGGACATTTTATTTCAATTATTAAATTTTTCTCGGAATTAATTCCATCCGGAGTAGCAGCTAAAAAATTTAAGTGAGGGTCTACGAAAATACCACATTCTTCGATTTTGTTTCCTGTAACGTCGCAATATTTTTTTCGAGCGACAGGTTCATTAGAAAGCCCCCATTTTATTGAGTTGGCAAATATTGGAGTACCTCGGATGTGATTTTTTAAAAAACTGTCCACAAATTTACCCGAGTTTGTGGTCCTTATTGCACTATGACAAATTGAAGCGGTAATTCGGGAGGATCTTACTTGAAACCACAATTTATTATGAACTCTTGTATTTTTTTCGATCCTTTTGATTTCTTTGGTGGTAACTTTATTGGTATTATTTAACATATAATACTGCAGCCGCTCTGAGCAATAGTCATGATCTGCACAAAAAAAAGAAAAATTGGCGTAACGAGATGATAAAAACGGCGATTCAGTCTTAAAATTAATTAAAGAATTGATCGCATAGTTTGATATATTTGAACTATCCTGTAATGATTCAGTAATCCCGAGCATTCGATTTATAGACACATTTTCAAGGCTTCTTCCGGTTGGTCTATGCCATTTTTGGACCTTAGATGTGGCACTTAAAAATTTGGGTATTTTTCCTAAACGTGCAACAAAATAAAATTATTATCTAAAGTCGTAATGCAGTATTATAGAATATTTACCTGAAACTACGTAGCACTCAATGGCATATAGTAGTGCCGAAACATGTTTACAAGCGGCACTTAGACCTGTACCAGCTGGGCAACCGCAATTAGCTTTGAGTATTTGACACAGCTCACAATTCAAATGAACGTACACAACATACTCCACGTTTTTCTTCGTTTCTGCACTGCAGACACCTTTAAAATAAAAGTTGTTATTTTTTTGAATAAAACTTATTCTTTTTATGAATTCATTGAAGAATAATCGGCGCCCCTTTTTTTCTCCAACACAAGCTTTTCTTTCAATAAACCAATTGGAAATTATTGAATTTGATAGCCATTGTACGTGACTCTTCTCTGAGAGAATATCCAATTCGAAATAACCTTCGGTTGGGAAGTCACTACTATCTACTGCTGGGACAACATTGGTTGAATACAATTTTCTGCTCAGGTTCACCGACTGCCATAGACGTAATCTAAAATAACTTAAATTAACTACTGCCTCAAGTATATTTTGCTAACATAACATACCTATTAATAAGGATTAATTTAGTTCCACTCGTTTTGGCACCGACAGCATTTAATTTTTGTTTCAATTGTTCTACCGTTAAACCATCCATAATCCAAAATTGAATAAATAATTAGCTAAATTTATCGTAAAATGATATACATATCGTAAAATTTGGGACTAAAAGGAAGTTGATTTTTCGAACTAAAATAGAAAAAAAATTTTGTTAATTAAACCAGAACCATCTTGATATGAATAGAGCCGGCATGTAAAAAATGAACTTAAAATAAAGGACATAGAAACACTAAAAAACAATTTATTTTCATAGAGTTTGTATGAAAAAACGCGATTTCGATTGACGAAAAAATATGAATTAAAAATTAAACCTAGATAAATAATTTTTTCTGAAATCACTAATAAACATCTCAATGACTAACTCATTTAAAGCACAGGTTCTCAAGCTTCCCCATTTTCGAAATATAATCAAAAGAAAATAAGGGAATTAAATTAAAAAACGTTCTACAACAACAACAATATGTATTAAAAAGAGAATATTATATTTAATGACGTCATCACTAATTCTCAACTAAAATCAATGGTAAAAAAAAAGGGCAATACGTTGAACAGCCAATATTAAAATAAATCAAAGAGAGTCAAAGAGAAAAAATTATAATAATATGCATTGGGCGAGAAGAAATCAAAAAAATCAAATCAACCCAGATTGTTATGCATTACAAATAAACGACATAACCAACAGACATTAACTGTAATATAAATGCCTTATTTATTTCTCAAGTATTAGAAATATTATTTAAATTAAGTCACAGCTGAAAATAAATACAACATGATTAATAATTGGCATCGATTTTTATTCCCAAAAGTTATAATGACACATTCAAAATAAGTTTTTGTTTATAATATTTGAATTGTCATAACATTTGAGAGCGGTGTATAAAATAAAATAGCTCTTACTTATTATTCCCATTCCTAGATGTCACTTAACACACAAATAAAAACAACAGGGATTCGGGCTGAGTAAACGATTTGAAAGAAAATTTTTTACGTAAAATTACATTAATTTCTTTCATAGCAATGGTTTAATTTTAGTAAATTTATAAAAAAATTATATTAAATTAATTATTATTACAATTTAATTATTACTATAGAGGGAAGCCACAAAAATATGTTTAACCAAATCAAAAATCAGACCGATTTTAGAATCTAACCGGTTCGATCACCTATTTGATTTTTTTTATAGGTTTTTAATTGTAGGCGACATCTATGTTTTAAACAAAAGTCGTTAATAAAGCATTGCCACATGATATGAATCTGTATTCGCGCCGATTTTTGTCATGTGGCAATGCTTTTAGAAGGAGACTAAAAAGAGATGGTTATAATTGTTTATAAATTTTATGTTATGACGTATTTTACAACAACAACATTCCATAAAAGTTTAGCAATAGTTTATATTCCAAGAGGATTTTCACTAAGATATAAACATTTTCATGATTCGATTTTTCAATCAAATAAAATTACATGTTTTATGAACATTTTCGTATAAAAATAATGTAAAAGCTCATAATTCTTATAGACTAAAAATGTAAATGAAAATAATCGTTTTCCCATATAGTTTCATAGTAAAGAAAAAATTGTATGTACTTTATTTTAAGCTTAGTACAAAATACAGTCATTGTGGAGGCTCTTATTTATAGAGTAGGCTCTGATTAAACTTAGAACGTAGTTTTTAATATTTTATAAACAAATTCCACTTACCTAATTATAATATTTGATGAAAATTCTTTGATGATTCTACAATTAGTTATAATGATGTTACATGGGATTTCCTATGAAAATGTTTGAAATTTTACTTTTATCCCCCATACGTCGCGCTGTTGCGACAAACACTCGAAGTAAAAAATCCTCCTATACTGATTACGTAACCTAAAACAAAAGAAAATTGTACGAAAGTTTTTTTTTTTGTTGATTTGAGAATAGCTTAAATTTAGAAGGTCGTCCCAAACTATTGTTTTGATTTCGGCAAAAAATGTTATGAAAAACAAAATCATAAATCTATTTTGATGTATTTTTTGGCGCCAAAATAAATATAAACTACAGAACTACACTAACCATACCGTATTAAGGCAGGAAACTAATTTCCCTCTTCAATATTATATAGAAGACATAAATTTCCGAACACTTTGTCGATGAAAATAGTGTTAACATAACATCAACATTAAAGAATGTTGCTTCTAATTTATTAAACGTATAGACGAAGGTTGTTGTTTCAATTATTAATCAATATTTAAAGTTGATTTGATCTTACAACAAGTCGTTCGATTGTCTGGAAAGTAGAATACGGTATTTCGTCATTAAACATTTTATGGATTACCGATATAAGAAATTAATGTTCTTATGTCAAATTCAAAATTTTCGTTTTGTTCTTTAACTCTTGCTGCTACCAGTTTTGTTGTTTTCATTGCATAGCTTTCGAGGAAGGGTGATAACATTAAAACTTTTATTTATGTATGTCTTATAAAATATCTTCTCGTTTATAAATGTCTACTGTGTTTATAGCAAGCGAAACGTGTCGTAAACATATTGTACAAATATATATACGACAAAAATATACATATGTATGTATGTATGGCATAATTGCTAAATGTAACATAAAATGCCTGTGATGTGAATAAAAAGAAAAATATTAAATTAAATTGAATATAGCTTAAAATAATTTTAATGCAATAATTTGAAGAAAAGATTTTTTTTTCTGTATTATCAAAGGTGTCTAGGGCAGGTTGAAGTTAAATTGGTTTGAACTTAAAGATTTCATTCAAATCTATTCAGCTTCAGCAGGGTATTTTTATTTGAATTAGAATAATTGAATTGATATTTTTTCTTTTCAGTTATATTTAACTTTCTTTCATTTTCATCTCTTATTTGGAATCACCTTGAACTCCAGGTTTTAAATTTATGTAAATGGATACATTTTTCAATTGAAAATACGAACATTGTGATAGAATCTAACCAAACTAATATAAAGTAAAGGTCGTTTGGGTAGATTAGGGAACCGCTTGAATAAAAATGTAAAAGTCGTATGTATGTGTATACTGTAAGCTTAAAAAAAAGTTATTGGTACACCGTAGATGCCGTTTGACCTTACATCTTAGGAATTATAGATTGATTTCATTTAATCGAAGATTAGGAAAATTTTCATTTCCCAGAAAAAATGTATGGATAGTTTTTGAAATACTGGACAAATTGGTTTCTTAAAAAATTCCAAATAAACTTGATTAAATTTTATTTTTTGTACGTGATATTGAATTTTTTCTGGAAACTTAATATTAAATGTGATTCACATACACATTAATTTTATTGGTTGGTTTAAGCAGCCCAAAGTACTAAAATTAGATTCAGTCTACTATAAGCTTTCTTAATTGTGAAAATCAAATTAAAATTTTATGGTAAAGAATATACTATATATTGTCTGCAACAAAAGTCACAACCGCGGTGCTAGAAAATAGTTTCGAGATGAAATGTCATATTTGGATCTTTGTTTACTTTTCCTATTCCACCAAAAAATTCTTTACGTTGTATTGCACTTTTCCCTTGTCATTTTTAATTTATTGCAAAGTGCAAATTAAATCAATTTGCAATTTTCTTTGCACTTTGAGTATTTACCTGTTTACTTTGCAACGATGCTCCAAAACCCTTGACAACTTTGCGGAAATTTACTCGCCAAATTTTATCTTAGGGCCTCAATTAAGCTATTTTGCGGACATCAGTTATGGTTTACTGAATTTCCAATGAGTAAAATTGTTGGTTAGCTTCTGCCAACGTACCAACTTTTTATCTATGTTTGAAGTATTCTCAACTTTCCTTGTGTAAAAGATATGAATCTTCGATTTGTTGTTTGTTATTGCTGTATTAGTTTTTGCTTCGAACTGAAGCCAGAATTTTTCGAATTGTTCATAAGTGATTGGGAAGAATGACTAGCAGCAATAATAAATCTCTCGATAATTGTACATTTTTAAGTATAAATTAACTTTTTTAATTTATATGATTTTAATACGTTCCGAAGATTGTAAGAGAATTCAATCCAGTTTCGAACTGATGAGCTTATGATTATGAAAAAATCAATCTTCTCATCAGACCGCGGCGACTTGACTGATTATACCACAATTTGTGCTGTGCGTTAAGTACTAGCGAATCATACTAATACAGATAAATTCTCTTACAATTTTTTCTTCTTCACGACATTCACACAGCTCTATTTCTGTGTACGCTAATTTTATTTAACCCATTTAAAATGGTCTAATCACCGGTAGCATATTAGAAATTACACGAATTAATTAACATTCAATAAAAATTAATAAAATAAATTAACTATTTTTGGGCTAAATGTTTTAGGTAAATTTGACTTGCATTTATAATTTAAATTTATAAAAAACATTTAAATATAATTTATTTTTTAAATTCTACAAAGAAACAAGTCCTCAAATCTAGAAGATAATTGACGAAGGACGGGTGTTCTCCGTCCCTGTTTTGTATAACATCCGATTAAAACTTTTCTAAACCTGGCCCAAAACTCATTCCCGAGGTCAAACTCAAATCTACTAGACGGATTAAAGATAATGCCATGGTGTCAATGTAGTGACCTGTATCAAATACATGTTTGGCAATAGCCGATTTGTCACATTTATTGTTCCTTGTACACGCAGAATGTTCCTTAAACCTGCCTGTAACGGATCTTCTAAATTGTCCTACATACATTTTATCGCAGCCTAGACAATTTATTTGATAAATTTCGAATTTTTCAAGTTTTTTGTGTTATCTTTTGTGGTGTCCATAACATCTCAGATATTATGGTTTTGTTTTGATGCTTTCCACCACATAAAATTGTTTCCACTCTCTCTTTATGGTAGAAGACATACCGTTGGTAAATGGGATCCGGGCGTCTCCTTATAGCTTTATCGCAACCTTCTTGAGTGCCGCTTTTACGAGGTGGTCTATTATTTGTGTCGTGGAGCCGTTTATCAATGCAATTCTTTTTAATCTTTGAAGCTAAGGGATATTTACAGGCTGGTGTACCATACTATGGAAAGCCACGCAAAACCAAAGTCGTGATGTAGCAGTAGACGAAGTAGTAGACGAAATTCCCTTACAATAGATTTTAAAGAAAAAAGTAAATTGTTTCCTACTTTCTATATGAAACTTGATGGTACCAAACTGGCCATTCAAACGTTACGTCTCCTCCAAATTGTGGGGAAAATTTGATCTTTTTGCAGGTCTTCTTCCAGGCAACCTAAGAAGAGATTCGCTATAAAAGGAGATAATAAATTTCCCATTGATGTGTGGAAAGCTTGCTTATAAATGCCTCCTCTAAATTGAAAAATATATTCTGTCATACATGTTTTAGCAAGAAAACAGAAAAGTTTAACTTTTACCGAGTCAGCTCATAAGATTTTCAAGCTAGTTCTTTAGTAATTCCAGTGCTTTGTCTACTGGGATGTTTGCAAAAAGAGCTGTAATATGGAGTGATACCATGATCTCATTCGGACTGACCATTTCTTGTAGTAGCAAACTCGTAAGCTCTAGCGTGTGTTCACTAACCACTTCGACATCCTCTCTAAGGAGAAAGGGTGATACCAAAAGCTTGCACTGCAAGGATAATCCGGCGTTCGATACCAAAAGCGTCCACTGGAAAGATGTTCCAAAGTGAGATCCTCTCGCTGATTTCGCCAGATGATTATATTTATTAGTGGGTTTGTGAGAATTTGTATATAAGGCTCACCGTGTTAGTACACATCTTTTTCCGTTAAACTTTGAATGATTTTATGTATTTCGTTGTTTTTTCGGTTTACTAATATTTTCCTACCTAGTAGCGTAAGCTACCATATCTTCAAGAGGAGTTTCTTACGGCGCCACACCAAAATTCAGTCCTTTGTTCAGCATTTCCTCTTCGAATGTGAAAAAACTAGCAGAGGATAAGTTTTTCATACAGTTTGGAACATGAAAGTGGTTTTCATTTATAACATTTCACACAACTACTGTTGTAAAATTTCCTATATTTTAAATTTGTTAATATTAGCGGTAATATTACCGGTAACACGGGTAAAATAGGTAACGCAATTTGTATTCTATATTTTAATTCCAATTTGTATCAATAAACAATAGTATGTATTATTTTGACCTCTGGAAAAAAGTAGTAAGATTTTTAAATAAAACACAAACGGCTCATCATTCTCTCAAATATATTTCATGCTCTTCAAAGTAATCTCCTTCGGGTAGAATACACTTATGCCAACGTTTTTTCCAGTCTTCGAAACAGTTTTAAAAGTCTATTTCTGGAATGGCCTATAAAACCTTCTTCGATTCGGCTTGAATATCTTCAATCAGAGTAGGTAATCAAGAAACCTTTGGCATGTGGGTCATGTTTTATCATAAGTTTTTTAATTTTATATAAATTAATTTTGAAAATAAATCCAGAATAGTATAGCCAAAACACACTAATCCTGGGAGTTAACACATTGCAGCACATTCGATCAAATTAAAATACAAAATCAAGCAATTAGAAATATCTTTTAGAATTGGTACACATTTCTATTACGAATGAGCTGTGACTCAAAATAGAGTGATATAAATTTAAAAATGTAGACAAATAAATAAATAAAGGATCGTGTTGATGTACCCGGAGCGGTTTTTTGAGTTTCAGGAATAGTCAAGTACAACCAACCCAGTGTGAGACGGCTCATTATCATGATGCAAAAACCAAGAGTTTTCTGCCCAAAATTTTCGTGATCTCTAATTGTCAATCGATAATTTTTGAGCACCAAATCCTTCGGTCCACCAAGTTCATCGGTAGATGTCGAAGGATGGCAAGGTCGTCTTCAACGCCTACAGTAAATAATAAATTATACATAAATATGAGTTCATGATCAATTAAACTCTTTAATGAATATATGGCTCATCCCCGCCGACACATTTATCATTCTCAGCCTCAACATCATCCATAATCGAATTATTCTAACTTTCCTCCAAGTCATCCTCTTCTTCAAGCGAATATGATTATGCAGGCAAATACTTTATCTTCATTATCCACACTTCCTACGTTCGATCTCGACAGGTTTAAGTTATGCAAAATGTGCGTTAGTTTTCCTGCACGATCAACAGTCAAAATGGATTATATGTTGAGCTATGTGTATAAAATCAAAGGTACTGAATGTGCCATTGCAGCTCTCAATGCAGGCATGCTCAAAATATCAACCGCCAAGCACTTAAAGGTGAAGTAGAACACACTCCCGCCAACCAAATTTCATCAGAGAGCTGCTCACTTGCAACTAAAAAAGTTCACTTCGAACATTGTAAGGCGCCAAAGATTCATATATTTTGTTGCCCTTATATTTTTTTTCCTTATATTTTGGGTGAAGTTAGTCAGTCGCTTCAAGGTTTTGTGATTCCGAAAGACTATTTACTCGAATAGCTGGTTCAAGCAAATTTGCGCCAAAATGTAACGGTTGTAAGCATTTTTCGGCCCGTGATTTGAGAATACTTATAAGTTCTACGTAATTAATGCATTTATTTTGTTCAAAAGTTTGTTTTATATTAACAAAACAGTACACCACTTTAGACAAAACAGCAAACTCTCAAAAAAAGGCAGTACACACTGAACAATAGGAGAATAGGAGATCGTAGATGCCTTCATAACTGACTTTACTTCGTCTTCGATAGCCAGCGCCTTCAATGCATACCTGATGTAGTATGAATGTAGGTCGAATGTAGCATAAAAAATATGCGAGTTTTTTTATTTCCGGAACCATCCGTATGACTGACTGAAAATTTCAAACTGTTGATACACTGAATCTTGAAGATATCGACAATGAGGAAGTTAAGTCCATGGCATAGGAAGTTAAGTCCATGGCACCCATACTCGGTAATATAGGGATAGCTTTTATTAACCATTTTTCAGTACGCTTATTGTTCGTTCCATTGTCAATAATAGGTACAATAAATTTATAAGTCTCAACGTCTTTTAACACCGCTTCAACTTTCTCGAAAAGCAACTTTAAAAGCCAAATGTCGATTTTCTGTTGATGACATAATTTGTTATGGAGTCCTTGCGTATGTTCAATCAAGCAACCTAAGACTAACCCTTCGTCGCGATGGTACTCAAGGCCCAACAATTGATAGGAAAGTTGATATCTCGAAGGAAGTTTATATGTAGTTATTATTATTATAATCAATACAAGCCCAGAAACGAAAATTGTTCGAGTAATAGCTCATCGACCATCTGGTGCTACTTTCGTCTCATGATGTCAACGAAATTCCAGCATACTAGAGCTTTTCATCGACAAAGACGTTGCAGCCACTTTTCTAGTTAAAATAGTGATTGGTGTTTTTACCAGACAGAGCGATGGATCATATTCAAGATCAGATTCCAGCTCTATTACGTATTTGCTAAATGATGTCTATGAAACAGGAAAAAGGTGTAGATTATTATATTTTACAGCCAAAATTTGGTGTAGTAGGTTAATAGTACATAAGGAAGTAGATTGCAGTGGTGTCACAACTCTTTTTGCATTTAAACTAGTTGAGTTGCTTGGAAAAAACATTTTTAATGTATGTTACCGATATTACCACGGTAACACCACTTTGGGTAATATTACCTAAAATTACCTATTTACATCACTACACACAACGACTATAAGCGTTGTTTTCATAATAAGGTACACACTGTTAACATACATTTTATCGAGTTTCATTAAATTTCCGCTAGATGATAAAGCAATTGGTTTAAATATTAGCTAAATAAATGATAAAGTAGATTTAGTTAAACATTTTCGTCATTGCCTGTCAAAATATAAAATAAGTTATAAAAATGATCAAATTATTTTTAAAACTTAACTAAATTAATAATTTGGAGGCTTTTCTTAAATAAACGGAATAGTTTGTAATAGATTTACTTATTAGTTAAGTTTGAAGTGAATCATATTATAGTTTCAATGCACATTTAATGCTAAAAATATAAATTTAGTTTTTATAGAATTTTATTTTCATATTTATGATGTTCTCACGAGCAAAAATGGTGAGAAAGTTTTATTAATATGAAAATATTTTGACGTCATTTTTTCCTTCTCAAGGAACATGAATCGGAAATGTGTATTTCTCACTGAAAATACTTTTCATTATACTTTTCAGGGAAAGAGAATTGACTTTTCCAATTGACCAATTGAGAATTGATTTTTCCATTCCTCTAAGAGCGGTGAGCTTCGGAGTTGTTTTATCGTATTCGGAGCTTGAACATCGAATTTTAGACCGAATTCTTCTACAAAGAATGTCCCAAACATGTGCTAAAGGATTTAAATCGCGATTCTTTGCAGGACATGTCATCTTCGAAATATTTACAACTGCCAAGTATTCATTCATGAGTCTTTCAACATGAGGTCTTACATTATCATGTATTAGCATGAAATTATCGCCCATAAATGGTGAGTAGAGAACAACCTATTCTTCCAATATTTCGTTAATATAGCGAATGACCGTAATAGATTCCGTTAGACCATATCATGACTGATCCGCGTCGAACTCTTTCGCTGAAGGTGCTTGGAGTCATACATTTTCCCTCCCATCAAGAAGACCGCGAACAAATCTCGATTAATCGGTGAATGAAGGCTTGCCTCCAATCAGGTTCAGTCAAACACTCAAACTAACAAGCTCCCTGATAAATTGTAGCCGAGCAACCCTTATTTACCCTTATATTTTTTTTTTTTTGGAATCATTTTGTATATAATAGTTTTTCTGTAAACCTTATACTTTTACTTTCTTTTACTCTAGTAAAATAAAGTATAGTAATCATGAAAATTTTGGACCTTGAGATTTTTAGAGATTTATTTGTTTTGAGGTCCTCTGAGTCCGAAAAAGTGAGTTTCGAAATGGTGTCTGTCTGTCTGTCTGTCAGTCTGTCAGTCTGTCAGTCTGTCTGTGTCCTCTCTACAGCCCATATGGTTTAATCAATCGAACTGAAACTTCAGATTTAAGCTTTTTTGATAAATTGGAAGATCCCAGTGAATTTTACTCCAAATCGGCTAACCGGAAGTGGCCACTCCCTTGGTCCAGAAAATTTGTTTTGCAAATATCTTAAAAAGTATAAGGTTTACAAAAAACTACTTAAAACAAATTGTTTCCAAAAATTAAAAACAAATAAAAATAAAAAATTAAAAATTAAAAAAAAAAATTATGAAAAAAATAAAATTTCTAAAAATTCTCTCTTCGTAAAAGAAAGTCGTGTGTTGGCCACACCTCAATTTTAACTAGGAAATTAAGGGACCTATTCCATGTGGTAGCGAAACCTTTGTCATCATTGTTGGCAATGGCCGATATTGGCCCTTGGGAGTTGAGTGCGATTTCCAAAAAATAATTTTGCAGAACTTTTATTAAACGAACGATCCGTATGGATTAGGGTTTTCTAGCTAGGTAATTAAGGGACCTATTCCATGTGCTAGTGGAACTTTTGTAATCATTGTTGAGTGCGATTTCCAAAAAATAATTTCGTAGAACTTTTATTAAACGAACGATCCGTATGGATTAGGGTTTTCTAACTAGGTAATTGAGAACCTATTCTATGTGCTAGCCAAACCTTTGTCATCATTGTTGGCAATGACCAATATTGGCCCTTGGGAGTTGATTGCGATTTCCAAAAAATAATTTTACAGAACTTTTACTAAACGAACGATTCGTATGGATTAGGGTTTTTTAACTAGGTATTTGAGGGACCTATTCTATGTGCTAGCCAAACCTTTGTCATCATTGTTGGCAATGGCCGATATTGGCCTTTGGGGGTTGAGTGCGATTTCCAAAAAATAATTTTGCAGAACTTTTACTAAACGAACGATTCGTATGAATTAGGGTTTTTTACTATCTTTTACTCTAGTAAAATAAAGTATAGTAATCATGAAAATTTTGAACCTTAAGATTTTTAGAAATTTATTTGTTTTTAGGTCCCCTGAGTCCGAAAAAGTGAGTTTCGAAATGGTGTCTGTCTGTCTGTCAGTCGGTCAGCCTGTTAGTCTGTCAGTCTGTCAGTCTGTCAGTCTGTCAGTCTGTCAGTCTGTCAGTCTGTCAGTCTGTTTGTGTCCTCTCTACAGCCCAGATGGTTTAATCAATCGAACTGAAACTTCAGATTTAAGCTTTTTTGTTAAATTGGGAGGTCCCAGTGAATTTTACTCCAAATCGGCTAACCGGAAGTGGCCACTCCCTTGGTCCAGAAAATTTGTTTTGCAAATATCTTAAAAAGTATAAGGTTTACAAAAAACTACTTAATACAAAATGTTTCCAAATGAAAAACAAATAAAAAAAAAAAAAACAAAAAATTAAAAAAATAAAATTTCTCAAAATTCTCTGTTCGTAAAAGAAAGTCGTGTGTTGGCCACACCTCAATTATTTGAAATACATATGTAAAGGAAGTGGTCGATTTTCACTAAAATTCCCTGGGACTATTTTTTTTTTAATTTTTTCTGTAGAGAGGACACAGAAAGACTGACAGAAAATTTAAAGAAATACAAATAAAACAAAAATATAAGTTCTATTCGACTCCTCCAATCATTTACATTTTACAGAGATTTACTGTTATTTTGAGCCAGGTCCTTAAAATGTGTCACGGGTTCTCTTAAATTGAGAGACTAATTCCGTAATATCACAATTGGTCTCTCATTTAAAACTGAAACGTGGTGGACAAAAATTAAAACCTTCGACCATTAACAATTAGTTCCTGTTATACACCTCTAGAAGACTGTTGAAAATCCTTGAAGTTCTCCGTTTAGAGAGCATTCACAATATTCAAAACTTATTTTCTCAAAAGCGGTACCGTTTGTTTAGATCACAACATTATGTGAGTAACGTGAGAATTGGCTGATAAATATAATTCTTTACTCAGTGCTTCAGTCTGGTGGGACCTTGCTTTAAAGTGCAAGAAAAATTAAACACAAGCAATAATACAAAATCAGAATTAACGTCAATTAACTTTTGTGACCGATATTCCACATACTTGTTACATAGCATTTCATTTTATACATCTCCTACCGCCTGTCTACTCAACCTCCTCCGCCCTTGGCATAATATTATTTTAAAGACGGTCACATAGTAATTTGCCATTAAGATTTATATGTGACTTTTAATGCCAAGTCTATTTATTACTCAGAAATTATAGCTTTAAATCCGATTTTATTTGCTTCGTTGAAATTTCAATCATTAAAATGTTATAAAATGTCAATAAAACGTCACAGAAATGTCAATGTTTACTAGATATATTTCATTTTTAAATTATGACGATATTATTTGCCACCAGCAAAATGTTTTAGGTAAATTTAGAATTTAAATTCTCATTTTATGTTAAAAACAACTACATAGATACCAATTGTTAGAATTTGGATATTACCTCGAAAAACAGCTTAAACGTTTTTTTACGATGTTTTGTTAAAATAACCCCACGCAATGCTTCAGTCGACTTAAAATTTTGTGAAAAAGTAGATGATGGACTGTCAAGTTTATCATCAACATAACAAAAAATTCGTCGGTGCCGTTTTTGAGAAAATCTGTTGGGCAGTTTTCTCTTCCAATACAATCCCTCTTTACTAGAGTTAATGGACCGTTAACACAAACTGCTTATTACTAAAATCTATTTTTGTACAAAATTTCGACCAAAACTATCAATGTTTGTGAGAATAGGTGTCAAAAAACAAAAAAATAATAAAAATGAATGACTGGAAGGACGGAAGGATGAACACGACATTTTTTTAATCGATGTTCCGTCGAGAAATGCAAAAATCTGGAACAAATTTTTAATTCCCTGTTAGTAAAAGAAAGCGTGTTGGCCACACCTCATTTTTTTTTTTTTTTTTTTGAAACATTTTACATATAGTAGTTTTTCTGTACTAAGGAAGTGGTCACTTCCGGTTGGCCGATTTGGACTAAAATTAACTGGGGCCTTCCAATTTATGAAAAAAGTTTAAATATAAAGTTTCAGTTCAATTGGTTAAACCATCTGAGCTGTAGAGAGGACACATATTGACCGACTGACAAACTAACAGACTGACATACGGACAGACTGACAGACAGACACTATTTTGAAACCCACTTTTCTGGACTCAGGGAACCTCAAAACAGATAAATCTCCAAAAATCTCAAGGTCGGTAAAAGTAAGAAAAAATACAAAAAATCATCATTAGATGGATAGATCACTAACTAAATATAATTTGCGAAGCACATCGAAAAGTCAATGTTTCAACCTCTAGCTGAATACCTTTCGCTTTATGGATGGCATTTCGTTATAATATAACCCCATTACATTGTATGTGATGATGGACGGAGTTATCAAAATTTAGACGTAAACAAAATCAAACATAAAAAGATAATAAATTTTCCTTATAAGCAAATTATCTCAAACATTTGTTCCGCCCATAAAACATTAAAGCTATAAATTTTCATTTATTTGCATATTTGCATTTATTTTTGTTTTTTTTTTTTGCCAAAATATAAAAAACTTTGTCACATGCCAACAAAAAATATACAACATTATGTAGATTGAATTTTTGCAAAATATTTAATTTTTTCATTAAAAGCTTCATGGTTAATTAATTTATACATAAAATAAAAACCAAAAAGCTATATTTTATGGGTTTAGTAATACTGTTGTATTATTTTATTTCACTTGTGTATCATCGAAATTTAATTGACCAACTAAAAGTTTTTTATTTTAACCACCTCAATATACATATGTATGTACATATAAACCAAACTAAAGATTTATTAAAGGAAAATATTCACTCGATTTTGTGAATTCTGATTTAAACATAAAAAAAGCATCATAATACATATTATGTTTTATATAACATAAAATGCAGTCACACACACAAAGACCAAATAAAATTATTTTGAATAAATTAAGCACACGCTCAGGGTGAGAGCTTCGAGTTGTATAATAATCTACACATATAACCATGAACTATATTATACACATAAAGAGATACTCAAACACTATATAAATGAACAATAAAAAATAAAAAATGATCCTGGTGAATTAAAGTTCTGGAAAATATCCAAAACGCTGGATTATATTATACTCAGTTGGTTTTGTTGTTATGTGTGCATTAAAAAATGATAATATCGTATAATACGAATTACGAACCAAAAATATTAAAAATTAAAATTTATTTGTAATAAAATTATGTTAAACGATAATTCGGTTGTGGTTGGTTAAGCAGAATAGACGATAAAGTTAGCAACGAGTTGAAATCTTAATTAAGACTGTAATAATGTTGCCCTATATATGAGTTCTCTTAAGTAGACTAGAATAGAGTAGAAAATTAAAATTGAATGTTTAAATTTGGCAATAGTCTCGAATATAAACCTCCTTACTATACCAATAATTCAACATTGATAAATAATATTCACCTGCTATAAATCTCTTTTCTTAAATAATACGACGATGCGATTGAAATTAATCCAAAGATTAATAGTAGTAATTCATCTCAATAAATAAGAAACGAAAACACAAATCTTCTCCATATAAATATATAACGAAAACTCGATACTGTCTCTCAGTACTGGATATAAACAGATAAAAACAACTTCTCAAAACTGAAACGATTTTTCCTGTTTATAGTTTACATACAAAGAAATTCGAATTCTTCGATCTTGACAAATTTGACTTTTACAAATGATACAGCTACTAATGGATTTTTTTTTTACGAGAATATCCACCGTTAAAAGTAAAGTATTGACACGTACGAAATTATAAAGCTATTTGTTATGCTTTTCATTTTCTACTTGTTTAGAATATGGCGAGAAGATACATGATAATTCTAAATTCTTTATAATAAGTAGATAATCAATAAACGAAATAACGAGGATATCTAAATCGTGGTATCTATGTAATGTAAGTTTGGCTAGCACATAGAATAGGTCCCTCAAATACCTAGTTAGAAAACCCTAATCCATACGAATCGTTCGTTTAGTAAAAGTTCTGCAAAATTTGTTTTTGGAAATCGCACTCAACACCCAAGGGCCAATATCGGCCATTGCCAACAATGATGACAAAGGTTTGGCTAGCACATAGAATAGGTCCCTCAAATACCTAGTTAAAAAACCCTAATCCATACGAATCGTTCGTTTAGTAAAAGTTCTGCAAAATTATTTTTTGGAAATCGCACTCAACTCCTAAGGGATAATGACAAAAGGTTTCGCTAGCACATGGAATAGGTCCCTTAATTACCTAGTTAGAAAAACCCAATCCATACGAATCGTTCGTTTAATAAAAGTTCTACGAAATTATATTTTGGAAATCGCACTCAACAATGATGATAAAGATTTCGCTAGCACATGGAATAGGTCCCTTCATTACCTAGTTAAAAAACTCTAATCTATACGAATCGTTCGTTTAGTAAAAGTTCTGCAAAGTTATTTTTTGGAAATCGCACTCAACTCGCAAGGGCCAATATCGGCCATTGCCAACAATGATGACAAAGGTTTCGCTAGCATATAGAATAGGTCCCTCAAATACCTAGTTAAAAAATGGAGGTGTGGCCAACAAACGACTTTGTTTTACGAACAGAGAATTTTGAGAAATTTTTTTTTTTTTTTAAATTTTTTTTTTTTTAATTTTTAAATTTTTAAATTTTTTTTTTTAATTTTTTATTTTTTATTTTTATTTGTTTTTAATTTTTGGAAACATTTTGTATTAAGTAGTTTTTTGTAAACCTTATACTTTTTAAGATATTTGCAAAATAAATTTTATGGGCCAAGGGAGTGGCCACTTCCGGTTAGCCGATTTGGAGTAAAATTCACTGGGACCTCCCTATTTATCATTAAAGCTTAAATCTGAAGTTTCAGTTCGATTGGTTAAACCATCTGGGCTGTAGAGAGGACACAGACAGACTGACAGACGGACAGACTGACAGGCAGACAGACAGACACCATTTCGAAACCCACTTTTTCGGACTCAGGGGACCTCAAAACAAATAAATCTCTAAAAATCTCAAGGTCCAAAATTTTCATGATTACTATACTTTATTTTACTAGAGTAAAAGAAAGTAAAAGATGGACCGATAAACAGAACAGGACCCGTCCAGACGGTAAACATCGAAGTGCCTATAAAACAAACTGCTTTTCAACACTCTCAATTTTATTCGAATGACAATGATAAGAAGGTGACTGAACGTCCAGTATTGTTAAAGTAATTGGGTCGGTAAAGTCCTCACAGTTCCGCTTCCTGAAGCCCAACACAATGTTTGACTTAGTGATGATAGTGTTAAAATGTCTGGTAAAGGTGGCATCAGATGAAATAATTATAAGCAGATCAGATATGAACTCCACTCTGTCAACAACTTCATTATACGGACGATGTTGATGGAAAAGAGGTTTTCGGCTACGATAGAATGAAAGAGTCTTACACTTTTTCACATTGCGGCGTTCATGCACTCATATACTGTAGGAAAATCCTAACGGATCACCAGCGGTCGGAAAATTAAGAACGCAACCACTCAATTAGGATGAACTGACAATTCAAGTTTTTCAACTTGGTGATAAGCGTGAGTGGTCGAATTTATTAAAAGCCTTCGCAAAATCAGTATTAACAACCTACAGTTACTGTCTAGAGTTTAAACTATTAAACAATTTGCCACAAAAAGCAACCAGATTAATCTTTGAACTCTATGAACCATTGATTCAAACAGCTTGAGTATTACGGAAAGTACAGCAATCCCCCCGCAGTTACTTACTTCATTTTTTCTACCTGCCTTGAAGATGGGGTACACGCATGAAATTTCCAAGGCTCTGGAAAAAACCACTACGTAAACTTTAATTAAACCAGCACCCTTATTAACATTTAGTCCACGGAAATGTGATCAGCTGGTTCGTATACTGATGCAAAAATCTAGCAACAAATCGCAGATTTTCGAGGACTGACTATCGACGTAGCTTTTGTAAGGCATATAGGCGACGGAAAACCAACCACATTTCTCTGAATATTCATGAAATTCCAGAACTCCTTTTGACAAGAGGTCAATTCCTCCTCGATTTGTAAATTTAAACTTTTAAGCTCTTTGTGGGCCCTATCAAAATCGGGATAAAATTGAACCCCGTACTGTCTGTATAAGGAATGAAGTTTTCTAGAGTTACCAACTCAATATTGTACCATGGCCCCTGAGTCTTTCAATACCACAGAACGTGTCTTTCAGTACCATTACTGAGAAGGTTGTTAAACTTCAAAATAATATCACTTAAATTTCCGCCATATTGTAATACGTCCCAATCGGAATTGCAGAGGAACTCAAATGATTAGAAAAAGAATCGGTATCGTAATCGGTATGCCCAAACATGATGAAACCTCAGAATACATGAAGTCATTAGCAAATAACAGGTCCAGGTAAAAAGTAGTCGATAATGGTCAATGCCCTTTCCTCGGTGGAAAACGATGTGAAGACGCCATCATCATCAAGCCAAGCTATATCAGGCAGATTAAAGTTTCGCACAATGATAAATTGATCGTTAGGACGAGTCGATGAAATTGACGATCACTTCAAAATAATCATATTCCGACCCGTAGAGAGCATAAACTCCAATAACGACGATATAAATATTGGAAATCTTGGCACAAATTGTAATGATGGCAAGATTAGGATGACAGGCTACCAACTCATTATATAGGAACACAATCTTTAACCACGCAATCACATCTTTAAGCGACTTTGATCAGCGGTCTGGTCGCTTTTAAACCAAATCAAATGAAAAGTGGTTTTACATTCTAGATAATCATCCCTATGAACGCTTTTACATACAATCGTTTTTAATATCTATCGAAGAACGTTGTAATTAATTAAATTTTTGACGATCACTTTATGAGAATCAGAGCAGAGATCCCATATGTGGAGTACCGGAGTAGCGTTTTTGATTATTTTTACAAATTGACAATTTGCCTCAGCTTTATAAACAACAAGGCAATTGTAATATTATGAAACTTAGGTTGTAATCAGTTAATTTGACATTTAAATACGTACAAATTGGGAAGCTGGAGCATGTTTTTTTCTGAGATGAAACCAAATTCAAATGTGTTTGGGTCAGACGGGGGAATTTACGGTTCATTGAAAACCAAACTTCGAAATTAAGTCGAAAAATTTGCGGGCAACAGTGAAGAATGGAGGCGGAAATATAATGGATGGGGAACATTTTATGCAAAAGGTGTTGGCAATTTAACTTTTTTTGAAACCACTGCGGATCAACTTGGATGCTTTAACATTTTAACGGAAAATTTATTAATATTGCTGAGAAATTGTGATATATAGGAATGACTTCTGTTTCGTTCACGACAGTAGTCCAATGCACACATCAAAGCTTGTTCAAGAATGATTGTTGTATAATATAAAAACAACTCGTCCTCATTCTTCCCAATGCCAGATTTCAATCCAATCGAGAATTTATGGGCATATTTACAGAAAAAAATTCGATATTCACCAAATCAAAAGAAGCACTTCAAATGGGTCATTCGCCTGAAAATTACCCTGAACTGACACAGATTGAACCTTTCCCGATGAAAAAGATGTTGAAGAGTGTCATTGCGATGTAATTTTAGGCTGTGTTTATACAAAATCAAGTTGGAGAAAAAACTAATTTAATTTATGTTATGTTAAATACAATTTTCTGTGCCTTGAACATTATTTGAAGACAATAAAAATAAAAACTGAATTACTTTAATATTTTTTAATCGCTTTTTTCAATTGATACTTCCTTACTCGAGTACTGTACGGATATTGGGTTTCACGATAGGCATCTTACACATATCATAGCCGTAATACTGTTAAAGTTAGCCGAAAGTGAAAAGTCGATAATGCAGATTGTGTTAGCCCAGCCGAAAGTAAAAAAAATGGTTATGCAGATTGTCTAATCCCAGCCGAAAGTAAAAAGTCGACAATGCAGATTATGATATAACATTCAAGCCGAAAATAAAAAAATTTGTAGTTATCGGCCGAAAGTAAATAGGATACATAGATTTAAACAAAAATTTTTGTAAATAAGTTTAAGTGTAAAACATTGCTTAGTAGAAAATATCGGAAAATCAGAAGAATATACAAAATTGGAATAAAATCAGCCTCTAGAGTATATATTTGAAGCTGAATCGTTTTTATGTGATTTGTCAATAGCTATCGCAAAAATTATTAGAAAATTTGTATAAAATCAGCCTCTAGAGTGTTATGTCTAGAGATGGATTCAATTTATGTGATTACTCCATAGCTATCGCAGGAAAAAAATTCAGTACAAGTTTCTCGTGGGAAATCTCGGAAAATTCGATTTTCCCACAAGAAACTTGTACTGAATTTTTTTCCTGCGATAGCTATGGAGTAATCACATAAATTGAATCCATCTCTAGACATAACACTCTAGAGGCTTATTTTATTCATCCATTTCTTACTTTCGGCTGGAAACTTTTTTGAATTTTCCGGTATTTCCCACGGGAAACTTGAACTGAATTTTTCTCCTGCGATAGCTATTGAGTAATCACATCAATTGAATCCATCTCCAGATATAACACTCTAGAGGCTGAATTTATACAAATTTTCTAATAATTTTTGGAAAATCGAATTTTCCGAGATTTCCCACGGGAAACTTGAACTGAATTTTTTTCCTGCGATAGCTATTGACAAGTCACATCAATCCAATCCATCTCCAAACATAACACTCTAGATGCTGATTTATTTTCGGCTGGAATGTCAATAACGTAATCTGCATTATCGACTTTCACTTTCGGCTGGAAACTTTCGGCTAACTTTAACAGGATATAGCCGTAAGGTAGAAAATATAAAGGGCTGGCTGGAACCTTCTGAGGTGGTCAGAATTTCGGTCTGAATATTAACTCAACTCCCAAATCAATCACTAACTGTACCTCTTAACTAAATCTTCAACTCAAGGATTGCGTTGCATCCTAAACGGAATCACCCAATTATCCGCCAACCCAATTATCAACTTTGTCACCATTCCACCTGAAATCGACTCTCAACTCAACCCTTAACTTAACCCCAAAACAACTTTTCAACGTAAACTAACTCGCAAATCAACTGAACTAAGCTCGAATCAAATCTCAACACTCCATTCAACTCAATACTTAAAGGTTGATTAGCAAAATTATTCAATAACGCAGAGGATCAATTCGATTTTACTGTCAAAAAAGAATTTCAGAAAAAATTTGGAAATCTATTTTTTAAATTTATGATTAATTCACTTCAAGACTCTGATAGCTTCAACTTTGAAGAACACCATTTTAAATTTTTTTTGAATGTTGACGTTTTTATTTTTTAAATTCTGGTTTTGTTTTGTATTCATTTTAAATTTTAATAATTTGTATATTTTTTTTATATATGAAGTCATAAATGTTAATGATAAAATCGATTTCTTTAATTAAACAAACAAATAAATAAATTACCCCATTTCACTATCACTCCAACATTCCGTAATACCACCATTCCATCACTTCATCATACCACTGTACCACCATAACATTATAACATCGTAACATCATAAGATCATAACATCATAACTACATAAGATCATAACATCATAACTACATAAGATCGTAACATCATAACATCATATCATCATACCATCATACCATCATGCCATAACGCCATTGTACGATCATGTCATCAAAACATCTTACCAGAGTAAACTACATTTGAATAAAATCCAGATCTCCATGCATCTCCAGGCTCTGGAAAAAACCACTACGTAAACTTTAATTAAACCAGCATCCTTATTAACATTTAGTCCACGGAAATGTGATCAGCTGGTTCGTATACTGATGCAAAAAAGCTAGCAACAAATCGCAGATTTTCGAGGACTGACTATCGACGTAGCTTTTGTAAGGCATATAGGCGACGGAAAACCAACCACATTTCTCTGAATATTCATGAAATTCCAGAACTCCTTTTGACAAGAGGTCAATTCCTCCTCGATTTGTAAATTTAAACTTTTAAGCTCTTTGTGGGCCCTATCAAAATCGGGATAAAATTGAACCCCGTACTGTCTGTATAAGGAATGAAGTTTTCTAGAGTTACCAACTCAATATTGTACCATGGCCCCTGAGTCTTTCAATACCACAGAACGTGTCTTTCAGTACCATTACTGAGAAGGTTGTTAAACTTCAAAATAATATCACTTAAATTTCCGCCATATTGTAATACGTCCCAATCGGAATTGCAGAGGAACTCAAATGATTAGAAAAAGAATCGGTATCGTAATCGGTATGCCCAAACATGATGAAACCTCAGAATACA
This sequence comes from Tipula vernalis, assembly GCA_958295665.1. Lineage (NCBI taxonomy): Eukaryota > Metazoa > Arthropoda > Insecta > Diptera > Tipulidae > Tipula > Tipula vernalis. Next base: position 22,172,737 of record OY282558.1, on the reverse strand, counting down.
TGAAGTCATTAGCAAATAACAGGTCCAGGTAAAAAGTAGTCGATAATGGTCAATGCCCTTTCCTCGGTGGAAAACGATGTGAAGACGCCATCATCATCAAGCCAAGCTATATCAGGCAGATTAAAGTTTCGCACAATGATAAATTGATCGTTAGGACGAGTCGATGAAATTGACGATCACTTCAAAATAATCATATTCCGACCCGTAGAGAGCATAAACTCCAATAACGACGATATAAATATTGGAAATCTTGGCACAAATTGTAATGATGGCAAGATTAGGATGACAGGCTACCAACTCATTATATAGGAACACAATCTTTAACCACGCAATCACATCTTTAAGCGACTTTGATCAGCGGTCTGGTCGCTTTTAAACCAAATCAAATGAAAAGTGGTTTTACATTCTAGATAATCATCCCTATGAACGCTTTTACATACAATCGTTTTTAATATCTATCGAAGAACGTTGTAATTAATTAAATTTTTGACGATCACTTTATGAGAATCAGAGCAGAGATCCCATATGTGGAGTACCGGAGTAGCGTTTTTGATTATTTTTACAAATTGACAATTTGCCTCAGCTTTATAAACAACAAGGCAATTGTAATATTATGAAACTTAGGTTGTAATCAGTTAATTTGACATTTAAATACGTACAAATTGGGAAGCTGGAGCATGTTTTTTTCTGAGATGAAACCAAATTCAAATGTGTTTGGGTCAGACGGGGGAATTTACGGTTCATTGAAAACCAAACTTCGAAATTAAGTCGAAAAATTTGCGGGCAACAGTGAAGAATGGAGGCGGAAATATAATGGATGGGGAACATTTTATGCAAAAGGTGTTGGCAATTTAACTTTTTTTGAAACCACTGCGGATCAACTTGGATGCTTTAACATTTTAACGGAAAATTTATTAATATTGCTGAGAAATTGTGATATATAGGAATGACTTCTGTTTCGTTCACGACAGTAGTCCAATGCACACATCAAAGCTTGTTCAAGAATGATTGTTGTATAATATAAAAACAACTCGTCCTCATTCTTCCCAATGCCAGATTTCAATCCAATCGAGAATTTATGGGCATATTTACAGAAAAAAATTCGATATTCACCAAATCAAAAGAAGCACTTCAAATGGGTCATTCGCCTGAAAATTACCCTGAACTGACACAGATTGAACCTTTCCCGATGAAAAAGATGTTGAAGAGTGTCATTGCGATGTAATTTTAGGCTGTGTTTATACAAAATCAAGTTGGAGAAAAAACTAATTTAATTTATGTTATGTTAAATACAATTTTCTGTGCCTTGAACATTATTTGAAGACAATAAAAATAAAAACTGAATTACTTTAATATTTTTTAATCGCTTTTTTCAATTGATACTTCCTTACTCGAGTACTGTACGGATATTGGGTTTCACGATAGGCATCTTACACATATCATAGCCGTAATACTGTTAAAGTTAGCCGAAAGTGAAAAGTCGATAATGCAGATTGTGTTAGCCCAGCCGAAAGTAAAAAAAATGGTTATGCAGATTGTCTAATCCCAGCCGAAAGTAAAAAGTCGACAATGCAGATTATGATATAACATTCAAGCCGAAAATAAAAAAATTTGTAGTTATCGGCCGAAAGTAAATAGGATACATAGATTTAAACAAAAATTTTTGTAAATAAGTTTAAGTGTAAAACATTGCTTAGTAGAAAATATCGGAAAATCAGAAGAATATACAAAATTGGAATAAAATCAGCCTCTAGAGTATATATTTGAAGCTGAATCGTTTTTATGTGATTTGTCAATAGCTATCGCAAAAATTATTAGAAAATTTGTATAAAATCAGCCTCTAGAGTGTTATGTCTAGAGATGGATTCAATTTATGTGATTACTCCATAGCTATCGCAGGAAAAAAATTCAGTACAAGTTTCTCGTGGGAAATCTCGGAAAATTCGATTTTCCCACAAGAAACTTGTACTGAATTTTTTTCCTGCGATAGCTATGGAGTAATCACATAAATTGAATCCATCTCTAGACATAACACTCTAGAGGCTTATTTTATTCATCCATTTCTTACTTTCGGCTGGAAACTTTTTTGAATTTTCCGGTATTTCCCACGGGAAACTTGAACTGAATTTTTCTCCTGCGATAGCTATTGAGTAATCACATCAATTGAATCCATCTCCAGATATAACACTCTAGAGGCTGAATTTATACAAATTTTCTAATAATTTTTGGAAAATCGAATTTTCCGAGATTTCCCACGGGAAACTTGAACTGAATTTTTTTCCTGCGATAGCTATTGACAAGTCACATCAATCCAATCCATCTCCAAACATAACACTCTAGATGCTGATTTATTTTCGGCTGGAATGTCAATAACGTAATCTGCATTATCGACTTTCACTTTCGGCTGGAAACTTTCGGCTAACTTTAACAGGATATAGCCGTAAGGTAGAAAATATAAAGGGCTGGCTGGAACCTTCTGAGGTGGTCAGAATTTCGGTCTGAATATTAACTCAACTCCCAAATCAATCACTAACTGTACCTCTTAACTAAATCTTCAACTCAAGGATTGCGTTGCATCCTAAACGGAATCACCCAATTATCCGCCAACCCAATTATCAACTTTGTCACCATTCCACCTGAAATCGACTCTCAACTCAACCCTTAACTTAACCCCAAAACAACTTTTCAACGTAAACTAACTCGCAAATCAACTGAACTAAGCTCGAATCAAATCTCAACACTCCATTCAACTCAATACTTAAAGGTTGATTAGCAAAATTATTCAATAACGCAGAGGATCAATTCGATTTTACTGTCAAAAAAGAATTTCAGAAAAAATTTGGAAATCTATTTTTTAAATTTATGATTAATTCACTTCAAGACTCTGATAGCTTCAACTTTGAAGAACACCATTTTAAATTTTTTTTGAATGTTGACGTTTTTATTTTTTAAATTCTGGTTTTGTTTTGTATTCATTTTAAATTTTAATAATTTGTATATTTTTTTTATATATGAAGTCATAAATGTTAATGATAAAATCGATTTCTTTAATTAAACAAACAAATAAATAAATTACCCCATTTCACTATCACTCCAACATTCCGTAATACCACCATTCCATCACTTCATCATACCACTGTACCACCATAACATTATAACATCGTAACATCATAAGATCATAACATCATAACTACATAAGATCATAACATCATAACTACATAAGATCGTAACATCATAACATCATATCATCATACCATCATACCATCATGCCATAACGCCATTGTACGATCATGTCATCAAAACATCTTACCAGAGTAAACTACATTTGAATAAAATCCAGATCTCCATGCATCTCCATCAGTTTTATTTAGATATTCAATAGCCTCCATTTTCGGGCAATTTTTAGTGTCTCTTTTTAGCCTATGCAGGATCTAGGTAGGAAGCTACTGTGGATTCATTTGACATTCACATTTCTTTAAATTGCACCAAATTATCTACCAATTCTCAAAAATCAGCTATGTGAAAATGACGAACATGTTGGCGAATTTGACATATTTGAATTGACATATCTGCCAAAAAGGCTGCCATCAAATAGCAAGAATTAATTTTACTCTTTTTAAGCCTTAAAATAAAGAGAAAAATTGATAACAGAACCTCGAAAAAATGTCGTAAGCAAAAAGCCAGCTATCTCCTAGGCTATAAAACTTTACTTTAAGCTACATTAGGTAAAATTAGCTAAAAATTAATTTCGTTTACGATTTCGCAGATCGGTATTCTTCAAAAAATCATCTAAAAATATCGATGATTTCGTAGAGAGTTGTAGACACCAGACTGCATTAAAAACTTTGTAGATCGAGCAGGATACAATTAACAAAACAGTTTTCTTTAATATTTAAATTTGGCTCGAAAACTAAAACAATTTTAGCATAATTTGCTGAATTGTGTTTTTTTTTAAATATAGAACAACAACAATTATTTGTATTTCGTTTGTACTTCCTTCTGACTAGAAATACTCCCCTGAAAATGTAAAACGTACTCCGTTTAAGGTTTTCTGAACGACAGCTTTTGTCTAATCAATCAAATTAATTTCATTAAAAAATATTTTTGAAATTCACAGTATGTTGCATTTCTTAAATAAAGTTACAGGTATTTTCGAAAATAAAGAAAGTTCAAAACAAAATTACCCAATGTTAATATATTTTCAATTTATTTGGGAAGCATGTCTTGTGTTTCTGCTACAATACATACTGAGAAAAGTTAAAGGAAAACAGGAAATGCGACAAAAAATGATCACGGTTGTTTTTTTTTTAGCAGTTTTGTTTTGTACTTAAACTTTTCAAATAAAGTTACCGAATGTATATCGTAGGAATTTGCCGAACAAAATAACTTTAAATCCTTTTATTCCTGGATATGTTTATCGTTTAAGACTAAAAACTTATGTCTAAAAATAAAAATCAGATTTAAACAACACTAACAACAATTTCCAAGTATATCCGATTTTTTTCAAAAGATTAACAACACAAAACAAGAATTTTATATGAATTATTTATTTGTTGTTATTACTTACATACAAATAATTATGTAATTAGTAACTCTAGAAATTTATTTTATCTTCTCTAGACCAAAAAATTTACTTTCTTGCCCTTTATAAATTAAACGTAATAAGATCAAAAGGTATTAAGAGATTAGGTGTAATGTTGTGTCTTTATTACAAATTCAGCAACAAAGCATCAAAATATGTATTATATTTCGTTCGTTTCCATGATCCCATAAAGATACCCAAATACGTATTTAAATTTATGTTCTTCAAGTTGATATATTATCGTCTTGATACCAACATCAACAATGTTTAGTAATAATAATAATAAGATTAAATTTCTTTTATAAAAAATGTTTAGTATACGCGTATAAATATTTTTTTCTAATATGTATTTATATGTATATCAAAATACATATTTCATATTCACATATCAAATTATTATTTATGCTTTTTTTGTCTTACATCTGTCCTCCCACTGATATCAAACTTCAAACAATCTAACGTACAATATAAACCTATCATCAATTTGGACCCATTCCACACGAACTAATCTAAAAGCTTGAAATTGAAATAAAAGTTCAAGGCATATAGAAACATAAAGATCATAAACATAAATATATTATGTACATGTATGCTGAAGATAAACAAGAAAACTAAAATCTTAAATGTGATTTGAATATTAAAATCTTACATGTTATTGGGTTAGTTTATTGCAGATTTACGTATGATGATATTAACCTTATACTCGTAAATTCCAATCTAAATGTTTCTGTGGAAAGGAGGATATGGTATTATCACGCATACTATCATACATATTAAATTATCTTTATCAAAAAAGTGCTTAAATCTTGTAAATTTACAAAAATCGAAAATTCATAATACTCAGGTTGTTCGTTTGGATGATTCCGGGAAAAATTTATCACAAATTTTTGAATGATAAATTCATAAAAAGTATTTTTTCTCCGATCGTAGGGAAAATATAATTTTCCGTTGTTTTTTCGAAACTGTTTCGATTTTTTTGAAGTTTATTTGATTTCTTAATATGATAATTTGATTGAGATTTGAATTTTGATTCTTTTTCAGATTCTGACATTTGTAAACAGTAGATCGATTTTTTGACAGCGTGTAGTAAACAGCATGTAATGTTTCAAAATAACTTAATTTTAATAACTATGAAGTAAAGCACAGGATAAACTCAAACGACAGAAGGTCTGACCAATAAAGATTACAAATTGCCTTCTCTTTATCTTAAAATGAGATTAAATGAAAACATTTCAATTAAATTTGTATAACAAAATACTCGATAAATATCTGTAATAATTAAAATACAAAACATATGAACAGTATTTTGACATTCAAATTGTTTTCCTTAACACAAAGAAGCACAACGAAGTTGCCTAATATTCGATCTATTTAAAAAATAATAACGTAGTCCTAGTGTTCACTGATGACAAGGGATAAAAAATATTCGGATATTTTTGATGCTACAAAACGAGCGCATCCAAATGATCAGTATATTTTTAATTCTACTTTTTTGTGGATTTTTTCGGAGTTTTTTGGACAACTGAAAATTATTTTTTTTATCGGCATAAAAAAAAATCAAAAATTTCTGCAATTTGAGAAATATAAATTAATTGATAGAAACAGAATAACAGGATTGGTTTGGGAATTGTTCTAAAGAACAGACGTGTTTTACATAATAATTTTTTGTGCCATCCCCGAGTAACCAAAATATGTGATCACCATGCAGTCCCACCAATTTATGACAAAAACGTTTGTCTTTTTTGTTTGTTTGTTTCTTTATGATTTATTTTTTACCGTCCTACTTTACGCCTGGAGTAGCCAAATCGAGGAAGGGCCGCTACAGATCCGTCTTTGAGAACCACCTGCACATTGCATTGCTTCATGCCAACCTGTAGTGCTGACATGAAAGGTGGGTCAGCCCATGGATTCTGCACTCTCAACAGGGGGTCATAGATGTTCATAGTTCTTCATCACCGATCGTAATCAGATGATGAAAAATCCCTTTTGCATCCCGCTCCTATAGGGATTCGAACCCGGTACCTCCCGATCCAACCGCCGCAGCTTTAACCACGGCGCCATTTGCTCGGCGAATCAAAATCACACACAAATGCCGACAAATTTTTCACAAAAAATTATTGAAAATTTCTCGAAAAATAATTTTTATTTAGTTAGTCATTCTACCCACAAATTTTCAATCCAAAAAAGTGGATATTTTGTTGAACTGATTTTATTGACAAATTTTTCGCCCAAAATTGTTGAAATTTTGTCGATCAAGTGATTATTTCGTTAGAACAAATTTTTAATGGCTTATTCAAAACAAACACAAATTTTCATGGAGGAATCGTTGAATACGCCTCATTCACAAATTAATCAAATTTCAGTAAAGTAATTGTGGATGCTGCACTGCGTTTAGGTAAATTAATAATAAAGAATAAAAGAATTGCCAGACGATTACCAAATGATACCCGTGATATATCTTTCCCTATTAGTGGGTGTTTTTTTTTTATTCATTCCGAATATTCCGAACTTTCCGAAAGTGACATAAAACGTTTTTTATTTATTCTATGTATTCTATCAGAGCACCCTGTATTTTATAGAGCCATAATCAAAAAATCTGAGCTTTTATAAGGGAATTAGAAACGAGGAAAAAACGGAACTTTTCATAGTAAAACACACAAAACATATGGGAAATCACTTTTTTTCCTAAGACAAATTTTTAAATGAAAACGTTACAAATTCTTAACTATGATTTCTGAAATAGTTTCATAAATGTTTGAATTTCAACATATATGAATGTCGTTGAAGTAAATCGTTTTCATTTTCTTGTAATAATTGATTTATTCAAACCAAAATATAAAAAAATTTCATAACAACAGCATTCTGGTCAAATTAAAAGCTTACTACGATTCGTTGGTCATTAAGTCAATATACATTACATAGATGGCAGTGATAGCCGTAAAAATTTGGAAAAATCGTACCAAAAATTATAAGCTGGGGAAATTTCAAGTTCAAAAATTGTAGGAAAAGCAAAACAAATTCACAAAATATAGGAACGTTTGTTAATTTTGGGATTAAATAACTTTTTTTCGTATTTTTCTGTAACCATTTAGACATCTTACGTACACTAGTAAAACTAAAGATAAATTTAGCAAGTATTATTTTAATTTGTCAGAGCCAACTTTGATGTATTTTTCAAAATGAAAGTTCGATAAAAATATTTTAGAAATAATTTAATTTTAATAATTCTGCAATTAATATTTACTTAATACCAATATGGCCTTCTTGTATATTGTTCTTAAAGATATGTAGAAAACTTTTATATAAACATTTTATAATATTTTTGGTTTTTTCATTGAAAAACTTGAAGCTAAAAAACACCATTTTTACTATGGATTCCTATGGAAATCAGTGAAAAGTTATACCACTAAAAAAGCTTCTAAAAAATACGTCATTAAGATTATGGCTCTATACTCTAGAAGGCTCTGATTCTATTCCTTCTTTTCGATGTTTTTTTATTTATTTAGAATATTCCGAACGCATTCTTTTTCTACCGTATCAAACGTCGCATAAAAAGAATATTCTCCTATGTCAGTCTTCAATTCTTCATTCATGGTACATTTACAAATTTATACTCAATCCAAAATAATGGATATCAGTGATAATTATAATGAGGGTAAGTGTTTATTATTCATGTGCGCTATAATTATTTGTTTTTTGTGTATTTATATTAGAAAATATGTGGATGCAATTTTTTGAGATTATGTTTTTAATTTCAGGTAAAGATAAATTTAAATGGAGTCCGGGGGATATTAGCGAACGTTATAAGAATTTAAATTGTTATTAATGTTATTAATTTTATTTTATTATCAAGTACAAGAAATAAAACGGTCACTGCCGAGCAATGCGATGGCAAATGGAAGGGGCTTAAGTCGATGTACAAACATGTGAGGGACCACAATAATATAAGCGGTATTTCACATAAAAAATGGGAATATTATGAACTGATGGACGAAGTTCTAAATAAACAGCCAGAAGTTACCCCTACTGCAACCTGCTCCAGCAGTGACGCCAATAGTAGCTCCACCTTCTTCGCTCAACCGAAAAAGGAAAACTAATGACGATATGAAATCTGCTGAAAAAAGCAAAAGACATACCGAAAAAATTGCAAGGACGAATAAATTTTTGGACCTTTTTGAAAAGCTAATTGATAAAATATAAATTGTACATTTTCTTTTTTTAATTAAATTTGTGATTTATTTGTGTAAGTTATATATTGAATAAATGAATTAAAGAATAAAAATTTATATAGCATTCAAGTATTTAAAATTCTTAGGATTTGGTTTCGCTTTATATTGCTGTTTCTGTCAATATTTGTCATTACCGGATCGTTGCTTCCATCATCACTAACGTGTGAAACTCATCTGGCATGTTGTCTTGCTCGTCTAAGCATACATTATGCAAAATGCATGCTACAATAATTAATAATGGAATCAGGTCGGGGCGTCTCGTGTTCAACCCGTTAAGGCCAAAGGCTTTTAGTAAGCCAAATGCCCGTTCGATAGTAACTATAGCTGAAGAATGGGGTTTATTATATATTTGATGTTCGTGCATTAAATTGTATGTATCCTTGAAGGGGGTCATCAGGTACGGTTTTAATCCATATCCAAGGTCACCCACCATGTGTTGCTCTTCAGGAAACACTATTTCTTCTAAATGAGATACAGTAATTAATTAATTAAAGTAAATTAAGTAAATTATGTAAATAATTAACAAACAAGAATCGTGAATTGACCCCGCCTCGCCTGCGTAGCAATCTATAAATCGCATCTTCTCGTCACAAACACCTTGCAACAAAACAGAATGGAATTGTTTCCTGTTCACGTAAGAATTTGGATATTCTTTAGGTGCTGGAATGGCAATGTGTGATCCATCAATGCATATATGTTTATTTTTAGTTTAAAGTCTAATATTATCCCATATATAGGATATTTACCTGGATATACCTAGTTTTAGTCAGGAAGTGATTTGCTGTTTCGAGAGATTTTCCTGACGATGTCGAGTCGATTATTTTTTTTTCATGGTTCAGTTTTAAAATAGTCTTGCAAATGTCGAAGACTACTTTCCAACAACCATAAATTGACACCCCAAACCTTTTCGATACAGATCTGTGAAAATATAATACGTTTAACATATTCATGTAAGAACGATATTAACTATAAATGTTACCTGAAACATTCGGTGTTCGCTAAATACCATTATGTCATGAGTAATTGCTTCTCCAGGGCAATTCTTGGATGACCACGTGATACATTGATGTATTTACTTTCAAGACGTGATATTACTTGATACAATTTTTCCATTGTACCGGGCACCATTCAAAAATGAACCCTAAATTGTTCGCCATTGAACGAACAAATTGTATTTTCATAATACAATAAATTGCTGGGGTTAGTTGGTTTATTTTCATCGTCCGAATCACTTGAATCACTGTCGAATAAATCCCAACTGATTTTGGCACATAAGGATATTCCAATAATCTTTTTTCTATCCATTATTTAATAAATTAACACTTTATATAAACACAATAATATGTCTTGCCAAACACACAGCTTAAATGTATATGTCAAACTGAAAAAAAGTGCGAAGCTGTCAAAAACGTATTCCATTTATTCTATTGTGTTTTTTTTATTACAATTCGTTCAGAATATTCTAAGGTCATGTGATCGGTATTCTATTCCTTCTATTCTTTCTGTATAATGAATAAAAAAACACCCAGTAATAAGGAGATATTTGAACAGTACAGTGCAAGATGTGAGCATGATGACGTTGCAAAATTATTGGTAAATATTTTATTTATTAGCATTAATTTTCTAAAATTTATTAATAAATTCGGTAATTTTCAGACGAGGAAGCTTTCAACATGCGGAGGAGAAAGTGTGCAAAAGGCAGTAAGGAGATTAATTAACAAATTGTTGTCGCTAGACATGCAGAGGCAGATAAACTTCATGGAGAAGAATGGGAAAATAAAGTTATAAGGAATAAATTATTTAAATTCAAAAGCTGTCGATTTTTTATTTTAAATAAATATTTAAAAAAATATTTTACCCAAACCACAAAAATTCACGACCATTTTTCTTGACCATTTTTCCGCAAATTTTGTCGCAAAGAATCAAATAATTAGACACAAAAATGTTATCCATATGTCACAAATTTTTCATAAAATGTCAACAAATTCGTCACAAAAATGTTATCCACTATTTCACAATTTTTTAACCAAAACGGTCCATAATTTTGTCGTGAAATTTGTCATTTTTTTATGGAAAAAATGTGGATTAAAAGAAAGCTAAAAACAATTAATTTTTCACAAAATAGTTCATAACTTATTCATAAAAATTCGACGAATTGATTGTCATGCAAAAATGTGACAATTTGGAGATTTCAGGGTACCGTTTGTCGACAAATTATTGACAAAATATTGACAAATTTTTAAACGATTTGGTCGACAAATCACAAATTAATGTCAACTTTTTGCCGATTTGGTTACTGGAGATCTTAGCTGTGTTTGATCTATTCCGCTCAGATCGATCTGATCAATTTTGTTGCTGTTTCTTATTTTTTTTTTTCAGATTAGTTAGATCGACTATTTTCGATTTGCAAAAATATTCCGATTTCTCAGATTGATTTTAGTTTAGCTACCATCACGTAACTCAAATCGCTGCTAAGTAGGCGATGTAAGATCTGTCATTTTAATTAATTGTTTTTTCTCTTGTCAAACGAAAGCGAAATAGAAGGAAATGATAATTAGTATTTGGACAGTAATGAAATAATTATTTTATACAGCTATATTTTTCATAGAGTGCCAACGAAAAACACTTCGGCAAACTCAGAGTCTGGGAGCCAAACTCAGCCACATCAGTTATCACTGAAATATTAGTGAATTATTTAAAAGGAATTTCAATAAAGCTTTATTTTGTTCGTTTATTTATAAAGAATTAGAAATTATTTCCCTTTTATTGGAACCCGATGATTCGGCTAGTTCATTTCAAAGTGCTGCTAAAATTCGTTTAGCGGTGTCTCCTTTCCAAATGTACGCGTTGCTCACTAAGTAGTAATAAAAATTAATTTTTTTTTACTCTAACAGTTGATAATTTTCTTGATCTGCCAACTCTGAAACCTGTTTCTTATTTCAGATCGATCTGATTTCAGATTTCAAAATCTACTCGATCTACCGATTTAAATAAGCAACACAGCACTTGTAAAATATAAAAGGCATTAAATAAATCTAAATTCAAACAAAATTAAGAAATGGGATATAAACCTCAAAAAGAAAACTGATTATTGGAAAGCAGCAAAATCAGTGCGTTGATAAAATTTTAAGCTGTGAAGCAAATCGAACCTCAAAATGGCCATGAACATCGGAAGTTAAAGAAGGCGGAATCAATTTTATATTGAAAAAATACATTTTTATTCAAATTTGTTAAGACTAAAGGGAGTTTTGGGATTAATATGTCGGGATATAATCAATGAACAGTCGTTTCAATTGTGGCAACATGGGTGACGTAGCAGCAGCCATAGATCTACAAAGCCAAAGAGTCCGTATGGTTCATGTACGACTTGTGGTTATGTCTGGATATGTTTCGCCCAGTCTAAATAATTATTCGGTAGCCAGCATCACATCGATATCATCGCTAGTTATATTCTTAGATTTAAAATTATTTATAAGAAATAGTAAACGCGTTAGTATTGCGGCTTCAGATGATACGGGAATTTCAATAAGCATCTTAAAATCTAGGTGTGTTTCTAATCATTATGAGAAGGTTACCGAAGTTAATTGTTAACATTTCGGAATAAATCAAAGTCAACATAACAGTTACGTCAGATAAAACGATGTCACCAACTAGAATTAATATTAGTCAACTAGAAGAAAAATTAATAAAGGAAAATGCAGGTAAAAAAAGCACTCGATAGTTTTGATAGGGAAGTGTTGAACATCTCGATCTTTGAATATCAATTGACGATTTGATTGTAACATTAAATTAGCTGTGTTAGATATTTTTAACTAAAATTATTTTTATTACGGTAAACCGGATTATCTTAACAAAACCAGAAGTTGTCCTTTACCGAGTCTCATGATATAATAAAACAGTTTGTATGTGGGTTACCGTAGCTTGCTAGGATGATATGTTAGGACATGTTAGGACACCTAAAAGGTAAAAGTTATTTTTCCACTTTAGTTTTATGGTCAGAATTTCACTATGCTTCAATGGCGGAAGATAGTGTGAAGTTCGCAAGCTTTTTGATATTGATGGGGCAATTTGAGTTCCTCCTTTGGTTTGAAGAATAGCCCTGTTGTGTTTCAGTGCTAAATTTCAACCATTTTCAAAGATTTATTTGATACAAATCAAATTGTTATTTATATTGATGATTTGTTAATGCAACGAAAACTATAGACCATCATTTGAAATTTTAGGAATAGTTTTTGAGCTGTTTTCTCTAAATTTGTTGGAGGTGCGATTGGATAAATTTTTCGAAAATTCGTTAAAAGAGATTTCGTAAATCGAACGAAAGGTGTATTAAAACGAAATACGTCATTTCCGTTCGTCTCATTTATAAGTTTACCCCAATATAAAACTTTTTGGTAGGCGGAAGTAAAAATGTTTACACATCAAAACTGATACACTAGCTAAAAAGTGTACATTGAATGAGGTGGTTCAGGACTATGAAAGGAAGGATGTAAGAGGTGTTCTTCGTATGTCTCAGATGAATTTATGGATACAATGGAAGTACAGAGAGCTATGAGGTTCTTTTTTGAGAAATTCTTTCTGTAGGGAAATCACAGGAGATACATGAATGTTAAGAACATGAATTACAAACCGAACCAACATTGTCCAGTGTATCGTGTATCCCGTAACAACAAACGATATTGTTGTGAATGCTATTTAACATTGTGAATAACAAACAAAAGAATGTTATATAAGCTTCATTTTTCTGTTTTGCGGGTTTACTTTGTAAAGTTGGCATCATACAGCTATTAGCAGAGCACCCTGTATTTTATAGAGCCATAATCAAAAAAATCTGAGCTTTTATAAGGGAATTAAAAACGAGGAAAAAACGAAACTTTTCATAGTAAAACACACAAAACAAATTGAAATAAAAGCCTACTACGTTCGGTCATTAAGTCAATATACATTACATAGATGGCAGTGATGACCGTAAAAATTTAGTAAAATCGTACCAAAAATTACTACCTGGAGAAATTTAAGGTTCAAATATTGTAGGAAAAGCAAAACAAATTCACAAAATATAGGAACGTGTGATAATTTTGTGATTAAATAATTTGTTTTCGTATCTTTCTGTAAACATTTTAGACATCTTACGTACACTAGTAAAACTAAAGATAAATTTAGCAAGTATTATTTTAATTCGTCAGAGCCAACTTTGATGTATTTTTCAAAATGAAAGTTCGAAAAATATATTTTAGAAATAATTTAATTTTAATATTTCTGCAACTAATATTTACTTAATACCAATATAACCTTCTTGTAAATTGTTGTTAAAGATGTGTAGAGAACTTTTATGTAAAAACTTAAAGCTAAAAAACATCATTTTCACTATGGATTCCTATGGAAATCAGTGAAAAGTTAAACCAACCTGTACTCTGGAAGGCTGTGGTATTAATCATATTATTACATGCAGGAAGAGAATACAAAAATTAAAATATTTTGAATGACCATTATAAGTTATGAACGACTTAAGAAATGATGGTGGATTAAATGGCACAATAGAAAGTTTTATTTAATTTAGGCACTTTTTTACATGCAGGAAGTGAATTTAAAAATTTAATTTGTTTTATATTACCACCTAGAATAGATAGATATGATTTAAATAAATTATGACACATTTCAGAAGTGTAGAGGCCAAACGGCTTTATTTTCAAAGATTATAAATCCAAAAAAATAGCTAGAAATTATATTTAATTTAAACCCATCAATAGCCATAGACTAGTTTTCTACAACGCCTTTGTTGCTATATGCTTATATGGATTGAATCTATTCTCGTTCCAAATGGCTTAATTCAAATCAATAAACCTTTAGTTTAGAAAATTAATTCAAACAAATTTATTTTGTTGAACTTTTGACACGCATAACAACAATTCAATATACACGAACAACATATATAAGTACGCATATGTACAAGAAACATTTATTAACAGACACATCTATCACAATACTAATTTCACGTTCGTATATAATAAAGCTAACAAATTAATGCGTAGAGAGAGATAACCCCCCTCCTCCTCACTGTAAAAAAAAAATATTCCAAAACATGTGGTTTATGTGTTGCCTTCAGTTAGACGTTTAGTATATAAATATGTATATCAGCCGCAACGAGTGTTATATTGAGGGAGGGAGGAGGAATGGCATTTCCCATGAATCTAATTTAATATTTAAATCGATACAGACATTTTTTTCTTTCTTTTACTTCTATAAAGTTAATAAAATTTTGGAAGATTTGCATAATATTGTGTAACACATTTTTAACCAACTGTAGCATTTTTGACATCCGTACGTAATATAGTTTTGTACATCATAACCATGCTCGTATACATTTCACACAAATTTTTCATAAATATTCAAGTAGAATCAACATGTTTCCTATATATGGATATGGTTTTTATTGATATTTGGTGCTGCTTTCTGTTACAAGCAAAAATTTTGCTCATAAGTTGGGCAAAATTTGGTTTATACCAAATATGTATCGTATTTATACGTACATAGTATGTATAAATATAAGTCTTACAGCAATGGGGAAGAACCACATTATCATTTTGATTTATATCTAAATACTAAAACTAAAATTTATCCTTGTTGATGCCATAGGACAAGATGTACAAAAAGAAATGAACCACGACGAGGACGACGAAAACAAAAAAAAAATTAACATTTAACATGAACATTATGGCTGGAAGCTTAAAGCTCTTCTTTCATTTTTATTTTTATTAAGAGTTTTGTGGTTATGTTTATCGCTTATAATACAAAATGTGTGAAATAAATGGATAATTTATTCGCATTTGATTTAATAGAATTTGGTTATTACTTAGTGGGAAGTTTAATTTGATATATTTCGTAAAGTTTATTATGAGGGTGGATAAGACGAGTTCAAATAGAATTTATTAAAACGAAATTAAAATTTTTGATTAAAAATTTATTTTCGTGTAAATTCCCCTTATATCTACTTTAAGAATTATGATCTATTTGGTTTCTTTATCTATGACAACTATTAGCACGAATTTTGATTTGTTTATTTATCTAACATCAAACAAGCAGTTTGATTTATAGTTTTGAATAACAATTTCGGGATGCATCAACATATTTTATTCTTGTTTCTGACACAAAATTTATTTAAATATTTTATGGCACCCATTTGAATTGTAAAAAAAAAAAAGAAATCGAATTAAAATGGAAATTTGAAAAAATTGAAAGAAACGAAATAAAAAAAGTCTATGATTAATATTTTCCTAGAAGAAGGAGATGACAAAATTAAAAATTATGAATTATGATTTATATTCATATCTTGTGTCAATAAAACAAAAAACGGGAGGCACATTTTTTTTTTATTTTGTCATCACAGACAATACATAACATAATGTATGTGTACAATGACAAAACTATCTGGAAGCACATAAAAAAATGTTTTAATGGCAAAAAAATTAATCCATTGTGTACACTTAAGTTTTTATCTTCTTCCTTAAGCATAAAACTATAAAATATAAAGATGTACGTTTTTATAACTGAGCTTCTACAAAGAATATGTATTGTGAGAAGTTAATTTTTATTTTTTATTAAGATAAAGTTTGGTACAATAAATTTTTGTTTTAACAATGACACCAAGTAAAATATATACGAAGAAGAATAATTAGTCTTAGTTAACATCAATTCTTTTTAAATTACATTTTAGTTGAACGCTGTTTACGTGGTATATGTAAATTTTGTACGTTCCGTTTTTTTTTTTAATAATGGAAATTATTTCTTTTTCTTGTGTGTCTTCGCGGTTAACTAATTGTAAGTTAAATAGATGGTGTACAACTTTTCTTAAGTTAGGTATCTGTTTAAAGCCTTGGTCGTACAAGGAAAACTATTAATTAAAAAACATTTAATGTAGTTGCAAATGACTACTAAATTTCAGTCATAAAACGAACGGACTTAGAAAATGAAACGCCTTTGCTGTATTTGGACTTTTCAAGAAAAAACAATGCAATTTGACGAAAGTTTTTAATATTAGAAAAATGGTAGCAACATTTTAGTGGTAATATTTTTCAATTAAAAGTTCATAAATTAAGGTAATGTATAACGTTAATATTGTACTTATTATTTTCATTATTGTTATAGATACCAGAAATGTGAGCGGTAAAAGACGGCCGTATTCACTAAACTTTAAAATGCAGGTATAAGTTCAACATAAGTCGCAAGACGATTGTCAGGTAACGGTCGGAAGAAGGAATTTAGTGAAATAAAAGATAAGCTGATTAAGTGGATAAAGAAAACTAAGGCTAGACAAATTTAAGAATCGTTGGAAATTAGTTTCGAGGTGGCAAACTCTCTCACGATGCATACCAGAGGTCTCTAATAGACTTGCTCGTGAGTTTAACCACAGAGTACAAAATCGAAAAAAAGTAGCTCAAAAAATATTGAATTTAGATCAATAAGTTCCAAGATATTTCGAATCAGAACAAAAAGCAGGTAGCTCCCACGAGGTTCACAGTCTAAAACAAAATCCTAAAGTTAACACTGAATGTTTCGTTGAAGTTGAAAAATTACATGTCTAATGTAATTATGAATAGGCCGAAAACTAATTTGCTTCGTGAGCCACTTCTTCCGATTATGTGTTCTTATGGACCAATCATTAAATTGGCAGATACAAAATTTTATGAGCAATGCTACAGTTTTTTAGAGATCGGTACGTAATCTCTCATTTCGTAGACTCAGCTACAAAATCTCCTATTTTTGAATAATCTCCTAATTACAAAATCTCCTAAGACCTCCTTTTGAATAACTGGGTTGTTTTGGGATGACAGCCGCATATGTGTATACACAATTACATACAGCCGGACATATTCAGTATTTTTTCCGCACACACACTTTTATAAACACCAACATAACATTCACAAACACACAAACAAACCAAAACTAACATAAATGCCCTTACAAGCCGGGCTGTCCCTACACAATGGATATAAAAGTGTTAGTGATGTCGCCGTATACAAACACGACATAAAATAAATGTTCAAAATTTTTATTTAAATATTATACAAAACTCACTAACACACTGATACAAGTCAATATACATTTCTATTGTATGAGCAAAGATTGTATAAGATATTTGCCTTGGTTTTGCTCAAACACAATCACTTTTCTCCTAATTACAAAACCTCGCAGAAAATTGTATGCAAGATTTTGTAATAAGGAGATTTTGTAATGCGTGATTTCGCACCCAACCCATTTTTTAGCGAAAAGTGTCTTTGTTCTTCGTTGTTGTCAACTCGTGCATTAAGTGCATTTTCGCATGGTTCGTTTACATCTCATTTTTCATTGTTCAAGCCAAAATTGTTGGTATAAGAGAGTCTAGCTAGCTAATATATCGAAAGATAAATTCAGATTATGCCGTCTTTTAACAGTAAAATGAATTGGAGCTGATTTCTCCGGTTTTATTTATAAACTCCATAGAAATTGAGATTGACACAAATGGTGAGTTTTGGCCTAGATTTATTTATTTATGTTTTAATAATATTAGCTCATTCAAAACAGAGTGTGCCAAAATATCTGGATAACTTCATAATTAAAAAAAAACTGCACGTTAATAGCCACAGGATCGCATGTTAACTGTTTAATTCCGTTATTGCACCTGCACGGTAGAAGCCCATCGTTTTAATGTTAGTTTCATTTGAACCATATTCCAGCAGATCATCTTGATTTGGATGTAGTGTAAGTATTGTGTCTTTAATCTAGATGAAATATGTAGTCGTTATACAAATCTTCCTCCAATGGTGATATTGCCTTTGGTCACGTGGATAAAACTAGTTAACCATAATATGATTATTCTGTTGTCTTACAATTGAAGACCGAGAGACATTCTATTGTGGAAATTGTGACGTATTATAGCAACACGTCTGAAAATTCATGTTCATTTGTTAATATTGGATAATAGGAACTTGCCAAGAATTATATTTGGTATAAGTCTATCAATTATTAAAAATAATGCTCGGTTGTTGTGGGAGCAATGGTAATTATTTGATTGGATAGCTACCTATATCCCATCGATCAATTGCCGTCAATTTTACGTCCACAGAGACATCCTTGAACCGGTCATTTTTGAACCGGTTAGATATTTTGTTAATATGTTGGTAACATTTGGGATTCGTTGACCATAATTATGTTGTACTGAAATACGGTGATTGAATTCTCCTGTAACTTGATTTGGAGAATACAGATTATTACGTTTTGGGCATTATCATCACAACCAATCACTAGGGGGATGTGTTTCTGCTTACTACACAACAACAGGTGTTATTAAACTTAAACGAAGAAACATATCTCAGTCTTTTGAACTTATCTCTTGATGGTCGAAAGTTAGCCTGAAGTTATTCAAGATCTATTTCCGAAAACGCGTATATGTCTATGAATATAGAGAACAACTGATAATAAAGCAATAGATTTACTTCGACTATGAATACTGAAAGGAATTTATCACATTATTAATTTTCGAAAAGAATAGATTTATTATTAGTTGTAGTTACGTCTATGAATTCGGCAACTTTCGCACTCTAAAAGTTTTAGTTGTGCAAAATCAAACCTACATCCAGTATCATACGCAAGAGCGTTGACACACAAAGCAGTATAATATCTTGAGGATTTAATATCCCTTTTGGCATATTCGATATTTTAGTAAATGTTTCATAATACCAACATATTTCAGGCCGATTTCGATTTCTAAGCCACAGATTTTGTAACAAGATGAACTTAATTTTTCTCAGGTTTTGTTGATTTTAGCGAATCTATTTGATCTCAAATTTTTTTGTTTAGAATCACAGCTCACAAAACTTATTTAAAATCAATACAAACTGGCTTTATCAAAGCCTTCTAGAGTATAGCGCCATAATCATCAATGACGTATTTTTTAGACGCTTTTTAAATGGTATAACTTTTCACTGGTTTACATAGGAATCCATAGTAAAAATAATGATTTTTAGCTTCAAGTTTTTCAATGAAAAAAGCAAAACTGTTATAAATCGTTTATATAACAGTTTTCATATCTTTAACAACAATATACAAGAAGGCTAGATTTCTAAAATATATTTTTCGAACTTTCATTTTGAAAAATATATCAAAGTTGGCTCTGACAAATTAAAATAATACTTGCTACATTTATCTTTTAGTTTTACTAGTGTACGTCAGATATCTAAGATATTTACAGATAAGGCCATCTATGTAATGTATATTGACTTAATGACCACACGATTTGTAGTAAGCTTTTATTTGAATTTGACCAGATGCTGTTGTTATGATTTTTTTTTAAATTTTGGTTTGAATAAATCAACTATCACAAGAAAATGAAAACGGTTTACTCAAACGACATTCATATATGTTGAAATTCAAATGTTTATGAAAATATTTCAGAAATCTTAATTAAGAATTTGTAACGTTTTTATTTAAAAATTTGTCTTAGGAAAAAAAGTGATTTCCCATATGTTTTGTGTGTTTTACTTTGAAAAGTTTGGTTTTTTCATACTTTCTAATTCCATTATTAAAGCTTCATTTTCTAGACTATGGCTTTGTGTAATCTAAGTTACTTTGGCTTTATTCAGAATCATTCAAATGTTATAAATTGTTTAATGCAATAATTAATATTATTTCGTATAATCACAAAACACCAACAGTTTTCACTTACTTAAAAATAAAAAAAACCAAACTTTTTATTTTTGAATTTATTCAAATTGAATTTATTATACAATTGCAAAAAATTACCTGTAGATGATCTTTACAAGATCGAAACTAGTTGTAATTTTAAATAAATAAAAGTAAATAAATTCAAAAATAAAAAGTTTGGTTTTTTTTATTTTTAAGTAAGTGAAAACTGTTGGTGTTTTGTGATTATACGAAATAATATTAATTATAAAAAGATCACTTACGTCACTCCGCTTCAAAAAATTTTTTTTTTTTTTAAAAAATGTTTAATGTTTAATGCAACATTAATGAATATATATGTGTATAGTTGAGTTATAATTGTATACCATGAGAAAATTAGTTCCGATAGTCACACTTTTTGTTGAAAAGTTTGTTACATGAAAGTACATTTTATAATTATCAGACCAATAATGTTTCGTTTCGTGTATGCATTTGTAATTTATGAAGGTCATCATTATATGTTAAAATCGTTTAAAGAATAACATGTGACGTACAAGCAGGTTTATTCTCACATGGGAATCCGACCATACGTAATATTAAAAATTTGTTAATAATTAATGATTATTTCACGTAGTGTTTAGTAAGGTCAAAACTGTTATTGCACAAATTGCTTATTTATTTAATAATAGATTTGTTATTCTTTCGAATTATTAAGAACACTACTAGCCGCTCTAATCCTGTTCAATTAAATAAACTGTTATTATTGTAGTATATTCATCTGTTGCTTTTCCAACATAAAAATTAGGCGCGCGAGACCATCAAATTTAATTCCAATTTTGATATAAAACGATGCCAAAATATTTCCTTCCGCCTTTACCCAGGCGTTATCCTTAGACATTTATAGACACACATAACTATAACACTAAAATACGAAGAATGTCTATTATGTAAGTACAAAAAAAAATAAAAAATCTCAACAATCTTAAATAAAATCTAAATCATCTACTTGTTAGTTATTACGTATTACAAATATAAAATAAGAAAGCAGCATTATTTTCATCTTACTTGCCATTTCCATTTACTTCATTTCATTTTGATTTTTCTATTCGGAAAAAAATAATAATAATCATAAGAAAAAGGAAATGATCTCACACCCCTTCGCCCCAGAAAACGAACTCAGTAAAGAAAATCAAAAATAAATAAAAGAACCCATTTTCTTTCAAGTTTGTTCGTATTTTTATTGAAAATATAATGGAACAGTTTTTCTTGCCAGTTCATTTTCGACTTAGAATTTAGATGAAAAAGATTTCTTTCGTTTTCCCATATTACCAAAAATCCTTAATTTTCATTTTTATTTTTTAAGAAGATTCCTACATTTTGTAATATGCCTAAGATTTTTTTTTAGATTTTAGTAATACAAAATTAGAAAAGGATATTAATTTCAAAGAAATCAAAAAATAAGCATTTATGGTATACGAGTATTATCAAGCTATAAATTACGTATCTCAATAAATTTATAGTAAAAACATAATTTTTTATAGCACAAAAATGTTTTTTTTTTTGTTTGCCTTTTATAGATCCCAAACTAAACCAAAAACATTTCGTTAGTAAATTTTTATTTTATCTAGCAAATGCAAGGTGAGGTAGCAAGCTGATTTTGTTTGGTTTGCTGAATATTATTTTTCCACCCTTTCCCCACAAAGGAAAATTAATTTCAGATTTTATTTTTAATAATATTTTTTTATACATATAAAATATAAATTGTTATAACAAAAAAATAATAATAACTAAGTTGTATAGCATTTATACGTATCAACCAAGAAAGTTCATTTCGTATCCTTTCTTGTACATACCCGTACAAAGAAATGCTTAAAAACTTAATCGAATTTTCTTCGTGTAATATAAATCTAATCGTTGCAATTATAAAATTTATTGGTGTAAGAAATAATAATTGGAATCGAATAGATAAATTGTTTATGAATTATTTATGGAATGTAAGTATGTATAAACCGAGTGGGTGGACCGTGGTAGGGATGGTAGGGATTTATTATATTTTTTTTATAAATACGTACTTCAATCAATTTCTTTCAAATCTTTTTTTTTTTTTTTTTTTGGTTAGTATGGATTGATGACGATATTTTACTTGATGAAAGAAACCAAATTAAATAAATAATTGAGAATTCATTTTTTGAAAGTAAGATATAATGATCAATTTCCTTGCAATACAGGAATGAATGCGCTACGATAATTCAAGTTTCTTTTGTTTTTAATTTTAAAATTTGACTTTTTTGATTTATTGATCAAACAAATTATTGTTCAATTATTCTAGGTCGAATAAAATAACGATTAAACATTCCTATACAGTTATAACATACAACAAAAAAAACAAATTCGCTCTAATTCGATAGTTTTTTCCCAAAATATATCACTTACGTAACCGTATAGTTGCCGTCCCTGAACTTCCTTAAAACTTTATTAACAAAGCCGCTTAAATCGAAATGTGCTTCATCATGCATTATCAATTTTCAACAAAAATCTTGATTATAAAGTATTAAAACATTTCCACTCCATTGGTGATCGAGTAAACGGTCGGTCCTTGGCCTGAAGTTATTGTGCTCGTATCAATTGAATTTACTACATCTTGGCTGCACGCTTACCAAATAATCAAAATAGTGTCCTTTCAAAATAGTATAGTTGGTTTTAAGATACCCTGTTTTAAGATGATTATTGCAAGGTGCAAAATTTTTAACCCAGCCAGTACGTTTAGAAGAATGGAAACTTAAATAACACCTTCAAACTGGTTAGAGGTTAGACGTATTTAATTATTACAGATTTTTAATATGAAACACTGTAACATTTTTTTGATTCTGATTTTTATTTTATTTTGAGCATTATAAAATACATTAAGCAATACCTGACATATTTCGTACTAAAACGCTTTTTGGTAAACTAATATACTTCAATAACAATCAGCTGGCTCTGGTTTTACATAATTTAAATAAAGAAGACGATACTAGCCCCATGTTTTATTAAAATCTTTGATTATAAGTGATTCTGAGTGTTAAATTAATTCATAATTTTGGCTAAACTTTACTGACTGGGTACGTCGAGAAAATCAGGTGAGACGTATATTTTTTTGTATATTTTTGAATGTAGGATTGTGATCTATAGTTTTTAGGAGGTGCAAGCCACATGTTCCCGGAAAATTACCTAATTTTCCACGAAAATTTTCT
Organism: Tipula vernalis; assembly: GCA_958295665.1. NCBI lineage: Eukaryota > Metazoa > Arthropoda > Insecta > Diptera > Tipulidae > Tipula > Tipula vernalis. The sequence continues at coordinate 22,149,038 of OY282558.1, read as the reverse complement.
CTTTTTCTAAAAAAGATGTTTGATAATTTTATTCAAAATACGTAAAAAACCAATTTTTATGACGATTTTGATGTTAGGATTGTATCTCATTAGTTTTTCGTTAGCGCAAGTAAATTTTTCAGGAAAAGTTTTAAATTTTGTCAAATTTTTTTTGTTTTTTACTAAGATTGTGTCCGAAACCTGTGATAAATATTTTTTAGTACAAATTTTTGACATTTATTTGAAAAAAATTCTCCTACATTCACAAATTTTTATTATGCTGTCCGAATATTGTAATAATTTTTTGGTAGTTTCACCACCTATCATGTTTATTATTTCATTTTATCGCAGTCATTTTCGAGAAATTAGTGGATTTTAGACCGAAATTTTGATGTATGGTACTCAGAAGTAAAGTTAATGCCTTTTTTTATCGCTGGTTGCAATTGGCATAAGATACAGATTCACAGGACAGAAGGTTCTATTTATGTGTACGCTACCGTTAATATTAGTGTCGAATGAGGAAAATCTATTACAATACATTCTAACAAAACGCAAAGGCGACTATTTCAACCACAATGAAATTATTTTGTCTCTGTCAAAAGTTATCATAGGAATTTACTGTGATAATTTGGGCGTGTTCGGTTTTTTCAAATAAATGTCAAAAATTAATCCTAAATATTATTCATCACAGGTATCGGACAAAGTCTAAGTTTAAAATTATAAATAAAATTTGAAACAAGAAGAATTTTATAAATTCTGAAAAAGCGGGTGTTTGGAGGTGGCAGCCCCATCCCCTAAGGTTTACAACGAATTAAAATTTAATTAATAAAAAATGTTATGCTTAAGAAATTTGCAGTTCTTAGCTTTCGTAGACTGACGAAGCAATTATTATTGATAAAAATAAATCAAATATAAGTTAAAATTTTCTCGGAAAAGTGATAATTAAAAACTATAGATATTCATCATAACATCAAAAATTATTAAAAAAGTAAGGGGTCCTAGGACGGATACAATTTATATATAATGGTGATGTCCGCAGAGGCCGATGCCACAAACACCATTTGACCAAATTTAAAAACTTTTAGACCGGCGAACAGCGGAAGCTGTGATTTTCCTTCAATAAAAAAAAATATATAAACTGAAAAAACAAAACTAAAACGCCTTGAGCACAATCGAACTTAGGCCTTAGTCGTTCTAGTCCAATACGCTACTACTAAGCCACATCCAACGTATGAAACTTTATTTAATTTTCATTGTTATATTGTTTAATAATGCTACTAAGTTTATGACAGGAAAAATTTTTTTACCGGAAAATTCTCATGGCTTACTACAAAGCATAATATAACAGTTTTTGAATAATTTGTAGTAGTGTTCGCATACATTTAGGTGCATCATAAACGCGTACCACGTATTTTTTGTAAAAAAAAAAAACCTTTGCCGCTCTACTCCATTGTGTTACCACTAAACCACAACCCATATGATAAATCGAATTAAATTTTCATTATTATTCAAAATAGAAAACACTTTTCGTTTTTCAATGTGTAAAACAACTAAAATAAAGAAACGAAGAACTTTCAATGCATACTCTAAAAAAAATTACGTTATGTTATGCTGCCCATACACGGTGCAACTTGGTTGTACAACTGGTCTGCAGACTAGTCAAGTTGTATCGTTTGTAGGGCAGTTGTACAACCATTTTGAAGGTTCGAAACTAGGTTGCAAGAAAATCAAAAAATTTTGATTTTTATAGGCGGAGCCAGTGGTTGTACGACCAAGTTGCAATGTGTGTGGACAATTTGTACAACTTAAATGACATTTAATGTTTATTGGGAATTTTAATACCGTTATTGACGAAGATTATAACTAAACCACATAAAACGAGCTAAATATTTCTGTGCTCAAGAATTAAAAGGGCATAAGTGACTTATGCCCTTTTAATTCTTGCATTTTTAATTTTTTTAATTTTCAATTAATTCCTTTTCATATCAATTTTTTTGTAATATCAAAGAGAATAAGATATCCTACTCTCTTTGATATTACATTAAAAATTGGAAAATGAGGAGGTTTTAATTGAAAATTAAAAAATTAAAAACGCAAGAATTAAAAGGGCATAAGTCACTTATGCCCTTTTAATTCTTGAGCACAGATTTTATTAAAAAAGAATAAGTTTCTTTAATTGCAATGGCTGTAGTTAATAATCAGTTGTGGAGAGACTTTTTCGAAGAATTCGAACAATGTCCAGAATTATGGAAAGTTAAAAGTTCTGTGTACAAAAATAAAGATAAAAAGCAAAAAGCATGGGAGAAATTGTTAACCATATATAAAAACTTAGATAGTGCGGCTACAATTTCAAGTTTAAAGAATAAAATAAACAACATAAGAAGCTGCTATCGCCGCGAACTTAATAAGGTTATAAAAAGTGAGAAATCTGGAGTTGGTGAGGATGATGTATACGTCCCATCATTGTTGTATTTTGAAATTTTATATTTCCTAAGGGACAATGAAATCCCAACTGCTGGAATTTCTAGTGTGGATACCGATGATGATGTAGAGGAAATTGAAGTAAGTTATACATTTTAAAGATATTTCGCATTACTGTTAAATTTCTATTTTAGCTTGAAACAACCCTCCCAGTTTCCAAAAAAATATGTCGAAATAAAAATAATCGGGACGAATTTTTGCAAACAGCTGTCGATCGTTTAGTTCGACTTAAAACTAAAAAAGATGAGTCAGAAATATTTGCTGAAGGATGGGGAACATCTTTTAAAAAACTGAATGATAGACAGAAACTTTATACCAAAAAGCCATAGATAAAATTTTAATAATGGGACAATTAAACGAGCTGACACTTAACACAGTTTCTCCATTGCCCAGTTCCAGTAGTTCATCACGCGCTGATTCTAGATGCTCAACACCTTACACATCAAATCAATTGCCTAGTACCAGTAGTTTTTCCCGTCCTGATTCTAGATGTTCAACACCGTATACACCAAATCAATTGCCTAGTACCAGTCGTTTTTCGCATGCTGATCCTAGATGCTCAACAATTTATGCATCAAACCCACTACCAAGTACCAGTAATTCTTCACGAGCTGATGAATCTAGATGTGTAAAACCTTATACATCAAATCACATCGTTGTTGAGGAAACTGTTCCTGTTAATTTTAATATTTCTAGGTCATCACAAAATCCAAATCATAGAACTTTTAATGATCTTTTTAATGACAACCAATACTCATAAAAAATTTTAATAAAAATATTATTGCTTTTTCTATGTTTAAAACTGTTTATTTTTATGAATATAAAAAAAGTACAAATAATTACAAACATTTATTCGGTGCTATGCAAACGATTGACAACTTCGCAGAAATCGTTTCTCACGAGCTGAGCTTGTGATGATGAGTTTCTTGATGCTGCTGGTTGCATTTGCAATAATGTTTCTGAAAGCCGAAACGTTCCTCCCGATTCATTTCTAGAGTATAAAACGCCTCTACTCTTTTTTAAAAAATTATGTAAATAGCAACAAGCTATCACAATCTTCGTAACTTTTTCAGGAGAAAGAGCAATAGTTATTAAAAGAACTCTAAATCTAGCAGCCAAAATGCCAAATGCATTCTCTACTTTTACTCTCGCAGAACTCAATTTTTTGTTAAAAAGTTCCTGTTCTTTTATCAGATGATTACCACTGAATGGTTTCAGTAAGTTCTCTCCCAGGGCAAAGGCATCATCGCCTATTAGAACGTAAGGTAACTTCCGGCCCGTAGAATCCACAGTTTCAGGTTCAGGAATATTTAATTCTTGGTTTAGTAATTTTTGGTAAAATTTTGTATTATTAAATACACCACCGTCTGATATCCTACCATTTGCTCCTACATCAATCATTATAAATTCGCTATCGGCATTGACAATAGCCATAAGAACAATACTAAACTGTTTTTTTATAATTAAAATAGTAGGAACCAGATTTCGCTGGTTTTCTAATATTTATATGCTTGCCATCAATGGCACCTATACAATGAGGAAAACCAGATTTTCTTTCAAATTCGTTGGGTATTTTTTTCCAATCATCAGAGGTAGCTGGAATCTGTATTTTAAGAAAATTATGTTAGTAAAATATTATGCAACTAATTATTTTGGTAAAACTCACCTTAATATAATCCTTTAAAACTTTTCGAATTGCTTCACATGTTTCGATAACAATTTTTCCAATGGATTGCGCTGATACTGCATTCGAAAACTTTAAATCTTCAAAAGAATTACCGGTAGCCAAAAACCTTAAAGTTATGGATAATCGCGTTTCTTCATTAATGGCATCACGCATAAAAGTATCCTGCTTTACTATCAATGGCTTTACTTTATCCAGAAGATATAGAAATGTTTCTTCATCCATACGCATGAAGTTTTTAAAGTCATCTGGTTGACTAACTTTTAATTCTTTCAAAAGTCTTTGGTTAGAAAACGTATCTTTATCTTTTAACCAGCTTTTCATCCAAATTTTTCTTTTTCTGCGTTTCTCTTGTTCTTTGTCTTGAAATAAAACTTCCGCAATAACAATTAAAGCAGTAATGTCATCACTTTCACTCATATTTATAATTTCGTTTTTTAATTTTACTTAAATAATTTTGACTTGGAATAATTTTACTTGATAGGTATTTACTTATATTTGGAAAAACAAAAATTGTATACGCTCACTATAAAAAATAAAATATTTTGACTGTTTCTACTTTCTATGTTTTCAAACTTGTTGTACAACAAGTTGCAAAGTGTGTGGGCAGCTTTAAAAACTCTCATTCCGAGTTTACGACCATTTTCTGATGAAAATTGTTCAACAGGCAACCAATCGACGTAGTCTATTTTGTAAACAAATATCCCCTTCCGAACATAATTCTTTTGTTTTCCATTTAAAATATATTGAATCTGCTGAAAATTTTTCATCAGAAAATGGTCGTAAACTCGCACTCAGGGCTATTATAAATAATTAAGCCTGTATTCCATGAGAAAAATTGACTGACAGTCAAAAAAAACGAAAAGAGAATAACAATCTGATGTCCTTATAAGAGACAAGGACAACGTTTTTTATTTTATTTTTTATTTTACAGCAAAATTGTTTTTCTACAAAATAAAAAACGTTGCCTTTGTCTCTTATATGGGGCATCAGATTGTTTTTCTCTTTTCGTTTTTTTTGACTGTCAGGCTTTAAGCGATTTTGTTTTGATTGAATTTTTTTATTCTAAATCATGATTGCTATTGATCATATTTAATTTTACCGTCCTTCTTTCAAATACTTTTTCATTCTTTTGTTTTATTTTAAAATCACGCTCAATGCAGTTACAGAATCAGTGAGTGAGTGACCTGGGCCTTTCTTATATTAAATGTACTTCTTACCTGATTTTAGAAAAAAAATTGGAAAAAGTGAAAATTTTGCCCGGAAAATTATATAGTTTTCCGGAAAAATTAGGCTTGCACCTCCTAAAAACTAAGGATACAAAATCCTACATTCGATAATTTTCAAAAAATATATTTCTTATCTGATTTTCTAGACGTACCTCGATATCCTGATTTTCTCGATGTAACTAAGGCCACAATTTTTTAATAAAAACTTTTTTTTTAATTTTTGAGAGTCGCCAATGTGTAAGGAAAATTCCCGGTTTTGAACAATATGTAGATGTTTGTTTATGATCGCTTTTAATTTATCTATCGAAACATTTAGTCCAGTGTTTGACGGTTTTTCGCTCAGAATTCTTACGGACAAAACCGGTTGACGTGAAATTTGGACCGTAATAAGGGAATGACTCAAGGAACAAAAATTATGTAGCGCCGATGTGTGTTTTTACCCTGGGGGTAGGTGGATCCTACACCTTCTCGGGGGTGGGTTTTAGTACAGTCAAATAACAAATATACAAAGAGATTATTTAGCATATTTTGGCGAAAATTTTCATCCTACACTTTCCGAAGAAGCACAACGGCGTTTGGTTTAAGCTTATATAGATATGAGAAAAATACGTGCGGAACGTGGACAAATATCGGCGTGTGCGAAAATATTGGAATGTTGAATACGTTTGTTGGAGGCACACGCAAAAGTTGAGGAAGCGTGGCGCTTACATTACAAAGCATTAAAACAATCGGCTACCGATCCATTGTCGGATAAAGTTGATGTCGGTATTTTAACCACTGGATTATGCTGCACGCAAAAAACCGAGCAGAGCTAGTGGCAAGTATTAAACAAAGGTAAATTGCTTATAAAAATGTTTCTTGTTCATCTTGAAGCAAAGCCTCAAAACGAAATGAAATTAATTGCACAAACATACGTTCAAAAATAGGATAAAAAGGTCAAAGAATGAAGTGGGGCGTGAGGCTAGGTCACAAGAACGACTCGTATAGACAGGCAGATTCGTGATAAACATACGCTTGAATTTAAAAGACCAAGACGTTCTAATTTTAGTGAACGAGAGCTTCTACTGTTATTAGGAATTTTAAAAAATAATAGTGAACTAGTGCACACCGCGAATAATATTTCCTTACAATTTTCTTTGTAGGCAAACGTGTCGCGTAAAATCATGGACCAAAAAGAAAATAGCCGAAATTAACATACATAAGAAAGGAACCGGTGGTGACGCTGCAAAAGTCCTATCAGAAATTAGAAAACTGGTCGAAAAGTTAGCTGTTTATTTTATTTCGCATACACTTTTTCTGTCTTAATTAAAATTTTACTTAACATAAATTAGTAAATCATAAAATAAATTTGTATTCTAGAATCCTACCAATGTTGTTGAATTAACCGACGAGGAAACCAACCATAGCGGATAATACTATAAATTTAGAGGCACCCCACAATCCGCAAGCCAAGTCGTATCCCAAAAAATAGGGTTCTAACCTTTTGTTGTTACAGATCAAATTGGCGAAGCGCTCCTAAATATTTATAGGCGAACGCTTTCGAAGCAGAAATTGGCTGTATCGAAGGAGCAGCTTGTAGTGTCGAAGGAAAAACTGGCTACTGAATTATTGGCTGAATTGAATTAATTACTTGTGCTTGAAATAATATAATTTAATTTTAAGTATGTTCATTAAACTTATTTATTAAAATCAAATGAATTAATTAAACTATGTAGCCGTTTTTCTTAACACATAGTGATCCGAATAGTTGTTTTTATTGCTTGTCGTTTCATGATCAAACGTCAAGAAATGCGGGCGCGTAGAGCTGCTGATTTTAGTCATTTTGCAAAGCTCGAGCTTTCGATCTTTTTAGAATACAAGCTCTAGCTTAGCTCGAGCGTTTTTAATCCCAAAATATTAATTTTATTTTTTTTTTTTTTTTTTAATTTACTAGTAGTATTACGACTAAGTTATTACAACTCATTTAGTAATTTTTCTTTCTTATTTTAATTCTCTGTTAGTTGGGCTATAACATAGTAGTTATTCCCAGTGGGCCCAGATCTTCCGGTTACATCAGCAACTTTCAGTCCTGAGGAACTAAATCAAGCGGCTTCGTTCTCTTTAGCCGTCTTGTCACTGCGCTGTCGACGTCGTTGACAATATGTTGAATATCCGTGTTCTCATGGAGTTGTAAACGCTGGATATATTTTTTGGCATTTTTTGTGATTACTTCGTTGACGGTTTCCATCGTTAGATCCTATGTAGATTATCGTTTCTAATATACCAAGGTGCATTGACAATGCATCGCAGTACTTTGTTCTAGCACGTTTGTATAATTTTAACGTTCGTTTTCTTTGTGCATCCCCAGAGCTGGATGCCATAGGTCCACACAGGCTTGAGTATTTGCCTGTATAAAAGCAGCTTATTGTGAATGGTAAGCTCACTATTTCTTCCAATGAGCCAATACATTTTTCTGAACTTTATATCCAATTCTTGCCTTTTTTTCTTGACATGTTCTTTCCATTTTAACTTGGCGTCCAGCGTCATACCTACGTATTTTCCCGTGTTCGCATGTGGTATTTCCTGCATATTTATCTAAAAAGGTAAGTGATCAACTTTTAGATAGGTAAATATTGTGTGAATTGATTTTAGCTCATTCAATTTTAATCTCCATTTTTTTGTCCAGTGGACAATCTCATTCACAGTGTGCTGTAATTTGCTGTAACAAACTTTTTAATAATACTTTCTAATCGTAACTTGGGTATGAGGAATCCGAATCTGAAATCAAATTTTCGAAATTTGGAAAAAATGCTACACACGGACAAACTTTTCGAATTCATAGACGTACCTTTTCAAAGTTCGTCGAAAATAAAAAAACCGAGTATTTCAAGCAAAAATATCGAGCTTCCAACTCTGCAATTACCTCCAAAAGCTCGATCTTTTCAGCTCGAGCAAGCAGCTCTTATGCGGCTATTGTTAACATTTTTGTTTTTTATTAATTAAAATATTTTGGTCTAAAATTTAACTAAAAAGAACAATGATCATAATCACCTTCACTTTCATAATCACTATCCACTCCGTATTCTTGATTTTCTTCATGTTCTTGTGTTTTCGTAATTGCTCACAATTTGGAAACGACTTGTCAGTATTCCAAATGCTTGTTCGATAATTTTTCGCATTTTTTGTAGAAGTTATTATAGTTTTCTTGGTTCTTGGAATAAGTTCCAATATGTTAAAAGCTAATACAGAAATTATATCTCCAATTTTGGTACATGTTATCAAACAAGGTTTTTTGAATGTTAATATTGCTGGTTCTTTGAAAGCCGCAGTTGTAATTCCGTTGTTCAAAAAAGATTATAAACTGCTTAAGGATAATTATCGTCCTTTTTCTTTATAGTCCACAATTACGAAAATTTTGGAAATGGCTTTAAAGTTGTTGATGCATTCTTTTCTAAATATAATATTTTGAAAAATTGTCAATATGGCTTTAGGTCTGGGAAAAATACCAAATTACCTCTAATTGATTTTTTTGAATGAGACATTAATTTAAATAAGTAAAAGAGTGTTGGTGTTCACGAGTCCTGTATTTGCTGCATCAGTTATGTCCATCTTCAGTTTCACAAATTTGTATCATGTATGGATCTAACCTAGGCTTTCCTTTGGATTATCTTGTTGGAGTGGGGTTTAAATGAATATATTGGAACCGTTATAAATTTTGCAAAAATGTATTCTTCGAGCTATGTTTTTTAAGTCGTCGTGATAGTTATTGGCCAATTTTTGTAGCTTCTTTAGAAGTGGGCAAGGAATACTGAGATCAAGTACTGTTTACGACATTCGGTAATAATTATAGAAACTTCGATTAAGGTTATGAATTCGATTAAGGATTGGTTGTTTCAAAATAAAGATATTGGCTTTATGTTTGTAAAATAAAATAAAGTTGCATCTTGTTCGCTGCTGCCTTCTGGCAAAGAATAACCTATCTTCACCTGTTATTTTAATAGGTTGTATTAGTTATTTGATATATTTGTTAATATTTTTTAGGTTATGAAAAATAAATACTGTTACTACAATAAATAAACGTGCCTACACACGAGAATCCACATAATCACAAATGTAATTTAATTAAATTAAATAAATAAACATTAGCATAATAAATGCTTTTGTACATAATTCCAATTTTTGTTTTTTATAATAAATTTTAAATTAAAATGTAAAAATTAATTAATTTAATTTTGCTCATTTTTGCACAAATAATGAAAACATAAACATAATTTTATGTCCAAACAAAGTTCAAACCCCAACATTTGCATTTTATGTGGTGTGAATATTATACTACATGTATGTATGTATGTGGCTCGTGATACGCATGTGGCGACGGATTCATTAAATAAACATAAGCGGCAGTAACAAAACAAGGCAACAAAATTCGTTAGCCCTCTGTTTAATTACTGTAAATATATCTGTATACATTTTCAAAAGCAAAAATTAACAAAATTATCTTACTTTTTTTTTTAGATATTGTACATACATACAGTTACCATTACCATTAAAATTTTAAAAGCATTCCACCTTTTTTATTCGTTTTTCGTGGAATTTTTTTTTTTTTGCCGTTTATTATAAATTTAATTTAAGTGTTAAGGGATGACTAAAAGTATGTTTAATAAAATAAACAAACAAACAAAAATGAAAGCACACAACAAAAAGCATCATTCTCACGCGAATACGACCTTCATTACACCACACAAAATTAGATCATCTCATTAAATTAAGCTTCTTAAAGGCTAAAGTACAAGTAAATACAAAAAACTGGAGATATTATAAATATTTAATAAATTTTGGCTATACGATACTGTTGCTGGTGTTCTTATCTTCCCCTTTCTGTGTGCTGCTTGGTAGGATGGTCTATGTTGTACGTGTATTATATACTAAAGGAAGGCATACTCGTATAGTCGTATTATATACATACATACTCGTACTATAATAGTACGAAAGTTTAGGTTAAGGAAGAGTTTTTTATTTGTTTGCACACTAAATAAATAGCAACCGAAACATGGCAAATAAATATTATATTCATAACCGTATACAGATTATATAAAAGATATCCAATTAAATAGAAAAATATAAAAAATGAATAGGCAGTTGGGCAAATATTTGGTAATTAGATGAAATTTTGTATCGATTGGATTGTAATATACGCACGAACAGATTCTTAAACGTTAAACAATTGGACATTGAAAGATTTTTATGGCCTATGCCTTGATTTGATTCCTTGTCTGCAGGGATTGTTGGTGCTTAACATTATTGCTGCCATAAAATTAAATTTTGGAAGCAAAACAACAAGAAGTTTCTCTAGACATTTCCGATTCATGTTCCATGAGAAGGAAAAAATGACGTCAACATCTTTTCATATATGAATAAAATTTTCTCACCATTTTGCCCGTGAGAACATCATAAATATGAAAATAAAATTCTAAATGTGCATTGAAACTATAAAATGATTCACTTTAAACTTAACTAATAAGTAAATCTATTAAAAACTATTCCGTTTATTTAAGAAAAGCGTCCAAATAATTAATTTAGTTAAGTTTTAAAAATAATTTGGTCATTTATTTTTATAATTTATTTTATATTTTGACAGGCAATGACGAAAACTGATTAACTCAATCTACTTTATCATTTATTTAGCTAATATTTAAACCAATTGCTATACCATCTATGAAAACAACTTATTCAGCGTTTTTTTCACGATTCTTTTTCATTTGAACAACGAGAATCGCTTATTGTTGTTGTGTGAAATGTTATAAATGAGAAACACTTTATGGAAACAAAATGGAAAAATTTTTTTTCATTAGCCTTTTTCATACAACGAGAACTGATCCCCAGTGGCCCTATTCTGGTAATTCCCGGGGAACGGCGAATAATTTTTTTTTACAGCCAAATTGAACCAAATCAATCAAATATTGGAAAACCGCGCTTTCCATTCAAAGATATTTTTTTGAAAGTCACCAAAAAATTCAAAATCTGCAATTGTGATCCAATGGCGGTGATTGATACCTCTAAAGATAGGTAGGAATTAGTTAAGAATTGTAATAGCTGTTCCAACGCGTATTTAGATTGCTTGATTCTTTTCAAATATTTCATAGAAAATTAGATTTTTTTTTTAAATCATCTTTACTACGTATATATCAGCAGATTCTGAGCAAAAAAAAATCCAAAGAACCTGTAATTGTTAAATTTATGGTTTGTCTCCGGAATGCATTTTTTTTATTATATTTTATGTTGTAGATTAGAAGTGTGTTGTGTACTGTGTCTAACATCGGCTAATGAGGAGAGTCTGAAACCAATTTTTTACTAATATGCGAACTAAAACCAAATGTAGTTAATGTACTGGCCAAGATTCATGTTCGTGTATATTACAGTATTACACTTTAGCCAGAATCGGCCATAGAATCTTGCCAATTTATCAAAATCGCAGTTTTTCGAAATTAGCAAGGGTGATTTCCTGAAATCCCAAATAATTAAGAAAAGAATAAACAAGTACATATTTCAATATTTCAATTATTTATTTTAAGATACATTAAAAATATGTAAGTATATTTTATAGATGATCCTCTGTGGAAAAAACCTCGCCCGAGGAATGACGTAGGCCGGAGTATTTTTGCAACAAAAAAAATGTGAAAGCATCTTTAAAAAATCATTATATGTAAACTATATTTGTAAATTTGACAGCAATACAGTTTTCTTTACACAAAGCACGCCCTTGTTGCTTGATTTCATTTTTTCTAAAACGAACACATCGTTCAATTTCCTATAAAAAATTAGCATTGTATTGTATACTGTCTAGATACAAAGTTTTAGTCAAAACAGTGTAACAAATTTGCCCCAATTTTTCAGTTACAAAAACATAGATAAATTTTTCTAACAAAAATTTTAACCTCTCATAAATTTTGCTTCGAGCAGTAATACAAAGGGTGCCGCAATAAAACTTGATAAACTACTGTGATGTTATGATACCTGTTATTGGAACACCCGTTTTATTGTACATAATAAAAAAATCAATTTAACAATTGCTTGATTCTTCACCATCCTCGGTTTACACAATCTGGTATCTGTTCTTAACAATCGATTTATATAAATTGTTAAATTGTCGTTTTTGTTGTTGTTCTTACAATAGATGCTCACTTCTATTCTACAAACACAACAATGTTCTTTAGCTTAATGTAATGGGAAAGAGGAGAAAATTTTCTGTTGTTATATACAGTACATATAAATGACTGTACATCAAATTTAATTTAAATAATTTTCAAATTTAAAATTTTTTAGTGTTAAATGGAAAAAAGCTTTTTCGTGCTTAGTATCCTTAACATTGCAATAACATTGCTCAGTTGTTAATTCGTTTTTTTTTTGTTTTTTTTTGTGTAACAAAACTATGTATTCAGCATTCGGATCGAAATAAGAAATGTGTAAAACTAAACCACACACAACTTTTTTGTTAAACAATCCCTTAACAATATATCTCTCTCACAAAGATTAAGGATTGAAGAAAACAACCAAAGTTTAAAGTCATCCAATCTAATTTATCGACACAAAAGTTATTTTTTGTTGTTATTTTTTCTACAACTTTTTACTTTCCGCAAAAATTTTCACCCATCATGTGATTCGTGGCACAAATTAATTTCCATAATGATAAAAAAAATTTATGTAAACAACCTTTTAAAACTTTTTGGTTGCGTATAAAGTTTAAAAGGGGCTGAATATTTTGGTTTGATGAGAAGTACAAAAAAAACTGTAAAATTGTTGTACTCTTTGGTATAATATTAATAATAAGTTAAACAGAGGAAATTCGGATTAATAAGGTGCACACTCGCAGTGCAGATTAAAAATGCGTAGCATAAAAAATTTATAAGCTAAGCGGCAATGAGGACATGAAAACAATTAATTATTTTGTTGTTTAGAGAATATGTAGCTTTACCGCTACAAGAATTTTTGAAGTGAAACTTCCTTAGCGAAGGTAGTGAGTCTTGAAAAAATGAAACGCTAATCAAAGTGAAACGCTTTGGTAGTGCGATTTATCCTTTTTGTTCATTTAGTACATTTGCTGCTTGTATAAACAATTTTAATACAGAAAACCAGTAAGGTATTATAATGCGTAACAAAATCCACACATACTACGTCTCGTATTTGTATCGTAAATTCGTAATTCGCCTACTTTTTGCTATTACATACGTATTATTATTTTTGCATTTTTCTTTTATTTTCCAACGATGAAGGTGAATGTCATATTTTTATTTAGGAAATAATATAAAATCGCGTTCCTTATATGAAAAATGCTTTAAAAATTAAATTTATAGACGTGATTTTTTGTGAAGTGATTGAAAAGTGATTAAAAAGAACAATTTTATTAGAATATACTAACAACGTAAGTATCCTATATATGAATTTACACAATAGTAAATTTTAATGCGAAAAATCATACCGAAACAATATTAATACTTCAGAATGCCACAACAATCATCAACGAAACGCGTTCGCGAATTCAGAGCAAGGCAACGACAAGAACAAGGGCAACGACCACGTGGTGGCTATAGGCAAAATTCAGGAAGACCTCGAGGAAACCGGACAGCGGCTGATCGTCTTCGTGATTATCGACAACGGCAGCGAGAGAATCGTGCACGTATTTTTGAAAATAATTGTTTATCTACTGAAAATGTAATGAATGGTTAGTAAATTTTATATTGTCACTATACTCATTCATTGTTGGCTAAGTTATATTATGTATATGTAATAGTAATTTAAATGATTTAGATAGCTCCAACGGTGTCTTACCGGGCATAGCTAATCCATCTACTACTGGAGATGGAAATAATTATGCGCCCTATGTGTCAAACCTCAACAACCCTCCAGTTATGGAATGTTCCGATAATTTTCAGCAAGCATCAAATATTTGTGAACCGTCTACGAGTAATCAGGACGAGACGCCTGTGCGGTATGAAGGTTATCAACTGCATGCAGGTGCTCGAAAACTTTTTATGAAATTCTTGAACAATCCATTTGGGTACGCGTGCTCAATTTGTGATCGGTTATGGTTCAAGAATGACTTATCGCCTGTTTCTTCTCAATATAGTGGTATTATTAACGATATATTGCCGAACGTTGATAACGCGAAGGTATGCTTTACGTGCAAAAGGGCATTGTCGAAAAACACTATACCGACTCTATCAGTATTTAATGGATTTCAATATCCTAAAATGCCAACCGATCTTCCTCCTTTAGAGATGGTTACGGAGAGGTTGATCTCGCCGCGCTTGCCGTTTATGCAAGTTCGTAGATTGCGTCATAGTCACGGTCAATACGGCATTTATGGACAAATCATAAACGTTCCGGTCGATGTTAATACGATGGTATCTTGATTACCTCGGAGTTTAAACGATGATTACTGCATTAACGTTCACATTAAAAAGAAAAAAATACACAAATCGTCCTATTTGTTTGGCTTGGTCAACAAAGGAACAATCAAAGCTTGGTTACAATATTTAATTCGAACGCCGCTTTATCAACGCTATAATATTACGATTGATAATTCTTTCTTTACGGAGAATGCAGTAGAAACCATACCGTCACAGGATGAAGTTAGTGAAGTTGTGCCTATCGAAGATAGCCTTACCGCGCAACAACAAACGTTACTTTGGAATGAAGATATGTATTTGCGAATTGCCCCTGGCGAAACCGAACTTCCTATCAGCCTACTTTTTGATGAGCATGCAGAAGAACTCTCTTTTCCGTCTATTTATCTTGGCGAATTTCGAATTTTCAGAGACGGCACACACATCACGCCATTCATGATGGCAACTAGTGAGCTACGAAGATCAGACCGACGTGGCGTTACCCCGTACCACTTGCTGTATATGGCAATGAAAATTATGCGACTGAGAGTTCGCGATTGTCTTACGATTGCATTTAAACACGTGGGAAATAATACTGCCATAACCCGTCGTCAAATTGAATCTGAAGAATATATTCACGATTGCATTGATACAAACCTCGCTTTCCTCCGAACGATTCCCAATTCAACGTGGTATTGGGCAAATCGAAAGAAAGACTTGTTTGCAATGATGCGACAAAATGGTAAACCCACATTGTTTCTTACGATGAGCGCTAATGAAATAGGATGGACTGATTTACTACGAACCTTATATAGGTTGAAATATGGAAAAGAAATCACGGTTGAAGCCGTTAATCAACTACATTTTATGGAAAAAAGCTCACTAGTTAATGATGATGCAGTTACATGTGCCATTTATTTCAATAAGCTGATAAATACAGTAATGACTATTTTGCAATCTAAATATAAAAAAAACAGTCCTTTTGGTCGTTATTTCGTCAGGAAATATTTTAAAAGGATCGAATTTCAGCATCGCGGAAGTCCGCATGCTCATATACTTTTATGGTTGGAGGAGACGCCGGACGATCCATTGAATGCCGGATTGTACGACAGTCTTCAATTGATCGATCACTTGATATCGGTTTCAGCATCAGAAGCATCGGGAAACATCAAACTACAAACCCATAAACATACTTTCACTTGCTACAAAGGAATTACATCAAATAGGCCGCAAAAATGTCGCTTCGACGCTCCCTTCATGCCATGCAAATCAACGATGATTCTGATACCAATGCCAAAAGACGAACCACAATTTCGTAACCTTAAAGAACGATACAATAAAATAAGATTGAATTTGGAAAATATCTACTATCCTGATATAGATACGTTTTACGAACAAAATAAAATTACGTGTGACGTTGATTACATTAAAATTCTACAAGCTGGAATTGAACGACCGCGGGTGTTCTTAAAAAGAAAAACTAGTGAAATATGGCACAACGGTTTCAACCCATTCCTTTTCAGTATTCTCAAATCTAATATGGACATCCAATTTATTACCGAAGAATATTCTTGCGCTGCATATGTTGTAGAATATGTCAACAAAACGAATAGAGGAATCAGTAATTTGCAGCGTCAAATAATAGAAACGATGGACAAACATCCTGAGTTCGATATTGTCGATGTTACAAGAAACATGAGTATAAATGTGCTGAATACTGTCGAAATGACAAGTCAAGAAGCAGCATGGTACCTTCTTCGAGAACCTATGTCCAAATCATCTCATAAAGTTGAATATATTCCAACTGTATGGCCTATCGAACGACAGCGGATGAGAAAAACTCAAAAAGAATTAAATCAATTAGAAGTTGGTGATGATTCTACGAATATTTGGAAGGAAAATTGGTTTGATAAATATGAGAAACGACGGGAAGAGCTAGAAAATGTTTCTATAGCACAATTTGTTGCTCATTATAATGTCAAACAAGACGGAACATTTGCGAAAAGAAATGAATCGCGGATCATTCGGTACAGAAATTATGGCATGGCTACAGATTTCACCAACTATAAACGGGAAATGGTTTCTCTACATATACCGTTTAGAAATGAAGAACGTGATATATTGGCTGAAATGTGCTTCCTAAAAATTTACGAGGACAATGAAGAATTCATTTTGGAAGCAAGAAAAGAATTTGAATCCAATTTAGATATTGATAAAACCATCGAGATTTGTCGAAAATTATGTCGTGTCCATGATGATACTGAAGACGATACTAATCATGCCGATGCTGGCGGTGCTCCGGATCCTAATCCGTTCCAACAATTATACAACGATCCTAATTCTGAACATAACAATGACCTTCGTCTCGCTTTGCTAGATAAACTTGGTTCCATCGCCAAAAGGAGAGAAAATTTAATGGACAATGAACAGTTCTTGGCCTTAATGAGAATGACTAATGATAAACAAAGAAGCCTTTTGTTACATACAATATCGCATCTATCGTCTCCTAATTCTCCACCATTGCAAATTTTCTTCACTGGACCGGCGGGATGTGGCAAAACGTTTGTTATTAAACTTCTAATGGAGATTTACAATCGCTTTACCGATAACGATGGTTGTTGTAACGCTTACATTACGTGCGCTTCAACTGGCAAAGCTGCTGTGGCTATTAACGGTACCACAGTGCATACTGCTTTAAAAATCACGATGTCAAAACTACTTCCATTGTCTTATGAAATCGCACTCCAATATCGCACACTATTCAAATACGTCCGAGTCTTAATCATCGATGAAATCAGTATGATCGGCGCAGAATTATTAGCACAGATCGATCAACGACTCAAACAGATTAGCGGTATCTTTGATGTTAACTTTGGAGGATATGACGTTATTTTAATTGGTGACTTACGTCAATTACCACCAGTTAAAGCAACACCCATTTATAATCAACCGAAACAAAGCATGTCTGGACCAATATTATGGAGAGGGCTCAAATTCTATGAACTCGATGAAATTATGCGCCAAGCTAACGTTCAATTTTCGAATATTTTAACGAAAATAGGAAACGATCAAATACTTGATGATGATGAGTTAATTCTAATGCAGTCACGTTTCTTTACGGAAAACGAAGTCAATGCATTATGTCCTCATGGTATTCGACTATTTTATTCGAATCAATCTGTTAACGCATATAATAATAAAATTTTAAACGAAGCTGAGGTTAAAATTACGTCCATCGCGATTGATGTATATTCTGGCTACAACGACGCTACACAGTTGGCATCACTACGTCAAAAACTGCACAAAAAGTCTACTATTGACACAGGCGGACTTCCATATAATATAATTTTTGTTATTGACAAATATTACATAATAACAACCAATATCGATGTATCAGATGGATTAGCCAATGGCGCCGTCGGCAAATTAGTTCGCGTTAAACAAAACGAGAATGAAGAAGTAACTCGTGTTTGGCTAACTTTTCCTGACATTAAAATTGGAAGAAAATTACGAATGAAGGCTGCTGGATATATGCAACAACATAATATTACATTGAATGAAGTGCCAATCAATCGACGCAACTCTACGATTTCTTTAAATAATAACAGAACAATGATAGTAAAACGAAGTCACTTTCCTCTAATATCTGGTTGCTCAATGACAATTCATAAATCTCAAGGTGGTACATTCGAAGAAATCGTGTATGAGTATGAAAAAACCCACTCGGTGCAATTACTATACGTTGCTTTATCCAGAGTCACTACAATCGAAAAATTATACATCGTGTCAAAACATAAGGATTCAATATTTTATTATTGCAGAAAGGAGCCATCGTCTACTCTTCTGTTGAAGCTGGAATTTAAACGACTTTCGCTGAATCCACTCATCACATTAGAATCTGAATTAATTGATTTCATCACAAACGCACCAGGTTTGTCGCTTTATACCTTCAACATTCAAAGTTTACGGGCTCATAATCTTGATCTAATCGATAGAGTTGCTAAACATTCTAATGTTTTAATTTTGTCGGAGACGTGGGTTCACAACGACGAACATGTCGCTATACCGAATTTCAACTGTATAGTTAAATATAAACGGCCAAGTGTTCGATCTGGTGGCGTTGCTATTTACCAGAATGCAGATGATACTGCTCATGTTTTAACGACATCAAGGGATATTAGAGTACAGAAACCACTAGCATTTGGGGTGCAAATTGATGAAGTAGGAGAAGTATGTGCCTGTCAATGTTCTACAGAGCACGGTCAAACGATGTTATTGGTAGCGGTATATATATCACCACATCAAAGTGTTAAAAACATAATTGAATTCCTTTATGAAAAGTTACTTCAATATTCCTCTGAAGCACCAATACTTAACTTAAATTTAGAAAAAATACCCATAATTCTTGGAGGGGATTTTAATGTAAACTTTGCAGCAGAATCATCTATGCAACTTATAAAATTTTTTAAAGACAAATTCAATTTGAGTATGACAAGCGATCCTGCAAAATCCACAACGAGGCAGGGAGCAACAATAGACGCTGTTTTTAGTCGATATTTGCATACTGTAGAAACGCGAATATTTGTGTCACATTTTAGCTATCATAAGCCTCTAGTTACGGTTATACAAGAAAAAAACAATAAAATAAATCAATAATAAAAAATAATATCACAACTCTATTATTTATTTTAGAAACCGACTCCAATCATTTTACTACAGACGTTTCACTTCCATCATGTGCTTATAAGGGTGAGGCACATACATTTTTTTGATTGATTGATTTTGGGTGAACGATCAAGCGTTAAACAGGATCTCCAGATAATTGAATTTGACGCGGGGCCCACCGTACACCCTTTTTTACATCAACTTGGAAGGATTGGACAAATTAAACAGATTTCGAATTAGTATTTCTACAACCAAAAAAATTTACTATCCGTTCGTTTCCTATTGAATGAAACCGAAATCCTTATTAACTTTACAATTTAATTATTCATTTAAAATCAGACCCTAACACCATAAAAATAAATTAAATTAGGCATCTACATTGCAAGGACAGCAAATTAATTGCTAAATTTAACAAGCCTTAAAATAATAATCCGTGTGGATTATAAATTGTATCATAGGTATTGTACGGGTTACAGACATCTTAGTTGTCAATAGTTACTTAGTAATATTTGTGTAGCACAAGACGACATAATCCTA
The DNA here is from genome assembly GCA_958295665.1 of Tipula vernalis. NCBI lineage: Eukaryota > Metazoa > Arthropoda > Insecta > Diptera > Tipulidae > Tipula > Tipula vernalis. Next base: position 22,129,101 of record OY282558.1, on the reverse strand, counting down.
AAAACTAGCTTATGGTTTAAAGAAGGCTGAGACAGGTTCCGCGGGACCTCCTGAAAATCGAAGTCGCCCCATAACCGAATTGAAGAACTACCAACTTAAAATATAAATTTAAATATTCAAAACTTTCAAAATCTGAAACAATCTATAGGCTAATAGGCTAACAAATTTAATTCAAATCCATTCCCAACTCAACCTCTCAGTAAGCCATCTAGAAATGTTAAAATTTATGATAATTCATGTACTCACCCAATAACCCGATCTAGAAATTATTTAAATTCACATTTAGGCTCCGAAACAAAGTATAAATTAACATCGCAGTAATCATTTATATATCCCCAATTCCACAATCGCCTGCTGATTCAAGTTCGTAGTTCCTACTACCGCAAATCTAGTGCTGATTGAGATTATGTTAAATAACTAAGTCACAATCCAATTAAACCCATATCCAATTTCACTTTTAATTTAATTATATTAAACTATTAAAATAAAATATGTGATTTTTCCATAAAAATTTACAATTTATGTACATTTTTACAAACAAACTATTCATAAATTTAATATTACTATCGCGACACTATCATGGTAGAAATAATGGTTTTAGATCATCACTACTTTCCATTTTGATTTTCTCATTCATGATTCTATACCAAATTCCAATAGGAATTGCGTAAATAACACAGTCCACAGTTTACTCAATTCAAAATGAACTTTTCGTTTAGGACATGTCTGAAGTCTGTGATAATTATTTCAGCTGTAATAATTATGACATTATTTTGTTTGAAACCAAATTATCACAGCCACTATGTGTTGTAAATTTGGCACTTCTGTAATAATATTCATAAATAAAAGCGCCGCGCAATAACAATAGTTAAGCCGTATTACGTTAATTTATTTCTAAAAAAATGGCACAAGTAAATTTTTATAAAAATTAAACAAAATTTTCAACGAGCTTTTCACAAAATATGGAAGAGAAAATTATTTCGCTTACATTCAAATTATTATCAAAAAAAGTATCATAGATTTCGGAGACGTCCTTAGTCATATACGCCAATTTGTATGTAAAAATCATAAAAAACAATTGGTATGTTTGATGTTTACGTTCTTACGATTAAAAGAAAGACTAACCATTTATCTGCATATATCCCTCCTGCATTCTTTGTCTCGCACATATATAATGCACGATACACCCATTTATACATAAACAAAGGCTGATAAAGCGGCACACAAATAATTAATATTTGAGATACAAAAAATTAATAAAGCGGCACAAATTTATGAGCAACAAAATATAATAATTTGGCAACATTTATTATGTTTTGGCACTATTGGAAGGGAACACAAAAAATTATTTTTGGGCATTGAATTAAAGGTTTTGAGAGTCAACCATTAGAAACCAAATTAATAATTAGGTATCAAATAAAATATTTGGCTGATTCTAAATGTCTATACAAAAAATGTTCTTTAAGAAACCAAATAAAATAAAGTGGGGACAAAAATTATCATCAAAATTAATTTATTGCTAACTAATTAATATACGGGGGGGGGGGGGGGGGCAAATTTATGGGAATACAATTTTTTTTTTTTTTTTATTATTGACGATTGTAAAAGTAGAGAAAGCGCCTCTCGAGGAAAAAAATTAAAATGAGGTAACTGGCAAAATGACATTTCTCATAAATGCGACGAAAGAAAATTTTGCAATCCGGTAATCAAAAATTGTTTTTATAATCCAAAATTGGAATTATTAGCAATCTGGTAGGTAAAAATTGTGTTTACAGTTCAAAATTGGAATTGTTTATAACCATTTCGAACGTCAAATTATCAGCTACCTAAGTTTAAAAATTTTTCACTAGGTAGAATCTGTGATGCTCCAATCGTCAATAAAGAAAATTTTATGAGGTTTTCGGAAAAATTAAGCAATACGACCTAGTTTTGCGTTGTATCAAATTGGGTATTTTAAATTTTCGAATCTCTTCAATTTGTTACTGAAATGAAACTTTTCTAAATGTGCTACGAAATTTTAGGTTTACTTTATTTTTTAGAGTGGAGTAATTGCTATACTTTCATTTTCTTTTTACAGTGAAAATATCATTTGAATCATTTTGTTCGGCAAATGAATAGCATCCAATTAATTTTATTCTTTAAAGTTTAAACATACATTTAAAAGTCTTTAGCTGTAAAATTGTCCAAGTTGTAGTCTTACTTTGGGAATTTTACAACAACAATGCCGTGTATTTTCATTCCGGAATGAATAGTTTCAAACCAACTTTTTTTGGAATAGAATTATTTATTTTGAATTTTTTTTTTTTGTTTTTTTATTTAATTTTTAATGTCAACTGATAAAAGTAAAAAGAAAATGATTTTCGGTTTTTATTTTGAGCGTAATTTGCATTTTTATTTTTATACCAATAAGAACTGTTCAAGTGACCAAAGTAAGACGGCATTTGATTTTTGAGTTTAGTTGTTTATTACCCTTTGAACAAAGCGGCTCGTTTACAATACAAAATTATGTTTGTTCTTTGTTGTTTATTGGCGATTTTCATCAACAAAGGGTGAAACATAAGCGTGAAGGTAAGGCGCATGCCAAAAGACTTCAGGTTTCTCGACACACATTCTACACTTAGGCCCTTTTCCAATTACTTACTTATTTGATGGAACCTAACTTATTCAATGTAATTTCTTAGGTATTAGGGGGTACATCATGCGATTTTGAAGTTGAAAACATTTCGCTTTTGAAGAAAAAATTCAATTGATGCTTTTAGTAATAAACCTTAGACATATACAAACTAGACTAAGGTAGTAATTTATCTCATTCTGTCATTACACGATCTTGGCAACATTGGATTCTCACGATTCATAACTCGATAATCAAAATCTATTAAATGCAAAAAAGAACGGAAGTATAAATGGGATAGCACTAGTAGTATAGTTTAGCAATATTTGATTGATTGATTGATTGATTGCGATGTACGATCAAGCATTAAGCAAGTCTCCCGTATTATAAATGCGAATACCACACCACTATACCCATGTTGCAACACGACACCATAACTCTCCCTTACCAAGGAAATATGTACCATCCATACTCAGCTTATTATTTTTTTTTTCATGAAGCCAACATAGCAATATTTCACCCCGTAAAGGAAGGCGCCACATCGATAACCACATAAGTCTAAATAGTTGTGATATTCGCCCCTGGCCAGGCCGCCGTCGTACACCTTTTTACATATAACAATATCGAGGGGATGGGAAAGGAATGTTAGCAACAAAGACTCAACCCGGTTCCAGACACCTAAGTAGTTGATAGTTAGTAAATTTGTTAGAAATATATTTTTAGTAATTTATTTAGCACAAGACAAAAATACAATTTAAAGTTCATATACTGCTCCAACCTGTAAGAAGACACAATGACAACACAAATTTCCTGGTGCCGCAAACTCTTCTTTCTGAAAAACCTGTAAACAACTATTATTATTCCCTCCACCATTTTTTCCATTGTGAGGGGAGCGAGATTTTGTTCCATCATCATGTTCCCATGCGGTCACCCAAATTTGTACTAACTGTAGGTAGTGTTTCTTGACGTTGTTGTTGAAATCGTTGCGTCTCTGCTGTCCCTGCAACTCGCGGTTATGCGACAAAATTATGCGGCTAATGAAAAGGAAATGCTCGCCATAATTTGGGCGTTAACATCTTTGAGAAATTTCCTTTACGGATCAAAGAAAGTGAAGATCTTCACAGACCACCAACCATTGACATATGCCCTAAGCAATAAAAATAACAACTCCAAGATGAAACGTTGGAAAGCTATCCTGGAAGAGTACAATTATGAGTTAAAATAACAACCGGGAAAAACACCAATCACTTCCGGAATAAACGTAATGTCAGTCACACAACATAGCGACAAAAGTTCTCCGGATGATCTGGTCCCCACAGTCGAAACTCCAGTTAATGTATTCCGCAATCAACTAATTTTAAACGTAGGCGAGGGAAGTTCGTACCAAATAATAAACCCTTTTCCAAAATATTCCAGGCACATTATTACACAAGCAAGTTTTTCAAATTCAGACATTGTAAATTTTTTAAACGTTACCTTAATCCACTCACGATTAACGGATTGAAGACATCAGAACATATAATAGGAAAAGTTCAAGAAGTGTACCCAATACATTTCAGAGACTATAAAATTCGATTCACTCAGAAGATGGTACAAGATATTACGGATGAAAACCAACAAGAGGAAAAAATATTATCTGGATGACCAGGAAAATTAAGTTGCTGGTCAAACGTTGTGTTATATGCCAGAAGAATAAATATGAACACCATCCCAATAAGCCTATTATTACTCCAACACCTATCCCTAATTATCCTAGACATACGCTCCATCTAGATATTTACTCAACAGAAAATAAATTGGTTTTACCGGCAATTGACAAATTCAGTAAACTCGCCTTCTGCAGACCGTTAAAATCCAGAGCGACAGAAGACATCAAACAACCACTTAGAGATAAACTCTTTTTCTTTAGTGTACCAGAAATTGTGGTAATTGACAATGAAAAATCCTTCAACTCGAATTCCATAATATCAATGATGGAAGATGGTTTAAACATAAAAGTCTTCAAAACTCCCCCATACAAAAGTGAAGTGAATGGCTAAGTGGAAAGATTTTACTCGACACTCTCAGAAATGATGAGATGTCTAAAGGCTGATGGGGTAGAGCGAACTTTTAATGAACTACTAGAGAGAGCGATTAATGAATATAACCACTCAATCCACTCGACAACTTGCAAACGGCCAGTGGAAATATATTTTGGCAGAATCCCTAACACAGATCCTGAACAATTAGAACAAATCCGACAAGATACCATACTAAAGATAAAACAAAAGCAGGAAACAGATCTGAAATACCATAACAAAAACCGTACCCCGATCAAAACCTACCAGGCAGGTCAAGTAATCTATGTAAAACATAACAAAAGATTAGGATCGAAATTAACAGAACGATTCAAACCCGAAATAGTAACGGAAGACAGAAATACAACAGTTATAACGGAGTCCGGAAGAGTAATTCACCAAAGCAATATTAAATCCTAAGAAACAAAAACTTATTTTTATTACAGTTACGCCTTAAGCAATACATTGGCAGAAATTCAAATTATTGATTACACAAATTTACAAATCATCTCAATTAGCACAGGTCAAGCAAAAATACAGGACGGAAACTTCAAATTAATCCATATAATTGAATTTAGACAAACACCAAAATTACATAGACAGAATGCAATCCATACTGGACAAAGAAATGACAATAGATCACCCATTGCACCCCTATTTGAGGCATGAACTCTCGGAATTACAAACATTACTTGACAGCCTTAGAATACATAAATCCAAACGATCCTTAAACTTTATAGGTAGTGCATGGAAATGGATAGCCGGAAATCCCGATCACGAGGATTTCAAAGTAATTAAAGATAAAATGAATAATGCATTAGAGAATAACAACAACCAAGTAGTTATAAACCGATTGTACAATGAAAGAATCAATAATATTACAAAAATGGCTAGTTTAATTATTATATATTTATTATACAATATAAATTAAAACTAATGAAAGAAGAATTGGTAAATATTAAGTACGCAATTCACTGGGCTAAAGCAGGGATTATAAATTCACTCGTTTTATCAAATTCTGAAATTAAATTAGCCATTAATACACTGGAAACCGAAAATTTACCATATAGTGCTCCCGAGGAGGCGTTAGATTTCGCTAATATCAAAATCATTAGTAGCAAATTGTGTCTACTTTATATTGTGTACATTCCGGTAACAACTCCAGAACTATATGATAAATTATTGGTCAAACCGGTCAGAAGAAACGATAAGGTGACCGAAATTGAGTATGAAAATGTCATTAAAAATCAGGATAAGATTTATAGTATTATTAACGAATGTAAAACGATCAACTCGCTTTCAATATGTAACCAAAATAATATACTAGACATAAGTAATTCTTCTTGTTTACCCAACTTGCTCAAAAGTCGACCTTCCAAAATGCAAACACAACAACAATCAACATATTCAAACAGTTAACCAAATATCGGAGGGTCTAGTTCTACTGAATCAATTCGATGGGAAAATCAAAATTATTAACGAAACTCAGAAACTCAATGGAACATATTTGATTAAATTCAGAAATACTACCTTGTCAGTCGGAAATAACATCTACATTTCTAAAGAAAAAACGACCATTCAAGTACTTCCAGCTATTCTACAGCCGACGCCGGAAGAAAGTGATTTCAAGGAAATACTTTCATTACAAATGATGAAAGATATTCATATAAATAATATTCGTCACATTGGGCTCCTTAAAAAGGAGGGAGCCATCGAGCGATTCACGAGCTGGGGATCATTCTCAATAGTCATCATTTTGGGAATAGCGGTAATCACTACAAAATATACCAAAATTAAGAAATTACGAATCATTAATACAACGAACATCGAGGATCTGTCCACTCTACAAACTCAGAGTAAGGTCGAGAATACCTGTTCAATAGCAATTCAGGGAGAAGAACTAGAAATCCATAACGAGACGCCTCAAACGATAACACCCAAAGGGGCCTCAGAGCATAGACGGAAATTTTATGAAACACCGTTTTTCTGTTGGTTCGAATGTGGGCATTCGAACTTTAAGGGGGAGGAGTTAACACGCGTAATAATTAGGTTTCCCATAAAAATACGTGATCATATTTGTCACGTTGCACTAGCAATGACAACAAGTTACACGCGCATCCGGCATAATACTGAGTGAATATTCTTGACGACATGGTTTCATATTTTACATATTTTTAATTAAGCAAATTGTAATTAGAAAATAAGAAAATAATCAGTTGTAATTTCGATGTTAATCAAATAAGTTAAAAATAAAAATTATTTTTTTTTAACCAAAAATCAATAAAGAATTTAACTTATATAAAAGGTGAATATTAAATAAAATAAAAATAGAATGAATTTAACTCTAATATTAACAACAAGTTGTTTATTCTCAATAACTAAATAGACCCCACCCGTGGTAATCTATTAGATAACTGTAAATCAAGACTATATTAAATTTACAATTTAAGTACAAGAGTCTAAGATTTTACACTAATATAATAATAATTAAACTTATTAAATGTTTTTTTACAATCACTTACCTGAGTAGAACGGTTCAAATCAACATTTTGAACATTATTACAACATGTCCGATCAACTATCAAATTTTTTACTTTGATTCACTATAAAAAATCAATTTATTCACATTTTTCACACATCTAGATATAGTTTCATTGAATTAACTAATATGTGTGTCAAATGTGTTTTTAGATTTAATTTAACACACATATTTTTGAATTTCGACCGCATCACTTCACATCGCAACGATGCACCTTCAACAGACTGGTTCATATCCCTGTAGCATTAAGAATACCGTATTAATATCACTAACAAAAAATACACAAAATTCACTAAAATCACAACATAAACGGTAAAAATAAACGTTTTGAGTGTATTAATGAAACACATCATAGTTTATATTTATGTTGAACTGTTTATTATTATTATAAAATAAATGAAACTATTTTAATTTAATTTTTAAATTGCACAATAAATAATGTGACATGAGTATATAGTTACAGGGATACACACTCAGTAGTATAGTTTAGCAATATTGATATTAAATCAATTAAACATCTTTTATATAAACCGAATGAAGACTGGTAAACTTAAAAATGTTATTTATAATTGGGTTTATGTGTGCCCCCATAATTTGCAGATCGCGATCACGGGAGCTTAATTTGAAACCGTAACCGAAGATTATCGCGATAACTTTTGTGGTATCTGTATGGTATTAAGTTTAGATTTTAATGTGAATTTTGCTTCAGACGAACATTTTCTTCAAGAGAAATTCACTTTAACACAGGGGCTATTCCTGAACGCGATACAAATTCCAATCTATATATTCGTATTTGATTTAAATAAAGGAATGAAAGAATCTGATTCAATTCTGATTCAATTCAAATAAGAGTAATATACTTTCGTATTCGAATCGATTCAGCCCTCCTGAATAATTTACATAGTGAAGTACCAGGGAGGCTATTTGGGAATTCGATTCGAACGTGATCGAGTCTTCGATATATTAGATTCCTATTTGAATTGAATCAAATTCATTCGTTTCTTATTTAAATCAACCTAAAATTTGAGATATTTTTGTACTTACAAATGTATGTATCAATGTATGATGTACTTACTCGTATATTACAATTAATAACTCAAGTCCTCAATATAAGTACTATAAATCTAGGAGGCATTGATTCAATTGTTCGTAGAATAATGTTCTTGTTGTATTGCTATGTAAAATGTTTTCGTTACATGATTTGTTTTCCGAATATAAAAATGTATGTTTTACACACACGACCGTCACAGAATTTCGTTTCAATATTTTTTTGTTTTTTCTGAATCATAAATCGTGCCTAAAAAAGTTTCACTTCAAAAACGTAAAGCTAAACGTCTTGGAAACAAGCCCGTTTACGTTTTTGACATTATAAAAATTTAATTTCATGACACTGCAACATATAAAGCGATAAATAATTTTGTTGAAATATTGCCAAATGTCAATTGCATTTATAACCACACCGCACACAATAATTATACCACAGGAGGGGCACAACAATAGAATCCATAAATTTATTCCGGCTTCCATCTTCTATGCAATTATATTTCTAGGAAACAAAATGTAATGTAATGTTATAGTGTTGTATAGTCAGACATATCTATGTACATAAATTCTAAATGTTCCAAATATTTAAATTTTCGTAGCATTACAAAAGAAAAAAATTTAAACACAATTGAAAATTCCATAAGAATAAAATATTAAATTGCAAGTGATAAATTTAGAATAATTATTTTTCCGAGTATGGCTGCCTTTGTAAAATCGAACATAAAAATATTTTATAAAATTGCATGTAAAAAGGGCGAAGAGGAGGAAATCACGAAAAATATTCTATTGAAATATATAAATGAATAAAAAATTTTGAATCAATAAAAAATTATCAATTCAAGGACCATATACTCGACTATGCACTAATGTTTTACATGAATTAGGTACCTATAGTTGAAATTTTGCCAAGTGCATGTTAATACAAAAACAATAAATCTTTTATTTTATTATGCAATTTTCATTTCGACAAAGGTAATTTACGATTTTGTACACTCTTGATGATGATGACAATAGCATTTAGTACATTAAGAATCTCATCATAAAATATGAAAAAAAAATTAAGTTGATAAGAACAGTCAGCGCAGCAAGTACCTAAGCCCCTTAATCAAATTACTTCATTTATTAAGCATTTAACTTAAGACGTTGAATAAAAAATTTAAATATTCCATACACAACCACAGAACAACTAAACACAATGTTATACAAAAGTGTGAATGTGAATGAGTCCTGAAGTACAAGAATTTTTTTTTTATCATTTTACTGACACCATAATCAGAAACATTAAAAAAACTAAAATTCTTCAGCGTACAAACAACAAGAGCCAAATGAAAATCTTTTGTCACAAATCCCTGTGAGAAAATGAAAAATACGATATTTGTTTGTGGAAAATGAGAAAGAAAGCTCTGAGAGTAAATAAAAAGATAAAGGAAAAATTTATCATTTTTCTTCCGGTTCTACTGAAATGTGTTTATAAACCAAACCATTTTAGACGTTTCTTTGTTTGATTCACCAGATCCACGTTAGAGAAATAGTAAAATGTCTTGTGGGTGTAGATTTTTCATCAAAATTCGAATTATTTACGTTTTAACCCCCGGAAAGTATATAATATTACATATAACGTGAGTGTGAATGTAAAATGGAGATAAGTTGTGTAAATATTGTAAAAGTTTTTTTCTTAATTGAATGTCTTTTTGAAAAATGTTCGTCTACATTTGCTACAAAAATTAATCGAAAATGGAAAATGTTAAGGATTAAAAAATATAAGTAAATGATAAAGAGGAAAACATTTTGCTGGTCAGACGAAAAATGGATGACATTGATGAATGCGGACTTCTTGGTATAAAATGGGTAATTAATTGCGAAAGCTCTTTTAAAATATTGAAATTGCACAAAATAATTTTTTATGGACTTTCATGACAGAATAGTTTTTATGAAAAAATTTGAAACTATTGAAGATAAAGTTTAAGTAACAAGGAAAAATAAAATATTAATTGTCCTGTTATTTATCTCGAGGTCCTGTATGGTCATTTTTTTACACAAAATACGTGATGACTTTGGCAACAAAATAGAGGAATGATGTGCTTCTTAAATGAAAGAAAAAGCAAGCGTGCAACGGTGCAATGGTAGTGCAAAGTCCTGGAATTTTAGGATCGCATAGGTCGATTTTCGTCATAACCAGTTAAGCGCCTAAATGCTGATTTTATCTTACACATAAATTTAAATTTTGCAATCGAATAAGCCGACGAAAGCTTAAAATCGTTATGACGCGTCCTTGAATTTTGTTTGACTTCAAATAGGCACACTATGCCTAGAGCCTAGAGCACTTGAATTGGGAAGGCTCGTAAATTTCATGCTCCATTAGTGGGGTAGCTTTTATTTTTTCAGGGCCAGCGCACAACGTTTCGAAAGACAGGCTACTGATGACGATGTTATACTGGAATGTTTTACCAAATTTCCACAATATTTTGGAACAGCTCGTCTGAATTCCTAGAATTTTTCCTTTTTAATAATCGATTAACTTCTGCCTATAAGGTTTCTCATTTGGGTCAGGGCTTTGCGGTGGCCTGTCCAAACATCTAATTTTAGATTCATAAACTAAAACTTGCAGTGTGTTTAGGATCGTTATCGTATTGAAAGGAAAATGAAACCGGCATGTTTCGAAATAATATGGTAGGTATTTGTACATGTGTTGGCCCAATCATTTATTAATTCTAAACACTGTTCGAAAGTAGCGCTAGTCAAATGCTCACCACACCTTAACGTCCCAATAAACAGCCGACATCTAAAAGTTTTGTTCGACGTGATTTAGGTTCATTTATTTACTTGACTTCATCTTCCCTTTTCGATGTTCTTCGAGCTCGTTCTTTGCTGGGTTTGTTTTCGAAATTCCCAGTATCATTATAAGCGGGGGCGGTTATTTTAGTTTTAAATCTTAATTTTCTTTAGGGAATTGCGTCATGTGTTACCGAATTACAGGTAAATCGTGATTCTCGATTTTGCGAAGTTTTTAAACGTATTCGAGATTTGTTTGGTGTAGACGGAAATATTGTAGTTTTAAGCTTCCAAGGAATTTTCCTAAGAAAGAAACAAAACGTTTGCGAAGCAATTGTTTTAGATAGTATTCGTTTTGACTTCCACATTTTATTTACGGATCCAATAAATTGTTAGCTTGTATTTTTTGGAAAACAAACAAAACCTGGGAAAAAATAAAATATCGAGATTAATCATTAATGTCATAGTCTATTGACGCAAAAAAATGATCTAGGTAAAAAAAGTGAACTAAGCTCAATTTAACGTCACATAAAATTTTCTTGGTAAAATATTTTTCGACACCCGATTTGCGATTTGCTAGATTATCGAGTATTTGCCTGTATGAGTGTTGCTTAGGTAGAGCCAAATATTTTGTATATCAGGCTTTCGCTAAACAATTGAATTGAAAATGATAGTTTGATGTTAAATAAATTTAGTTTACCAATAAATAGCGCGTCAAATTTAAATTTAGGTACAGAAAAATGAAGACTCTCGTTGGGAGAGAGACAAAATCCCGAGAGTCAAATTCCCGAGGCTACAAAATCCCGAGGATTTCAAAAAATCCCGAAAGTACAAAATCCCGAGGATACAAAATCCCGAGGATACCAAATCCCGAGGATACAAAATCCCGAGGATACAAAATCCCGAGGATACTTAATCCCGAAGATACAAAATCCGTAGGGTATACAAGCCTATGAAAATTCCAAAATCTAGTTGTTGCACATTCGGTGCAAAGATGTTTACACACGAAAAATCGAACATTGAAAATTGTGCCCAAAAAAAATCCCGCTTTTTAAATTCCATTTTTTCATAATCCTGCTTTAAAAACCTCGGTTCCGCAAAAATAAAAATCCCGTGTTTGATTTTTATTTTACTTTAAATTAAAATTTTCCTTCACCAGAAGGGAGCGCTCCTCGGGATTACGGAATTTTGTACCCTCGGGATTTTGTCGCCTCGAAATTTTGTACCGTCGGGATTTTGTACCCTCGGGATTATGTATCCTCGGGATTTTGTACACTCGAGATTTTGTACCTTCGGGATCTTTTCCCTCGGGATTATGTCCCACGAAATTTTGTCCCTCGGTAATATGTTACAACCCGCTCTCGATACAAGCTATCGGGAGCGAATAAAAAACACAGCTGTTTTAGGATTTTTACCCTTATTTGAGTTTGGGTTGGTGTTCATTATTTTTTCGATATTATTTAAGATTTTCGATGTACTCCAGTTTAGCTTACATTTTAAGAATTTTAGATTAAAGTATATTTTAGAATTATTCAATCGATGTTGGCATCAAAGCTATTCGAAATTTGATTTCGTGAGAAGAATTCTAAATATATTCGTAGTTTATCGGGAAATTTGCAAGAATAGAGTTTGAGATTTCCGTACAACAATACATTCTACATCCCAGATTTCACAAAAACAAAATAAATCAAAATAAATAAATAAGTTTTTGTTGAAACAAAAATTTAAAACAAATTTAAACTTCGCCAATTGGTTTAAATATTGGTTTTTCGTTTTATTTTAAATCAAAGTCACAAAACAAAAGAGAGTTTATATGAGTAGGTATGTATATTCTAAAACTCTAAAGATTGCTAACACAAGGTTTTGATCAAAGAGGTACAAACATCATTTTTTATAGCGTAACATTTACGCCACACCTTTAAAAAGAAAAAAGAAAATAAGGGGGAGAGAAGATTCAGGAGGCACGTAAGCACAAAAACTAGAGTATAAAAGCAGTTTTTAGCATAATTTTAGTTAGTGTTTGTTAGAAATTTAGAATGTTAGTGTTTGTTAGAAATATAAAATCTTTTTGTTAGTGATATTAGTCCACGAGTAAACAACAAATATGTTAAGTAATATTTCCGCTTATATGCACAACAACTACAAGTTTTTTCATGTGGTAGCGTAATGTATGAAAATGTACAAGAAAAACCTATGTTGCCTAAAATTTATTGGCAAGTATTATCATTGAATATCTGATGCAGAGAGAGACATAAGAACAATGAGGTTGATTGCCGATTAATTATGCTTCGCTCAACGATTTGATGGGGGAATACCCCTGAACAACTCATTTTTGCTTTGCTTGTTTATTTTGTATTGAAAAATCTGATTTTATTTTACGCATGCAATGCGTGCATTACATTCATGGACAAATCTGCTGCAATTGCTAATTACTTTTGCAATATTTCCATAATAACGGCTTCCCCATTTCTGGTGTACTGCTCTTATTTTTGCTCATTTTCCCACTAAATAATATTCCTCTCAAAACTATTAAAAACGATAATTACATTTTAAAAAAACCTCTTACCGTTAAATCTAAAAAATTAAATTTTATTTATTGTGGTGTATGGCCACACTTTTTTAGTAATTACTAGTAATGGAATAAGCGACCAATGATTGTTTAATAATTCTTGTTCAGCACATTACTCAGAAATATAAAACAGTTGGAGCTAACAAAAATATGACAAAATAAAATACGTTAAAATTATGTGACAGTTGCGATTAACTTATTGTTAAGCAACCAGCCACGTATATTGCGCGTGACCTAATAGTTTTTTAGTAAGGCCTCACTTAGCTGGATACACCATTGTTTCTAACTTTGTTCCCAACACGTACAAGAAATGGAAAAATTTAATTTTGTTTTTATGTGTAAAAAAGTAGTTATTTGAATATCAAGAGCGCAAAGTGGTGCTTTGTTAGCATCCTTTCAGAGGTGACAAAGTACTTTGCAGCCATGTAACACGTTACTTTTCATGTAGGCAATAAAAAAATTGATGAGAAACTGGCTTTTTCTTAAAACAATGTTATGGAAAAAATTAACATTTAAAATCAATTGATCTCACTTCACTAAGCTGTGGTGCGTCTAAGAAGTCAACAATGCGTAAAAGCAGGAGTTTGGGGCATGGAAGAAAACAGACGTCTTAGGCAAGGGACAGAGATAATACCTACTTTTTGCGGCCGAATGTCGAAAGGCCGAATGTGGAAAGGCCGAATGTGGAAGAGCCGAATGTGTCGAAAGGCTGAATGTGTCGAAGGCCGAATGTCTATTGGGCCGATTGAAAAAAGACGACTTCAAACTTTCATGGCATATTCGATTGGAAAATATTGGTTTTTGTGAAAGATAAAATCAACATTTAGGTGCTTAACCGATTATGACGCAATTCGGCATATTTGATGGAAACAGGATCTTAAAATTATTTTTAGATGAAGTTCTGGAATGTGACCAATTAGGATAAAACTTGGAGTTACTTTTTAACCAATCATGATGTGTTAGATGATATTCTGGAATAAGGGCAAGTAGGATGGAATTTCCCTATTTCTTATCCGATTATGAAATGCGGCAGTTCCAGTGGGATTTTGATCTTAAAATGATTTTAGGTGGTAAATGGATGTTGAATATTTCTTAACCGATTAAGCTGAAATTCGATACGTATATGGGGGATTCTAAACCGATTTTTGTAATTCCGAGTATATTTCCCTGACATTAGAAGTTTCATTTCTACTGCACATGCTTGTCACACACTCATTTCTTCATTATTTTAATTTTTTTTTATTAATTTAGCAAATTAATAAAATTTACCGGTATACAGCACTAAAAAAGGCAGAAATCACCCCCAAGGGTAAATTTGATAAGGAATGTGAGAGTTCATAGAAAAATTGGATTTAAGGAAGGTATTCAACCGTATTTATTTTGATGTTAAGTTTGAATTTCTGCAGTGTATAGCCTGCTGAGTGGCAGGAACTATGAACGTGTCTGTAGGACATACGTAGAAACCCTGTATCTCGTCCGTGTAAAATGAAATTCCAAATCAACCGGTACACTAGCATTTAAACTCGGTGCACTCCAACATCATCAGGAAGACTGATACTATCCTAAACTCAACCCGAACTCAACCCTAATCCTACCCAACCAAAGCCTATCTCAACTCCAACTCGACCCCTAACTCAGCCCTTAACTCAAACCTAAACTCAAACCCCAACTCAACTTACAAATGAATATGGTCTTAGAAAGTGCAAGCGTAGATGGAACGCAACTTAAATCAATTCAAGCTAACTTTAACCCATAAATAAATCCCCAACTGGACTGCTCGCTCAACCCTAACTCAACCCAAGCTAACCTCGACTGATCCCAAACTCAATCAAATATAAGAAATTGTTCAACGTGATCGAAAACCACGTGATAATACTACGTTTTAATGTAGTTTTGCTTCAATTCTTATGGCATGTACCGGATTCTCCAGACAGAGATCCAGACAGAACTGATGCGGATATATTTTTTGCTCTTTCGAACTCAGAGACCTTGAAATCCTCCAGAAAATATAAACCGAAAGACCGAATCATGTAAGAGAATTAATGTTGATTGATAACCTTTTCTACTGCAACCAGATTTTGCCTGCTAATAGAAAAATTAATAATCTACACATCGTAACCTTACCACGATATTTCATATTATTGTTTGGTGAAATACCAAACTAAAAATCAATTTATGATAAAGAACCAATAAAATACAAACCAATAAGTGTCAAAGGTAATTGCCAAGACAAACCGCATAGTACTAACGACCTGGCTATAAAATAAATTTATTGTCGTAATAATATCGTCCACATCTGGCATAATCATTCGCATAAATTTTTATTGATATCGAACGACATACTACGTTCAATATTAAATGGTGATCACTTTCAACTGAAATGGAGAAGAACATTTCCCAAAAAGGATAAAATTATTATCCTGATAAATAAAGAAAATTATTTTTATTTTTCTCTTCTAAACCATATTTTTGTGATGGTTTGTTTACCTGTATAACATTGTGGAAATGTGAAACGCGTGGTATATTTATGGTAAAATAACCTAGATTTGAAATCACTTTGGAACCGAAAGGTATTAGGGCTTTAAACATGTGGGAATTAAATTTCAAATAGTGTGATGACAAAGTATAAAAGTTTTCAAATACATTTTGTATACCCGTCTCCTAATGGAATTAGATAAATTCTAAGAAAATTGAATCAGATTTAATTATTCTGTTTGATGGTTTTAAGATGCTGTACGTATATTTAATAAGCATTTGTATGTTAATCAGGAAGACTGATACTATCATTTAATAATATTAAACAATTTTCCCACTTCATTAATTTTTTTGTTTGAATACTTCGTAGGAGTCAAAATGTTTTATTCATTTTATCCATAAATTTGATGAAGGTTGATTAAGAAAACAAAAAAAGTTGATTTTTTTCACCCAGAAGAACTGCGAATTACGATTTATGTTTATTAGTTAGAGGGGCGGGGAATCAAAATAGGCCAATAACCTAATCTGATGAGATTTGTAATTATGATAATTTTTGTTGAATATATATGCGCACTAATGTACTCATGGACGTGTTAACAAAAAAAATTGTGACATTTCACAAATGATGGCAATTATTATTTTGTTAAAGGAAATTAATTTTAAATTTTATTTGCAAAAAATTATAGTTTTGTTTAGCTATTATATAAATTTCGAAAATATACTATATATACTGTAAATAAGTGAAATTCCGATTTTCAATTTAAATGTAATATAAATTCTGTAAAAATAGTAAATTATGGTGCTGCACAATATACATACCGATGAGAGTAAAGAATTTCCGAATTAATATCCGTTTTGCATAAAATCGATTTAACTTTTTTTTATATCTACTTGTCGTTTGATAGTTCGATAGTATAACATAAACTAGTTTTTATAATGTTCATATCTATAAATTTACGAATTCCGTATTTCGTTTTTTTTTTTTATATTGAATAAGATTGGGTTTATTTGATTAATGCTGACATTTCTCCTTTTTCCCGTACAAAACCAGCTATAGAATATTGTTAAATTCAATTATTCAATTAGAGTTAATACAGGGTAAGTATTTGGATTCATTTAGATTGGTATAATATCTAATCAGGCATAATCTCGAGTTCTTTATCAAATAGAAAATTTGTCTTGTCGATCTTCATTAGGTTAAAATGAAGGTTTGCATCATACTTACTCAATCGGAATATATACATTATGTTATTTCTGGAAGAGTAAAGTATAAATCAGAGTTCAGATAATAAATGGTATCTGTTACGTAAAAAACTTCGTTATTATCTTGGAAAATTTATTACTAGTAAGGATACCCGCCGGGATAATATTAGTATTGGTAAAATGACAGACTTCAAAGAATGATAGTAAATGCATAAAAAATATTCCGGCTTTATTGCTTTTTGGTAAACAACATTTTTGGTATTTTAATTCATAAACTTCATCTAAAATTTTGATTTAATCAAAATCGATATTAAGAAATAGCCAAGTGCAATCCTAACTGGCTATATTCCAGAATTTTATCAAAAAATCATTTTAGCATCGCGCTTCCATCGTATATGGCAACTTTTGTCGTAAGCGGTTATAAAAAGCCAACTTCTTCTATCTTAACTGGTCATAATATCCAGAACTACATATCTAAAGTCATTTTAGAATCCCATATTCCTATCGTAAGTTGCGAACTAATTGGCCTTATTCCACAACTGCATCTAAAAAGCATTTTGGGACCCTATTTCCATCGAAAATGTCGAATTTCATCATAACCGATTATAAAAAGCCAAGTTCATCCTAATTGGCCATATTCAAGAACTTTATATAAAAATTATTTTAGAATCCTATTTTGATCACCGCACTTGTTGAGTTTCGTCAAAATCAGTTAAGAAAAACATGTCCCATCCTAATTGGCCATATTTCAGGACTTTATCAAAAAATTGTTTTAGAATCCCAAGAAATTTGACTATTATAAAAAATTATCACAGGACGCGTGTCCGAACTCTGTGATAAT
The DNA here is from genome assembly GCA_958295665.1 of Tipula vernalis. Classification (NCBI taxonomy): domain Eukaryota; kingdom Metazoa; phylum Arthropoda; class Insecta; order Diptera; family Tipulidae; genus Tipula; species Tipula vernalis. Next base: position 22,110,990 of record OY282558.1, on the reverse strand, counting down.
ATTTTTTTTTAACAATTTTGACGTGAGTGAAATAATTTCCTCTTCCATATTTTGATATTTTGTAATAAGTTCGTTGAAAATTTTGTTTAGTTTTTATAAAAATTTATTTGTACTATGTTTTTGGAATAAATTAACGTGATACGGCTTAATTATTGATATTGTGCGGGTTTGTTTGTGAATTAATATTCATTACAGAAGTGTCAAATTTAAAACACGTAGTGGCTGTGATAATTTGGTTGCATACAAAATAATGTCATAATTATTACAGCTAGAATAATTATCACAAAAATCGGCCACGCCCACAAACTTCGGACACGTCTTACAGGAATATAACGTCGTTCAAATGTCCGCCGCGGCTTTGCTTGGTGGCACAAATTCGGGAAGTTCAATTTTCGATGACTTTGCTTGTGTTCAGTTGGGCAAAATTGATAAAAATTATCATGATATATTTTATCACGTTTTGCCATAAAACTCACTCATTTATCATAAAAACAACCAAGTTTTTTGGTTTTAGCTGTCAAAATAAATACATATTTTGAAAACAAAATATTTGGCTTTTGATTGTGGTGTGATATTTCTAATATTATTTAGGAAGGATATTATTTGTTGTTGAGAAGTTTAACGTGCAAAATCACTTGGTTGTTTTGTCGGGCATGACAGAGAATACAACGAAGTGAAGTTAGGATAATAAAAATATCATGATATTTTTTATCAGTTATGCCCGACTGGACACCTTAGTCGCATAAATCTAGCAGATTTTGCTGGATGGCGTTCATTATGTTCACTTTGAGGGCATCAATTGTTTGCGGTTTATCCGCATATACCTGCGATTTAAGATAGTTCCAAAGGAAGACGTTTAAAGCGTTAAATCGCATGAACTTGGTGGCCAGTTCACGTTTACGGCGCGCAAGATAACCATGCCCTCAAATGGCTCGTGCAGAATGTCTATCGTGGCATGTGCTATGTGGCGCGTAGCGCCGTCCTGTTGGAAGCATATGTCATCGTCAGTATTCATATGATCAAGCTTTGGCCACAACAAGTTTCTAATCATCGATCTGTAGCGCTCGCCGTTGACGGTTATGGTAATGCCAGTTTCGTTTTGAAAATAAAATTTGATGATTTTCATACGTTGTTCAACGCTATAACCTTCCATGCTGATTTGCCATATGCTACTGAACAATTCACAATAAATTTTTACGAGAAAATTACGAGAAATTTACGAGAAAAAATAGTCAACCTCCAACATAACGAACCAAAATTTTTGTTCGTTATGTTGGAGATTCATACAAACCTGTAAGTCACCTGTAAGTCTGACACACTTCAAATTTCACAACATTGTTGTGAACAATCAACAATGTTGTGAAACAATCGATGCTGTAATACGTCTTTGTTACAATTGTGGTAATGATTTCACAGCAAATCATTTACAATCATGCAAAGCCAAGGATATCAATTGCCGGTCATGTGGACGTAAGGGCCATTTCCAGCGTTTTTGTAAATCGAAGGGTAAGCAAACAGACAGCAATGGAACCAAATCCGGAAACACATTTGGAAACCGTAAGCCGGATAATAACAGTAATTGAAAACAACAACAACAATCAATTAACTGGGATAGCTCAGGTAATTGTGTAAAAATTAGTGATGGAAGTGGCGAATAGGGTTATTAAAGTAGATCTTATTTATAGAATAAATTCAAGTAATATTGCCAACCATATGAAGCGATGGTATAAGGAGTATCAAGTAGGAAATCAATTAGTTAAGTTTAAGCCCGACTGACTGCGAATTTGTTTGGATCCGAAACCACTCAATGAGTGCATCAGGCGTGAACATTTTTTGATTCCAACGATTAATGATTTGACCTCCGGTTTGGCAGATAAATGTGTTTTTCAGTTTTGGACTTGAAGAGTGGCTATTGGCAATGGAATTGGACGTAGTGAGCTCCGATTTAACAACATTCATGACTCCGTTTGGGAGATATAAATTCAATCGCGTGCCATTTGGGCTTAATTTTGTACCGGAGTTATATGTTTAAAATGTTGCGAGACATTGAGTCGAGGGAGTGATAATTTATTTTGATGATGTAGGTATTTGCGCGAAAACGGAAGAAGAACACGATCGGATAATGGAAAAGGTCATGGAAAGAGCGCGTAAATACAATATTAAATTAAACCCGGATAAAATTCAATATCGAATGCGTAAGGTTAAATTTATGGGTCATATCTTGTTTGAAGGAAAGTTTAAGGCGAATTTAAAGTATCGTAACGCAATTTTAAAGATGAAGAAGCCGTGGGATAAAGCGGCCGTTTCAAGATTTTTGGGTATTCTTAAATATTTAACTAAATTCATTCCAAATTTGTCAAAGCAATCGGCACATTTACGTAGCTTCACGCGAAACCATGTTACATTTGAATGGACGGAAAATCATGATCGGGAATTCAGGAAATTACTTGATATCGTAGCATCGGAACTGGTGTTGGCGACGTATGATCCAAAGTTGCCAGTCATTGTGCAATCGGATGCATCTAAAGATGGGTTGGGTTGTGTAATTCTTCAGAGAGGACACCCAGTAGCATATGCGTCTCGGACGTTAAGTAAAAGGGAACAAAAGTGGGCTCAGATCGAAAAGGAGTAGTTGGCAATTGTGTTTGCATGTCAGCGGTTTCATTATTTTTTGTATGGACAAAAAGGAGTGATCACAAACCTTTGGAAACATTGGTCAGGCGGGATATTGATGATGTGACAATGCGGCTTCAGCGTATGCTCATGTCACTTTTGAAATATCCAAAGATGACTGTTGTTTACAAGCCGGGCAAAGAAATCCTAGTGGCTGACTGCCTGTCACGGGCCCAACTATCGGAATGTCAAGAAGACACGGATTTATCGGGAATCATTCATTCAGTAACTAAATCGGCGTATTTATCGAAAAAAAAATTATGATTTGTACCGTTCAGCCATTGAACGAGATGAAATTTGTTTGCGAGTTTGTCGATATGTAGAGAACAGTTGGCCGAATTATCATCTGCTGGACGATCTGAGCCGTATGTTTCACAAATTCAAGAATGAACTTCATTGTGAGAATGGCTGATAGGTTCAACTCCAAGCAATCATCGCCGTGACTGCCACACGGGCCTCCTCTCATCGGCCCGCGTACCGGGATGCTGTCTCCCAGTTGCGGCGGCCACCGATGCCGATGAATGATGGAAGGACGCCCGCATGACAATCCCAGCGACGACCCCCCGGAACGGAGACCGTCACCCCAACGCGACCAACTCATATCGCGTGCCGCCCTCCAGCAGTCTGTCCTGGAGGAACGAACGGCACGCATGGAACAGAGATGAAAAAGGCCGACCCGCCACATGATCACACCTCACATTGTTCGATCAATCAAGGACGTCTACGCTAACTTGGTTATGGAATCGCACATAACCAAAATTATTAAAATCATTATGTTAACTGTTCAATAAATAAGGTGCTCCAAATTCACCGTAATCACGTTACACTGAATTTTCGTTAAATTTAATTTTCACTTTCACTGTTTGATCAATAAATAAAAAAAATAACACACCAAAAATTTCACTGTAAAGAAAACCGTTATCGCATCGAACCACTTCAAAGCGGACAAGACGAAAAATAGTGGAACCTAGAAAAACGCACAAATAAAGCAGAAGTGAAAGAATTTTGCTGATTTTGCTGCTTATATGATATCAAAAAAAAAATGTATAAACATAAAAAAAATACAAAATAAACTGTTAGTACATAATTGTTGAGATAATTAAGAAGAAAAATCGAAAAAAAAATCGTTAAACTAAAAATTAAATCACAAGATTTTACATGGTATTAATGAAAGGAAAAGAACTAACAGTTTGTTTGTGTATACATGAAATACCTTAAATGGCCCGTCCGGCTCTTCAGCTACCAGTACCGACGCAGGATCTCCCTCTAAATGGTTGACCTGCCCCCACGGGCGGAAATAATGTCTCAATATCACGTTCACACACGGTATAATCACTTTATTTTATTCACGCCCGACCATTAAATTTTCTGATTTTATAATTGAGGCGGGTATCTTGGTTCACTTTTTTTTTTTTTTTTTGACAGTGAAGATCTAAATTAATTAATGTTCTGATAACTAACACCATAAATATCCGATGTATAACAAGAACATCTGACAACGCACCACACTCTTAATTTTATTTTGCAACAATAACATTTGCACACATTTGCGAACATTTACCGCATTAGAATATCCTAATTTCCGCTCACAGCTTCAAAAAAAAAAACAAACGGAATAAAACACCCCACAATGAACGGTCACTATTTAGGATTAAATTTTTTTTTTATTTATTATTATTCGGCGTAAATTTAAAACACAAGAGATATATTATTGTCCTTTTATTTTATTTTGTTTTATTATTATAAATTTATTCACATGAGGCTTTTCATTAACCTTTTATATATTTTTTTTAATCAAAAAACAAACTTCAAAATAACAGATTTTATATAAAGCAATAAAAATTGTATTCAAAAGGCCAGCAAAGCCAACAAAGCACTATACATAAACAAAAGGAACAATCCAGATGGAAAATACAGTAAAGAAATCAAATAATCCCGTAATACACAATTCGTATACAAACATAAAAGCATCTCACACTAGACGTATATGTTTATATAACGAAAGAAGAGAATTATATGGGGGTGGCAGCCAACAACACGAGCTATGGGTTGTCACTTTGGAAATTGAGATGAGACTAATTTTAATTTTTAATTTTATTTTGTTTGTCGCTTCACATGGAAGAGACAGTAAGTTTACTTGTCCTTTTATGTATAAGGTGTTTCCGTTTGCGTCTGTTCTGACCGTGTGGCGGCGAACGCATGCATAAATGCGTGAACCGCCACAATTACAAATTTCACAAAAACAAAATTATTACAAACTTCGAACACGTCAAAAAAATATTTATTATTAAAAATTTTAACAAATATAAAATACTGAAAAACAAATTAATGAATAAGTACAATAATTCCAAATGATAGTTAACAAAATTTAAAATTCCGATTTATCGAAAAATTGAGAATTGTTATACCCCAAACACATAAGCGGCGCTCTACGCCTGATTTCACTTCTCCTCATCATAATTTTTTTTATCAACCACATAACGCCGCTAATTTGACATGTATAGGATTTTTAGAACAAAAATGTATAGGGTTTTCAGAACAAAACATTTTCATAAAAACCTATTTGTTTAATGATTTATTACGAACAAATTTAAGTTCAAATTTAGATTTTTTTTACAATGGTCTTTCTCATATGCCCATTTGGATGTAAATTTCAGCTAAAATTAGATGTTTCACACAAATAACTATTAAAACAACAACAATAAAATAAATGTCATTCATCGCTTCAAAAAATACAAACTTTGCTAGTTTGACGCTGCTCTATGTGTTCGCTCTTATGGAAATAGATCTATTCTAATTTAGCGCCGCTGTTCGCTCCGTCAATGTATTTGGGGTATTATTTAATACCAAAGTAGTTGGTAAGGCAACCTTAACTATAAAGTTAACAAACTTTTAACTTTTATTGCCTCTTCTTTTGACATGTTTTTTAAAACTCACCGCAAAACATTAAAAAATGTTGCACACATCTGATTTTAGAAATGTCTAAAGTTTGTTATGAAATTAATAATATGAATACAAAATACGCGCCGGTTTCCAATTATGCCATTACAAAAAGATAGCATAATTAATTGCAATTACTATAAAAAATTATTCATAGAAGAAATTTTAAATACGAACAGTAAAATCCACTGTGGTACTTGTAGTGTAGTTGGCCAAATAAAATATAATTTATTTGATAAGGAATACTATTTACACCGGTTTGAGTTCCTGAAATGGCAAGTTATATCATGGGGGGAAAATCAAGAGTTGAATTATTGATTTTTTTTTATTTATAGGAAAATTCCCGTACCTGTGAAGAACTCGAGCATACTTATATACCAAACATACACGGACCAAGCCGTATGTGGGGTCCAGTTGCCTATCAATGGAAATGTTAGAATTTATGGAGAAATCTTGCTGAAACCAAAATGGGCCAACAAAACTGCCATCTTGCATTCTGGTCGGGACTTAAAAGAATTTGATGAACTGAAAAACTACCAAATAGTAATATCTCTTCATAGCTTTAATCGTATTTATGATCCAGAATCGTTATTTATTTCAGAACTATTAATAAGAAAATGCATGAAAAATGTAGATAAACACCACAAGCCAAAAATAAAAGAGTAACACGTTTATATATATAGTAAGAATGATCGTTTATTATTATTTTTCGTATTATTCGAACGATTACTTGTCTTTCTTTTCAATATTCAATGAGTTAAATATACGGCCTAGTTCATTAGACACTAGATTCTCCAACACAACACCGTTTACATCGATAAAGCTAGCGACTGATTTTGTGAGTGTGGCTTCTCTTACTCCTTTAGAATCTTTCACTGTTAACGTTAGGATGTATTTGTCATCGTATTTTTTCATATCGGAGCTGGCTTGCCATGTTTTTGTAGCATTATTTCCATCCTTTTGTACCGCAACCGCAAAGATTCCTTTCTCAACAAAAGTTGTGTATAGGGTAAGTATTCCCATAAGCACAAAATAAGAGCACACGCAAATAATTAATACAGGTTTTGATTGGGGGAATGGATATTGGAAGTCCCATCCGAGAGCAAGTAAAGCGATTCCTACAGCGAGGCCGCAAATAAATAATCGTCCATCGATAAGACCAAAATGTTCCGAACAGTTTTGTCGTTCGAGCAGGGCTGTCTTAACTGCATCATCTAGCGCATGTTTTACTGCAGAACCATCCCATTTATTTATTTTAACGGGCTGGAATATATTTTAAAATATAAAAAAATATTTAGTAATTAAATTACATGACGTGTCGTCTATAATTTTACTGCATATTCGAGGTTATAAGAAGGAACACCGAGTATTATAAATTATTTGCCTTTCCAAATATAGTTTGTCGTTTAAATAATATATAAGTGTACTTACTTCATTATCGGCTGCATTTTTATCAGATTTTTTTGGTTTTTGTGACATATTTTATTAAATTGATTTGCACAAAATATGTATTTGTCAAAATGTTTTATCAACAACAAAATAACTGTGGAGAAGTTGGCGATTTAATCGATATGATGTGGCTAAGACAACCAACTTGACGGAACGAAAATTAAATTGTATTAACCTTATTTCGCCGCAAATCTAATGTCGTTTTCCATTGTAGGTGAGTACATGATCGAATTCTGGTGAAAAAATGTACACCACGAAGTTAGCAAAATAGTAAAATTTTTTGTTAAAATTGGTTACCCTGGTGAACTTTTTATTCTAGTTGGAAATAATTCAACTCATATAGCTAACCTCGTGGTGTACATTTTTTCACCAGAAATGTATAGCATGTACGCACCTTCAAGGTACCAAAAATACTAATAAACTCAGTGCAGAAAAAAAACAAAACTCAATCATTTTTTACTATGGCGAGTTTAGCTGTTTTTGCACTGAGTTTAGTTTTTTTTTATCAATCGAAAACGACATAAAATTATAGAAAATGTAAAATAAAATCAGGGGTGAGATGTTGTAACCATCACGTTTTTCGCTTCGATGCATTTTCGATAGAATAACTGTACTGCTTTGTTAAAAATATAAAATTTTAAAACAATTTAGTTCTAAAATACCGTTATTCTATCGAAAATGCATCGAAGCGAAAAACGTGATGGTTACAACATCTCACCCCAGGGGTGAGATGTTATAACCATCACTTTTTTCGCTTCGATGCATTTTCGATAGAATAACTGTATTCCTCTGTTAAAAATATAAAATTTTGAAACAATTTAGTTGTAAGATACCGTTACTCTGTCGAAATTGCATCAAAACGAAAAAAGTGATGATTATAACATGTCACCCCAGATCTGACCTAAAATAATCAGAACATGTCAGTTTTCAGTTTACAGAGCATTTACAACGAAAAAACTTTTTACTTACAGGGGCCCTATTCTTGAATTCCACATGTGGACATCTGTCAAAATTCACAAAAAATTGAATTTTTTCGGTACTAAGGGAATATTTCCGAATGGGTATAAGCAGATGGAAGAAATTCCCCATATAGGAAAATGTCCATGCCCCATGTATTTTATACACGATTTACAATTTCCGAACGTTTTGATGAATTTTGACAATGTGGAAAATGGATGTGGAATCGTGCACATCCATTTTCCACATGTAGACATTTGTCAAAGTTCACACAAAAACGTTCGAAAATTGTAATTCGTATATAAAACACATACGGCATGGACATTTTCCTATATGGGGAATTTTTTCCAAATGCTTATACCCATTCGAAAATATTCCCTTAGTACCGAAAAAATTCAATTTTTATGAATTTTGAGAGATGTCCGTCCACATGCGGAAAATGGATGTGAAATTCGATAAAAGGGCCCCAGCTTTATGAATGTTAGTTATGTTGGAAATTCATGCAAATCTGTAAATAAAGATTTTTTATTGTGAATGATGTTAGAAAACAAAATCGTATCTTGATGGCACCACAGAAGAAAGATTGACCAGGGGGCCTATTCTTGAATTCCACATCCATTTTGGACATCTGTCAAAACTCATAAAAATTGAATTTTTTCGGTACTAAGGGAATATTTCCGAATGGGTATAAGCATGTGGAAAAATTCCCCATATAGGAAAATGTCAATGCCGCGTGTGTTTTATATACGAATTACAATTTTCGAACCAATTTTTGACAACTTTGACAGATGTCCACATGTGGAAAATGGATGTGAAATTCGAGAATAGGCCCCCAGAATAGACATTGCGTGGAACAAATTTTTTTTTCATCTTACCTTATTTTTTGGACATTGAAGTATAATTATTTTTCAATATTATAGTAGTTAATTCAAATTATGCTATCAAAACAAAACTTGTCAAATAATTTCACTAACTGCACTGTTAAGGATTCTCAATTTTTATTATTTCAAATCAAAACCAGTAAACCAAAAAATACATAACCCAACTTTCTCTTACCTCCGGCAAATCAAGGTTAAAAAAATGAGTCCAAATTTTTCCATACAAAAACAGCGTTGTCTCTTCTGGTTGTATTCTGTGGTGGTGCGTTCTAATTTTAAGACCATACAATGCATAAGCGTCAAATTGTCATTAGAGCATGCGGTAGATTACCAAGGACACCCTATCTTATTCATTAGACGTGTGTGCCAACGTAACTAAAACAAAACTTCAAATTTTGACAATAAAAGACTTCAAATTTTATTTTAATTTTAATCGTTTTCACAAAAAAACTTACAAATAAATTCTATATTAATCTTATATATATATATATGTTGGTAAATGTAATTATAATGCGTTCTTGTTGAAATAACTTGTACAGGAAAAATACAAAAAAATTGACTTTTTAAGTCATATATAATACACTTAACCAAAAAATTGCAAATTTTTGTTTATTCCAACTTCTTTCTCAACATTTCTTCATTTTTTTTTTTAAATTTACATATTTTAGGTTTAAATGCTATTTAAGTTTTAAAATTAGGTATGTATTTATCAATAAATGTGAGCACTGATTTTATAAGCATCTTACATTTTTTCACGTTTTTTAAAATTCCTTTTCGATGCACATCGATTAATTATATCGGAAACATGAGCTTTGTGATCGAAGATTTTCATTATTTGTGTCCTTGCCTCATTTACCCCTTCAATGATTACACGACTTCGTTGCATATTACCCTATAGTATAAAAGAAAAATTGTTTAGTTTATCATTAAATCACAAAGGTCATATAAGATATACCTTAATTAAATCATTGACCCTCTCCAGTTCTGGCACTGATTCATTTGTTTCCATATACTGGAGCATATTCGACAGCTTACTGTGTACTTGAGATTCCAATTCACACAAATCCTCCATCTGTGAGCTGAGATGGTAAATTTTCCAACCGTTTACCTTTTGCAATACATGTGCCTGATTAGCAAGATCCATTACATTAGGTCTGCGCTCCTCGCGTGGTTTTACATCTGAATATCGTTGAAAATGATTATGAGCCGGTTTCCAAGTCTGTTTGTAATTCTATAATAAAATGTTAAACCGTTATTAAATCGTTCGACCGAACATTCATCCACAAGTCGTACATACCTCGAGTAAACTCGTTCTCGGCTTTTTAATCGTCAACTCAACTGGTTGCGTATTCTCTTTATTATTCGATATGCTGTTATTCGCTATCCCATTATTACTCGACATATTGTTACTCTGATTTGTGCCGTTAGTTACCATCGATTTTATTGCATTGTGATCCGTTGAGTAAACTGCATCTTCGTTCACATACTGGAGATGTGGCTCCAAATTATTTTCACCGCCGAGTTGTTGTTTCCGCGGTTTTTTACGCGGTGTCATGTCATTATCGTTACTGCTGCTTCCGGTCGATATCTGATGCTGCATTTGATGTTGCAAGCCGATTCCACTGTGCCCTGAATTCGTCAAACTACTGGGGATGGTATTCGTTTGCTGCATACTTTGAGTCTGTTGATAAACCTCGACCGGTTTAAATTGCATTTCATTAGGAAAACGCATTTGCATCCCAGATATTGAAGCCAATTCTTCATGCTCCTGCTGATCTAGTCCCGGACTAGATGTTGCACTGACGGTTGTCGAACCTTCCGATGAACCGGGACGCGATATAGGACTTGGATCTCGATCCCGTTCGTTATCAATCTCCATTGAACTAGCATTATTCGCTGCTGCTGCCGCCGCTGCACTAACTGCAGCCGCAGCACTAATCGAAACAAGAGATGGACCCAAATTCTTAACTGCCTTCAAATTCATATGTGTTGTGAGAATTCCTTCATTTTCCCGCTTTTTGAGTATACTTGGCCGTGGTGACGACGTCATTTTGGTGGGCACTGGAATTAACATTTGCGTAGGCTGCTGTATTGTATTGCTCTGTGGCCCGACTCCACTAGGCTGGGACATAATAATTTGATGGGATCCGCTCGAACTATGCGACTGCGAACTATCTACAATAAGCTGTGGATTAAAACGTACCGGAATGGCTTGTATTTGCCCACCCGAGTGAACTTGACTCGAAGTTGGGACAATCCCATGAATTTGATTCAATCCCCGATTATTCGTTGGTACAACAGCAAAAGAACCTCCGGAAGGAGCATACGACGTAACAATATTTGTTGGAAGAGTTCCAGTATTTGCACCTCCGGCCGATGAAGTAGTCAGTGTCAAAATCGGATTACCACTATTGGAGTTTGTCGTATGCTCATAATAGAATGTCCCAGAAGCCGGAAGAAATGATCCCGAATTCGATATAACATTGGTAATAGTGCTTACCGAATTACTTCCACATATTCCACCCACATTCGCATTTGGTGAACGAGCGTGGATTAGCACCTGATTTGCTGTGTTTATACCACTTGCGGAAGAAATTGGATTTACCGCCATGCTCGTATTTACTTGATGTATTTCTCCCGATGATGTTATGTGCTGTTGCTGCGGTAATACTTTGGCGATCGGAAGAATTGTTGTTCCAGACGAGACAGGCACTATCGTACTACGATTAGATGATAGAGTTGTCGAAACTGAAGGAATTGACGTTATCGTACCAGTTAATACATTCGAGGTACGAGTATTTATCGCAACTGGGACTACAGTAGCGATACTTTGTCCTTGTGTGCCGCTCAAAACTTGTTGCTGGGTCGCCACTAGCTGATGTCCCTGATTAACGACTCCCTGTTGATTCATGCTTACCAATTGTGTAATATGTTGCGACTGTTGCTGAATATGCGGATTTCCGCTATTTTGTTGCCCTCCAAGAGATGTGGCCGTCGCTAATGAAGTTTGTTGTTGGTTTGTTTGTGCTTGTGTAATCGTAATAGTGCCACTTTGTGGAATACCCGAAATTGTTGATGAAATCAAATTTGCTGTCGACACATTATTCGGTTGACCAACGGCCGATTTAACATGAGTAATAGTAAGCGAGGGTTGAACTTTAGTTGCGATTGTTGATGGAATTCGATTACTTGAGGTATTGGTATTCATGATGACTGGATGCAGGGTCATTAAATTTCCAGCTAGTCGGCTGGCGTTGATCACTTGTGGTCCATTCGGTTGTTGCTGTACTTGAATAATACGAGCAGCCGGTATACTTGTAGTTAGATTAGTTGTGGTCGTTGTTGATATATTTCGTCCTTGGATTGTGCTCGGAATGGACGTTAGCACACTGGTTGGTGCTAGTACCGGTACATTTGGGGCACGAATACTTATATTTGTGGTTGAGACTCGTATGCCAGATGTTGGTAACCTAGCATTACCCAATTGAATCGGCCGCACTTGTTTTTGGCCCCCAAGGGATGTGGCAACGGTTAATCGCGGACCAGTTCCTGAATACTGTTGTGGATTAGAAACAGTGCTATAAACTAAAGCAGCGGCTGGTTGGCGAGATGGAAGTACAGTGGCTAAGGTTGCAACAAATGTTTGTTGTGGATTTTGATTGAGACCGCCCTGAGTTAAATTATTTGAGCTAATGCTGGTATTTGATGAATTTACCGTATTCGTAGCAGCTTGAGCGATTATTCGGGATTGTCCGCGAGGTGATTGTGCCGAAATATTCGCAGCACGAATAATTTGTGTTGGTACTTGAACTTGTACGTTTCCTCCCGAGATCCAGGTTTGAGCGGAACCTTTCGAAAATTAAATAAATTTTATTTGTAAATGTTAGAAATCAAAAAGATTTAATTATACACAGGTAATTAAAATTAAAAAGTCGCTTCAGAAAATTATATAAATCATATTCGGAATCTTAGATTTGCGATACCGACAATCAGGCTAGAACCCTCACAGGTTCAAGTAGTATTCATCAGTTTGCGACTGTACACTTATCCACCAAGCTATTGAGCTACTGTCAAATAGAGATCACATAATTCTAGTTAAGCTTATTTTACCTGGTGAAATAACTGTAGTTCCTCCAGAAGATGGTATTTTTGGTGGCAAAGCGCCTCTTACGAAAGGAACAGTCGTAACTATTGCGGGTGGTGTTGGCGTTCTTAGCGGAGTCGTAATGGTACCCCGAAGATTTGTAGTCGCTACTGTTGGGCCACGGGCTATAAAGTTTGAAGGTGTTGGTGCTCTCGAAACAGTGATGGATGCTCCTTGTGCCAGCGTCCTTGATGGCAATGCTGTAATTTGAGTCCGAGTTTCAACTTGTTTTAACATAGTCTGCGACATTATATGTGTTTGTATGATTTGGGCGGATCCAGATGTCTGAACAGAACCCGCGGGCATCGCAATCATCCTCATTTGAGGTTGACTTATTGTTCGAAAGGTCTGCTGCGTCTGGACAGAAGAGTTACTACTCGTAGATTTTCCGTCGATTGGTTTCACCATTGCGAATTTTATACTAAGTCCAATTATTCGGAAAACAAGTTTGTTAGTTTATTATTATTTATTTTATCACTACTATCTAGCCTTATTCATGCTATTTTTAACATTCTACATGTTTATTTTATTCACTTGTACCGACCACTAGAAATAAAAATTTCTGTAAATACTAAGCCACGATAGCATCAAACCACTTAAATACAGTAAAATTGTATGCAATTCGATTAAAACCTCATGCAACAGAACTAATGTACTTTCTAATTTCAGTAAATTATTTATAATGTATGATTTATTTATTTAAAGCGACTTAAAAAAATTTTGAATGAGCAACACAATAAAAAATCTAAGCACTTTCAACTTTTCAAGTTTTTCTTGTGCCTTTCAAAGCTTCAAAAATAGACGACATTCCAAAATGGTCGAAATCCACTGAACTGAAATTTGTGATGTTTTGTGCTGTTTTTCGCATTTAGGGTAGCGAACCTGTTCTTTGCTTGAAAAAATATTCTGTATTTTACATTTAAAATGTACATTAATATTCTTTATTACTAAATGAATTCATATTTGGGATAATGCTACAAGAATAAATTATTCGATAAATTTAAATTTCATTACTGTGCCATCAAATCGGGCACAGTATGGTTTTGAATCACAATAATTTTTACCGCTATTGTATAACAAACGTCAAAAATTCTAGCAGTTTGTACACATTGTAGCTAACATTTAGGGTTTGACCAAATAAACGCCATTATTGTCAAAAGGTTCGTGAATGAAGAAGTAAAAACACTTTTCACATTTTTTGTAAAAATAATTGCTGAAATTAAAGAAAAAATGAATTAGAATACAAACAAAAATTGTATACTTTATATAATTGTGTATAAATATAAATAGAATTTATTTTAAAAATAATAATTTGTATGATTTGAACCCACGTGCAGTTAACAGACTTATAATTCTGAATTTCATAATTTTGACGAATTTTAATCAGCCCCTCTAAAGATTATGGCCGGGAATAATTGTAATGAAAGCGATATTACAACAAAGCAACAAAATCGTAATAGACATAGCTTTGCAGCAAGTGGTAGCTCTAGTTTAGTGAACGTCACAGATTTCAACAAATCTTACGACCACTCGGCAGCATCAAATGGAAATAATGTAATTCGCAAGTTAATCCTTCTGGACCCAGATAAAATGAGGCAATTTGGACTGGACATGAAAATTAAGAAAGCTGCAATACAAAGTAAAGGTATTTATTCTCCACAGTGTTAGAAGTTTTTGGTATTACAAATTTATTGTTTATTTCAGAATCCCCTGTAAACCAAGTTTGCATTCCAGCTAATCGAACTATAAAGCTTGTACAAAAGGTTAAGTTAACCTCAGCACTATCTCCTAAACGTGCTGAAAAAATTCCCGAAACTTCGATCAATTTACACCTATTGCAGGAGCAGGTATCGAACAAATTGAAACTGAATAGGACAATTCCGAGATCCACAACGCCCAATCAAAGTATTAATGCATCACCGCCAATCAATATAAGTCCAACAACAAATAACCGTAATCGTGGTATGATTTCACCTCATAATATTAAAATCGTTAAAATAATTCCAAAAGGAGCCACCCCAGGAATACCAGGCCAAACAAGTCAGGATACCGATAATAGCAATTTTAAAGGATGGCCGGATGTTAAAATGGATCCAGTAGACACTGAATGTAACAACAAAACCAACAAAGGAAGCCCAATTTCGAAATTTACTGCCAAACGTTTATCAGATGTAATCAAATCAAAATCAAGTTCTTCACCAAAACAAGAAAATCGGGATAAGGGGCTTGGATTCATTACCTTAACAAAAGGTACCGTTATCAGTAGCCCCGAATGTAAAATAAAAGAACAGACGAGTCATAGGCTGATCACCACACAAACTGAGGCCTCTAAAATGGTTAAATCTCCAGGAAGTATCAAAAACATATTCACTATTCAAAGGAACATAATGGAGCCTACCCGTCCTGCTGCTGACACGGATCATAGATTGGTCCCTAAACAAATTGAGGTCTCTAAAATGATTAAGTCCCCAGGAAGTGTCAAAAGTATTTTCACCATTCAAGGAGCCATAATGGATCGCACCGCACCTCCCGCAGTCACGTACGATATTAACAGCATACCGACATGTAGCAAGGAGTCAATAGTCGCTAGAAGTACAAAAAAATTGTCATTACCTATAGCAGCTAGGTCTTCAGAGCAATGTATACAAACGATAGTGTCTAGAACACCAGAAAATCATGCTAGTTCCTTGGAATTTACTAAAATTCCTACTAAATCTGTTGACTCAAATTCAAGCGGTAGAAAACCTCAAAAGTTATGGTCAAAATTCAATAAATTTAAGAAACGGAACAAGAAGTTGGAAATGGAAAATCAAGAGCTGAAGAATCGGCTTTATTCGCTGATGGAAAATATGACCAATATGGATTCGCCTAATCAATTACATGTACCATTTGAGGAAAAAGCAAGTTCAAATGTTTTACAATCAGACAAAACACAACCAAAGCCTCCATCACACAATAATCTCCCTCAACCATTATCAATTTTTGTTCATAATAATTCAGCCTGTGATAAAGCATATTTGGAAGAAGTAAAAGCGGATGTTCTTCCATCGGTGGTTACTCCTATTCAAGAGTATAAAAGTGGTCGACTGCATGGTAAAAAAAACATACCAAACGTGATAGCTAGTAACAACCAAATTAAAAAACACCGCGCATTGCAAAAGCCAATAAAAGCAGATCCCAACAAATCTCTAGTATTGAATGTCAATAAAAATAATTTACAAAGTTGTAGATCTGTGATAATCGAACGAATTGAATCTCCCCAACGGATGGTACCTGTGATAACCAGATTTAATAATAATGAATTGTTGGTTCCTGAGATAGCTGAAGAGTTTGAGATAAGTGATATTACTCAAAACTCTCTGGAACAAAATGACGAAATTGACGTTTTCTCCATGTCGAATCGTTTAATTCCGGTTAATAATATAAATGTTGTGGAGGAAGCGCAGGATAATAATGATATGGAAATGTATGTATCGGTCGATTCTTCCAGGGAGCATGATTATTCGATACAGGAAATAAGTGTAAGGGATAAGATTCCAAAAATTGTGACCGAAGTTCAAGAAACTGAATCGATCGATTCGGCTCACAATTCTTCCATTTTAGGAGAGCCTTACATTATGAAGATACCTTACAAATCAAATCCACTGGTAGACATTCTAGAAAACCGGTTGGAGGAGAATTCTATTTCGGATTATCATGAGGCGTTAACCAACCCTAACGAAAACATCGTCAGTACAAATTTAGAGGTGTCAGAATCGACAATAACAGAGAAAAAATCAAATGGAAATGAGATTTTATTAGAGCCAACGACACAAGGAAAATCAGAAGAACCGGAAGAAACTTTTATAGGATCATATTCACCGATAGCGCCAATTGAAATAGCAATAATTCCATTGAAACAAATCACAGAGTCGTCCAATGAGGTAGAAATCGTACCAGTTATAAATGTTGTAGTTGATCTAACCGGCCACGATGAAACTCAAATCTCCCAGTTACCACGTAAGATCAATCGTCCAGGCGAACCTTCAAGCATAGAGGCTCTTGTAAGTACTGCTATTGAATCGATATCTACAAAATCTTATCATGAAACAGAGAATGAACCGCAACAGTTTAACAAGCAAAGTTATTCACCAAAAGCATCTATATCGAATGTTTTACAACCACTTCAACCTGTGCGAACCCAATTGAACAAAAAATCACTGAAACTCTCTAATTTAAATTCAACCAAAGTTTCTGTTAATACTGAAATAATCGAGCCACCGATTACAATGATAAAACATATTCCTAGTTCAACCAATCCTCATACAATAATCATGACACCCAAATACGAATGCAAACCAAAAGGAATTCAATCAGCAGAAGTTGATAAAACCGGAACAGGATTATTAACGAAAAATCGTCATTGTTCTCAAAAAATATTGGACGAAACAACACAAGCAATACCTTTGTTAGTGGACACAGAAGAAAGTAAAGAATTTTTTATAGAACCACCGGCATACTCCCCAATTACACCGGTTGAAACATCGATCAATTCAGTGGCATCTCAGAAACAAATGTTTACCGAAATTAACAAAGAAGTTCTTGTTGAATCAATGAGGAATTTGGAGAAAATTTTGGAATGTGAACTGGATTCGCCATCATCTAAAGAAACTTTGATTGAAAAATCTCTCAAATTTCCTGAACCAAATACGCCTTACCTTAAAGAAACTTCGATTGAGATATCTCTCGAAGTTCCTGAACCAGATTCGCCGTCACCTAAAGAAGTTTTGATTGACAAATCTGTCGAGGTTCTTGAATTGGATTCGCCATCACCTAGAGAAGCTTCGGTTGAAAAATCTCCGGAAGTTTCTGAATCGGATTCGCCATCACCTAAAAAAGATTTCATTGACAAATCTGTCGAGGTTCCTGAATTGGATTCGCCATCGTCTAAAGAAACTTCATTAGAAAAGGCTATCGATGAAGCGAGGGCATCACGAAAGCCGAACAAGCGAAATAAACCACGGAAAGCAACTATAGACAATGCGCCAGAAGTAGTAAAACCTATTCGAAAGTTTCCGAGCAGCAAAAAATCTACCGCTTCTAATCTAGATTCAAACGAAGCTTATCTTAAAACTGACAAAATTGAACTGCCGATTACGAAGATAAAAGAGGATCCGATTCTTGGCACTCTCGATTCATGTGTCACGAGACCTAAGCGACAGCTTAAATCAAAAAGATTGCCGTCACCAGAATCGATTGAAACACTAACTCCTCTATTAACGCAAAATCGACGTCGATCTCGAAAAAGCATCTCGCCAACATCAAATTATGAAAACACGTCCAATGTCAACACAGGAAAATGTAATGCGAAGCCAACACTTAAACCATTATCTCGAAAACGAATTAAACTTGAGGTTGAAAATGTATTAGTGCAGTCGGATGAAGACGAATTTCTCGGATTTCCCGATAACACCGTCATGCCTTTACCTATGAATGAGCTAATAATTGAAATAAAAAAGGAGCCGGATTCCGAGCCAATTACGGATGCCATAATTGAAAAGGCAAAACACAAACAGCTCCAAAATAATGTGATATGTGGAAACTGTAAAGAAAGCTTGCTTGCCAAAAAATGGCCTGCCCATCTGCGAAAACATAATGGGCTTGGATTCCGTGAAGGTTTGGACCAACCGGTCGACCTTACAGATTTTCGTAGTACTCTCAATACCATGCTCATTTATATGAAAGCTCATAAAATAACTCAAGTTTCTTGTGAAAAATGTGGTACCACACGAAAATCTGCACTCGGAATGATGAGTCACACAAAAATTTGTGGTCTCTCCGAGGAGGAGCAACGTATCGCTTGTGTTCATTGCGGTAATCGCTTGTTACCAATGAGCTTACAACATCACTGGCAAAATAGTTGCGCGGTCCTAAAACAGAATGAAATTATTGAATTAATGCAGAAAAAGGAAACTGAAATTAATCCTGAAGAAGACGCAGAAGAAGAAGAACGTGCATTAAATAAAACAAATTCAGGACGAGCAAAACGGAAATCGGTTAAAGCTGCTGAAATGAAAATAAAGAATTTTATTGAACTGATCGATGACGTAAATCTGGATGATGTAAGTACATTTTTTCTTTAATTTATTTCAATAAATAGGTTCCCATGTAACTTACAAATAATTAATTCTATTTCAAGCATTTCACCGAAAAGAAACCATTCAAAATCTCAGGTGGAACAAAACGGGGCTGGACAAGTCAGCTAAAAAATACCGGCGTTATCAAATGTAGAAATGTAACTTGTGATTATACAACAAATTCGATCCAACAAATGTCACTTCACTCTTCTAACTGTCAAAACAATAACGAAGTATATGGTTTCTATTGCCGGCACTGTAAATTTTATTCATTAATACGTGAGACCATGGTAGAGCATATTTCGAAAGAACATGGAAATTTATTAAGGAACATAAATAATTTGGAATGTCATAGCGGTTCAGAAGCAAGCGCAGGAGAAGAATCATCGGAAAGTGAAGGCACTTCGGGTGAAGATGAAATGGAATTTAATGGCGGATCAGACTTTGAAGATGATGATGGTGACATGATGGACGAGGATAGTATCGACAGAAGTCGAGTTAGATCGTCGGCAGGTGGATCGCTCGGTGGTAGTTCAGAATACAAGACAACAGAGACGGCTGATGCATTATTACGAGATTATTCGTTACTCATTAAGCAGCCTCAGATGACTTCGAGCTTCTACCATTTTGCGTTTAGATGGACGGCTGATTTGTAAGTAATTTTAGGAACCCAGGTATTTATCCTCATAAATAATGATTTTTTTTTTTTTTTTTTTTTTTGTCTAGCATGGAGAAACACTTTTCATCCGATCCTCTTTACATAAATTTTCAGCCTAGAATTATGAGCTACATAAGCGAAACTGACGCCAAAGATTACATTCCTATAACCAAGATCTCACCAAAATTTTCCTTCCGAATGGAAAATGTTTACGAAGCGGATTTTGGCAGATTAGCTAAGAAAGTAACATCCGACCAATGGGAACATCTAAAATTATTCAAGGGGAAATGGAAAAAGAAATATAACATAATTTTTTATTGTGGAGGTCCAATTTTATGTCTAGATTGGGCGACTTTTCCCGTTTCGTATAAAGATGACCAATATTTAGCCGTGTCTTGCTACCGGGATTATAATGATTCGACACGATCCAATGAATTACAAACCAAGAAGGGATTGATCCAAGTATGGAATTTAGGAGATCTCGTCAAAGAACAGGAACCGACAATGAAATATGCGTTTAAAGTGGACTTTGGGCCTGTATGCGATATAAAATTTTGTCCAAGTGGTGGCTACATACCAGCAGAACGAATTGGATTACTGGCCGTCACGTCATTAGTTGGAGATGTGTATATCTACTCACTGCCCCATTATATAGACGAGCAGCAAACTAGTAATATAATTGAACTTCAGCCAAGCATAACGTTACGGCCTTGCATTAATGATAGTACCAAGTGTCGACAAGCTTTTAGATTAACCTGGACCAAAGATAAAGGACATTCCATAATTGCGGCTGGCTATACAGATGGTTGGGTAGCCGTTTGGAATTTAAAAACCGAATCGAAATTATTAAAAAAAATTATTAACGGGCGGCCAGTTATTATACCAACAAAAATATTCCACCCGTTTTCGGGTACAATACGAGGCATAGAAATATTTCACGTCAACAATTCGCAATGGTTGATGGTGGCGGCGGATAAGAATGTTAAACTATTTGATTTGAAAACGTATCCAAACCCACAAGAGGTTTCGGATATTTATCAAAAAAGTACAATTACATGTAGTTCCTGGTCTATTCACTGGCCGGGTTACTTGTTAGGGTTAAACGAAAGTTTTTGTTTGTGTAAGTATGGTCCTCATTTTTTTTGTAACAATGATGAACTACAGAGCAATATAAAATTAATGAGACTATTATTATGATTCCAGTGCGTAATAGTGTAACACTTACTCAACCGCATGAAATCGGTTATAAAAATTATCCGATGCAATCTTACGATGCAACCATTACGGATATCGCAGTTAGTGATTATTTGAATGCGTATGCAGCTGCAACAGATTCGGGCGATATAATTTCGTATTTGCCGCGAGATTTATTGCTGAATATATCGCGAAAAGGAAATCGACGCATAAAATATGTACGTTGCGAATATTATTTTATGTATATTGTGAAACCGGACGTTTATTTAAAATTTTTTTCATTACAGATTGTAGGATTTACTGATGTGATCGACTTAGAAACTGAACAAACTTCAGACATTCCTTCGAAATTTGGTGTTCTCTTTTGTGACCTGGCTGACCCGGTACTTTCGTCACTTAATGATTTAAAATCAAAACAGCATCGCCGATGGACTTTAGAGCAATACCCCATTGTTACAATAACCCGGATTAAATTCAATATGAATCGACATTTTCACAAATACTATGCACTGGGTATGCAAGCCGGATTTGTGCGAATACGGCATATGGCACCAAGGAGGGGTAGTTATAATTAATTTCTAGGAGGTTTAATTTTTGTATTTATATTTATTTAAAAAGATTAGAAAACTATTAAATTATGCATTAAAAAATAATGTTTGGTTGTTTGTTTTTTTTTTTGCTACGCGTGCGATAATCGTCTCTTCCGATTCCCATAACAACGACGTTTATTTATTTTCGGCGATACATTTCGACGGACTGTTTGAACATTTTTTCGGTGTCGCAGTCTAAATTAAATTAAATATTTAAATTTTGAGTACAAATTGTTTCCTATTTAATATTAGGTAATGGCTAAAAAGGGGGCAGTTCAGCAGCTCCAAGCCGAACTAAATTCCGATGAAGATTTTGAAAAATTTATGGAACGTGAAGGACTTCTTGTGTTGGATGTTTATACCGAGTGGTGTGGTCCGTGTGTCGGTATGATTGGTAGTTTGAAGAAGATTAAATTAGAATTGGGTGGTGATAATTTACAATTGGCTATTGTAAGACAGCAAAGATTTTCGCGATTATCACATTTATAATTCAATCTGCCTTTTTAGTGTAAAGCCGATACTGTCAGCTTTATGGAGCGGTTCCGAAATAAAAGTGAACCAACCTGGCTATTTGCATCAGTAAGTATTGATGAATATTCAGTTTTAAACTTCTAACTCCTAAACTCAGTAACCGCGACTAGGTGCTTTCTTATGTAATAGAACTTTGAAAAGGGGGTTCCATTTAGAATGAGGAGATGGACATATCGTATTCCTGATTTTAGCGATTATTCATTTTTTTGTAGTGTAAATAAATTTATAATTTCAGCATAACAAAGTTGTTAACTGTTTATTCGGCACCAATGTACCCGAGCTTATGCAAGCAATTACTGATGAACTTACGCTGGAGGAAAAATACAAAGCAGGGGAATATGAACGAAAATTTTATGAATGGACCGAATTGACACCAATTGAACAAGTGCGCGAAAATATACGAAAGGCCAAAGAAGAAGAAATCAATAGGATAGAACAAGAAGCGGAGAAAAAGCGTCGTGTCGAATATTTAACATTTGTCACGGATGAAATTATGGAGCGGTTACCAGATGCCTGTGTTACGCTGGTCATGCCTAATTATGCAAAGGAGCGCGATATACAAAAAAAATTGGGCGACCCTGCTGATAAATGTGGCCTGACTATGAAAGACCGTAGACTTTTAACAATTAAGGAGAGTGATTTGGAAGTGATTTTATTCGAGTTGATTAATCCGCTGCACAATGAAGTTTATAAAAAATTGTTTACGGAAGAAATTTTGGCCATATATTGGAAGACACATGATACAGAATTGCGTGATGTTCTTGATTTAATACATAATTTTATTGATGTTGTTTGTACTCCTCAACCTATGATCAATGAATCAGGTCAACCAGATCCTGAATATAAGATGCCACCAATATGTAAGCCTTGGAAATTTGATGTTACGGAGGACGTTTACAAACAAATCCTTCACGATATGGGGATTACTGTGGAGGAAGAAGCACCTAAAGAAAATGCTGAAGTTCCAACTAAAGAGGCAGAAGTTCCAACTAAAGAGGCAGAAGGTGAGGGTGTTGTTCTAGCCGAAGGTGAAGGAAGCTTAGAACCACCTTCTGGGGAAACAAATGATGTAGCACCCGATCCTCAACAGCCGAAAACAACAGCTGATGCAGCAACCGGAGCCCCTGATGCCGATGGAACTGAAGAAGCTGAATCGCTGCCAAATAGTCAAAAGCAGGAAACAGATGAAGCTGATGAAATCATTGTTGAAGCACAAGAAACACCAACAGAACAATCAACACCACCAACCGCAACTGTACCCTCTGGTGAAGCTCCCATCAAAGCTGAAGAAGGAGGAAAAGCCGAAGGAGTAATTAAGGTAGATAGTAAAACGTCTATTACATTTAAACATGAACCTGGAGGCTTGATAGGAATAAATGTGCCTGCCGTTTATGCTGCAGTGAATAAACGTGGAAATGCATCTCTAATTTATTTATACTTCCGTCACGTGAGTATAGAAATGCCATCTAAATAAATATTTTATTTTAAAATGTTAATTGGTTTTCAGTTGACCGATCATTTTCTACCTCCCGATCCTGTGCCTGAACCAGTACATGTTGCAGTAATATTTGATGCTATTAAAAGGAAAGACGTTTGCCAATTAATAGCTACCGTGAACGAAACAGACGTTCTAGCATATGGATATTTCAGCGGAATTGATCCGGAAACAGCTCAACTTTTGGCTAAAACACATGAATTATATGCGGAACGGAAGTTTAATGTGTATGTATTTTCTAACTTTTGAAATATTTTATATTTCTCCTAAATCGATTGAAATTCTAGGGAAGACAAATTGGTTCTTAAGGTGGCGAAAAAGTCCAGTAACACGCTACTTTCCTTTGTTGGTCTTGGGCCAACATTTGTAAGCTTTAATACGGAGGAAGGTGGTGAAGAGTGTAAAAAATTCTTTCCCTCTGGATATAACGACGAAGATGATGACGATGATACATCAAGTGTGGATAGCAGTTCAAGTAAAAAGAAAAGGAAAAAGAAAAAGAAGAAAGAGGGAAGCGGATCAGATATTGGTATTAGTGGAGTTATAGCTGAAGAAACTGAAGAAGGTGTTGAAGAAGGTGAGTTAGGTGAAGAAACAGGCGCAGAAGCCGGGGATGTTGCGCCATCTGGAGAAACTGCACCTAGCGCAGTACCAGAAGTAACTGAAGGTCAGGTTACAGAAGCTGCAGAAACGACACCAGCTGCAGAAGCAGAAATGTCAGCAGCAGCACCAGAAACTTCAGCGGCTCCAGAATCTCCAGCGGCTTAATAGTTTAAATAGGTCTCGATTTGTGTAATAAAAATAAATGAAATTAGATGTATACTCTTTCTGGAGATTAATCGAATTAAAATTTAATTTGCTAGGTTTTATGAAAGGAAACTATCTAGGGGAAAAACAACGGATTAAATCAACCGCAAATATTCATTTTTAATCATTCGGAAATTTAAAAGACACTTTATTATTGCGTTATGATGTTACAGACCGAGAGCCGTGGAGTAAGAAAATGTAACGAAGGAGTTAAAATTTCACAATACAAAAATTTCGTTAAAAAAAACGAAGAGGTGCACGCTTAAATTTTGTGTTGTTAAAAAATTCAGTGAAATATCTGATCTGGACTACCTCTTCAAAATGGCTCTGATTTGTACATACAAAAAAAAACGAATTTTTTGTCTAATCTTATGCTACACATATGTTCAGACTAGGGTTTAGGAAAACCGTTTTTAATTAGCAAATCTAGATTTTGTTGTTGTGTGAACGAGATTGAGTTATGTAATCCTATTTCAATTATAGATTAAACTGATTGTCAAAAAATTGATAGATTTTGTTTGTAATCTCGATTAAATTATTACAGCGCTTAAAATATGCGATATTTGAGTGAAATAATTTTGTATTCGAGATGTTATTAGCAGACCTATTTAAAATTTAGTAATATTTTAGAATCATAGATATAAAATAAAAATACCAAGGTGCAGCGATTCTATCGTACAATCCGAACGCTAATCCAGATTACAAGTAAATTTGATTAGGCAAATCTGGATTATAATCTCTAGTCTGAACAAGCTATTAAAGGATCAAGAATGTAGTCTATCAGAAACAATTTTCTGAACTGAAACGTTGATTTTGAGAATTCATAGTTAAGCCGTGCGTAGAACGTTATACCATATTTTCTTATAACACGGTTTCGCTTTTACTTATATTCGCAATCTCCAGTTTTATTCGGTTCATTACTTGTGATTCGTGAATAATTTCGAAAAATCACAAAAAAAAAAAAAAAATCGAATGATTAAAATATTAGATAGAAAAGGGTTCAGATCGCCCTCCCCTCCTCTTCCCGACCCATCCCTGAAGTTGCGTTTATCCAGTAGAATAAATCACTGTTGTCTTATTTTAATGAATTAAGACTTCCTTTTTCGCAGGAGCAATGATCCTAAAGTTTGAGATCGTCATGGGAAACCCGTCAGTCCTATTACTAAGTCTAAATTCTAAACTCAATTCTAGCTTAAATTGTGACAAATGTTTTCTAACGTTTTAGAGTAGGTATTTCATCATTCTGAATTCTGTGTTTTGGACAATAAGAAGCACCCTATAAGTATTTACAAATAACGAAGTGGTATTGGGTAAGTAATACCTTTTTCAAGCCAAATTAAATAAATTCCAAACCAAATTGACAATTATTCAAATATAGGATTAACACGTTTTCAAATTAAATTTAAACTATTTACATGAAAATTTAACATTTATTCGAAACAAATTTAATTTCTTTTTCAATCCAAATTCACAATTTTAAATCAACTAATTAACAATTTCAATCGAGATTTTCAAACCAGTTTGACTTACTTTCAACTCAATTAAACTATTTTCAAAACAATGGTGCAAATTAACTAAATTCACATCAAATTAAATAAAACAGGTAGGATCGATTGTTTACAATTTTATTGAGCAAGAAACGGACCTAATGGCGCAGCAACGAACGAATTGTTGCGGGATGCTACCTGTTGAATCAAAATGCTAACTTTAAACATTTCCATAATTCAAGACATATTAATGGAAATTTAAAATATGATATAGTTTTAGGAATTGAAGTTCTAGTTAAATGAAAGCATTGGAGATAATGTTCCACTTAATACAACGTTGACGCACACAGTCACTAAAAAACTGATTTTCCCAAGCTCTCTAAAATAGTGATTGACTGTGCGACAATTTCATCACAAAGCGTAAGCATATATTTAACTTTTAATTTTGGGAACATGAAGTTTCTTTCGGTGATTTGTGACCGCAGTCACCGCATAAGTCGCCCTTAGACTCGGCTACCTAATATACAGTTCACTTTATTAATTTTTCATAAATCGGCACTGGCTGCCAATGGCTTTACATTATAAACTCACCTAAATTTTACGATTTTCTGAAGTTCGTTCGTAGTAAGCAAGTTGTTCTGTAGAGTGTTAGTGGTATTCACAAAATTATTAGGCATCCCTATTTTTTCGATTTTTCACCAATGTTGCCGATTTCTTTTCTTTTTTTTTTTTTTTTAAATATTCAAATTTATTGACGATACAACTGACTACCTTAATATTTTGTTAGTCCACCTTGATTTTTGATTACTTCTACAATTGGTCCTCTTAAATTTTCCACAAGTCAAAATATTCCATAAACTTTCAATTGCGTTGAGGTGGGAGTTCTGGGCCGGACATTCCAACAAATTTATTTTATTTTTCCAAGCGGAGGTATTCAAACAAATTAAATATTCGCGTTGTGCAGTGAGATTCATAATATCATTTCTAGAGTAGGAAGGGGTAGAAAACGATTTTTGAACGGGAGCTATTAAGAACAGGAAAGAATGACCATCACCTGACGTGTTTGGTCTATAAAGCCGAAAAACTAGGTAAGACTCGTTATTATCTGAGATCAACATGAAAAATTCACTTAACTGGGCAACAAGATATCAACATTGAATTATTTCGGAATGAAGCCAAGTTTTTTGGTTGGGTGAAATTAATGTTGAGGTTAGTTCTAAATATGATGAGAAATTATAAAAAACACAGTATTTAATCTTTATTTGGATAGTTCTAATGAATTTGTTCAAGTTTACGGGACGCATAGTTTGAAATGCTTAGTTAATATCGTCAAGCACCAGCTTCATGAGGGTGGGAGGGGGAGGGGTGTCGTCAGATAGCAACCGGAATTCCTTTTAAATGCTCGAGGCAAATGAACTCAGACACGTACACCACCATATTGGAGTAAACATACTGGCATAAGCTAGTAATCTACCGGCAAGATAACGTCCCTAGTTTCACAGCACGAATTATTCGAGAGTGGTTTCGGTTAAAATAAAATAAATTTGTTTGAATGGCCGGCCCAGAACTCCCACCTAAAAGCAATTAAAATTTTATGGGATATTCTGAAGAGAAAGATTAGCACAAGAAAATGTACATCGAGTGCCTATTCGAAGGCCAGAAGAATGGAAAGCTCTAAGTGACTTGTGGAAAATTTAATAGAAGGAGTGGCAGAAGTAATCAAAAATCAAGGCGGTCCAACAAAATATTAAGGTTGTCACCTTAAGGTTGTCAATAAATATGAATATTTAAAAAAAAAAAATCGTTAATGGAGGGGATCATTAGGTGACTCAACATCGATTAAAAAATATGTCGTTTCCATCCTTCTGTCCTTCCAGTCATAAATACATTTTGATTATTTTTGTTTTCCGTTCCGTTCCCACAAATATTGATAGCAAAAAACCGGACTGGTATCACTTTTCAACATCTAAAGTAACTTCTTCGTCACCCAACACATTATCATTGATCCATTGTACCAGTGAAACGGTTCAAATAGTATTCCAGCCAAATAAAAATCTCTGATGACGAAGATTATGATGTCATTTGCATCGTTGAGTCGAGGATTGTTACACATGTCGTTTTTCGGAGGGATAGATATTTGCAAATAGACACTTATAACAAGGGTGGTGGTATTGTAGTCGCAGTTTCTAACAAATATTCATCCAGTCCAATAACGTTGGCTAATTGCGATGCTGAAATTGTTGGTGCTCGTGTACGATTTCATTCATATTCGCTGATCATTTGTGTAACATACCCCGTCATTCCAGCATGGTAGTATATCACATAAGTTTCCGGACACTGTGAAATCTAATATTGTTCCACTTCTTCAGCCGGAGGATCGTCTTTTTATTTTTGGAGATTTTAACATACCAGATGTTGTTTAGGAGATTGTTGATCACAATTTGACTCTTTTTAAAATGAACATATTGGATCTGGCTTTGGTACCATTTGATCATGAGGTGACAGTCTCCGCGTGTGAGTTTTCGCGTATTTCAGTTTTACCAAAACAGGTCAACACTGATTTCTGCAAGATCATGAATTGTTGGTGCAGAAACTTGACTCCTGGCGGATTGTAACTTTTGTCAATTGATTGGATTAGGTCTTATCTGGAACTTAGAACTCAAATTGTTAAAATTGATAGTTTTACTTCAAAGGTGATTGATGTCTCATCAGGTGTCTCTCAAAGTAGTCAATTGGGCCCCATGCTCTTTATTGTTTTTGTAAATAATGTGATGAATTGTCTGAGTCATTTCGACATTCTCAATGATGCAATTGCGTACATCACATAATTTGATGCTAAACATGTCCAAATGCAAGACCCTCTCATCTAATGTTTACTTTTTTGACGGTTGTATTACTGAAAGCGTCGTTATGTTTAAGGATTTGGTACAACTTTACTCCTATTGAAAGTTGCATTTCTAAAGCGAATTCTATGCATGGGTTTGTTAAAAGGGTTTCCAAAGATTTTCAAGATCCTTATGAGATTAAAATTGTATACGTCTCGTTTGTTTGTTCATTGTTAGAATACGGTGTTGCCGTATGGAAACAGTTTTATATTAACTACTCAGATCGCATAGAGAGAGTGAAAAAGCGCTTTTTAATATACGCCTTACGAAGGCTACCTAAAGATGCAAGCGTGTCTGCTGTCTTATACTTCCAGCGTATCGAGATAGATGCAAATTGATAAATATTGAGTTCCTTTTTATTTGTAGGATTGAAATTAGTATTCGAGGCTTACTAGTATCGAAAATCGATTGTCCGGAGATTTTATGTTTGCTCGATATATATATTCCATCATTTATGTGTGCTGCGCGATAAAGATTTCCAAAAATAGCTACCACTTTAGATGCAAAACTACGGTAAATGTGACCCGATTTATCAGACATCAGCTTCTTTTAGCAAAGTACGGTCGGCTTTTGATATTAATCTATCTAGAGATGCATTTAAGAAATTGATGTCAAAGCATCTTTTAGACTATTCGAGCCTAGAATAGCAGAGAAAACTGTCAAATAGATTTTCTCGAAAACGGCACCGTTGATTTTATTTTTATGTTGATGATAAATGTGACAATCTTCATCTTCAAGTTTACAAAATTGAAGCATTCCGTGGGGGTGATTTTAACAAAAAAACATCAGTTGTCTTGATTTAACTGTTTTCCGAGGTAATATAAAGCTAGAGAGGTAAAGGCACACAACATAATTGATTGTATTGTTCGAATGTAAACTAAATAATCATATTTGCCAATTCTCACGTTGCTCATATAATTTTGTTTTCTTAAATTCTCAACTCTTTGACTCTTGACTTTTTCAAAATAGTATTTTTAAATAAGTTATGACTATTATTTACTAATTTGAGGTCAAGAAACTCAAAAAAGCTGTTTGCAACATTGCCTGAATTTTAATTGGTCAAGAAACTTCCGGCACTGTATGTTGCCAATAAGAGTCAACCTGTTGTAATATGCTAAATATAATTACTAAGTTGACTTCGGGTATATAAATTACAGTTACGGTAGTAGGTCAACTCTATCAAAACGGACATCTTTTTTCTGGTCGGTGTTCAGAAGGTCGTATATTAGGTCTTGGGGGTTCCAAATTTCCCTCTGAGCAACTTCTCTTTCTTTTACAGATGTTGGGCTGAAAGGCATCGATCTTAGTTAGACACCATCCTATATATCTCGTTTTGGCAGGTAATGAAAAGCACAATTTAGTTTGTATTCTCGATAACTGGCGCTTATAACAAGATCAACAAAATGGAAAATTTCTCGTAAGGTCCACTTGCGAGATTTAAAACAAATTCTGTAGTAGCCCACATATTGATCTACTAAGTCGATCCCGTCCTTACATTTATCGTTTCTGGAGGTAATTTTATGTTCACGTAGGCTTTAGCATTTTTGTCCCAGTGAATTACGATTAAATCGATTTCCTTTCCTATAAAAATCGAGGCAGATGAACGCGAATTTGGCTACTAAAACGGTTAACTCGAATTGTGCCTGCTGCATTTATTTTATTTCAGCTCAATATAACAAATATTTGGAAGGTGCTAAAATAATTACCAAAGAAAAGTTATGCATTCGGCTCTAGCACATACAAATACCTTTAAGCCCTATGGAGATGGTTTACCTTTGACATATTGCTTTATGCTGAGATGTCCTTTGAAATGTATAATTCATTCATAAATTGACTAGGAACACTCATTGGTATTTCGTTGCACCTGTAAAACAGTTACAATAATACAAGGCAATTTGGGGAAATCGCAATATACTCACATAATTAAAGGTATTCCAAAAAGACTCATTGTCTCTTTGGGTGTGGCATGCTTAAAGTTATAGAACGTTTTGGAAGGCGTAAGTGTTCGTAAATTGTGTCATTTGTTCACACAATTCAAATGGAAAGTAAAGGCTGAATATTTCGAAAGACGTCTCTATTGAATCTGATGAATAAGTTTCAGTTGAATTAAATTTACAGTGTTCCGCAATACTTTGTTTTCGGAATATTTGTATCATCTTATCTTTACCGTAGGTTCCATACTGGTTTAAAAATTTGCAAATACAGAAGCAATTTATTATGTAGGTATAGTTTGGTGATGTATAAATACATTTTTATTAGAAGCCGATTTTTGGGAAAAGTGTCGTCCGAGGAGTTGGATAGACCTAATATTTTGTATTTTGGTACAGAGAGCTTAAAGTGCAAAGAGATTAAAGAAGCGATAACATTAGTTCGAATTATTACTTTTGGCTTTATCAGATTACTATTTTTAGTATTTATTGTAGTTTGTTTGGTTAATTAGAAACAAGTCTAATCCTTAAGTGTATAAATGTTAAGTATTGTTTAATGAGTTTACTATAACGGAAATTTTATTAACAAGGTTAGTAAAAAGCAACGCTAAATTGGTAAAGTTTGATTTGATTTTCTTAAATTTTAATGATCTAGATTTAATACAGGGTGTTTTATTCTATTTAATTTTATAACATTATAAATATCATTCTGACTTAAAAGGTCGTAGGTCATTTTTGTTATTCTTGATTTTAATATACTATCATATTCAAATCCATTTATGCAAACTAAATTTTTAATGCAAAACCGAATAAACTCAACTAGATTTACCAGGAAAAGTTACAGTTGATTTAATGTTATTCAAAATTATTTGTGCTCGTAGCTAATTTAATTAGAAATTTAAAAGTATATTTCGCTAATTTTTGGGGTCCATGGTCCGTGATGAGTGATACTGTAACGGCAGAAAATAATGCGGGTGTGCGCAACAACATTGGTGATGCAGTATCGAATGTCGAATTCGAATCTTTCGCCGAAGGCTTACATCATATTTTCAATGACGAAAACAACAGAGTCATTCCCATTCATGAGACATCAGTGCATCGCATTTCACAGTGTGTAAAAAAGGGTGGGCCACCGCGACGATTGATCGACGAAATTGAAATGGTTTATAAAGTTGTCGAGCCGAAAAGTCTGTCGGAAGCATTGTCCGGTGAGCATAAAGAAAAATGGATTCGCGCAATGAAAAATGAAATAGATTCATTAAAGAGATATGAAACATGGCAATTGTGCGAATTACCAAAGGACAGAAAAGCGATAGGCTGCAAATGGGTTTATAAAGTAAAAACCGATGTGGAAGGAAAAATTGATCGACACAGGGCGCGTTTAGTCGCACAGGGCTTCTCACTAAAATATGGAACTGATTATGATCAAGTGTTTGCTCCTGTTGCTCGACAAACAACATTCAGAACGCTTTTATCGATTGCATCGAAAGAAAAACTCATTGTGCGACATATTGATGCCAAAACGGCGTTTTTAAATGGGAAATTGAATGAAACGATCTACATGAAACAGCCGCCGGAATTTGAGGAGAATAGTGTTGAAAAAAAGTCTATACGGTCTAAAACAAGCGGCGAAATCATGGAATGACGCTATTCATGAAGTATTGATCGATGCGGGTTTTCATTAAAGCAAAGCAGATCAATGCTTGTACTCACTAAAGAAAAACGGCGAATGGTCATTTCTTCTGATTTATGTCGACGATATGATTGTGGCAGCGAAATCATCAAAATTTGAATTGCCAGATCTGGGTGAAATTAAATTTTACCTCGGAATAGAAATCATCAAGGGCGTAAAAAACATTTATCATTTGTGTCAATCAAAATACATTCAAAGAGTTGCTGCGGATTTCGGTCTCAGTGATGCGAAATGAATGTGAATTATGATAAATACGATGCGGATGATAGTTTTTTGCTAACAAACACAGATTATCAGAAACTCGTCGGGTGTTTGCTTTACATATGCGTGAATACACGACCGGATATTTCGGCGAGTGTATCAATATTAGCACGACGAGTGCAACAACCACGTCAACAAGATTGGAACGAATTGAAACGGGTTTTGAAATATCTAAAGGGCACTGCGAATATAAAATTGGCATTAGGCAGTGATGACAATTCGGACAAATTTTTCTACGGATATGCTGACGCCAATTGGGCCGAAAATAAAAAGAACCGAAAATCAAACACTGGTTATATTTTTATTGTTAATGGTGGCATCGTAAGTTGGGCATGTCGAAAGCAGAATTGCGCCGCATTGTCATCTACAGAAGCAGAGTTCATCACATTGTCCGAAGCGTGTCAAGAGGCATTTTGGTTGCGGCGGTTGCTGAACGATTTGCAACAGCCGGTTCAAACAGCGACAACAATCTACGAAGACAACCAAAGCTGTTTGAAGCTAATAGAAGAGGAAAGATTGTCAAAATGGAACAAAACATGTGGATACGCGATATCATTTTGTTAAAGATTACGTGCAACGAAGATTCGTATCATGCGTATATTGCCGTTCAGTAGATATGTTGGCTAATTTACTAATAAAACCATTGCCGGCAAAGCGGCATATCATGCTATGCGAGCGATGCGGATTAAAATAAATTATACAAATAATTAAATTGAGGAGGAGTGTTGAAATAAGTTATATGGACATTTTGAATTATTTGTTAAAGTACAAGTTTCTTTCAGTTTATTTCCGATTACGGTGGTTTGCTTTGTTCAGCATTAAGTACTCTGTTTGGCTAAATGGATGCACATAAGGACTTGTGTATTCCAACAGATAGATACTATCTGGGCTCATTGTTTTCCCTCCTAGATATTGCAGTCTTTGCTGGAAAATGGCTGGGCATTGGCACAGAACATGTTCCGCTGATTTCGCTTTCAGATCGCAGAAGCGGCATCCATCTGTCGTACTTAGGCTCAACTTCTTAAGGTGATACCTTAAGGGGACATAACCTGTGAGGAAGCCAGTAAGCAGCCTCAACTCAGGTTCCCTAAGTTCAAGACACTCCTTAACCCTGACAGACGAAGGTGATAACTGATGAAGTAAAATATTTAGGTATTTTCCACGACAAACGATTAACATGGCGTAAACATATATGGATAAAAAGAAAGCAATAGGCAATGAAACTGACAAAAGCACCATGATTCGTATCAAACGATATAATTCACAGGGACCTACAGGTGCCAACAATACGCGAATGAATTAGATTGACTCCAGATTGACAATTCATCTAAACGATCTGGCGAGACAGCTTCTCAGTACCATAACGAGGGCAAGGTTGTAGAAATAACTTTAGACATTCATTTTTAAAATCTCTAAAATCTCATAATGAGATAAGTTGTATAGGACAACAATAAAAAAATTAGAGCATGGTTAAATGGGTAAGAGTATTGTTAACGAGGCTTCAGTCTCGAGTTCCTAAAATGTATTTTCCTTAGCCGATTTACTGATAATCTAGTTGCGTTTAGGTGTCAAATACAATATATATAAGGCCTCTCTCAAGGCTTAAAAAATCTTTCAAAAGTATTCAAATTAGTATTAAGTAATTCGAAATAAAAAAAATCCAAATGGACAAGACATTCGCTAACTCACTCGATTAGGGTCTAATACCGATATGATTCCGCGAAATTTTGGAGAATCGAATAAACTTAGGAGTGAAAGGAGAGTAGAGAAGTTTTACTTTTATTTGGCAAATTTAATTCTAATTTTGAAACTTTCTTGACAAAAAAAATTTCAAACATTAACTTGTCAAATTTAAATTTCGTTAATTTCGTATATGGGACAAATCACGATAGCCGTGGTAATTTTGAACCGTGATTTGTAAGTTTCTGAAAAACTAGAGATGGGTTTTACTTTGGCACAATTA
This sequence comes from Tipula vernalis, assembly GCA_958295665.1. Classification (NCBI taxonomy): domain Eukaryota; kingdom Metazoa; phylum Arthropoda; class Insecta; order Diptera; family Tipulidae; genus Tipula; species Tipula vernalis. Next base: position 22,076,341 of record OY282558.1, on the reverse strand, counting down.
AAGCAGGGTAAATATGGATAAATTATATTAGGCCGATGATAGTCAAATAAAATTGGAGCCTTGTACCAAAATTATGTGCGAAAACGATTTACAGTTTTTGGTATGACGCACTAAACTCCACCAAACTATCAGCGAAATGCCATGTTAATATATTCACATCACTCATTTACGGTTTATCGATAAAACATAATATTTGCTTACTATAACATTGTATTGTTGCACTTGCATTTTCATTATTTGTACTAACATTTAATTGATAAGATTACCTGTAATGATATACCACTTCTGAAATAATATTTGCATTTATTTATAACAATTAATATTTACGGCAATAATAGTTTCTTATCGTGTTTGGATTGGTCTCGTTAGCTAGAGTACAGCTTTACAATTATACATCGAATAGTTGTCGAAAGTGTGTAAGTTTCGAGACCACTACAAACTAATAATAATTTTCGCAGATTATTTAAATTCCCAAAAATGAAATAACGAAAATTAAAACAAACGCGCTCTAAATATTTGGCTGAGATAAGATATCAGCCTAAATTTATACTACAAGTTCTACATGCGAAATTGACGATTTTTTTTTTGTTTTTGAAATACGATAGATTATTAGAATGTCAGTAATTGTTTTGGGAAATACATTTTCCACGTACAAGAATAGATAATGACGAAACAAAGGAATATGTTTAAACACAAAAAATTATTCGGCTAAGGCCCTAGTAGTTTGGCTTGAGCATGATTATATGCTTCAATACCAGAAAGTCATAGACAAATTTTAAAAAATTTGATCGACTATGTCCGTATCACTGCACAATTTTGATTTTGCAATTGCCTGCTTATAGAAAACCATTCAGAGCAATAAAATCAATTAAAAAATCGATTAGATCTTAAGAAAAAAATCGAAATTAAAGATAAGAATGAGATTTGAACCAACACATATTGTCTCGAATACCGTAGTCTTTTATAAAATAGGCAGCCAAACAGGTACTTTCGAGACTATACGTGCCCAAGATAATAAGACTAAAAATTTATTAAAAGCTTCATTATGGTGTGTAATATTGATAATAATTTTTCGATAACCAAAAACAAAAACAAAACAAAAATCGAATATGAGACCACCCGCACTTGACTTTATCGAACAAATTTTGATTGTGTTCGAATCAAGGCGTGGTGGCGAAATTAATGCGTTATAAAATTCACTTATTCCACATTTGCCGACGATAACGGTGGGCACCTTTGTTTTATTGATTGAATGTACTCCATAAATTTGTTATCTTAGTCGATTAAGTTATATCAATTCGCAATTATATAGAATTTTTTTTGTTTTTTTTTAATTGATAAAAATTATTGAAACTTAAACAAATTAGCGTGACCATGCCAAACGTTTTAAATTTTATTTTTATTTTTAATTGTTTCCAAAATTTTCCAGAAACCGCTGTCTTTAGATAAGCACTTCAAAAAGTTATTAATATTAAGGAATCTAAAAGTTGCGCAAACTACTTTCCACATGGAGATTTTTCGGTTTTATTTTTCCTGACATTTTTGTGATTAAAGGTGGATTTATTATGGCCTTCGGTCGTTCATTCATTTGTTCTGATATTATTTTAACCCATCGAAGAAATAAGACTTTAAACGGCTAAAAAAATAATTGAAGAAAATAAAAGCGGCTAGTTAATTGATTGTTTTAAAATTGGGAACAAAAACCCCACCAGCGGTAATTTAATTAGTTGGTACCTTAATCCAACAAATGTATAGTCTTACAAACTAAAATTTATAATTTGTTGGAAACTAACATATTTACAACGGTGTACTCGAAATGTCAAAATGCGTTTGTTTTACGTAGACCACCAGCACATTGAATTTCTTCATGTCAGCTTATACTAGTGACATGAGGGATGGGTCCGCCCCTTGAATTCTGCACTCTCAACAAATAACAATCTTAACCCAAACAACTGCTCATACCGGCCATTATATTATGAAATCCTTTGAATATTTTCTTCGGTTATTGGTCTGTAAAAGTATAACAAATGCGGAAATAGAAAAACGGAAAGAATATTAAAAATTGGGTGGAATATTACAAACGATGCTGGGAACCAGATTTGCGAATTCAACTCTAAACGACTCCTTGTTATTAATACTTCAAAAATGGTAATGAGAATGGAAAATAAACACGACTTTTAACACCCAAACGTATAGTATTGAATAATTTGTGTTGTTCCTTCTTTGGCTTATCACTCGAATAACCGCGAAAAAGTCGAAAATCACAGAACTCATGAATAAGCTTACTCGAAAAATTTTTAGATACTGGTATAATCTGGAGTAATTTTGGAAGCTTTGAAAATATCAAACTAAATGATACAATAGATGTAAAAGAGCAAACGATGCACGAGTAGAAAAATGTTTTGCTCAGCCAACAACACACACAAACAGTAGAAAACAAAACAAACCAATTATCCAATCCAACGAATGAACCAACTCAACAATAACCGCTCAATTAATAATTATTCTAACCAGAGAACCTACTGGAACCTTCTGGTAACTTACCCAAACAGACAATCAGAATCAGTATGCTAACGGACGAAATTTCGCAAGGGGAAATCAAGATATTTTTTCCAACGAGCGTTGTCTCAAATAACCAAAATAAAATAAATTGTCCTTGAGTAAATAATCCAATGAGTTCCGTGTCGTTCATTAATCCAAAAACGAGTATCACCTCAAATAGTATTAAGTAACAATCTTCTCCAACATATTCTACCTCATAACTCAAAATGTTACCAAAATCCTTCCTGTATACCACCTACAACCGTTACCACAAATATTTAGAGTAGTACATAGGGATCTCCCACGCACCGAATCGGACGGACCGGAATAGGTTGAGCCACCAAGGGAACCATTCACAACCCCAACCAAATCAACCTGGAAACGAAGCACAAATTTACCGACGATGTGGTAAGCTTCAAATTAGCGGTATCCAGGGCAAAGTCAATCCTGATAATCACAGTTCGGCGAGTAAATTAAACGCCATAATTTACACACTTTTTTACAAGTAAAAAGTGTGTGATTTACATAAGACCATTTTATACATTATTTAACACCACCTCTTATCAAATTTATTTAAAGTACTTTCGCCATCACACGATTCACGTTAAGCTATGGGGCTTCATTTTGCTTAATCAGAAGCAGTGAAAGCTTTGTTGTAGTAAAATTGGTATTCAAATCAAATAACCGCCATGTATGAAGATAGTTTGATCGTTTTATTAGAGTAAAGCCTTACTCGCAAGAAATTTAACAACAACCCGCAATAATGGTGGCATATATTAGGGTCGCTTTTTATTTTTGTTTCTGCCATATAATTAAAGCGCTTGCCTTTTAGTTTGTTAAATTTATTTATTAATTTAGGAATATTGGGATATTGTGTGAAAATTGTGGAATTGGTCTAATCAGTAGAAAATTGAAATTGTTTATTAGGAAGAGAAAGTGTTTTATACTAACTTCAAACTTAGAAACGAAGTTTACAACGCACAAATTGTTTCAAAGTAGTGAATAACCTTTCAGTTAATCGAGATAATGATAGTTTTACAATATGCTGATATACTCGTAAATATTCTAGTAAATAATTTACGCTAACTTAGATAATTGTGCAAGGCGTTCCGATTAAAACGCGATGGGACGCGAGGGTTGTCCACGTTCCACTTACACAAGATCATTTAAATAGCAACAAATTTTTTAAATTTACAAGAAAGTATTCCTCAAGCACTTTCAACTGATAAAAATTAAATTTTCTCATATTTATTTTATTTATTTTACTTGATCCGGTACAACCTGTTTTGAGCATCAGCTCATTCATAACAGGCTTACCAAAAACGGGAGCAACTTAAAAATAACAAAAAATAAAAATAAAATAGCGGCACGTTCAGCCAGTATCACCGACAGTCCTGCAGCTTCAACTAATCGCCCTTCTTTACTAAAATACATATAGCACGAGTTTCTTTAATGACTTCCCCTTGATCCCTTAATCGGTCCGTAGACTTCGCCAAAATCATCATAATCGGATGAACCCTTATCACCCGAATTATCTAAATTTGATTATTTCATTTTTAGATTTCGACATCAAATTACTTGTGTGACCCTTAATGGAATACTGTGTTTAGATATTAGAATAACATCTCTCGGTTTGGACGTTTGCTGTTAATTTAAAATTTATTTAAAATAAAATATTTCAGAAAATAATTTTACAAAAAAAAAAAAAACACGTTCAACCGACGTAAAAGACAAAGCCTGTTTCATACCACCTTTACAATACCTTTAGCTAAAGCAAACCATTCGGTTACATTTTTATAGTGTAGTAAAGGAAGTTTGTGGAGTTCTCAACGGTTTTTTTTACTCCAGTATCTTTCTGCTTGTTTAATTAACCTGTTGCAGGTGCATTATTATTTCCTTTCTCAAAATTCAATAGTTTTGTCTCGTTCTTTACCTTCTAAAGAAGGTACATAATTGCTGTTTAGATAGGGGAACAAAATTTGATGATTTCGTATGAGTTTCTATGTAAGTGAGAATAAAATGAAAGAGCAAATTATTATAAGTTCCTCTTCGATCAAAACCTTGTTGCAACAATATTTCAGCTTACTTTTGCTTTTTAAATAACCAGATTAGCTGCAACGAGCACTTAAACTCGAATATCTCAAAAAAACTATAGAATAATCTTCAAGAATATTGAATATAGAAACACGAATAAATTGGAATGTTCCTGAAAAAAGGTCGAGTTACAATGAATCCGTCTCGTTTCGTTCCGTCGTTCTCCGTCTCGTCTTTTCCGTTTGTTGGTTACATTGCATCCGTTCCGTCTGTTTAAACTGACATTTGAAAAACAAATAAAAAAATAAAATGGAAGACTATTCGAGACTCTAAAATTTTTTAAAATTCTCTTTGATTTATACGTTTTGTAGATGCGTCCATTACATCTGGATAGGGACGAATCCGGGTATTTTAAGACTAGCTTTCTCCAAATGAAAGAGTTAGATAGTGAAGAATTCTTCATCCAAACTAGAATGACCAGGGATATCTATAACTTATTATTAAATTAAGTTAAAGAAGATTTGACAAAAATGTCGAATCGTAAACCAATTCATTTTCCCAATTCAAAATCCCTATGTAGTTACAGCCTGCTTCTCACGTTGTCAATAAAAAAAATTAATTTGATTTGTTTGGCTTAGATGTTCCGTCTTTCCATAAATTCTAAACTTTTTAAAAAAACGGATGAGCTCGTCCGTCTCTTTCCATTTTATTATAACTAACCATTCCGTTTCTTCATACAAAATGTACAGAAAATGTCTAAAACTAATTGGGACGGAGAAGCGGAACGGAATGGGACGGATCCATTGTAACTCGACCTAAACTCGAATAATCTCGAAATGTCGAACTTTCCCGAAAAAAAAATTAAAATTCTTGAAAAATCACTATAAGCTGTCTACTAAATGCTGTCTCAATGCTAAACATTTTAAAAGCATCAACAGCAACCTTTTTGAAAAATTAACTTGGGGATTTTTACTTTATTAATTTTTTGTTGAATATGAAGAAAAATTGTAAGAGAATTCATCTGTATTAGTTATGATTCGCTAGTACCATAACGCACAGTACATTCTGTATATATAGAATGTAAATTATGGTATAATCAGTCCAGTCGCCGCGGCCTGATGAGAAGATTGATTTTTTCATAATCATAAGCTCATCAGTTCGAAACTGGATTGAATTCTCTTACAATCTTCGGAACATACTCGTATTAAAATCATTTAACTTGGGGATGTTGAATAATCTCAAACATTAAATAATTCAATGATAAACAAGTTTACTCTATTCAAACCCAGAAATTTAGTTTAGTCAAAAAATTTTGAATTTTGAGAATTTCAGCTAACCCAAAGCTTCGTTTAATTCATTGCAAACTGATCTCGAATAATATCGAAAAAATAGAATAACCTCGAAATATTAAATAAAATATCGAATATCGGCGTCAAAATTTGGGAAATTCGAATATTTACTGAAAATCGGGATTATCTCGATTATATTTTGAAAGTTTGAAACTCGTACCTTGAATTACATGAGATATATAATTGATATTCTTAGGTAACCCTTGCAGGTCAAATTGTAATATGGATAGCAGATTACAATAATTACCATTTCTTGTGAAATTGGAGTGCAGTAGATTGTGAATTTCTCGTTGATTCTAAAGCCTTAAAAGCAATGGTGTCTGTTCCGTTAAGTTTTTATCTGCTTAGCCTGGATCTTTCAGTCTATTCCAAAATTTTGAATTTGGGTAAGTGTTATAATCATTTTATTCTGGAAATTTAAGTTAGCAGCCGCTACTGCTCGTTAAAGAGAAATGTGCTTCATTAGATAATCTAAAATATCTTGAACATTTGGATTTTATTATTTAGAATTACACTTCCAGATGATTTTAAATGTACTTACGCGTTTTAATAGAACAAAAAGTGTACCACTAACTTTTATTGTAACAAAACGTAACTTTGATAATTTAAAAAAATATTATTTTTGAATTTAAAGTGCGTCGCGTTTTAAACGGAACGCCTTGTATTAAATTATCAGACTAGCAGCTGTATTCTGAAAAAAAAAAAAAAAAAAAAATAAATAAAAAAAACGTGATGGGTAACGTGATGTTCCTTAACGGGAACGCTTCTTTTTTGTCAAATTCCTATTCCGATAAAAAAAACGTCCACGAACATCGAAAAAACATAGAATACTGGAAAACAGCAAAAATGGTCTGTCAAATTATGCCATTTGACAACGATTTTAATAGTACACCAGTCTGTTTGCGAATATAACAGCAATAAAATGTATGTTTTGGCGAACAGGCGACAACAAGGAAGCCACCGAACTGAAGTTTATTAATTTTATATTATACACATATGCACTATATATATAGTAATGCTTTCAGTGGATTAATAATTAATGTCATTGTTGGATTGGCCAAACCGTGCTTGAATTTCTTGTGAATCTTTTAAATGCAATCTAACTGAAGTTTAAAACAAAAATAAAAATAAAAATATTTGGTAATAAGTTATGACTGTTAGTTTTGTTTACTTCAAGTCATCTTAGCATATCCTCTACCCCGCTATTTGCTTGTCACTGCAGTACTCCGCTTATTATCTTGCATGTCCTGTGTACTGAATTATTATTATTGTTAAGCTCTAACACTTAGGCCCGTATTTTTAAACAAGGATAAATCGGCGGATTAATCCACTGTTTTCGAAAATCCACTGATTTAGCCGAGGTTACTTTTGGTAATTTTAAACTTGGATAAATCCGTGGATTTTTTTTTTCGTAATTTTAAACGAAGCTAAAATCGGCGATATTCGATATCGATTTTCGAATTAATATCTGCTTATTGGGACATTAGTCAATTTTTTTGTTTGTCTTTCCTCCCAATATTTGTGTTTTCTATTTGTTGTCATTATAATATTGTAATTTGTAGTATTTCTGTGCAAGAAAAAAATAAAATGGACAGCGAGCGGTGCACGTAAGTTTTGTTTAACATTGTGCACACATTGTTTAAATGTTATTAATTTACAGATCGAAAAATATAAATGAAAAGGATAGACTCCTTTTAGTGGAATTAGTCGAGAAACAGAAATATATAATTGAATGTAAAAGGACCGATTTAATTTCTAATAAAAAAAAAAATTGGAAACTTGGGAGGTATAGTACGTACAGAATATAACTCGCGGCGTTTTGGTGCTGAAAAAATACACAACAACTAAAAGTTGCCTAGGCAGTCGAACGTTTGGAGAGATTTAAAACGGGAGGCGGTCTTTGCTCAAAAACAGTTAAGGAAGTCCCAATTTTGAGCATTGTGGGTAACAGTATCACCCCAAACCGTAAACCATATGACTCTAGCGCTGATCTTTTTGATGATACGGTATATTACATACATTACTTATAAATTCAATTTTAAAATTTAACTATCAATATCGTATGATTATAGGAAGAGTTCATCAACTACGAATTTTTAAGCAGGGAAGAAGAGTTAAATGGAAGTAGTGAATCATTTGCACAAAAAGAGTTGATGGGGACTCAGCCAACTGCTGTTCCCGATAAATGTTAATTTTCAATAAAATTGAATTTTCTAAGAAACGTTTAGAAATAATCGAGCAATCAAAATGAAAATTGTCACAGCAATTACAGGTCCCGAAACCTATTGATAGAGGTATCAACCATCGTAATCGGACCATTTTAGATTTTTGCCGCCCAAAAACTTGTGGGCTATAGCACAGTTGATTTTCAATAAAATTGAATTTTCTAAGAAACGTTTAGAAATAATCGAGCAATCAAAATGAAAATTGTCACAGCAATTACAGGTCCCGAAACCTATTGATAGAGGTATCAACCATCGTAATCGGACCATTTTAGATTTTTGCCGCCCAAAAACTTGTGGGCTATAGCACAGTTAATTTTCAATAAAATTGAATTTTCTAAGAAATGTTTAGAAATAATCGAGCAATCAAAATGAAAATTGTCACAACAATTACAGGTCCCGAAACCTATTGATAGAGGTATCAACCATCGTAATCGGACCATTTTAGATTTTTGCCGTCCAAAAACTTGTGGGCTATAGCACAGTTAATTTTCAATAAAATTGAATTTTCTAAGAAATGTTTAGAAATAATCGAGCAATCAAAATGAAAATTGTCACAGCAATTACAGGTCCCGAAACCTATTGATAGAGGTATCAACCATCGTAATCGAACCATTTTAGATTTTTGCCTCCCAAAAACTTGTGGGCTGTAGCACAGTTAATTTTCAATAAAATTGAATTTTCTAAGAAATGTTTAGAAATATTCGACAACAGCGAACAAAACACACGCAAAATAAATTCCTTTCAAAACATGCAAGTTTTTTATTCGTTCCACTGTGTATTGTATGTACAAGTATTTGGACTGAGGGTTGGAGAATTAGCTGGATCAAGACTAGATCAACTATTACAAAAATGACTTTTTAATGAAAACTTGGTGCATTATTTACCTTATTTACCTTTAACTTTTTAACTAAAGGCTTCCTTTAGCGCCCCAAAGGCCCTATTCCTTTTCTCTTCTGTTGCAAACTTCTGAAATTAATCAGGAAATTTTATTAAAATAATATTGTTACAGAATTTAACCTCAAGCCTTGACTTCTGATCGCATTTTTATCTATTTCTAAATATTTATCACATCTGAGAATCATAAATACTGGAGATAACTGCTAAACAAAAAATAGATTTTTAAAATTAAAGCAACGGAAAATCAATTTATTAATTTTTCGTCTTTTCCCAAAGATGGCCGTTCGAAATTTTTCTCTTCCACTGTAAATTTAGTAATTTCTATTACACACACAAACACGCACGTAAAAATGTCCTTCCATGGAAAAGTGCAGAGAATACAAATTCAAGATGGAAAATTTTATGTTTCAGTTTTTTATGTTTTTACATTTAAAGTCTCTTCTATAAAGGAAACATCGACACCGACGTTGTCGCGTAAAATCGATTTGTGTGAATTTTTTTTTTTTTTTTTTTGTACGTATGTATCCAAAAAAATAATAGTAAAAATGTGAAAAACATGAAAATACAAAAAAAAAAAAAAAATCCTTGCATTTGTATTTATGGGGCACGCGCTTTTCCATCAATATTTTCCTATCCCCCTTATTTTTGTTTGTTATATACTTTGTACTAATACATAACTATTTACAAATAATACAGAGTTGTATTTTAAAATTTCGGTATACACAATATAATGGAGTAGCATATACTTCGAGGAGTATAAAATGTATCGAGTTCATTTTTGAGGAGAATCAAAGTAAAAAAAAAAAAAAAAATGGGAAAAATGGAAAAAGGGAAAACAACCCTAATTTTAGATTTCAACTGTAATAAAATCCTACCTCATTAATATTAACATCCACTCTTTCAAGAAGTGTATGTATGAGATTCAGTTGTACGCTAGACAAAGTTTATTTCATAACATTTTTTTTTTTTTTTGATAGTAGCTATGTAGTAGAGGTACATACAGTTTGATGAAAAATTAGTCTTTCATATCATTAAGAAATACTAAATTTATGTTTTTTAAGAAAAAGGAACAGATTGTTTCCTTAATTTTTATCTAAACTAAAATGTTGTGTGTGTTCAGTGTCCATTTTGATGATTTGTAAAATTCGCAAAATTTATTTTATCATTCAAACAAATTATGGTTTAAAAATGCTTGGAATTTTTTTTCATCGATACGGTTAAAAGAAAAAAAAATATTAAAAATGGTGAAAAATTGGTGAAAATTTTAAAATATTTTTGGTGGAAATTGTTTCAATATTATATATGATTAAAAAATAAATATTAAACAAATTGTTAATTTAGTTTTAAAGGATATAAGTGAAAAGAAAATTTATTTCGTTTTGTGTAGTTTGGAAAACAAAAAAAAAAAACAGTCAAACGTTCTTTTTTTTTTTTTTGAGGTTAAGTGAAATCAAAATAATGGTAAATTATATTTAGTCCAATTTTAAGTTTTAAATCAAATACCTAATATTTGTTTTAAATAAGAAATATTTATTTCGAATTTTATCAAATTTAAGAGACATTTTAAAATTTTCCACTTTACGAGTGTATGTGTGAGTGCTTGTCTCTTTTTAATGGTCGGCCGTAAATAATATTATTTCTGATGAGTGAGTGAATAAAAATGAAAATGGAAAATTTTTTGTTATGTTTGCGAGTGTGTGTGTGCCATATACAAAAAAATTGTTTTTTTTTTGCTGTGTGTAAGTGGGTGTGAGTTCGGAAAATTATTTAGAATATATGTATGTATACAGGAAAAATTAAAACAATTGAATAAATATATAAAAGAGTTTGTTTCATTGATAATTAAAAAAAAAAAAAAAAAACTATGAAAAGGGTACGGAGTTGTGTATGTGTGCTTACCTGGAAATTATAGTTTTTTGTTATATACGCGTGTAGTCCCGTGTATATCCTATTGTTTTTAGAAAATCGATTTATTAGTTAACGATCCTACGTTTACCCATAAATGTAATTTGCAAATGTACTTATTTTAATTGTTTGTCTTATATTTTGGAACATAATTATGTGGATAACTGAAAAACTATATCGATTGTAATTTTCAAATTTTTTGTTACTTTAAACGTCTACGTATATAGTTTGTAGTGAGTATGAGAATCAATAATTTTTTGTTAACTTTCCATTTTTTTTTTGTATTACTGTGTTTATAAATTATAGTTTGCAAAAAAAAAAAAAAAATCGAAACCAGACTGTTAAATTGTGTACTATATAAAATACATAACATGTACATATGTAATACATTATATCAATGTATAAAATATAAAAAGCGAGTGAGGGGTAAATTCGATATGATGTTGGTGACTATCACAACTCAGTAGGAGTTTCGTACGTTTTGATCGCATCCATATTGTCTTAAAGATACGTTTTTTGCCATTTGGACAAAAAAACGGTTTCGTTAAATTATTCTTGTTGTTAATTAATCGAAACGAAAAATCCTTTAATAAATTGAAAATGTACATACAAAATTATGAACTTTTTTTGTTCTGTATATCTAACGAGCTTGGTATCAAAAAAGAAATTTTCAATTTAATTTTTAAACGAAAGATATCTACGATGATAGGATGGTTCATCGTACGGTGAAATGCATTTTTTTATTTCAGAAAAATTAGAAATAGTTATCAACATAAAGTTCATTTAGCTACAAATTGATTTTGGGTTAACGTTTTTTTTTTCTAATGATTTTAATTTTTAATAAGAAAGGAACTTTTAATTCAATTTTCAAACCTATTAAACTTTGCTGGTTTTGTATTTAATTGGTTTACCAAATTTGTTTGAAGTCAGATCTTTTATAATGCTGACAAGAGTAGTATACCACAGTTGGTTAGTACAGTATATTTCAGTATTTTCACATATTATGATGAAGTCGATAACTTGAAATGAGGCTGACACAGAAGTACAGTAAAATAAGGCGTCTTGTTCGAGCGGCACAACCCAGGCTAGGGTAGTCTGGATCGTCTTGCAATATGTTCTCCAGCATTTTACTGTAAAAACAACACAAAGTTGAATGTATAAGATGGCACTAGAAATATATCTAAACGTATTCGAGTTTACTTCATTGACAATCGGAGTACAACTTTTTGCTTGACAACCGTAATTGTAGTAAAAATGTGAACTTCCATTAAAATATTATACTCGAAATGAAAAACATTTAGGTAGTCGACACAAAAAAGACGGAAAGACAGACTAAGTTAGTTCAATAATCGGTTGCTGGTGGTAAAAGTCTCGAGTAACTGTAAATTGGCGCCTAATATGCAATTCCATGCTGCTTTCGACGGCCATAGTTTTGTATTACAACTTTTATACTATGTTTTTCTTTCTTTTGCCTATACCATTCTCCACAAAATGATTTCCATCGAAAATAGCATCGAATTACATAGTTAGGCTCCTGATTCCTATATAGATGTATTTAGATTAACTTAAGAAAACTTGTTGTTGGTGGTGTATTGTGTTACTCCTAGTTATTTTTAAAATCACCAGCTATCCAGTCAGACAACCATTATAGAATGGTTTGATAATGTTTCTGAAAACCGATGTTGTTGTAGAAGTCCATGTGGTGTTTTGACAAAAATGTTTCATGAAAGCCGGTTTTAAAAGAAATCCGCTGCTATAATTTATTCACTCCTGAATCATTTTTTCATATTCGCGCCAAACCAAATACACTTAGTCATTTTGGAGCTCAGTACATTGAATTAAATTACCTTCTTGATTTAAATAATCTTTACTTTAATTTTGAATGTTAATTAATTAATTCGTGTAATTTCTAATATGCAACCGGTCCTTAGACCATTTTAAATGTGTTTTTACAAATTAACACGTAGAAGTATATTAGTATTTACGAACAATCATTCAATGAAACCGACTGATAGACAGAATTCTATGTATTTAATTTTTAATTAATATGACTTTAATATGTTCCGAAGATTGTAAGAGAATTTAATCCAGTTTCGAACTGATGAGCTTATGATTATGAAAAAATCAATCTTCTCATCAGGCCGCGGCGACTGGACTGATTATACCACAATTTACATTCTATATATACAGAATGTACTGTGCGTTATGGTACTAGCGAATCATAACTAATACAGATAAATTCTCTTACAATTTTTTCTTCTTCACGAAATTCACACAGCTCTATTTCTGTGTACGCTAATTTTTACTTTAATTTTGAATGTTAATTAATTAATTCGTGTAATTTCTAATATGCAACCGGTCCTTAGACCATTTTATAAACCATTTCATAATCATAAGCTCATCAGTTCGAAACTGGATTAAATTCTCTTACAATCTTCGGAACATATTAAAGTCATATAAATTAATGATTTAAATAATCAATTGCAGAATTAATCGTGTATTCGTCAATTCTGTCAAATCTTTTTACCAAGCCATTTCTAGACTGATTGATGAAACTCTTTGAATCTGTCAAATGCTTCTGATTTTACTGATAGCAGAAAACAGTTGAGTATCTGGTCATTACGTTTAACTTTCTATTGTTTTGCTACCGCCAGACACAAACAATGCCATAGTTTATGCCGGTCACACAAAACTGAATATTTTAGGAGTTGAATAAACCTTAAATAGAAAAAAATGTAAACATCTTTCTGCAAAAGAAACGACAATTTATTAAATGGTCGATAGAATTTCTTTTTTAAAATTGAAATGAATCGATAAAGGGTTATTATCCAGTTTTTCTTCGATATTTTAGTTATGTACATACATATGTCCACAATTTGGTATTTTGTATCCATGTCAGGAAATTGCAACTAATGATGATTATTTACATGTCGTATATTTAAACTGAGCAAAAATTGAAAATTCTTCCATTAATGGCTGACCTCACGTGTTGTACAGAAAATGTATGTAAAGCCACCAAGAAAACATTAGATGTTCAAATGTCATTCGAGAATCGTAGGCACGTGCCATTTTACCTTCAACATTCTCCTGGATTTCGTTGTGAAATTGACATACCCCCAACATGCCGGAATCTTTTGTATCACTTTAATGTGTCGATATTCTTTTACCATTGGTAAATTCATTTAATAAATAATAAAAATGTTTTTTTTTTTTGCGTATACAAATTGTTTACTATGTACATACAATCATTTGTCTATTTATAACGGCCTGTTTAGGTTTGTACAATTCACTCAGTACATCTCAGTGGTACAATTCCATTTCCGAAAATTCGAAAATTCAAGACAAGGAAAACAAATATTTTCTTTCTCTGTCACACAGAAGCAAACTTTTTTCTTCTTCTTCGTTTTTTTTCTTCTACCACGACTTTTTGCCTATGCCGTCTCCATGTATTACATCTCAGTGCATGTACGCAGCTTCATGGAAATACGCCTGCTATATGATTTTGCGAAAAAAAATTGTACTAAGGCGTTTTCAAATTAAAAAAAGTTTACATTTTTAAATAAAAATAAAAATTATGTGAAACAAAAACAATTTAGACAAACAAATCATTTGAGTTGCCAATATAAGCATACTATTCAACAATTAGGATTGAATTTGTAATTGGTTTAATTTGTATATAGCATTTCCAAAATTGATTTTTTTTCTAAAATTTTTGTGTTTATGTTTCAAATGTCGTGTTAGGCTGGAAACACACCGAATTAGACAAAACGTTTTTTCTTGTCTTAAAGCGACTTGCGGCCAAAATGCATACGATTGTATAGCGCTATGCACACTGAATCAGGCAAAACAATTTTACGTCAAACATTTTGTTTCATAAAACATAGAACGGCATACATTGCATTGTGCTTTATGAGTCCATTCACACATAATAAAGCAAAGTTGTGTTAAGTCAAATTTGACTAATGAAACATGATTGAAGGTGTTCATACTCCATAAATCAATATGTTAATTCACACTGACACAACTCAAAGTAACACAAGACAAAACTGATTAAATCAAAAAAAAAAAGTGTTTGAAGTCGTTTCGTGGTCGCTGTTTTATAAGTCAAATTAATAAGGATTTTTGTGGTACAAAAAAAATTGTATTAAAATACAATATACATACAACAATATACATATGTTGGGTTTATCATATTTATATATAAAATAATATGCACATAATACAAAATCATCCTCTAACTCCGACGACATTTTGTATTCTATGAAATCAATTCACACCAACCTATAAAGCAACACGAGACGATTTAACTAAAAACAATTTGTTTGTGCACTATGTTTAGAGAAATCGTCTTGCCTACTCGAAGCAAAAACGTTTTGACTAATTCGGTCCTAAGTGCACTAGTGGTTTAATTTCGACCTTTATTGACGTCACTTTTGTGGTGTTAACTACATTGGGCTCGGTAAACAACATTTGATCATTTCAATGTATTATCGGTTGTGGCTGCACGTCCTATAATTTTAAAATTGTCTTTTGGTTGCAAGTTACGTATCTTTATATTGTGACTGATATTTTGTGTCGGAAAGTTTTTACAAATTTTTAGGTCAAAATTTTAATGGTTAATTTTGTAATTGGTGGGAAGCCAAAAATGAAAATTTTGTATCTACCAGATCAAGTATTTGTATAGTACAAGAAATTTTACCATTCGTTTCATGAATCAGTAGAATGTTCTAAAATGAAATTTTGTTATCGACTTTTTTGCTAAAGTAAATTTTATTCTGCTGGTCTAGGATTGAATATTCCCAAAAACGAATCAATTTTATTTGTTGGTATTGCCACAATTATAGTGTCAACGTATCTGTAGTAAAATAATGGTTGAAATTTTTATCTACTCAAATATAAATATACAACATCCGCAATATGGAAAAACCTCTATCGAAAGAGGGTTAATTTTGTAATACTGAAGTGAAAGTTAAAACCTAAAGAGTAAATCAAATATAAGGTATGCAGATGTATGTAGAATGACGAAACTTGTAAAGTTCAATTACTTCAATTCAAGTTTTTCAAACAATGAAGTAATGGAAGTTTCAAAGGATAACGTAGGTGAGAGTGAAGCGTCCAGCGAGGAAGAATTTTACAGCAATGAAAATGAAAAGGAGGAGAGTGAAGAAGAGTATATTGCACCTAAAGAAGAGAAAGTTCCAATACTATTCACTCAGAATAACCTCAATAATTTGATTAAGAGATATGGATTACCAAAAGATGTATCTGAATACTTCGAAACTTGGTAGTCCCAGGAACTAAATCTTCAATTTATCGAGAAAGAGAAAAGGAATTTCGGAAGTACTTTACCAAAGATAAAAAAACTTCATTGGGGTATTGCACAAATATACCAGCACTGGTGAATGGTTTAAAATCTAATATTTACAAAGTGGAGACGATTCATTGACTCCTCAAAACTCAGCCTAAAAGCGGTACTACTACACAATGGAAATAAATATGCCACTGTCCCCATAGTACACTCAATCTCGAGATCTAGGATACATTTTGCAAAAAATCAAGTACTCGGAGCACAATTGGCAAATTTTTTTTTTTCCTTACACTTCCTTCCTTCCTTATACACACCATCCAACTTGGTTGGATGGTTGGTCGGTTGGATGGAATTTCCATCCGACACATCCAACCTAATTTTATCCCGACATGCATACACACCATCCAATTTTACATCCAACCAAACCAAATCGGTTCAACCAATAATTGGCAAGCCAAAAAATTGTTTACAAATTTTGTTGCCAAAAGAAAATTCCTAATTGTTTAAAACGACAAAAGCAATAAAAAATTAGATTTTTGTTAATTTCGACATAGAATTGTTCTTAATATTTCTCCAACCCAAGATTGGCTAACGACGTTTGTAAATAAAGAGGTATTTTGTCAATAAGCCATATAGTTTTGAAATCACCGTGGTATAACTTGTTAATATTTTCTTTGTATTTAAATCATTATTTTCTAAATTCTCCCATTATTTTACTACTGAATTAATTTTCGTCTGTATTGATGACGTATTGTCTTTTTATGCTGAAAGCATGAAATCATATCGTCGGCCTAACTGTGAATTAACGTATCTGACATTTTTTCGAAAGTTCTTTATTGGTACTAAATGTTTCGTCATGAGAAACTCTGTCTGAATTTTCCACCCGCGTTGGTTCACCGTTAGCACGGCGATGTCGTCCTAACAGTCAATTAACGTGGGTGTAGGAATTCAGGTGCAGTTTCTCACGACGAACATTTTAGTATCAGAGATGAGTTTTCGAGAAAATGTCAGTTACGTTAATTCACAGTTAGGCCGACGATATGTTAGTTCCAAATTGTGTCATCGTCAGATATTGACTGCTGGCCTTTGATTCCTAAAAACCGAGATGTAAATTCGTTAAATTTTATCTCGTGTTGGTTTACCTGAATAAGTTTTTCATAAAACCCTAGCACCTGATTTTTCGCCAATCGGAACATCAATTCGGCACTTTATCTTAAACGATCGGCAAAAAAAATTCAATTTTCCTGTTATTCCAGGCAGCAGTTAGTTCATGATGTTCCTGTTAAGATACCTGTAAAAAGTCATAACACCACATGCCATTAATATACCAGCAACTCAACGCAATAGTTTACATGTGTACTACCATAATTGTAGCGGTATTCGAACCAAAGCTAAAACTATTTACTCCTCGATACTTGTAAATGACTACGATTTGATACTTTATGGTGAAACATGGTTAAATAGTACGTTTAATGTTGCTGAATTTTTTCCATCTGTTTATACTGTTTTTCGTCGTGATCGCTATGTGGATTCCAGTGCATCTGATCATTGAGGTGATGGCGTTATCATAGCAGTTAGCAATGAATTAACATTCCAGCAATTAAATATTAGATGCGACATTTGCGAATTACTGGCTGTTAAGGTAAAGTGCGGTTTCTTTTGGCTTTTTATCATTGGTATTTACATTCCGTTCGGCAGTGCTGGGGATGTCTATATATAAGCTTTATGAGATATTGCCGTTGATGCTACAAGACGATCAAATTTTAATAGTTGGTGATTTTAATTTACCTAAAATTGAGTGGATCCATATAGATGATGCTTTCGTTGGATCTTCTAATGATTTGATATCAAACAATGTCTTGGATGTATTGTCAAGTTTTAATGTTCAACAAATTAACCAGTATCTTTCAAACACCATTGCTCATCGAAATAATTTTTTTAGAATATAGCATAGCTGAATTTTGGTAATATTGACTGGTCTGAGTTTTTAGTGAATAATAATAATATTAATAATAATAATAATAATATTTCCGAAATTGTTGAACGGTTTTATGGTGCTTTAAATGCAGGATTTGACCAGTTTGTTCCCAAAAAGGCGACACGCTGTGAGTATAGTGAACCGTGGTTTAACCATTCGTTGAAAAATCTTGCTAACCTCAAATCTAAGGCTAGTAAGTTATTTAAGCGTTCTGGTAATGGTACGGATTATGAAAAATATTGTATGTTAAGGAAACAATTCAAATATCTTAATGATTTTCTTTACAATATTAATATTTTACGAATTGAGGATGAAATAAGAAGTAATCCTAAATTTCCGGTCCTGAGGCGATATGTAATGCTTTTGTACATTTTTTCAAGGGTGTTTTTGAGAAGAAGAATGATTCTAGTTTCGGTAATGGTCCATCAAGCGATAAGTTGAATATCCTTCAACTTACGAAAGAGGAAATTTTGGTTGTTTTATTACATCTAGATACATTTAAAGGCACCGGTCCGGATGGGATTGCATCGATCATTTTAAAAAATTGTGCTCATTCTTTAGCTGAACCGTTATATTATATGTTTAACATTAGTCTTCAAACTGGTATTTTTCCTGATATATGGAAAACCGCATTTGTTCGGCCAGTGTTTAAGTCTGGTTCTAAGTGTGATATTACATGTTATAGACCAATCAATATTCTTTCCGTCATTCCTAAATTGTTTGAAATGTTAGAAAAGCAAAGACTTGAGTTTATTTTAATGAATTATGTTAGCCCTTTACAGCACGGATTTGTGCAGGGTATTTATACGATGTTTTAAGCCAGAGAGTTCAAGTTGATGTAATTTATACGGGTTTTTCAAAAGCTTTTGATAAGTTGGATCACTTCTTATTATTAGAAAAACTTGATTGTATGAATAATGAATTTATCCCTCATTATGGATACTGTATCGGATTCATATGTAGCGTCCTCTGGTATCCCTCAGGGCAGTCATCTTGGCCCGTTTTTATTTTTACTTTTCATCAATGATATTATTGACTGTTTTAATTTTTGTAAATGTTTGATGTATGCGGATGATATAAAGATATACGCAGAGATAAAATCTGCTTCTGATACTATACGTGTTCAAAATGAATTAAATTTATTTTGTGACTGGACTGTCCATAATAAACTAATGTTAAACATCTCCAAATGTAAAGTAACGTCTTTCTGCAAATCTCGTACATCTTGTGTTGAAGTACCGTATATACTGTATGATGAAGTTGTGAGTAGAGTATTAATAATGCGTGACTTAGGAGTTTTATTTTCGAACAACTTGAGTTTTGAAAAGCATATAGATTTAATAATTAACAAAGCTAATTCAATGTTGGGGTTTATTAAAAGGTATGGTAAAGAATTTCATGATCCTTACACATTGAAAACGGGAGTGATACGAAATCCCGCATTACAAAATCTCGCATTACAAAATCTCGCAAATATAAATTTAAAAATCTCGCATTTTCAAAATCTCGCATTTTCATAATCTCGCATTACAAAATCTCGCATTACAAAATCTCGCATTTTTATTTTAAAACAATTTAATTCAAAACAATACATTTCAAAATACTTAATTTGTTCATAAAACTATCCCAATAATATATTACGTGCAATACGCTTCAAAAAATCTGTTTTTTTAATTTTGATTCTTTTCATAATGATTCTTTTTAGATTTTTGTTTTTTGGTATTTGTTCCCCGCATTGTACTTTTTCGATCCGCGCTTTTACTAAAATACTTTCTTTAGTCAAATCTTCTAATAATTTATATATACCGGTGTGACGCTTTCCGGCTAACACTTTGAGACGTCGGTGCCACGCTTCTACGCTATTTTGCGTTCATGGGAAGGTCTCTGAACCAATATTAGTTTCACCGATAGCCCAAAATTCGGGCTTATATCTCGGTCATTGACGATCATCACCAATATAATTGTTTTTAAACCAACTGGCAATTTTTTTAGAGTCTTCATCATCAAATGTTCTGCACATGTTCTCGCAATACTTGTAGACTTCATTTGGTGGAACAAAGGCTAGGCTTTTAATCATCCTGATTTGAAGTCCAAAATTTTCCTCATTACCGTATTTAGCCACTAGTCCTTCTTTTTGGATTTTGCGCCATATAATTTGGCCAAAGTGAAATAGGCATCCTTTGAATGAAGCGTTTGGGAAAAAAACTTTGGCCGACGATACAATTGTTTTTTCAAAGTCACAAACTATGCGTTCCGGATTAATATTTATTGCGTATTCTAAGCAAATTTTTCGTAAATTATAAAATAATTGATCATAAACTTTTTTGGATTTTTTACTCATCAAGCAAAAAACCAACGGAACTATTTCTCCCTCAATACTGCCATGTATTGAAAAAAGTTGTCGCATTATAGATGGAACTACATCGAAAGTTCCATCCATAATCCAACAACTTGATTCACCAAGGAGTCTTAAAGAAGAAATAGTTCCCATCAAAATGATCTTCTCTCCATCAAAATAATCTTCATTCAAGATAAATAATTCTCCTTCAACGTAACGGAGATTTTCCGGAATTTTAATATTTTCAAGGTTTTCAGGTTCCTTAAGTTTATTTTCACGGGCTCTGTGAATTTTTTGTTTTTGTGCCATTTTTGTTGGAAGGTAAACGCGTGAGTGGCTTGGTGTGTTTATAACAGATTCTCTCAATATATGAGATGGTAATGTATCTGTATTCTTAGCACAACGTTTAACGTCTGAATTTGCTTGTGCAACAATCTTCTCGTGTGCTACGGGCTCATGAGAATGGTTCGCAGTATATTTTAAAATTTCGTGTTCTTCTCCTAGAACACGAGTTACCACGCGCCCTTTACATAGATTACTTTTTTGCTTGCTGCAAACCCAATTGTAGGTTTTTGCCTTTGTCCTTTGTTGGTCGTGGTAACGGAAATATTCATCGTAATAATCTATTTATGTACATATTATATGTAAAATATTTAAGGTGGTATATTTGAAAAGAAATAAATATTCACCTTTTGTTAGCTGCTAATATATATTTAATATTATGTTTGATTATACTGATTTGTTATCAGTATATATGAAAAATCACATATGAATTTTTTTCTGAGATTTTTAATTGCGTATGTTGACAGCGATTTTGTTTATTTATTGTTTATCAGCCTGCTTAATTTTACATTTCCCATTAAAATTTCCCAAACAGTAAATCTCGCATTACAATTTCCCGTACATTTATGTAATCGCGCGCGCGATTACATAAATGTACGGGAAATTGTAATGCGAGATTTTGAAATGCGAGGTTTTGAAATGCGAGATTTTGAAATGCGAGATTTTGAAATGCGAGATTACATGCCCAACCCATTGAAAACATTATATGTTACTTATGTAACGTCCATTCTGGAATATGCATCGATAATTTGGCAACCGTTTTATAAGTTTCATTCGGATAGAATTGAGAGTGTACAGAAGCAGTTTTTAATTTTTGCACTTAGAAGACTTCCTGGATGTCATTCTGAAGATAGGTTTAAATGCGTGATAAAACTAATGCCGTTTTCGCTCGTGATATCATTTGCTCTCGAGTTAATTGCCCAGAACTTTTATCATTATTTTATTTTAGTGTTCCTGTTAGGGTTTTGCGTCCAAGAAATACCTTGCTTCATTTGCCTTCCAGGAGAACAAATTTTGAAGGTTTTAGTCCTGTTTTTAACGTGCTAAATTCTTATAATGTATACTACGACCAGTTTGATTTTCATATATCAAGAGAATTATTTAACAAATTTGAAATAATTTATTTGGATTGTATAATACTACTTTAATTATTTTTAATATTTATCTATAGTTTCACTTGTTTCTTTTATTTGGATTACAGTAATCATACTATGTATTAAATATATTAATGATGAAATAAATAAATAAATAAAAAATGTGTATGTTCGCGGAGCTGTCATTTAGTAAACCAAACATTTCTTCAAGGTAGTAGGTATGTTCGTAAAGTTAAAAGTGTAACATTGCCCTTGTCTGCTCCCGTCTGCCCGCTCCTCGTCCTGGATTATCTTTTAAAAAAAAATTTGTTTGCTTAACTTACCACAAAATTCTTTTTTCGACCAGCGTTAGATTTGTATTATTTGTCGAATTTTTATAATTATGTAGTTAAAATATTTATAAAATATAACGATCGTTTTCATTTAACCTAAAAATTGCACTTTCTACATATTGTTACGGTTTTTCCTTGTCAATTAAGGTCACCAACGAATTTATTTATTTCACACAAGAATTATTACAACACAGTTTATTAATACAAATTCACAAAATCACTTTATATAAATTATTCTCAAATTTTTACTGTTCACTTATAATTTTTATTTCCACAAAGACACTTTTTAATTCACTTTTTAATCTTTACTCTATCGCTTACCAAATATTACTAATCCAATTCGACTTCGCTCGCCTTATATACACAAACCAAACTTAAAGAAAGCTCATGACTTTTCCAGTTAGAATAGCGTAGAAACATTACGTAACAATTTTATCATGGAAAATTCCATTTTAGTACAGTTAAGCATTGAGCTATTCATTTAACTTATTCTATTACACACTAGGTGTCACCGTCACAATATGAAATAATTGTGAAATATGGTACCTCAGAACCAATGGTTGGATTACAGAATTTATTTACCTAAACTTTTGGTGTCATCAAAATGCTTTTGATACTAAAAATTTCACTAGCCGGCAATAGATGTCTCTTAGGTTGAAAAATCATAAATATTTGAAATATACGATAAAGAATAATAATAATTAACAATATCGAATATTTGTTGTCTTACACTTTCCGATTTCAGCATTTCACCCAATTCCCTCAGTTGATTATGAGCTCCTACAAAATTTGAGCTATTGTCAGAAAATAGATCACTGCAAATCGTTACGAGTTCCAAATGAACTGCTTTCATCTATGTACATAGACACAACAATGGCTAAATAACCCTTAATAATTTTGGGATTACGTTGTTGGTGTGCTTTTAGCGAGTACGGACCAGCATAGCCAATACCAGTCTGGAGAAACGGTCGAGTGATATACACACGCGAATGTGGCAATTGACCCATAAGTTGAGTCTGTTGCAGCAATTTATATCGAGGTCATCTCATACATTCGCAATAATTTAACCAACAGTCAGGTAGCACAAAATTCAAGCTTTGATATCATAATGGTTTCTATGGTTGCTATTGCTGCTATTATTGTTAGCTTTACATCACACTGTGGTAGAACTACCCTTGCATACAGAGCTACTGGATGGAGTTGGATGTCTGTAGCCATCGATCTATCTCTAGGTCTTCAATCATATCTTGTTCTTGACTAAAACTCAGCCAAATATTTCGGATCGATGCTGGCGTCCCATAAGGTCGAAAAGCTTGGATGCTCTTGAAGTGGTAGATAACATATGCCTAAAAACGTAATCATTTTGGTGCCATTGGAAATTTCACGTAATGCTAAGTTGATTTTCTCTCCAGACAAATGGTTCAATAAGTCCTTTTCTCAATTTAAAACTGGCATATTGTAAAATTTGTATTATCTCTTTTTGTAGTCTTACTGCTTCACCAATACTGTCGGCTGCGGACATTAGGTTATCTACGTAGAAAATTTTTTCGATTATTTTTGCTGATTTTGGGAACTTATGTTCATGTTGGTTCGCTACATCACTAAGTGGAAAAGTGAATAGAAATGGAGCACTTGAAGTAGCTGTAATGACAACGTAACGGATCTTTAGGTGAATCTCTACAGAATCCTCTAATAATCTGCATCTGAACTGGTTACAATAATCTGCTGAAACATCTTCTTGTTCGAAATTTTTGTTGTACTATTGGGCCAATGAGGAGTCGAAAAAGATTCATAATCTCGTCGTGGTACTGGATACTTTTATTATTTCTATACTTCTATTAGCTTTCATTACTCCATATATCCTCATGCGGTACTGGATCCCTATGCCCTATTTGAAGATATTCCTTCATGAATTATATATACTGGATGCGGACAACAATATCCTTTAATAGTCTTTTCTACAACGTATAAAACCGGTAAGTGGCCTGTTTCAAAGGATTTCCTATGTTTGGTGAATTTTGCTTGAATCGAAGAGGTACTCTTACATTTTTTTTTGGAAGTTTTCTATACTGAGTAAGTTGAACGTGATAAACAATTCTGCTAACAGTTTATATTGAAACTGGATATGAGATTACTCATAACCATGACCTTACGGTCCTGTTACAATATAGTTCCTCCTTAGTATAGTTTGGATTTGTTGGAATTTCTTCTAACACCCAAAAACGTTTCAACAGTTCGTAAATATTGATTTCATTATCAATACTAAGGAAAGTTTTATAGGTGAAACCAAACGACTATTCAGCCAAACTTAGTATCTTGTGCTTCAACATGATGATCAGCAAATGATAAGGATTCAACAAAATCGAGAGGCGTATTAAATGTCTTAGATGGTAGTTCTATGACAATTTAATGATTTACTTTTGATTTTAATTCCACCTTTGTAACGCCTCTTGAACTACCGGCCTTTGCTCCGTTACTTGTTTTAATTAGCATTCTTGAATTTAATCTTGAAAGTTCTAATGATATAACACATGACTCTGTTATGAAAGACTTTGTTGACCCGGAATTAAGCAGCTCTCTAAATTCTCGCCAGTTGTTGGAATTATTCTTTATTTGGATCACTACTATTAATAGTGTTGTATTTGCAGCTTTAACGGTAGAAGTTAACATAAATTCATTTAGATTGCGGTCGAACAAAAAATATGAGCTGAGCTTTTAGTTGGAATTATTGATAGAACTAAAGGTTCCTTACGCTGAACTAATCAATCCATTCTTCGAATAAGGAATCTAACAATGTTTGGAGTGGTAGAAAGTCATGTAAAATTCAACAATTGACTTCTTCTTGTCATAACATTTCACTGAACGCTAGAAACTTAACTTTGACAAGTGCGTTTTTTATTAGCGCCGGATAGGTCCTGTGCAGAGCAGTCAATTTTCTACACCTACATTTTTCTGACTTCCGCTGAAAATATGGTTCCTTTTTTGTATTTTTTAGGCGAAACATGAAAATTATTTTCCTATTTTCTCAGCTCCTCGTCTTGCCCTAATTTTTATCAATAAGGATAAATTAACACAAATTTGTTGTAAAGTTGTTCAAAGTTTGACTGATTTACACCAAAAAAGTTCTATTACATAATTTTAACTCTTTATTGTTTTATCGGTGTAATCAATTCAATTCATCTATAGATACGTTTTACTAGCCTTTATTGGGGAAATGAAAGATATTTCGGCCCTTGAATTCGGCATTCAACACAAAATGTCACAAATGTAGTTTGCATGCCCCTGTGGTATCGAAATTCGGTACGATCCAAATACCACAGCATTAACCTCTGTACCGTTTCACCGGTTTCTGGACTGTATAATCAGAAACAACTCTTTTATTGAACATTTTATTTCAGAAATAGTTTAATCCAATAATTTATACGTTGTTCAATTCGGAAATTATTGAACGAATAATTTGCATTAGATTATTCGATATAGCGTCATTTAGGGGTATTGATTGATTCTCATTTTCCATCGTTTTATCGTTTTTTGAATGGAAATTGTGGAAATTCGTATTTTTGTGGAACGCATCAATTTGTCCAATTCGTTTACTAATGGAAAATATTAAGACAATTGATTTTAGTTGTCTGGTTTCCGCTGAAAACAAGGTTTCAATTATACATTTGCATATCGTCTTTTAGGCGAAATATGAAAATTCAGTCCCTGCTTGAAAGTATTTTTTTTAGTTACAATTTTGTTGGTGGTCTTTCTTTACAGAATTTATCTTTAATTTAGACAAATTTTTCTAAAACACTTCACATTCCCACCTCAGGCGTCAGTCTGATTTTGTCGTAACTTAGCTATAGTAAATAATAATAATTTCTAGTTTCTTCATTCTAGTTTTTAAAGCAGCTCTGAAATTTCAAATAAGAACCAAAATTCATCAATGTCCTAATTTAATTTATAGATCGAAACAATATTGTTTTCAAATCTATTTATAATTAAAACAAATACGAGTACATGTCTCCATTTAATTTATCACAATAGCGTATTAATTTTTACCTTCCCTGCCCTATATACAATATAAACAAGAAATACACGACCATGATAAATTTATTTAAAATTATTCTACATTTTCCTCTCGAACTTTTCCTCCTCCATTTATTGTGTGTGTGTATGGGTATGACAAATTTTCCTGTTTATTTTTTGTGTGTATACTGGATACGGATATCGAACAAAAATTGCTTATTTTTGTGTGTTTCCAGTCCCGGTCAAGGTAATTAAATTATGCTATACACAAAACAACATAAAAATTGTATTAAAATATCGAAATATAAATAATAAATACATTATGATTTAAATAAAATAAATAAATATAATTATTATTCAATTGTATAATATTGTATACCTGTTCGGTACATAGTACAGGGTGTACAAAAACAGATAAACGTACATAATTTTTTTTTTCTTTTATTTGGTATTTTTGTGGCAATTTATATGTTGTGTCTATTATTTTTATTTAAATGATTGTTGTAAAATAATTTTTTTTTTTTGTTATGTATTTTCTGACGGAAGGATGTTTAGGAAGGAAGGAAAAATATTTCATGTGTTTTCCATTTTTATTTTTCATCAACATTCTACTATAGTTTAGTTCTCTTGTATTTTTAGTACATGTATACACTTGTTCCTTGTTGTTGTGTAATGCTGCCTCAAATTTTTGGAAAAATTATCGTTAATAACATCAAAATGTTGTATCCTATGAGGTTTTATTATAAATATAAAAATATATTTTCACAATAATACAACAACACAGCATACATATAGTATACTATATAAAAAATTAACTGAAAAGGACATTACAAGGTAATTATGACTGTTGTTTGGTTTGTAAAAAAAAAAAGGAAAAAAAAGTTGCGGGGAAAACAGAACGGGAACAACAACAATATTTTTGTTTGTTAATGAAAATTATTGATAAAACTAATTTTTTGGTATTGTGTGTAGGCTACAATATGTATGTGTATATATTCGACGGTATTATGTGATGATGTAAAGTCAATTATTCTACATTAAATAAAAAAACAATAATTACAATAATTTCACCCCCAAAAGCATTTTTTTTTATTGTATATTAATTCACCACGGTTAAGTTAATTGAGTTTGCATTTCCTGCGAATATTAAAGCTAAGTAGTTATGTGGTTTTTGTCTGAGGAAGCTAACCGGAAAAGGATTTTTTTTTATGTGGATACTACAATTACTTGGGAGACCAGAAAGAGGAAGATGAGTGGAGGGTTCCTTAAATCAGACCTGTTTTGCCCCATTACGTCAGCGTTTTTTTCTTACCTCAAAACCAGCTTGAAACTATAAAACCCAACAATTTCAACCCTTAAGCCCCTATAACCCTAAAACTCATAACCTCAAAATTTATAACCTCAAAACTCATAAATCTCACATCCCAATAAACTACAAATCCAAAAGGCAGCAAAAAAGAAAACAAAAAAATTTACACGTAAAACTCAAACCTCAATCTCGAAGACTTTCACCTTTATAATTCCATAAGTCCATCACTTCTTTACCTTACAACCCAAAGCTCCATAACCTTGAAGTCTCAAGACACTATAACCCCAGTAATTCAAAACCTCATGACCCTATAAACCCATAACCTTATAATCATACATCTCTTAAATGCGACAAAAAAAAATACTTTGAGGTGGATAGACAGTACATCTCTAGAAGTCCATCACCTTTCAACTTGTAACCCTATAACCACATAGCCCTACAACCCTAAAATGCAACAGTAAATGTACTTGCACGTAAGACTTGAGTTCTGAGTCTGACAGTTTGGCCGTGTGTCGGCATCCAGGGCATCTCGACGCGGTCACGGTGGGCTGGATCATGGTGATTATGCCATCATGATCGGCACACGACAGGGTTAGAAAGCGAGCCCGCAGGCGTCATCATCAATCGATCGCAGCTCTAAATCGTTGGGTTACTTGGCTTTTGTGGAGAATATGTTGTGAATAAACTTAGAAAGTTATGTACAGATGTACTTAAAAGTAGGTACCAGGACGTTCTTGGTATAGAAACAAATCATTGGGCTCCAAAAACGATATGCTTAAGATGCTCCGTATAACTTAATAATCAAAAGAATGGACATTTGTTTCTCCAATGATCTGGCGGGAACCAAAAACAAAACAAAATCTTCAATTTCTTATGCAACTGTTGAATCTGAGACTCGTCCTGCCATTCTTGAAGCTGAATAGAGTAACAAAAGTAATTATACTAGCGACGAATATAAAAGTGCAATGGAAATGTCGGATATCAAAGCTGATGACGTCGCTGATGATATAAAGAAGAACGATGAAACATTAGAAGAATCAGAAGACGAGAGTAATAAAAATTGCAATGGGTTCTCTCAGGAAGAGCTTAATGACTTGTTCCGAGATGCTGGACTTTCAAAAGTAATTTCTGAGCTAAACTCGTATAACTTTTTATCGCGAAAGAGATCTCTATGTTTCTTGTGAAGGTAATGACTCGCGTTTGTTCATAGATTCTTCAACACGTAGTTTAAAAGCAGTCTTGTTTCATAATGGCAACCATATTGCTCCGCTACCTGTTGGTCATTCGGTTGTGTTAAATAAGAAGTATCACAACCCTTGTTTCCTACTCGAAAAATCAGATTACGCTAAACACAAGTGGAAAATATGTGGAGATTTAAAAATTATGCCAATTTTACAAGGTCAACAACGTGGTTTCACTGAATATCCATGTTCGCTATATGAATGGGACAGCCGAGCTCGTGCCGAACATTATGTGAAAAAGAACTGGCCAACTAGAAACAATTTAACTCCAGGAGCTAAAAATATTATAAAACAGAGTCTAATACCAACAGATAAAGTAATCCCTCCACCATTATACAAAGCTAGAACTTGTAAAACAATTCGTCAAAGCAATGAAAACTACGGAGAGCAAAGCTTTTATGGACATATTCTAAAAGTTTTCTAAACTGTCTGATGTGAAAATAAGAGATGGTGTTTTGATAAACCACAAATTAGAGAACTTTTGAAAGACAATGAATTACAAAAAAAGAATGATTAAGGTGGAGGAAGCAGCTTGGCAAAGTTTTAGAGACATTACGAAAAAATGTCTAGGAAATAGGACAGAACCTAATTACGTGACATTAAAAATATGAGATGCCTAATGAATCTAAAGCGGCACTTTCTTCATTCTCATATTGAGTACTTTCTTGAAAATTTAGGCGATTTTATTGAAGAGCAGGGTGAAAGATTCCACCAGGATTTAAAAGATATTGAAAAGAGATATCAGGGTGTTTGGGAGATGTTGAAAGACTACTGTTGGTTTTGGAAGAGAGACACGTCAAACCAATACAAAAGAAAAGCACTACGAAAGTCATTTACAAATAAACGAACGCGTTATCACTCTAAAACACTCTTTGAGAATCGTGAGAGGAGAAAGGACTCACGTAAATCAAGCATCCCAAAGGGAACAGAAGCCTATGTCCACGTCGTTGTTCCTGGATGTCGCTAAATGTAGGTTATTACAATGCAGGAAATTTTGACCTTATTGAGTATTCGAATTATAGTTTTGGAGACCCAAAGTTTATGAGAAATAAGACTAAATATCAAACTTTCTGCAAAACAAGAATTAAGTCTCGAGATTACAGGCTCTTGATTGCTCGTGTAAGTCTTTTTGTTGTTACGGTTATAAGGTTATGGAATTTCTGGGTTATAGGGCTATAGGATGATGGGGTTATAGGATTATGGACTTTTGGGGTTATGGAGTTTTGAGGTATTAGGTTGTATGGAGTTATGGGAATGTGGAGTTATTAAATTTAATTCTACATGATTCGGGGTTTTATTGTGAAATGCTATTTTCATATGTTACACTTCAGAATTGTGGGGTTTATGGGTTTTGAGATCATAGATTTTGAGATTATGGGTTTTAGGGTTATAGGTTATCGCTCTCAAGGTTAATGAGCTATGAATGTATAGGGTGATAAGGTTTAAGGGTTGATATAGTTGGGTCTTATCGTTTCAAGCTGTTTTTTGAGGTTAGAAAAAACAACGCTGACATGATGGGCAAAACAGGTTTCGGTTTTAAATAATTTTAATTTATAATCCACTTGGTCTGATTTAAGGAACCCTCCACTCATTTTTTTTTTGTGGTCCTGTGTTATCAATAGGAAAAATTTAAATAACTTATTTCTAAACGAATTTCTTGACATTTTGAAATCAAGAATTTCAAAAACAGAGTTAAAAATTCACGCCATTTTCAAGACTGGTTCAGAAAGTGCCTAGTTTGTAGTAACATAATCAATATGTGAAAAACCATCTCGGCGGCGGAAACAACGCGTAGGAGCGTAAAAATTAAAACGCGTAAGTATTTCATTACAATCAATTCGTTAAATAGCCGAGATGCTACGTCTCTTCGGTGATCTTACAACGATTATTATTTTAATAAATTACAGCGATCTTTATATGTTAGAAGAACATAGTTATTCACGCGTTCAGAAGGTAGGTTACGAAGAGCATACAGTATAAATTGCTTCTGAACGCTTTCAATTCTATCTGATTGACACTGATAAAATCCAGATCTGAGAAGCGAATTTAAGAATAGACCGAATAAAGGACACATAAAGATTTTAGTGCGAGCGGGTCACAAAAGTCTTTATAATTGCGCTTAATAAAGCCTAATAAAATGTAAGCCTTAGCAAAGATAGAATCAATATGTTTTGTAAAGAAGAGATCAGAAGAAAAAATTATATCCACGTCAGACATGAACTCAACTCATTTGGCCACATTCAACAACACTTTGTAATTTTATACAATCAGAAATTTTAGAAATCGGAGCAAATATTTTCATATTATCCGCGTAAAGATGGTAATGTGCAAATTCAAACAGCCCCACAACATCATTAATAAATAATGAGAACAGAAGTGGACCAATGTTAATACCTTGTGGTAGTCCAGAAGTTACACGAAATAAATGAGAAGTATAGAATCATTAATCTTAACGTATTGTAACCGGCCAGAACGATATTCAACCATTTGATAGGGATGAACTTATAATTTGGTTCAAATCGAATGATCAATTTTATCAAAAGCTTTTGGAAAGTCAGTTTAAACTACGTCTACTTGTTGCCGGGCCTCTATTATATAAGTGACCACAGAACGCAGCCAGATAGGTTGTGCTGGCAAAATAAAAGATTTTACTTGGCTTCGAAAAGTTTTAAAATTTCACATCTTTTGCTAGATTTGTAAAACGGACGAATAAAGGATATTTTCCAGGGATCAGGAAAAATTCCAGTCCGAAGGCTTTCATTAAAGATGTTAGTCAGCGGAAGAGCTAAACTTTGTGCACAATTTTTAATGAGGATGGGTGGAATGCCATCATGACCAGCCCCCTTATTTAAAACAAGGAGAGACAAGCAGTCATAAACCTCCGTTTTAATGAATTGTAATAAATTATAATCAGTACAATTACAAGCAAGTGGAGATGTGTTTTGTAATGGAAATGATATCGCGGATGGTTCGTACATGGGACTTAAAATATTTGGCGAACAGATTGCAGATATCATAGAAATTCCAGAATTTTTGTTGGATTAGACGTCAAATCAACTTCAATCTGGAAATTTCGAGCTGCATCGAATCTAGAATACTCAGCACCTTGTAGAACCTACATAATGAATGAAATTTGTTACGCCGTTTTTTTAGGCGCAGTAGTTTCATATTGTACCACAGATCACGAACCCGAGGTTCGTTTTGATTTAAAGTGACATACCTTTCAACACCAGTCTTGAGTAGTTCGTTGAACAACGAAACGGCTTCCCAACGAAATTCCCAATCAGAGTTGACAAGAAATACGTTTAAAGAAGTGTGGTCAGCATACCTAAAATCAAAATGAAAATAATTATCAAAGGGAAAAGTTAGTATTGCATTTTTCATGAAAAATATTTATCATTATTGGAGTATGGTAGACGCTCCCACACCCATTAAAATCATCACATGAAGAAATATGCGAATACTTAACATCAGATGAAAATACCAAATCCAATAGTTTTCCTCGACTGTTGCTTATCTGGGTCAATTACTTGGTTGCTATACTAGCAAAGTAATCGGTGATGGCCAATTCTTTTTGATCGTTAAAAGACCGCGTGAGAACCATCAACATCTCTGATGAATCAATATTTGGGCGTTAGTTGTTAATTCTGTTGGAGTCATATTGCCGCAAAGATCATTAACTACCTTCACATGGCCTCTTATTAAGCGTTGTTTTAGGCGATACGTCGGCTTCATTCTGCCAAAAACAACCTTATCTGCAGTTTCTATTTTTTTTAAATATTAAACTAATATTCTCCTTATTCGTCTAAATCTCCTTCTGCAAGGAATTTACCATATTCTGCTGCGCAATATTAATTTGCTTATGATTGGGAATATCCCAGTTGAAAACATGTTTGGTAAAAACATTTTTAAGAAAATTTTGTTTTTAATTAGGTCCCTATAATCATTGCAGAACCACATTATGTTGGCGCATTTCAGCGTGACATTAAATGACGTGCGATCCACTTCTGCACAAACATAATGGTATTTAGCTTTCTACATTTCAGCAAGAGTTTTCCATGTAAATTGTTCGATATTATGAACCCATCTTTATTTTATGAGACAGTTTTTACCGAAAATGACGTCATTAATAATTTTGGGTTTCGATAGAAATAGTTAGAAATTTTGAAAAATGAATTAGTAAAAAATTGTTCAAATAAAAAATCGTTCCAAACCAAAGTTTCCTATATTTCCACCAGTAATATGTCAGAAAATAAAGTTGACCTTCAAATGACCTTCAACTAAAAAATGAATTTTGTGGTTGTATTACTCTTTTTTACTAACATGTTTGTTTAGCGATATACAGTATTCGTTTGTATCAATTCAAGTGATTCGTTATTACACACATATAGGCCATTAAATAACCAAAGAAGTCATTGAATGTTTCGTGTATTGAGCACCGTGTTCTTGTAGACCAAAAGCAAAATTTTTAATTAAAACAAGTTTTTGTACATTTTGACTGGTTTTTGTGTACGACATAGCGTAGGTTTTAAATCTTGATAAAAAATTTATAAAATAAATTCCCCGCACAATATATATATAGGGTATCCTAATCTATAATCGATAAATGTATAATTTTATTTTATGTAATTAAGTAATTTTATAGGTTCAAGAGGGAGAATACAATACTTATGTAAATTTGGTAACCCCGGGAAAATAAAACACCTACAATATCCTATATAGATTTCATCTTAAAGTTCAAAGTTTATTTGAACACCTCCTACATGCCGCGAATTCTGTGTTTACAGAGTGAAATTTTGTGAAACTTTTTTATTTGTCGTAACAAATTTAAAGCTTTTGACAAATTTGCATTATTTCAACTTTGACATTGACCAATATAATATACGAATATGTATATAATGCAAAAATCATAAAAGCATAAATTATTGGAATATGTCTCTACGGAAATTTCATATAATTGGAGTTTAATTGGAGTTAATATCGTATATACATAACATAAATCTTTAATATTTTACGGTTCAATAATTAACACTTAATTTAGCTTGTTACGGTATTCATGTAATTTATGTGTTGTTTGTTTGCTGTCACACTTGATAGCATCTTTAAATTATGTAGATTGAATTGTGTTAAATTCGTGTTTACAAGTTACTAGAATGGGAGAACGTTTGAATTCTCAACACCGTATGAATAAATTTAATTGATATTAGCTATTGCTTGCTAACTATTAAATAAGCTTAGATATTTTTTTATTCAAAGCAATACATGTTAACAAGGTCTTCCATTGTTTTACAGAATTAGGTTTAAAGGATTAAAGCTCTCTACACATAGCTAATCATTTTCTGATATGTCAAAGAAGTACTAAATCTAATCTAATCTAGTGCAACCAGTTTTCTGAACAAAATTTTTCTATTTGGTCAAGTCTTTTTTGGTTAAATAAAGATATCGCAAGAATAACTTTTCCAGTAAAGTCACTCATTATTTGATCCTTTGAACTCATCAGTCAAGCATTAGAGTTCCTCTTCATTTTGGACTTAATCTATCTCAGTAAATACGAACTTAAAGAGATACATTAACTCAAGTTCAAACGGTCAAATATTGAGTGGATTTTCTGGGTAAGTAGTTCTGACCAAGAATCAAAGATGCAAAGGGCGATGATCCTCCCAATTAAAAAAAAAATCAGTAAGCTTTAAGTAAATGTTGGTAGAGCAAAACAAAACTAAAGTATTTCGGTAGGTTTCGAGATAAAAACGGGGTCTGGATTTCGACGTATCGGCTTCGTCCGGAGCTATTTTTTTGTATTGCAAAAAAAAAACGAGAAGAGGTAATGTACAACGCTAGGCAATAGCGCAGAACTAAACCCCAAAATTTCTTCATCCTTCACAAATGACAATTGAAACATTTTGTGCGTTCTATTCTTTTGTGTGTTCTACTCTGTATTGCATACAAATATTAAAACCTCCCTTGCATTAAATTTCAGTTTTTTAACCCAACTTCAAAAATTAACAAATTTTCCAATTCCTAAACTAAATTTTTGCACTTTTCTAGGCGGAATTCGAGAAAAATTTGAGCAAGATTTGAAATTTTGAATTTAACCAATTTTTGATATCGGGCTTTCAAATCGTAACAATAATCGTAAATTTTCTCTCCCATATTCTATTTAAAACACCTATATGACATTTGCAGACGAGAGAGGACAAACGGATATTTTAACTTATTGTCGTAATATTCAAAAGCCCGAATAGCAAGATTCTTTAAAACGTTTCGTAATGTTG
Source organism: Tipula vernalis (assembly GCA_958295665.1). Lineage (NCBI taxonomy): Eukaryota > Metazoa > Arthropoda > Insecta > Diptera > Tipulidae > Tipula > Tipula vernalis. The sequence goes on along the minus strand of OY282558.1, from coordinate 22,041,165 downwards.
TGCTGAACTGGATTAATATATTTAGGAATACCGAAAAATGCTAAAAAATTTAAGATAATTTTGAATTCAGTGTTACTCTGTCATCGTTATTAATTAGATTACATATGATCTGTGGTGGTGAATGTATTGCCATTTATATAAACAAATAATTAATTTATATGATTGCAATGCGTGAGGCGCTACAGGACTCCTCCGCAAGTGAGTCCTCCTCCCTACGGAATATGTTTATGGCTGAAAACGAACATGTTTAAGTGAGCGATGAACTGATTTTACATGCGGTAAGCCGGTTTGAGCCGATCAATTTAAATGGTTTGATACTTTCCATTAATTGAAACGGTGAATTGTTTTCGAAGATGTCTTTAAACGGGCCTTCATAGGGAGTAAATAAGCCTGTGTGAACCTTGTCTGTTCTTACGAACACAAACTCACAGTTGGTAAGTGCCTTTGGAACAAAAATATCATCTTGTTTGGCTTGCCGTGTTGAATTCGGGATAAGGTTTTGCATAGTATCACTTGGTTGTTCGATAGCTGTGTCGCTAGTTGGAAGTGGTGTAAGAGGATTTTCGATGAATAACTCACCTGGTAGCTTGATGGTTTGTCCATAAACCAGCATTTCAGCTGGTGAGCACTTCAGATCTTCGTTCACTGTTGCTCGGATTCCAAGCATAGCGATTGGTATTTCCGAACTTCAATTGACTGTGTTTCCTATGGCCATTAACGCGGCTTTGAGGTGCCGGTGGAAACGTTCGACCATGCCATTGGCTTGGGGATGGTAAGCCGTTGTACGAATACGATGTGAGCCGAGGATATATTAAGGGGCACGCCAAATCGTGAAACGTAATTGTTGACAAAGTTGTGGCAATAGTTGCAGCTGACATATTAGTCATGCAATAAGCTTAGGGCCAGCGTGAAGTGAGCAAATAAGAATATCCAATAGAAGGAGGAAGTGGTCCTACTATATCTATATGGATATGTTCAAAACGAGCAGATGGCATTTGAAATTGTGTTACTAGGCCAAAAATATCGAGCAGTAATCAACTTACGAGTAGCACGAACACTGGGATGCGAAATGTTATGTAAAGTGTCGAAGATTGTTCGACGCAGTGATTGTGCGATGAATGGGCCGTACCCGGTTGATGTCTCGCAGATAATCTCGAGGCCAGGCAATTTAAAAAGCGCCAGTTGCATTGATGAACCGGAGCGACATTCGGAACCAGAAAGTAAATTCTGAAGTTCTAGGTCAGCTTTTTGTGTAATTGCTATTTTGTTTAAGTCGAATTGTGTCTCGACTGTGGCCGTTTCGTGGTCCGTTGTGCGAGAGAGTGTATCAGCAACAACGTTGTCATGTCCGTAAACATGCTGAATGTCTGTGGTAAATTGACTAATGTAATCCAAGTGTCTAGATTGTCTCGGATTACGATCAGTTTTAGGCTGAATTGCTCTAGTCAGTGGCTTGTGATCGGTGTAAATAGTAAACTCCTGACCTTCAACAAAATAAATTAAACTGAAGTGTTTCACAGCGAGATAAATTGCGAGTAATTCCCGGTCGAATGCAGAATATTTTTTTTCAGCATCCGAAAGCTTCCTTGAGAAGAATCCCAATGGTTCCCAACACTCCTTATTATACTGTTGCAGTACTGCCCCTACAGCAATGTTAGATGCATCAGTAGTTAAACTGAGTTTTCAGCCTTAAATGACGTGTGAATGCTTGTTGACATTCGCCGGTCCAAGAGAAATTCTTAGATGTTTTGGGCTTACGTAAAAGAACGGCCAGACGGCCGTGAACAGGTGCTAGAATTTCAGCAAGTTTTGGTATAAATCGGTGGTAGTAATTTACCATACCGATAAATCGCTGAATGTGCTTGATTGAGGTTGGAGCTGGGAACTCCCTAATGGCATTGATTCGTTCTTCAGGCGGCAGAATACCATTAGGGGCTATTTTGTGGCTAAGGAAATCAACAGTTGATACGCCAAAAACGAATTTAGAACTGTTGATATGAACATCAAACTCAGTTAACCTGTGGAAAAGTTGTACCAGGTGGAATTTGTGCTGTTCCTCAGATTGTGATGCCACAAAATAACCCCTAATGGTATTTTGTCGTTTGAAGAACGAATCAATGCCATTAGGGAGTTCCCAGCTCCAACCTCAATCAAGCACATTCAGCGATATCGATAATAATTCTAATAAAGTTTTGAATATTATGCGCATTATTTTCAATATTACTATGTCAAATGAAAATTTTCACATTCAATAGTTTCGACGGTAGCGACAATTAAAATTAGAAACGATGAAAAAACCAAACTTTCCAAACATATGGCAAATCACCGAGATATTTTCATAAATATTTGAATTTAAGCATCGTTTAAGAAAATCATTTTCATTTTCTTGTAATAATTAATTTATTTAAAGCAAAATTTACAAAATTTTCATAACAACATCATTCTGGTCAAAATGAAATAAAAGCTGGTTACTAAGTCAATATACATTACACAGATGGCAGTCATGACGGCAGTACAAATTTAGTAAAATCGAACCAAAAATTACCGCCTGGGGAAATTCCAAGTTCAAAAATTGTAGGAAAAAGAAAACAAATTGGCAAAATATTAAGTACGTGTGAAAATTTTGTCATTAAATAATTTTTTTTCGTATTTTTCTACAAACAACTTAGACATCTGATGTACACTAGTAAAACTAAAGATAAATTTAGCAAGTACTATTTTACTTCGTCAGAGCCAACTTTGATGTATTTTTCAAAATTTTAGTTCGAAAAATAAATTTCTGTATTTAACAGTTATCTAATACCAATATAGCCTTCTATGTTGTTGTTAAAGATATTTAGAAAACATTTATTTAAACGTTTTATAATATTTTTGCATTTTTCATTGAAAAACTTGAAGCTACAAAACATCATTTTTACTATGGATTCCTATGGCGAACAATAAAAACGTATACAACTAAAAAAAGCTTCTAAAAAATTCTGACGTAAGATTATGTCTATATACTCTAGAAGGCTCTGATATTACATATAAGTCATTTTGGAGGCGCTTTCTTGGATTTTCTCAAGAAAATTCGGAAATCATTAATCTCTGCTCCATTTTTAAATAAAGCTTTAAAATTTGTTCTTTAATTTGAATAAGCTTCAATAAACCAAATTAAATCTGATGCTTTAATTAAATGTATAAGTTAAGTTCATCAGTAATATATAGAAACGAATGACATAATATTATGGCATTAAGAGAAATTCGAAGAATTTTGGTGTTAATAGGAAATCTTACAAACAGTCTAAATAATCCGCGCGTTAATGTGAATCAAAATGATTTCAAATATATTTCATTAAATTTCCTGGAAATTATATTTACCGTACCCTTGTGCGCCCAACGTATACTTGTCTTCACTTTGAAAATATATTTTTCCCCATATACATAATGTATGTGTAGCCTCAAAAATCTATCATAAACGTTGGTACATGACAACAACGACACAACATATTCGATTAAATGAATCGACATTTTATGCGAATATTGTCACAAATAAAGTATTTTGTGCTGTGCAATGAAAGTAAAATGGGAGAAGTGAATGGGTGAAAAAAATTTATTTGAAATCAATACAATATACATACATATGGTATGTATATTCATCTAAAGTATAAAGCAGGAGCAGCAAGCTTACAAAAAAAAAAAAAAAAACTTAATAAACTCTTTCGCCTTTTTCTTTAGATAATAACACACACCAGCATCCCATAGTTAAAATAAACACTTTCGCAATATTAAAATAAAAGACTCGAGGCTATTCATTTTCTTATTTATGTTGGTATACTGTTATTATTATGATGGCTCTTATTATTATACTTTTACTATATACATTGCGAAAAGCAACATTATTGATGAATCGTGTAACCTTTTGTACTCTCGATCCAAGTAGACACCCACACACACATACACACACACTTCGGATAATAGGAATACATAATGATCAGGGTATAGCGATGGGGTTTTTTTTTATTTTCTGTGTGCGATATTATTTGCCAAAAAGATTTTTTAGTGCGTGTATAAATATTTTTCCAATTTCTCAGCATCATCTCGAATAACATCAACACTAAGTTTTACACAAAAAATAATTTTTTTTTTTTTTTTTGCGAGATGAAAAGAAAATTTATTTTTTTGGACGCAAATTTTCATTTCCAAACGAAATGAAAAGAAAATCTATATTTTTTAACATAAATATAAAAAAAAAAAATTTTAATTTTTTTTTTTGGTTGACTAAACCTTCTCCGAAAAACGAAAAGTTAAAATAGAAAATGAATCGAACACGGATTCACAATCTAATAATTTATAAAGTAAGGGTTCAGTAGTAAAGTTTCAGTAGTAAAATGGATCTATCCAGGAAAATCCATTTCCATTTGTGTATGGAGCGGCAAAATTAAATTTTTACTATTCAATTTAACTGTGTGTGTGTGTTTGTGTATGCTGTGTTGTAAGTATATGTTGTGTTTGCCAATCGAGCATGAAACTTTAGAGATTTTTGTATGTTTTGTTGTTGCTATTGTAATAAATAATACTACTAGCTACTTAGTTTCAAAGTTAGTGATGAAGAAGTTGTTTGTTTATTAGATGAGGTATATAGATAGTGTATGGTTCGGTACAACAAAAAAAAATCTTTCTATAAATAATTTCCAGATCAGTGAAATCAAAAAGGGAAATGTACATATTTCTGTAAAGCATTGTTTTGTGATTGATCGAATTATAGGTTTAGGATTATTTATTGGGCCGTCTATATTGCATTATCGTGTTTACGAGAAACTGTTATGCCCTAGTTAAATAGAAATAGGTTTGTGAATAGGCAAAAATATGCGTAACGGTGCAGAATTTTATTTCGCAATCAATGCTATTTGTTTAGATCTACTATGTATCAATGCCATCAGTTTCTATGTTCTGGCAGACTCAAAAAATCATAATTTACTGATTTCCTCTGTTGTTCAGTTCTGGTTTTCTTTTACGATTATTACTTCTTGTATATCGATTTGACAGAGAATATAAAGTGTTGTTCTTACTTGACCATAAGGGAAGTTTTATATGCCTGACATAATTTTATGATATTGAGTTTCTCAATGGAGATGTTTCAAAAAGTTTTGCAATTTTGTGGAGATTTTGTATGCCCAAATTTTCTACCTAACACCTTATTTTTTCAATATCTTAATAAAACTTGCACTATTAACAAACATCAACATCTCTATGCATCTCAGTTTATGTATCTGCTGTCTGAATGTCAGTGCATTAACAAAGACATACCTTTTTTATTGTAAGTAAAATTGTGACTGACTTCGTTGGGTATCTCGTCCACACAACCACGATTTTATATTTTTATTTCATTTTATTTTGACTGACAAACTTTTATTTTTAATGAAATTGGGGCTTAAACATCACATTTAACGTTCGCGTACCAAGAATTTATTTGAAAAGTTGTATGGTCAGACCATTATGAATTTTTTACTCTAATTTGAATTAATTAATTAATTTGTGTAATTCATGTAAGAAATTACACGAATTAATTAATTAATTCAAATTAGAGTAAAAAATGGGTACTTGTTAAAATTTGCTTACCCAGGAATAGAGAGAGCTACATATGTGAATGTGACGAAGAAAAATATGTGTAAGAGAATTTGGCTGTATTAATACAATTCGCTAATACAACCTGCACATTACATTCTGTATATATGTATAAAATGTAAATTGTGGTAAAATAGTTCGAAACTGGATTAAATTCTCTTACAATTTTCGGACATATTAACTTCAAATAAATTAAAAGTTGTGTAGAGAGTTAATAATATAAATTTTTTCGCCAGTTTTTCTTTTGTTTCTGTAAATTTCTATCATTAGGCAACCAATCAACGTAGTTTATTTCGTAAATAAATTTCTCCTTCCGAATAAATTTTTTTTAAATTAGTGATTTTCCCAAGATTAATTCTTACAATTGGCATTAGAGGCGCCACAATCTACAAAAAATATTTAAAAAAAATGACAAACGCGCGTCGTAAGAGCCAATGGTGGTGAAAAATTATTTATATATCAAGTAGCATAGACAATTGGTGTAAAGTAAGTTTTATTCTTAAATTATTATTAATTCAAAATAATTTATTTGTGAAAAACATATTTTATTAACAGTGGTAATATTAGAAATTTTGTAGAAAATTGTAAGCAAACACGCAGTATTACAATTCAGGCACAATTTAAACACACGTTTTTATTCAATGAGACTTGAAAAAGCGATTAAGATACATTGACTGGTTATAAAGTATGTATAAAAAAATATAAAGGCTAAGTTACACTAGGTGGTTTGGCGACTATTGGAGGGAAGTTTGGACCAAAGTTGAGTAGATTACTCTACCAGCTCCGTAACCTTCCAGTAGGGTGCGCATCACGTGAGCTGTTCTGGTCTTGTCATTAGGCAGCTGCGTGATGGGTACAATTGTGGAAGGGGTAACCTGTTCTCAATTCGCAAGTGTACGTACTGCCTCCTAGTGGAAACCACTGGTAGCTAAGGCCATTTGGCACATTTTTGGCCATTTGGCACAGGATAAAGTACGGCGCTAAAGGAGAAAACCTTGACAAAAAACCCTAATCTAAGGTGGAACAGCATATGCCAATGGATGAATGGCTGATAGGTTAATCAGTCCAAAATATGCGGACTTTGGATACTAGGCACCCTCCAGTTTTATTTAGCCTTCCTATAGTAAAGCTGGGTGACCTACAGGCGATTTGCAATTCCCAGCAACTCGTAAGAGTAAAATCAAACGGAATACGGGGCAGGAGTAGGAAAATACGGGAGTGGGACAACCCTCCCGAGGTCCTTGAGCTCCAATGCTACCGTCTTTCTAGCGGAACTACATGCTGTAGTAAACATCCAGGAGGGAGAGCAATAAGCCCAGATAGTATGTATCACGTACCGGGAGGCAGTATTGTCAGGTTCATTAAGAACCTGAATATTGACTGGACGGATAATTACGCAGGGTCCAGCACAATAGATCTTTTAGGTCGCAGTGTGAAGTGGCTGATTGCCCGCATAGCCCTCCAATAATAATAATAATAAGTTACACTACAAACAGAATAATTTAACTTGAATGAACTTAGTGACAATTAGCAAATTAAATCGTATAATTTGTATACATACACAAAAACACTCCTCCTTAATCTAAAATTATTTTACTTCTTAATTTCTGAAATTGATCTTTTGCAGTCCCTTGGTTAATAAACCAGCCCCATATTTTCCGTTGGGCAAAAACGACAAACAACTTCTTTTTTTCAATGTATTCCTTAACAAAATAAATCCTCAGATCGATATGCTTGAAGCGATTAGTAAATTTTTCAGTCTCGATCCACTTCAGTACACTTTGATTATCTTCATATTTTATTGTGCAATCATCACCGTTCCAGTTCAAATCACTTAACAATCGTTGGAGCCACACAGACTCTTTACAAGCTACTGCTAAAGAAACAAATTCGGCTTCTGTACTTGATAAAGTCACACAATTTTGTCGTTTACATGACCAACTGATTGGTCCACCAAGCAGAAAAATATAACCAGAATTCGATTTACGACTTGCACGGCATTCAGCCCAATCTGTATCGGCATATATCCGAGCAAATTAAATTCCTCACATAAACTACCCAGCTTTAGCTTCAAACTTAAAGTGCCCTTCAAGTAAGTAATCACTTTCTTTAATTGATTCCAATCTTTTGTCGTTGGTTTGGCCAATTTTTGTGATAAAATTGTCACGGCGGCTGCGATATCAGGTCTGGTATTGGTGCAAATATAGAGCAAACATCCAATAGCAGCTCGATATTTGTCAATGTTAACAAATATTTCATCACATGGATCTTTATGATACGTATGTTGGACTAAGTGGAATATCGGATTCGTTTGCTTGATCCAAAGTGAATTTCCTGACAACGTTCTTTATATATTTTAACTAATCCCAAGATAATTACTGATTTCGCCCAATTTTTCAATTTCAAAATGTTTTCTTAATTTATCCTCAACTGTTTTTGACAAAACTTTCGAATTGCTGATAATTAAAATATCATCAACGTAAATCAATACATATACTGCTTCCTTTGATGACGGATTTTGATACGTATACAAACAATTATCCGCAGTACTTTGTTTTAAATTGCATTTAATAAGAACATTGTGTAAAGTCTCATTCCACACGCGAGCAGATTGTTTCAAACCATAGAGACTTTTCTTAAGTAAACAAACTTTGTCTTCTTCACCTTGTTTCACGAAACCAGTTGGCTGACGCAAATGCCATATATTTCTTCTTGTAATTCTCCATTCAAGAAAGCGGTTTTTGCATCATAATGGTACACTTTCATTTTTCGATTAGCAGCAATAGATAATAACTTACGAAAAGTAGTATGGCGCGCGACGGGTGCGAACACCTGATTATAGTCAGTTCCAAACTTCTGACTGAAACCTTGAGCAACCAACCTTGTTTTGTATCTTTTTAAACTTCCATCACTATCCGTTTTCAGCTTATATACCCATTTAAATCCAATAGTGTTTTTACCTATTGGTAAATCAGTCAGAGACCAAGTATTATTGTCGATTAAGAAACTTATCTCATCCTCCATAGTCTGAATCCATTTATCCCGTTCATGACTTAATATTGCATCATTATAATTTCCTGGTTCACCATTTATGACTACATTTACTTCCTCAATATAATATTTAGGGACAATACCTTTATTTGGTCGATTTGAACGACGTCTTACTACTGTATTTGAGTTGTTAACAACTGGATCATCAATAACATCTATTTCACTCGCTATGTCTTTTCGATTTATTTCACCCGGCTCCTTTAATTCATCTACAGCACCCAAATTGTGATTGTCAATAAATTTTTCCGTAATTTCTAAATCCGCATCGATACGTTCTTCAATATCATTCTGGTCAACACCGGACTTCTTTATGTCATTACTATTATTCAATTTACAAGAGGAAACATTAACATCATTCATAAACTTAACATCTCTTGAAATCACAACTTTCTTTGTCGATGGCACATATAAACGATATGCTTTTGATTTAACATCAAAACCTAGCAAAATGGCTTCTTTTGCCTTTACGTCGAGCTTCCTTCGTTGTTCGTCAGGAACTTTAACGAAACATTTGGATCCAAAACGTCTTAAGTTCATATAAATAGGTTTTCTTTTAAACCAATAATCATAAGGAGTTTTATCTACATTTTCCCACGGAAGCCGGTTTTGTAAAAAAATCGCTGTCATGACTGCTTCACCCCAGAATCGTTTTTCCATATTTGCATCAAACAAAATACACCTAGTCATTTCGATCAATGTGCGATTTTTCCTTTCCGCTATCCCATTTTGTTGAGGTGAACATGGAGCAGTACGTTGAATTATAATACCTTCTTTATTTAAATAATCAATGATATCTTTACTCATGTATTCGCCGCCTCTATCACTCCTAATCGCTTTTATCTTTTTACCAAACCGATTTTGGACCAATTGATGAAACTCTTTGAATTTGTCAAATACTTCTGATTTTTTTGACAACAGATAAATGGTTGTGTATCTAGGGAAATCATCGACGAATGAAAGTACATATCGCTTACCCGCATGCGAAGACGTTTGCATAGGTCCACATATGTCGGTGTGGATAAGATCAAGAATGTTCGTTGATCTCAAATATGACTCCTTCGGAAATGGTAAACGTGCCAATTTACCCTCAACAAACACTTGACAATCATGACTACATTCTGGATCACACTGTAAAATTGACATACCTTCAACAAGCCCACTTGTTGGAATCCGCTTTACCATCTCAATATCTCGATGTCCCAATACACGGTGCCATTGATGTACACATAATTTTTCCTTATTCTGAATCAAATTTACTATATTGTTCTGCGTTCTCATAATATACAAATTGTTCTTAATATCAGCAACCGCAATCTGATGTTTTCCATTTGGTGACCATATTTCACAGCTACTTCCAGAGAAATCAACGTTAAAACCTCCTTGTGTTAGCTGTTTTACAGAGATCAAATTACTTTCAATTGATGGTACATACAAAACATTTTCAATCATGACCTTCGTTGCTTTGCTATTATTATTTATAAAATTAACAGGAATCTTTCCTTTACCAATTGCTTGCACAACATCTCCATTTGCAACAGAAACTTTTTCTTTGTGTGAATTATCAAAATCAATAAAACTTTCGCGATTACAGTAAATATGGCAAGTAGCACCGGAATTTAGAATCCACCCATCACTTTTACCAACCAAAAATAAATAGTCTTTGCTAATCTTCGTTAATCTTTGTTTTCAACCACATTTGCGTTTTGTCCATTTTTACTCGATTTATTATCCTTTTGTGACTGATGAAATTTTCTACAATTTCGTTTAAAATGTCCAACACTACCACAATAATAACATTTCAATTTTTCACTCCCTCTATTTGTGTTTGAAAATTGTGAACGTTGAATATAATTATGCGTTGAAACTTTTAATGCCGAACCTTCTTTCCTCGTTCCACTATCACGCTCATTTCGTCTTCGATATTCTTCAATAATCGTTGATTGCACACAACTGGTTGACAATTCTTCCTTATTTTTACTTTCCATTGCGACGATTAATGTATCGTAGCTGCTAGGTAACGAACCAAGTAATGTTGCATTCATAAAAATATTTGAGGTTAGTTTGCCATCACCCAACGCCAGAAATTGTTGAAATAATTCATTCATATTTTTAATATGAGCCTCAATATCGCCATTTTCATCAATTTCACATACTGCGATTCGTCTACCATTAGATTTATTGTGTCTATAGCTTCGCCGTTCTTTTCATCCCACTTTTCATCTGCATTAACAGGTTTCACATCTTTCACATATTCCCATAAACCTTGCACCTTTAATATTGTTTCGGCGCGGAAAGCCCAATTAAAATAATTTTTATCTATTAATGGCGTGAAAGAAAATTTCACATTGCCAAATGAAACAGCCAATATAATCCACTTATAATCGATTAAAATACGTATGATACTATTTTCACTATTACATCTGGGCCCATAACCTATTAGAAATTTTGTAGAAAATTGTAAGCAAGCACGCAGTATTACAATTCAGGCACAATTTAAACACCCGCTTTTATTCAATGAGACTTGAAAAAGCGATTAAGATACATTGACTGGTTGTAAAGTATGTATAAAAAAAAAATATAAAGGCTAAGTTACACTACAAACAGAATAATTTAACTTGAATGAACTTAGTGACAATTAGCAAAATAAATCGTATAATTTGTATACATAAAATTATCGTGAAATTATATAAAATAAATTACATTTTAGATTATTATTCCAACAGGCAATACCTATAAAATATATGCTTACATTATTTTCACTAAATTAATTAAGAATTAATTACAAAAGTGCCTTGAAAGTAGTTGTTTACATAATATGACGACGGATGAGACATTTGACATTTCAAATTCATTAATAATTGGCCATTGCATTGCGGTGGCAATTTTATTTATTTGATGACAATAATTATGACATCCAGGCACAGAACACATTCTTTTATTTAGCCATTCTCAAATAAATTTAAACAAAATTTTTAGGCTGTTTTATAACGATGTCAGTACAACAAAACCTCACATGTCTTTTTATGAATTAATTGATTTTTTCAAATTAAGTATAGTCTTGTTTCTTATGCAACCAATATAACAGGTTTTGGATGTTAAATTATTGTCAAATACGACTATTTTATTAATTATACACACAGGACACTATTTTTATATGTAGTTCAATTCAAAATAAATTTTCACCACCATTGGCTCTAGTTCGAATAAGCTCCCCCAGATGTTAGCCATTTTGCGTTAAAAGGCGAATACGAAATATGACATTTAAAAACAAAATTATTGACGATTGGACTGTCATGATTTTGCACGCAGAGCGTAGGGTTTAATTTAATTCCGGTAGTTAATAAAGGAGTGTGCCTTGCGATAAACATCGAATTTTTTCTTTAGAATTTAAAAAATTTTATTACTTTTCAATTTAATATTAATTTTTTTTTTCTAGTGTTGTTCTGGTTAGTTTAATTTTATTTGTGCTTTTCTTTACAAGAAGTGTAACGCGAACTGTTGGTTCTGTCCATTATAATGGCAGCCAACGTGTGTTTTAAGTGTGACAGTGTTGCTCGGGATAACGGAATATGGTGCAGTGGTCAATGCAATTTAATTATGCATTATAAATGTGCAGGCTTGAAGAAATCAGCTTGTGACTTGATATCCAGTTCCAATAATGTTCATTGGTTCTGCGACAATTGCATCAATATTTTTAAAGTACATAATGATAAACTATCAGAATTAGCAATGCTTTGTAAAAACATTGATATGACAGTCAAAAATATTGAAAAGTGTTCTAAGAGTAGTTTGCTTCAACAAGATTCTGCTCAAAGTATTTATTTGTGCGCGAATGATTTACTCGGTAGTCATGATAAACAGTGTGATGATTTAAGCCGAAGTGATGTGAATGGTGATGTATATGTGTCGGTACCTGAAAGTCTGCCAAACGTGGCGATTACAGCACATGCTATTTTAACTGATGAAATTCTTCCAAATAATTCCACAAATGTAACTGTTTCAGTACCTCGACAATCAGCTGGTACGATACCAATGGAATGTTTCACCAGCCAGTTGCCAATCTGTTTCTGATACAACTGGATTGCCGATTTGTCAATCTACATCTGAAACTAGTTCATTGCCGATTTGTCAACAGATGCATCGATCTGTTGATATACTGTGAAAACAAAATGGCTGCTTTGCCGCTGTTTCTGCACAAAATGAAGTAGTACCTGCAGTCAAGGATAAACAGGGACCCAATGGTAACAAAAACCTTGCGGTTAATGTACATTTTAACCAACATATGTCGTCGTCACGAACTACTAGATCTAGGGGTTCGTCATCCACAACAAATGCTGAGACAGTTGCTGCTACCCAATCAGTAAGTGTTATTAATAATATCAATTCTCCCAAAATTATTATTGGGAGTGGTGGTTTCGATGCTACTCTGCGCACTGTCGAACCTGTTAAATGGATTTTTGTTTCACGTCTGTGCAAGGATGTTGGTGATGATGATATGTTTCGGTATTTGAAAAATAAATTTGAGATTGATAAACCCTTCTTGGTTCGGATGAGGCGAAGGGATAACCGTGACTATGTCTCATTTAAAATTGGTGTTCCTGAGAATAAATTCAACCGGCTGTTGGACCCCTCATTGTGGCCTCCTGGTGTATTTATTAAAGAATTTTTAAATTATCGTCGGAATTCGTCGAATCATTTTTTAGTACCTCGGTCGGCTTTAACTGTTTAAAGCCAGCATTTAACTCAAAGTCAAGTTCAGTTTTAGTAAATTCTAATACTTATTATTGTAAACATTCTGTAACCAACATCTTTAGTTTCTCTGTTGTCCATCAAAACATTCGTAGCATGCGCGAAAATTTTGATAAACTGGTTGTAAATTTGAGTTCATTTGATGAATACCCATCTATTATTTTTCTTTCGGAAATTTGGATTTTTGATCATGAGTTAAATTATTATAATCTTCCTAATTATGAATGTATAGGTTGCTGTAACAATAATTATAGAGCGGGTGGTGTTTGTGCTTTTTACGATTCAAGTTTGCAATGTGTTAGTGAAGCTATTTCTTTAAATTCTGCGGATGTTTTAAAGTTATCTGTTTCATTAAATAATAATAATTATATTTTTGTTTGTGTGTATCGCCTACAATTTATTCCAATTTCATCATTTATTTGTGAGTTTTCAAATTTCATCTCGAAAATTAAAAATCAAAATGTAATAATTGTTGGTGATTTGATCATTGATATTTTGAACTTTCCAGCTTCCTGTAATGATTATATGTTTATGTTGTCGTCAAATGGATTTCTGTCACTTATTAATTCTGCCACAAGAGTTACTAGTAATACTGCTACTTGCATTGATCACTGTTTTGTCCGTGTTAATAGTGGTGCTACTTTGGATGTATCATTGCATAATTTACACATTCCGGACCATGATTTGGTTAAAATTGATATAGAGATTCTTGGTAATTATGTTAACGAAAAAGAATTGGCGTACAGCAAATTTGATATTATTAAATTTGAATCATTAATCTCGTCACTTGATTTTTCTAGTTTATTAAGTCTAAGTAACCCCACATCAATTTTGACCAATATGGTTTCAATGCTTTCAAAAGTAGCTGATTCATGTTCCAAAAATGTAATTAGGCATAATTCAAACATAAAGCTTAAACCGTGGATTTCTAACAAGTTGGTACTTTTAATAAATAAAAGGCGAATAAAAAACTGTATAATTATTATCTCAAATTGTGTAGCGGAATCAATGATTCTATAGTTTCTGTTAAAGATAACTATTTTAGTAGGAAATTTAATGAATGTGGTAAAGATTGCAAGAAGACCTGGTCGGTTATCAAAAGAATTTTGTCTATTAACTCAGAGATTTTGTCTGACTCTGTATCAATTGCTAACGATTTTGGTTTTTATTTCTCTAAAATCGTTAGCGATTTGAGATCTCCTAACTTTTCTGCCCAAAGTATGAGTCCTAATGATTGTTCTTACTCTACTGAAATGTTTTGGATACATTTTTTATTAATCCAGTCGAGGAATCAGAGATTATTGGTATTATTAATGGACTTAAATCAAGTAATGCACTTGACATTCTTGGTCTTAGCTCGAATATGCTAAAATTAGTGGTTATAGCAATTGCGCCAGTTTTAGTACAATTCATTAACCAATGTTTTGTAAATGGTGGTTTATCCCTAATGTTTTAAAAACTGCAATTGTTACCCCTTTGTTTAAAAAGGGTGATATCATTATTAAGCACAGTTATCGGCCCATTGCATTGCAACCCACAATTTTGAAGATCGTTGAAAAATCGATGAAATCCCATATTGAGAAGTTTTTGGACAAATTTGAGTTTCTTAGTCCTCATCAACACGGCTTTAGATCTGGCAAAAGTACTAAATCTGCGTTAATTAATTTCTTAAATGGAATTCATATTAATCTGAATGAGAAGAAGTTAGTTGATGCAGTCTTCATCGATAAAAGAGAGCCTTTGATATGGTGAATCATAATCATCTTCTGCGTAAGCTCCAGTCTATTGGTTTTAGAGGTGTATCACAGAAATGGTTCAAGTCTTATCTCAGTAATCGAACATTTATGGTTTGGATTGATAAATCGCAAAGCATTCCATTTATTATTGAACATGGTATTCCTCAGGGTTCTGTTCTTGGTCCTATCTTGTTTTTAATTTACATAAATTCAATTTTTGACTTCAACTTAAACGGTAAAATTGTTGCTTTTGCTGATGATATTGCATTAAGTTATTTTGATTTGACTGTTAATGACCTAACTAACCAAATAAATTCTGACATGAAAATTCTTCGCACATGGTTTGATAATCACTCCTTGCTCTTAAGTGAAAAAACTAAGGTAATGTTCTTCAAATTGGTTGGTGATCCTTATCGAAGTTTCATCCCCGAGATTTTTTATCATGTACGTAATTGTGACTTACGTAATTGTAGCAGTTTTTGTATTAAAATTGAAAATGTTCGTTTATTTAAATATTTGGGATTGAACGTTGATGCAAATTTAAACTGGAAATCACATGTTCAAGTTGTCAAAAATCAAGTTAATTCTGCATTACGTGCAATTTATTTGATACGTAAATTTTGTCCATCCAATGTTTTACTCAATTTTTATTTTGCTTGCGTGGACTCTCGCATCAGTTATGGTTTACCATGTTGGGGTGGAGTTTATTTTGATACCATTGAACCACTATTAATTTTACAAAAGTGTATTATTCGGGTTATGTTTTTCAAGCGTCGATACGATCATTCTTGGCCTATTTTCAATGCCTGCAAAATTTTGCCTTTCACGTATATATTTTTAAAGTGTTAAGATTGTTTTATTTGCGAAGTTGTCATCGGTTGCCGCGAATTGTTTACACATATCAAGTTCGGAATAATTATCGAAATTTGTACTCTGTTCCGCCATTTTCATCTGAATTATTTCGTAAATATTATATAGTTTCTGCGCCCACTTTTTTTAATCGATTGCCGCTTCATATAAGAACGATGATTTATGATAGGAAATTTTTGCGTTTGGTCAAAGACTGGATACTAGAAACTAAAGATGTGGGGTTTATGTTTGCTAAATAATTTTTGTTTTGTATAATTTTCTTTTTCTTTTAACGTACTGTGGTTTTTAATCTTTTGTCTTTATTATATATATTTTTTTTTTGTAAATTTAATTTTTAACACTTGGGTTAATCGTAACTGTCGTTTTGACAAAGATTATCCAATCTTCTTAATTTTTTTTTTTTGTATGACTTTAGAAAAACAAAAATTAAAATAATTGTATATTTGAATGGTTGAGAGAAATAAATAAATAAATAAATAAAATAATAAATAAGTTTCACTTTCCATATGCTTTATATGGAGAGAAATGTCATTTCATGCAGAGCGTAGGGTTTACATTATTTCCGATAGGTATCGCATTTTGCAGTTTTCCAATCGCCAATTCAAACATTTTTTTTTTTGCGATTTCCCAATAGATCATGTTTAAATGTCAAATTTTCTTAAACTGCAAGAGCTACCATCTTTCGGAAAACTTCGAAAGCATAAGCAACTTTCACATAATGCCACTAGGTGTCACTAGCATGCATTTTGTAAACATAAGCAAAAATATTTTCGTGTTATAAAAGTGATTATTATTAATACGTTATAATTAAATTAGTTTTGAGGACTTTTTATAAACGTCCTTTTAAAAAACGTCAATAATATTTTCTTGGATTTTGTAGTGACATCTAGTGGCAAACGCTCTGTACTTTTTCTTTGATCGTGCTGCCTCTTTCGGAAAACATGATCTATATCAAAAACGAATGGATGTAAAATTTGGGTAGGCCGCTTGTCGAAGACCAACTTTTTCGAAGAAAAAGTAACGCAATACTTGTTGATCTGTTTCTTTCAGTTATATAATTCATTACGTTTGTATTGCACTCAGTATAAAATAAAAAAATACAGAAAACTTCGAAACATAACCTCACTATTTGAACCAAATTCATGTTTCTGATTCAGCTTATTTAATAGGTTCTTTAATTCAAACATCGCAATATGTATCTAATAATTAAATCTAATAATATAAACGTCATGTTTATTCTATAAAATATAAATGGACACCTTGTTTTTACACATAAATGTTGAGATGAAAATCAACATTTTTCATGTTTTTATATGTAATTTTTCACATATAAATTTTACTGTCCCACGGTATACAGCAGCGCTGCCCAAGTGAACAAAGATAAAACCAAAAATTGAATTTGGCTACGTTTGAAAAAAAATATTTCCGGAATGTTTGATCAAAAATTTTTCGAACTACAAAGTAGATTTTATCTTATTGATACTGTACAATTAGTATGTGTTTGATCTGATCGCGGACGATTTCGGAAGGATTATTCCGATCTTGATTTTAAGGGTATATACTATATTGTTAGATTGTTCAGATTATTCAAAATTATATTGTGACCTACAACCTTGAGCTTAGATTTGCTTGATATTACGGATTTATAGTCAATTCGAGATTTTTTTAAATTCTAAGATTATTCGAGACTTTGGGATATTTAGCTTCTGCTCCAGAGATTTATCGGATTTCAAGTTTAATTCGAAATGTTTGGGCTTTAATATTGAGTTACCGGATCCAAATGCTGTTACACTTAATTCAAGATTTTGTGGGATTTAAAGAATACTAAAGAATCTTCGATATTTTTGAGAATTTTGTGATTTTCATGATCAGTTTTAGGATTTTCGAAGGCTTATCGATTATATTCCGATCACGAACCAAAGCGAGATTATAAGAGAGATTAATCGAACTCGATATGTATATTGGAAATGGGATGCTAAAATGGTGTTTTGAAAAAATTCTAGAATTTGGCCAACTAGGATGGGAGATATTGGCTTTTTGTAACCGCATATGATAAAATTCGACGTATTCGATGGAAATAGGTTTCTATAAAATGATTTTTAGATATAGTTCTGGAATACGGCCGATTACGGCTTTTCCTAAATCCATTTTGAAGAATTAATTTCAGTGCGAAAAAGTAGAATGGGAATGGGGTCCTAAAACGATTTTTAGATGAAATTCTGGAATAGGGCCAATGTGGGAGAAACTTGGCATTATGGCCAATTAGTATATTTAGAACTATGGTATGATAAAATTCGACATTTACTTTTGGAAATGGGATTCTAAAATGATTTTTAGATGTTCATGAATTACAAAAAAAAAAATATGTTTTCTATTCTTCAATATGTTTGCTTTCTGAAGTCTGTGGTATTTCCAATCAATAATATTTTCCTGGTAAGTACCAGGTTCCCCTGCTATTAATTATAATAAATGATAACCTAACTAAAGACAAAAGTTTTAAATTTGTTAAAATTATTTTAATTCGTTCGATACCTTAGATTACGCTTCAGGATATATAGCAATTTCAACATTTCTAGGAATGGCAAAATTTTATAAAAATATATAGATTTTTTCTAATTCACACTCAACAAAGCCACTTACCATTGGATTGCTTTGACTCCAATTTTGCACGCTGTTTGCTTTTTGGATGTTTTATGGCTCTTATTTGGTAGATTTATGTTAAGATTCTACAACCTTCTTACAAAACTTGTTACTTCAATTCTTCATCCTCATAAATACCTTCATCAAAGTTCCACCACAAATGTGAAACAAAATGTCGTGTATATTATGTCAGTGTGCCGTTTTATCTGGTTACCGTCGTTACGTTAGTTCTTGCAATACGGTGAAAAATGCAAGATGCCATAATTTATAAGTCGTCAGGATAAACTTATGGTAATTTTATTTTTCAAATGTGCCCGATCGATAAGAGCATTTTATAGTATAACAAAACAATAAAATTAAAAATTAAAACAATTAAAGTTTAATCAATTTTTAACCCTATTATATTTTGTTTATGTTATTCTAATGTTTATGTTTAAATTAAATGTGAATGGTATGTATCCAGATATTTGCATCGAACTAACGTACATAGTTTTAATTATTAGAATAATATATTATTTTAACCACTCGTATCACAAAAAAAAAAAAAAAAACATTTTGTTGATAAAATAATTTTGCAACCCGAATACAAAAAAACAATTAAAAGTTTGCATTAACAGAATTATTACACTTGGTACTGGTTCTTTTGTACGTAGATACAATATGTATAGGCAAACAAAAAATTCGACCATATATTATATTTTGACATGTTTAAGAGTTATCAGACGTCTAGATCGTCCCTTAACATATTTTTTTGTTGTGCTTTCAACACATTATATGAATATTACGAGTATGTACGTCCTCGTCCAAATAATTTCGTATAGTACAAGAGAGATAGTTTGTTGATACAAAAAAAAAACTTTTTGGAAATTTAATGATTAATTCTGGCTATATATTATGTTCTGATTATATTATGTACATAAAAGAATTTTATTTTATGTGGCAAGCGTGTATATACTTACATGCACCCAAAGATGGGCAGTTTTATAATTTTATCATTTGTCTTTACATAATAAAATGTTCGAATCTGGTTCAGTTTTTTTTTATACTTAAAATAGTTCTATAAATTATTCAATCTATTTTTAAATATTATTTATTAAATGAACCGACTATATAATAAGATTGGCAGTTATAAAAACCCTAATCGTTTAAATTAAAAAAAGGTTGGGAACAACTTATATCTACGATCACAATTAATTTGGGAATTAAAAATCAATTAAATTTCATATTGAATTGAATCATATAAATTATTTAATACTAAGCTTTTATTGGAATTCTCTAAGTTACGCAATTTTTTTTTTTGTAGTAAAAAGTATTAGGTTTAGCACCAAAGTGAAGTTCTTTGCAAATAACAGAACGATTTTCCACCGAAAAAATTTGTCCAACAAAAATCAAAAGCCCCAAAGTCAAATGATTTTTTCCAACGTCCATTGTATGCACTTGATGCAAAAATTATCAAATGGCGTGTCCCTAAGGTCGGCCATATAATTAACTAATAATATTTTCATAATTTTGCATCAAGTCCATACAACGGACATTCGGAAAAAATCATTTGACTTTAGGACTTTTCAACAAATTTGGTCGTCGGAATATCGTCCAAAAGATTGATGATAATAATGTTTGTTGTTACATCAAGTATTTTTACAGCAAGTCCCTACTTCGGACATTCGAGGAAAATCTTGTTTGGTTTCTTTATCCACATTCAGGCGTATAATTTGTATTACCACTACATAAAAATATGTTTACGTATACGAGGCATGGTTTAGCAAGAAAATATGAATTATTTTCTCGGGAGAATTTTGCTAAAGCTTTTTTGTGAAATAGCAACAAATTATCGCACTGCTTATAGATAGTTTCCACAACACATTTAATTTAGCTATAAAAGATAACAAGATAACAAGGTAGTTGAGGGTTATCCGAACGACTTTGAACCTTTAGCTTTCAATGCAAAAATGGCCTGAAACTGATCAGCTAGGTGGAGGGTCCGAATAATAACACAGAGGATTCTCCAAGTATTGCACAACATGTGGACAGAGAGCCGATCTTCTTAACTTTGCTTCAACGTAGAATAAGGTCAATAGGATAGTTTCACAAAATTTTCCTTGATGAAATTATTTTTAGTTCAATCCCTCATTATTCATAAAATTTTGGAAGAAATTCGCTTGGCTAAATTCGCTGACGTTGTTGAATTTTTTCGGCAATTTTCAAACCTTTATTGTTGAAACTTGTTTCCCGAAGAGATAAATTTCTCGAGGGGCCGTTAGGTTAAATCCTTTATCAAATAAAGCGTTTATCCATAACCTGATTCGAATTCCTTCCATGTTAATGTCATTCCTGCTGATTGCTTTAAACTGGCCATTATTCATTATTACCGCAGAAGATGTGGACAGTATAAAAATATTTTCTAAGGATCGTTTCAAAGGCAATTTTCTCACATTAATTTCATTCAAAATTGTGTGGAAAACACTCATATCACAGTTATGGAGCTAAGTTTCTTTCTTAGCTGTAATTCAGAATGATTTTGATATAATCGCTTTGGCAGAGACAAATCTTCCTCTCAACTTGTTAGATGTTGAATAGTTTCGATAGGAACAGAACCGTAAAATTAAACTTTAATTAACAGGGTGGTTAAAGTTAGCTGAAAATGTTCAGCCGAAAGTAAATAAATGTCGGTAATGCATATTGTGTCTTTGCTATCTTATCCACCTAAATTTAATACATAATAAATAATAATAATAATTGTTAAAAATCAAATTGATTAAAATAAAACCTAGAAAGTGCTTCAATTAGAGTGCCTTGCTCCACCCTAAACTACTTTAATAGTATTAATTAACCTAAATATTTTCCGGCTTTTATTCCGAATATGTATACAATTGTTTAAATAATTAATACATAAAAGAAATCCAAAATAAACATTGCCATCTTACTTTGGGAATTTTACAATAACAATACTGTGTATTTTCATTCCGGAATGAATAGTTTCAAACCAAGTTTTGTTGGTTTAGAATTATTCTAGCAATAGATCATGTTTTCCGAAAGAGGCAGCACGATCAAAGAAAAAGTACCGATCGTTTGCCACTAGATGTCACTACAAAATAAAAAAAAATATTACTGACATTTTTCAAAAGGACAAGTACTAATAATAATCACTTTTATAACACGAAAATATCTTTGCTTACGTTTACAAAATGCACACATAAAAATGTCATACAATTTTTGACAGCAAATATTTAGTGACACCTAGTGGGATTATGTAAAAGTTGTTCATGCTTTCGGAGTTTTCCGAAAGATGGTAGCTCTTGCAGTTTAAAAAAATTTGACATTTAAACATTTGATCTATTGACGATTGTAAAAGTAGAGAAAGCGCCTCTCGAGGAAAAAAGCTAAAATGAGGCCACTGACAAAATGGCATTTCTCACAAATGCGACGAAAGAAAATTTTGCAATTTGGTAGTTAAAAAAATTGTGCTTTCAGTTCAAAATTGGAATTCTGTACAACAATTTCGAACGTCAAATTATCAGCTAGCTAGTTCAAGAAATGTCCACTAGGTGGAATCTGTGGTGCTCCAATCGTCAATAATTTTGAAATTTGTTTTGTTCTTTTTCAAGTTAATTAGCTGTTTTGTTTTTATACCAATTACTTTTCCAGTTATCAAAGTAAGACGGCATTTGTTTAGTACTAGTACTAAATGTAATAAAATGTCAAAAATGGAAATTATGTGGCGTTAATTATTTTTGTTTTTGGTTTGGTATGCTGAGTGTAATATTGAAAAGCATTTTTAAGTTTATTAAATCGAGAGTAAACTTGAAATTAAATTCTTATTAAATATTTTTAATTATGATTAGTGTAAAATGTTGTAAGCAAATATGGTACAATAAACGTTATACAATTGACAGGCACAATGATTATCGCACATTATAATAAAATAATTCTATCTCAGAACTAGATTGTGATAATAAAATTATGCAGCGCGGTAATTCTGAAAGCAATAAAACCGTCTTGTGACAGACTTAAAGACTTTATTTTCAAATCGCCATTATAATTGTTGGTTGTCGGCAATAATTAGACAAACTACTATCGGATTTTAGTGATGGTTTTACTTTAGCCAACGCCAAATTTCGCGAATTAGTTTGATTCCAATCAGAGCATCCAATACCGGTATACCGGACCATTTTTCAGTACCGGTTTTGAGCGATCAATACCGGTATTTCGGCATTTCAATTTTTATTGATTATTCGCCCAATATTCATTGAACTGTAATTAAAGTCAGAATTCTAATAGGAATCGTATAAAGTCAAATTTTTTATAAACTCTTGAAAATTTATAAACAATACAAAGTTCAAGAAGAGTAGCGCAATATACCTATCTAACCGTATATAGCTGATTCGTATGATTGATGTTTCCCTCTACAAAAAACAAAACAGGATGAAAAACCACAAAAACGACGTTTTAATAATTTTGCTCCATTAATAAATAAAATTAGAAAGATTGTAAAGCTGTTTCATTGATCACCGACCAAAAATGTTAGTCTAAAATGTTACGTTACACTGAATTCGGCAAAGTACAATCTATAATCCAATTAGAACCAAAAACAAGATGGAATAGCATACTTTTTATGATGTAGCGGTTTTATAAATTAAGAAATTGCGTCTTGAAAGCTCCAATCGAAGTCAAATCAAATCAGCTTTACCGAAATGTGCGTTCATAGAGTATAGAATCATCGGTTTCTAACTATGATTTTACCAGTCAATCTGACAATAGAAGCGTTATGTGGGAGGGATGCCGGAGAGATCTTCTGTCAGCTGACGCTACCCTGGCATTCATAGTTTAACATTTGGGAGAAGGACCATTAGTTGACCGAATGAAAACCTCTTTGATCCAGAGAATCATAGAAAGAGGAACTTATATCTTGCCTTTTACAATATTTGCACAAAGTTCAAAGCATTTTTGGCTCGGACGTCAATTTTAATCAAATAACTAGAAAAGAAATAGTTAATATTCTCTTCTTCTTTCTTCAACCCCAGCTCCAGATGAAGCTTCATACTCAACATCAGAAATTGTTGTTGATAGTGAAGCCCTTAAGCGGGAAGGGAAAGCAAGAAGATTGCGCAAAAAGTAAATCGAGGTTGATTATGTTATTATGTATATTATTTAAAACTACATAAACAATACCGGTATTAATACCGGTATATCGGTTTTGTTGTCAAGTAATACCGAAATACCGGTATTCATATTTTAGACAGAAATTGGATGCTCTAATTCCAATAAAGAGTTTTATTGATAAACTGTTGATTTTTCTTGTCAACGACAAAAAAATACACGGTTAACCGGTTTTTGCAAATATTCATAACAATCAATCATTGATTGATTGAGATGTATACATTTCAAGTCTTGGTAAGAATAGGCCGGGCCACCATATACCCTTTTAATACAACAAAACCGAAGGATAGGAAAGGAATATTAGTATTAGAGACTCGACCCGGTTTCAGCCATGTATGCAGTCGAATGTTTGGTAGTAATTTTTTTGTTTTTGTTTTATTTGAGAAATTGTTAAAGCACAACACAATTTCCTAATCAGCGTTCTCCATTAGAGCTGCAAGTTCTGCAAAGCTAATATTTTTTGTGTGTCTGGGCGGTGAAATTTCTCTTGATCCCATGCGGTAACCCAAATTTGTATTAACAAACAACATTACAGAAGCAAATATTATCCCATTAGGCCAAATGCAATATTTATTTATGAAGCGACATTTTGCATATAGTACACAGAGTTTTATACAACCCTCCCTGTAAATATTACACCTAATTCTTCTCAAATGTATTCCACTTCTACACTGATAAACCATTTGCTCTATCATAAGATAGACCTCTTTATAATCCGATTAAGTTAATTGCACGCGAATAAAACGCGAGCATAAAAAATATCCTCTCATACGACATTTCCAAAAGCACTCACGAGTAAGAAAATACATTCAAACGTATTCTTGCGCCCCTAAATGAGAAACTCAGTAGCACCCAGTATCAATGTAAAATCTATATACTACTAAATCTAATAAAGGGGTTGTGTTGTGACGGCTCGGCAATTTATATCCCATTTCTCAATTATAATATCACGAATCACTGCTCTCGGCAAACGTATTTTCAAAAAATTTTATTTAATTACCATTTCATTTACATTTCACATTAATAATTAAGTAAAATCCCCCCCGAAAAATGTGACTTGATTATTTAATTCAAAATAAAGTATCATTAAAATATATTTTATAATAAAACGAAAGAAAATACGTAAGTTATAAAGAATTTTCCGCAATTCATATGACAGTTAAATTCCGAGAAATTTAAGCAGCAAACAAAAATTATAAATAATTAGAGATTAATCTCCAGAGATAAATTATATAGTAGAACCATGCGTGAAAAATTATGTATGTATACGTCGAGTATATACCAACCACCAGAATCATACGATTTTCTATTTCACCAATTTTCTAAAATTTATTATTTTTATAGCTAGCTGCTTACCCTTAAACAAAAGCATCATTTTTATGCAACTGATTGAGATGTACGTGTACAACGAACTTTATAAGGGGAAGAGTAAGCAAATAGGTTAAACTTTAACTTATAACAAAAAACTTACATTTCTTACAAATTTCAATTATTTATTTATTCTATTTTTGTGTTCAGCTAAAAACAGCATCATCATAATGTGCATTGAACTTATATGAATTACACACAAGCCACCCCCGACTTATACTTTTCATTCGGTACAAATCAGTATACAATACGAGTAGCTAGTTGCCGAAGCAAAAAAAAAACACTTCTCTAGTATAAATAAGAACATGGAGAAAAAAAGTTGTAAGACGTACCGAACCCAACAATAAAGTACACTAATTCCATACAAAATCTCTTCTTGTTGTGTATAGTTTTTAAGCAACTTTTCTTCTTCCGTATTCGTACTTCCTACTATTCTACTCCACTTTTCTTTTTATGTACTCTTGGAAAGATACAAAACAAAAAGATTTTTTTTTTTTGCTATTCGAATTCTATTTAAATAGGAAATTTCAATTTTTTTATGCTTTCTTAACAATGCGCTAGCAGAAACAACTTGAAGATGGATTGTGGTAATATTATATACTTTAAAATATATTCGAGTATGGTATCAGGCAGACAACTAAAGAAATTGTTCTTTAAATATTGTATTATATGTGTACGTACGTGTATGTCGCTCTTTTGCAATACTATTTGTACTTGTGTACAGTTTTAAGGCGGATAGAATGGAAAATTATGTTACAATT
Source organism: Tipula vernalis (assembly GCA_958295665.1). Classification (NCBI taxonomy): domain Eukaryota; kingdom Metazoa; phylum Arthropoda; class Insecta; order Diptera; family Tipulidae; genus Tipula; species Tipula vernalis. The sequence continues at coordinate 22,015,226 of OY282558.1, read as the reverse complement.
GGAAAATATACATACATACATATGAGTATATATAAAGATAATAATGTAAATATATAAGAAAGACAAATTTGATACAGTTTGTTATTTTGTCAAATGACATAAATGGGGCACAGAATGATTCTAAATATGGTGTTATTGTGTATTAATGTGCCATTTAATAATGTAATTCATGTATTGGAAGATGCAATTTCTTAAAATTGTGATCTTAGAAGATATACCAGAATAAGATAAATACTTCAAAACTAAAAAGTATATTTGTCATCCCATCAATACTAGCAAAATTTACTTGTACTGATATTTTGTTCTTAAAGTACCTCTCTTCGCACATAGTAATGTTAGTGTTGGGAATTCAACAGCTCATCTAAATATGGATCCGCTGTGAGTACATATTTTAAAAATCTTTATCTCTGGCGGTCTCAATCTGTACAACGTGCAAACATTTATAAGGTTCGGCGATATTTGAGATATTTCCAATCTAATAAGACCCGTTATTAGTTAATAAACAATTTACTCGTATTTGTGTTTGAACCCCATGAGAGGTCCTTACTTCAGATGTAGAATCGTTAATAGTATTTACATAGTGCTTACATAATATTGTAACACAAAACATAAGACACGTAGCAAAACAAATTTCCATTTTTTTCGATTTCTGGTCACTTGGAAACTTTGAAGTGTCGTAACGCCTGATCTTAGGGGCTAAATTTTTTTCTAGAATTGCATAGCTTTTAAAGCATACTATATATCGCAATCTTGTATACGCCATAACGTCTGACACAGCACGTTCAGAAATTGATTGATACGAAATTTTGCCCTTGGTCGTGGGCAACTACTCATCAACAATAGGCATTACCTTTAGATGTATGATTACTTAGGTATGTTGAACTATTGTAGCGACAGAATAGCTCATCTGATCGGAGCCATTCTTGTGTGAATTTGTGCGTAAAGAACATGTGGCAGATAATTTATTTTAAATTAAAATAGTTAATCTCCACAAAGGTAAATATTTAGGAAGATTGCTAATCATTTACCTTAACCTTGCATTTATCTTAGTCAACTGTAAACTAGAAAGATTGCTTTTTAAAGATGAATAAAGGATATTTCCCCTGTAGTGCATCAAACTTACAAATATACTATATTACAAGAAAATGTCATTTTACTAATGTTCAGTTATTCTTGATAGATCATTCAGAATTTAACCTATCTGCGTGTAATGATAATTTGATCTAGTTTCAAAATGTTATTGATTTGAAATGTTCGGAGTGAATCAGTTGATAGTGACTCTATAACCAACTACTTTGTATACGTACGTAAAATATGTACATCGATGATTTATATTTTCTACCTAGTTCTAAATCTGTCACGCATTGGTTCCAGAATATCCCAGGGACTGGTCCAGATTAATAATATTCGCCCAACCTGTTTATTGCTAAAAAACACTCAATGGAGGCGACAGAGATACTCTGATTTCATACCTTATATCATTTGATTGGAACTTTTGTTTTTCGGTGATAACCATTACGGAAATGACATTTTATTCAGTGGTTTCGGTAAATATGTTTCTATTTCTATGAAAAACTTTAATTATAGTAATCCACCATCGTGATTAACTTAAAAATTCGGAATAAAAAATTATATCAGAAATGGAAGAGATCGAAAAGCGCTGTCGATAGATTGGCGTTCTCAGATTTATCCAAAGAATTTGATTGATTTCATTCGTTGGCTTTTAAGAACTACCCGTTTTCCTTAATGAACCTTAAGTTGTACGCCTCGAAAAGAAATTTAAGAACAAATACCCTTCTGAAAATAGTTTTCACGGAAATACTCATAATTATGGACTAGGGTTTCTCAAAACGGGATCCTGGGATCCCATTTTTGTCTCATAAATGTGACCGGGAAATCCCGGGATTTCTATATAACGGCATAGGAATAATATATTACAACAAAATCTCAGTTTAAGAACCTAATTGAGGATTGGCCTGTCTCTGATTTTCGATTATCCGTTAGGTCCGAATGTAGAAAGTTTAAATATCCATACGTTTATCCATTGATAGTATTTTCAAGTCAAATTCAGGCCGATTAGGAATGAACTTGGTTATATATTAACCGATTATGATGAAATTCAGGATGTATGATGGTAATAGGATTCTAAAATGAGTTTTAGATGAAGGTCTGGAATTTGCCCAACTAGGAAGGAAGGCTGCTGTTTTAAACCGATTATGATGTACTTCGATTAGTATGATGGAAATGGGGTTCTAAATTGTTATTTAGGAGAAGCAGTGGAACTTTGCTGGTTATTAACACATTATGACGAATCCGGATTTATACCTTGATAATTGAACTATAAAATGATGGCCAATTGGTCAATTGTAAAAAAACTCGGTTATTTATAAACCGATTATGATGAGATTCGATAAATACGACATGAAATCGGTAAAGAAACAACTAAGTTCCTTCCTAAATTGCCCTATTTCAGAACTTCACGGACACCTCATGTTAGAATCCCATTTCCATCATGCATCGTTAGTTTCATCATAATCGGTAAAGAAATCACCAAGTGATAACCACACTTCATAATTGCCATTTTCCAGAACTTTGAGTAAAGCTCATTTTAGAATCCCATTTCCGTTGTCTATGCTGAATTTCAAAGTACAAGGTTAGGAAACGGTAAAGTTTCTTCCTAATTGTATATCCAATTCCAGAACATCCTCTAAAACTCATCTTAGAATCCCATTTACATCGTGCATGCCGAATTTCATCATAATCGGTTAATAAATAACCAAGTTACAATAAGCCTGAATTTGACTTGAAAATGCTTAGAGGGTCCTTCCCGGGAATTCTCGGGCGGGAATTCCCGGGAAATTTCCGAATTTTTTGTTTCCCGTTTCCCGGGGAAAAAATTAAAAATTCCCGGGATTTTTTGTCTATTTTCTATTTTTTAATCAATTGACACACGGCCTTTTTCTATCAATTAGCACAATATAGTTGCAAGGGTTTGTCAACAAGCGGGTTAATAACGCGTTTGCAACATGTTTTTACACGAAATACAAATGACGATCAAGAGGCTGGCCCAAGCAACTTAGGAAAAGTTTTATCAAATTCTGCGACACAAACTATAATTTCATTTTTTACTAAAAGGCAATCTTTTACTTGCGGCACTTGATCGGTTTTCAATCCACGGTATAAACAAAAGCAAATTTATTCGCCAATCACTACATGACAGGAAATATATGTAGATTACCAAAAGGAAAAACTAATATATTGAAACTGATTCACGAATTCTATGTAAGTGCAAAATCAGATATTGTAACAAAAATTAAATTTCATAAAGATAAATAAGATAAATTCAACCTGACATTAGATGAATGGACGAGTTTACGGAATCGGCGCTACTTAAATATAAATATCCATTTTGACAAACAATATATAACTTAGGATTAGTAAAAATTGAAGGAGCTTGTACAGTTGGTAAAACACTTGAACTGGTCAATTTAAAACTATTTGATTTTGGTATAAATTCAACAGATGTAGTCGTATCAACCACAGATAGTGCGACTACATCTGTTGAAAATTTGGAGCATTGTCTGAATATACCCACCAATTATGTTAAAATAATGATGAAAATAAATAGCTCCAGTACCGAAGAAAAGAATGTTCTGAATCTGATAATGATGATCAATCAAACGATGATATAGTCCCGAAATGTGAACGTGACGATATTAATGGTGCATTGCAAATGGTAAGAAAAATTGTAAAATTTTTTAAAATGTCACCGAAAAGAAATTCAATTCTTCAAGAGTATATGAAGCAAAATTACGGAAAGGAATTAAGTTTGCTTTTGGATTGTAAGACCAGATGGAATAGCATTGTGATCATGATTGAAAGATTTATAAAAATTGTTGACTCAGTTCGAGAGGCATTAAATGATTTGTGATCCCTAATATTACAGAATGACAATTTCAATGCGCTTCATCCATTTAAATTAGCTGTGAAAGCTTTGGGAAGATGTGACGCAAATTTGGTTACAGCTGATGCGATTTTAAAGTTTTTGTTTGAATCTTTACGCGCACATGAAGATAATATTTCAACAGAGTTATTGAAAGTTTTATCACGTCGCATTAAAGAACGAAGAAACCAAGATCTTTTGCCGTTCGTCAAATATACGGAAATACGGGAAACATTACAACAAATCTGCAGAAGTGTTGAACCTGCAGTTGCTGGATGCTAATATCCATCCAACCTACTTCAATTGAAAGTGAAAGGGTATTTTCGGCCTCATCTAATTTTTGCTCAAAGAAGCGAACATCGTTGAAGTAGTTTTATATACATTTTATGTAGTTTTATATACATTTTGTGTTGATATGTGTATTCGTAATAAATTCGACATAGTATTCGTAATTTATGATTTTATTTTATTTTTATATTTTGAAATAAATTTAATGTATTATTTCTTTTTTTTTTTTAATTTCTCGGGAATCCCGGGGAAACCTGGGAAAAATTGGTTTCAAAATCTCCCGTTTCCCGGGAACAAAAAAAAACTCCGGGAAAAGCACCCTCTAAAAAATGCTATTGATGGATAAACTTCTATAAGGGATATTTAAACTTTCTACGCAGATCTAAGAGCAATCGAAAAATCAGAGACAGGACAATCCCCAATTAGGCTCTTAAACCTAGGTTTTTACTGTAATATATTTAAAAAAAAAAAACGAATACCGGAAAAGCCCGGGATTGAAGCCCGGTCACACTTTTAATAGGGGTCACACTTGAGAATCCCCAAATTTCCTATGCAGATTTGAGGTAAAAGACTATGTACTAACATTAAATAAATTGAAAACCAGGAAATCCCTCGAAATCCGGGAAGTTCCCGTTCATCTTTTTGAGAGCGGAATCCCGGGATCCCATTCAATGAGTTAAATATGGTCTGTGATTTTAATATGAATAAGGCGATAGTCACTGCGAGAGTGACACAGTATTTTGAAGAATGATACTGGAGCTTCTAATTTTTAATTAAAAGAACATCTGATAGACTTAAATGTACTGGTATCCGTTCAAACTCATGTAAAATAAAGCCGCAGTTAATGGAATATTCATATTGAACTATCGAATTTTCCTCTGACCATCAAGTCTAGATCTTCCGCGTAGGTGGTGTTCGAGAAGTCATAATTTTTATAAATAATTGATATATTATGGGTAACGACAATAAGGGTGAGATCTTTTGAGTCCACCGTTTTCTACGGATTCTAGCGGCTCACTCATTCGTTCTCCGCTACAATATATCAAGTACATACATTGGAATCTGAGCTCACTCAATCACCACTTCAACGTAGAACACAAAATAAAATTATTGAATTTTTCAGTCTCGATTTCGTCTCTATTGCATAATTACCAGAATAAATGACTGTACACTTTGGGAGGTGGCATTTCGCTAGTCATTCGAGAGTCTACTTCTTTGAAGTGGTCAAAGATCGCTAAGGATTCCTTTGTTTCAAGGAGAGTACCTTCTTTAGTTGACAAACCGCAGAAGTCATTTCAGCTCAATCCTTCGCTCATCTTTCTGTTCTGTTAACTCTGTCATTCGTTCTTTTAACTGAAGAAAAACCGCCCTCGCATGGTTAACTTTGAATTGGATAACTCTCTAAATGGCAAAGAGTGCTAAATACCTGGGAGTTATATTTGATTAGAAATTCGTATGGAACTTGCTTTGAAAAATTTGATCGACAAATCGCTGTTTGCTATATTGGCCAAGATCTAAAGTTGTCTATAGGTGGAACGTGAGCAATGAGGACCATCCTACGGCTGTTGTTAGTAGATTCGTAAATCATCTTTTGTTTTCCAAGGTAACATTGACCAAACAAGTGTTTTACTACAAAATGTTAACTTTGTGATTTAATGTAACTTTGCCAAATTTCTTGGCAACTCTACAAAAGAGCACACGGTATAAACTTGGTGATACTTTTTCTCGACAATACTTGAGCATTGCGCGCTGTGTAAAGTACTGGTCCCAGACAGCCAGGTGGCATTGCTTCCATTAAGCCTCCATTACTGTATTTTCCTAGGGGAGCGTATTACACTTGAACCTTCATTCCACATGAAAATCTTTTTAGGTGCTCAAGGTTCCTGTTATAACAAAAAAAAAAATATCAAACCTTGCAAAGGGGATTAGGACTGCTGAAGGGATGTTGGAGGGCAAAACCGCGAAATCTTTAAAGGTGGTTAATTCATTCCGTATGCAGGCTGTTTAGCCTACATATGTACGTTCATTGATCATCTTCTTAGTGATTAATTTTTGTCTTGAAATTCCGATAGTTCCCAGAACTTTAAAATTTATTTTCCATAAAACCGTTAAAGAAATGATTTGATCAATAGTCTAACATGCTTACATAATTGACCTATTTTCTCCGACCATGTGTCGTAAACTATGTAATTGTTAAACAATTTGAGATACAATTCAATAATATTGTCCTTAAACAAACATAAAAAACGTAAATTTATCTCTGTACGGAGCTGACTATAAATATTTAAACTTAAATTGATTTTTTATGATAAATTTTATTAATAATTAAAATATGCCATACATAAAACTTTAAATGTTATAACTTTATAAATATTTTAGTTTATGTACATATATATACGAGTAGATCGTACTTGTTCTATATGTACATTAAAATCTGAATACTATTCGACTACAAACTACATAGTTTATGTACGGATATATACTCTACTCTGTTGTAGTTATGTACATACTCGTACATAGTAAAACAAAAAAATTAAATTACATGAAATGTTCCAATTTGAGTTCCTCTTATCACACTCAGCAATCAATTTTCCGAATGGAAAAATTACTCGTAACATAAAAAATGAATTTTCTTTATTTATATCTCTCTCTCTATATATAGTATGTACGAGTATGTATGTGATATATGTACACCGTTATGTACTTTTTAATTTAAACATGAATTACTTAAATTCGATATACATATTTGAGGTGAATGTATTATGTTTATACGAGTACATAGCTATGTTGAAAACACATTTCTGTTTTTTTTTTTTTTTTTTTTTGGAGAGAATAATAATAAATTATAAATGTCAATGGATGTGGTTGTATGTGTGTGTGTGTACAGTGTACTTGAATTTTACAATAAAGTCGGCGACGTCATAGCTCTATATGTACAACAAAAATAATTGGTTTTTATAAATAATTGGTTGAATTGTTCTAAAGGTTCACGGATGTTGTTTTTATAAAGTTTAAGGCAAAAATAGCTTGGAATAATTAAATTACAATTTTCGGTTTAATTAAACAATTAGAAAACGCGATTTAGACATTTAACGCCGTTGAGCGGGTAATAATTGTGATGACGGTTTTATCGTATACTTAGATATGGTTACTGCATTTTGAATATTTTTTTTAAGTATTTCACTTCTATTAATTATAATTAAAAATAATTAGATTATTTTGTTTTGTTTTTGTTTTCAGGATTTTAGAGAGTTACACAGCGAAAAATAATTGTGCGTGCGAGAAGGTGTGAGAAGTGTCTAATTTGAGGTGAGTTTTATTAAATTTTTTCTATTTATTTATGAAATTATGTTCATGAAATGGCATTTTAGTTACAATTCTGTCCCATTCAAAAAATACGAACGTCATTTGATGACCAATGTTCTAACTTATGAATAGGAAGACTAGAAAATTATAAGGCAGAAAATAATATTTTGCATCCAAATAGCATAAATTGGTTTGGATTGTGTAATAGCATACTAAAAACTGTCTAGGCTGTAATTGAAATTTTGCAATTTGCTTCGTTGAAATGAAGGTTAATCTCATTAGTTAGAGTGAGGACCTGAAGTATTACACAAAGGCAGACATTTTAATTTTTTTCTTCTTTTTACTTCAATGGAAGAATTAGTTACCATAATTCCACACTAGAAGTCCTGTAAATTAAACATTCCATAGACGGCGGATTACGAGGAAAGAGACAACACGTGAACCAAGTACTGGTACAATGCACTCGTTTTGGTTATTAAATTCACTAGTGATATTTACTTCATGGCAAATGATAAGGATGATCGCTGAGCAGGCGAAACTAGAAGAAATATGTACTAATACAAATTCTTCTGAAAATCTTGAAATATTGTATCGTCAGATTCCAGAAAAACGAGATTAAAATCCAAATCAGAAAGGAAATAAATTTAATTTTAAAATGAAAGGAAAGAAAGGAATTTCTAGAAAAGGAAGATTTAATTTAGAATAGAGATATTTTAATTTTAAAATATTCTGGATATAGAGATTTCCATTCCCATCCTAATTCTAAAATTAGTAGGGACAAATTTATTTATTTCAGTTTTTTGATTATTTTGTACGATTTTTTTTCGTTGCTCATAAATACCACAAATAGTTGGGGCTTTATTTAATTTATTTTTGGAATAGTTTTGCATTAGTTTTGGGGCATTTTTTTCATTTTCGTTTTGGGTACAAAATTGAAAGTGTCTGGTCTGAAAAAGAAAATTTTAATTTTAAGAGATTCCAGAAAAGGAAGATTAAATATAAAATTACCAAAGAAATAGTTAGAATTTTAATTTATTTCGAAAAATTTAATTTTAATATTAGAAAGGGAATATTTTTAACTTTAAAATATTCGGGAAGTGGCAAATTTTTAAATGAAATCATTGAAAAAGGAAGATGCATTTTTAAAATATTCTGAGAAGGGAGATTGATGCTCATGTTTTCTAAATAGCTGAATAGTTCATAACAGTCATTCAAAGATGACATAAGTGTCAATAAGACATGCTGTGTAGAGCTTGCGTCCCGGGAGTATTCCCGTTTCCCGAAAATGTTGTGAATATTTCCCAGGAATACAAAATCCAAATTCAAGACCCAACATGCCATTTTTTACCTTCATTAAATTAATCAGACAATCGCTCATGATGGGTGAAGCCTACAGGTCTCAATGCCTATCGATAGAGGTATCAATCAATGGAATTGGAGCACAATTGCAGTTTTTCGATTTTGTAGCTCTGATTTTGTGGTCTATAGTCCAGGTGATTTTCCATAAAATTGAATTTTCTACAAAATGTGTAGAAATATTCGAACGATCCAAATGCCCATTGGCATGACAATTACAGGTCTCAATGCCTATCGATAGAGGTATCAATCAACGGAATTGGAGCACAATTGCAGATTTTCGATTTTATAGCTCTGATTTTGTGGTCTATAGTCCAGGTGATTTTCAAAAAAATCGAATTTTCTACAAAATGTGTAGAAATATTCGAACGATCCAAATAACCATTGTCATGAGCACAATTGCAGGTTTTCGATTTTGTAGCTCTGATTTTGTGGTCTATAGTCCAGGTGATTTTCCATAAAATTGAATTTTCTACAAAATGTGTAGAAATATTCGAACGATCCAAATGCCCATTGGCATAAACATTAAAGGTCTCAATGCCTATCGATAGAGGTATCAATCAACGAAATTGGAGCACAATTGCAGATTTTCGATTTTGTAGCTCTGATTTTGTGGTCTATAGTCCAGGTGATTTTCCATAAAATTGAATTTTCTGCAAAATGTGTAGAAATATTCGAACGATCCAAATGCCCATTGGCATAACAATTAAAGGTCTCAATGCCTATCGATAGAGGTATCAATCAACGGAATTGGAGCACAATTGCAGATTTTCGATTTTGTAGCTCTGATTTTGTGGTCTATAGTCCAGGTGATTTTCAAAAAAATCGAATTTTCTACAAAATGTGTAGAAATATTCGAACGATCCAAATAACCGTTGTCATGCAGACAATTGCAGGTTTTCGATTTTGTAGCTCTGATTTTGTGGTCTATAGTCCAGGTGATTTTCCATAAAATTGAATTTTCTACAAAATGTGTAGAAATATTCGAACGATCCAAATGCCCATTGGCATAACAATTACAGGTCTCAATGCCTATCGATAGAGGTATCAATCAACGGAATTGGAGCACAATTGCAGATTTTCGATTTTGTAGCTCTGATTTTGTGGTCTATAGTCCAGGTGATTTTCAAAAAAATCGAATTTTCTACAAAATGTGTAGAAATATTCGAACGATCCAAATAACCGTTGTCATGCAGACAATTGCAGGTTTTCGATTTTGTAGCTCTGATTTTGTGGTCTATAGTCCAGGTGATTTTCCATAAAATTGAATTTTCTACAAAATGTGTAGAAATATTCGAACGATCCAAATGCCCATTGGCATAACAATTACAGGTCTCAATGCCTATCGATAGAGGTATCAATAAACGGAATTGGATCACAATTGCAGATTTTCGATTTTGTAGCTCTGATTTTGTGGTCTATAGTCCAGGTGATTTTCCATAAAATTGAATTTTCTACAAAATGTGTAGAAATATTCGAACGATCCAAATGCCCATTGGCATGACAATTACAGGTCTCAATGCCTATCGATAGAGGTATCAATAAACGGAATTGGATCACAATTGCAGATTTTCGATTTTGTAGCTCTGATTTTGTGGTCTATAGTCCAAGTGATTTTCAAAAAAATCGAATTTTCTACAAAATGTGTAGAAATATTCGAACGATCCAAATAACCGTTGTCATGAGCACAATTGCAGGTTTTCGATTTTGTAGCTCTGATTTTGTGGTCTATAGTCCAGGTGATTTTCCATAAAATTGAGTTTTCTACAAAATGTGTAGAAATATTCAAACGATCCAAATGCCCATTGGAATGACAATTACAGGTCTCAATGCCTATCGATAGAGGTATCAATAAACGGAATTGGATCACAATTGCAGATTTTCGATTTTGTAGCTCTGATTTTGTGGTCTATAGTCCAGGTGATTTTCAAAAAAATCGAATTTTCTACAAAATGTGTAGAAATATTCGAACGATCCAAATAACCGTTGTCATGAGCACAATTGCAGGTTTTCGATTTTGAAGCTCTGATTTTGTGGTCTATAGTTCCAGGTGATTTTCCATAAAATTGAATTTTCTACAAAATGTGTAGAAATATTCGAACGATCCAAATGCCCATTGGCATAACAATTAAAGGTCTCAATGCCTATCGATAGAGGTATCACTCAACGAAATTGGAGCACAATTGCAGATTTTCGATTTTGTAGCTCTGATTTTGTGGTCTATAGTCCAGGTGATTTTCCATAAAATTGAATTTTCTGCAAAATGTGTAGAAATATTCGAACGATCCAAATGCCTATTGGCATAACAATTAAAGGTCTCAATGCCTATCGATAGAGGTATCAATCAACGAAATTGGAGCACAATTGCAGATTTTCGATTTTGTAGATCTGATTTTGTGGTCTATAGTCCAGGTGATTTTCGAAAAAATCGAATTTTCTACAAAATGTTTAGAAATATTCGAACGATCCAAATAACCGTTGTCATGCAGACAATTGCAGGTTTTCGATTTTGTAGCTCTGATTTTGTGGTCTATAGTCCAGGTGATTTTCCATAAAATTGAATTTTCTACAAAATGTGTAGAAATATTCGAACGATCCAAATGCCCATTGGCATGACAATTACAGGTCTCAATGCCTATCGATATAGGTATCACTCAACGAAATTGGAGCACAATTGCAGATTTTCGATTTTGTAGCTCTGATTTGGTGGTCTATAGTCCAGGTGATTTTCCATAAAATTGAATTTTCTGCAAAATGTGTAGAAATATTCGAACGATCCAAATGCCCATTGGCATAACAATTAAAGGTCTCAATGCCTATCGATAGAGGTATCAATCAACGGAATTGGAGCACAATTGCAGATTTTCGATTTTGTAGCTCTGATTTTGTGGTCTATAGTCCAGGTGATTTTCAAAAAAATCGAATTTTCTACAAAATGTGTAGAAATATTCGAACGATCCAAATAACCGTTGTCATGCAGACAATTGCAGGTTTTCGATTTTGTAGCTCTGATTTTGTGGTTTATAGTCCAGGTGATTTTCCATAAAATTGAATTTTCTACAAAATGTGTAGAAATATTCGAACGATCCAAATGCCCATTGGAATGACAATTACAGGTCTCAATGCCTATCGATAGAGGTATCAATCAACGGAATTGGATCACAATTGCAGATTTTCGGTTTTGTAGCTCTGATTTTGTGGTCCAGGTGATTTTCAAAAAAATCGAATTTTCTACAAAATGTGTAGAAATATTCGAACGATCCAAATAACCGTTGTCATGAGCACAATTGCAAGTTTTCGATTTTGTAGCTCTGATTTTGTGGTTTATAGTCCAGGTGATTTTCCATAAAATTGAATTTTCTACAAAATGTGTAGAAATATTCGAACGATCCAAATGCCCATTGGCATGACAATTACAGGTCTCAATGCCTATCGATAGAGGTATCAATCAACGGAATTGGATCACAATTGCAGATTTTCGGTTTTGTAGCTCTGATTTTGTGGTCTATAGTCCAGGTGATTTTCAAAAAAATCGAATTTTCTACAAAATGTGTAGAAATATTCGAACGATCCAAATAACCGTTGTCATGAGCACAATTGCAAGTTTTCGATTTTGTGGCTCTGATTTTGTGGTCTATAGTCCAGGTGATTTTCCATAAAATTGAATTTTCTACAAAATCTGTAGAAATTTTCGAACGAAATAAAGACTAAGACACGTTATAGAGTTAGATAGAGTGTAAAGAACTGAATATTATGTTAGATATCCATATCCGCTGGAGTACTTTAGGGAGTACGTTGGACGTCGGTTCCTTACTAAAAATAGCACTTCGTGAACTGAAAATATACGAAATGGGGATAAACTATAAAATATTCTTAAACATCTGTAGATAACTTCAAATACCCAAAGCTGTAGCAACTTCAGCATTATTGTTAACAAATTTAAAAGAACAGGCAACTATTATTGACCATAGACGTTTAAACTTGTAAAACAAAAATTAGCAATTAGAAAAAATAAAGATGTTGCCTCGTTAATAAAATTTGTCCAAGATCGAAAGTTGGGGACATAGGAAATTATGGATGATGGATTTGAAATGAGCTCAAAATTCGAAATGGCCTGTTTATGGTAGGATCATTTTAAGCAAACAAAGAAATAGAATTCAGTCAACAGAAGAGCTTATCTACAGAATTAAACCAAACTATTGCACTGTGTATATAGAAGCCATGAATTTTTAATTTCAAAAATTGAGCTACTGAACGTTCAGATCAGTCAAACAGATCAAAAGTCATAAAGTCAAAAGAACCTACATATATATTCAAACTGTAAGACGAAAATCCATATTAGAGTAGCTCTAATTATTAATTTTATAAAATAACTGAACAATTAATTCGCTTTAATACAAAAATATTACAGACGCTTTGAAAAATTTCTGAACTAATTTATTATTTAAAAAAATTGCCCAATGTACCAATATACGTCATATTTTTAATTTATATCAAATTAAAACGCATTGGTCTAATCGGAATCGGGATTTTTATGAGAATGGTAACTGACTGGTCGAAAAATTATTTCGTAATATTTCTCATTCTCATTTGTCATAGAACCGTAATTTAGGTGCAAGTTATGCGGTTAAATAAGCCTATTAAATTGGAATAATAATTTTGAGCAAAAGTTAAACTAAAGTTTACATTGGTAATAGTTATTTTTATTTGGTTTAACAATGTAGTTTAGACGTAACGACTATGTCTTGGTCATCCTTATCGTGTTCTTATTAATCCGAATGTTAAAAATCCTAAAACTGAGCAACACGCCCTTAAGGTATTGCCACAGCTACTTTCCGCGCGACGCGATTTTTTTCTATTTTCAAATTTTACTGGAATTTGATAATTTCTTTAATCATTTAGAATCAAATTTATTTTAATTCCAGTAAAATTTGAAAATAGAAACAAAATTGCGTCGCGTGAAAAATAGCTGTGGCAATGCCTTTAGTCCTAAGGCGACCTTTGGCTTAGCAAAACCTGTTCTGTTATTCTGAAATGATATTAAGTTTGTTTTATCTGTCCAGCTGAGCCTAATAAAACAACTTTTATGTGTATGAATTTTTAGTTTACGAAATTGAGCTACTGTTATTACTGTTGATAATTTAAAAACTCTTGTCGGTTTTAACCATTTAATATTCAATAAATTAAACAGTCAGTATCTAAATGAGCTATAATTATTATTGATTTAATTAAGAAAAATTCCTAAGTAAAAATAGAATTTTGTTTCGTGTGGAACATTTCAAAATATAAAACTGAACAACATATTTATAAAATGAGCAACTTGTAAAAAATACATCACTTAGTTCCTTGTTCTAAATAATCAGTAATTTAAAACTAAAATCAACTTTAAATTAGAGTGATATAAATAGGCAATTGTACATTTTCGACAGTTTGGTGTTTCGTACTTCGAACATTGCAGTACTAACTGAGCAATATATTTTGCGTATGACCTCCTTCATTATTGTAAGCCAGATCATACATTTGGATACGATTCAATAAAATGATGGTTACTCCATGGTTTAATTTTAATAGATAACCTAAAAATTGATCAACACAAAAAGCAAAACTAATTAAGCTAAATATTATATTAGCCTCTAAATTAGTGTGCTAAATTAAATAGATAATCATAGTTGTTAACCAAATTCAACTCAAATGTCGTTTAAACTCAATAAATGTTTCACACACAATAATTGAGCAACTCTCGAAAGTAAATTTCTGATAATAAGTACAGCTTGATTTACTTTTGTTGACTTAATCATACTTGGAACAATTTAAAAAAAATTGAGCTACTTTTATTTAATAATTCCTTACCATTCAGAACGAATTTACTGCTAACTCGGGTATTGCTTAAGCCTTGAGCAAAACTAATTAGGTTAAAATAGTTGAAACAGTTTTAAAAAATTAGCTCAAAAATAGGATACTAAATGGACAATTTTTTTCTGCGTATTCTACACCTTTCAGTCCATTAAAATGTTTCTTGAAGTCGCGTGTATATTAATAAAAGTGAGCAATTAGATGTATAATCGCCTTTGTTACCCATTAAATAGCAACAAATTAATTCAAATATCAAAACTCCTTTTCAAAAATCCTGAAGGTAACCAGCATTGGTTGCTTCTGCTCAAGGTGGTGGTTTACAAATTAGTAAGCGCTTATCTTTTCAGGTACAAACTAAATTAGCACAATTACGATATTTAACGCACCCAGTTTCAAGAGTGTTTTCTAGATCCAAAATTAATTTAGTCTCAAGACCTATTTTAAAGGTCTCCAGAATTCCAATTCCGAAAATTAAGGTGCCAAGTTAAAGCCAAAACTGGAAGGACAACCAAATTCGAAAACAAGCCGCTATACTGGCTGGGTGGGTTCCTAACGAAAATTAAATCGTCGTTAGACGCATTCAGTATGTTGAGTAAAATCAACGCTGAGAGTTTAAATATTATTTTTGCCTGAGAGGACGTTTCCGCTGATTGAGTGATTAAATCAGTGCTGTACATCATATTTTTTTTCAATTATTTTAAATCTTGCTTAATTTGTTTTCCTTTCCATTTCTTGACCTAAAATCACATACATAATTAGGTATTGGTTAGAAACTTTGCCTTGTCCCGAATCCCGAGAAATCCCGGGATTCACAAAATCAAAATCCCGTTTCCCGAGAATGTAAAAAATCCGTGAATGGGCAAATCCTAATGCTGTGCCTGAACCGAATGCTATTACTATTGGACGGAAATAACAGGGAATACTGAAAATTCTTGAAATTCATGTGTAGGCTTTGTTTTGGCTTAACTTTGATCGTTTTACCGGGTTGGCTTTTGGAATTTTTCAATATTTCGTAATTACAAAATTGCCTGCAAAAAAAAAATCAACGTTATATGGGCTAAAAATAGCTAAAGATTGACCGTCTGATCGGTCCGAAAATTGACCCAACATCTGTGTTGCCTAAAGATGGCCTGGGTACAAAGAAAAATTCATTGAAATCAAATATTTGAACCTAATGCTAAATTTAAACTGTTTGGGATTTCACAAAGCTAGTCCCCTTAAACTCAATAACGGATCAAAGCGTTAACCTATTGATCGACAATATTTGACAATTTAAAAATTTAATCTTATCCATGTCTAAGAAAATCGACATCTCAAAACTTTCTTCTATCGGCAAACATCCCACTTCGATTTTTCGATAGGCCTTTGTGTGTAGTATAATCATGCTCATTCGCTTAAATTTACCCAATCCACTTGAATTTAATATTGGGTTATTTTGGGCTATTGCCACACAACCCTTTCTTGGTTTTTCTAGCTGGGACAACAATCTTTGTTTTTAAACAATAGTTTCTGCCTTAAATTTCTCGTTCGTTCATTGTTTTGTTTTACCTTCCGATAAATTTTATTTACCTTCATGATTACTGATTTCTATGAGAGCAAGTATAATTGGCAAAATTCTCAGCTGTGTAAAGAATGAATTACGAGATCAGACGTAAATTCATTACGATTAAAATTGCGTGGTCACGTTTTTCTTTTGAAAAATCGAATAACAAAAACAGACATTGAAAGTGCATCTTGGAAGACGTTGAGACGAACCTGAATATACTTGATCACCGTAATTGGCGTTCTCACTTGGGATTGAACTATTTGGAGAAGTATTGTTGAGGCAGCGAGACCGCGAGAGGAACTAAGAAGACAGTATATTTGGTCGAGCTTTCCATGCTTTTACCAAACGAGCTTTCAGTTCGTTTTCTGTGTCACGTTATGCAATTACATGTATATATTGTCAGATCTCATTTGCATTTGAAGAACCCCAAAGTGTACATTTAACTCATCCTCACCTTAAAATATTTCTCGTTTAAGAAATTCCTGTTTCGTGATTTTTTATAGAAATGGCTCTCTGTGGTAAAATGAGTAAAATGCTTGCTTTATTTATTAACCAGAGAACCTTTTGAGAACCTTTTCAAATGAGTTGGCTTTGTTTGAGTTTGGTTATGAAATTTTTCAAAAATAAAAAGTTAAAATAAAAATAAAAGCTTGAGGAGATAGGAACAAAATGTAAAGTGTGTTACAGGACAGATGGGTATTAAATAAAAGATGAAATATTTATGTTAGTTAAAGTTACATAAATTAGATTAATCTTTCTTACAAAATGAAAACTTAACTTAACTCTTTGTTGCTTGTACAATTATTTACGTAAGTGTAAGCTTGTATATAAACCGTTTTTTTGTTTGTTGTTATTAAAACTGAATACTATATAGCGTATGTTCTCATCTAAATAATTAATTCCACGTAATAAATTCTAAACTGCACATAATCCTTATTTGTAGCATCTTAATCTGGTTTTATATTTCGTACCTGATTAAAAGCCACAGAAATGCTCATGTTCAAGACAATTTATGTACGATTATTAACAAGGTACATATTTAGCATAAGCAAAGGTGGATCTGGAAAACTACTATGCATAATTAAATTTATTTGTAAAACTAATTTTTTTAGTTTTGTATTATATTGTGTAGCCAAAGGAAGCACAAAAACGTTATTGTTAAAGATTTTTAATTTCAAAAATGCTACAGTAATAATCAAAACACAGAAGAAAAATGGAAATAATTAATTTTTCTCTTGTTTTTATTTTTGTGAGCTTTTCTTGTTATGACGTTGTTATTGTGCAAATGCTCGACGAGTGTTTATTTTTTATTTAATTAATTTTTTTTGTCTTAAATATAATTTGTGTTGTATGCTTTTTATTTTAATATTATATCTTTTGAAACAAATTAATAATTTGTTCTTTTTTTTGTACTAAATGAATGAGATTTGAAACGAGTGAAATTAATTATTTACAGTAGTTTGTGCATAAAATATAAGTCAGGTGAAATACTTTCCCTCCCTCTGTAGCTTTAGCGTACCGCATCCGAAGTTATTTTAAATCTAAATAAATATTGACCGAACATAAATTTACATATCATTATGTTGATCAAATAATTCGGAGAATTGCTTTATGTATTATGCATATGCGGCAATATGTTATGTTTCGAGTTTCCAAACAAAAAAAAAAAATTTTTTTTTTTAATGGAAACTTCCCACACCCATGTGCAAAAAAGAACTTGCCTTGTACGAGTATTGTACCTATATACCCTAAATTTTCCTCATTAAAATGTTATGTACTTGCCAGTCAGCATATTATACTTTTGGATGACAGTTCATCTGCCCAGAATCATTTTTAAAAATAATTTTATTTCAATTTAAATTACAGGCAAAGGAAAGCGTAAGAACTAGGCGGTACACAAAAGCATAAATCTAAATATGTCACCTTTCAAAACTTTAATTTATTTTCCTCGAAAATATAAAGTAGAAAAGAGAGACCATTAAAAAGCTTTTTTATTTTCAAATCCTAAACAATTTTTTTTGTTTTTATAATAATTTTATTATTTATCTTATCACCTTCTTGGAAGTACAAAAAAGAAAATGTTATATCTCCGGGTTTTCTTCTTCCCCTCTGCGATGTTCATTTTGTGTGTTTATGTTTATTGTTTTTTTTTTTTTGCACATTTTCACCGACTTATGAAGACAATTGTTCATTGTTGTGTGACATTGAAACAATGAAAGCAGAATAATATGTTAAGTATAAAATATTTCAGGCTTTATACATATTTATGTATGTGATGTGTTTATGTTTTGCCAAGATAATTAGTTTTATTCAATGCTCTTTACAGCTTTTACCATTAAATTTTGAATAGAAATCGCCTTAAGTGTTATACCGTAACGTTAGTGTACATAGGTAAATAATTGTACAATCTTATTCTTATAATTTATTCTAAAGCTTAAAGCTGATAAAAAATAAAGAGTTCCCCACATCACCTCCACTGACCGCTTTTCAGCGTTCCAAAAGTTACATTAGTTATATCCATATTTTGGATTGAGAATTTGCCCTCTTTGAATGATGGTACAATCTAGCCTTGTTTTACAGATAGTAGTTTAATTTGTATGTTAAATTTGACTGGAACTAGCCAGTTCAATAGCTTGACCAACATAAATAATCCTACTTTAGATCTTGTAATTTCCAACATTAATTCAAATGAAATAAAAGTTTTTCCAGCTCGAAAAGTATTAACTAAGCTTAACTTTCGCAGTAGTACGACAATAACTTCAGATTATTTAAGAAATTATTTTCTTATTTTGGAACTATTGCTTCCGTAAAACTTTTTTATGATAATATTAACAAAATTATTGATAATAATATTCCTCTTGCTAAACGTACGAAATCAAATTTCCCATATTGGTATTCTTGCAAGTTAATTAATTTGATAAAGTTTAAAACTTCAATTAGAAAAAAGAAAAGAGTTCTTCGATGATTTAGAATATGAGAATTTGTTTAAAACTCTTAGAAGGTTAGTTAAAAAATTAATCAAATCTTGTTATTCTGATTATTTAAAAACATATTGAAATTTGCACTCTCGGGAGCCTTGGCTCAAACCATGTGTAATGATTTTATTATAGTTAATTGTCGAACAGAAATTTGTAATAAGTTTAGTGAATATTTTAAATCAGTCTACAGTGACATTAATCCCATTAATTTAGCAACTTCAAAAAGCTTAGAGAATCCATTCGGGATTGGCGATATTGACATTACTTATTACGAAGTTAGGTCTGAAATTGAACGTATGTGTAACGTCTTTAACGTCTATAAGCCTACCGATTTAATTAATTTTCAATCAATCATTAAATCAAATGATATTAATTTCTGATAGCTTCAAAATGAAGAAAATAATTTCTGTGTATAAATCTGGTGATAGGGGACATGTGGCTAACTATAGACCAATTGTAGTTTTAAATGTTAAACTACTTCATGCGAAGTTTACTGACCAGCCTTAGATCCACTCTTACTAATTTTAGATTTATAGTTTTCTTTTGCCAGCGGTAAGATGTTGTAATTGCTGCAAATATTCCTTCGACCATCTGTCCCAAAATTGTTTGTATAGTTGATTTACCATTTGCCATCGTTTTTCCATAGCTTAGTGTATCGGTAGTTGATATGGCCATTTCTGGTATTGCCGTCAGTGGTCGACCGATGAGGAAATGCCCCGGAGTTAGGATCTCGATCTCATCGTCCGTAGGAATTGAAGTGATAGGTCGGGAGCTAAGTACAGCTTCGACTTGCTTTATGAGGGTGTTAAGTTCTTCGTAGCACAGGTTTACGTTCCACATCATCCGTCTAATGTGGTATTTCGCAGATTTAACGGCTGCTTCATTTAACCCACTGAAATTAGGTGAGGGTGGTGGTGCGAATTTCCAAATTATTTTGTCATGTTGAAGGTTTGAACTTAGTTTGGATTTGGTCTTACCGGCTTGCAATAGATTGTAAAGTTCGTGCAGTTTGGAATTGGCACCGACAAAGTTAGTTCCGTTATCGAAGTAAATGGTTTTGCATAATCTTCTGGTGGCAATAAATCGTTGAATCGTTCCCAGAAATGCATCAGAGGACAAGTCTGAGGCAAGTTCTAGATGAACTGCCTTAGTAGCCAAGCATACAAAAACTGCCAAATAAGTTTTCGTTGGCGCCTTGCCACGTACGTGGTGATGAACATTTAGGGAACCTGCGTAATCAACTCCGACGTTGTAAAATGGTGGTGAAACATTTACCCGATCTGCAGGTAGATCCGCCATCTTCTGATGCACCAATCTGGGTCTCGCTCGAGTACACAACATACATACTCGGCACACCTTTTTTGATAATTGTTTCCCGTTGACTGGCTAATAGGTTTGGCGCATCGCTACTAGAAGTCCTTATTGGCCAACGTGTAAGTGCCTAATATGGATATATCTCATTATTGTATATGACAAAAAATGATCTTTTGGCAATAAAATTGCCTGTCGTGATGCGTATGACAACGATAAAAAATTCAAACGGCCGCCTACTCGTAGTAACTTGTTGTCATCTATGAACATGGATAATGACTTTTAAGATGGATGGTGAATAATGTAATCTTTGTTTTGCAGCCCATGGTAAATGTCTGGAAGTGCTGAGGATTGAATTGACCTTGGACATTAAGCTTTGGGCTATTTCTTCTATAGTTAGTTCTCCGCTTCTCTTTTTACCAGGATTACGTGAGTGGTTAATAAATCTCGCCACATACGCCATAGAATTGCATACCGCTCTGAAAGAATTTTTGAAATGGATGCGACCGAGAGGATCGTCGACGATCTCCGCACTTGTATTCGACACAGCTGTCATATCTCGTTGCTCTGGAAGTACAATACCCTGACCAAATTTGAAATCGTTCCCGTTCCACACTTCGTCTGCAGAGAGCAATAATGGAGGCCCATTCCACCATAATTCCGATGACAACAGTGATTTAGGCGTCATACCCCTAGATACTAAGTCAGCGGGATTTAGTTTCGATTTTCGAATCGATGTGTAACCAGTTTTTTGATTTAGAGCGCGATTGTATGACCGATACTCTATTTGCCACATAGGTTTTCCACCTAGTGGATGACGAGTTAATCCAGCAGAGGGTAATCGTTGAATCAGTCCAGTAGAAATAATCAGCAATCGTAAAATTAATAACAGCGACTACCTTTTCCATCAATTTTACTAAGAGAAGTGCGGCGCAAAGCTCAAGTCGTGGCAAGGTGAGTTGCTTTAATGGAGCCACACGGGATTTTAAGCAGAAGAGGGCAATATGATAATTGTTGTCTGCATCACGGAAGCGTACATAAATTATTGCCCCGTATGCCTTCTCGCTAGAGTCAGCGAAACAATGTAATTATTATCTTGAGGCTGTTGGCATGATTTGAAAATGTGCCGAGGAATTTAAAACTGCTTAGATCGTCCAGATTTGATAGAAAGTTAACCCAATATGTACATTGAGTCATCGGAAGACTTTCATCCCAATGTATTTTCAGAGCCCATAGCTTTTGTAAGAAGATTTTCCCTAGCACGAAAACCGGCTCGACAAGACCATTTGGATCAAACACACTGGCGATTTGTGAAATGACAATTCTTTTTGTTATTCGTTTGGTATGTACTAAGGACCTAGTGACCTGAATATTGAGATGGTCTCGTGTAGGCTGCCAGTACAAACCCAACGTTTTCACGCAATCATCATTATTAATTGGCACCAAGGTTTCAAGATCTTCCGGAAGAGTGTCTAACAGGAGCTCCTCAGGATTGGAACACCATTTCCTTAAATTCATTCCGGCCGACTGTAAGATGAAAGAAATAGATGACTTTAGTCTAACGGTTTCTTCTATAGAATTAGACCCAGACAACAGATCGTCCACGTAAATATCGTCTTGGATAACTGAACTAGCGATAGGATCCTCGTTTTGGTTGTTAATTGCTAGTTGCAATAAACATCTAGTAGCCAGAAACGGGGCTGAGGTGGTTCCATACGTGACGGTCTTTAGCTTATATGTATTTGCATAAGTCGTCTGAAGAATTGTAGCGCCAGTAGATATAATAATCTGCTGCTCGCCAGGATCAAGCAGCATCTGTCTATACATTTTGCAAATATCTGCACTAAATGCATATAGATGAGCCCTAAAACGAAGCAGTATAGCGAATAGTTCATTCTGGATTACAGGGCCTGTCATTAGAATATCATTAAGCGAATAACCATTTGAGGACTTAGCTGAGCCATCAAAGACGACCTGCAGTTTTCTTGAAGTAGAATCTGGTTTTATGACGCAATGATGCGGTAAATACAATTTTGGCTATTCGACAGTGGCCACCAATTCCATGTGATTTAAGTTTTCATACTCGGACATAAACTTGTTGCAACTCAACCGAAGTTCGGGATTTTCATCTAACTTACGTTCAAGATTTAGGAATCGTCTCTGTGCCCGAACTGCTGAATCGCTTAGCACTGAGGGTGTCTCAGTAAACGGTAGTTTTACCACGAAGTGGCCGGTAGGATTTCTTGAAAATGTATTTCGAAAATGTAACTCGCACTCGTTATTATCAAGTGGATTTGTGCTGATTACATCACATTGGTCGTTTTCCCACATTCTTTCTAATAGCTCATCTAGTCGATCCGACTCCACGTTTGTGGCTACCATGTTACAATATTTTGACGTTGTAGCAGCTCCCAGAACTATCCACCCTAATCTAGTATTTTGCAGAGACGGCAGATTTTCTGCCAGTTTAATTTGTCCTGTGGATTGTAATTCCGCGTAAATTTCAGCTCCTAACAAGAGATCAATGGCCCGCGATTCGAAAAATTTGGGATCTGCTAGGTGGATGTTGTGTGGAATTAGTCAAGAAGAAACATTAACTTGCTTTGTAGGTTGATATCCCGATATTATTTTTAATACATGTGCTTCGATTATTGACGAAAAATTGTTTATACGAGAGTGAATATTAAGGGTAGCACTACGTGAAGAGGAGGTAGGCGTACCGCCTATTCCGTTAATCTTCGTATGAGTCACAGTTGTTTTAAGCCCTA
Organism: Tipula vernalis; assembly: GCA_958295665.1. Lineage (NCBI taxonomy): Eukaryota > Metazoa > Arthropoda > Insecta > Diptera > Tipulidae > Tipula > Tipula vernalis. The sequence continues at coordinate 21,991,877 of OY282558.1, read as the reverse complement.
ATCGTATTGCAAGTGAGTTGGTCATAAAATTCAGTTGTGAACCTGAATCCAGAAGTACTCTAGCGGTCACTCTTAAACCGTGATATCCGAGATATCCACTAGCGCCGTAGCTAAAAATACAAATTTAGACTTCAGTGTAGAAATTTTATTTGTACAATCATCTGAAATTTGCATAACGTTCGATGTGTCATTTTGAGAAATAGCAACATGCTGAGATTGGCTACTTTGAAGAGAGATTGTTTGATTTGATGATTTTGATTCTTGCAGATGTAGATGAAGAAGAGTATGATGTTTTGATTGGCATAGTCGACAACGTTCTTTAGTATTGCACTGCGTCACGTTGTGCGAGGATCCTAAACAATTTGTGCATAGTTGAAGCCTTTCAACAGATTTTTTACGTTCTTCAGCTGACATTGATAGACATTTGAAGCACCTCAGAATTGAATGCCCGGACTTGTTGCACAACACGCAGTTGTACAACTTTGAAGTGGTGAATGCAGTAGCACCTCGCTGTTTTTGGCTTGATGCTGATGGATTTTGCCTATTTTGTGGCTTAGAAGAAGTTTCGGGATTGGATTCAAACTTGTTATACATTCTATCACAACGATTCTGCAGAAAATCGCAAACATCTTTAAATGTGGGAAGCGCATTTCGGGGAGCTTGATCTCTCTATTTTAACTTTGTCTCAGCATCAAATTTTGTGACTATCAAATACACCAACAAATCATCCCAGTATTGAACTGGACGACCAAGTGTATTCAATGAACGGATGTGTGCATTAAAATCATCGATAAGATTTAACAATTTTACCGAATTGGCTTTGTCTACAGGTTTAATAGCAAACAACAATTTGATATGTTCTTCGACTATTTGAGTCGGTCTATCAAACCTCTCAAATAGCAACCGTCGGGCTTCTTCGTAATTGGCTGCCACGAAATCTAAGTTTTCAAATGATTTGGCAGCGGTGCCTTTTACTGACTGTTTGAGATACTGAAATTTGGTCAAACTGCTTTGGGTTGTTGTGAACATGGTTATCAAACGACTCTATAAAACTATTCCATTTAGTGATTTCCCCAGAGAAGCTATCAAGCGTGATTTCTGGCAACTTTATTATTTCTGTTTAATTCTTCCAACCGTTCTTCGAGGGCTGGTCTCAAGTTGTAATAATAACGGCTTACAATTGAACGATTATCGGACGTGTTCTGCTCATCATTCGACTTCCAATTGATTTTTTTGGAATGAACTGTAATGAGTGATGAGGTCGGTTAGGCGCAATATAATTTGTGACGCAGAAGCATCGTCCAATTTTTCAGTAACAAACTGGTTCAATTCATATAGAGAATCAATGAATACTTTATTGCTTTGTTTTAATCGCTTTACTTGAGTTTCCTTAGCCATGGTCAGCAGAAGACATAAAATTTAAGAAAAATTTGAAGAATGCGTTTAATAGTTAACACTTAAGATGGAGAAAACCGCTATGTAGAAAAAACAACCGCAATGAATATTCCAAGAACCAAATCAACGTGGTTTCGAAAATTGAACCAACCAATGCAAACCGTATACGAATACAAAATTAACTAAATTATCGCTAGAATATGACGCTTAAATCACTGTAATTATTAATCGCGCACAACACAATTTTTTAACTTTGGTCAAATTATTACTCAAAAACCCACTTCCAGAATACAAACATGAATTATACTTACAGTGTAATTCTGGTATGAAACCATCAGGCGAGATGTGGAAGCAATAACTCAGCGATACGTCGAACTACAGTTGGCTCGGACCCAGCCAAAAAATAAAAATGGAAATGATGATCTCGTTGATGAGCGTTGTATATTAACAGCCACGAATAAAATACCGTATATTGCACAGGAACACTCGAAATATAATAAAATATTTGAGTATTACAATTGATTCAACATCATTAAGGCTTGTAAAATTTTGAGTTTCGTTGCTTCCAACTTTTATTAGTCTGTACATTGATTTAGTTCGCCCTAACTTGGAATATCTCACGACTGTATGAAATTCTCCGTATAACATTCATCAACTTAATATAGAGAGGGATCAAAAAAAAATTGCCTGATTTTTATATTTCAAATCTAAATTTATCCTAAAGTGATCGTCTTGGAAGATTTCGAATGACTGACTCTACTTAAGATAGTTAACCAAATAATTGAAACTTTCCATTAAAATCGGATTAATTTTGCTTCTGATAAAGGATAGTTGTTGCGAGATACCTAAACATTTATTCTTAGAGGTAACCTCTGTATCTGGCGTTTATAACCTGGCAACAACATCACTAAAATGGTCAGCTGACACACTTTCACAAACATCAAACGTTCAAACAACAATATTTAAGCCAGAATCAGCAATTTTCACTCCACTATAATCTAAATATCCACCATAGTCGCTTGATGAAATGATGAAATGATTTGTGAACGCTGATGTTACCCTTCGGGTCGGTGGGATGCTAGGCAACCCATATTTCTCTAAGCATCGTGTCACATTATCTAAAAACCACAGATTTTGTGATTTAATAGTGCGTGAGTGCTGCAATGCACGTTATGTATCCGTTACCGAATTCGAAAAAGTCAAGCTTAGCGAACATTTGGTACAGCAACGGGTCGAAATTATTTGGAGCCAACCGAGAACTGAAACAACTAAAAGCAACAGATAATAAATCAGTCAAATAATTAGCAGAAAAGTATTTTGTTTCATTTTAATCAATATCACGTTCCACATTTTGACGGATTGTGGCAGTTATCAGTAAAGTCGTTTAAGTATCGCTTGAAAAGAGTAGCGAATACCAATCTGAATTACGAGGAGCAACATTAATATCACAAATAGAATCAATACTCTATTTGTGGTTGGAGGTTTTGGCCCGATATCGAAATTCTTGATTCTCTTTGGCATCTTGAGTAGTGCGGCCAAGTGCGAATGGATTGGTATTGCAGCAAGTTTTGGTATGAATCGGTGGTAGATTTTGTGGCTGTGGAAGTCAAAGAGTGCTTGCGCCGAAAATTAATTTCGAGTTCTTGATACTGACGTCGAACTCTTTTAATTTTAAGTAGGCTAAATGGAGTTTGTGTTGTTCCTGAGATTGTGATGCCATAAGAATGTTGTAAATTACAGTTTTATGAAAGTCTTCAGGTGTGACGGGAATTAAATGGCAGGCTCTGACAAGATCGATCTTGGAGAGAATTTTGCAACCATGCAAGTGCATGGAAGTATTTTCTATAAGAAGTATTGGGTAAAGATAAGGTACTCTAACAATTAGGAACGACCGTGCAATCCCAATTCCACCGTATGCTGAAATTCGATAAATGCCGCTCTATTATGATGCAAAGGATCCTGTCTAATTAATTTGGATGCTGGGAAATGGCCTGTAGTGATAATGTAATGAATTACTTTGTGTCTCACAATTGTTTAACCGATTAACCAATTACAAAACATGTCCACTTCAAAACGTTGCACTGTGAACTCGAACTGTGTTTCAACATAACGTTACGAAAAATAATAGACATTTTAAAAACTAAGCCGGTTTTACGCGAACAAGAATTTGTAGCAAAGGAAATTTCTTGTAGAAGATGTCAATTGTAAATATGAATGGTTTACCCCATTCAATAATACGACGATAAGTGTAAAAAATACGTTAAAAATCACATCAACTTTAAAAAAAAAGAATTTAAATCAAATTTTGGAAAAAGCTCCTATATTCGGAACATTCGTCCAACAATTCTCTTTTATATACAGGGTGACCGATTTTAATCGACACACCTAAATATGTCCTAAAATACGCCAGCTACCACCAAATGGTTAATACCATTAAGGTTAAGACCACCAAATGACCTTGACCTTCAGGTCAATTTCCAAGATCTTTTAAAGGTCGAGGTCATTTTTTAAAATGGAAAGCTACATTTTTATTATTAGATTGATTTAAAAGAGCGGCAAATTTTACGTTCTAAATATTATTTCAAAGCTTTTTATTGTAACCTTGAGAAGGTCAAACCAAGATTTAATTACTAAAAAGCACTTCGAAGCTGTTGATTCGAATTTGTGGGGTTTCCTGGGCATAATAAACGTTTAAAGCATCTTTAACAGGTAGTTAGGATGAAAAATGTCAATGACTTTGACTTTAAAGTCAATTTTCAAGGACATTTACGAAGCGGGATATTATTGTGGCCTTGAAAAGGTCATGTTAAGATTAAATGTTTAAAAAGTACTCAGTTGCTGTTAATTCAGATTTATGAGCTTTTAATGCAGTGTTTGGCAGCACTTCTAGAAGGAGCAACAAATTCGAAGACCTTATCCTTATTTTTAGCATTACCCGGAAAAAACGACGTGGCCGTAGTAAGTACTGTTTCCTTTGGTTGCTTGATTATCGTCAGTCTCTTTGCCTGCCACGTTTGGGGTGCTTGTTTGTCGTGAGTCCCCTTGCCTCTCACCATTACCATAATTATATCAGTTACCTATGGAGTAACTTTTCGAACTTGCCTTCAAAATTTTCCAGGTCTGTATCGGTGAGGATTTTCATTTCATCAATAATGACAGTTATGTCTCTTAAGTTTTCCGTCGCTATAATATTTGGCCTGATCAGAGAAAATCACATACCTAAACAAATGAACATCACCTTGTACCATTCGTAAAGCCCATTGGCAAAAGACAATTCGAATTTAAATATGATTTGGCCTTAAAGCTTGCGTTAGAGTAATTTGATAGGGATGACCTTAGGGCTTTTAAAAATTACACCCGTTCCCCAAAAACTGTACCCGTTTCTTGGTGGGGAAAACATTTAAAAGAATTAATAAATTTGTGCTTTGAAGTTCGTGTGTAATTGATATAAATATAGTAATGGTGAGAGACAAGAAAACTCACGATAATCAAGCACCCAAAGGAAACAGAACTTACCACGTCCACGTCACTGCTTCCGGATAGTGCTAAAAGGACGAGGTCTTGGAATTTTTTCCACCCTCTCTACTATTCGAAGTGCCACCAAACTCTCATCATGCAAAAAGTCTTCTAAATCTAAATTAACAGCGCCTGTGTATTTTTTACACATTTAACGTTGATTTGATCTTCTCAAGATCATAATAATATTCCGCATGACTAAATCCCTAAAATGATTTTAAAGTCAATCTCATTGACATTTTCGCTTCTACCTACATGTTGAAGATACTTCAAACGTTTATTATGCTCAGAAACCCTCACAAATTTAAATCAACACGCTCTGAGTGCTTCTTAAACGTGTAACTTTGATTTAACCTTTTCAAGGTCACCATAGCAAACTTTAAAATATTATTTCGAACGTAAAATTTGCCGTTCTCTTCGAACATGTTATCAAAAATTTTGGTTTCCAATTGACTTCCATTTTCCTGGACAATTTTTGTCTGAACCATTTTTTGGTAGTTGGCGCATTTTAGGACATATTCGGTACTATCGATTAAAATGGGTCACCGTGTATACTGCTGTGATCAAAAAAAGGCTTTTATTCTTTCAAGTTTATTTCATCCCCTTCAAAGTAATTCCCTTTAGTTAAAATATATTATATGACAATGTTTTTTCCAGTTTTCCAAACCTTCGAAAACCTTCTTTGATTCGGCTTGAATTTCCTCAAACGTGTCAAAACGATTTCCCCAGAACGGGTTTTTGAGTTTCGTGAATAGCCAGAAGCTAGATGGAGCTAAATCAGGCATAAGACGATTGCGGAACGATATGGGTCGAGTTTTTGGCCAAATAATAATCACTTACTAATGCAGTGTGAGACGGCGTTGTCTGAAGGAATTCATAATGCACCATACAATGGTAATCGAAGAAAACTGTAAAAAACCACCTTGATTTTCGACTTTCGTAGCAGATGTGTCGTGTTTCGGTCTTGGTTCACCTTAGGCACAATGTTCACTTGATTGGTTGGCTGTTTCCGGGTCGCATGCGTAGATCTATATCTCATCTCCTTAAATAATGATATGGTAATCAGAAATCATTATTGCATAGACATTAACATGATGCCTTTTTCGAAAAAATTGAGTGAGTTTGGAACCAAACGAGATGAGAAGCGTTCGAAGCCCAAATGGCCTTTCGACGATATTTGCATGATGTCAACAAGTTCTCTCTAGGACGTTCATCGTCTTCACCGCGATCTCTGCCTTCTTTGAACGACTGATACCAATAAACAAAACTCGCTCAGGACAGCGCATTGTCACCAATCGCCTTATCCAACATTTCAAATGTGTTGGAAGCCGAAATTCCATTTTGAAGCAACATTTGATGCAACTTCTTTGTTGAACTTTTTCACTCATTTTAAAAATCGAAAAAAGCACTTTTTTAGATGAAAGTAAACAACGTATCTCATTCACTACCAAAGAAACTGACACAGATGTCTATTACGGTGTTATCAACCTAAGAAAATAAAAATTGCTCCTTTAGATAAGCCCGTGTGAAAGAAAATACTCAGTTCGGGTGCTCTGAGAGTTTTTTCGGGAGGTGAAAAAATTTGCTGAAACCCACCCTAATTGTTACAATAGTGAGGGAAACCTCGACAAGCATTATGCGAATTAAACACCTTGGCCAGTTCGCATTTCGAGTAAATTTATGCAATATTGAAAATAACTTAATAACTGCAATCCCCCTCCTGCTCCTTCACCCGCGGAAATTTATGCGGCAACCACAGGTGAAATAAAATTCTCCATATATACGGTAAGACGTATTTCATTCTAATTGTTTTTTGATCTGTATAATTTATTTATCGCATAAATAAGAAGATAAATAATAATGATGAAAATAAAATAAATTTGGAAAAACATAAACAATACAAACAACCGTACTCCAATATACACAAAACAAAGAAAATGTAAATTAAAATGTAATCAAATTTCGACTTTCTTTTATTTCAAATCTCGTCTAAGTAAATCGACTTTAAATTTTCAATTAAATTAAATTTTGGTTTTTTTTTTCAATACCCATTTTGCTTCGGTGTTTTCAAGCTTTTTTTCCATTTTGTTGCTAAGTCAAGCTCATAATTAATTTGCCAAAGAGGATAAATCTTATATCATTCTATAAATTTATATGGGTTTTCTTCAGTTTGTCTGTTGTATACGTATATTGTACATACTTGGTGCACGTACCGTGGAAATCATTTTTCCTATATATATATATACCCACAGTGTACACCGCAAATAGAGTCGATATACTACTATGTGTACGAGTATAAATAAAATATTTTCTACAACTTTCTCTCTAATCAATAATGACTATTTCCAATATCGCAAATGTAAACAGTTATGTGGTTTAGAGAATTGGAAAATAAAATTGTGAGGTGGCGCTTAAGGCAAATAAACATTTAACAGTTTATTAAATTGAAACTATGTGTATTATAATAACGAAGTAATAAAATTCAATTGATATTACATTCTATTTAGTTGCTGATGCTGATGGTGTTAGTACTAAACTGGAAGCTGATTGTGGAAAGACATTTTTTGGTTTGTGTTGTCAAATCGAGTAGTAATTGATTCATAAATTGGAAATGGAATGAGTCTCTATTTTCACATTATTTGTTAGAATTATTGTAGTTTTAACCAAAAGTTTCATTTCGATTGGTTAGACTGTCTGGGCTGTAAAGGGGACACAGACTGACAAACGGGACTCAGGCGAATAATGAAATTTTTTATAATTGCTAAATTTGGTCAAGTCAATTGTCAATGCTATTATCGGGCTTAACTTTAGATCTAGACTACTTAATCGTTTATATCATCTCCAAGCTAACGTGGAAATTGGCGGGCGAGGTGGTAGCCGAGATGGTTCTTTTCTTAACTGCACTTTTCGGACTCTAAAACAAATCTACGATAGCCGTCTTCCAATGGGAAAAATTTGCTACTTGGAAGTACTTGTGAGTAGATACCCAATGGAACGCGAAATTGAGTGACATAAGTAAAACATAGCCATCTGTTTAGTTGTTTTTTTTGTCTTATGTTGTTGTATATTCTAGTAAAGAGATAAATAAAATTAGATTGAAAATATGACAAAAACGTTGGACATATAATGAAGGGAAAGGATTGATATTTACCGCATTGATATTCAAATCCATTTTTCTTAAAAATGTAACATCAACAATAAAATAATTTTCTATTAAATTTGACATTTAACATTATCAAAAATCAAAAAAATTCGAACATAATCAAAAACTCTCTAAAAATATCGAAAAAGTTCTAAAATCCACCTAGCGCGAATTTTATGCGTAAATATTTCTGTTACAGCTATTGTATTGCATTGCAAAGTTGACTTATTAATTGTCAAAATAGTAATTTAACAATTAATGCGTTTGTATATTCACATACCCATACAAAAAGCCAAAGTCATTTAAAAATATTTTTTTGTATGTTCCACTTAAAATGTCAAAAAACTGTCGCGACAACTAAAAGTGTGAGCAAACTACTCGCAAGAACTTGTATCAACTCGCAACTACTCATACTCAAATGATGGTGTACTTGTTACAAATACTTACGCATAAAATTAACGACAGAGGGATTTTAGTTTCAAAAATTCCAATAGATGGCTCTATACCAATTTTGGTTATGTGAAATGTCACTTTTTAACCCTAATCTAACCGAGATGTGCCTTTCTGGCTCATTTATAAAATGCAACGATTTTCAAAATTATGTTAATTTAGTTAGAAACTTGTATGTAATTTATTTTGAAACATTTCTATATATTCCATACAACGTAGGTACTTGGCATTCCTTGGAAAAATTTAGTAAATTATTTGATCGGAATTATTTGATATAAGCTCATATAGAATAATAAAATATTTTCGAAATCAAAAAGTTATCATTTTCTGGCTTCTAGGGTAAATTCTTTTGGCCGTTTGTTTTCATTACTATTAAATATCATCAACATTATTCGAGATTTAATAGGTTAGTTTTCCAGAATATTCAAGCTATTTTGAAATTTTTTTACTGAGACTCGAAGTTTGTGAAATTTTTGAGCGTTGATTGTTTCAGGGTTCCAACTTTCTGATTGTACGTCACCGGAGACTTGAATTTCATTAATTTTGTATACAAAAATTAAAATGAATAATAATTCTAATTATAAAATTAGGAACATATTGTGCCCGACTCTGGAATAATAAAATTCTTGTTAAGTTATTTTATTTCAGTGTCGCTTACTGCTTGTTACTTATTTTTCGATTTTGCAAGATTCTGGATTTTCGGAATATTCGAAATTTTATTCGAGATTATTCGAGCTCATTCGATTTTGTTTGATTTATGTGTTTTGTGGATCTTTCGATTATTCTTGTTTAGCGTGGAGTTGAATTAGGCTTCTTTATTGTTCTTGTGAATATGATACCATTTTAGATTACGAAAAATCTAAAATCTAAGGTCTAAGAGTGAAGTTTAAAGTATAAAGCTTAAAATCTAAAGTCTTAAGTCTATAGCTTAAAATTTAAAGTGTAAAATCTAATCTAATTAATGTCTAAGATTTAAAGTTTAAAGCCTTAAATCTAAAATTTAAAGTTTAACGTCTAAAATCTAAAGGTTAAAATGCCGAGTTTAAAGTCTAAACTCTTAAGCCGTATATTCAAAATCTAAAGACTTTAGTTTAAAGTCTGAAGTGTAAATCCAATAGTATAAAGTTAAAAGTCAAAAGTCAAAAATCAAAAGTCAGAATTGAAAAGTTTAAAGGCTAAGGTGTAAAGTCTAAAGTTTAATGTCTAAAGCGTAAAGTGGGAAGGTTATAGTTTAAAATTTAAAGTGTAAAGTCTATAGTCTAAAGTTTTGGATCTAGAGCCTAAAGTTTAAAATTTAAACTCTTAAGTCTAACGTTAAAGTCTAAAATCTAAAATTTAATATTAACGTAATTTACTACTTACTTAATTCTATTGAATAAAGTTCTTTAAAGGTTAAAATCCAAAGTCGAAAATTCACAGTCTAGAGTAAAAAGATTAAATTCTAAAGCCTAAAGTCTATATTTAGTCTCTAAAGGCCATAGCTTAAAGTTTACAATTATAAAATCCAAATTTTAAAGTGATAAGTCTAAACCTAAAGTCTAAAGTTTAAAGTCAAAAGTCAAAAAATAAAAGTTAAAAGTCAAAAGTCCAAAGTACAACGTCAAAATTAAAAAGTCGAAAGTCTAATGTCAAAATTTTAAAGTCTAAAGTTTAATGTCTAAAGTCTAAAAAAGTCTCAAAACTGAAATCTACAATCTAAATTCAAAAGCCTAATATCTAAAGCCTAAAGTTTAAAGTCAAAACTCAAAAGTCAAAACTCAAAAGTCAAAAGTCCAAAGTCCAAAGTTAAAAGTTAAAATCTAATGTAATGTCTAAGATATCTAAGAAGCCCAAAATCTAAAATTAAAAGTTTAACCTCTAAAACCTAAAGATTAAAATGTCAAGTTTAAAGTCTAAACTCTAAAGCCGTATATTCAAAATCTAAAGACTTTAATTTAAAGTCTGAAGCGTAAAGCCAATAGTCTAAAATCTAAAGTTTAAATTTAAAAGTCAAATGTCTAAAGTCAAAAGTCAAAAATCTTAAGTCAAAATCAGAATTCTAAAGTCTAAAGTCTAACGTGTAAAGCTTAAAGTCAAAAGTCTAATGTCTAAAGTGCAAAGTGTAAAGTGCAAAGCACAAAGTTAAAAGTCTAAAGTCTATCGTCTATAGTCTAAAGTCTAAAGTTTAGAGTCTACATTCTAAAGTCTAAAGTTTAAAGTTGTAAGACTAACGTAAAAAAAAGTGAAGCCTAAAGTCTAAATTCAAAAGCCTAATATCTAAAGTTTAAAGTTTAAAGTCAAAAGTTAAATTCTAAAGTTAAAAATTAAAAGTCAAAAGTTTAAAGTCCAAAGTCCAAAGTCTAATGTCTATATAGTCTAAAGTCTAAGGTTTAATGGCTAAAGTTTAAAGTCTAAAGTCAAAAATCAAAAGCCAAAAGTCACAAGTCAAAAATTAAAAGTCAAACGTCAAAATTCTAAAGACTAAAGTTTAAGGTGTAAAGCTTAAAGTCGAAAGTTTAATGTCTAAAGTGTTAAGTGTAAAGTGTAAATTCTTAAGTCTTAAGTTTAAAGTCTAACGGCTAAAGTTCAAAATCATAAGTCAAAAGTTAAAAGTCTAAGGTCAAAAGTCAAAAATCAAAAGTGAAAAGTTAGGATTCGAAAGATTAAATTCTAAAGGGCTAACCAGCGAATCAGTAAGAAACCTTACCGAATATTTGACAAATCGGCCGCCAATCTGTAACCATTGACAAATATAGTATTAAAATTGTAATGTAATTGTAATTGTAAAGTGTGCTTTAACAATTTTGATGTATTCTGCCATATCCTTCAGTTTGCGCGTTAATTTTTGCTCTATTAATTTACAACTGAACTGAACGAAAAGTTCTTAAAGTTTCGCTGGTCAGTAACATGTACCTTCTATATATCACTTTCTTACTTAAAGTTGTTGCTGACTCGCTGGTTCGCTCATAAGGCGTAAACCTTAAAGCCTAAAGTTTAAAGTCTAAAGTCTTACGACTAACGTTAAAGTCTAAAATCTAAAGTTTAATACTAGCGTCTAAATTCTATTGAATAAAGTTCTTTAAAGACTAAAATGTAAAGTCGAAAGTCTGAAACCTTTTATCTTAATCCGACAGTCCAAAGTTTAAAGTCAAATATCTAAAATCTAAATTCAGTTTAAAGTCTAAAGTCTATACTATAAAGTTCTATTCAAAGTTTGTAACGCAGCACTGGTTACCACTGTGTTACAAATTCAAAATATATGATTGAGTCGATTTATTTAGTACTAATACAGATTACAAAGTGTGTATTATCATAACATTGGGATATATATCTGCTTACTTTGTGTGTATGTTGCAAAATTTTGCTGTTAATTAATTTAGGTGGGACAGATTTTTTTTTTGGATTGAGAGTTGAAAAGTAAATTGCAATGAGATCGGTCGGTATTTTTTTTTTGTAAAATAATTCTAATGAAGTTAAAATTAAAAATTTATTAGTTAAATATTAAAATTTTAAAACATTAATCTTGTGGCGAAAAGATTAGTTTAATCTTAGTTTTTTTTTTTGTTTAAATCTATTTTTTTTTTGAGTTGATATCCATTGGAAAAAAATTGGTGTATATCTTAAAAAAAATAACATTCTTTAGAACTATAGTGTAATAAACGGCATTTTTTTTCGTTCGGTTATAACTGGCCAGAATGGTCATACCATTCTCTCTTGTGTTAATGTACATATATACAAAAATAAATTAAACGAAAAACTATATATAGTATATATATTTATGTGTAATTTTTAAGAAATACTTTGTTTTAGTGCAAACTATGGTATTATCTTTATATGTATAATCAAACATAGTTATACTTAAGTTAAAGAAATTATAAATTAAAATAAACATGTGCTCCGAACATAGCCTCAAGAACGTTTCTTTTTTTTTTTTTTGAGACAGCTATGATTACAAAAGGTCATAAAATAATGTCAAGTCAAAATTTGATGTGAATGATCGTAAAGTGAATCATTAATCAATAAAATTAATAATTCCGTATCGAACTTTTTAATTAATATATAGTGTTATAATTAAAGTCTGTTACTTTGTTAAATATTGGTACCAAGTTATACACAGTTACCACAATTAACAAGACTATACACAGCGAAGTTCAACAGTGAAAGTGACATGTTAAAATTTAAATTAAAATAAAAATACCGAACAATCCTAAATAAAACTAAATCTATATACTATAAATATAATACCCTAAAACTTAATATAAACAAATATAAATCGCCGGTGTCAACGTGCAACATTGAATAGCTAAATTCAATATTTTCCGTGCAACATTTAAAATATAATGTGTAATTGATCCATTTTCGATATTCAACATGCAACATTGAAAATATGGATATACGTACATAACATAATGTTCAATGTGCTGATTCAACATGCAACATTCACCATTTTAAACGCAACTTGGTCAAGATAAGATTTTATTTTCTATTTTATTATACATATACATTTATTATAATTCTTAATTTTTATTGTTATTATTATTATTATTTTTATTATTAATTATTATCATAATTATTATTATCATTATTTTTTTTTTCTTATGTAATTTTTGGTTATATTTTAGAATAGGTACATAATAAGTTTAGACTAGGATTAGTACAGGCTATTAGAATTAATTTGAAATTTGTATATAAGTACATACTCGTACGTCTTTAATTTTCTTGCCTTTTCTCAAATTTACATTTATAATTTTCAAATGTTGGATATTTATGAATGAAGCAATAATTAAATACACATAATAGTTTTTTTTTGTGAAACTTGATATTACATTGAATTTCTTTTTATTTATTTTTGTTGATTTATAATTACATAATGATGATTCATTAATCAAATCATCGGTGAGATAGGTGAGTAATGCAATGACAAGAATAGATCCTTTTCTTTTTATTTACTTACAATTTTTTTTTTCTCTCTCTCTTTGCATACCTTTAATTTTATTTTCTGCTTCTCATTAATACTTACTGTTTTGCATTCTTGCTGTAAGCAATATACTGGATTATGTGTGTTTACTCTATGGTTGATGATGATGATGACTCCTAAATTTTTTTTTTCTTACATTCACTTATTTAATTATTATTTTTCTGTTGTGGTCAGAATTTCATGATCTTGCAATTAATTAAATTAACGGTCTAACAAGACTGAGTTCATCCTTTGTAAATCCCACCCCTAAGCTCCTGAGCATTAGCCGCACTTAAATGACCGTACAAAGGCAATGAATCAGTATTTATTTCTTTAACGAAGTGACTTTTTTTTTGTTCCATTTTGATTTTAAATCAAAATTTGGATACTATAGTTGAGTCATCTTTAACTTCGTTACAGTGGCGCCCAAAGTAGTCCGTTACATTTATCCAATAAGTTTTTTTTTTTGTTTGTTTATTCATATTTTTAAACTTCGTTGCAGTATTATCATCCAACTAATTACACACAAAAACAAAATTTTTTATTAGTTCCAACGACATTTATCTTTCAAATGATTCTGACCAATTTTATGTTCCTTATTAGATATTTTTTTTTTTGTGACTGATTGGTTCCGATTCGCCATTTCTGCTAATTTTATCTTAATTATTGATTGAATTGTTCGTTTCGGCTCAGAATTAGTCATTTTCATTTTTCCAAATAGTGTTGGAGTTTCATTCTATGCTCACCTTACGTGATTGATCTGGAATGAGATTCTGGTCTTAATAATGCTTTTGCTTTCACACATGCGTTCTGTTGAAGATTATTTTCCATATTGACTGCGGTGTGGAGCAGAGACATTAAAAATAATTATTAATACAGAAATACTAATTATACAATGAAATCTTATCCTGTCATAGAGGACATCTCCATACTACAAGTATTTGATGAGCTGCCTGCACATGATATGCACGTGATTTTCATTGTTCTGATTGTATGTTGAGTTTATTTGCAAATGTGTCTAACCATTACAGGTTATTGATTCACTCATTGGTTAATAAACGCAATATCCACCTCTATTTTTTTTTTTCTTCTCACTCATCTCAACCAAAGGGTAAACATCATCTCAATGCAATAATTCATATCCCATTAATTTCTTCATTAATCAGTCGTGGTCTTATCTGTTATTGTCATTGCTTGCCTAGTCTCCAAATTATAAGTTGTATTTTATTATTGTTAGTTTTTTTTTCATCATTATTATTATTATTTTGAGTACTGTTTCTTCAAATTTGAGACAGCTGCTCATAGTATTTCTAAGATTAAAACAAAAAAGGAGCCTCAGGCTTAAGTTTTGAAATTTTGAATTAAATATTATTGATTTTTTTTTGTGTAAATATCTTTTTTGCAATTTACTTTCGTTTAGTTTTTTTTTATTCACTATTATTTAGTTTTATTTTAGTGCCGAATTAGTTTACGTCGTAAAATTTCATCTTTAGTACTTAGTTTTTAATAATCAGAAAAAAATGGATCTCCACTTATTGCTTCCTGACGAACTAGAAGTGGAATGTAGGGTTCGAGGTCTAAAAGGCAATCCAACAGATGTCATTATACAACTCAAAAATGCTCTGAAATTAGAAGATGGCATGCCCTCTATTCGTCCGTACAAAATGCACCCAGCTGCTCGGAAAAAACCACAACATGAAATAAAGAAATGTTCCACAAAATTATCAGAAATAAAGCTGCAAATGGAGAAATTAGATCCACAAGAGATAGACACTAAAATAATACGCTGTTTAGAAACTAGGCTTATTCATTTAATCGAGCGCCTGAACAGAGCTCGAATGTCTCCAACATATGGTAATCAAGCGACGGAACTTTTAGATACTGCTCGAACGTTGCTTTTGAAAATCCAATCTGTTATGCAGGATGAAACTAATCTCGAATCAACATTAATTGAACTTAAAGAGATGCAATTACAAGATCCAGAACAACTGTCAGAATCAGATACTGATATTGATCCACCCGTATTTGTTTATTCCGCTACATCGAAGCTTAAACGTTTCGATACTGTTAATAGTACTCCTATAAAACACCCTGACCAATCCGACACACAAATGAATTCTAGGGTGGGTGTTAATCCAAATTCAATACTTGGCCATACAGATAACCCCCAACAAAACATTGGATTACAAACGAATATTCCTGTTCATGATGTAAACAATTTAGGTGCTGCCACAGTGGTTGACACCGTTAATACTCCAAATCGTGTTCCAGGTTGTGAGATTATTCAAAATAATATAGAATGTATTGAATCAAATGGTACTTCGCAACCAATCAAATTACGGAAATATATGTCTGATACTCGAACCTTAGCTAGATCGGGAATTTCTTATGATGGTTCTCCTAATGCAGTCCCGATTGATTTATTCATATTTCAACTCGAAACTTTAGCTAAATCTCTGAATTTATCGGAGGAGTTGCTTTTTACCGAAGTATGCTTCGTTTTAAAAGGTAATGCCTTACGGTATTATTGGACGTATAGACGCTCTAGTCCAAATTCCACTTGGTCGAAGTTCCGTAATGATTTGATTGAGAGGTTTAAAGATCGAAGAACCGAATTCGAACTTCGTCGATTAGTCGAATCCCGCAAACAACACAATAGGGAATCATTTTTAAATTTCTATAACGACGTCTGGAGTCTTACTTTACAATGTAAAAAAACATATTCCGAAGAAGATTTGATTGAAGTATTGAGATTAAACATGCATCCTGCTCTGCAGTTGAATTTGACTGACAAAAATTTTGAAAATGTACAGGAATTAATTAAAAGCGCAACCTCTTGGGAAACTACCTGGGCACGTTTAGGTGTAAATCCAGATATTTATGTTCCTAATAAAAAGTCAATACATGAACTTCAATTAACTGATCCTTCACATCCTATCAGTCCATATCAAAATAATGATCGTTTACTACCCGTAACTGATCCAATAGATGTTTTTCATCAAGATATAGCTCAATTGAATATGTCTAATTATCACTCCAATCCATCAACATCGAGAAGTCACAACCAAAATAATATTCCTATTTGCTTTAATTGTGATGACATAGGTCACACATTTCATCATTGTTCATTACAGCGTAATCGCTTCTGTTACAAATGTGGTTGTAAAGGTGTAACTGTCTCTGACTGTCTTAAATGTTCGGGAAACGCTCCTCGGGACCAGATGCATACTGGGAATTTGAGTGCCCCGAGAATTATATTGAAGGCCCAGAAATTCGACAATGCGTGCCACACGGATGGCGAACTCAATCAAACGAAAATCAACAATGGGAAATCGGATCCATAGATTCAGATGACTCATTTCATTCCACCAATTCTTTAGGGTTTTCCTATCTAAATCAGCCCAATCATCTTTTGTTTTCATCGTTACCCAATAGCTTTTCGAATTCCACGATAAAAACATCCAACAAAAATAATCCAATTCTAACCAAATCCACCAAAATCCAAACCGCTAATATAATTGATTCCAAAAATCAATCGTTGTTAAATTGTAAAATCATTTCAAATGCAACAAATTTGTATAAATCACGCAAGACATCAATTTCCTTGAAGCAAAAAGAACGCACACGTCAATATTTTAACAAAATTCGAAACCTTCGTTCTAATGTTATAGCATCCGTTATTACAAATGATCCGACTGATGAAAGGCCTTATGCCAACGTCTTAATCGATGGTCAAATGTACCATGGTTTACTGGATAGCGGAGCTTCTGTTAGCATTTTAGGTGCGGGTTCCAATAAATTCTTGAATGATCCAAATATTATCGTTCATCATCTACCTACAACTATTTCCACAGCTAGTGGCGAGTCACAGCGAGTTTTTGGATATATTAATGCCAATATTACCTTTAATAAACAGTCGAACCTAATTCGATTATTCATAGTTCCGTCATTACAACAACCCTTGTATCTCGGAATCGACTTCTGGAATAAATTTGGTATACATATTACTCCACTTCAAATTAACAGTCGTTTCAATCGTTCATTCAAATATAATACGTCATCTCAAAAAGTCAACGAATTAATGAATGAAAGTCAAGAGATAACTAACCCTGAGCAACATAAACTATCTCCAAGCGATCAAGAAAGACTTTCACGAATTATTGAGAAATTTCCATCCTGTTCGAAGTTGGGACTGGGAAGAACGCATCTTCTGCAACACCAAATTAAACTCACTAATGATAAACCCATAAAGCAGCGTTTTTATCCAGTTTCTCCAATCAAACAAAAACAAATAAATGACGAAATAAATCGGATGTTAGCTATGGATGTTATCGAAGAGTCATCAAGTGGCTGGAGTTCACCTATAGCTCCAGTACTGAAGAAAAATGGCAAAGTTCGTCTTTGCTTGGACGCACGGCGTCTCAACGAGGTAACAGAAAAGGAAGCATA
The DNA here is from genome assembly GCA_958295665.1 of Tipula vernalis. Lineage (NCBI taxonomy): Eukaryota > Metazoa > Arthropoda > Insecta > Diptera > Tipulidae > Tipula > Tipula vernalis. The sequence continues at coordinate 21,973,989 of OY282558.1, read as the reverse complement.
CCCTTTGCCTCTCATAGAAAGCCTTATCAGTCGCCTGGATCATACACGGTATATTTCGAGTCTTGATCTTAAGGATGCCTTTTGGCAGATCCCGTTACACCCCGACTCACGTGATAAAACTGCGTTTACTGTGCCGGGACAGCCTCTTTTTCAATTTAAAGTGATGCCGTTTGGCCTGTGCAATGCACCTCAAACTCTTTGTCGTCTAATGCATAAGGTGATCCCACATAAACTGCACGACCGTGTTTTTACTTACCTAGACGACCTGTTGATCACCTCTGCAACCTTAGACGAACATTTTGATCTGCTTGCACAGGTCGCGGCTTTACTATCCGCCGCCAATTTAACCATAAATTTAGAAAAAAGCCATTTTTTGCTAAAGCAAATTAAATATCTAGGCTATTTGGTTGGTGACGGTTGTCTTCGTACCGATCCTGATAGAGCTCACGCGATTGTTGATTTTCCTACTCCGCACACTCGAAAACAAATTCGCCGATTTATAGGTATGTGTGGATGGTACCGGCGATTCATTAAGAATTTTTCTATAATTTCCGCTCCCTTGACCGATCTCTTAAAAAAAAATAATAAATGGAAATGGTCCGAAGATACACAGAACGCTTTTTTAAGCTTAAAAGATGCTTTGTCGACCGCTCCAATATTATCTCATCCCAATTTTAACGAGCGCTTTTATATCCAATGTGACGCTTGCAGTAGCGGAATTGGCGGTGTCTTGTTTCAGCTCGATAGTCAGGGAGTCGAGAAACCTATCGCTTATTTCTCGCAAAAATTGAACGATGCACAGAGAAATTACTCAGTGACGGAGCTGGAATGTTTCGCCGCCATTCAAAGTGTAAAAAAATTCAGGTGCTATGTCGAAGGTTATCATTTCACCATTATAACTGACCATGCCAGTTTACAATGGCTAATGGGTCAAAAAGATCTCCATGGAAGACTTGCCCGGTGGAGTCTGAAATTACAGCCATTCACCTTTGAGATTCGGCATGTGAAGGGTTCCCAGAATGTTGTTCCAGATACGCTTTCTCGAGCTTTTGAACAATGTATTGAAGCTCTTCACAATGATAATTGCTCTTCTCCAATTGATCTGAATTCTTCGCATTTTAACGATCCGGTGTATCTAGAACTTCTCAATGCCTTAAAGCTCAAATCAAACTATCGTTGTAATCTTAGAGTTGTAAATAATAAAATATATTTCACTAATCAGTTTGGAATTATCGACAGTCCAAATGATCTACCAGTCTGGAAACTATATGTTCCCAATCCTTTAATTTCCGAATTAATCCAGAAAGCTCATGATCCTCCTGATTCCTCCCATTTAGGAACGGAGAAAACGTTGGAAAAATTGCAGCGATACTATTACTGGTCAAAAATGTTTAAGACGGTTAAGGATTATATATCTCAGTGTGAGATCTGTAAAACCTGTAAGCCTTCAAATCAAATTTTACAACCAGAGATGGGTCATCAAATTACCACTTATCGGCCGTGGCAACATTTATATATAGATTTTTTAGGACCTTACCCTAGGACGAAATTAGGTAATGCGTATATATTTATTGTTCTGGATTCGTATTCTCGGTTTGTACATTTATTTCCTATGCGAAATGCTAACGCTTCTTTAGTATGCAGCACGTTAGAGAACAATATTTTTCATCTATTCGGTACTCCTGAGTCAATCTTAACAGATAATGGACCTCAATTTTTAGCTAAAACTTTCCAAAAATTGCTTAAACAATTTGGAGTCAAACATATTACCACACCTAAATATTCACCGCAAAGCAATGCTAGTGAAAGAGCGAATCGTACTATACTGTCTTCAATCCGAGCTTACCTAACTGATAACCATCGTGAATGGGACAATCATCTACAGGAGATTGCTGCGGCAATGCGAAATGCGGTACATTCCTCTACTGGATATTCTGCTCATTACCTAGTGTTTGGGCAACATAAGATTATGAACGGCTCTGAATATAAATTATTGAGGGAATTAAAATGTTTGGAGGACTGTTCCGTAACTATCCAATCCGCTGATCGCCTGTCGCTAGCGCAAGAGCAAGTTTTATCGCATATCAATCAAGCGCACCAAAAAAACCAAAAGCGTTATAACCTTCGATCCCGCATTCGCGAATTCAAGCCTGGTCAAATAATTTACGTACGTAATTTTTCTCAGAGTGACGCTGCCAAATATTTTTCATCCAAACTAGCTCCAAAATTCGTCATAGGAAGAGTCAAAAATATTATTGGAAATGTGGCAATAGTAGTAGAAAATATGGATGGTCAAGTCGTAGGTACCTATCATATGAAGGACATTAAAACATAATCTTGCCTGGCTTAATGAGATCTATCTCGGGTGTGGGACAGCTCCACGATTGTAACGCAGCACTGGTTACCACTGTGTTACAAATTCAAAATATATGATTGAGTCGATTTATTTAGTACTAATACAGATTACAAAGTGTGTATTATCATAACATTGGGATATATATCTGCTTACTTTGTGTGTATGTTGCAAAATTTTGCTGTTAATTAATTTAGGTGGGACAGATTTTTTTTTTGGATTGAGAGTTGAAAAGTAAATTGCAATGAGATCGGTCGGTATTTTTTTTTTGTAAAATAATTCTAATGAAGTTAAAATTAAAAATTTATTAGTTAAATATTAAAATTTTAAAACATTAATCTTGTGGCGAAAAGATTAGTTTAATCTTAGTTTTTTTTTTTGTTTAAATCTATTTTTTTTTTGAGTTGATATCCATTGGAAAAAAATTGGTGTATATCTTAAAAAAAATAACATTCTTTAGAACTATAGTGTAATAAACGGCATTTTTTTTCGTTCGGTTATAACTGGCCAGAATGGTCATACCATTCTCTCTTGTGTTAATGTACATATATACAAAAATAAATTAAACGAAAAACTATATATAGTATATATATTTATGTGTAATTTTTAAGAAATACTTTGTTTTAGTGCAAACTATGGTATTATCTTTATATGTATAATCAAACATAGTTATACTTAAGTTAAAGAAATTATAAATTAAAATAAACATGTGCTCCGAACATAGCCTCAAGAACGTTTCTTTTTTTTTTTTTTGAGACAGCTATGATTACAAAAGGTCATAAAATAATGTCAAGTCAAAATTTGATGTGAATGATCGTAAAGTGAATCATTAATCAATAAAATTAATAATTCCGTATCGAACTTTTTAATTAATATATAGTGTTATAATTAAAGTCTGTTACTTTGTTAAATATTGGTACCAAGTTATACACAGTTACCACAATTAACAAGACTATACACAGCGAAGTTCAACAGTGAAAGTGACATGTTAAAATTTAAATTAAAATAAAAATACCGAACAATCCTAAATAAAACTAAATCTATATACTATAAATATAATACCCTAAAACTTAATATAAACAAATATAAATCGCCGGTGTCAACGTGCAACATTGAATAGCTAAATTCAATATTTTCCGTGCAACATTTAAAATATAATGTGTAATTGATCCATTTTCGATATTCAACATGCAACATTGAAAATATGGATATACGTACATAACATAATGTTCAATGTGCTGATTCAACATGCAACATTCACCATTTTAAACGCAACTTGGTCAAGATAAGATTTTATTTTCTATTTTATTATACATATACATTTATTATAATTCTTAATTTTTATTGTTATTATTATTATTATTTTTATTATTAATTATTATCATAATTATTATTATCATTATTTTTTTTTTCTTATGTAATTTTTGGTTATATTTTAGAATAGGTACATAATAAGTTTAGACTAGGATTAGTACAGGCTATTAGAATTAATTTGAAATTTGTATATAAGTACATACTCGTACGTCTTTAATTTTCTTGCCTTTTCTCAAATTTACATTTATAATTTTCAAATGTTGGATATTTATGAATGAAGCAATAATTAAATACACATAATAGTTTTTTTTTGTGAAACTTGATATTACATTGAATTTCTTTTTATTTATTTTTGTTGATTTATAATTACATAATGATGATTCATTAATCAAATCATCGGTGAGATAGGTGAGTAATGCAATGACAAGAATAGATCCTTTTCTTTTTATTTACTTACAATTTTTTTTTTCTCTCTCTCTTTGCATACCTTTAATTTTATTTTCTGCTTCTCATTAATACTTACTGTTTTGCATTCTTGCTGTAAGCAATATACTGGATTATGTGTGTTTACTCTATGGTTGATGATGATGATGACTCCTAAATTTTTTTTTTCTTACATTCACTTATTTAATTATTATTTTTCTGTTGTGGTCAGAATTTCATGATCTTGCAATTAATTAAATTAACGGTCTAACAAGACTGAGTTCATCCTTTGTAAATCCCACCCCTAAGCTCCTGAGCATTAGCCGCACTTAAATGACCGTACAAAGGCAATGAATCAGTATTTATTTCTTTAACGAAGTGACTTTTTTTTTGTTCCATTTTGATTTTAAATCAAAATTTGGATACTATAGTTGAGTCATCTTTAACTTCGTTACAAGTTTAAAGTCTAACATCTAAAATTGAAAGTTGTAAGTCTAAAGTCTGACGTCACAGGTTCAAAGTCTCGATTTTTAATTCAAAAGTTTAAAGTTTCAAGTGTGAAATCTAAAGTTTAAAGTCTTAAGACTAACGTAAAAAAAAGTGAAGTCTACAGTCTAAATTCATGAGCCTAATATCTAAAGTCTAAAGTTTAAAGTCAAAAATCAAAAATCAAAAGTCAAAAGCCCAAAGTCCAAAGTCAAAAGTTAAAAGTTAAATTCAAAAGTTAAACCTTAAAAACCAAAAGTTTAAAGTCCAAAGTCAACAGTCTAATGTCTAAAGTCTAAAGTCTAACATCTAAAGTCTAGTCTAACGTGTAAAGTCTAAGATCTAATAGCTAAAGCTTAAAGTCTAAAGTCTAAAGTTTAAAGTCAAAAATCAAAAAACAAAAATTAAAAGTCAAACGTCAGAATTCTAAAGACTAAAGTTTAAGGTGTAAAGCTTAAAGCCTAAAGTCTAATGTCTAACGTATAAAGTGTTAAGTGTTAAGTGTTAAGTGTGAAGTGTAAAGTCTAAAGTTTAAAGTATATAGTCTATAGTCTATAGTCTAAAGTCTAATGGTTTAGGTTCAAAGTCATAAGTCAAAAGTTAAAAGTCAAAAATCAAAAGTCAAAAGTCAGGATTCGAAAGACTAAAGTCTAAAGCGTAAAGCTTAAAGTCTAAAGTTTAAAGTTTAAAGTCTGATGACTAACGTTAAAGTCTAAAATCTCAAGTTTAATATTAGCGTCTAAATTCTATTGAATAAAGTTTTTTAAAGACTAAAATGTAAAGTCGAAAGTCTGAAACCTTTTATCTTAATCCGACAGTCCAAAGTTTAAAGTCAAATATCTAAAATCTAAATTCAGTTTAAAGTCTAAAGTCTATACTATAAAGTTCCATTCAAAGTTTAAAGTCTAACATCTAAAATTGAAAGTTGTAAGTCTAAAGTCTGACGTCAAAGGTTCAAAGTCTCGATTTTTCTCGATATCTAAAGTCTAAAGTTTAAAGTCAAAAATCAAAAATCAAAAGTCAAAAGTCCAAAGTCCAAAGTCAAAAGTCAAAAGTTAAAAGTTAAATTCAAAAGTTAAACGTTAAAAATCAAAAGTTTAAAGTCCAAAGTCAACAGTCTAATGTCTAAAGTCTAAAGTCTAACATCTAAAGTCTAGTCTAACGTGTAAAGTCTAAGATTTAATAGCTAAAGCTTAAAGTCTAAAGTCTAAAGTCAAAAATCAAGTCAAAAAACAAAAATTAAAAGTCAAACGTCAGAATTCTAAAGACTAAAGTTTAAGGTGTAAAGCTTAAAGCCTGAAGTCTAATGTCTAACGTATAAAGTGTTAAGTGTTAAGTGTGAAGTGTAAAGTGTAAAGTCTAAAGTCTAAAGTTTAAAGTATATAGTCTATAGTCTATAGTCTATAGTCTATAGTCTATAGTCTATAGTCTAAAGTCTAATGGCTTAAGTTCAAAGTCATAAGTCAAAAGTTAAAAGTCAAAAATCAAAAGTCAGGATTCGAAAGACTAAATTCTAAAGCGTAAAGCTTAAAGTCTAAAGTTTAAAGTATAAAGTCTATAGTCTATAGTTTAAGGTCTTAACTCTGAAATCTATAGTTTATAGTCTAGAGTCTATAGTCTAGACCAGAGTCCAAAGTTTAAAGTTTAAAGTCTTATGACTAACGTTAAAGTCTAAAATCTAAAGTTTAATATTAGCGTCTAAATTCTATTGAATAATGTTCTTTAAAGACTAAAATTTAAAGTCGAAAGTCTGAAACATTTTATCTTTTAACGTTAAAGGTTCAAAGTCTGGAGCTTGAATTCTAAAGTTTAAAGTTTCAAGTGTGAAATCTAAAGTTTAAAGTCTTAAGACTAACGTAAAAAAAAGTGAAGTCTACAGCCTAAATTCAAAAGCCTAGTATCTAAAGTCTAAAGTTTAAAGTCAAAAATCAAAAGCAAAAGTCCAAAGTCGAAAGTCAAAAGTTAAATTCAAAATTTAAACGTTAAAAGTCAAAAGTTTAAAGGCCAAAATCCAAAGTCAACAGTCGAATGTCTAAAATCTAAAGTCTAAAGTCTAACATATAAAGTCTAGTCTAACGTCTAATGTTTAAGGTCGAATGGCTAAAGCTTAAAGTCTAAAGTTTAAGTCAAAAAACAAAAGTCAAAAATCAAAAGACAAAAGTCAAAAGTCAAAAATTAAAAGTCAAACGTCAGAATTCTAAAGACTAAAGTTTGAGGTGTAAAGCTTAAAGTCTAATGTCTAAAGTGTTAAGTGTAAAGTGTAAAGTGTAAAGTCTAAAGTTTAAAGTTTAAAGTTTAAAGTCTAAAGTTTAAAGTCTATAGCCTATAGTCTAATGTCTAACGGCTAAAGTTCAAAATCATAAGTCAAAAGTTAAAAGTCTAAAGTCAAAAGTCAAAAATCAAAAGTGAAAAGTCAGGATTCAAAAGACTAAAGTCTAAGGCGTTAAGCTTAAAGTCTAAAGTTTAAAGTCAAAAGTCTGAAATCTATAGTTTATACTAGAGTCTATAGTCTAGAGTCTAATGTTTAAAGTTTAAAGTTTTAAGACTAACGATAAAGTCTAAAATTTAAAGTTTAATATTAGCGTCTAGCTTTTAAAGACTAAAATTTAAAGTCGAAAGTCTGAAACCTTTTATCTTAATCCGGCAGTCCAAAGTTTAAAGTCAAAAATCTAAAATCTAAATTAAGTTTAAAGTCTAAAGTCTATACTATAAAGTTCCATTCAAAGTTTAAAGTCTAACATCTAAAATTGAAAGTTTAAAGTTTAAAGTCTGACGTCAAAGTTTCAAAGTCTGGAGCTTGAATTCTAAAGTTTAAAATTTCAAGTGTGAAATCTAAAGTTTAAAGATTAATGTCTAAGATATAAAGCTACAAATCTAAGAGCTAAAGTCTAAAGTCTACTTGGGCCCTGACTCTGAGGTAGCCAATAGGAAATATAAAGTAATTATTGCTATCCACTTTTTAAACACTGTAATAAATAATAAGTCTGTGATAGGTTTTTATGTTCGTGTTGTAAGAGGTTACTTCAAATTTTTTTAGGTTCTAAGTCTGGGATATCTTCAAGATGGTGATTTTGAGGCCTTTTCATAAAACTTCAGATGGCTTAAGTTATATCAGTGTACTGTATTCAAAATCGAAAATAATTTTTGTGTATTTTTGGGGATTTTTAGAAAATCTGACATTTTCTACACTATTAAAATTTCGTGTGTTTACCATATGTTCTAATTAGAAAACAATTTTTAGTACTCTGGTCTGATTAATCACATTTTGTTTGTTAAAGGTCGTCATCATTATTATAATACTCCAGCATTTGTTTATTATAACCTATCAATACCCAGTGGCTTAAATAAACAACAAACGGCTAACTAATAATATTTCTTTCCGTTCAAGAAGAAATGGCGATTTGCTTTATAATACAAAATCAATGCAAGCTTTATTATATTTTTTTACATGATCATTGTAATGTGAGGATTAAATATTTGACCACCTGATTTTCAACTAAATGCAGTAGAACCTCTTTTATCCAGAATATCTAATATCTGGAATTCATCTGTCCGGAATACCTATAATATCCAGAAAATGTTTTATTTTCGTAATTTTTTATTTTCTCCTTTAAGCCGCTTATGCAGAAATGGGGTTCAATCGGAATTGAGTTCATATTATAAAGCACATCACCTTTTCAAATTAGCCTCCGATTTAGCCAAACTCGTCAAAACTATGATTGATATATACTAGGACTACTCGGACATTTTTTTGCGATAAATTCATTTCGGGCGACGAAAAATTCTCACAAATCACAGAAGTTATATTCCATGAACCCTAAGATCTTGTTAAACCCATTAAGAATTCTCTTTTGTAACCTTAAGCCAAAATAATACTCTCATAAATATTAAAATCGGAGTAACACTTGTTGATCACTGCTAAAACACTGTTTGCAACACATTTTTTGAACCTTTAAAAAAATTATCTAAACCAAAACAATAAAAATTTAAATTTATTAAGAGGGAAAACAATACTTACAATCTGGGCCCATTCTGAAAAAAAAAAAAAAAAGAAAAAGAAAATAAAATAAATTTATAGCAATTGCAAAATAATTATTTTTACATTAATGTACTTTTTAAGTAAAAATAGCAATAAATAATGAATAATTTATATTTATTAAATAAAAATTAAATTAAACAATAATTATAATATATTTTTATTTATTTTCAGATTTATTATAAATAATAATTATTATTGGCTTTATGGAAATGAATGCGAGACGAATCGAATGTAATAAAAGAAATTTTAATTAATATTAAGTTTATAAAAATTTTAATTAATCATGAAAATTTTAAAAAATAATTTTAAAAATAAAAATAAAATAAAAAAAATGTTCTTAAAATTATCATAATATAAAAAACGTATTTAATAATATTTATATTTATATAATACAAAAGAACAACAAAATATGGCACCAACATCATTTGGTGTTTTTAACCATAATGGTAGCACCTCCGTGCTATGGGGTGGTATCATTAATTTTATTTGGATTATAATTTTATTGATGATGGCAATTGATTTGAGGCACGTTCATGGCGATACAAACAAAGCATGTAAGTAAAAAAAATTCTTTAATCTGTAAAATATTTATTTGGAAACTTCACAATTGACAAATATTTCGCTTCCAAAAAAAAAAAATTAAAACGGTTACGAAATTTGTTTTCACGGTGGACATTTCTGTTTGAAAAAAACAGAGAAAAGTTATAATCTATTATTACAATAAATAAAAATAAACGGACAAAATATTAATTTAACGTATTGATAGAAAAATTGAAAAAATTATAATTTTCCAACAAAACCAACAATACCAAAAAATGTATTTAGCCACGAAATAAGGTAATTAGGGTTACAGCGACACAAAAAAAAAAAAGCGCAACAAAACATAAGAAAAATTGGATAAAACTGGAAAAAATCCATAACAAATGTTCTATTCACTCGCGTGAACACAAAACAGAACAGAAGACAAAAAATAGATTTTCCTTCGTTTTTCCTTTTTGGAGTTGTCGATTGTCTTTTTTTTTTTTTTTAATATGTATAGGAAACCCACATTGTACTAAGCTGTATCGTCTTCGCCAATATTGTTACTTGCTTTTGTCGTTTGGTTGGGTTTTGTATTATCGACAACATAATTTTTCTGCTCTTTAGTCTTTTTACCATTTCACGAAAAATATTTTTTTTTGCTGTTTTAATTTGTCATGATTTTTATGTTACCGACAATTTTATTATGCGATATGAAATTTATTATGGTTAACACCAAGAGAACAAAAAAATTTAATTTAAACATTTTTTTTTTTTAGTACTTTTATATGCTTTGTCTTTCTAAATCATAAAAATGATGTTTATAGATATACGAGCATAATAGACGAACACAATAATTCTATTTTTATTCCTAATTGTATTTTGTCGAGAGTTGGATTTCGTTTGCTCTTGTTATGTAATTTTGGTTAGAAACTGGTGAATTTGTTATTCGGAGAATATACTTTATGGCTGATTGATACCAGCCGCGGTTTAGTAGCTGCGGAACTTTTAAACCAAAATGGAATTTTTAATTTTGTGGATAAATTAAATTTTTAAAGGTTCAAAATGTACTCCTTGTTTTCCGACTTTTCGCAATTCTAAAATGAAACAACAGGTCTAAGATAGTTAAAATGGTATATGAAAATTCTACGCTGCTGAAATCTTTCGAGAAGATGTGAGAAATCTGCATGTACATATAGTTGTCCCAGATCTTGTGGTTGATTAATTGTAAGTTAATTATTCGTTGTTAAATTGAATTTTCCATGATTAAAATTTATTTATAGATATGCTTCGTCCGAAGCAAACGTCACATTAAAATCTTCACTTCTTGTGATAAAGCTGCACCAGATGTAGTATATGTATTATAATGGTACCGGCCGTATAATGATTTGTAATGAAGTCATAGCAACTGTAATAACTGTGCCGCCATATCCAGTCGGAATGAGTTGGGTGCTTAATTTTATTGTTCATTTTACTACTAACAACCACTAAAACCCGGTACGCTGCTGAAGTGAAATGAAATTTCTCATATAAAAATGACACAAGCGAAAACGAAAATGAAAATTTCACTGCTGAACTTTACTTTATTGTACGCTAGAGAAATGGAAGTTTTCATATTAGAATACAGAGGTCTCTCATTCTTATCTTCCTGGGGGTCAATTCTCGTTTCGTGAAAAGTATCAGTGAGAAATACACACGATTCATGTTCCTTGAGAAGGAAAAAATGACGTCAAAATCTTTTCATATGAGCAAAACTTTCTCACCGACCATTTTGCCCGTGAGAACATCATAAATATGAAAATAAAATTCTATAAAAACTAAATTTGTATTTTTAGCATTAAATGTGCATTGAAACTATAAAGTGATTCACTTTAAACTTAACTAATAAGTAAATCTATTAAAAAACTATTCCTTTTATTTAAGAAAAGCGTCCAAGTAATTAATTTAGTTAAGTTTTAAAAATAATTTGATCATTTTGATAATTTATTTTATATTTTGACAGGCAATGACGAAATCTACTTTATCATTTATTTAGCTAATATTTAAACCATTTGCTGCCTCATCTAGCGGAAATCTATATGAAACTCGATAAAATGTGTGATTACAGTGTAGCTTACTACGAAAACAACTTATTCAGCGTTGTCGGATTTATCTTCCTATTTATGGAGACCAGTGACAATTTCGTTTCACGTGAACAGCATATAGTAAACTTTAATACAAAATTATTGTTCAACTACATTCTAACAGCTGAACTAATTTTTAGATGACCATTTGTGATCCAAAATCATTATTGGATCAGATGTTGTTGTTGTTTCACAATATAAATTTTGATCTGATTTGGATCACGATGCGTCAAAAAATGCAGCTATTGTAAAGTGTTCAACAAAATCTGATCTACTGTATTACAAAATCATATAATCTTTACAAAATTTGTAATGCCAATACCATCATACAAATACCATTAAAAAAATTGAGGTGTGGCCAACACACGACTTTCTTTTACGAACAGAGAATTTTTAGAAATTTTATTTTTTTCCTAATTTTTTTTTTAAATTTTTAAATTTTTAAATTTTTTTTTTAATTTTTAATTTTTTATTTTTATTTGTTTTTAATTTTTGGAAACAATTTGTATTAAGTAGTTTTTTGTAAACCTTATACTTTTTAATATATTTGCAACACAAATTTTCTGGACCAAGGGAGTGGCCACTTCCGGTTAGCCGATTTGGAGTAAAATTCACTGGGATCTTCCAATTTATCAAAAAACCTTAAATCTGAAGTTTTAGTTCGATTGATTAAACCGTATGGGCTGTAGAGAGGACACAAACAGGCTGACAGACTGACAGACTGGCAGACTGACAGACTGACAGACTGACAGACTGACAGACTGACAGACTGACAGACTGACAGACTGACAGACTGACAGACTGACAGACTGACAGACTGACAGACTGACAGACTGACAGACTGACAGACTGACAGACTGACAGACTGACAGACTGACAGACTGACAGACTGACAGACTGATAGACTGACAGACTGACAGACTGACAGACTGACAGACTGACAGACTGACAGACTGACAGACTGACAGACTGACAGACTGACAGACTGACAGACTGACAGACTGACAGACTGACAGACTGACAGACTGACAGACTGACAGACTGACAGACTGACAGACTGACAGACTGACAGACTGACAGACTGACAGACTGACAGACTGACAGACTGACAGACTGACAGACTGACAGACTGACAGACTGACAGACAGACACCATTTCGAAACCCACTTTTTCGGACTCAGGGGACCTCAAAACAATTAAATCTCTAAAAATCTCAAGGTACAAAATTTTCATGATTACCATACTTTATTTTACTAGAGTAAAAGAAAGTAAAAGGTTAACACTAAACTAATTGGCCCATCCGTTAAGTGTTAATAGTTTTAGCAAGGTGAACCCACAGATTCGTCCATCCTGATAATTCGTCGTAATATACATAATACGACTACTGGTTGGTAAGCATTTTGTTTTAAGTTAAATAATTTCTCCTTCTGCCTCCTTGGGTAAAAGTATCTTGTCTTTAATAGTAAATACTGCGTCTTTAGTTCTTCTTAGGTAAGTTTTCGTTAGGAATCATTCTTTAAAACCACTCTCTCTCCTCCTTCATCGTCTTTTTCGGAATCGTTTCCGGACGTGTTGAAAATATTTGAATATATCTCGGTTATCGCCATGGTTTTTTGAGCTCTGCACAACTAGTCGTTATTATTGGGCCATCGTGATTCCCTAAATTTCGACGTTATAGGTTTCATTAGGACATTTGTTGACAATTTTATACGGACCCATAAACTTCTGACTTAGCTTCAGTCCCGTTCTAAATTGCGTGCATTTGACAGCTACTGTATCGCCGAGTGAGTATTCTATGGCTCTCCTTCGCCTCCTATTGAAATGTTTCGTTTTTCTCTTCTTATATTTTCAAAATTGTACGTTGGGCCAATATCTCTTCCGATATGATTTCGGCGTTCGCAACATCTTCTAGGTTACGCATTTTAACACCAAACATGAATTGAAATGGTGCCAAGTGCAATTTAAACATCTTTGTACACTGCTAACGTGCTGGTACCACTACTCTGGTCGCTCAACCGTTAATTTTGTTAGTAGCGATATTATAATAGAATGTATTCCTTCGACCTGCCCATTTCTCCTTGGGACTCCCATTGTTATTAGAATTTGGCTAATATTGTTCATATTACAATGTTCAATAAAGCGGTTTAAGATAAATGCCGCACCACGATCCGTCAGAAAACACTTCGGGTTTCCAAATGTCACCCTCTGCATTTCCAATTTTTGAAGAACCTCTTCACAGATATTGACTTCGTTTGATATATCCAGACAAACTTTGAGAATGCATCTATACATTGGAAATTATAAATTTGTAATTTGAAGCTGTATTAACAATGAACACTTATCTTTGGGCAGGGGTGTAAAAACCCTACCTGCCTTCCAGATTTACTTACTTTATTTCCACTCAATATAATTGTCACGAATCTTCTAACACTTCTCAAATATTCCTGGAATGTAACACTCTCTCTCTATGATTTCGGAAATCTTTTTGGAATTAAAATGTCCAATTGTATAACCTTTGGTGATAATTTCGTATTGTACTGCCTTCGGACAAAGATAACCCACGACTGGTAGAATAATTCTAGTACGATCCATGGTGCAGCACGTTTCTGATAAGCTCTTTAACTTTTCGTCTCGCTTCTGTAGTTCTTCGATTTGATCCATAAGTCCGTCTTCAATAATCAAAATAGCGGGGTTTTTCGACTTAACGCGTCGACATGTTTCATTCTCGTACCACTATGGCGCCCCAGAAATTCGACGTGTTATGTTTCTTTTGGTCATTGTCATCTTGAATGCGGTGCAATCCATCACAATTGTAAATTTTAAGCCCAAAAGTAGTTCGTATTAGTTATATATTTCTTCAGCTGGTTTTATGTAGAAGGTAAAAACATCGCCAGACCCATATTTCTATGTACCTGTATGCAATTCTGTTTCTGTTTGTGCATTAGGCCTGAAAATGCTCAAAATAGGGGGATTAATTAACTTGTTTTTGAGAGATTGAAATGCATTTTGCTGAATCGAGCTCTTATTTTTATCTTTTCGTAAAAGATCTGTTATAGAGTAGTCTGGGGCAAATTTTCGAAAATATCCAGTTAGTCCTAGAAAACTTTTAGTTGATTTAATATTTGTTGGAACTACACTACTTTTGCAGATGGTGGCCTGACTTTTCCATTCGAAACAATGTATTCTAAAACTCAATCTCATTACACAGGAATTTATACTTTCTCAGAATTAAGTTACGGAAACGGCTGGGGCAGTACATAATCCAAAGGGAACTCTGTTGTACTCGTAGTGTCCCATATGTGCCCCAAAAGCTGTATTTTTTCGGTTTGTTTCATCTATCGGCACGTGGAAAAATTCGTTTTGAAAATCCAGCTTTGAGAAAACTTCTGACGAGTGCAATTGATCAATTTGATCTTATATTAATGGAAACGGATAACGGTCCATTATCCACAATCTCTTACTTTCGTCCTTTTTACCGACTAGAACGACTGCGTTGGCTTACTCGTAAGTATTAGGCCTAGTTATGCCCTCTGTAAGCCATTCCTGAATTTGCTTCTCTATTTCATCTTATTCTTTTGTGTGTCAACTTCATCGGTGATTCTCTCGTTCCGTTTGAGCTATAATTCAAGATTAGAGCTTCAATTTGTTTCCATTACATCTCGTTATGCACTTCAACTGTTGTTCCAATTGTTATAGACTTAAAAATTATCACCCATCGACAGTTTTTTCACCATGATACCATTGTTGCTTATTATGATACCCTTTCTTTGTATAAGATCAGTACTACAACTGAATTCCTCACCGTCGATAAATACCTCAGCCACGAAGTATCCCATGATTTCTGTTGAACTATCTCCGATTCCTCTCAATTTTGTTTGTTTATTTTCCAATTCTGGATTCTTCGTTCATATTTTAAACCTTAACTAATAAGAGAGTTAGGTCACTTCCCGTGTCAATTAATGCTTCTATTACGTGACCATTTATTTCAATTAATTTATGATGTTCTTGTTTATTTCGCTGTTAATTGGTATTTGTTCCTTTAACGTCTTCATCTGAGGTATTTGACTGCAGCTCGTTATTTGGTCGGGATTGTTTGTTATAAAAATCCAACCTTGATTAGTGGTCTTCTAATTGCTAAACTGTGCGTGACTTATAGTTGTTGAAAATTTGTAGTTTCTCTCTAAATTCGCCTCCAGTGTTGGCCAAATATACAGCAACAGTTTATTAGAAACTTGTACCGTTTATCACCTACTAGATACGATCACCTTTCCCACCAGTGCACCAATCTCCCACATAGCCAAAAAGTATTCTCCAAAGCTTTCATCTTTCTTCATTCGTCTTGTTTGAAGCTGTTGATGAACATCACCACATATAAATTTTATCTTACATTGGCGAAGCAATAATTTTTCGTTTTCCTCTAATATTTAATATTTGGATCAGTCTTAAGCGCCTCTTTTGCAGAATCACTTAACGATGGAAAGGAAGGATTTCAAATAAGGCAGCGGTATTCTCAAATTCTTCTATCTAGTTTTGAACACAAATACCACCTGAATCTTTAAATTTCGATATATACTCTGCTAAATCGATTAATTAAATTAAATTTGATTTTAAAACCAAAACATGTGCTTCAGTGTTGCCGCCATAATTCAAGCTTCTCAACACCGGCAGTATCTTGCTTCGAAACTGCCCCATCTAACTATTCACTTTCACGAATGGTTCCACACTTACAAAATTTCAAGACCGTTTACGTAAGAGCTTATTCTCCCTTCATAACTGTAAAAGCTCTTCACTTATTTTAGTTCTTATCATCAAATGCCAACTTTATTAATTTACTTGTTTATCAGCCAAATGAATTGATATCTTCATTTAATACGACCGCCACCAAATTGTTTATGTTTTTCGTAAAGTCATCGGAAGTGGGATAAGCATTAAAAATCAATATCCAACTGTACTATATATGATCACAACACAGTGCATAAAAAAAGAAGCATAAAAGTGGATGTAAGTCTACTATCCGACCATGTTCCCATTGTTAAAAATACCAATACCAGAATCAATAAAAAAAATTTGGAGCACTTGCACGACAATGCAGGCCACCAAATTGGTCTAGATAGGATAGAAATTCCCGATAAACAAGGCAATTTTGCAGGGTGATCAATTTTGGATGCCAAATTGTTTAAGGTTGTGTTTGTGCCGGAAATTCTGATATGATTTTTTTACTTTTACGGCTGTGCGTTTCCATGAAAAATCGGATTTAGTAAATTTTTGTGATTGCTTTATTTTTAACATTGAAAATGTTTTACGGACCGCTATCTATATATTTTGGCCACGAAAAAGCGTTACGTTTAAATATAAAAATAATATTTTGATTTGTTAGTTTGTGTAAGATCTTGCTACGTATTACAAGTAAATAAAAATTAAAAAAAAACGATTTGAATTAAAAAGTTAATTTTTTATAAAACAAAGATTAGTTCGAGATGGCTCCTCTTACTTCCGCCCAACGACAAGCCAATTATCGTAAGAGAAAGCGTGAGCAGTTAAATGTTTCTATTGGTTCCAGTTCTGCTTCTACAGCGGCAGAGCGTCAAGCGGCTTGTAGAAAACGGAAACGAGAGCAAACTATTACGATTAATTTAGAATCTAAATGGAATATGGAGTTTAAAAAGAGATTTGTAGATAATGGTGTCGTCTTCGTGTGCAATGTATGCGATCGTTTGTGGTACAAAAATGATTTATCACGCATTTCATCTAAATGCTGTACCTTAATTCAGAAAGAATTTCCTTTACAGTGTGTAAAGAATATGATGGCGTGTAGTATGTAAATCATCGATTGTGATAAGCATAAAATTCCACAATTATCGAGTTCCAATGGATTTAAATATCCTGAATATCCAAATCATCTACCGGATTTGGGTGTAATTGCTGAACGGCTGGTATCACCTAGATTACCTTTCATGCAAATTAGACGTTTACGTTATCAACAAGGCACCTATAAAATTATCGGACAAGTGATAAATGTTCCTGTTGATGTAAATAATATGGTGAATATGCTTCCTAGAGAAAAGCGACAACTTCTACATAAATCTTCCTACATCGAAGGATTTGTAAACAAAGACACGGTCAAAAAATGGTTAAATTACCGTTGTACGTGCATCACAATATACAGCTTGATGAACATTTTTTTTTACAATCAATTGCATCTAAGGGCGTCGATGTATTAGAACCATTGGAATTTGATGATGCTCAAGAAAATTTATTAGGTCAACAGCATACTTTATTTTGGAGTGAAGATAAATATTTAAATTTGGCTCCAGGCCAAAAAGAAAAGCCATTAAGTCTATTGTATGATCAATATGCTGAAGAGTTATCATTTCCTAAAATTTATTTGGGATATCCTCGTGTCTTTAAATCAGATGTGAATGTTATACCTTTCATGATGGCCACATCCGAAATTCGACGACGAGATCGTCGTGGTGTAACCCCACACCATATATTATACATGGCAATGAAGATTTTGCGAATTCGTGTGAGTGAAGGATTGTATTTAGGTTTTCGAGCCTCTGATATGGAACATACGACTAGAAAGATGATAGAGGATAAAGATTACATAGAATCGTGTATTGATACAAATTTATCGTTCATGAAAAGTATTCCAAACTCAGCTCAATATTGGATTGAACGAAAGAGAAGTTTATTTACTATGATGCGACAATTAGGAAAACCAACGATGTTTTTTAACACTTAGTGCATCTGAAGTAAAGTGGGATGATTTAATACGATTGTTGCATCGATTAAAATATCATCGAGAAGCAGATAATGTTGAATCATTAAGTGCCATGGCTCGAGCTTCTCTTGTAAATGAAGATCCGGTTACGTGTAATTTATATTTTAACAAATTAGTTGATGTGCTGATGGCTATGCTTCAGCTAAAGAAAAATGGTCCTTTTGGTGATAACTATGTCGTTGATTACTTTAAACGAATTGAATTTCAACATCGTGGTAGTGCACACGGTCATATTCTATTGTGGTTGAATAATGCTCCCGATGAAAAAGTTGGTGCAGATATGTCGGAAAGTATTAAATTGATTGATCGTTTGGTGTCCGTTGATAAAAATCATTTATCACCTAAGTTTATAGATTCTCAGACACATCGACATACTTTTACTTGTTATAAAAAAAAATACTACAATTTGTAGATTTCACGCTCCATTCTTTCCTATGGTTCGCACTGAAGTACTGCTGCCTTTAACTACTAATGATGGGCGTAGTAAAGATTTAAAGAGAAGATTTAATCAATTAAAACAAAATTTAGAAAATGAGTCGTATGATAGTATCGAGCAGTTTTGGAGTAAAAATGGAATATTAAATGAAGGAGAGTATTATTCGATAATAGGTTTATCAAGACCAATGATGTTTCCTCAGCGAGATATAACAAATATATGGACCAATAATTTTAATCCTTGGTTAGCTTCGATCTTACGGTCAAACATGGATTTACAGTATATTCTAGAAGAATATTCGTGTGCCGCGTATATGGCCGATTATATAAATAAAACAAATCGTGGTATTAGTAATTTACATAGAAAGTTGTTACAAATGCAAGATGAACATCCCGAAAAGGATTATGCTGAGATATTAATATCCATTGGAATAGAAGTTTTAAATTCCGTCGAAATGAATGCTCAAGAGGCAGCCTGGTTTCTATTGAGGTTACCTATGTCTAAAACTAGTAGAAATATTGAATTTATTACAACATCTTGGCCACAGGATAAGGTTAAAGCTAGAAAAACTAAAGAACAATTGGATCGAGAAATGATTGAACAAGATTCAGGTGAGATATAGCGAGATACAATTATAGAAAAGTATGAAAAACGACCAGAAAATATGAATACTGTATCTTTGATTGATTTTGTATCACTTTGGCCAAAACGTCCGAGTGGTGAATATTACATAAGAAAACAAGCTAAAATCGTTCGTTGGATTGACTATGATGTTGATAAAGACTATGATAATTACAGACGAGAGATGGTTTTATTATTCCATTCATTTAGAAATGAAGAGGATGATTTATTGAGCGGTGAAAAGTACAAACAAATATATCTAGAAAATGAACAACAGCTGTTAAAATTAAAGAAAAAATATTGTTCTAATCTCGATATTGTGGCAACCTTAAAAATTTGTCGAGAGATGAATCAACTTGAAGATGAAGAAGTCTTAAAGTCCGATATTGTGGATGATGTAAACATAAATCGTCTTGTTGATTATGATATGATCGCAAACACACCAAGTAACGACGATATCAAAAATTTACAAATGGATAGAATTGGTATCGTAGCAAAGCGAGAAAATTTTCTTAACCACGTGAATTATTGTTCTATGATTCGACTTACAAATAAAGAACAACGCGAATTAATTTTAGAGGCGATTTATCGTTTACATGATTCGGATAGTGATCCAATACAAATATTATTTAGTGGTCCTGCTGGTTGTGGCAAGACGTTTACATTAAAAGCATTGATGGAAACATACAATCGATTTTCACAGCAGCATAATGCTATATATAATGCCTACATATCTTGTGCATCCACTGGTAAAGCTGCAGTGGCTATTGGTGGACAGACCGTTCACTCAGTATTTAAAATTACAATTTCGAAAAGAGACTCTGGTTTTACTTATCAAAATTTACAAATGTATCGATCTACTTTTCGTAATATTTGTATGATTGGAGTAGAATTATTAAACACGTTAAATTCAAAATTACAACAAGTTACCAGTGAATTCGATAAGCCATTTGGTGGAATGAATATCGTTTTTTGTGGAGATCTGCGACAGTTACCACCTGTTCGTGCTACGCCAATATATCGACGTCCGAAAGCAGTATTTGGTGGGGATATCTTGTGGCGTCAAATTAAGTATTTCCCATTACTTAAGGTGGTTCGTCAGAGCGATGTTTTATTCAGTTCGATACTTACTAAAATCGGTAATGGAGATAGTCTTTCTGCTGAAGAGTTGAGCATTATCGAAAGTCGATTTGTAAAAATCGAAGAAATTCAAGATATTTGTTCCGACGGTATACGTTTATTCTTTCGGAATATTGACGTATCATCATACAATAGAGCTAGTTTCCAAAGTGAGACTACAGTTGAGCATGCCGCTACCGATACCTATGTACTCGTAAATTATACCGATACTACACAGAGAGATCATTTTCGGGAAAAGGTACACAAAATGTCATACAACGAAACGGGTGGTCTATCATATTATTTAAAATTACTGTTGGGGAAACCTTACATGATAACCACAAATGTTAATGTTGTTGATGGTTTAGCCAATGGTGCCGCGATTTATAAAAATAATAATTCGCCCCTATCGGTAGATGAACATATTCTTCATATGAATGATCATATACTGGGTAGTAGCCGTTCTACTATGCCTGAAATTGGAGATATATGTGCAGTAGAAGTCGTAATTCGTGCCCAAAGGTGTATTATGGCATCTATGTATTTGAGCCCAAATACTTGTATGGCAGATATTCGAGCATTTCTTGCAATGAATTTGGGAGCATATACAAGAAAGTTCACAGAAGTGTTTCCGGATATCATACAATTTAATTTGACCGATTTGCCTATGATAGTGGCAGGTGATTTTAATTTAGATATTAAAAAGAAAGGAAACGAAGAGTTTGTGAATTTCATGAAAAATTACTTGGAGATTGATCTTTGTTATACAAAATCTTTATCGACAACAAAGAATAATACGTGTATCGATTTAATGTTCTCAAGAAATTGAACAGGGTTCGAAAGCTGAGTCATTCATTGGAGGGAATGGAGAGCCCTGATCCGATACAAATTATTTTATTATTAAATATTTTATTAACCCTGCATATTAAAGTCAAATTAAATCAAATATTTTTCTCGTCGCAACTGACCATTCTCTTAGTTGTCTCTGCAAATGCAATTACAACCACCCAAAGGCTTATATGCAGAAAGAAAAACTTGATCAGTCAAAATCAAGGAGATACCACGTATCATAAGATTCAACCAAATTCAAGTGAATCCGAATGTGTTTTGCCCGTTTCTACCAATTGTTTCTGGTTTGATTTCGACATTTTAGTGTTAATGCATATTTTAAAAGACAAAATTATATTTATACATTTTACCTAAAGAGCCTGGGATTAGAGAAACATCCGGGAACAGAACTTACTAATGTTCATCTAACTGAAGTTTATTTAAGTATTCGTTGCGCCTAAATGTAAGCAACCACTTCTACAAATTATTGAAAAATTTGGCTATGACGTATAATTAATGAGGCTCTCTTATCGGGAAGGCTTTAGTTGTAAAACCAAATGAAGGATTTACTAAAATCGAACTACAACGATTTTAGTAAAATAAACTTGCTATGCATAAAAAATCTGGATGGTCATCATACAAGTAAAGCTCCTACATACATAGTATAAACACAAAAACTACAATTGAACAAAAACAGAAACGTAATTTTTGTTCATATGTTATACGATTACACGACCTAACTATGTACGTTCTCTAAAAATGGCAAATGAATTATTATAGCTGCATTATTAAATTAATGTTATTATTTTTGTAAATTCAACAGGAATACCTCCATTAACGTGGTACATCTGTCCCATATCAATTTAATGACAAAAAACTACAATTTTTGAAGTAATCTTTGGTAAAGGGTCTCGTGTTTTTACAAAAATGTGTAGTACAAAAATTTACAATAAAATTCAAAGCGGTTTAGGCAGATGATAACAAACGTTGTACATGGTACACACGTACATTACGCTTTTGTATTATTTTTGTAAATTGTATATTAAAGGGAAGTTTTAGTCGCTTCTTTTTCTTTCTTTTGTGGTATTATTATATGTACTACTTATGCAATTTTCCTGTATACACACTGCACATACGAGTAAAAGTTAATTTAACATTTTTCTTTTGTCTGGTCAAGACTTACGGATTTATTGAATATTTAAATGGCTTCTATTTAAAAACTATAAAAGTTCAGCATTTAAGTGTAGTTTGGCTTAGTTTTTTTTTTGTACAGTAAATCAATATAAAAAAATTTAGTTTATGGTATATAAGGAAGTGTGTATTTCTATGTCTATATAGTTCTGTACCAGTTTCTAGAAAAACATGGTAAACATGCACAATTTTCTGCAGTAAACTCTAGCATAAATACAATAAGATTTTATGCAATAATAAAATAGCAACAGAGGCAAATTTTACAAGAACAGCAGCAGCAACATAAAAATCTCGTATATTGTTTGCTTGTCGCGAAATTATAATGAAAAATTCAATTTTCATTCGCTGTATACTCTAGTTTGTATGAGATTTTTATGTGTGCACCCGAACGTAAAGGGTGTGGGAAAATTGCCACCTCTAATACGAAGCAAGCAAGACTTTATAACAGAACAGGATAAAATACTTTGCCTGGTAAACTTTTTTTTTTTGTATTTAAATTTTCTTTATACTTTTCATTTCTTTGTGTATTTGTCATTTTAGTTAGCTCGCTTGTATTTTATGTTATTTTAAAATCCAAATACAACATACACAAAATAATAACAACAACAACAACAACACCAACAAAAAGTATTCAGCAACGCCACATGCTTGCTTTGCTTTTATGCTTTTCATCTCGACTCGTCGTCGACAACATACCTCTTTTAAGCGAGAACAAAACAAAAGAAGAAAAAAATTCGCGGAAAAAAAAAATTGCGACAACAAAATGCTTTAAATTTTCTTCTGCGAATTGGAAAGTAACAAGACTTTTTCCATAAAATACCATTAATGATGATAATGACATGAGTTTAAAGTAATTTACAAAAGATAAAATTAAAATATTGCGAAATAATGCGAGAAGGGCGCTTAGAATGCGGCGGCGTATTAACGCTTATCCAAACTTGGGTGTTAATTGTACTAAACCACTAACCAACCAAATAAAATTCTTCAAAATTAGTGACTCGGTATTTTTCTTGAATGCGACGAACGGAACGACAAAAAATATTCTTTTAAAGAGATTTAACTTGGTACAGCAACTTTAAGAGGATGTATATATACATTAAACCAAGTACTCACCATTAAAAATTACTTTACGTTGCGAAAACCTTCAGTATAATATACAAAAACTATTTGCTTTAATTTTACATACAAACATTAAAATGTTATTTCGGAATTTAAAAATAAACTTTGTCTTCTCTCTGTGCTATATACATTCCAAAAACAAAACAAAAATTCTGGGGAAAAGCGGAAAATTGTTTAGTACAGTATTCAAAATATGTATTTGTATTTAAATTTGAAGAATAAGAAACTTAGTTAATTTATTTTATTCTGTTATGTACAAAACTAGCAAAAAATAACCGGCACAAAAAAATTAGTTTTCGATTGTTATACGTTGTACAAGATAAAACTATGTTTTATGTGTACGCTATATGAAAATTCAAATATGAAAGATTCTTGGAATATATTAAACCGTATCCGGATATGGTTCCTTATGTATGTATGTACATATACAAAAAAAAGTTCTTCAGCATTTCTGTTTCTAATTAATTATTGAATTGTAATGGTGCCGAACTAAACTTGGTGTACTTGCTGAATTTTTACGAAAAGCGAAAAGTACAAATGAAAAAATAAGACACACGAGTATTAGGGCCTTTTTACCTTAACAAATTTAATACCAAATGCTACGTTTCAATTTTAAAATATTAAATTTTAAAGTTGTTTTAGTTTCATACGAGTTCAGGACAAATTCAAAATTTTCGGTTGTTGATTTTATGGAAATTTGTATTCTTCTTATTACCAAAAACTAAATTTATGGTTCTCAGTAGCGATTTGGCTTGGCATCAAATTTTGTGCAAACAGGTAAATTGGTCTGAATTTGTCCTAAGAAGACTAATTGACCTATTGTTATCCAGTATATGTATGGCAGTTTGCCCTCTAGGATAGGATGGTTATCACCGACGATAGCTTCCACCAGTTCGGGAAATAACTAAACTCGAACTTGCATCTCCAGATTTTCTCTATTCAATAAATTCATTTCCTTGAATTACACAACTTATTAGTTCTTCATGAAAATATTGCTTTTTATACAGATATTCTATCGAGGTTACAGATTTCCCCGTTCATGAGTACAGACAAATATTAAAAATTGGTATTTTAGCATGGAAACATACCAAAGTTAATTTTTATATATCTGCCATTTTAATTTAATACAATAGGAAACTAGTAGCTGATTTACATTTAATCTTTTGCTCTATTTTAAAAGGCAGAAGATGCACGATAAAAGGATTCATTTTTTTATGATTTCTTTGCATTATGAAGAGGCATATTTAATATGTGTTATTTAATACTATTTTCAGCAATCCAAAACCTTTCTGGCGAAAAACAATGGAAAAATCGAGAAAGATGAACCTGTTTATCGTTTTTTCGTAAATGTTGCACATGTTGCTCAAAATTTATAAAATCATAGTAACATTTTGAAAACAAAAAAGAAAAGTTTTAGTATGTCCGTCTCATTTTTATATATGGATAAAATGTATTCGCACTTTTCCTCATGTTTTTATACTTTTGGAATAACAAAATCAACAATGTCGTGGCATTGTCAAAATAAACTCAATTCTTAGTGCTGCGTGTGCCAATATTTTTAAGTGAATAATAGAAGTAGGTACAAATATCTAAATAGATTTATCGAGAAATATAAAAAACACAGCTTAAGTAGACTAGAAGATGCCAGTTTGGGGATAATTTTTAATAGCTTGGTCAACTGGAGATTCACACACAGTTGGTT
Source organism: Tipula vernalis (assembly GCA_958295665.1). Taxonomy (NCBI): domain Eukaryota; kingdom Metazoa; phylum Arthropoda; class Insecta; order Diptera; family Tipulidae; genus Tipula; species Tipula vernalis. Next base: position 21,948,932 of record OY282558.1, on the reverse strand, counting down.
GGTATTTTGGTAAGGTGTAGGACAGTGGCCAGGGTGGTTTCGGGTTCTATACTTTCGATTGGTTTTTTTTTTGTCACTTCCGTGTATTTTTTTAGAGTAACTGTCAACTTATGATCATAATTTGTTTTACGCTCCAATTAATTATAAAGTCAAGACTTGGCAATAAATAACATAAAATGTCATAAAAACTTATGATGTCACTAATAAAATAATACAATATTTCTAAATAATTTGTAGTAGCGTTTGCATACATTAAGGCACATTATAAACTTGTAAGTTGCGAGGTTATAACTTGGAGGGATCTCGGGTTCTATACTTTCGGTTTCGGGTTCTATACTTTCGGTCTGTTTTTTTTGTAACTTTCATGTATTTTTTTAAAGTAATATTAGGTACTAAAATCTGTCAAATTACGATCATAATTTGTTTTACGCTCCAATTAATTATAAAGTCAAGACTTGGCAATAAATAACACAGTAATTTATGTCATAAAAACTTATGATGTCACTAATAAAATAATATAATATTTATAATTTGTAGTAGCGATAAAAAGGATGGCTTAAGGCTGCCGTTTAAATATAAAGAATGAATAATTTTCCATTTATTCCTGCTCCGTAAGGGAAACTGATTTGCAAATTAACTTGGAAAACAGTGTCTTATACGGTGCCAAAAAATATGTCTGGTAATATACATCTTATTTGGTCCAACGTATTATTTCCCAATATTTTCAATGGTCTGCTGATTACCATCAACGTAAATAAAAATATTGAGAATTAAAAATTGTACAAATTTCACACAACATATTAAGTATTCCATATTCAGTCAAAACACTTTCACATTGTTCACTATTAAATTATCACAATTTTTAAGTTTCACTCTATCTTTCAACTTATTATTAGTATGTAATACTAATATACCAAATACTACACATCAAATCAACATCAAATGCCTGCATTTACAATATATACAAAAACATTCATTCAAGAACTAATTGGGATGTGCTTGTTGCAACGAGTAAATTAACAATTCGCCTAAATGATGCCTATTATACTATGGCTACGTTGCTATTCGCCTTTAAAGCGCCGCAAGAGGCGCATTAACGATTACTATTACTGAAGGGCCATGCAGGCGTTCAAGCCACCTCGCACTGCACCTAAAAATTAACGATAATTTAAGATATTTTTCCTATTAAATTCGACAAAACAAAATGTTTTTAGTTGTCAAAATTTAAATGTATTTTAACCTCTTCTTTTAACCAATTCTCTAAAAAATACTATTCCAAGGATAATTTGATCACCGAAGCTCGGAAAGTGTTTAAAAGCAATTCACATATAGGCTTTTAGAATTAAGTTTCAAAAATAGTCCTAATAAAATGTCGGATCCTTAAGCCTGAATTCCACTGTGAATAATTGACTGAACTGACTTCAAGTCGAAAGAAGACAACAAAAAAAAAAATCCATTGGAGTGACAAAGATAAAGCATGTTTTTTTTATTTTTTTTATGGCACAAATATCTTGATAAATTTTGGCAGCGACAGCAAAAAATAAAAAATAAGATAAATTAATTTTTGGTTATCACTTGGAGTTTTAATTTGGCTTTTTCACCGCCAATAAATTATTTAAAAAAAAACCACCACTTTATTAAAATGCCAATAATAGTATTTAGCGATATTATCACAATTGATCACAATTCATCACAATTTAACTGTACACAAACTTTATATTTTTTTATTATCACAGCTATTTTAGAAGCAACCGCCAAAAAAAATTATGACACTTTCCATAAAAATAACAAACTTTTAATTAACTTAGTGTGCGGAAAAAAATTTGCGTTCGTACACAAAATTTGTGTGCGTATATTAGTTGGATAACCATAAAATGACTTCGATTTTGATAATTTTTGACCATAATTAAGGCGATCCACTAATACAAACACACATTTGATGTAAGTAAAATCTTGACTGACTTCGTTTTGTGTTTCTTTCACACAACCACCGATTTTATATTTTTATCTCCCTTTATTTTGACTGACAAACTTTTATTCGCAATGGAATTCAGGCTTAAAACTCTCTAAACTGGCAACTCGATCAGCAACAGCTACTTTATATAACAAAACACGTGGACTTACATTTAAACAAGAAAATATTTCTCTTTTGTTAAAAACAAAAATTAAGAGAGGTGGTTCAACAGATCTCGGCCTTCAGAAAATATTAATAGCTTGCGGATACTGTTAAAGTTAGCCGAAAGTTGCCAGCAGAAAGTGAAAAGTCGATAATGCAGATTGTGTTAGCCCAGCCGGAAAATGGTAATGCAGATTGTATAATCCCAACCGAAAGCAAAAGATCGATAATGCAGATTATGATATTAACATTCCAGCCAAAAATTAAAAATTTAGTAGTTGTCAACCGAAAGTAAATAGGATACATGGATTTAAATAAACAAATTTATAAATAGTTTTACGTGTAAAACTTTTCTTAACCTATTCGTAGAAAATATCGGAAAATCAGAAGAATCCACAAAATTGGCATAAAATCAGCCTCTAGAGTGTATATCTGAAGTTGAATTGCATTGATGTGACTTGTCAATAGCTATCACAGGAAAAAAATTCAGTTCAAGTTTCCGGTGGGAAATCTCGGAAAATTCGATTTTCCAAAAATCATTAAAAAATTTGTATAAAATCAGCCTCTAGAGTGATAGGTCTGGAGATGAATTGCATTGATGTGACTTGTCAATAGCTATCACAGTAAAAAAATTCAGTTCAAGTTTCCGGTGGGAAATCTCGGAAAATCCGATTTTCCAAAATTTTAAATCCCCAGATTTCCCACGGGAAACTTGAACTGAATTTTTTTCCTGCGATAGCTATTGACAAGGCACATCAATGCAATCCATCTCCAGACATAACACTCTAGAGGTTGATTTTATACAAGTTTTCTAATAATTTTTGGTAAAACAAATTTTCCGACATTTCCCACCGGAAACTTGAACTGAATTTTTTTCCTGCGATAGCTATTGACAAGTTACATCAAAGCAATCCATCTTCAGACATAACACTCTAGAGGCTGATTTTATTCATCCCTTTATTACTTTCGGGTGAAAAGTTTTTTGAATTTTCCGAGATTTCCCACGGGAAACTTGAACTGATTTTCTTTCCTGTGATAGCTTTTGACAAGTCACATCAATGCAATCCATCTCCAGACATAACACTCTAGAGGCTGATTTATTTCCGGCTGGAATGTCAATAACATAATCTGCATTATCGACTGTTCACTTTCGGCTGGAAACTTTCGGATAATTTTAACAGGGTAGCGCTTGCGGTGTGGTGTGAATAGGATGGTTTTATAAAATATTTAAGAATGCATCAGAAGATTGGCCTTACACAACAGGTATTTATTTGGAATAATGCCGATTTAATCTTTTCAAGTCGGTTTGACAAAAGTAACATTCGATAATGTTAAATTGTCATTAAGTGGAAACAAATTCCAGAAATAATTCATGTTCGACACGTAAAATGAAAGGAAAGAGCAAAAATGTTTTGGTCGGAACAATGTCGTTTGTATACATATGATTAATTGTTAGTGTACTATATTTTGTGGAATTATTATGTTTATCATCTGAAATGATTTTTGGAAGATTTAAAGAATATTGCGAGTTTTAATAACGCCATCAGTTGAATATTGTCCGATAACCGAAAAGTACTCTTTTAAAAAAATCGAGATCCTTTTTTCGATGTTTGCAAATTTTTAGTAATACAATTTATTTGAATAAGAAATTCCGAAGTATCGGGCTGAACACAAGAAATATGATTAGTTATAGTATATGTAGTGTTTTTTTATTTGCTCCGGATAGCTGCTATCGAGAGCCGTCATATAAAAAGTGGCTCCCGATAGCGCTCCGTATAAATAGGTAGAGCCAAATATTTTTGATAAGAAGTTTTTGCTATACAATTGAATTAAAAATGATAGTTTGATGTTAAATAAGTTTATTTTACAAATAAATAGCGCGTCAAATTTAAATTTAAGCGTAGAAAAATGACGGCTCTCGGATGCAGCTATCCGGAGCGAATAAAAAAACACGACTATAGTTGTATAGTTAAGGTTGCTTTACGAGGAAGGTTTGTTACCCTAGGTATATTTATATTCACGCTCTAATCCAATCAAATGAAACTGTTCTGTTTATTTGACTGATTAGTTTGGTTTAGAGAGAGCTCGAATTTCGAACTACCAAGGGTAAAAAGCCGTCCTTGTGGACCAACCTTAAAATATATTGTTACTTGATTCACTTTTTGCAAACTACAAAATTTTTCATGTTGTTTATATTGAGAGAAGTAATGAGAACAATCTTCGTGAGTGTATAAACGCACTAGCACAATAAGTGGGTAACATCAGTACAACTAATTTTATTAAGCTTTTACCTATTTTTGTTGTACTGATGCTTTATATGCCTCTATATGTACGTTTTTTGTATAACTTATTAGTAACAAGATAAGTTCTTTTGTTTTTTTCGAATCATACTCTCCCTAAAAAAGTTTCACTTCAAAAATCTCTTACCAAAATTCCTCTTAACTTTAGTACCCTTAACAGTCTTTACCTTAGAATTCAAAAAGATTATGAAACCCTACAATTTTTTGATTTTGATATAAGTGTGACCAAAGAGTATATAATATCAAGAGTAATGAAACGAATGAATATTTTCTTACAAAAAGTGGGTTATGAAATGGGATGAATAGGTCATTTAAGACAAAAATGATTAATTAAACATTTTCTCTTTTTCGAACTACTAGTTAAAACATTAAATGTTTATTTGTTGGTGCTACATGTGATTAAATTTTATATTCGGTTTCGGTACTCTTGAAATTTGAATTTTTTAATTGATACGATATACATTGAAATACCTGAAAATAAATTTTTTAGGCAGACATCTTAAAAAATCAATTTTAGAAGGCGTAGGAAGTAAATAGAAAGATGAAAAGTGATTATTTTGAAGTCAGTTTTGAGCAATATGATTGGCTTAAAAAATTACTGAACGAATGAATGAATGAATGTATGAAGACAACTTAGAAATCGATTTAAATATTTATTCAAGAATTGGCAGAGTTACTCGAATATTTCCTGTTCTTACCGATTGTTTTGTTATACAAATGTAGGCATTTACTTTTGAATAATGATTCGTATTTGGTACGCGATAGAGTGAAGAATGAGTAGTGCGATAAATTGAGTGATAAATAGTATGAAAGTGTTTTGAGTGAATTTTTGTGGAATATTGTGATATTTGTGCAATTTTTTTCTCGTTTTCCCTTTAGGGATTTTTAATGCTGATCCCTTTATTTTCATTTATTTTTAGTTGTAATATTTTTATAATGGGATAGTTTTTATCATAGTTAAAATTAAAGCCTCAGAATATTCCCTAAGCAACATGACATCTTTGATTTGGATTTTTTACTAAATTTACCAGGAAGGGAAAATTAAAGTTTTCATATTTATATTGTTTCGTTGTACACAAATTGAAAAAAATTAAAATTATTTAATACTCCCAAATAAGTGGTTTCATTTAAATAATTATTATAATTAATTAATATTATAAAACCGCACCAGAACACCAATGTCAATTAAATAAAAATTTTCAAAATACAGAGAAAAAAAAAACTGTTTTGTAAAAGGGGTGTATAAAATGTTGAAATTAACCAACCATTCCAAATCGCGAAATTATTTAATTGATATTTAAAATTTCACAAAAAAAACCAAAAAAATGTTGGGTTTTCTTTTAGTTTAATTTACTGCTGGCTGTTTTTTTTTTCTGTACAGACAGAGATATCGGCCAAAAAAATCTTGTAATCATTATACTTGTAAAATATTTATTGGTACGGCTGTGCCCAAACAACAGATACATACTGTAGATATGTACATAAATATAAATATTCAGAAACACAGCCAAAAGGCTTTATATTTTAAAACTAATTTAATTTTTTATCAAAGTTTATTTTTTAAGATATTTAATTTAATTTTGTTTCCGGCGGGCCAATATAATTTATATTTAATGGTTTTAAATAACATTGGTTTTAATCTAAATCTTTAAGACAATGGATAAAAAATTAAAGAGCGCATCTTTCGGGATCAGCACTTTAAATTTACTAACATTAGATGCTCTTATTACTGTTTGAATGCCTTGATGTTAATTATCCGTCTTTTTTTATGAAATGAACATCGTCGCGTGTGGGTGTGATTTGTGGATCACGAAAGACGAATTGTTTGTTCTTAATCATGTTTACATTCTTTTATAATATTCGAGTACATCCATCGGTGGTTCTTAATGGGGGTTGAATGTAATAATGGTAGTACCTATTAAATTAAATTCTTTTGACCTTTGAGAGAGGCAGAGCACTACTTGTCTCATTGCCACGTTTTTCGTGCGTATTTATCCTGTGGTTCTATCTGTTCGATACTTTCTGAAAAGTTTTAAAGTTGCTCTTAGTAAAATAAAAATGAAAACTACCTTCAGTTATATTTTATCTTCAGATTCTTCACTGTTCAACATGACTTCCTCCACTGACGTTGGGAATTGTAGCCCATCAAAACATTTGAATACATATTTGTTATGTTGATATATCCAAACATGATCTTTAGATTCTAATTAAATTGCTCCAAATATTTGCAATGTATTTTGCTCTTAAAAATTTTCGGTATAGTTCACGTCTTTGATTTTATAATTTTTTATAAATAACTTGTTTGCGGGAATACTATTTGTGTTTTTAATCTCGAACATTTTGCTAACTTAACTTTGCAGGATTTCGAACGTTCTTTCTTCATCACCCGATGCACTGTTCAAAGTTGCAAAAGCTTTTATACATTTCTATGAGTGACATAACATTTTAAATGGCCGTTATTTTCTATTTCGATAAAATGTTGGATTGAAATCGCATACTGTAAACGCATGAAATGAAGGCAGTGCTTTGCACCGATCCGCTCCCAAATGTTTCTACGTTTCATTGACATTGATGATTCTTCCATGATTTTTACTTTCCCACATTCTATCAGAGCATTGGATTGTGATATTACTATCGTGATCTATATTAGTGGCATGAAATACTATTTTCGTGCCCACTTCATATTACTTGTAACAATAAAATGATTCAAAAACATTGGTTTGTTACTTATAAAAGGAGCGACTTCCTTGCTTTGCCGGTAAGTACTGAAAAATATATAACTAGAGCGGTTTTGCACTTATCGTTCCTAACCTCTTTCGAAAAGTCAATTGGCCTTGTTTGTAGCGGTTCAGATATTACATATTCGCAAGCATCATGTTGCCTTCCTTTCAAAGTGCGCTCGTAATTTTTAATAGATGGGCTCAGTATCGATTAAAAATTTTATGGACTTTTGAAGCTCTATCATTCATAAAGTCATCATTCATAAAGTGTAATACGAAAAATACATCATTTACAAGTTCGTCCGTGTGGGAAATAGCATAATGACATTAGCATAGTTGTCATCGGAAACTGCACTAGCTTTGCAATGTCCGCATGTACTTCCATTGAAACTGCAAGCATGCGACCAAATCAATCTCGTTGAACGCGTACTTCCTGAACCTTGTTGTTAACTTGAATGGTTTTCTTCTCATGGCTGTTTGAAAAATTCATAATTTTGATTTGTTTTATAGGTGCTTCGAAGCGATTAGTCGAGCTTGCACATTCTGTGATAAAACTATTCCGTTGAATTTCTCCACTTTTTTAGCATTCATTATAAAAATTCTGCTACTATCTCCCTGTACAAATATTAAATAAATAATTGTGATTTAGGTCTGTATTGTTAAAAGGGTTAATAGCCACATTTTTCGTAGACTTTTGATGTAACACGATACTTGTCCTGATACTATTATTTTTTGCTTATCGCAGAAGATGGATCAATTTTGGAATGATATGATTTAATAAAAGATCTCTAGTTCGAATGCTTCTTGTAAACATGTAATAATTATTGATGTTGATGCATATTATTGGAAATTGAGATATTTCCCGAAGCTTCCGTTTAAAGTTTTTTTTTCTGGGCACTCCAAAAACCGTGCGACATTCAAGGGTTTTTCATTGTAATATTTATAATATTTCGATAATATCTTCATCAATAGTTACCAACAAAACAAATGCTTTCCCTCATTAAAGTGTCTTCCACTTAAAAATCGACTAACAGAACCACTAGCAAATAGTTCGCTTACGACCGTTATGTGTGAAAGTCGAAATTTCCCGACTGCCTTGAAATATGATAGCATAACAAGAAAGCCACCCATATGAATGAATAAACTATCAAAATAAGGGTTTCCCTCGTACGGAATTTGATAAGCTAATTTGGCAATTCCCAAATCAAACGTAACTTCCACTTTATAAATTGTAATTTATTGATATAAACTTACAGTAAACAAACCGTCATAACTTTTATTTCAGCTCATATGATTTACTACCTTAACGTTTCTGAGAACGCTTAGGCCAACACCTAGCCTTTAACAATATTTTTTTTTATACATTAAAATCTATCACAATACAAATTTTCAGAACTATATATTCGATCATTTTTTATAGTATAAAATTAAAATGTTTGACCGCCCTCCCACGTTCTACGCCTCAAGAAAGTCTGCGGATTGATTGGCTCTAACTTTGTCAAAGTTATTAGAAACTTTTTAAGCACAAAGCTCGACTAAACTCGAACATTTCAAGGTTTTTTACGACGTAAATTAAACCAAAAAATAACAACTTAACGTTTTGAGGTCCCCTGAGTCCTATCTGTCAGTCTATCACTCTGTCAGTCTGTGTCCTCTCTACAGCCCACTTAATACTTTCTCAAAATTCTCTGTTCGTAAAAGAAAGTCGTGGCCACACCTCAATTTTTTTTAATTTTTTTTTTGTGATATTCCACAACCGCGAATATCAATAGTGCCACACACACAGAATACCAGGACAACACCCAAAAACTGTTTAATATTAAAATAATTAAAAATTATATTTATTCAGCACTGTCAATAAAGGGTCGATACAGCATCAGTTTTCCACCATTTTATTTTCTGGACTCGTCTACTGAACGGTATTATTCTGCTTCATTTTTTTGTTTTAAATCACGTTACAATTTATAATTCGCTAGAACTAACTCGTCCCCTATTATAATAGCTCGTATTAAATTTTCAAATTAAACATAAACTAAAACTATGTCAGCCATGCTATAATTTAGCTCAACCATATAGAAAATTACGACGTACTTATGTATCTCAAATTGTCAAAAAGATTTGTAAGGATAATAAAAAATGAAAGATGATGCTCCTGGAACACAGCAAAATGGACGAGTAAAAATTGTGAAGAAAACAAACAAATCTTTAATGATCATTATCATCACCAACTTTATTGTTATCACAATCTTATTGTTAAAATTGTTTTATATTTATTAAAATGGAAATCCATCTTCTCGCTTCGCCCATATGAGTTGAATTTAGACGTGTGTATGTTATGTGGCTTGGTGTTCTGTACAACATACTCGTAACAAAAATATCTAACATCAATAATTTATATATATGGAAAATATATTCATGTGAAATATAATAAAAATAATAATAATGATTATAATAATGCCAGTATGGTATTTTTATCAACAAAAAAAAAAAAAAAAAAGAAAAAACTCAACATAAATTTTCTTTTGCAGAGAAGAAAAATGAAAATCATAATAATGATGATGGGAAAATACACATTACACATCTCAACAGAACAGAACAGTATTAAGTTAAAAATTAAAAAATAAAATAAATTTAACAGTAGAAGGAAGTAGCTTACAAGGAGTTTGTGGTTAAGTTTTCAGATTTTTTGGAAACAATTTCGTATAATAAAATATTAGAAGATTAGTTAAATAAAATTTTACCACTACATTATGTACCTAATACATGTACATGTTTAATCCATATAAGGATTATATAAAAAAAAAAAATCTTTGCATCAAAAACTGTAATGTAGTTAGTTTATCAAGACGTATATTTTCCACATGTTTTGATGAATCATTGTAAACGTTTTGTACATGTGTGTGTGTATGTGTGCTATTTAGGCGTCTTATTTCTTATATCTAGCGTCGTACGATTATATGGTGAAATAATCCCTTAATAAAGGGAAAATGTAAACAAGTTTTGGTTTAGTTAGTTTTTATAAAAAATCCGTTTTTTTTATTACATCCGTACAATATAACAAGACGTTATGAAACTACATTTTGGGGTTAAAATGTGCTACAAAATCTTGATTTATCGATATGGCTTACAAATTTATGGCTAAAATATTTCTTTAACCAGTCTAAACTACTTTTTTTAGTTACGTACCCTGTAAATTTTTTTATTCTAAATTATTTGCTTGAATAACCAGAGATATTTGTAACGAGCAAAGCAAACGACACTTTTCTAAGAAATTGGAAACAATTTACAATATTTGTATAAGAAAGGAGTGAAATAAGCCCGAAGTAAACTATACGAAAGTCTTTAAAATAAAACGAATTATTACGAGGTTAACCGAGCCAATCGCCGAGCCAACCTAAACGAACATGATGAGTGATTATCACACCAGAAATCCCTTTTCGTTTACATAATGAAATATATTTTTCGGTTTATGATGCTTATGCAACATTGTACATAACTAAACTGATCTTTAAAATAATTTAAATTTGCCATTATCAAAATCGTCGTTCTTTGAAGAGGGGATTTCTAGAAATCACCCATATACCTTCTTCGAAGAATATCAATTTTCATAAATTGTGGAGGTTATATGGTTGGTTCTGAGCAATTGATTTTAAGGTCACCTTAGTAATGTATAATGTAGCTTGTTACGTAATCGGATTAAATAGGATTTCTGGTGTGATCATCACGTGAGAAATTTCATCCTGTTTGCTAAAGTGCGTTATGTACAAATTTTCTAATTACAGGCACAAAATTGCACCATCACAAAGGTGCAAAATTTATATAAAAAACTTTGGTTTTCTTTAATGGGATTTCTGGCATGGTGAACACAAAAATTTCCCAGTAAAATCAATTCGTCAAAATATCCATATTTTTTGTCACGAATTTGTGGCTAAAATTTATAACCAAATAAAAATTGTTTTTCGATCAATTTGTAGATCAATAGTGAAAGAGATCCACTCGAAACGCGACATTTCAAAACGCGTCTATATTTTACAAAACACGTTTATATTTTATGAAACGCATGATCTTTGTGATGAAATTGAACATGTACGATGGTACTAGGATTTGCGGTTTGAAATATCACGTTTTATACCATATCTCGTTTTGTACCACATCACGTTTTGAAATATCGTGTTTTGAATTATCGAGTTTTGTACTATATCGGCTTTTGTACCACATCACGTTTTGAAACATCACGTTTTGAAATATCGCGTTTTGTACCATTATATCGCATTTTGTAACATATCGCGTAATTATATTTTGGTTGCTTGTGCATTTGCGGAAACATTTGAAATTTAAATCCGGTGCTCTCCTCATTTTCATATTTGCCTATTTCCTGTTCGCACAAGCGGAGAGTCAAGCCGATTTCAATCTAGGTTAAAGCTAGGTTATCTTAAATAATACTTGGAGCCGAGTTATAGTATATTAGTGTAGAGTATAGTGTTTTGTTAGAAATTGCTGATTTAAATTTTCACAGTAGACTGAATTCTGGAGAATTAGAAATTTAATCGAACAATAAGCCGCATACTAAACACTGGAACCTAAAAATCTGACCGCGGAATCAACCCCGGAACGCCGATATCCGAATTTCCGAGTTTATTTCTAATTATTCACCCGGGTTTAATTCGAAGTTTGTTCGAGTCTAGATAATTTTTTTACGATAATCACCGACCTTATTTCGACGCCCAATTTAACTACTGCAGTTTTCATGTTCTGATACCCATACAATGGGTAATTTGTAAAATAATCTTCAATCGCCATTTCTTTAGATAAAATCTAATCAGTTCAATTGCTTTAAGAAGCAAAGAATATTGCTTTAAAACTTATCGGCTTAACACCATTATATGTATTTATCTATTGGTTGACTATATTTGGCTCAGTATTAAAAGGCGAATATGAAAAATTTGTTGTTTTAGTCATTCCTTATTCCTTTATTAAAACTCAATTTTTTACATAACTGTTCTACAAAATACAGGCTGCTCTGATATAACACAATAAATATTTTACAAAACCAACACTAATACTCTGTGTGACTTAATTAAACGACAAAACTAATAACTAAAAGAAAATTGAAGCTTCTGATATTGTCTCATACGCGGCAATTGAAAAGCCAATTTACTGTTACGTTTTTGCCTTGTCACTGAAGGTTCGTATCACTGGATTGTGAATAATACAAAATCAATTTAATTTATCTCCAACGAATTTATTTATTTCATAAAATTTATTACCACATAGTTTATCAATAAAAATCCACAAAATCACTTTATATAAATTATTCTCAAATTTTACTGTTCACTTATAATTTTTATTTCGCACTACAACACTTTTTAAATCACTTTTTAATTACTTTTTAATCTTCACACTGTCGCTTACCAAATATTACTAATAATCTTACAAGTTTACTCTATCGCGTTCCAAATACTAATAATCCAATTCGATGTTGTTCGCCTTTTTATATACACAAACCAAACTTCTCGAAAGCTCATGATTTTTCTAGTTAGAATAGCGTAGAAACATTACGTAACAATTTTTATCATGGAAAATTCCATTTAGTACAGTAAAACATTGAGCTATTAGTTTTACTTATTCTATTACACACTAGGTGTCACCGTCACATTACCTTGCATTCACAGTATTGTAACGGTGACACCTAGCGTGTGATAGAATAAGTTAAATTAATAGCTCAATGTTAAACTGTACTAAAATGGAATTTTCCATGATAAAATTGTTCTACACTATTCTAACTGGAAAAGTCATGAATTTTCGAGAAGTTTAAGGTAAGCGACAGTGTGAAGATTATAAAGGAATTAAAAAGTGATTTAAAAAGTGTTTTAGTGGAAATAAAAAGTAAAAGTGAATAGTAAAATTTGAGATAATTTATATAAAGTGATTTTGTGAATTTTTATTAATAAACTGTGTAATAATTTGTGTGTGAAATAAATAAATTCGTTGCTGATAAATTAAATTGATTTTGTTTTATTCACAAACCAGTGATACGAACCTTGATTGGACAAGGCAAAAACGTAACAGTATTGTTTTCGCTATGCGTTTCGATCTTGGTTTGGACTTATCGTGATCATACAACAACAACAATTATTTATTTTTTTTTTTTTTGAAAACTGAACGTTTATTTATATGAATCTGTCAAAGTGTGTTTTGTGAAAATTTACAAAGTAGACCGCGATAACAATACTGGGGAGGGTGATTAACGGAAGTTGGCGAGCAAATTTGGATAGCTTACCGCACATTGCAAGACAAGGTATTTCTAATTTAAATTATGTATATTTAAATATTAACCTATTATTTTTTTGAAATTAGGAGGATATAATGCAACTGCCTCAGTTATTGAAACTTTAGGTGAACATTTCATAGCAGATGGATCAATTCCCTGAGGAGTAATTTTTTTCAGAGCTACATCTCAAATGTTTATTTATTTTCGGGGACTTCAGGCGTCACCAACAACATTATTTTATATTAATCCTAGTTTTAAATTTTTGTTTAGATTAAGTATACCAATAATTTTGCTAGCCTTTGAAATTGCAATTCTCTCATGGTCAGGTTTTTATACAGTTTTCCCTGGCCATAATCCAGTGACGCGAAGTATTTTAGTATAATCTTAAATTCAACTATAGTAAACAAATTTCGATTGTCAATGGATTGTAGGAATCTGTGAGAGTAATCCAAAGTCAGCTGTAGCTGCCGAGATTGCAATACACATTGTAAATTGCTTTCTTGTTGAGTTAATTTTTTTGTTTTTCTTTAATAAAGAATCAACCCAATGTGTTATCATGGTGCCAGCTATTTGGGGAATATTTTCCGAAGAACTATTGGTATAGATATAGTCGAATTTAAAGAAAATATTTTTTGGTTTTTGTTCTATTACGTTCATTTTTGACATCGTCAAGGCCACGCATGAAGCAAGCCACTTTGTCTCCGAAATGTTGTGCCCTGTCGTTCGGTTTGCGATCGCTTTGGTGGGTAGCACTGAATTGCACTGCTCCCACAAGCTTTTCGATACGTCCACTCACGCTGCCATTGCCTTCAGACACCGCAGAACTTGGTCTGCTAAGAAACACTAGATAATTATATTCGGACTTATAATTAACAAGCTGTATTTACCTGCACTTGTTCTCAGTGGGCTTGTTAGTTCCTTCTCTTCTATGTTGGTTATTTGCCTCCAAAACTAACATACATTATTAATTAAAAACACTTAATAAACTTAATCTAATTTTAATTACATTCTTTTAACCAATACGTCATCCAATCGATGCAATACATTAATGTGTTTGGGTATTGGTATAACTGTTTTTGCTACAGGAGCCCCGCTTGGTATTCTAACAAAAATTCCTTTAATAGTGGGTATATTGGTTCCTATGATATCTGGAAGCTTCCTTAAGCATATAAATAGGGGAGGCCTCTTAAAAACTAAATTGAGCAGTACTTCGTCAAAGGCTTCCTTTTGGTCGGCACTTAACAGCAAACTACGGACCGTCTTTCTTAATCTATTTTTAGGTTTCTTTACTATATTGTCGACGTTTTGACTACACTTGGCACTGGCATTCCAACTCACACTCTGAAATCTGTGTTTTATCATTTTCTAAAGAAGATGCCTCCAGAATTTCATATTCGAACGTATCATTTAGATATTCTATTTTATATTTTAAATATAAATCATCCATATGATGTTTTCAATTTGTCAAACAAAACAATAAAACAATTTATTGACAGTTCTCATTTTTAAAATAAATATCGATGTGTCGATAAGTTTCAAATTTTATATTACGAAAACAACCAAAAATTAGTATGGTTGACAAATTTTTTTGGATTCGATGTTGTTTTCATCGCCATAGCCACTATATTTTGTTAGTGCCACTAATTAATATTGGTAGAAAACTTGGATTTTTTCCAAGGGAACGATAAGTTTTTTATATGGTAAAGGAGCATTTCTTTGCCAATATCGTGAAGAAAAACAACAACAAAAACTAAAATCTGAGCGAAAACAATACTGTGAATGCAGGCTTATGACGATTGTAAAAGTAGGAAAAACACCTCTTACGGAAGATAGAAAAATTTAACCGAGTACATACAAATTGCGACGCAACCATAGTAAACGTGCTATCAGCACTCCTGCGGAAAATACAAAAAATGAAGTAGATACATAAAAATCGAGACTCTCCAATCGTCACATAGAATACTTTTCAATCACTTTTCATGTATTGTGAATTATTTTTGTTCGACATTTCTGTTTATTTTTTGAAATACTTTTTTTTTAAATAAATTTAAAATACTTTAAAATTGAAATGACCATTGAATTGTCAAAATTTATCTCTACACAAATACTTTAGCTACGAATTTATCTGTAGTGTAGACTTCGGTAAAATTTGTCTTAGTATAAGCTTCATACCAAGCTTTAGTAGTTAATTTTGAAATTTCATCATTTCAGCTTCTTGTTCTGTTTTTCAATCGCCTACTGTATTCAATTTTAAATTTTGAAATTTAAATTTGCAAATTGAAGTTACGACCGATTTATTTTGTATTCCGTAAGAGAATTATCCGTTAAAACTTAACTTTGGAACATATTACTTGATATTTTTATACAATTAATAGTTAAATGGTATAATTTATTAAATTACTAGCCATTAGACTAAAATTCTAGAGATTGAGGATATCGCGCAAAACAGCGGAGCTGTACGAGCACTGATGACGTTGGTGATATGGGCAATATTGATAAAATCAACTAAAGGGCTAAAATATCGACCAGCCGGAACTATGTTAAGGTTAAGAAAGCTAGTGGGATTTTTGCATTGAGTGAGAAATTGATGTATTTTATATTGAAACGGTTATATTGCGTTATGAGATTTTCAATCTTTTATATAGAGAATTTAGAATTCTTAGATCTTATTGTGTTAAATATTTATCTGACCTAGAAACATACATTTTCAACTTTCTCTCAACGGTAACAATTTTTATGGTGATTATTTTAAGGTTTTGGAGCGATGCCATTGTAAGAAAATATTGTTAGAAACTTTTTTGTTACTTCCATTATCTATAGTTAAAAACCTGTTCAAACTTAATATTGAATAACTTAAAAATGTTTTTTTCTGAGTTCTCGTAATAAGTTACCTCTTTAGAATTGTAAAATTTCGAGCGCCATACCACTCACCTCTCATAAAAAATGTCTCATATTTTTGTTTAATTAAAAAGCCACAAATTATGTTAATTAATAAAATGATTACAAAATTGACATAATTTACGTATACATTTATGTAAACGAAGTTAATTCTAACAATTTAATGTTAAACAAATTCCCAAGTAAACAAATTACACATCTCAATACAAATTGTGAAGAGATATAATTTGTAGAGAGTTTACATATATAAGAAGCCTCCATCATTAATTTTTTTTTTACCCCCAACCTTGTGCACTCACATACACATTTTAGCAATACAACAATCCAAATAATATGTTTTCCCTCCGCAGAACCCATTCCGTATTCCTAGTATATATATATATGTATGTACTTATATTATTCCTTATGTACTGTGTACTGTGAAAATGAAAAATAACGAAAACTAAGAAGAAAAATGAAAATACGAAAAGTAAAAAGTAAAAAAAACTTTTTCACAGCAATTAAGATAAGGCGAAGACACGAAAAAATAGAAAAATTGTAAAATAAAAATAGGAAAAATTGGTTTCAGATAAGGAAAATTGTTTTTATTTTCCCAAAAAAAAAAAATATTTACCGACCAGTGTGAAACTAACTTTTTTATAGTTTAGAAGCACAAAAAAAACGACAGATTTTTACTCAGAGATATGATTTCTATTGACATTCATTTGACAGGTAGAAATACAGGCATGTTGTATCTAGACTCACCGAAAATTTATTATCACATGATTAATCGTTTATTTGTTTTTCTTCGGAAAATTCCTAAATATATGTATATATCGATTTAGGCTAAAACTCTGTTATCAATCATCTTCAAAAATGCGTGTTGTTATTTAATTACATGAACAACAAAAACAGAGGCATTTCTTATCTTAAACACTCTAGGCATAATATAAATTTTAATCGAGTATATCGAGAGTACCGAGCTCTTACTGTATATACCTATATAACTTGTATCGTAGTTAAATTGGGTGGTAAATTTTATTAATATATTAAGATTTTATCGAACTGGAATTTTTCTTTTGAAAATCCATTTACACCATATCGATTTCTAATCTAAATAAATGAAAACAGATTTGGAAACGATTTTTTTTCATCGTTGTTTTTGTTATTATTATTGCTTAAGAATGGTTGTTATCAGTTTTACAAAATCTAAAAATATATTTCGTTAAAATGGATTGATATTCATAATGGCCATTTAATTCAATTACTAAACTGTTAAAGGTTTTTAATAATGTTATTAACAAATCGAATTCGTTTATAATTCAGTAAAAATGAAAAAACTTTAGATCCAAGTATTTGCATATAACATTTTACTTTTTTTGCGAAATTTATGTTTACCTCCCTTATTTATATGAACCAAGCAGATTTTTTTAAAACATCAGTACCATCTTAAGAATTAAATCGACCATATCTTGAATACATTAAATATAACGAACGATACCGGAATAAACAATATCCTTCCGACGTACTCTCGTGTATACATAGCGTAAGTTACTTTTTATCCTTTACAAACGCATAAAATAACTGTTGTTGCGTACCAAAAGACAAACTGTCAAGGAAATGAAAATTTATAAATTATGAACATTTAAATTATTACAGAACTATGCAGTATATATATATATATATATATATATATATATATATATATATATATATATATATATATATATATATATATAAGGAGGAGGGCAGAGACTGACAAATTTTGTGCGTTTATTTTGTTAAACGTTTGCCATATTAAAGATTATCGTAAAATTTTGCAGCTCAGTGAATATTAACAAGGAACAGAGTGGGAGAGGGGAATTAAATAGGA
Organism: Tipula vernalis; assembly: GCA_958295665.1. NCBI lineage: Eukaryota > Metazoa > Arthropoda > Insecta > Diptera > Tipulidae > Tipula > Tipula vernalis. The sequence goes on along the minus strand of OY282558.1, from coordinate 21,930,775 downwards.
CTATAATTTTTATGACTAAATCTAAATGGCCATTTTTAGTTATTGTATTATACAAGTACTTGAGCTTTGATCTTATTTGTTATTTGTATATGTTAACTAATACAAACGATTTATTACTGGCCTCTGGCCCAACTAGATGTTATGCATTATGCTGCATGTTTTTAGCCAAATTGAAAGCAGGCTTACTCTCTTTTGAATGTGAACGGCTACCTATATCACAACACAAAATAACCTAGTAAGCCACACATTTGCATCGATAGACAGGGAAAACTGTAACTGTAACTTTTATTAGTTAAATTATAATTTTCTCCGGTAGCCCGTTTCTGACTTTGGTTGTACAGTATTTTTTTTAATTATTTGAATTTATTCTTCAGAATTAAACTACAATTGAGTAAAGATTCTGTCCCTAAGCAAATTTTACCGAAGCCCACCTTTTTATCGACTAATTTCCACCTAGCATACATATGTATGATGCGCCTAAATATATGCAATCACTGCTATAAATTATTCAGAAGTATTATGTTATGTTACAGTACCAAGAGAATTTTTCCAAAAAAAAAAAAAATTTATGTCACAAACTACACAGAATCAAATTTAATATAAACCCACCACAGTACTCCGAAAGGTAGTTTAGGTTTGCATACGATAACGAAAAATAATTAAATTACAGAAATATGCAGTAGCTGGCCAGGAAATAGGAAAATAGGAAAATTTTGGCCCGAAATCGTAACGGTTCATGTGCTCGAAATATTCATTATTTTTGGTCCGTTATTTTGAAAGTATTATTTCTTTATATTTATCTATTTTATTTATTTATTTAGTAAATTTACAAGTATTATGGCCTTTGAAAATACAAATATAACATTATGAGCGATTGGCCAAACGTATATATGTATATATATATATATATATATATATATATATATATATATATATATATATATATATATATATATATATATATTAGGGGCGTAGCGTCTTTGGAAGCAAGGGAAGCACTGATTCCCTATAATTCTAACTCTAAATGCTAATATGCTTCATTACATGATTTTTAAAATTTTCATATTGGCTGGAGAGCGAACAAAACCGTTTTCTAAAAAGAAAACTATTCACCCGCTCTAAATGTAAAAAACTAATTGAAACAAAATTCCAAAAGGGAACTAAAATAACGTTTGATTATTTCTCTATGAAATATTACACTGCATAAAATTATCTTCATTTACATTAGCTTCTACATATTTCTTGGTATTCTCGATTGCTTTACATTCTACAACCATAGGATCGTTCGTTAACATAAAGATATCAGAAAAACCTAAATGTCTCAAAACGTATTTGAGTTAGTTTTTCACAACCCAGGCGGCAGACCAATAACCTGGTAAATCATTTAGCACAGTAAATTTTAATTTTAGTACAAATTTACCACAATTGGCGTACCAACTCTCTAGAAGTAAAAATGGTTTGATGGGTACAAATTATGATTTGGAGGGTTTTTTCGTGGATAGTGCCCATATAAAGGTCATAGAATAACTGCCATTCCGTGAATTCTACGCTAAATGGAGGAATAATAATTTTTGTCAGTTTCACTTGTATGAGACCTTTCAGTATTCATTGTGGTATCAAATAATGATGAATCTGTATCATTCATGCTTGCCTTTCGGCTCCGTTTATTTAAACTCATATTAAATGTCTTCGAATATATGAATTCCCGAGGCTTCATCATGGCTTATAAAAAAAATTTCCCGTTCCACTTCACCAACATTTTTTTAACAATTTAGTAGTACGTTTTTGACGAACAGATATACGAAAAATGTTTGAACTAGGCTGTAACTGTTGAACATATTGTGCTAATTTAGTCTAGCTCTATCTGTCTTCCTTCTGAAACGCCTCTAATTTTTGTTGACTGATAGTCATTACTTTTCTATTTTATAAGATTTCACAAATATAAACAAAATGGAGGCACTAGCAGAAGTTTGCAATGATTGATTTCCACAAGGTGCAGTGATGGTAATTTCCAAGGTTGGCGTCGGATGGTGCTCACTTGTGACCTCCTAAACTTAATGGATTTAAATTTATATTAGAGTTAAAATCCGCCTCGAAGGAAGACTCCTTCTTTCCTTACTCATTTGGTTAGTACACAGGGCATTTCCTTATAATAAAACTTCCAGTTTAGCGAATGAAAATTCCTTGTGGAACTAAATTCGTTCCACTAAAAGTTTCCTTAAACTGGTAGGTGTTCGATAAAAACAAAGTCGATTGTATTCGTTTTTTCGAGTTGCAAAAATATTTTGTGTGTGTGTGTGTAATTTATCGAAAGTATATTTGAGATGAATTTGCGGCTTTCCTTAAATTTTTTTAATTTAATGGTTATTAGTTGTATAATTTTAAAGAAATAAATAAAAAAATATCAATGAAACTGCACGCAACAGTTTTAATTTGCGAGAGTATTTGTGAATTCGATTCGAACGTGTTCGACTCAAGATTCGATGTATTCGAAGTACAAAGTTCTTCTATAAATAAGAAACGAATGAAACTAGCTAAGTGCTTCCTACCTCCAAAAACCAGACCACGCCACTGATATATATATATATATATATATATATATATATATATATATATATATATATATATATATATATATATATATATATATATATATATATATATATATATATATATATATATATATATATATATATATATATATATATATATATATATATATATATATATATATATATATATATATATATATATATATATATATATATATATATATATATATATATATATATATATATATATAAAATATATTAGTAAAGTAAAAATCAAATAATCAAACCAATTTTTTGAACTTTAATCTTATAAATAAGTACTAGATATGCTTGGAAGAAAAGTCAACCACAGCTGCTTTTAATCTTATGCCGTAATTCGGAGCCTGCATATTATTCATTTTTCGTCTGCTCCAAAATTTCAAGAATTCGTAGTGAATACTTTCGCCAACTTGTTCAGACCACAAACCAAAACCTTCCTCTTCCTCCAAACATCCAAGCGATTCTTGAAGATGACTCAAAATTATATGAATTTTCAAAGTTTCTCTTACATCGAGAGCAGCGAGAGCTTTTTTGAGACTTGTTATGTGTTTATGTAAATCTGACTCGATTCTCGTTACTGAGAAGGTCGACTTTACAATTTCGTCCATGGCTCTAAATGCTGCTACGAATGGAAGCAGTGATAATTCTCCACGCACGACTCTACAGAATTCAGGATTCAATAATTTCGCTGACTCCTTGAGATATTTTCTGCAATCGTTCTCCTCAAACGACTCTCCATGTTCGAGACCAGAACCAGATTTTGGGGCCATATAAGGGCTTTTTCTCTGCCCAAGTGCGGCACAAGCCATTTCCAGAACAAATTGTTTACGAACCCTTGCAACAGATGAAGCTCTGGCACTACACATTTTTGAATAACTCTGACGTCATCAGATTTATCGAATAAGGTGGGTTGATGGTACTTCTACTCTGAACGGAATTCTTTTTCTTTCTTCCTAGTGATATGAATTGTTCATAATCGTGACGCAAATCGCCACAACTTTTGGCGGCCAAGGGATTATCTGTCATGTCTGTGTCGTAGTCATCATTCGCTATCGAGGTATCATCTGCGATATTCTCTATTTCTTTACTATCACGCAAATCTTGCAATTTTATGAAGCAATAAAGACACGGAAAACTTGCTGTGGCTGTTTGTTGCCCATTAACGAGAAGTAACAGCTTGAAGTCAGACACGAATTTCATGGAAATATTATTGATTTTTGTGAGATCAAATAATGTTTTCAAATATTCGTAGGTTTCGTTTCTTTGATGCGCGGTACAATACCTAACATAATCAACTTGTGTACACTCATACACTTGATAATTTTGCTCTTCTTCCTTCATGAACCTTCCTCATGTAGATTTTCAGAAACGTAATAATTGACATACAAATTTTAAAAAAAACCCTTGTCCGCCATCAGCCATAACTTTTACTGAGTAGCTACCAATCAAACCACTCCACTACATTTTCTAAAAGTTCTTCTGTGTTACCCCACACAACAGGCCTTTTTTCCTTGACAGAACTTTTTTCAACATCAAAATCCAAGATATCGTGCCTGTATAAATCTTCCAATAAATTAACTGTTCTGACACTTCTTTCTGAAAGGACGCTCGTACTGCTTTTTTGCCACAATATTTTCTAATAAGATGGCTCAATTTTAGCATTTCCCGTTCGGATGCTCCAGACTCGACTTGATGGCTATGTAGGGTTTCAGCTTGGAAAATCTTTGGCTCTTCCACCTCTTTCAGAAACACTTTTTCTGATACTTCTTGTACTCAGAACCACAGACTTTTTGGAATCACCAGCTGAGGAACTGCATTTTTCCGCTTGGCTAATATTTCCAAATTTGGAACTGCCCATGATTTCGAACGGATGTCAGAAATACAAGGGTGAGGAGTCCCTCGCGATACTTCTTGGAGACAAGTGGAGCAAAGATGTATAGTTTTTGATACTGTTAAAGTTAGCCGAAAGTTGGCAGCCGAAAGTGAAAAATCGATAATGCAGATTGTATTAGTCCAGCCGAAATTAAAAAAATGGTAATGCAGATTGTATAATCCCAGCCGCAAGTAAAAAGTCGATAATGCAGATTGTGATATAACATTCCAGCCGAAAATAAAAAATTTAGTAGTTATCAGCCGAAAGTAAATAAGATACATAGATTTAAATAAAAATTTTTGTAAATAAATTTACTTGTAAAACTTTGCTTCGTAGAAAATATCGGAAAATCAGAAGAATTTACTAAATTGGAATAAAATCAGCCTCTAGAGTGTTACGTCCGGAGATGGATTGAATTGATGTGATTTATCGATAGCTACCGCAGGAAAAAAATTCGGTTCAAGTTTCCCGTAAGAAATCTCGGAAAATTCGATTTTCCAAAAATCATTAGAAAATTTGTATAAAATCAGCCTCTAGAGTGTTATGTCTGGAGATGGATTGCATTGATGTGATTTGTGAATAGCTATCGCAGGAAACAAATTCAGTTCAAGTTTCCCGTGGGAAATCTTGGAGAAATTAATTAGGTTTCCAGCCGAAATTAAAAATGAGTAAATAAAATCAGTCCCATCAGCAAAATTCTTTTTCTAATGATTTTTGGAAAATCGAATTTTCCGAGATTTCCCACGGGAAACTTGAACTGAATTTTTTTCCTGCGATAGCTATTGACAAGTCACATCAATGCAATCCATCTCCAGACATAACACTCTAGAGGCTGATTTATTTTCGGCTGGAAAGTCAATAACATAATCTGCATTATCGACTTTTCACTTTCGGCTGGAAACTTTCGGCTAACTTTAGCAGGGTTATTTTTTGAAATTATTTTGTCTGGATCTTGTCTCTTCTTAACCACAGTGATTGATACTTGAGCGGTGAGATCCATAGATTCCATTGTCGGGGTTAATTTTTATCGATAAATCAAGTGTTCTACCAACAGGCAACTTTTTTTCATATTTATTACTCCCTTATGCCTGCCAGTTAAACATATATAACAATTGCAAATGAAATTGCATTTTTCACGTGACCTAGTTTCCTTTGATAGGCATATATCTCCGTAGTTAGGCATCACCTTAAATGACCTTCTGTTATCATTCTGCCGTTTATGATCTTGAAGAATTTTACGACAAGTTACCCAGATACTTGAAGGGAATTGTGGGTTGGATAGGGCGAAATCCGCGTTTATGAATCTTCTAATATGTAATTCTTGATCTTCACTGATGCGGAAATCTTGTAATTTTTTCGAACCGAGATTTATTTTACTACCACACCTTTTTCCTGTTCTCATTATGATCACATTTATGGTCACAAGGGTTTGGCATTTTTGAAAATATAATTCATACAGTACGAATGAGGGGTATTTCGACTACGGCGAGCGGTAAATCAGCGATCTAACCGGCTTCACAACTAGGCACATACTAAACAAATAAAGCTTTTTTGCACTCGTGTTATATTCTCTCTCTCTCTCTCTCTCTTTTCGACTAGTTCATCATTCGAAATTTACATGCTCTAAAATATTCATGGTCGCACACCTGTAAAGACACACATTCGTACATGTACATGCACATAATCGCGCACCCATATGCGATTTGCCACACATGTATACCTATATACGAATACCTATATACATACGTATACACACTCGATTCTGCTAAGAGTCGCGATAATCATTCCTGGCCAGCTACTGCATAGTTCTGCCATTTCAGTTTTTTTCGTTATCGTATGGAAACCTAAACCACCTTCCGGAGCACTGTACCACGCCATACGCAACTGGCCGATCAACTCTAATTCTTTAATGTGTTTGATAATTGAGAAATGTAATCGTCATCCAGTCCCAGTGGGGAAAGTGCAAATGATTCTTTGTTTACACTTTTCTATGAAATTAAATTTGTAAATAATGTAGGCAACTATTCGTTCAACTCTCTTATTCAATATTAAAACATTCATGGCAGTCCGTTTTTTGCTTTCTGCAACGAGCCCATATTTTTTTTGTAGGCCTTTTTCGCACTTGGAAAGTGCAATGAACAAACAACTCAAACTAGAAATAAAGCTTTGAGTTTTGAGATCAGGCCTTTTAACCATCTTTCCACTGCTAAATGAATTCATAACACTCTTTTAAAGCTGGTTTTTGTTTTGTCATGCACGTACACAATTTTCCGTGAGCCTTGTCGCCAACGAACTTACTTATTAAATTCAATATCGTCCGTAAAAAGCTGCCACCACATAAATATAGAAAATTATGTGGTAAAATGTGTGAAAATAAAGAATTGTAATTCTCCCTCACTTGTGTATACATTCGCATGTAACCGGATGAATATCTCAATTTTATGTTTGATAAATGGTAAGTAAACATGACTATTTTTGTATATAAGAAATTTTGGAAAACAAGACGAACTTTTATTGTTTGTACACACATAAGTTTATTACATATATAAACGAAGACACGAGTACACGAGTAACATATAAGATAAATAAATAAAAATTCCATTATTATGTAGCCTTACGACATTTTCATCATACAATGAAGAAGGAGAACGTGTTGAAATTCCAAAATTAACAAATTACAATAAATTATAGTCTGTGTGTGCGTGTAAATATACATATGTATGTATATATATAAATGAAACAATCAATCCCCATATCTAGATATCCTGATATAGTTTTGTGATATCATCCTTCCGCATATGAAACCTTTAAATTAAATGAAATACAAAAAAAAAAGACAAATCACGATAATCTTATAAAATCTCGTCCTTTATATTCATTCCTCGCTCTTTTTCTTTCGTATCCGCATACAATACAAAAAAGAAAAATGGAATTATGTCAATTTAGAATGGTTTAGTGGTTTTTTTTTATCAACATAAATCCAATTCAATCGCTCTATGAAGGAATCACTTAAAAATCTTAATCTTACCATTTTAGATTGAATATTGTCATATTGACTTAGTTTTTGTATCATCATATGCTAGCTTTTACGTTAAGTAGAAGAAAAATATTTGAAAGAATGGAACATCATCAAATTTAAAATACGAGGTGTTAAAATGGAAGCTTAGTTTTATGAAAAATGGGTTAATAGAAAAAACAAATTTTGCATTATTTCTTGTATCTATGTATAAAGCGGGAAATGCTCTAATCCTAAAACTAATCCGACTCTGGGCTGAATTGAACTACTAAATTATTCAAGGAAATATTCAATCCACGGGTGACACCCACGCTCGAACATGAGTACCATTGGATAAATACTTGTATATATGTACGTTTAAAAGAGATTTTTAAAACAGGCTACGATTCCAGCTAAACCTTATTAAAAATTAAATTAAAACCCTCATCTCTTTCTTACACCTCCAAACAAAACAACAATTTCTAAGAAAACTTTTTTGAAAATATAAAAACAAACAAAAAATTTTCATCTCAATAAATTTTCCAGTATTTTTCCATATAGCACAAAATACATACGTTGTTATATCTACTGTACGTATATTGAATGTCAAACCTATAAGGACTTTTCCAGGTAAACAATTTTCTCGTATTATTATATAATTTCATTTTTAATTGCTTTCAACTTTTTTGTATTATTATAAAATTGTATAAACAATATACCCCAGCAACAACAACAACAAATTTCAAACACAATTAAACTAAACCACAAAACATTACACAACGATATGATTTATTATTGGAAAATTGAACAATTAAAGTTGGAATGGAATTTTTTTTTTAAATATATGAGAAAATTGCCAAAAACAATAGAATGTTTTTATAGTTTTTCTTCTCTTGGAAAAATTGTATAGATTTTAATAACAAGACAAAGAATCATACGTAATATTGCACTCGAACCATAAATATCGTCACACCATCGATATAATTTAATTTGGCCATACACTACCTAGTCTAGTGAATTGTAGAGGATGTGGAATATTGACGATGGCAAAACCCAAAAATTGTATTGTATTAAATGAGCTTTGTATTGCAATGCCAGAAGTACAATTTTTTATTTTTCCTCTTCCTTATATACATACACTTGTATCTTGTAAATTCCCCTCCTATTTGGCGTTATATTAAGCACCCAGTACTTAAACAAAACTGACAAAATTTGTATTCCATTACTTTATTAGATTTTTCATATTTTTTATATACTATATATATATATATATATATAGATATATATATATATATAGAGACATTTTCTTTTTCCATTTCGAATTTAATTTTCCCGTTTTCTTAATTTAATTATCGTTAATATCTCTTCTTAAAAGAACAGCAAACTTTTGTAATTCATTTCATTTCTCGGGGTACTTACTTCATTCACATTCCGGTTATCATACATAATATGCTAATTGAATTTATTTCGTTGTCGTGTATATACATCTAATGTACTATATACGACGAGTACATAAAATACTTACAAAAATTTATTCGGTTCATAAAAATATGAAAATTTATATAACTAATTTGTATAACTGTAAAAATAAAAAAATAAAAATTGTTGGAAAATTATTTACTTGCGGTTTGGTTGGTGGCGAAAGCAATATATAAAAACGGTTTGACAAAATATTAATATTTTATGATTGTCAATCAAATGTTGATTTTTTTTTTTTTTTTGCAAATGGGTTTATTTGACTTCCCATTGCTGTGTTTTTTTATTCGCTCCCGATAGCTGCTATCGAGAGCCATCATTTTTTTATACCTAATTTAAATTTGACGGGCTATTTATTGGTAAACTAAATTTATTTAACATCAAACTATTATTTTTAATTCAATTATTTAGCGAAAACTTGATATAAAATTATTTCGCTCTACCTATTTATACGGAGCGCTATCGAGAGCGAGTAAAAAAACGCAGCTCATATTAATAGCAGCCGCTACTTCTCATACAACGTCAAATATTTTAACTATCGTTAAAAGCGTAAAACTTTGATGATATACTCGTAAATCAATAAAATATTATTAGGCAGTAGCAGGCTTTGAAACCGTAATTAAATTTTGTTCTATAAAGCAATAACTTCAAGTAGGCTTTGAAATATTTAAAAAAAAAAACTCGATTTTGTCTTTGTGTTTCAGTTTGACAGATGCTTCAGCATACATCGAATTTAGAAATTTCAAAGTGCGGCAAAAAATGTAAATACAATTTTATTTAACCTTTTGTAGGTAGACTGTTTGCTCTAAAGTGTTTGGTGAATAGGGGTCAGGCTGATCCCAACCTGTTTTCTTGTATTATATATGGGGATTAGTTCAAATAACAAAATAAACCATTTCTTTTTAGATTTTTGTTTATAATTTCCAAATAGCTAATATTGTATAAAAGCAAAAATTTGATTATGGAGACACAAAACTCATTTAGATATCGATCCTGACGTATGACTGAGGTCTTAACTGGCTAAAAATTTATAAAGTTTATTAAAGATGCATTTTCTTCAGGTACGAATTTTTAATTAATCGAACAATACCCGGATAAATCCAAAATTATTTCTAAATTAACTCTCAAATATCCTCGGCAAAGCCTCATCTTTGAAATGTCATGTAACTTAATAGCCGCCAAACTTAACCTAACTTTTTCTTAAATGCTACCTCAACGCTAAAGGCAAATATCGAAAAGCACAAAAACGTCAACAAATGCTATGAAATATGAATAATGCCGAAATATCACTAATTTTGTAATATCGCTCCCCTTGCAAATTTCAAGTACTATAGAGTAAGACGAATGTGCCCAATAAGGTTGAATAAGAACCTTTAACATCATACAACCATCACGAAATCGCGAGTTAACGCTAATTAAACCTATAATTTAGATTCAGAAATGTCAAAATCTTGATTTTCGAAAATGCAATGGTTAAATTTAATCCAAATGGAATATTAAATTTAACTCAAACTAAACTTGAGTAATATCAAAAATGTTGGATAATTTCAAATAATCTACAAAAATCTGGCAGAATATCTATACATAATATCTAGTCCCAAAGAAACCCCAAATAAGCTTAAAACCTTGAAAAATTACATCAAACAGCAAAACCCGATGTACATACCAATGATGTAACATGATTACCAAACTCAACGTCAAAATTAGAAAAAGCCTAATAATCGCTCTTCTCTCTAGAGAATTCCGATTGCAATCCGCTCTAAACGAGTTTCAAGAGTTTTGAAATACCGACAAAACTCGAATGTCTAGGACATTTTGAGATCTCTTAACTCGAAATGTACGAGAGATATATGATTGACGGGTAGGGTGACCAGACTTTATCCTAGTTTTTAGATAATATTCATGGAGGATCGCTAAACTTAATAGCGGCAATGCAAATTGTCAGAGGAACCAAACGAATATTTTCAACACTTTCAACCAGTTCGAATGGGATAATTTATGGAAGAACTTTAAAAATGGTCGGAATATTTCAGACAATCGCAAATCATTGAACTTTGATTTGAGCTTTTAAAATGTACCACTATGTTTTTGCCGTTCTGAACATATATTAACAATATAAGCAAAGAAAGGAATCTTTTCAATTATGTACTAAGTAAATTTTTATAATTTCGTCCAAGTAATTAGTAATTGTATCTAGCGTAAATATTTTATTTAGAGAAACAAACTCCACCCCAACTAATTTGGGCCAAGAATATTCTTTAGGACGTGATTTAATCTATTTTCGATTAGGAACTATTTGGAGAATCAGTTTAACATTAAAATCGACAAATATGCGTGTGCCATTTGGTGCTGATTCCAAAATATTTCTTGTAGTTGGGCCATATTTAAAAAATCTGATCCCAACCTTATGGCCGACAAATTCTTCAGAATATATCACAAAAAGTAAATTATGGTAAAGCATCGATTGTCTATCCTTCATCTCAATCAAGCACCTCTTTGATACGGGATGCTTTACAAAACAATTTTGCATGGTTAGAACACGTCGAGTTCTTGCAATAATTCTTGCAGGCATCAGTGAGGTGCCACCGGTACATGGCTTTTGTTTAGCTCTTCTTCGGTATTTGAGGCTTACCTTTGTAAGACATTTACTGGTACCCAATCTAATACATTGTCGTTTCTCACGAAACGAAGATTCATCCGGTCTTATGTTTGTATTTGATTTATGACCGAATCCTTCATAATGTTTGGTTTGTTGCCGCTAATAAGGTGCTCAAGCGCCTTTCTGTGCTTCTTAGCGGCAACAACTTTTACCAAAGGTGATAAAAAAAAATGTTTAGGATTTTATTTTGTAAGGATTGCGGTGTTTTATATACAAAATAAAAGAAAAAATGTTAGGGTCAGCTTGACCTCTGTTAACAGTTTTAGAGCTAAAAACATTCAGGCCATAAAAAATACCCTAAACACAACCGTTTTTAATCCGGTTTTTATTTAAACAAGTAAAAATATTCTTGCATAAGCATTCCTGGAATATCAGCCACATTCATTGGTGCGAAAGTTTTTAATTCAACTTGAAACAAGCCTGGGGTCAACCTGACCCCTGTTCACCGACTGAAGGTTAAGAGGATTATGTACTAAGGTAAAGGTACCTACTACTAATTTGCTTTTAATATTTGTTATTAGCTCTCAAACTTGGACAAGTTTTGCAATTTCGATGTGAATACAGGAAAGCTCTTTTAGAAATTATTGTATTTACAGTATGATAACAAATATGTAAGGCGGTGAAATATTGAAAAAATTATTACACACAAAACATTGTGAAATGAAGGTCAAAAATTTGTACTAAAAACTATTTATCAGTGGTTTTGAAAGACTTTTCGCCGAAAAGCTAAAAACTAACTACCGAGCTTACGCTCAATTCACAAAAGATTTTTGCAGCGATTCCGTACGAAAACGACCAACGTTTGTCCAACGGAAATCACTGAAAATGTTCTCTACATGAAATACCTCAACCCATAATTTTTTGTTTCCTTCTACCGTACTATTCTTTGGAGCAGTGTCGTTCATTTTTTCTGAATTTTCGATATTTCTTAAAAACTCAAATTTCAAAGTAGTCGTTCTCAAAAATTGTTTAACCGATTTTAATGATTGATGGCTCATATGAAAGGGAATAGACTCTTCATCGATATACTGGAATCATTTCGATTTTTCATTAAATTTTTGATGAGGAACAAGTATTTATCTGAAAAATGTAATGTTTGGTGACCCTTGAAACCATTTCACCATTTTATTTTTTCCTGAAAACTTATTTAAAAAATTTAAATTTTTAATATAAAAGTGATGGATTCGGTCATTTTATGTTGCCGAATACACATATAAATAATTATTTTTTATTAACAGTGCTAAAATTTGTAGTGATTTGTGAATTAACGATTATTACTAATAGTTCTAGTAATAAAACAAAATCCTGAGACATGCTTATATTTGGGTAGTCGTTTGATATGGAATTTCATTGATTTAATCCCTGCCTTCCCTAACCCACTGAAATGAGGTGTAAGAGGTGGTATGAAATACCAATTGGTTCCTTGCCAGCTATCATGGTGGCAATGTCGCTTGGTAATGTTGTCATTGCGCGACGGTGATCCTTCTGCAGTACATTGTTTGTTCGTTATTTCCATTTTGAGAGTTAATGTCGGTGCATAATCCTCTTTTGGACGGGAATCTTTTGTAGGTGGCAATGAAGGATTCTGTTGATGTACTCGTATATAAACAGAGCAATGTATCCTGTACCATGTGAAGCTATATCCGCTGGAGTATCGCTTGGCTTTACGTGGCGCCATGTTGCTGCTGACAGCAGAGTTTTTACTGCGGAAATTCAGTTTGCCACGAACTAAATTTGTTTGGTTTCCCTGTGATTCGAGGTTAATAATTGTCTTGTTATTATCCCTTCCTTATTTATTATTCGACAGTATATTGTAGCTGCGTATGCGTATTCTAAGGCATCAGTAAACCCGTGAAGCTAGGTTTCGACTTCCTCTGTTGTATTTATACATCCCTGGATAGTTATGTTTTTGATTTCACTAAATTCTTCCTGGTATTTTACCCACCTTTTGTTTATGTTTCCTTGTAAGGGCTGATCCCAACCTATTCCTGATGTCCATATATTTTGCATCAATTTTTTGCTGTGATCGTTATTGGGCAAAGTCATTCAATGCGATCAAAGAGCTTAGATGAGTCGAATAACAGTGAGCATTTGGTTGGCTGTTTGTGTGATAGTTGCAATCTTTTTATGTTGAATTTAAAAATCGGCATTTTGTGGATCGTAAAGAATTCCTGATGTTTTAATGCGGTCAATAAAAATCTGTCAACATGATGTTTGCTCCTATTGGATAATCATTAAATCCGTCGGTAGCCAGTTGTTTTAATGCCCTTATGGCTAAGATGCTGTCGGCCGTTGTTTCGTATGTCACCGTTTTTATTGTATGCCTCTATTGGCTTGGAGGAGTTGCTTTGCCATAGTATTCATTGATAATTCTGGTCTTTTTCTGGTTGGTTATCCTTAAAAGGAATTATTACTGTGTATCTGCCGTCTGGGCCTTGTTCTACATTCGGCTGAGTATGATTTTCTATCCTGATTTCTTCTTCAGTGCTATCTCTCTCTTCTGATATTGAGTTGTTTTCTATCAGTAATCTCAGCTGATGCTCTATACTTTTAGTTGCAACTGCTACCCAAACATAATTCAACCGAATTCCGTTTGTTGTGGCATTGGCTTTAGTTGACCCTCTTGATGATGTTGTTGATCAGTATTGATGGATAATAATCCGCGCCAGTTATAAGATCAATTGGTTGTGACTGGTTTTAGTGTGGATCAGCCAGCTTTATTTGGTTGAGATGCGTCCAGCTGCTTTTGACAGTATTGATACATCAAATTGATGGTTTGGCAGTAACCTTACGTTATTATACCTTGCTTGGATTATGTTCCAAGCTGTTTGGTGAAGATGTGAACTTGGAAGTTGTAGGATTTCTTGTGACATTGTTGGTGTCATTGGTGGTCCACTATGTAGTCCATTAGCTTATTGTAACGATTTGGTTTGTTCTTTCGTATTACGAGATAAGCATGGCTAGAGTAGCCCAGAGGAGTTACAATTCCTAAAATTTTGTCATCGCTTTCAACGAATTCATTATAGAGCGTTTCTTCTTTCCGTCCTCCGTCTTTGCGATAGTTTGTTTCTAACTGAACTATCTATACACGTGTTACCTCCTGGATTTAAAGTAACTCATTCATCTTGTTGTTATTTGGTTTATTTGTGGTGGTATGGATGTTTGTTGTTGAGTAGCTCCTGACTGGACGTTAATTTTGGTAAAGTTACGTGCATTTTGTTGCTTCGCTGCTGGTGTCGTCACTTTCACGTTATTACAGATTGTCTGTCTGTACTTTTATTTGCCAGTTGCTTTAGTGGTTCGAATCACTATGTAAAATCTCAGACATTTATACTTAAATTGTAAATTTAGGTTAGCCTTGATTTAAAGTTAATTAATAGATTACCACGGGTGGGGTCTGTTTAGTAATTTAGAATAAATGTTGTTATTTTATTTAATGTCCACCTTTTATATACAATTAAATACAACTTAGACAAAAATTATAAAATATGGCACTAAACATTCATATCTGGTAGATTTAAATATTGTGTTGTTGATGAGTCAATGTTGAAATAAAATATTGTGTTTTGTTGCACTCTTGATCTCACCAAGAGTCTTAAATAATTGACCATTTTTTTTAACTAACTATTGTTAATCAATTTGTACACAGTTTGTTTTAATTAGGATAATTTTATTAACTTGTAGGTATTCAACCAGGATTTTTTAAATTTTCCTTTAATCATGATATAAAATTAATTATAAAGAAATAGAAAGATATACAATTTTTATCAAAGAGTAGTAAGCCAACTAAAGTTGGGCTCTCTTACCAAAAAGAATAAACTGTAATTATATAAATTTAAAATAAAATAAAAATTGGTGACCCCATTTTTCAAAGGTCACCAAACATGACAATTTTTAGAAAAACACACTTTTTCTTCAACAAAAATTTAATAAAAAATAAAAATGATACAATTATTTAAATGAAGAGCCTATTCCCTTTCATAAGAACCATAAATCATTAAAATCGGGTTAAATTTGAATTTTTAAGAAACAGCTCTTGCTCCGAAGAACAGAAACATGAGTTAAATTATTTTATGTATAGAACATTTTGGATTGTTTTCATATGGAATCGCTGTATTCCTAGGTATAATAATAGTCGGAGAGCCGTTCTAGGCAAGATTTGCTAACTTATGAGCAAATAAAATTATGACTCTTTTAATTTTCGAGCAACCGATAGCACAAAAAATAATACTTGAAGTATGAGACATACGAGAGGAGAATTTAAGTTCACGGAATGAGACAGAAAGAGACGAATATATTTAGTTCCCTTATTTTAATTTTTTTCTTTTTCAGTTTAAGCCATCAATGAAATTCGGCATCATTGAAAAATCTCGTCCAAACCGCTTTTATACTTAAACTAATTCGCAAGCAAACTACTTTTTGGATTAACATCGAAAATCCGAAAGTTTGCATCCAATAATGAATTTCGATTGCTCCATAATGGGCGCCTCAATTACCGTCTTTTAAACGGTGTAAGTTTTAAAGGCAAAGAATGATACCATTTCAATGTTATTTATTTATAAAATTAGGGGAGAATTTCAAAAGATATAACGAGATGCCGAAAAAAACTAAATCCTCTGACATTTTGTTGAGTCATAATAATTACAAATCGAAATATAATGCCCATCTCTCGGTAATATACAAAAAGTAACATTAAAATCTTTATATTCTATGCTTATCACCCGTTAACCCAAATAAAGAAGGAATTTTTCCATCTTATACACGAGATGTATGTACATATGTACATATGTATGTCTAAATCGTATAAGAATCACGATGAGAACGACTATGCGTTTCATGTTACAGTTTCATGCTTTTGCTGTATATGATGTTTTATTAGACATCAGCATAACCATGATATTGTTGCTTTTTTCTGTGTTTGGATGGAAATTAGAAAATGTTGTCGACAAATTAATTTTTGATGTTATTTGTGGTTGATTTAGTAGCAAAAATAAAAACAGGATTTCGATTTTTATTTTTCAGCGATTTCGTATTTTTCTAATCACGCAAACTTGAATCTAGGTATTTACTAAATAAACGAATAGTTGTTTGTACGTACTGTATGTATGTACAAATATTTTTAAGTTAAATATTTTGCTTTCTGCGCTTGGTTGATTTTCAACTTTTATTCTAGGAAGCAGAACCGCAGGAATAAAATTAAAATATGTAAAACAGCTCACGAGGACGAGAGAAAATAAATTTGTGAAAATTAGGCAAATAAAAAATCTTTTTTTTGTCTTCTCTTTAAATGTATAATCATCGTACGTACATACATATATACATATATTCATTTTCCTCGCCTTCTCACACCATCGTCTGCCAACATTTAATAACAATTTTCTGGGTGTTCATCTTTATTGTTACAAAACGTTTATATTTTGTTTTGTTTAAATAATAGTCATGTTGATAAACAGCCAGAGAAATTTTATATCCTTACAGTCTATTTGGGTTTTGTCTTAGGACACAAAAAAAAAAAAAAAAAAAATTCCAACCATAAGAAAGACATAAAGAAAGTCAGGGTTGAATTTCAACATTATTCAACTGTTTATATGTAGAGCTATAAATTAGATTATAAATTAAAATGTACTAAACAAAATCTAATTAAAATGAATCTTTTAATTAAAATTAAGTATTTTATAGAAGAAAATGCGGCAACCAAATATTTCCCTATGCCAGATTTGTATCTCTCCTCGATATATTCCATTAGAAATAAATTCTTTCTTTATAAGGTTTTTCTAACCATATCCTACACCCACACACACACACACACATACATATCCACAAAGAAATAAAACTGTAATTGAAAAATGAGAAGTGGATTTTGATTTTCCTTTTGTTTTTGGGTTTTTTTTTTTTTTTTTGTAGTCTTCATTGGTATATTTCCACTCCGACCGCCCGCATCATGTACACTGTGGCGCTTATGTTTTAAGATGAAAAATAAATATTTCATTTTCAATTTTCCTACCAACTTTTTGATGTTATTTTTTATTAGATGAGATTTATTATATCGTGGCATAAAAATTATGTAATAGACATACCGCATATATACATGTAGATACTTGCCAAACATTATATACCCTGGTGAATGTATAAAAATACATTAGGAAGTCGGTAAATACTTTGTCAGGTAGTTTTTGTACATTAATTACCTTTGAAGCGTTTTCTTTTATTTTTTTTTTTTTTGTTGGTGAAAATTTGTTTGGTAATTTGTTAATTTACTAATATTAACTGGTATATGTATTATGTACCTATATTATGCTAGTATTTGTTAGTGTATAGAAAAAGTAAATTTGATCGACATATTTACGAATGACTACAATACTGATGGTAAATACCACGGTAAAAATACCACCATTTATTGGGACTTAAGCAAATTTAGTAGTGATATTCTTTATTTTATGGAATCTTGAGACAAAACTTCTTGCAATTGTTATAATTTACAATATACATATTATCTACAACAGATTCGCTACGAACAATTGGCACCAGAATTGCTCCGATCAGATCATCCCATTCTGTTGCTACAGTGGTTCAAGCATTTAAATCGCTCGAAATGAGAAGTTGGCGGCGCGGCTTACCTCGCCGCCTGATAATGTCATTGCGATAATATTATGCGTGAATCATGAAGCGTAACGACTAACCTAAGCAATCATTCATCTTAAAAGTAATGTTTATAGTTTATGAGTAATTGCCCACGACCAAGGGCAAAATTTCGTGTCAATTTTCTGAACATACGGTGTTCCATATACATTCCTGTACCAATTTTGCTGTACCCTGCTGAAAATTGGTAGCCGCAAAAAATTAAAACTAATGTATTCATTAACTCGGAATTTTGTTCAAAAAACCCGTTAATTTAAATTTGATAAAATAATTTGAGCTTAAAATTTAAAATCCTGCAAAAGTCACAGACAATCCAACTAATCTAATTATACGATGAATTAAAATTTTACATTACATATTTTGATTAAAATCTCATTCTAAACTTTGGTACGATTTCTGTTCGAGGAAGATGTAATAATTAAAATTTAAATTAACCCTACCCCAATAAAAAACTTTAATTTGAAATTTTTTGCATTTTGGATGGTTTAAACTATAAATTTGGTTAATGCACAGTGAAATCTTCATAAAATGAACAATGGCTTTTTCAGTATGAAGAAGTTTCACATTATGGTTAACCAAAAGCATTATGGTTAACCAAATGAGTTATAACTTACAAAGAAGTTAGATAACAAAACGTTACGTTAATAAATAAGTTTGAATGATTCTATAATTTCCCACTATAACGAGGTTATATTGAAAATTTGTTCCCGATTTACACATTTCTCGACGAATTAAGTTACCAGGGCCCAAAAACATCGATTAAAAAAATGTCGTGTTCGTCGTTCCATCCTTCCAAAAATGTAATACATTTTTGATTTGCCTTGAACTCTCTTAAATATTGATAGTTTTGATCGAAATTTTGTACAAAGCAAGATTTTATTGTTTTCAAAAATGGAACAGACGAATTTGTCTGTATGTTGATGATAATTGTGACCATCCATCGTCTATCCATTTGCAAAATTTGAAGTCAATTTGAACCGGTTTCCGAGATAATGCCGTTAATACACCTTCTAAATTCCAATAATTGTGCCATAGGCGTCTTTAAGACAGGTTACCATATAATATGAAATTTAAATTTCTAAATTTACTGCAATACCTTGCTCGTGGCAATTAATATCATCAATATTTAAAAATAAGATGTATCTAGTAAGCTTTGAAATATAATTTTTTCTGTGACTTTTTATTGATATTTTATGACATTTTATTGGTTGAAATTTCAACGACATGTTGATCGATATATTATTTGTCAATTGCTTGCCTTTAAAGGTTAAATTTTTGAGTAATAAATACTCTTAGTATTACAGTATATTACTATGAGGCGCCGTTTTATCACGCTGTTACGGTGCTTAGTGAGCTCTTAGGAGAGAGGCGGTAAGGTAGGGGTGAGGTATCGGTCACAAAACTTTGTTGACATTCATTTTGATGATTCATTGTTTGTATTTTCCTTATTTGTATTGCTCGAACGATACGCAGCGATGCTCCCTCCAGACTGAAGCACTGAGTAAACACGGAGGAATTTAAATTCGTAACATTAGTATTTGGTTGCTTGGGCATAGCAAATTTGTATTGTTTGACCAATTGTGATGTTTGGGAAGAGTTGTCCCCCATCGTCTATTAAGGACTCAAAACAATGAAAAATATTTGTAAAATGTAAATGGTTTGCTTGGTGACGTATAACGGACGCTTTGTGGGAAAAGTATCATTCGAGAAGTCGGATAGACTTAATTTTTTTTATTTAGATCAGTTTTTTAGCGTCAATAGAATACGACATAAAATTCTTGAGGAAATGATATCACCGATTGGAGATATTCTCAAATAAGTAAAAGTTTTTTTAAAATTTACCAGATGGAAAAATGTTAATTCAAATTTCTTTTTCATTTCCGCACAAATGGATTACACCAATCTATTCTCTATAAATCTAATATATCCTTTTATATTGTTTTCACCAAATACTTCTAAATTTTATGATTGAATGATAATTCCAAATAATGTGTCGTCTATTCCGAGAAAATCGTATCATTAGAGTGATTATTGCATTTATATATATATATATATATATATATATATATATATATATATATATATATATATATATATATATATAAACCATAGTCGAGTATCTAATATTAAAAAATAGAAAGATGGAGGAAATCTTGATAAACGACGATAAAAGCTTCAAAAGCATTTTTGTCAAAAACACAAGAAGTCTATTCCCCGTTTATGTACATATTGTTTTGCGAAATAAATTTAAATGAGATTCATTTTTAAATATGTCTATGATTATAATATTTTATATATCGTATACCATATACCCTGCTATATACATTTAGCGGCAAAAAAGGACTTTATTTTGACAAATCGTTCAATCAAGAGCCAAAAAATAAAAATAAAAAATTTTGTGAAAGGAAAATAAGAAAGAAAATTCAGCTCCGTACTTCCTTATGTATCCAATATTCTCTAAGACGATTTTTTCAATCATCAATCATTTATATTTTTATAGTATACAGCATGTACATAACTACTTTATATAATATTTTAATACAGTCATTATTTCTAATCAAAGAATTTATTGCGATATGTATGACGGAAATATAATAGAGCGCACAGAGACTCTCCACGCAAAATCCCAGCTTTATAAGCATTTCATACACATACAAAGTACTAAGACCCTTTTTTTATCGCGTGATTAAAAAATATCCTCATAATTGCCGTCATTATAACTGAAGAAGCATGGTGGAGTTTCAGCTTTTAATGAGTTTCACGACAAGTAATACCCGTATATATTGTACAGTGCTTAATTTATATAGAGAGAATGGAGGATTATTATTAATCTATAAAATCTACATCTAGCTATACAGATGTGAATATGCCGCAGCATTAGTTTTGTTGCTGTCGAAAAAATTAATGTCGTCAAATTATTTATTCAAATTTATCAATTTATGATATTTGTGTGAGGTTTGCAATTTTTATTTTTACAAAAGTTTGCTGAACAAATCAAATGTACTTGAAATGCTAAATATGTTTACAAGTATCTAATTGCTTTTATCTTTTCCTTTTTAGGTAAGTAACCAGAATTTGCGATTTATCGGGACTAAAATTATTGGTAAGCAATCTCGTTTATTTGTTTTTTTTTACACACACGCTAAATGATTACAGTTTGCGCGTCCAACTGCTTTGTGATTAAATAAACTATGCAAATCTGAGTAGGTTTTTTATTTAGAAGAGCACTAAAACTTGTGTCACCGTAATAATATTATTTCGCATTCAGCGTGTAAATGTGGTAAACTTTACTTTCAGTTTTAGAAACAGGCATAGAATAAAACTTTATTCGGCCAGTTAATCAGCTTAAGAAACTCCTTGAAGAATATTTTTGACAAACCAGCTAACATTGTTTTTTCGATACAAATGATACATGAATTTTACTTGAACGTTAACAGTACAGGTTCAGCAACCTAATAAACCCCTACAAGCAAATTCTACAAAATACGAAAGTCACTGTTGGCATTAAATGCTTTCTGTTTTCTTCTTTTCTCTTTCTTCTGTTTATACCTTAAGAATTAATACCGCAAGTTCGAAAGTTATTTCTTACGGAAAATCTGACAATTAGTGTTTTATCATATTCAATAGCAAAATTCGGGTGGTTTTGACTCGTTGTCACTTTTGTAATTTTCTAGGAATACTTAACGGGAATAAATCTGACTCCACCTTTTCAAAATGACTAAAAAACCTTTCTCCGTTAAGCTTTTCTTTTGAACTTAACTGCTTTCAGGAGAATTACTGATCCTATTGACCCAATCCAAATTTTAAGATTATATCTATTATTAATTTTGTGTTGAATATTAATTAATTCATGTAATATCTAATATGCTACCGGTGGTTAGACCATTTTAATTGTGTTTCGATTAACACGAGAAGTATATTAGTATTTACGAACAGTAATTCAACGAAACCGACTAATAGACAGAATTCTATTTATTTTAATTATATGATTTTAATACGAGTATGTTCCGAAGATTGTAAGAGAATTCAATCCAGTTTCGAACTGATGAGCTTATGATTATGAAAAAATCAATCTTCTCATCAGGCCGCGGCGACTGGACTGATTATACCACAATTTACATCCTATATATACAGAATGTGCTGTGCATTTAAGTATTAGCGAATCATAACTAATACAGATGAACTCTCTTACAATTTTTTGTAATATAAAAAGATGATGAAAAGCGCATTATAACGTTATATCATGGATTATAACGTATTTGTAACAATTTTTAGTTTATTACTGAGCCAAACCTGGCAATAGTGCAATGCCAGCGCCAGGTTCAACCCTCGACAAAGGTGGAGCAAGCCCCAACACCAGTGCTGTCGAAGTGAGTACAATCGGAGTATTTGTACTACTTTCGCTTAGTGCTTACTCCTGTACTCCGCTGTTTCATTTTGTACTCCCCTGTTTTAATAACTGCTATTCTAAAAATACTTTGACACAATATTTTAACTTATCGGCTTTTGCTTGCAATAATTATAATATTTCGAGGATATCTCTCTTTTCATAAAGCATTTTTTCAAAGCTAATTTATAATGGTTTCTGTCATTTTCAGGCAGAAACCTATAAAACAATTCTCTTGCAGTAGTGATTCAGTCATTTTAGCAAACAATATCAATTCAAACATGTGAAATTTGCAAATTAAATTACTTCAACTTCACACAGCTATTTCGTCAGAATCTGAATGTTAGTTGGTAAGTAAAACTTATAAAAAGATAATTCCGAGTTTTTTACAACTTACAACTTTACAGCTTCAGATAAACTCATAAATGGCCGAAATGATTTTACCAAAATAATTTATCAATTTTGACTAAATATTTAGATTAGAACCTCCTAAGTACAAAAATTACGCTGCAAGACCAATTATGAGGTCCCTTAGCCTTACCGCACAAAAACGATGTGTGGAAAATAAAATTTCCTAAATTTAGATTATACTTCTATATAAAAATAATACTGTAAGATAATTTCTGCAGTCATTTAACCTTTCCAGACTGGAAAGTTCTGAGGAAGTCTGGATTTATGCAGTGTGATATCGGAAATTTCATTCGTCCAATACGCTTTGACATCAATATTCTTAGATCCTTTGCTTACATTTGAATAAAATCTACATTCCCCGACATATTTCTTGTCTGGCAAGGTTAAATACTGACAGCATACACTGTCTTTCAGATTTATTTTGGCATTCTCCCTCTCGCCTGCTTACTTAAATAGGATCTATAGGTGGGAATAGTGTGACCGGATGTTGTGGTTTCTCTGGAGATGTTGTGGGTTTTCAAACTTCTGTGGCCATCCAGGAAAATATCTTACATTGTCCTGGTTTTTAGATAATATTCATTCAGATCGCTAAACTTATTAGCGGTATGCAAAATGTACGAGGGCCAGCAAAATAATAATTTCAACAACATTTAATTCGAACTTCAGGACGTGATTTAATATGTTTAAAGTTAGGAACTGTTTATATAGAATCGGCTTAACATCTCCGAAATAAAATTGCACTAAAATACAAACACAAAGGTGTGTATTCCGTTCATTGCCGGAGGTGAAGAAAATTGTCTGAGTTGGCTGTTTATGGAAAACCAAAATTGATAAATCTATTTTTTGATTTATGGTATCGATCATAATATAATTAGTACAAGTATAGTGTTCCAAAGGTCAGGCCATGAAATAATAGGTTTTATAATAGGAACTACATATTTATAGAAAATATCGCAGATAATAAATTTTACTAAAATCGATCAACAAATGTGCTTGTTCCATCGATTTGATGCTGGAGACTAGTCTGAATTAGCTAAGTATGTATACAGAAATAAATTTGGTGAATATCATTTTTGATTTATGTTTTAACTCAAAAATATCCTGAATTTGAGCCATGGGTTAATTAAGAAGTCCGACTTTAATAAATGTTATATTAGGAACTACTTAAAGAATCGATTTAACATCTCAAATCTCAGTGCCACCTAGTTCCATTTGAAGCTGGAAACGTACTACACTACCTGGATGGGTTCTATATTAGGAAGTACTGATAGAATCGGCTTTATAACTCAGATATAAAATTTCACTAAAAACCATTGACAAACGTGCTCCATTTGGTGATGGAACCTAGGAATGTAGGAAGGGCCTGAAGTGGGTATGAAAGTAAAATACAAATTTTTCTTTGTTTCTAAAAACCACAGAGTCAAAATAGTGTCTTGCAATATTTGTTGAATTCTGGCCATGTTTTATTTAAGAAACACCATCCATGCCCCAAATGGTACTGCTGTGATCATGCACAAATTCCATTGAAATTTATTTTCTGACTTAACCAATATATTTGATGATCAATGAATTAATTGTAATACCTTCAAATTATTAATCAAGTTAGCGGGTTTGAAACTTTTCTAGAAAAGATTTCACCATGTGCATGTTTTGTGACCAGTCGTCGCCACCCAACCAACTTTACATAGAAATTTTTTCTGACAATTTATGACCTGGTCACCCTAGGTACCTGTACCTACTGTGTTATCGTCTGGGAATGACATTTCTTTAAATTGCACCAAAATATCTTCTAATTATGACAAACATATTCGCATATTTGACGTGTCTGAATTGGGCATATCTGCCAAAATTCCGATGTTGAAAGTGAAAAGCGTTCGGAGCTAAAGTTTCGCTGATTGGTATTCTTCTCTACGAGAAAAACTTAAAAATCTCAAAACGATAATCTAAAACCATCTGTGATTTCGTGGAAAGTTGTGGCCGCTTTAAAAACTATTTAGCTCGAGCAGTATACAGAGCTTAACGTTTTAATAGTAAAATAGATAAAGAGCTCTAAACCAATAAATGAAACAGTTTTCTTTTAATATTCAAATTTTGATCAAAAACACCAACAATTATTTATGCCTAAGGTGTAACTATCGCATTTCGTATGCACTCGACGGCACTGCCCAATACTCTGTCGTATTTCCAAATAACACCTTAACATTTATGGCGCTTTTAAGCATTGACCAGTGAGTCTTTAAGAAATTTAAGTAAGAATGCGACCATAGGAACATGCATGTTACTGACCAGCGAAACTTTAAGAACTTTTCGTTCAGTTTCGTTAAATTTGAACTGTCATTTAACATTCTTTAACAAGAGCGAAAATTACCGCCCAAACTGAAGGAAGGAACGTCAAACAGTGAAAACTGGTCTATTTATGTTTTAATAATTAAAATAATGTTTTACATATATTTCAAATATGTACATAATATATTATGTAGTGTAATGTGACAAAACAATTATTGCAAAATACAATTACGAATATTTCTTGTTTTTTGTTGTCAAATCGTGTTACGGTTTACGGATTCGCTGGGCGATCTGTCAAAATTTCCTTAACAATATATTTTCGTTAAATTCTGTAAGGTTTTGTTACGGATGCTTAAAGACTCACTGGTCAATGCTTTATTTCTAAGAACTAACAAAATATTAAACTGAAACTGTACTAGAGTGTACACTATGTGCAATGTGTACTACTCATTGATGTTAAGTTTTTGTTTATCCGATCCCGATGTGACATGTGACTAATAACATTGATATGTAAGCTAAAACTATCGTGTGCACACACTGACTTAGTGAATTAGTTAAGCATATGCAAAAAAAAATTTTGTTTGTTAGAATAGTACATAATTGAATATAATATTATCATTGCATTTTGTCAATGTATTTACAATATTTATAAACAACTATATTTATAACGTACAGTGCGAGAAAAGGAAATAGTTTTAAGAAGATAAGCAAAATAAAATATCGTTTAATCATACAAAGTCTTTAAAATCATATTTTGTACAGGCCGATAAATTTGAATCTACGCTAAAATAAAACAATTCTAAATTTAATTAGTTTTAATCTTGAGGTGCGAAAATTTTGGGATTGACTTTATGAATGTTAACTAAACTTTTTATTAGTTGAATCGGCACAACAACTCTTTAGAAAACCATAATATAAAATGTTTCCATTGTTACAGCCTCACAGTCACATACAAAGGTTGGTAGGGCTAATTTCGTTTCTGACTCATTAAAACCATATTAAATATTATGTGTGTTCTTATTGGTTTCTAAAAGGATCATAAGGAATTAAATTTTTTTGGTATAATAAAATTTATATTAAATTAAATAAGCCGTCTATCGTATTAATCATTTTAGAAAAAATATGTAAAATGACAAATTTCCAAAAAAATGATTGTCATTAGAATTTTACGGTTTTTACCGCTCAAAAAATATGCGTTAAATACACTTGAAAACCGAAAGGCCGCTAAATGCACCTGAAACCACCTTATGTATGCTACAAGTACTTTTACTAAAAATTAAGGTAATACGTTTTTCTTAAATTCCTAGTGCCTGACAGGCCAATAATAATGGACCCAATTCAATGTAAATGAAGAACTAGATGCAATTTTCAAACAATCCATGAGTTTGTATGGATTGTTTTTGAAGAACTAGATGCAATTTTCAAACAATCCATGAGTTTGTATGGATTGTTTTTGAATCGTAATTGAAATTATTGCCCGATCTAACTAAATAAATATAGTTTCCGATAAGTATAAAGCAATGCGTCCCGTGAGAATAATCGTAAGCTTGTGTCCAGAAAATCAAGGTAAAACTGGTTGCACTCTTTCCTTTTCCATGTAATGATTTTTAACTTATAGTTACGAGTGAAAGGTGATGATTATTATTGTCATCTTCCAGGGCTTGCAAGTAATTGATCCCAAAGGTATATTAGTAACAAAGAATCAACCCGGTTCCAGACACCTAAGTAGTGGATAGTAAATTTGCTAATAGTTCATTCACAAGTTCATTTACTGCTATGAACAATAATTTAACAAACTACCAAACCTCTACCCTCCCCCTTCCGCCACGCTATCGCCTCAGCCAGTGCAAGCTTCCAGCTTGGTCAAGATTACACCGGCACACAAAAAAAAAATTCTGAACCCGAGGTCTGACATGTCAATTCTTATATATTTTGATGCGCTGAATACGAATCCGATGCCGGTTTTGCTCCATCACCCACACATAAAAATGTTACGATACATGGAAGGGATGCCCCAGTATCGGTGGCTGGTCAGGGTATGAAAGCGGGCCCGCTGGCGTCGTCATCATGCGACCGTAGCTCCTCAAGGATAGGCAACTTGGACTTTGAGGAGTATACGGCTGCAAGAAGACATCAGTGCAGGGACCCGAATGTGTTTTGTTACATTTATGGTAAATTTGAAATAGCTAAATGTCGGAAGACTATATCTGGAACTATTCGGTAGAAAGATCCTTTAGGAATATATGTGAACTCCAACTATTATATGCAATGCACGTTCAACTATGCTAAAGCGGTGGACGAATACTAAGAGTAACTCAAATTTAAAATATACGAGTACAACACCCGCAATATGGAAAAAACCTCTATCAAAAGGGGAATGTTACTTTTGTAATACCGAACTGAAAGGTTTTAATTTAAGGAGTAAATCAAATATAAAGTACGCAGATATGTGTACAATGACGAAAAGTACAACTCAAGTTGAGAGTGAAGCGTTCAGCGGGGAAGAATTTTACAGCAGTGAAAATGAAACGGAGGAGAAACAAGTTCCAATAATATTCACTCAGAATGGCCTCAATAATTTGATTAGGAGATATGCATTACCAAAAGATGTATCTGAAGACTTAGTTAATGAACCGAAAAGTCGAAATTTGTTAGTCCCTGGAACAAAATCTTTAATTTATAGAAAAAGAAAAAACGAATTTCGGAAGCACTTTCCCAAAAATAAAAAAAATTCATTGGTGTATTGCACAAATATACCAGCATTGATGAATGATTTTAGACCTAATATTTACAAACCTAACAAGTGGAGGCTATTCCTTGACTCCTTAAAACTCAGTCTAAAAGCGGAACTACTGCACAATGAAAATATGCCACTGTTCCAAGAGTTCACTCAATCTCAAGTACTCGGAGCACAATTGCCAAGTTTGTGGGAATTTAAATGTCTCTGGAATAGTGAGGCTGAAAAAAACGGTTATAAATATGTTTAACATCTAAGGTATTTTTAACGGACCTCAAATACGAAAACTATTTCAAGGCAAAAATTTCGTTAAAACCATGTAAAAAATGAGAAAGCTGCTTGGATCAGTTTTAGAGAAGTTTGTGAAAACTTCTTAGAAAACACCAGAAGTGAGCATTACAAAAACATTATTACAAAGTTGTTTCTTGGATTCCCATTACTTTCCTGACAATTTAGGCGAATATAGTGAAGAGCAAGGGGAGTGGTTCCACCAGGATGTAAGGGAAATGAAAAGGAGACGTCAGGGAAGGTGGGATGTTAAAATGTTAGCGGACTATTGGTGGATGCTCAAGAGTAATGAAGAATCAAATCTGAGAAAAAGACATAGAAATCCACAAGGTTTCAGCTAAACGTTCTTAGTTAAGTTTCATTTTCCTATTGCCAGTAACTTTGTTTCAGTCACACAAGCTGCAAATTTGTCTTATTTGTCTTATTTGTAACATGTACAGTCTGAATTTCAGTTTGCTTGTCCTAGTTCAAGTGTGAGTTTGACATATCCGTTTAAGTAACAGTTTGATTGTCTGAGTTTCAGTGTAAGTTGTGCGTCTTGGTTTTAGTATGAGTTTCTTTGTCTGACTTTCTAGCAATGGTTTAGTCAAAAGCCATTAGTAACCAATATAGAAAGGTAAATGACTTTGGAATTTTTTTGGCCATTTTGACCTAAAGATGGGCTTTTTTTGGGTTACTGAAGTTTCACAAGTAAATTTGGACTACGGTCCAGTAGTAAATTTTCGACTACGGTTTTTTTATTTTTTTTTTTGCTATATGTCAGTCCGTTTCTAAAGAAATCTTTTTATTTTATTTTATTACACAAATTTTGTGAAAATTTTAATTCACCAAAAGTAAATTTAAAATCTACGGAATTATTGACATTTTCGTATATGGGCAATTTTTTTCGCCTGCTTACACTCATTCGGATTCCCTTAGTATCGAAAAAAAATTCCATTAGTAGCGAATTCCAGAATACCCGAATTACAATTTCCGAACGTTTTTATGAATTTTGACAGATGTCCACATGTGGAAAATGAATGTATGGAACTCGAGATTAGGGTCCAAACAGACTTTTACTTGTGAGTATTTCACGTGCGTATTCGTCTTATAAATATTAGAATAGAGGAGAAAGCAATAACTATGCATACAAAATGCGTCGTTTCCCAGTTGTACTTTGCGTGAGCAATAGGGAAATTTTGTTTGAGTTGTTACAAAATCTTCGGGTTTTTAAATTTGCTTTTCATTGAAGTGAATTCCAATGTTCGCATTATTTTCGTTCTTTCTTTACGAAACAAGGTATATAGTATAGTGATCATGATATAAATATTTACAGAGGTATGTTCCAACCAATCGACCTGTCACCAATTTTCCTTTTTATGACGTCACTTCGAGTTATATATTTCATAACATTAATGTCAAATTCTTTCGGGTTACTCGAAATAAAGTAACTTTTTTATCTCCTAAAGAATATGAAAATATTTTTGTAGTTGTGTTGGTGGAAAAAGAGCAAAATAAAGTGAGATAACCTCAGTCAGATCAGTAAAACTTTTATTATTGTGATAACAAAAAGAAATATCAAAATGGTGTTTTATTTTTGTTTCCAATTTACTTTGACATTTCAAATTTCTTTGTATTTGTAAAGAGTAAAGCAAATCTATGAAAAAATCCAGAGTAAAGCAAAATGCTCTCGAGCAAAAAATAAAGTACTTTATTTTCTCAGAAATAATTTGTAATGTCAAATTTGCCCCCTTCGAGTAAAATTGTTTACCTTCATGCTGAGTTTACGACCATTTTCTGAAGAAAAATTTTCAACAGGCAACCAATCGTCGAAGTCTATTTTGTAAACAAATTTCCCCTTCCGAACATAATTCTTTTGTTTTCCATTTAAAATATATTGAATCTGCTGAAAATTTTTCTTCAGAAAATGGTCGTAAACTCGCACTCAGGGTGTTTATTTTTCCGAAAGAATTTAACATTAGAAATTACAGTTGCTCTGCACATCGCACACAATATTTATTCCGATAAGAATAATTCAACTAAGCCGAGCAATATACGATCACAAGAAATACAAGTACATTTCCCATTCCCATCACAAACATATTCAAACAGAAATCATTGTTACGTATCCACTCTTTGATGCATTTCTATAACCCAATACATTAAAGTACTTCGCCGCGGAATCGTTCTACTTTATGGACACCAGTTGCCTCTAACCACCTATTGGGAGACCAGATAGAATATTTTGTAATAATTTCAATCTTCACTCTTTTTTAGCAAAATATCTTAATCCTGTAAGTGCAGTGACATCTTCGCCTAACTTGACAGCCTATTTAGCTATGAAAATAGGAAGATTTTATGGTAAAAGCCTCTACCATTAAAAACATGAACCAAAAAAGTTTAAAAAAATCTAAAATTCAGACAATTTAGAAATTCATGAAAGTAAACAAATTTTAAACAATTTTATTTAAATTTAAGGAATTTTTATTTCTTGGTCCATAATGAAAAAATGTTACGAATAAAACATTTGCATCCTGAAAACTCCGGCATTTTGGACGGTTAAAAAATATAATTTGAGTTACGCATTTCATCGAAATAAAAATTGTTTTAAAGCCATGTCCAAACAATCGTACTCGATGCTATCGGACAACCGCATTTACATGTATTTGTTTACAGTCGGAAATTCTCTTTATGGATAACAGTAATTATAGAAAGAAGCAACATTTAAAATACGAATGAGATTTTTGAACAATACAATAATAATAAATATTCGTATGTCCTCTATTCCCACGTACCATCGTTGCTAAAGTTACATTATGTATTTCTAATAATATTTTCGCACACATACACAACCAATCGAAAAATGTATCAAACACCATTATATATTATATTACATTCATTATAGTGAAATTCACAGTAATAAGCATTTACCGTAGAACTTCATCATATTACAAAACCAACAAATAAATCAAACATTACAATTGTTTTTACTACCACATACAAAAATGCATATAGCGGGAGCTTACCTGCTTAAAGGATATCTAAAAAGTACCGTTATTTAAATTTTGAACACGACGATTCCGTATCATGTTCAAACACCACACTTTATTCCATTAACTCACTTAACAGAAAAAACACCACATGGATACATTTTACCCACTATTTCAAATAGATATTTTACACTAAGCACAACACAACTCATTAAAATACCGTATACGCACTAATTCACAGCACTATGCAAAAAAAAAACTATTTTACCACTTTTTATGAACTTAGCACTCACAAGTACAGCTACACAGAACAAAAATCACTAAATCAAACTTAAAATTAAACTAAAACTAATTTAAATTAAATTAAATTAAAATTCAATTGACGAAGAAAGACAAAAACACGTCTTTCTTCGTCGAGCGCCATCAACCAACCGCTTCAGGGGCTCGCAAATTATTGATGTTAAATTACTAATCTGTTTTTGTTCCATTAACGGCCGTCTATCCGTTACCGAGCTATAAATAAAAATGATGAAAATGAAATGAACAAATGAAAACCAAAAAAAAAAGTCAGTTTTTCTTTTTTGAACCACTTCAGTGCCGGCCATTTCCACCAAAAAAAAATAAAATAAATATTTAGGCTATAGAAGAATCTTAATATTGAAAATATTTTCCTTTATACAACAAATTTTTTTGGTGGAAATGGCTGGCATTGAAACGTAAAACTGATTTTTTCTGTTTTCATTTATTCATCATTTTACATGCTAGACTACCAACACAAATAATCTAATGCAAATAAAGGATTTTTCATGTATAAGTACAAAAAAGAAAAAAAAACCAAACCGCTAATGTCTATAAGCAACAACGAATATTTATTAAATTTTAAACACATTCATTGACCGTTCAGGTGTAATTTTATGAGAAGAGAAAAGAAACAGAAAAACGAGTGCATACTGTGTTCAGGGGGTCAATTCTCGTTCCGTGAAAAGTAAAATGAAAAGTATTTTCAGTGAGAAATACTCATTTCCGATTCATGTTCCTTGTGAAGGAAAAAAATGACGTCAAAATCTTTTCATATGAATAAAACTTTCTCACCATTTTGCTCGTTTGCTCTTTTCATATGAATAAAACTTTCTCACCATGATGTTCTCCATAAATATGAAAATAAAATTCTATAAAAACTAAATTTATATTTTTAGCATTAAATGTTCATTGAAACTATAATATGATTCACTTTAAACTTAACTAATAAGTAAATCTATTAAAAACTATTCCGTTTATTTAAGAGAAGCCTCCAAATAATTAATTTAGTTAAGTTTTAAAAATAATTTGGTCAATTTTATAATTTACTTTATATTTTGACAGCCAATGACAAAAACTGATTAACTAAATCTACTTTATCATTTATTTAGCTAATATTTAAACCAATTGTTGTATCAGCTAGCGGAAATATACATGAAACTCGAAAAAATATGTGTTTACAGTGTAGCTTACTATGGAAATAACTTATTCAGCGTTTTTCTCACGATTCTTTTTCATTTGGACATCGAGAATCGCTTATTGTCGATGTGTGAAATGTTATAAATGAAAAAGACTTGATGGAATCAAAATGAAAACTTTTTTTTCATTAGGTTTTTTCATAGAACGAGAATTGACCCCCTGGTGTCCATGAGGTATGCGATATGTACTTTGGTTCCGCGAAAATAACGAATTACCCCCAACCGCATCACTCTAAGTGACTCTAGGGACACCATGACGAATGGTGACGATGCGTGCCTCGCATTTTCGTTTGTCCTATTTTGTCACTTTAGTGGGGTCGATTTCTACAAATAAAAATATTTGTATAAAGAGCGGCGTATAACACTTTTTATTCCATTAATAGCCGTTTAACCTTGCTCATATTTCACATGTTATCAGCTACCTCAGGCACAACTCACCAGAACCATTCAAATATTTTCTAAATTTCCCTTCTTTTCTCTATTTAGAGAAGATTTATCGTCCACAATAGCTCTTCTAAAGCTCTTTTTTCTACTGAAGCTATGGCATAATAGTTCTACATCTAAATAGCTTAAGTGTCAGTTAAATGTTACATTAGAGTTTAGCATTTATTCGAATTTTGTTTTTCTTTCGTTCCACAAACCTCGATATTTTTGTAATGATTATAGGCTATATGATTTTAATATGTTCCGAAGATTGTAAAAAAATTCAATCCAGTTGAGCTTATGATTATGAAAAAATCAATCTTCTCATCAGGCCGCGGCGACTGGACTGATTATACCACAACATTACATTCTATATATACAGAATGTGCTGTGCGTTAAGTACTAGCGAATCGTACTAATGCAGATGAATTCTTATACAATTTTTCTTCTTCACAATATTCACACAGCTCTATTTCTGTGTACGCTAATTTTTACTTTATTAATACATTCAAACCTGCCAAACTTAAAATACTATTTATAGAGGCCTCGTTTAGGAACCATTCATAAAAACGCACAGGAGTATTAAAACGGGTGAAGAAAATTTTTCAACGTAATATGACTTCATTTCAGTCAATAAATAAACGATTTTTATGTTTCAATTTTCGATTCATATTTTCCAACTATTTATAACAACAACCATTTCTAAATAAACTCTTGTTAGTTATACAGTGGATGTACATGGATAAAATTTAAAGTTATATATAAACTATACATATACGAAAGAACCCAAAAGGTTAAAATTTAAAACATGTAGCTTTTATTTTTTTTAATTTTTTTTGGATATTTTGGTGAAGTTTTCTTCCCCTGCCTTCCTTTGTCTGTGTAGGAATAAAACTAAAACAATTACCTAAATTAATACTTAGTTATATAAAAGATGAAAATACCTTACCCTTCTCTTACAAAAAAATGTTGTATTTTATATAAAAAGCTTTTTGAAAACTATACACGAGTACGTATGCATGTATGTTTGTATTTGTATGTACAAGAAAAATGATAAGAAGAGGAAAAACCCTTATATGTTGTTATGTTATGCCATTGAATCTCTGTTATCTTTTGTGAATTTTTTTTTTTGTTTCTTCATCTTATTGTTTTTCCTCTTGTCTAAGGTTAAAACTTAATTTTTTTTTTCGTTTCGTTTTGTTTGTAATTTAAAGAATTTTTTGTGTGTGAACTTCTTTATCAAAAGAATTTTCCTTTTTCCGATCTACATGTACTAAGTAGATTTTATGTATGTATGTATGTGTTCTTTTTCGAAAGATATTTCTACTTAATTTTTTAAACTTACGTATTTTGTTTCACAAAAAATTATTTTCTTTTGTTTTTTTGGAAATTTAATTTTTTTTTTGTTGTACTTACTAACTAATGTTCCATGTTGTGATGCTGTACTGTGTGTTTAGCGAAATGAATGAAAATTTAAATTCTGGGTTTTTCAGGGAAGAAACCTGAAGATGGTTTTTTTTTTTTTTTTTAAATTATTTTGCTTGTGGGTAATTTGTTTTTTTTAGTATTTCGTGGGTTTAATAATCATGTATTATAAAAACGATAAGGGGGTATGTTGTTGAGCAAAATTAAAATCTGCTTTTGTTAGAAACAGTCACTCACAAAATTTCTCATTCTCTTAAAAGTAACCGTTCATATATAATATGTTGCCCCAGAACACGTTTTGACAATATTCGAGGAATTCTTGTGTATAACAAATAGTTGATTTTAAACAAACTTAAATCAAAAAGAGTGCCGTCTGGTGTGACGGTCAGATATTAACTTTGAAGAAACAAAATTAAATAATTCAGTTAAAGGTTAAAAACGATAGTTGGCGAATTTTGGTAATTATTAATAAAGTGTACGCGCTTAATGAAATAGAAGGGCCTTAGCTTAGAATGTAGGCTTTGACTTTAAAGTCAGACAGTTGCTCTGGAATGCCAAAATGTTTACACTGCAAGGATTCGAAATGTTATACTCATCAGTATTATCTGAGTTGAACGGATAACTCAAGGCCGAATTGTAGTGGCTGTGTTGATTTGGACTAAAAACAATCCGTCCAATTTATTTAAGACTTGGACATACACACAGGATCTTTTACCATTTAAGGGAAACGGATAACTGAGGTTTGAGGACGAAGTATACCGGCAGTGCTAATTAATACTCCATTTTGTACGTTATTTTATTTTGGTCAATTATGTATGCCCTAAACAACAAAATTAATCGGTGGATATTATCTTCCAAATTGGAGCTCTTTTTCTATATTCGTTGACTTGTAATCAGTGGCTGTACCAAATGTACCCTTCCTCTTCTTAGGTAAACTTAATGGTTGAACAGTTGAAAACAATGACAAAATTGAAATATTATTGTAAATTCGGTCGTTAAAAGTTCAAATCATCTAAAAGTCCGAAACAGATCAACGCCATAAATATTAGAAGGTCAGGGTTATAAATATTCCTGAAACAAGTGATCAGCTAACAGAATATAGTATAGTCAATAAGAGGTAGACCGGGAGAAGTAATGCCATACAATAACTAGAAATAACAACGACTAGGTGGAATGTAAATTCTAGTTTGAAATCAATACAAAGATTAATTTTTCGTTATAAGAAACATGATTTAACTGTAATCAGATTAGCAAATTTCAATAAAAGCCACTGATATTTGGAATCATAATTACCTCACATACAAATTTCGAGATAAATCGGATAATGAGCTAAATGAGCCTATTTCCAAAGTCGCTTGCTCCCGTTGCCTTACTGGCAATATCCTTGTTATGTCACTACAAATAGAATCAGTTGACGGAAGTTCTGATATTCTAGATTTTATAAATGGAATCTTAAAAATGTACTTTCTGATTTCAGCTGTAGCAGATTTTGAGAGTTCGGAATCCTGATGCCCATTAAGTGATCTCAATCTTCCTCTCGTGGGGATGTTATTTTTCCTATAAAACTGATAAACAATTTACATTCAAACAGAACTTTATCCATTAATGATTACTCGCAAATGTAGCTACTTGTCTCATTTAATGGTTTAATGTGTCCTCGGTTTGTTTGATTTTAAAAATTCTCGACCATTATTGACCATTAATACTCACAAAGCTCTTTAGTATTAATAATATCATATAAAGTTTCAGTTCAATCGACAGACACCACTTCGAATCAAATTTTTCGGATTCAGGTGACCCCAAAACGGATAAATCGCCAAAAGTTACTTCTAGAATTATTTCGGAGATGGCATTTCGTTCAGTGATTAGTATTACCTTATGTTCTGTGGGCTGATTCATTTAAATTCAAATCCCTTTGTTCCTTGTAACAATATCAGCCAGGTCTACAATAACCTCAATCGGAATGAAGTTTATGGTAATAAGTTACCGTAAAAATCAGCGTAATAAGTTAGCGCAGCAGTCGTTATATTCTATGATGGAAAAATTATTTATTTTTCACAATCCTGTATTGTACATATATCTGGAAAGTACCAGAATAACTTAATGCTTAAATTAAATTCAACAAAAAACTTGGATTTCTATGATAAATGAGTACATTTAATACTAGAAATTTGACATAAAATGCATGATATTTTTTTCATTTTAGCCTGACCGAACACCTAGAATAGTGCCCTAAAGGTATTCCAATTTTCACTCAACCAATTTTTACTGGCGAACTAAAAAATGAAAACTTTTCAATTTCAACTAAAAGAAGAGATGCTCCAAAAAAAATTAAGATATTTAGTGGAATTTAATTTTAAATGAGATACCTTGGTTCATACAGCTCGCACACATGTGGTCGAATTGGTTTTAAATACTTATTGAAAATAGAAAATGCACGCACACACACAAGCATATGATGAGAAATCTGAGATTTCCAAAATTTCGGAAAATTGTTTGAGTGAATATTTATTTAGTCGATAAAAAGGAAACAGGCTACCTAGTTACAAATTTAACGATTTTTAGTTTGTATATCTTGCAATTGAGTGATTTTCACTGAATCGGAATAGATTAGTTCAAAGTATCTCACAGATTCGTCATTATTGGCAATTATTGAAATGTTAGGTATGTAGTTGCATTGGCACAAATTACTTATTAGTTCTTCCCGAAACGATTCAACTTAAGTTTGTTCTTTTAATATTGGTACTAGTAACACAAATTATAATTTGAATATCGATTGGGTTTGATTCGTTTCTAACATATAACATTGAGGGTTTGTGTTAAATCCTTTAATTCGAGTTCGTTGTCACCTTAGTCTTTCAAGGACTACTTTGTCTGTTTATCAATATTATTTGCTGCTGAGTTTTTCCTTACCATTTTATTTTGGTTTCCATGAGAGTTGAAAGTGGATTTTGTGATGTTGGGCTTTCGTTTGGATTTAATTCGACGTTTACGATTTTTGGACAGGAATGATTGACTGCAATGATTTTTGGACAGGAATACAGCTGGGGCGGGAAATTTCTTGCTTCCCCATAATTTGATGCAGTGAAACCAAAACATTCAATTAATAGTCTAGACGGATCACTCGTAATCATTATTATGAATATACGAATCAAAAGCTTCATTGAAAGTAATCCAATCCTTTACTTCTCATTAACGTTAGTTTTTCAAATTTAATACCCGATTTATTTACCTTAGTGTAATCAACCTTTTCTTCAAGAGCGGCTCTAGCAGGTTCGCATTAAACTATGATGTCAGTATAATCTTGCTTCACTCTTGCAGTGATGCTAAAAACTGTTTGTTGCGATTTTTGCGGCCCAAAATAAAAGACAAATATAAAATATAAAATATAAAATATAAAATATAAAATATAAAATATAAAATATAAAATATAAAATATAAAATATAAAATATAAAATATAAAATATAAAATATAAAATATAAAATATAAAATATAAAATATAAAATATAAAATATAAAATATAAAATATAAAATATAAAATATAAAATATAAAATATAAAATATAAAATATAAAATATAAAATATAAAATATAAAATATAAAATATAAAATATAAAATATAAAATATAAAATATAAAATATAAAATATAAAATATAAAATATAAAATATAAAATATAAAATATAAAATATAAAATATAAAATATAAAATATAAAATATAAAATATAAAATATAAAATATAAAATATAAAATATAAAATATAAAATATAAAATATAAAATATAAAATATAAAATATAAAATATAAAATATAAAATATAAAATATAAAATATAAAATATAAAATATAAAATATAAAATATAAAATATAAAATATAAAATATAAAATATAAAATATAAAATATAAAATATAAAATATAAAATATAAAATATAAAATATAAAATATAAAATATAAAATATAAAATATAAAATATAAAATATAAAATATAAAATATAAAATATAAAATATAAAATATAAAATATAAAATATAAAATATAAAATATAAAATATAAAATATAAAATATAAAATATAAAATATAAAATATAAAATATAAAATATAAAATATAAAATATAAAATATAAAATATAAAATATAAAATATAAAATATAAAATATAAAATATAAAATATAAAATATAAAATATAAAATATAAAATATAAAATATAAAATATAAAATATAAAATATAAAATATAAAATATAAAATATAAAATATAAAATATAAAATATAAAATATAAAATATAAAATATAAAATATAAAATATAAAATATAAAATATAAAATATAAAATATAAAATATAAAATATAAAATATAAAATATAAAATATAAAATATAAAATATAAAATATAAAATATAAAATATAAAATATAAAATATAAAATATAAAATATAAAATATAAAATATAAAATATAAAATATAAAATATAAAATATAAAATATAAAATATAAAATATAAAATATAAAATATAAAATATAAAATATAAAATATAAAATATAAAATATAAAATATAAAATATAAAATATAAAATATAAAATATAAAATATAAAATATAAAATATAAAATATAAAATATAAAATATAAAATATAAAATATAAAATATAAAATATAAAATATAAAATATAAAATATAAAATATAAAATATAAAATATAAAATATAAAATATAAAATATAAAATATAAAATATAAAATATAAAATATAAAATATAAAATATAAAATATAAAATATAAAATATAAAATATAAAATATAAAATATAAAATATAAAATATAAAATATAAAATATAAAATATAAAATATAAAATATAAAATATAAAATATAAAATATAAAATATAAAATATAAAATATAAAATATAAAATATAAAATATAAAATATAAAATATAAAATATAAAATATAAAATATAAAATATAAAATATAAAATATAAAATATAAAATATAAAATATAAAATATAAAATATAAAATATAAAATATAAAATATAAAATATAAAATATAAAATATAAAATATAAAATATAAAATATAAAATATAAAATATAAAATATAAAATATAAAATATAAAATATAAAATATAAAATATAAAATATAAAATATAAAATATAAAATATAAAATATAAAATATAAAATATAAAATATAAAATATAAAATATAAAATATAAAATATAAAATATAAAATATAAAATATAAAATATAAAATATAAAATATAAAATATAAAATATAAAATATAAAATATAAAATATAAAATATAAAATATAAAATATAAAATATAAAATATAAAATATAAAATATAAAATATAAAATATAAAATATAAAATATAAAATATAAAATATAAAATATAAAATATAAAATATAAAATATAAAATATAAAATATAAAATATAAAATATAAAATATAAAATATAAAATATAAAATATAAAATATAAAATATAAAATATAAAATATAAAATATAAAATATAAAATATAAAATATAAAATATAAAATATAAAATATAAAATATAAAATATAAAATATAAAATATAAAATATAAAATATAAAATATAAAATATAAAATATAAAATATAAAATATAAAATATAAAATATAAAATATAAAATATAAAATATAAAATATAAAATATAAAATATAAAATATAAAATATAAAATATAAAATATAAAATATAAAATATAAAATATAAAATATAAAATATAAAATATAAAATATAAAATATAAAATATAAAATATAAAATATAAAATATAAAATATAAAATATAAAATATAAAATATAAAATATAAAATATAAAATATAAAATATAAAATATAAAATATAAAATATAAAATATAAAATATAAAATATAAAATATAAAATATAAAATATAAAATATAAAATATAAAATATAAAATATAAAATATAAAATATAAAATATAAAATATAAAATATAAAATATAAAATATAAAATATAAAATATAAAATATAAAATATAAAATATAAAATATAAAATATAAAATATAAAATATAAAATATAAAATATAAAATATAAAATATAAAATATAAAATATAAAATATAAAATATAAAATATAAAATATAAAATATAAAATATAAAATATAAAATATAAAATATAAAATATAAAATATAAAATATAAAATATAAAATATAAAATATAAAATATAAAATATAAAATATAAAATATAAAATATAAAATATAAAATATAAAATATAAAATATAAAATATAAAATATAAAATATAAAATATAAAATATAAAATATAAAATATAAAATATAAAATATAAAATATAAAATATAAAATATAAAATATAAAATATAAAATATAAAATATAAAATATAAAATATAAAATATAAAATATAAAATATAAAATATAAAATATAAAATATAAAATATAAAATATAAAATATAAAATATAAAATATAAAATATAAAATATAAAATATAAAATATAAAATATAAAATATAAAATATAAAATATAAAATATAAAATATAAAATATAAAATATAAAATATAAAATATAAAATATAAAATATAAAATATAAAATATAAAATATAAAATATAAAATATAAAATATAAAATATAAAATATAAAATATAAAATATAAAATATAAAATATAAAATATAAAATATAAAATATAAAATATAAAATATAAAATATAAAATATAAAATATAAAATATAAAATATAAAATATAAAATATAAAATATAAAATATAAAATATAAAATATAAAATATAAAATATAAAATATAAAATATAAAATATAAAATATAAAATATAAAATATAAAATATAAAATATAAAATATAAAATATAAAATATAAA
The DNA here is from genome assembly GCA_958295665.1 of Tipula vernalis. Lineage (NCBI taxonomy): Eukaryota > Metazoa > Arthropoda > Insecta > Diptera > Tipulidae > Tipula > Tipula vernalis. The sequence continues at coordinate 21,889,276 of OY282558.1, read as the reverse complement.
ATATAAAATATAAAATATAAAATATAAAATATAAAATATAAAATATAAAATATAAAATATAAAATATAAAATATAAAATATAAAATATAAAATATAAAATATAAAATATAAAATATAAAATATAAAATATAAAATATAAAATAGAAAATAGAAAATAGAAAATAGAAAATAGAAAATATAGAATATAGAATATAAAATATAAAATATAAAATAGAAAATAGAAAATAGAAAATAGAAAATAAAAAATAGAAAATAGAAAATATAAAATACACTGACGGGCACAGAAAAAGGGACCCCCTTTTAAAAATTTTTTGATGCGAATATCTTTTGAACATTTCTAGCTAGAAACAAGGCCATTCAAAATAATTTTAGAAGATATTACCATAGCATACTTTGTCTAATCATGTAGCATCCCACAACATGTTTTATAACTCAATTTTCAAATGTGAATACCTCTTGAACCGTACTAGCTGGAAACATAAAACAAAAACCAAATTCAAGTTCAAAACAACCTTAGTAAATATAACCATAACCAACTTTGTTTAATCATGTGGCTGAGCATTACTATTTTCCGTAGATAAAATTAAATGGAAAATAACGTGGATTAAAATTAAATTTGATGTGAATATCTTGTGAACCGCACTAGATGGAAACATGATATATAAAAACCAAAATCAATGTAATTCAAAACCAACTTACAAAATATCATCATAGCATACTTTGTCTAATCATGTGGCTGAGCTTTTACTTAATAAGATTGCTAAGAATTACCTAGAATTTGGTGTTTGTTTCATGTTTATAGCTAGGGCGGATCAAAAGATATTCGTATGACAAAAAAAAAATTTGTAGGGTGCCCCGTTTTCTGTGGTCAGTGTATAAAATATAAAGTACAAAACGTAAAACATGAGAATAAGATCCGCGATATGCGGATATAACTTTTTATTTAGTTTCGTTTAATCTAGCTGCCACTTATCTCACTATTCTTTTCGCCGAAATGTTTAATATAAATTCCGTAATATTTCTTACAGCGAATCATGTTTAGCCCTTAATCTTAAGGTATATTGATTACTCTAATATAAAAGTTCAAAGTCTACATTAGAGGTGTGGGCTGTAAAGTTTTGGCAAAATAATTTTTCAAATTAAGCTCTGCTAATGTGCAAACTGGCAACAAAAAACAAAACCTTGTGACCTAAATTACAAAAATTTTCATCAATAAATTTATTTTCAATTTTTTTTTTTTTTTTTTGGTGTTGTCAAACTTTATCTTCTCTCCCTTCCTCTCTTCTTCTTCAACATTTTACTATACCAATTTCTTTTGTATACTTTCGAATTCGAATAAAAAAATTTTTAGGTCGTTTAGTTTTTCATCTCTCGTCTTCTTTACCAAAAAAATCAAAGAAAAATAAATTTTTCCATCATTAATCAAAAAAAAAAAAAAAAAAAAATGCCAAAAAGTAAAACGAACCAAGAAAACTTCATTGATCTTCTTTTCTTTTTCTCGACTCCTCTAATAAAATAAAATGTATATAAAATGAAAATATAATTTTATTTATGGAAAAAATAAAAATAAAAATTGGATTTTCCTTTTTATATAATAATATATTTTTTCCAAACAGTTTTTCATCTTCGTTCGTTTGTGTATAGAATTGTACATAATTTTTATTATTTTTCGATTGGCGTCATTATATTGTGTTTTCCAAAAACAAAAACAAAAAAAAAAAAAAAAACTAAAAATTCGGAAGAAAATTGAGAACAACTTTTATTACAACAAAAACAATCGACACTGACACAAAATGTATTTTGTTTTAAGTTCTTTTCGTTTATATATCCACTTTGTGTGTAAGTATATTTGGTTGGTGTGCCATCCCGTCTTTTAGATTTAAACCAACACACGAGGGGGATGTGTTACATGCCAGAACTGAAACATTTTTATATTCTAGTTGACTGAGCACATCTGGCTTTTGTTCATCTTAATGGTGATTTTGTGGATTAAAACATAATAGCATTTCTAATATAACTATGCGATGAAACACCCGAAGGATGGGTCAAAATGATATTAGAGGAACCGAAATTTTAATCACTTGCGTGAAATGTTGATGTGAAACATTTTCATTTTGGTAATTGTGGTTTTTTTTTTTCGATGAATCAGATGGTCCCTTTTATATTCGATTCGAGCGGGATATCCATCCAAAATTTAATTGATTTTTTTGTAATTAATATTTTACTATAGATAGATTTAATTGAGTGTACGCAGTTCTTCACAAAAAACAAAAGTAATTAATTTGATTGTTTGCGAAATGCCCAAGTATGGTATGCTGTCGAGAGATAAATCTCATAAAATTCATTAATATTCGCATAATTTATGCGTATAATTAAAATAACTTTGTCGGCTTTTTTGGATTCTCAGGATTTCTATTTTTGTTATGTGACATGGGTTTTGACAGTTTTATCAAATCTTTCTGTGTCCTGGATATTGTGAGTATAAAAAATGGTACATCAATCTAATTAGCCCAAAAATACTTAAGACAATATTAAATTATAATAAGGGCCAGTTAAAGGATTGAGCTGAAGTGTTAATCATTTTAAAAGTCTTCAATCTACAAAATTCTTTACCCCACATTTTCTTTAAAAACATTTCCTGCGACAGTTAACTCTAATTCAATAAAAACATGCATGGCGTATCAATATTTATTTTATTTCGTTTATTTTTTATTATTAAATCATAAAAAAAAAATAAAATCAAAAACACAAAATAAATTGAATTAAAAAATAAAAAATAATTTAATAAATAAAAAAAAAAAATTTTCATGTTGATTTTTATTATATTTTTCATACATAGTTTATACCTATTTATATGTACAGGTTTAATACGTACAAAACAATTTAAAATAAACAAACGAAGAAAAAAGGGAAACCTGGAAAAATGAAAAAAAAACAAAAAAAAGTTGTTGCTAGCTATTTATTGTTATTATTTTTGAAAATTCTAGGAATCTACGGGGAATTACTCGAACGCTAGAAAACATGGAATGATCCGTACATATTAAACTAAAACGTATTAACAATATGTAATTGTTTTTATTGTAAATAATAATCAATTTATTTTATTTTCAATATCTACGAGGATTGGGTAAAAAAATATTTTCGTTACATTTCAATTCAATCAATATTGATATGCGCTTTATTTATTGTGGTTTGCGGCACAAAATTTATTTTAGAATAACGAAAATGATTTACGAACAGACTAGAAATTAGTTTACTCCTTCGATTGCAGCCCTGAACAAGTTTTAATATTTGTATTACAGTCTGTTACGGCTGATTAAATCCAACGAAACTAATTGGATCTATAGTATATTTTGTTGGTGTGTTTCCCTTAGAAAATCTGACCATTTTGTTTTGTATCACGTCTGTGAAGTTAGCCCAAAAGTCTATCCCAAAAAATTCTGAATTTAAACTGTGGCACTACTAAATTAATTAATATGAAATAAAAAATCTATCACGATAGAAGATATTTGAAAATTATTATTATATTTAAAAAAAAAATATTATTCATGAAAAAGCCTTATCAACATACTTATATATGTATATACGTAATAATATAACAACATTTCAAATAATTTGAGTAGAAACACTAATATAATGAAAAGGTTAGAATTCAATGGAACTTCCTATTCAATTTGTTTCAGTTTCGAAATAGTTCGAGTACTGCCTCTGGATTTGTCGTTCAATTATATTAACTGTATATCATTTAACGTAACCTGTAATGTAATTTGTGTGGGTTTCGAAATAGCTCGAGTACTGCCTCTCGATTTGTCATTTAATTATGTTGACGTAAGAATTAAATCATTAGCATTTATAATTCTTATAAAATCATGAATCAAAACGTCAATTATTTTTTTGTGTTTTTTGCTTTTTCTTTCCTTTTAAGGCACCGATTTTCAAAAATACAAATTTTTTAATAAAGAACATATCAAGCTGCGGGTAACAATTTTATCCCACTAAATTCCGTCCATCCGTTGTCAACTAAAAAAATAAAGCAATAAAAGGCAAAATCTTGCTCTTTTTTAGACGGTACCAGCAAGCTCACCAGAACAGAATTCCTACAGTTCTAACTTTGTTCTTAACTCAAATGAAAACTGAAAGTAGTGACATACAGTCGATTCATAAATTGGTATGCGCAATGAATGGGGAACATAATATGAAGCAACTAGAACAATTGAGATACGATGCTTTATTTGACATAAAAAGATATTTAAGGTATGATTTAGGCCTAAAAGCTAACTGTGAGTGCAATATAACCCTGGTGTCAGATTTTTTTTAAAGATTCAACCCAGCCTTATAGCAGAGTTTGACTGTACAGTTTGCTTTAACGAAACTGCAGAGAAGCGGCCATACGTCCAAGTAGAAATGCATCGTTTGGAACAAAACGGCATATAAAATCTAAATAATTGTCTTGTCACATTTCCTCCAAAGCCGTGCTGTAAACAAACGGTTTATGCCAAAAAAATTACACCAAACCCGTTTGTAGTTTTAAATACTGAATATTTAAATTGCCACAGACAACCATTAGTTTCATTAAAAGAAATTCCACAAACAATATCATTGGACGGAAAAACGTTCATATTAAATTCCCTTATTAACTATATCGAAAATTAGAAACATTATACGTCATACTGCAAAAAAGAGGACTATTGGGAACTATATGATGATTTGAAAAATACAATCATTAAAATTCGAAGTGATACCCACAAAGTTAAGCCTCACTTAATATTTTATACAATAAATTAAATATCTATCGATGAGTTACACTTGTGGTACCTTCCTTCTTCCTTGTGATTGAGTCTGAGTATGCCATATTATTTGGTGCATTTATAAAAATATTTGTGGTGACACTGTCTAACGTTTTTAAATAATAAATATTAAATATTAATTATTTATTATTAATTATAAATAACTAAATATTAAATATTAATTATTAATTATTATAAATTAAAAATTAGTAATTATTAATTATTATTAATTATTAAATAATAAATATAGGACCCGAAGGGTCAACAAAACCGTCAACCAACTGACTACTGGCAAACCGGAAGTGTCGTTTCTCTTGAATGGTATACAGTCCACGTATATTGCCATAAGAGAGTTCAACGTTCCGTTGAATGGTATACTGTTCACAAATATTGGCATATTAGACAGCCCAGAACTCCGATTCCCCAAAAATCTTTGATTGCCATAGATGCTCTGGATTACCAGTTAATATAATTCAATGGCAAATCCAGGGGCAGTACTCGAATTATTTCGAAACTAAAATAAATAAAATTGCAAGTTCCGTTGAATTGTATACTGTTCACATATATTGGCGTATTAGACAGCCCAGAACTCCGATTCCCCAAAAATCTTTGATTGCCATAGATGCTCTGGATTACCAGTTAATATAATTGAATGACACATCCAGGGGCAGTACTCGAATTATTTCGAAACTAAAACAAATTGAATTGCAACTGTTCACATATTTATTTTGGCATAAGGACCCCCAGAACTCCAATTCCCCAAAATTTTTGACTGACTCAATGCTCTGGATTACCAGTTAATATAATTGAGTAATAAATCGAGATGTTGTTCTCCAATTATTTCGAATCGAGACTAATTGAATGGCAATTTCCGGTGTATGGTTAATCGTTTGCTTAATCTATAATGACCAAATAAATATTTAAATTACAATGCAATGTATTGTCTTTGTTCACAATTTGCGAAAATAAGCAATAATTTAAGTTTACTATCAAATTATGGCATATTTAGTACCCGACACTCATAATTTTGGGCTGAAAGTAAAATACTTAACTGTCGCGAAAGCTTTAGCTGTCATGAGAGTATTTTTTGGGATGACCTTAAATAGCGTCATTGTATATAAATACGTTTTTGGGCTGACACTTGTATATCATGAAAATATTTATTATGTTTAGTGTTGCCATAGCATTTTTTCGGGTTACATTTTGGGTCAACTTCACATACATTTTGTATCGAGTTTTTTTTTTGTTTGGTTCCGGGGTAAAACTGCCAAAATCCAAAATTGAAATTTATTATAATTAACACTGTGCTCGAATCGGGAACTCTTTTTTCAACGTTGATGGGTCCTGGGTAGAAAACACAATTCGAGTACATTGAATCCAACGCCGTTTTGCAAAGTTGACTCTGGTTTTCGAGATATTCACGTGTAAAGATTTTACACAAAAGACCCAAGAAACACGTTTTTTGTCAATTTTAACCGTTTATTCAACAGATATTCAGTTCGACAAAATTTCTTCGGTTCAATAAAATCACATTGAATGAGAACTATTTCACTTATTTGACGATGGATGGCATTAGTGTTGCGGCATTGACGTATTGTATTTGGTGGGTGTGTAGCGAAATCCCGGTTTTTAAAATCCCGATTTTTATTTTTATTTTACGGGTGGGTGTACTATGAAATCCCGTTTCAAAATTAAAATTTTCGTTCACCAGAATTTTAAAAACTGGGATTTCGAAACCGGGATTTTGGAAACCGAGATTTTGAATTTGAGATTTTGAATTCGGGATTTTGAAAACCTGTATTTCGTAGTACACCCGTATTTGGTTGAAATATTTTGACATTTCTTGTGAAAAAGCTGCGATGTTTACTAATTTCGGTGCTCAATTCGATCGGTTCATCAAATTAATCGTTTGAAATATCAAAAATGAATAATTGCGGCAGATTCACTATTATGTCAAGTAAGCGTGCTATTAGTTCGGAAATCGCTGAATTGTATCGTCAATATTTTGGTGAAGATATCATTCGTGATGTAGAATAGGCCCCGTCGGTTATGTGTACAGGATGCTTGTTGCGATTGAACGAATGGAATAAAGGCAGAATCAATAGTATGGCTTTTGGCGGTCCAATGATTTGATTGAATCCACAAGTACATGATCCAGAAAAATGTTATGCTTGCTTGAATAATAGTAACGGATTAAACAGAAGGAAAGAACGTCAATTGGAATACAAGGCAACAAAATTTATTCAGTTGTCATTGCCACATTCAGAAAACATTCCCATTCCGAGAAGAGCGAATCAAACGGACAAATATTTCCCACCATCATTCGTAACCGTTGGAGAATCGTCTGGAATAATGTATCAACCATCGAATGTAACTACAGGATGCAATCACATCGAAATTTCGCAAGATCGTTTTGATATCATAGTACACCGTCTCTAGTTATCGCAGCGACAGTCGATTGTCTTAGCCAAGGAATTGAAACAAGTGAACGTTTTAGTACCGGATTTTCGTATTTATGGAGTACATACGGTCATGAGCGTGAATTTAAGATTTTTTTCAAATCACCTGAGAATAATTCATTTGCTTATTGTACGAATATGCGCGGTTTGGTTTTGGCAACGCACAATGAAGAATATACACAAAAAACATGTGCTTTATGAGCTAATGAAACCCTCGTTTTGCTGGTGATCAGAAGGGGATTTCGATTGCAACATCAAAGCATTATGTAGATTCCACTAGTGCAATTCGAAAAAGTTTTGGTACCGCCGCTGCATATCAAGCTTGGAATGGTCAAGAATTTCATAAAAGCGTTGAATCCGGAAGTGAATGCATTCAATGAATTACGTCGAATTTTTGCACAGTTAAGAGGCGTAAAAATACAAGAAGGTTTGTGTTCAAATCTATTCCAGTCTAAGTTTTGATCAATTTAAATTTCATTTCGTCTAATGTCTTTATTACAGGACTTAATGGACACCATTTGAAAATGCCCTCAGTGACTCAGAACTCGTGGCACGGGATTGGTTAAAGCGGTCATTGAGAATGTTGGCGCTTTTACATTCAAGACATGCTCATTGCTTTTCACCGTATCAATGTTAAAATGTCATTAAAAATTCATTTTTACATGCAGATTTGGAAAACTCCGCTGAACAATCACCAACCGAAGCAGATGAGCACGGCGATCGTTTCCACCAAGTGCAAGCAAGACTGGAAAAAATTGGATGCTCTGCTAGGGGATATTTGTTGGAATTTGCAAGAAGAAGCATCAGAAATAGAAGATGGTTGAGAAAAAAAAAATGTCTATGTGGAAAATACACAATTTTGCGAAAAAATAGACTTTTTCTATATTTTTCTGCACTATCTGTGGCCTTAAATACTTAGTAAGTTCACAAAAGTGAAAAAATATTTCATGAAACGGAGTAGTTTTGTTGAACTGAATAGGTATCTATTGAATAAATGGTTAAAATAGATAAAGAAAGACGTGCTTTTTGGGTCTTTTTGTGTTTACACGTGAATATCTCGCAAACTAGAGTCAGAATTGTGTTTTCTACCCAGGACCCGTCAAAGTTGAAATTTTCGACTAGCACACTGTAATTGTTTCGTTAACTTTGCAGACACATATCAAAGAGTTTATATCGCTCTTAACGCTTCTTCTGATAGTACCACAAATGCTAAAAATGCAAATTTTTTAAACATAAAATTTTTTTTCAATGTGTTTTTAATTCGTTGTAAACCTTAGAGAACCTGGAAAAAATTACTTGCATTATCGTAAAACTATTGAGATACAGTCCTAACATGAAAATCTTTATAAAACTTGCGAGGCACTTTTGAATAAAATTAGAAACATTTTGACGTAGGACTACGTCTTTGTTTTCATTATATATAGGGGGTAAACCAAAATTTCAATGTTATGACGCGCGTGACGGAAATGACGTATTTACGAAATTTATTTGATTAAAGCAATGTCTCTTGTTAAATATAACTGTAATGTTTTAAAATCTGTAAAAATCAAACCAAGTTAAATAAAAATTTGTGGATGGAAAATTAATTAAAACAACAAATTATTAATATTTATTTTAATTTCAATTTTAATTAAATAGTGATGAACTTGATCAAACATGGCCGCACGCCATTTTGATTTAAAGCTATCAAATAAAAATAAAACAATTCAAAAAATTTTTATTCTCATTATGCAAAATATTGCGAACATTTTCTGAATTTATATGCTGTATAACCTATGCAATCCTAGAAAGATGTGTAGTCACAAAGATCAGGCCGAAAAATGTTTAGGTTTGCGAGTTATGGGACTTCAAAGTTTCGAAGTGACCGGAAACTAATTTGATTTAATACGTCATTTGAATCGTCAATATTTAAGAATAAATTATATCTAGTAAGCTTTTATTAATACTAGACGTTCTCATTTCTGGTGGTGTTGACATTTCTCTGACGTTTTATTGACATTTTGTGACATTTCAATGATTGAAATTTCAACGATATATTGATCGGTATACATTATTTGTGAATTGCTTTATTAAAATCGCGTCTAAAGATGTTATTTCTGAGCAATAAATTCGCTTGATACAAAGTTGTATATAAACCTTAATATCAAATTATTATGGGATGCCTATAAAATAATATCACGCCAATAGGGTGGAGCAAGTTTAGGAGAAAGGCGCTGACGTGAAGAGGAGGTGGGATTCGGAGACAAAAGATAATTAACGTTAATTCTGATTTTGTATTTTTGTGTTTTATTATTTTGTATTCTCGAATGGTCCACAGAGATGCCCAGCACTGAGTGAAGAATAATATCGGTCAATTCTGACGTTGCTCACGTAATATTGTGAAGCGGCAGAAATTTTCAGAAAAGAAATTTTTCACATTGTGGATACTCTCTAATGTAAATTAAATTCTTAAGGCTTTTTAACAGTATAGTAGAGATGTATAATTTGATCTAATTGTTAAAGGTCGAAGATGAAAACACGTGCCAGTTCTAAATAATCTAACAAGGGAACCATATCAACTGTCAAGCTCAAAAAGTTATAAAAACTATTCTAAGTTGTAGTACTCTGTGAGAAATTACCGAAACCTTTTTTTATTGGCAACCAAGCTCTTTTTTGGGGTTAAATCCACCCCTTAATTTAACCTCAAAAAACGTTTTTTTATTCGATATATTTCGAATTCTACTCCACTTGTTTTGATAAATCAAATTAGTAATTATTGTTCATAAAAGTACAAGTAATCGATAGTAAATTAGATTATAAGGGTTGCATCTCTATTTTGTTAGGGAATGAAATTACATGTTTTCGCAAATTATGTGGTGGTTTTAACCTCTAAGTTTTTATAATTTTTTGAATTTGACAATACAAAAGGTTCCCTTGTAAGATTATTTCTGAGTCTGTGATTTGGCGGCACGAGAGTAGAAGATTTATATTGTCGTCACCAATTGTGATATTGGGGAAGAACGGCATTTCATTGTGGCATAACGAATTGAGAAAACATTTAGTATTGAATAATCAACATTTAGGCTGAGGCAGTCTAATGCAAAAAGATGGCAGCATTAAACAATTAACGGGTTTTTTAATTTGTAATTTCTAAATTTTGGTTTCTCTTAAACTGTACAAATAAAGTTTTCTCAATTGTACGTAGTCCTACGTTAATAGGTCGTGTCTCGGATACAAACTCGTCGGTTTTTTTTTTACAAAAAGTGAAAGTTTTCCCGGAAAACAAGGTAATTTTCCGGAAAAATTTGGCTTGCACTTCTTAAAAACTGTAGGTACACAATCCTACATTAAAAAATTTTCAAAAAATATACGTCTTACCTGATTTTCTCGATGTACTCAGTAAGTTAACTTTATCCCTAGATCTGAGTTTATCCAGGAGTCTATAATAAACGTGACGTTATGAATCAACAAATGTTACGAAGTCAAGAAATCGGTAATGATTTCTCAGTTTGACACTGGATTAGTGAATCAGCACTCGAGCCAAGAAATACATAAATATAAATCTTCATGGTGCTCCAACAGAAAATCTGTATAATCCTGGATTTCTTCGAAATCGCTTGATATATTGTAGATTACCAGCAACATGTCTTCGAATCCAAAGGCGAAGGTGCTTCTGTTATAATCAAATAGAATGTTCGACATTTTAACAACTTTCCCTCGATCACCGTATTCACCTCGGAGTATGTGATACTTTATATAAAAAAACGACTAAGATGATGGATATGGAACGCGAAGCAGAAATAAATGATGCCAAAGATGACGAGCTCTTTGAAGAACTGAATGTTGAAATATTCGGAACTGAAGAACACTTCGTGGAGCAGGCGGCATTAATCAGATTATCTCCGATGTTCGAAAGGTGGTAAAGTATTTTAAATCTTCTTCAGAGCTCGGTCACACCAAAGAGATAATTTTGACTGCAAAACACATTGTAGTTCTTTGGCGCGTATGATCAGTGTTTTCGTGAAACATCAGCAATTCATCGAACAGGTTTGTTAGATTGTTAGAGTTAAGCTACCTACAAATGTTGCATTTGAAAGATTTTGAAATGCTTAAAAACCTAGTGAATGTACCACGAATATGACAAATTGGCAGTTGAAATCCTAACTCGTAACGTTACAACTCTCTATTCAGCCCATATCACACTGAATTATACGAATAAAAGGATTACGGATTGCAAAAATTAAATTTCGAGTGAATTGCTGCAAAACACTTTGAGAAACTACTCTCGAATTTGATCAATTTATTTAAGTCGCTTAAAGAATTTAATTTTGTTTCTTCAAAACAAGGCTTAAGTTTAGCTACACAGCTAATGAATAGGACAATTTGCTAGAACCATTATAATTCGACGAGGATTAAATAATATTAACAATGGAGGAAGAATTAAATTTAATCCTAAGAAATGCAGAAAAAAACTTAAACAGGAGTTTAGACAAAAACAGGAGTTTACTTACTTCAACGGATAAAATTAAGAATAAGAATTAGAATAAATAATAGAATACAACTAAATATTTAGCTCTTTCGTTGTATTATGAAATAAAATATTAATTATCTGGAGATTGCCTGTTTTTGTGTGAAACCAGACATAAGACTTTCTGTATATTGGGCCGGTCACCACGCCCGGTGCCTCCTAACAATAGTCCGGTTGTAGTTTTGGATGAGACGTCCAATACTAGTTCTGCATTAGTTGTAGCGTTATCCCGCTTAATTATGCCATGATGCGTATTCTCCACTAAGTCTTACTGGTTATGGGTTTAAGACATATTCGTTACTATTTTACTGTAAAATACACATATATTTTGTTGGCTATTTTCGAACTTCAATAGTTCAAATAATTATAATTTTCTAAACATAATTTGAAAACTAGGTTAACCATTTCAACGGGCTGAAATATTTAGTCAACATTAGAATCTGTAATGGTAGTTATACCCACCACTTAAACATTATACTTGCGTCTGTTTATTTAATTGCTGAAAAAGCGAAAACGTACTACAAAGTTCACCACAATTTACATTCCACCAATATGTAGAACCATTATCCAAGCCACATTACTAAAACATAAAGCACACATAAAAACACAAAAAACAAATTCTAATCATTTTCCATATTTTCCTGGAATTCCACCACACAAACAAAAACAAATTATACCTCAAGCTAAATCTCGTCTTTTAGATTATTTCACGATTTTTCAACTTAAGTGTATCACGAAACCAAAAACAGAAACAAAACAAAAAATTGTAGTAAGTAGAAATCTGTCCTGTCAAACGAATGAATTTCACAGAAAACCACCGCACCAAATTTTTTTTTTTTTTCGTGTAATTAAAATTGTCTCAAATTTGCTCCTCGCAGATGTGTATTTTGTATACACATCTCTCGGATTTGTATCCCTCTTTATATCTGTTTGTATACAATAAACGTTCTTCGAAATTATGTTTTCCTTTTATTCCTGTGGTTACCACTTTTTTTTTTAACCGCATATGGAAAATCAATATCAATATTGAACCACATATATGTAGATGGTTGTGTACTACAACCATTGTCTCCCGTTTAATATTTATACACATTGTCACATTATTTTGTTTAATTTTTGACAATGAATACAACAAAAATCGCGGTATATACGGTTCATCAACAAATCTTTTCATATCTGTCGTCGTCTTATATGATCTGTGGGGATTCCGGTAATTTACCCACTAACGTACATGGGAACGATGGAAAAAGGAGAAATGAACGTGTTAAAAGAAAATGTGTGTATATTTTGCGTGTTACAACCTACGTGTAATAACTTTACACACATTGTTGAAAATGCGGTATTGAAATGACATCTTCATTATTTGGAATTTTAATCTATTTTGAGGTTAAGTTCTGCAGACCAACTTTCTCCATTCGATTATTGAATTTTGCAATTAAAAAACGATTTATTTGTAGCAATTTCCAAATTTTATTTCACTTGATCACTTATTATCACTCATACTCATATGGTGCAGTCGAACTTGGTCGCCTTCGCTACTGAACATTAAACCCCTTGTATACACATATCAATGTACCTAAACTCACGTATATTATTTTAATTATCTTAATTGTGTAACAATATATTCAAGTACATACAGAGGGGAAGGTGTAACCCATCAAATTTAAATAAGCTAAATCTCAAATAACCAAAGAAGCAAAAACATTTTTAATTTAAACTTTCTATTCTATTTTACGAATATGTACTAAAGTCGTGTACTAACAGAGATTAAGAAGAAAACATTAAAATAAACTCTGGAAAATTCTTAACGTAACGTAACATAAGAATATTCAAATCGATCAGACTATTGAAGTGGAACTAATACTTTCGCCCAAAAAAATTGTAAAAACTTATTAAATTTTGCTCATTTCCAATATTTCCAATACAGTGATCCGTTTTATTATGGCGGGAGAAAAATAGCAAACTTGCAAAATAGCAAAATTTTGATGAAGATGATATATACCCATTTTGCGGTTACTTGGTCTAATTAAAATTTTCTTCATTTTTCACACCCAAATCGTGAAAATCATAAAAACATTTTGTTTTTGTCAATTTGAGAGTTGACTGTCAAATATTTTAATTATAAATCCAAAAGAATACGATTTTGAAATTCCTTTCAACAACATTGCGTTTTCCCGATTACCTAGATTATATAATTTATGATGGAGAGGTATATAGTATTAAAATACAAACAATATTTCCTACCTGAATTTTCGCAACTTACAAATGCTTTCCTTGTCTAAAACGAGCACAGACCAATATTTTTTTATATAGGCTTCCAAAAAAATTGTTTGATCCAATAAAATAAAGAATTATTAACAACAACAAAGTTAAAAAATCGACAAAAGTACGAAACTTTTTATTTTGATTGGAAAATATGTACAAAAAAGGAAAATGTAACGAATATAAATCAAAATCGATTTTCCTTTTTCTTTTTTTTTTTTCGTTTTTGGTAAAAAATATAATTTATTGACCTTCTATTTTGCATTGTGTGTATATAGAAATTCCAGTAACAACTCACACCGAAACAAAAAAAAAAACGACGAAAAATGTACAGTGTACAACAAAACCAAGGTAGGTAACATAACAAAAAAAAAAAAAAAAAAAACCGAGCCACCAGCCAAATTTGTATTTTGCCCTTTCCTTCTGTACACTATCCTGTGTGCGTGGTTGGGGTTAGAGAAAATGTCTTAAAGAAAATTTATTACGGTTTATGAATATGGAAACAGATTTTTTTTTGTGTTGGTGCTGTTTGATTTTTTTTTTTTTTTTTCTTTTAAATTGTGAGTTATTGTCATTTTAGAATCCTTTTCTTCTCTTTGTACGTAGGAAGTGATTTTTTTTTTGTACGGTATGGTATTCTAACAAAGCAATTTAATATGTACTTGAAATTTAATGTTGTGTGCAATTTTTAAAAAAATTGTACATCGTCTGAAGTACTGGAAGCGAAAACAGGTATGAGGGAGATTCAAGAACCATGCCCAAAAGTGGATTCCTATGTCGTTTACAACATCTCGTTAGAATTTCGGTAAAAAATGTTATTTGTATTGTGTCACTAGTTTACTGACTTCTAACATATTTGCTAATAGTTAGCAAATGCAAACATAAAATACAAATACCACTCTCAATAAAAGTGTGAAAATAAATGCACAACATTGGACCTATCATTAGAGGTATCAACCACAGTACCTCTTGTACAGATTTCAGGTGTAGCTCAAAATACCTGAATAGTTTTGGAAAATTAGAAAAAAAAAAAACTTTATCAAAAAGTTTGGAAGTAATACAACTATCTAAATTCGAAACTTTCTTCATCGATTAACTTTTTCAAATGAGCATAATATTTGAGAGCATAAAGAAGTATTTGAACCATTTCAATTTCGATCGGAACGAACCTATTATATAAATTTCTTATATTTTGAAATATCTCTTTCTATCTTTCGTATTTTCCATAAGCAAAACTTAAAAGGAGAATTTAAAGGCGTTAACAAATTTTACGCTGAAACAAAATCAACAAAAATGTATAACCGAGCCCGAGTAATGCAATATATCAAAACAAACACGAATGTCTATATATACCCGAACAATGCAACAGATAAATGATTTGTTTGGTTTCACTAAGGCATCCAATTCCGGTAGTATCCCAGTATTCCGGAATACCGCCCCATTATTTTAGTTTCGATTATTCCAGAATTGAAAACACTAATTCCGGAATTAATGAATATCGCATTTCCCACACCAATTTAAGTAATTTAAACTTAATTTTATGTAAATAGAGTTTTTCTTGTACTAGGAAAACTATCTAATAATTTGAAAATTCAAAGTCAGGCTAAAAATAAAAATTTCCTTCAATTGAATTAAATTATGTTGTAACAAAAAATTGTTCGGAATATTCCAGGGACTGACAAAAGTGGTAAATTTAGGGAGCTGATAAAAATATAGAAGTGGTCATTTTTTGAAGTTTTGACATGACACCAAATATACCGATTATGAAACAATAAAAGGTTGTTCCTGAAAATTAGCTTATCCATTTATCTATTTCATTCTGTCCATCCCTAAAATGCACCTGTCAAATATGTGCTGTGTTGGATTTTAGATTTTAAACCGCCAAAAAGTACTTAATACATAATAACGGAATGATATCAAAGGGCCGAATGTCGAAGGGCCTAATTTCAAAGGGCCAAATGTCGAAGAGCCGAATGTGTCGAAGGGCCGAATGTCGAAGGGCCGAATGGGTCGAAGGACCGAATGGGTTGAAGGGCCGAATGGGTCGAAGGACCGAATGTGTCGAAGGGCCGAAAGTCGAAGGGCCGAATTTCGAAGGGCCGAATGGGTCGAAGGGCCAAATGGGTCGAAGGGCCGAATGAGTCGAAGGGCCGAATGGGTCGAGGGACCGAATTTTTATTTTTTTTTTGTTTTGTTTTTAGAAATATAATTTTTTAAATTTCCTATTTTAAGGAATATTTTGTAAATTTTTTTACCTTTTGTACTTTTGTACATTTTTTGTAATTTTTTTAAATTAGGGGTTGACCACGTATCACTAACACTTGTCATTAATAGATTCTATATAATCCGTTTCAACGTGCGGCACGCAGTGCGACATGTTTACTGATCCTGGCTCCTACGTCCACCGAAGTTCAAATCTAAAGCCCCTCGGAGGGCTAAGCGAGGGGGAGCGCAGCGACCTCCCGCGTGCCCGTGAGAGTTACCGAAGCCGTTAGCCTCTACAATTCTGAGTTAAATTAGTCGATGTCATTTTTCTTCAATTTAGTTTCCTCAGAATAGACAAAAAAGTGTACGGGAAATTGTTATGCAAGGTTTTGTATTGCAATATTTTATAATTGCAACATTTTGTAATTGCAATATTTTGTAATGCAAAATTTTGTGTGCGAAATAAAAAACAAAATTCGGCCCTTCGACCTATTCGGCCCTTCGACATTTAGCCCTTTGACACTTTCGGCCCTTCGACACATTCGTCCCTTCGACATTCGGCCCTTCGTACCCATCCCCCACATTCCCCCATTCCCGGAACAATGTATTTAGTTTGAAAAGTTTTATTTAGTTTTATTGAGAAGTTAATTTATGGATTCGTTTCAGAACTTTAAATTTTAAGTAGTTTTCTAGTTCGGTAATGTAAAATAATATTTAGTGATAATTGAATATTATTTCGATTTTCAGCGGATATATCGTTCATCCAGCCGATATATAGTTCAGAAATTGTGTTGTTTGGGTCCGCTTGGTCTTTATTTATTTATTTGTATACTTCTTTAAATTTTTGATTGCTACTTGGGTAGAGTGAATACGAGGAAGCGCTTTTACTTCTGTTTTTTTCTAGTGAGAAGCAGGTTAATAAAATATAAGTATGTATTTCCTTGGTTTAATTAATAGAAAAAACAAATTAATTTTTTAGATAAGTAAATAAAATGAAATTATAAGAAGAACTACCTTAGGAAAAAGTTAAAGCCTTCACTTGTAAGTATAAGGCAACGATTATTCGGTTTTAACGGTCATATAAGTAGTGTAAAAAATTACCTATTGTTACGATAACACCTAGGGTAGAATAGAATAAGTTATTTAATAGTGAAAAAATTACTGTATTAAAATGGAATTTTCCATGATAAAACTGTTCTAAATATTTCTAGACTATTCTTACTGGAAAAGTCATGAAATTTCTAGAAGTTTTGGTTTGAGTATACGAAAAGCAAACCAAACCGAATTAGATTATTAGTATTTGGAAAGCGACAGTGTAAAGATTAAAAAGTGAATTAAAAAGTGATTTAAACAGTGAATTAGTGTGTTATAAAAATTATAAGTGAGCAGTAAAACTGTGCGAAAATTAGAATAAGTGATTTTTATGGGTTTTTGTTAACAAATTTTGTTGAAATAATTTTTGTGCTCAATAAATAAATTCGTTTGTGATTAATTGAAGTGGTTTGTTTCATTCACAATCCATTGTCTTGATTGACAAGGCAAAAACATAACAATATTCTTTCTCGCTTCTTCCCTCTACCAATCAGAATACAATACTAAACTTAATTAAGAAAATGATTGTTCACCTACATTAGATCACCATTTCTGATCCAAAATCAATGTTCGATCAAATTTTGTTCTTGCTTCACATGTACATTTTGATTTGATCCGGATCACTAAGCGTCTAGAAATGCAGCTATTAGAAGTTCATTGATAAATTTATGTTTACGTTTGGTCCATAATTTGCATCATTATCCTCTCCATGTTTTTTAATTTAAGTTTTAAAGCTGGTCTGAGTTTACTTGTCAGTATTTCTTCAGCCAATCGGATTTCTCGATATGAACCTCTCAGATTTTCTTATTGCTTCAATTGTTGCTTGAATTTTGGCGATCGACTGAATTCAAGGTTTGAATCAACCTTTGACACCTGATTATCTGCGGCGTTGTTGTAGACCTCCTCAAATGAGACGATACTGAGTTGTGGTGTGAATGGCAGTTCCGATTCGTTTAGGTGTTGTTGCATATCATAAATGTTTTTGTGAAGGTTTTCACCACTTTTTGTCTATCTTTGTAGTACCGATTTGTAGATTTCAGTGGTGGTTGGAATGCTCTTACTCGTTATATAACTTCTTTAAAGCCGCTGCTCTTTTCTCCAGATAGTTTGAGATGAGCAGCTCTATCTCTTCTGCCTCTTGTTCTTGTCGCTGCAATAGCTGTTCCATGTTCATAGTTGTAGTTGAGTAAGTTTATTAGGAGGCAAGTATATTTTCCTTTGAATTAGTCGGTTGTTGCTTGGTGTATGTGTCAATAGGTGCCAGCATCAGCAGGTTTTATATCGTATTTCTTGTTCCTAGTTCTCTTACACAAATTTCTTGTGTTTTCTTGTGAATAATATTACCGCTACCGAATATTTTTGCTTAATCTCCCTGTTTTCATTCGATTCGTATACCTATTGATACCATCCCGAATATTCGATATTAGATTCGAGCAGCTCCAATATTTGCATCAACGATATAACAAATATAAATAACTGCCTGGCCATACAAACTACAGTTCTACGTGGCATTGCTAATAAAAACCAATGTAAGCCAAATTCCAATCGACTTTCCAAAACAAATAATAAAAAAAAAAAAAAATTTACTAGATAAGAGTATTTCTTATCTGTGACTTATGGTAACAATAAAACAAACAACTTTTTATGCAATACCGGATTTAGTGTAGGTAGAATATGTTGTATATAAATTTGGGTTCTTCTTTCAAATTGCAAATTAGCATTTTGGATCCTATATTAACATTTAGAATTTACCACTGGCAAGAAGAATTCTATATTCGATGTAATATTTTAATATTTTATTGCCCTGTAGTCTATCTTTGCATAAATTATAGCAACAACAAAATCATTTTTTTATCACATTTTTTGAACCAAATTTTTTTTTTTTTGTTTTGTTTCAGTATTTTCACGAAATGGTCAAAAAAAAACTAAGTATACGAGGTAGCCTCTAGGGAATTAAAACAAAAACAAATAAAAATTTATGTTCTTTCCAATTAAGTCCATCCAAAACAATTTCAATTCTCAAGAAATACGGTAAAGATTTTCCTACTTCCGTTGTTCTCCTCGTACTCATGCCTCGCCATACGCATTGACGTTTCAAACGAGCCGAACGGAAAATTCAATAAAATATCGAAAATTTTCTTGAACCAAATTTTTATGATTCCTATTTACATATTTTTATGCTGCTATGTACATTCTTTTCTATATATTTACGTATATACATATTTACAACATACATACATATATGATGATGTTATGTATGCATATTTTTATTTTTCAATATTCTCTTTTTTTTTAATGAAAAGTGATTCTTTTTTATGTTTTTATGTATTTCATATTTTTATATAGATTTTTATGTGCGTATGTAGGATGGATGGTTGAATTTGGGAAATGTAAAATTAAAGCGCGTGAGGTACTTAATCGATATTTTAAATTAATATAATGTTATATTCATGGGGCTTGTGTATTTTTTTTTTTTTTTTTTTTTTTGCAAAAATGAAGAGAAGCACCACTACCAATTTGTGTAAGAGAATTAGAGGAAAAACTCAAACTTTTCATAGTAAAACACATAAAACATAATGGGAAATCACTTTTCTTCCTAAGACAAATTTTTAATTGAAAACGTTACAAATTCTTAATAATGATTTCTGAAATATTTTCATAAATATTTGAATTTCAACACATATGAATGTCATATGTCAACAATACAGGATTCTTGATTAAACGAATAGCACTCTGATTATCCATGTAAAATTTTCCTTTAACTTCTTGACCAGGATTCAATTCAGCAACTAAATTTTTAAGCCAAATTAACTCTTTTATACCTTGACAAGCAGCTATATATTCCAACTCCGTTGTTGATGTCAAAACTGATTGTTGTCTGGTTGACACCCAACTTATAACACCTGAACCGATATTAAAAACATAGCCGCTGGTTGATCTTCTCGTTTCACTATCACCAGCATAGTCTGCATCACTGTAACCAACAAAATCAAATACATCATTACAGTTAAATAATATACCTAACGATGCCGATCCTTTTAAATATTTGAAAATGCGCTCGACTGCATTGACATGACCTTGAGTTGGTTTCTCCAAGTAACGACTGACAACACCTACAGCATAACTAATATCTGGGCGTGTACCAATTGCCAAATACATTAAGCTTCCCACTGCTTCACGATACGGAAAATCTTTATTCTTCTCGTCGTTAACAAAATCACCAAGATTTTGATTGCTATCAGCTGGTGTGGATACCACATTACACTCATTCATATTGAAGCGATTCAAAACTTTATTAACATATGCCTCCTGATGAATGCGTATCGAACCATTTGATGATTGTTCGATTTATACATCAAGGAAACAATTCAAATTGAACACCTTAACTTTAAAATGTTCTTGCAGATACAATATAACGCTCTTAACATAAATAGCAATAATTGTTATACTTTTAAAATAACTCCGGTAGAAAATACAAGTATCTGATTTACACACTTTGAACCCAAATTTACGTATAAACTAGGTAAATTTTTGATTCCAACAACGTGATGCCTGTTTCGAACCATATAAACTTTTAATTAGTTTACATATACGACCACTATTATCATCATATCCGATTGGTTGGCTCAAATAAACATTTTCTTTTAAATCACCATTTAAAAATGCAGTTTTGACATCAAACTGCTTTAGCTTCATTTTATTTATTGCAGCTAGTGATAAAATAGTACGAATTGATGTGAATTTTATCACAGGACTGAACGTTCCATCATAATCGACACCGTACTGTTGCGTAACGCCACGTGCTACTAAACGTGCTTTAAAACGATCAATCGATCCATCAGTTTTTTCTTTAACTTTAAAAATTCAACGATTAAGGATCATACTTTGGTCTTTTGGTTTTTCGACCATAACCCATGTATTGTTATGAATTAATGACTCATACTCCTCATCTATTGCACGCTTCCACTCATTGCACTGTTTTGATTGAATAGGCAATTCATATGTCTTTGGAGGTTTAATACTTTCTCGTAAATTATAATGATCTTTTTGGCGTCCATTTTGATTATCGTTATAAATTAATGTTACATCATCTTCAGCATCGTCTTCTAAATTATTACCTGCATTTTCACACGTTGATGATGCATTACCATCATTTTCTTTGGTTTCTTGCTTAACCGCTTCTTTAACTATATTATCGCATGAATCATGAACAACATAAGCTTTGGATTCAATTTCATTAAATTTTACATTACAGCTTATAAATACTTTACGACTATTTGAATCATACAAACGGAAATTTTTCGTTGTAGGCTCATATCCAACCAAATGAACCCTTTTAGCTTTTGGATATCCACTTTTTTCGACCTTGCTATTTTGGTATTTGCACATAACATTCAGTACCAAATATTTTAATGTGACCCAAATATGGTTTACGATCGAACCATTTTTCATATGGTGTCACTACCCATGCATTTACTATTTGTTGAACGATTTAACAAATATGTTGCTGTACATACTGCTTCCGACCATAATAGTTTCTGTAAACCACTTGCAATTAAAATGGTTCTCGCACATTCTTGTATGGTTCTATTATCACCTTTATGGTACAATATTTTCAACTTGTATACCTTCTTTTGTTAATAAACTTTTGACTTTTCCATTAACAAATTCGGTACCATTATCGAAACGAAAATATTTAATACATGAACTATTCATATTTTGTACCATTGGAATGAACGAAGTTAAACAATTAAAGACTTCATCCTTCGATTTTAACAAATATACAAATCGAAAACTTGTTGCTTCACCTTTAATTAACATGAAATAACGTATGTCACCAACACTATGTCCTAACCGATGATGCCAATGCTGGAGTGAAACAGCAGCTACATATGCATATTCTTTTATACACAAACGAAAATCCATTTTAAGTTGATTCATTTCTACACGTTTACCAATTGCAACAACATTATTTGATTCATCTATCATTTACAACCGTTTTCCTGAATTATCACTTTAACACCTTTGTCTGTTAAAACTGCCGTTGATAATAAATTTTTACGAATGTTCGGAACGTATAATACATTTTCTAATCGACGGGTTCCCACTGATTGCTTATTCGGGCTTCAATTAAAATTGTACCGATACCATGTGTTTGTAAACAATGATCGTCCGCTACTTCAACGACACATTTTTCTTTATATTCGACATATTCAGAAAACCATTCACGATGAAATATTATGTGACTCGACGAACCTTAGTCAGCATACCAACAATTGTTGTTATTACTATCACTTTTTCCACTTTTAGTAACAACACACCAAGCTAAACTGCTTTCCTTTTTATTGTTCTTTTTATTTGATGAATTTTTATTATCACCATTTCTATTTTTGGGACATTCTTTTGACCAATGACCAGGTTGTCTTTAATTTATCAATCTCCATCTTTGATCGCTTTTTATTTTTGCCTGTTCTTACAGCAAAAGCAACACCAGATGTTCCTCCAATCTTCCTTCCTCCAATTGTAAAAATGACATCAATGTGTCCATTGATCGTGTTTCACTCGTTCACTAATAATATGAACCATCTTTAATTTATCTGACAATTTTTCACCTTGCTGTTCTATTTCAGAAGCCAATTGATTTACCTTGGATACATAACTAGCGACTGTATCATTATCTTTCATTTTGCATGCAAAATATTCTTCATATAATGTCATAGCACGAATATCCGAATTCTTTTCATAACCGGTAATTTGTTCCTTTCAATTTGTGTCCGCTGAAATTATTTTCATCATGCTTTTCTGTTAAAATATTCATTTTAATATTTTTAATTTCCAATTACACTTCGACGAGATGGCTTTTGAAAAACAACTTATTTAATTCTTATGCATAAAATGTTTACAGTTCGGCGACACAGCTTTTTATATTTTAGAAAACTTACTTTTTTTTTTAATATTTAGTGCTTTGGGCCCATCACCTTTTGAAATTTATCAATCAGTGCTGGAAAACTATGTACTAAACAATATTCAGAGATGCATAAATAAAAAAATACATAACGAAAAGCGAATTTGTTTCTTGTTAATTTATTTACATCTTTATTGTATGACAATCGAACTAATAAGGAAGAGAAGAACGTTTATGTTTTTAGTATTGCTTCATTCAACATAATTTAACAGTATTGCCTCATTTAATTTAATAATATTGTGACGGTGACACCTAGTGTGTAATAGAATAAGTAAAACTAATAGCTCAATGTTTTACTGTATTAAATGGAATTTTCCATGATAAAAATTGTTACGTAATGTTTCTACGCTTTTCCAACTGGAAAAGTCGTGAACTTTCGAGAAGCTTGGTTTGTGTATATAAAAAGGCGAACAAGATCGAATTGGATTATTAGTATTTGGAACGCGATAGTGTAAAGTTGTAAGAATAAGTAATATTTGGTAAGCGATAGTATAAAGATTAAAAGGAATTAAAAAGTGATTTAAAAAAGTGTTGTAGTGCGATAAATAAAGTAAAAGTGATCAGTAAAATTTAAGAATAATTTATATAAAGTGATTTTGTGAATTTTTATTGATAAACTGTGTTGTAATAAATTTTGTGAAATAAATAAATTCGTTGGTGATAAATTAAATTGATTTTGTATTATTCACAATCCAGTAATACGAACTTTGATTGACAAGGCAAAAACGTAACAATATTTTATAATTAATTTAATTTTAATATTTATGTAATTGTTGTTGTTGCTTAAGATATGTAGAAAACATTTATTTAAACGTTTTATAATATTTTTGCTTTTTTCATTGAAAAACTTGAAGCTAAAAACCATCATTTCACCGAAAAAGCTTCTAAAAAATACGTCATGATGCTCTATACTCTAGAGGGCTCTGATACTACTCGTACATTGGATTTGCGTTAGTAAATATTTTTTTATGAATCCCGATTTGGTTTTTATATAAATAAAATTTGATCTAAAATGGCAAACTGTTACCGTTACTATAATTTACTACAACCGCATACGAGTTATTCAAAATGAACTATATAGAGTACAATAAATATTCCGATCCCCCTACATCCAGTTAAAAATCCATTAATTTATATTTTTTTATCACAAACATAAATATTTAACATTTCCTATTTAACAAGCGTGCGCGTTAACCCCAAAACACAAAAATATCACGTTGAAAAATCAGTCGAACACAAAAAAAAAAATGGATTACAAAAACAATTTCAACCACGTAAACAAAAATTTAATTTGCCACTATTTGTTTTTCCAATTTTTCATTTATTAGCAATTTAATATTTCCACGGTTATCGTTTTTTTAACCGTTCGCGAAAATCTATCCATTAAAACAAAAAAAAAAACAAAAACAAAACGGCAAATAACGAAAAAAAGCTTAATTAAAAAATAATAATCAAAACCGTTTTATTGTATTTAACGCTTAATTGATTTTTTTTTATGATTTTTCAATTAAAAAATGTGCGCTCCAATTTTCAATTTTTCAACTGTGCTCGTTTTCTTTTTATAGTTATTCCGGAGCCTCCCGTTCTTATATTATCGTTTATATATGTTTACATAGTGAGTATTCATATCTTATCATCGATGATATGAGGATTCGGTTAATCCAAAGGGAAAACAAAAAACAAAACCAACCACAAAAAAAAAGTGATTTTAAAGGAAAACCGTACATACAACAAAGTTTAACAATCATCATCATCATCATCATCAACAACATTTTTTTACAGAATCGAGTTAAGATAAGAATTGTGTTTATGTATATAAGGGAATTTCGGGAGGGGACGTCAAGATTTAAAAAAACCGAATTTAGCTGCATGGTCTTTATGTGTGGGAAGTCAAGTATGTACATATGTAAACTCATTCTGTGATAAGATACATCGTACACAAACAATGGATCAGTATATGTATATCCACTAACCCTAATACATACACAAACTGGTTCACATTTAAAGGATTTTCTCGTGTAATCATCTAATAACCAAAAACAAAAATGTGATTATCTTATCCAAATCTTGGTGTGTTATACTATATGTATATGGAAGGAATACAATAAAATAAAAATTCTTCTTGCAAATTATAGTTGTACACGAGATACAGCTTAAGAGAAATAAAATAATGACCAAAAATAGATTGAATGATAAATTTAAATAAAAAACTAAATGACAACGATGACGATGACGACGACAACAACAACAACAACCAAGACGATGTAAAGGAAAATCTAATTAAAATTTTAAGATAAAATTTATATCAGAGATCATTTCAGTTAATTGATTTTTGTTTGTGATATATACACTTGTGTGTTCTCAAAATCTTGAGTCATATTGAGAAAAGTGCGGAGGCTTTTCTAAGAAATGTTTTGTTTTATTAAATCTGATTTAATCTTAATTAAAGCTTTAAGCAAAAAATAATTTATACCGTCATATACAATTTGAATTTATGTAGAGCACAAAGGCAATTCATTAGTAGCAAATTATGTACTATAAGAAACACCCTGTATCTCTTTAGTCAATTATCATTAAATTTTAACTTTCTGCGAAAAATTAATGTTTTCTCAAATTTTTACTTTTAAAAAAAAGTTTTTATCGAATTTGTTTACATTTTTGTAGGATAAAATTAAGAAAAGTTCCGGGGGAAATGGGTGGGTTTTTGGAATTATAACTTGTGTGAATTTATAATCAACACCTTATTATGGTTTGATCTATAAGGATGTAATAAGGTTAGGTACATGCGTAAAATGTGCCACTAATTATGGAAAATGCCACGTCAGCTCCACATTTCTTGGCAATTTAAAAATAAAAGGTTATATTTATCGTGTACGATGAGAAACACTGGTTTAGGAAGGTACACAACTTAATTAAAATGAATCCGTCACCTTAGATAATTATCTTCCATTTTTCGTTAAACGAATAATAAAAATTTCATTTTCATTTATAATTTTCTATTATAATGTTGAATATCCGACGAAAAGCCCTCGACAATCTGAAAAAAACAATCAATCAATCAAGATTAGTAAACTCAACACAAAATTGCGAATAAAACCGGAAAATCTCAAATATTCAGAGCAGATGGCAAAGAATTTATAGTTATATTTAAACCAACACTAATCAAAACTTGACAATTTCAGAAAAGAAAGTAAGTAAAAGACACGCAATCTAACGATTTTCTCAAATTTAATAAAGCCTTGAATGATTTTGAATAGTCCCAAAAAATCTCAAAAATCGCGGACACAGCTGGAAAAATGTTTCACAACTCCACGTACACATCGAAAACTTTCGAAGCCTTAGTAAGTCTCAACAAACAAAACTTTAAAAATCTTGAATAATTTTGTAACTATAACAGCTTTTTTTAGAAATTTTGAAAATAACGTTTTGAAAGCTATGTTTTTGCCTTGTTCACGCCGTTTACACAATTCGTCGCATTTGACGATTTTCGTATTATTGAAAATGTCGAATCAAAAGTGAACGAATGACGGTAATGCAGTTCATATAGATATGAACTGAATGTTTCTTGGTGTGGTGTTGAGTGTGGTGTGTTACGTTTTTTGTCCTGGCATCAAAAATGTAAGTTATTTTGTATTCTTCTTTAAAGAAATCGAACAACAAGCCGAGCTCAATTTTAAGATATGGTTCGAATGATGTCGGGAGCATCAGGAATGAAGTTCAAAAATTTGAGCAAAAACTACAGCAAGAATTAATCTCGCTGGTGCTATTAATCAAGGAGATAACGGATTGGAAAATAGTTAGGAAATGTTGAGGCATATCTGAAGGCCTTGTTGAGGAATATCTAAATTTTTTATTTTAAATGATAGGATTGGAGTGACCATAAATCCACATTAAAAAAAATTGAATGTCGAACAAAATATCAAAATGTCAAAACGTAAGTAGCTGGGGAAATTGCAGTCTTCATCATAATCGGACTCGATAATGCTTAACGATAATAATAGCTTCATTTCTTGACGCATAGTGATCCGGATTAGATCAAAATTTATATGTGAAACAACAACAACATTTGATCCGACATTGTTTTTGAATCACAAATGGTGATTTAAAAATTATTTCAGCTATTAAAATGTAGTTGAACAATAATTTTGTAAAACGGCAAAGAATATAGTGATTACAGTACAGGTATGAAGAGGTAGACTCAAAACAAAACAAGACAGAAAATTTAAATTTGGTGTTTGTTTGCGAAATGCGGATATTATAATACAAACTAATTAATTTAAACAATAAAAATTTCACAATTAATACAAACGATAATTCACAAAACCACTAAAATCCACTTAAAACAATTGTTCACTAAACACTATTATAAAACATACTACATCCTTCTATATATCGCACTATTTAATCTTCACTCTATCCTTTTCAACTTCCTAATCCAATTCAAATTAATACACCTATTTTTATATAACAAAACATCATTTAATAACAAAATCGCGATCATTCCAATAAAAATATTCGTGTACAATAATAATTCGCCTAGGTCAAGACACTCTTTTAGTAGAAGTTAAGAAATTGCTACATTTTTGCCTACCATGTCAACCAAGATTCAAACAATAGCATTGTGAATGAAGCAAATGTTTAAAATTATAAGTCAAACAGCATCATCTTAAACATAGAATTATTTCAAAAAATCACTCAAATTCGCTTAATTCACTTTCATAGTGTTCACTCTATCTTGTTCACCTTACTAATCATTATGCAACATAAAATGTCTGAATTTTACTACTAAAATAAAGCGAAGATTCGAGTACATAAGTAATTCGCCTAGGCAAATGTTGATTGAATAAGAATGTCAAAAAACAAAAAATTTCTAATTTGCGAAATAGTGTTCAATTACAGGGTTAGTAAAAAAATCATAAACTCCCTTCTCGCCTTTTATGCAAAATCCAAGTTCTACGTTTTAATCCCCGAAGTGAACAGAAGTACTAAAATTCGAAATTTTGGATTTAAAACGATTTTTTTCTTGGTAGTGATTCACCGGGACTAAATGTTTCAACTCTCCACAATTTAGTTATTCTTGTCATCTTTCAAACGTTTGTTGCAACAGCCCTTGACTTGGTGTCAGTCCTTGGACTCAAACTCTATACTATTCTTTAAGCTTGAGAAGCTCTATACTATTCTTTAAGCTTGAGTTGGTCGACTCATAGAAATTTCTACTTAAATTTGGCTAATTTCAAATTTAAATGGCCTCATGAATGAACAATAAAGTAGTAAGAAGATTTTCTGTTTAAATGTTTTTCCTCTTTTTCACAGGCCTTCGCTGTTTAAAAATCACAAAAACTTGTTGCACTTATTTTGAAGTGATAACACTCACACCTCAGAGTCTTATGTTCGAAAACTGAGCGAAACGAAATTTTACCCCTTGCCAGTATCAAGCATTACCTTTCATTTAAATATATGATTGCATAGGTTGGTCTCCTGGGCTTCATGCCACATGCATAATATTATCACAATGCGGCAATCAGGCAGCGAGGAAAGCTGCTCCGCAAACCTCTTATTTCGGGTGATTTATAATGCTTGAACCTCTGTAGCGAAAGAGCGGCTCATCGGATCGGAGCAATTCTGGTGTCAATTTTTCAGAAAGGAACAATGACAAATAAACGGTATCACACAAAAGACCTACGGTCACGTAGACGGCACAGCCCACCCCGAATTTTTTAACAGCTGTTTGTTTTTAAACTTTCTGGCTGAGCTGGTGCATCAAATCGAATACCACAGACAAATCAGACTGAATCCTGCTCTATATCAGGCTGTTTTTTACTGAATTAAAATTGGACGATTATTACATTCAATATATAACCGCTTGATATTTCTGAAAGCAATTGTTTTTCATACAAATTCTGTTTATCTGCGTTTTCTCAGTGTTCTTCATGTCTCAAAACAAGCAAGCATATCGATGCCCATTTTGTGGGCGTGTCACTTACAAATATTGTTACGTTTTTGCCTTGTCACTCAAGGTTCGTATCACTGGATTGTGAATAATACAAAATCAATTTAATTTATCTCCAACGAATTTATTTATTTCACAAAATTTGTAATAACAACACAGTTTATCAATAAAAATTCACAAAATCACTATATAAATTATTCTCAAATTTTACTGATCACTTTTACTTTTTATTTCGCACTACAACACTTTTTAAATCACTATTTAATTCCTTTTAATCTTTACACTATCGCTTACCAAATATTTCTAATCCAATTCGACTTCGTTTGCCTTTTTATATACACAAACCAAACTTCTAGAAAGCTCATGATTTTTCTAGTTAGAATAGTGCAGAAACATTACGTAACAATTTTTATCATGGAAAATTCCATTTTAGTACAGTTAAACATTGAGCTATTAATTTAACTTCTTCTATTACGCACTAGGTGTCACCGTCACAATATTTTGTGTGAACCGCATGAAGAAAAACTGACTTTTATGTTTTCGATTTGATTTGTTACTCCAACAAATTAATATTGTTTGATTCTCAATTCTACGCATTTGGGACAGTACCACACTGGTTTATGTTCGACGTGATATTTACACATTCAAAATTAACAGAGCATTCACAATGAAAAAACTTTTTACTTTTGACTTACAGGTTTGTATGAATTTCCAACTTAACGAATAAAAATGTTTGCTCCTTATGTTGGAAATTCATGCAAACCTTGGGCCCTATTCTCGAATTCCACATTCATTTGCCACATATGGACATCTGTCAAAATTCATCATAACGTTCGAAAATTGTAATTCGTATATAAAACACAGGCGGCATGG
This sequence comes from Tipula vernalis, assembly GCA_958295665.1. Classification (NCBI taxonomy): domain Eukaryota; kingdom Metazoa; phylum Arthropoda; class Insecta; order Diptera; family Tipulidae; genus Tipula; species Tipula vernalis. The sequence goes on along the minus strand of OY282558.1, from coordinate 21,859,176 downwards.
ACATTTTCCTATATGGGGAATTTCTTCCACCTGCTTATACCCATTCGGAAAATAATTCCTTATTACCAAAAAAATTCAATTTTTATGAATTTTAACAGATGTCCACATGTGGAAAATGGATGTGGAATTCGAGAATAGGGCCCCTGTAAGTCAAAAGTAAAAAGTTTTTCATTGTGAATGCTCTGTAACTTTGACACTTTTCAAACTTATTATTTTCACTACCGGTAATTTATGTAATTGTTGCCCTCCGTATCAAGATATTTTTTTTTTTAAAACTGACGGTTTTTCTTAAACACGATTAAACCGGTGATTTATCGTTGTAATCAATTTTGTAATAAAAAATTAAACTGAAAAACAAAACCCAACGTGCGATTTCCGTGCTATTACCAGGAATTGGTTTTTTTCGTTCTTCACCGTCTCACTCCTAAATTTCATTCGTAATAAAGCGCTAATTGTGTAGAGATAAAATAGAGACATCTATATTCGAACAAGAAAAACACAAATTTCAATAGATAAAGTGCGTACTACGGTATGAAATTTAGCGGCGTTTGTGTCTTTTTAACTGATATTGAAACATTGTAATAATTACAATTTAGCTACTGAAGATATGATTTACTTTGATTATTACTAATTGATGACCTTTATGTTAATTGAAAATTTAAGATTTGTTCCAAAATGATCGTGACCGACCGGATTGATTTATTGATGGCTCCTTTCTGTTTGATTAAACAATTTGCCACTTTTTCTCTATTTTATTTTATTCACTCTAAATAAAATAAAGAAAACCTAGAAAAACTTTACCAGCTCGAAGCCTGTCATAGGAAGATGCTATTATAAAGCACGTAAAGTCCTTACCTAACCCTACAGGTATTTAGATTAAATTTTTTATAATCACAAAACCAAAAGTGTCAAATTCGAACAAAATCAAATAAAATCAATTTTTTAGTTATACAAAAAATTCTAAATACATTTTTTTTTTTTTGCTTTGTGCTATTTGCAGGTAAGTGGATTTTCTCTCTATTGTAGTTCTTGGAGCAAACCGTAATAAATGGACTGTAGTAGGTAACATATTCCAATACAAAGTAAAAAAAATTCAAATGAAAATTTATACACAGCCAGGTAAGCAAATATAATTCCTTGACATGAGGAGCACCAAACAAATACAACAACAACAGCAACGAAGAGGACATCAAAATTAATTAAATATTTTTATTTATTTCCGGTAGCAACCGGACCAACAACAACAATAAAGCATCGAAATTAATTTTTCTCTCGTTTCTGACCAATAATTTCCTTCCGTCTTTCGGTGCTTGCTTGCTATTCGGAAAATTGTAGACATACGAGTATAATACAACATAACATATATGTAACATCCAGAACAGTCGTATACTATATATAACATCTTTTGTTGCCGAGTATTATACAGAATATTTTTTCGACAACAACAACAACAATAACATTATATTTTGATGAAATTTTTTAAATAAATTTTCATTTATAATGATGTATAGTACGTACATAATACGAGTTTATCGTGATATGTTACCCCGTATATGTTATTTGGTGTGATGTAACCTTATGGATCCATAAAAATAAAAATTTTGTATTCTGTTTGAAATTCTTATTGGAAATAGTTATATACGTACAAGAGTGTCGTGGATGAATTTTAATGAATTTCCGTTGACTTTTGAACGTCTTGGAATTTTCTTTCATATGGGATACGATGTCATATTTTGTATGAACTTTTATCATAAAATGGTCATTGTTAGTAGCCTAGTTTTATTGGATCAAGGTTTGTGTGTGGAATGATATGAGTTTTTTTGGTGTTTTGATAAATTGATCAAAAAGAAGTTTGTTGTTATCGTTCGATTTGTGTTCGATTTAATTGAACGTAAATAAACCTAATTTAGGTTATATAAATACTCTCTGTAATGCATCATCATGTTCGAATATCGTTGTGTAATAAATATTCATCAAAATAATTCGACGCTTCTTAAACTATAGGGACGAGAGTTTGTGGTGTAGCCTAAAATTGTTTGAATCGAATTTAAATTTTCACCAGCAAGTTTTGTGATGATGGATCTATACTTAGTGACCTTCCCAGTGGTACGACCAATTTTACATATTACAGGTGGTAAGCTTTCTTCCCAGATAAAGACAATTTCCAGAGTTGGTTATGCTTGACTCAGTTTCAGGTATTGACATCAACGAACGATCAATTAAAATATAAACGGTGACGATTTATATATTTGATTCTGTTAATTGGCGAAACTAAGTAGACCGCGTCGAAGATAAAAAGAGACCGGCTAAATAAAATTTTCTATTTAAATACAAGTGACCAACTACTTACAGTGATTTCTTCAGTTGCTCAAGAAAATCAAAAAATGTGATTGTTACAAGATGAGAGGTAAAATAATTTACCATAATCAAAATTTGGTCATCTCAGAAATATTTTCTGAAGTTTAATACTTCAGCAAGTGGGAATTTTAAAATATTTGCCATTTTGTGGTAGCAACTTAGGACGTTCCTTCCAAAGTCGTAAATTTTTTAAGGTTCTTGGTTGTATCGATCGCAGAAATTTAACTGTGTGATTGTGGCTTCGTGAATGCATCCGCCAGCTTCCTCATCATTCGAATTGTACTCCGGTTATCGATGAATAATATTGTCGGATCCCATTGTATCTAATCCTACTGCCTGCCTATAAGGGAAAACCGCTCATTTGTTCCTTCGTACTTCTTTAAAAGCCTGCGTCGGCTAACGCTGATATCGGTTTGACATCAGTCATATTAACCTTCTCGATGATCTTGCGTTTTCCAAGTCCTTGATGCCTGTTTGAGCACATACAAATTTTTCTTGGGTAGACAAACTTTTCCATGGTGGTCCCTCTGGCATTCGGACTACTGGCGAAAATGTTTCACCATAATCGATACCAGCGTGCTGTGAATAACCTTCTGCCACCAATTTAGCCTTATATTTTGGTTGAACATTCGTCATGTTTTCAACTTGAAACCCTTGAAAACCCTTGTTTGGTCTGTCGACCAAACACTGTGTGTCGTCAATGTTTACCTAGTTACCAAATTCATCTGCAAATCTGAAAATTCATCTGTAACGAGTTATTAACATGCTTCTATGTTTTGGTCGTATTCGATTCATCGTTTCGAGATCGAGGCGAACATTTTGTGCCTTCACATCCCAGTTCTTCAACAAGTTTGCTTCGGCACCAGTGCAAATTCAACCATACCAAAAACCTGCAAGTGACATAATTGCGAATTTTCCCCAACCGACATTCCATATACGGTGTGTCGTCTCTGAATTTCGCGTACGCATGATCTATCCTAAATATAGACTACCACTGGCAATCAACATTGTATGCGCCGATTCTTAAATCCTGCGATTGCCTCAGATGGTTGTCAGAACCTTTCTGTTCAGGCATGTACGGTGTAAATCGTTCACTCGTTGATGAATTCCGTTCCGTTATCGCGTCGTGTGTACTGTACTTCACATCTTTCCCAGTACTATTCTTCACCATTTGCAGAAAATTCTTCAAATTTTCGAAAACATCAGATTTGTGCTTCAAGAAATAGCGTACCTGGACCTTGGGGTCTCATTCATCAAAAGAATAAAATAGAGTATGTCGCCGATTCGGGTCTCGTTCTTCTTTCCAGACATAAAAAGGTGGATCTACTGTCCCTTCTCCGTATTACTAATAATTACGTTCTCTTCTTTTTTCTATATTGGCATTACTCACAAAAGAAATTTTTCTCGTTTGAAAAATGTATGCCATCGATGATTTTACATCTTCTTGATTGCTGCCCAAAATACCAAATGCTTTCGTCTCATCACCGCAATTAATTATTTCGCAATGATCTCTACGAATCGTCATCTTGACACCTTTTGCTACCATCGACAGAATCGAAAAATGTTTTTCTTCATGCCGAGAACATACATCACCTTTTCAAGTTCATCGTTTACAATCACCAAGTACTGGTCACTTTCAATACTCTTTAAGATGCAGAACTATTCTTGTCTCGATGTCATGTGCTTCGATTACATACATATAAACCACGTCAGAAATTTCTGCAGTAAAAGCAATCTCATTTGGCTTTTTGCCGCATGATGAATTACCATTTCGGTTATGTCTGTGAAGTTAGTACGAAAATTCATCCCGAAAAGTGTTTTTTATTTATTGGTTTGTTTCCTTGCTAAATTAGATATCAGTCCGAAAATCAAGAGAAATATAGAAGAAAATTGCTATTCATCTGGAATTTTTTATTTTTTATTTAATGAAATACTTAATTAAAAACATGTTTTAATTAAAGGTGTTCGTTCGAAAAATATTATTAAGAAATCCCGGGGTTCACTTAGTAAACGGACCGTTATTCTCTAACAATTCCATACATTTCAAATGAATAAAATTTGTACGTTTTGGAAGTCACATAGCGCCGTTCTCAGAGATATCTACCGCAAAAGGGCTATGGCCGGTTGTTTGTACAACCGGCCCTTCGACCCATTCGGCCCTTTGACCCATTCGGCTCTTTGACCCATTCGGCCCGACGAACAATTGGGCCCTTCGACCCATTCGGCCCTTAGACTCATATTATTCCCTCTGAGAAAAGCGCTATGTAATTTTCAAAGGTAACAAATTTTATTCATTTGAAATGTGTGGAATTGTAACGGTTCGTTCACTAAGTTAACCCCGTGATTTCTTAATAATATTTTTCGAACGAACACCTTTAATTAAAACATGTTTTTAATTAAGTATTTCATTAAATAAAAAATAAAAAATTCGGGATGAATAGCAATTTTCTTCTATATTTCTCTTGATTTTCGGGCTGATATCTAATTTAGCAAGGAAACAAACCAATAAATAAAAAAAAACATTTCGGGATGAATTTTCGCGCTAACTTCACAGACATGTTTCGGTTGCGCTTTCGACACTCACGCCGCCAATATCCCTTTTCCTTGCAGAACTTGTAGTTAAAATTTTTGTGTAATTCTTCAATCGACTTGTTTGCCTGCTCACCCGTCTCATAATCCAATGCATTTTTGAATTAATCTTCTTTCAATTGCAAACGCGGCTATAAAATATCCAGTATGCGACCTTGCTTCACATTGTACAACACCGTAGAAAAATTCTTGGTCTTCAGTTTCAGCCGCCAAATCAATTTCGCTCAGTTTCAATTAAAAGTATTCCTCATACAAATTCATTATTCTAAGGGTGAAGAGTATAAAGTTTCACCTTTTGCTAACTTTCACTTTTTCGTAAATTTGTTTCGATATCGTACAGCTCAAAATGTGATTCGATGGAAATAAAATCGATGTTATCTTCCCTACTCGCTGCAAACATCTTTGCTTTTCATCCACTTAAGTTGGCATTATTGTTTCATCATTGACCATATCCAGCAAACCTTGTGCATTTCGGCGACATTGTTTCTTACATAAAAACACGTAAAACTTGTTTTGAGTTTTGTTTACTTATATGTTCCTGCAGAATGTAGCCGCGTATCCTGGAGCCCATAACCTTTAATAATTTCCCTTTGATCCTCTTCGTCTCTTCGGTTATTTAGCGTTTTAATAGGAATAATAAATTTGGAAACACCTGAATAACGTCTTTTTTTCTTTTTCTTTCTTTTCTTAATCTTTATAGCGACATCTCTACGCGAGTACACCGCAATATTATGTACTGTATTAAAATATGGTTCCCGCCTATACTAAGTAGCCATACTCGTGTCTTTATTTTTAATGTAAATTTTCAGTTTCAGTCTCCAACTCCTTCCTATATGATCCTTAAAATTTCGTTCGGATGATACACGCAAAATTTAAATAACTAAATAAATTCTCCATTGAAGGATTTATTAGATTTTCCGTTGCTTACTGAAAAATTGTGTCGACAAAAAATACTGAAGCAAAAAATTAAAAAAATGTCACAAAACAAAATATTTTCAGGCAGTTGGTATTTTGGCTGCAGAATAGCAACAACAAAAAATGATTATGTATTTTGCTTGTTCGGTGTATGCTGGATTTATTTTTGGAGTTGGTTCGCATAATAATAAATAAAAGTAAAATTTATGTGGAAAACCATATACGATGATGTCTAAGTGTATACGAAACATGGAAAATATTTTTCCCACATAACCTCCCTGTTTCCTTTTTTTTTTTCTTTTTTTTTTTTTAATTTATTTTTATAAAAAAAAAATATTGTTGTTGTGATGAAGAAAAAAAAATTGTTCAAATATTAGAAGTTAACCGATAATCATTTTCTTTATTTTTCATCTTGTTTTCTCGATTTTGGTACACAGTACATTTATACATAATTTCGGGTTTATACATAATAAATGTTTAGGATTAAATATTGAATATTGTGGTATTTGGTATATATTTGGTGTGGTAACAGCAGCAACACAATAAAAAAAGAATTTTTGGTGTTGAGATTTATGACATATTTAGAATGCTTTTGAGTTATGCTTTTATAATGTCCATTTATAAACAATATTTTTAGTGCGGTTTAGAAATTAATTTCCTTCAAATATCCTTTTATGCCTCGAAATTCATTTAATAATTACGATAAAGTTGGTGATGAACTAAAACCACAAAGATTTCATAAAAATGCGAGTGTGTCCTGAGGGTGTAATTTCACCGGATTTTAATATCCGTTAAATTTTCAACTTTTATCGAAATTTTATCAAATGTTAGTGATTAGTTATAATATGTATAGATAGAATTTAGATATTTAGGATGGATGAATATATAATAAATATAAGCGCCCGGTAGCATATTCAAAATTAGAAAAACTTTAAAATAAGAAGAAATAGTTTACTCTCTTACGTATGTAAATGGGGTGACAGAATTCCTCCAGGGAACCTATAATTTATATGAACTTCATACCCTTAAAATGCTAAAAAAATACTAAAATGATTCTATCGGTTGCGTTGTGTGATGTTTAATCTGAAGTTTGAAAACAAAAAGTTACATATCCTCTTGGATTTTTAGTGGCTTTACGTACAGAAAACGCCATTAGGCAAACTTTGAGGTTTCCATAATTCCAATTTTATTTTATACAACATTTGATTTGTATCACACAAAAACATTTTTTTTTTTTATATAATTCACGAATAAATTAACATTAAATATTCGATGTTTATCCAGCCATTGAGTAACTGGAACGAGACAGTGACGTGCATTATTTTTAGTTTATGTAGGAAAAAGTGTTTTGTTAAGGAATATAAACAATGTTAATGACAGAAATTCTAATTAATTTTGAACAGAACGTTGAGTGAGAGATGGTTTACATGTGATAATTGAATTATGTATGTTTGTGTTCATACATATATGTACATAAGTATAAACGATAATTGATTGTTTCAACATAAATTTGCATGTGAATTATTTTTATTTAATAGGTTATGGTGTCAAGGCTCTATGCCATAGAGATTTAATTGATAATAAACGATTTGTTTTGCATTTTAATGTTATTAGCTCAAGGATGTTGTGATTTATGAGTAATAAACAGGTTATTAGAGCTTTGCGGCAACCTTCTTATGTGAGGAATCAAAACTTGCTAATTTTAGTTTAGTTTTTGATTTTATTCTGCCTTGCTAAATTAAGGTGTAATTTATGGCGAAAACAGAGAATAAAATGAATTACGACTTGCAACTAGTATTTTTGGGAAGCTATTTTGATTTTAGATTGAAGCATAAACGTGGTAAATTTGTATGGATATCAGAGTTCTAAGGTCCAAAAATCTAAATAAGTAAACTTTCCAAAAGTTTCTTATTTGGGGAGGATAAGGAGGGGTACTTTGAGCTCAGAAGATATTCATAGTTTTGAAGAATTACAAGCTTCGTTTGGTTGAAGTGTACCGTACGGAAAGCAAGTAATCGGAAGTCACGTGAGGCATTCGCTGCCTTAAGGCTGTTTTTTAATTCAATTAAATAATTTTCCTTAGTATCTCTGAAGTGATAAAAATTGGTGTTAGGCATGTTTGTTTCTATATAAATATTCAAATTGAGTATTTATTAATTACTTATAGTCTAAGGCAAAAATTATACAATGAGTTGCTTCCTTTCCATCGCATAAAAGGTTTGGTCGCACCTATCTTGTCTAGCAAGATATGCTTTCCCGATGACAATGAGCTCACACTGAGGCAATCACAACTTTATTCGTATCAGCCATTTAAGGAGGCATGACCCTTATTAATTGCTCCTGATCCTTTCTTTTGTTGATTTGAACTTCTGTTTTTCATGTTTGATCCATCCGTGAATCCTTTTTTTTCATCACCCACTTAACTTCTGATATTGAGGCCAGCGTTTTATTCTTCAACGTTTTAAAGCTTCTCATCACTCTTTTCATAAATCGTATTGGTTGGATAATTCGTCAGAAGATTTGACAATCAATCGGATTACATCCTAAAGGACTTTTAACAATTACCGGGATGTTACTATAATTTAAACTAAAACGCCAGAGCTATCAGCGAAACCTCACTGTAAGCCAGCTAGCTGAGGCGATTACCGCCCTTGAAAACTAACTTAAACCAACAAAAATAAATGTACAATTAAAGCCATTTTCCGACTATCGGAAAGAAAAGAAATTGTGAAGTCATTATTAAAGAACGCTGAGGATAAGGCGTAAGGCAACAAAAACTTAGATCAAAAACGATACAATACCGAGACGTCCCGTGAACATTTATTTTCAAAAAATGAAAAAAAAACAACAACAAATGGAAGATACAGTAGAACTGTAATATCTTCTTACTCTCTTTAAATCAGACTCTCTGCTGTTAATTTCTTCTTACCTCTTACTTCTTCTTGATTTGCGTTTGACTTTGAATTCAGTTTGCTTTACGAGTATAAAGAAACAAAAAACAAATCGAACAAAAGTTCGTATTTCTCACTACTTTTATTTTTGTTTATTTTTTGTGTTTGCAATATTTATGTGTGAGTGTACATACAAACAAAATCTGTGATTGTTTGCAACCAATATGGGTTTACATTGCGTTATAGATTATTTGTTGTGCCAAGCCAGGAGTATACATTTGATATTTTGATTATGATACTAACGAAATATGGCATTCTAAACTGATTTCTAGATGAAGTTCTCGAATATGGCCAAGTAGGATGAAACTTGGCTATTTCTAAACTGATTATGATTAAATTCGACTTGTACTATGAAAATGGGATTCTAAAATTATTTTTAGATGAAGTTCTGGAATATGGCCAAGTGTGATAAAACTTGCCTATTTCTCAACCGATTATGATGAAATTTGACAAGTGCATTGGAAATTGGATTCTAAAATGATTTTTGGAAGAAGTTCTGTAATATGGCCAACGAGGATGGAACTTGGCTATTTCTTAACCGATTATGACGAAACTCGATTTGTACGATTGAAATAGGATATTCAAATGATTTTTAGATGAAGTTCAGAAATATGACCAAGTAGGATGGAACTTGGCTATTTCTTAACCGATTATAATGAAATTCGACACGTGCGATAGAAATGGAATTCTAAATGATATTTAGAAGAAGTTCTGGAATATAGTCAATTTGGAAGGAACACGGTTATTTATCAACCGATTATGATGAAATTCGACATGTACGATGAAAATGGGATCATCAAATGATTTTTAGATGAAGTTCTGGAATATGGCCAAGTAGGATGGAACTTGGCTATTTCTGAACTGATTGTGATGAAATTCGACTTGTACGATGGAAATGGGATTCTAAAATTATTTTTAGATGAAGTTCCGAAATATGGTCAACTAGGAATGAACTCGGTTATTTTTTAACCTAGTATGATGAAATGCGACATGTACGATCGAGATGGGATTCTCAAATAATTTTTAGTTGAAGCTTCTTTTGAAGGAATTCGGCTATTTCTGAACCGATTTTGATGAAATTAATCATGTATGAGAAATGGGGTTCTAAAATGATTTTTAGATGAAGTTCTGGAACACAGCTAATTCGGAAGGCACATCAAATTCCGCATGGACTAAGGAAATGGGATTGTAAAATGTTTTTTTTTTTGTTTTTTTTTTTTGGTTTTAATCTATGCAATCTGTTCTGGGGCTCAAGGCACTCCCACCTCTTTCGCAGTTTACTTTTACGCAGTAAATTGGAAACGGGATTTTATAATGATTTTTAGACGAAGTCCTTAAAGAACATCAACAAACTATTTTATAATCTTATATGCTGGATTTCATCATAATCGGTTAAAATATGGCTAAATTCCTTTCTAATTGGGTTTGTCAACTCCCTTTCGAATTAGCCGCATTCCAGAATTTCTTCTAAAAAATATTTTAGAATGCCATTTCCATCGTTTGTGCTGGGGCTCAATTCTTGTTCCGTGAGAAGTATAACGAAAACTATTTTCAGTCAGAAATACACATTTCCGATTCGTGTTGCTTGAGAAGGAAAAAATGACGTCAACATTTTTTCATATGAATAAAACTTTCTTTGACCATTTTGGCGGTGAGAACATCATAAATAAGGAAATAAAAATCTATAAAAACTAAATTTGTATTTTGAGCATTAATTGTGCATTGAAAGTATAATATGATTCACTTTAAACTTAACTAATAAGTAAATCTATTAAAAACTATTCCGTTTATTTAAGAAAAGCGTCCAAATAATTAATTTAGTTAAGTTTTAAAAATAATTTGGTCATTTTTATAATTTATTTTATAATTTGACAGGCAATGACGAAAATTGATTAACTAAATCTATAATATCATTTATTTAGCTAATATTTAAACCAATTGCTGTCAATCATCTAGCGAAAATTTATATGAAGCTCGATAAAATGTCTGTTTACAGTGTAGCTTACTATGAAAACAACTTATTCAGCGTTTTTTCCACGATTCTTTTTCATTTGGACATCGAGAATCGCTTATTGTGAAATGTTGTGTGAAATGTTATAAATCAAAAAGACTTCATGGAAACCAAATGAAAACATTTTTTTCCATATAACGAGAATTGATCCCCTGAATTTCATCATAATCGGTTATTAACTTTGTGTTGATTATGTGTTGGTTAACGTGTCGAATTTCATCATAATCGGTTCAGGAATAGCCAAGTTCCATCCTACATGGCCATATTCCAAAACTTCATCTAAAAATCATTTGAATATTCCATTTCCATCATACATGTTGAATTTCATCATCATCGGTTAAGAAATGGCCAAGTTCCATCCTACTTGGCCATATTCAAGAGTTTCTTCTAAACATCATTTTAGAATCCCATTTGCTTCGTATTAGTCGAATTTTACCACAACTGGTGGAGAACTAACCGAGATCCTTCCTAATAGGCCATATTCTAGAACTTCTTTTAAATATCATTTTAGAATCGCATTTTTATCGCACGTGTCGAATTTTATCATAATTTTTCAAGAAATAGCCAAGTTCTATCCTACTTGGCCATATTCCAGAACTTCATCTAAAAATTATTTAAGATCCCATTTCCATCATACAACTCGAATTTCATCATAATTGGTTGAGAAATAGCCAAAATTCAAGCACGTGGCAGAATTGTGTGACGTCATGAACACGTCACTCGAAACATCAAGTTAACCTTGCTTAAAATCATGCTCACCGGTGTACCAGCGCATACTAACTATTTTAACACACGAAAATTTTTCTGAATACATATTTTTTACCTCGCTCAAAACAATCTCGTATTTGTTGGAGAGTAAATTTACTCAAAGAGAGAATTATGTTTATGTGGTTTTAAGTATATTGCGTAGGGGCTCACTGTATTGTTCGAAATATAATTTCTACACCCAACTAATTTGAATTTTTATTTATTCGACACGAGACGTCTCTATGAAATCTTCTATAGTTTTTGTTTAGATGTTGCAGGTGTAGTTCAGGTGTCCTTTATTGAGCCAGGTGGAAAGTTTTCGAAATCTAAAACATCATAGTGGGATTGTCTTTCCCGATGTTTCCTATCTCGCCCTTAAAAAGATCAATTATATCAAAGATGCTATTATGATCGAAACAAACAAGCGACAAGATCTGGACTCCTTCTTGAATAATGAAAAATTGTCCAATGAAATTTTTGACGTGAAGCAAATGAAACGATTGAAAAAATTAAGGAGGCAATAGTTAAACAAAACTCTGGTGAAATAAAAAATGAGAACCTAAAACTTAGTTTCAAAACTGTACCAAAAGATTGCAAAAGAGGGCCACCAAAAGCAACAAGTGCCCTTAATAGAAACCGTCGAGAATTCCTAGGATTTTCATCATGCAAAATTGCCCAGCAACTGGGGCTCCAAAATGTATATACCGCAAGAATGCAAGCAAGGCTTTTGACCATTCGTCCTACAGCAAGGTCAGCACAGCTTAACAGAGTGGCTTGAACCTAATGATGAAGAACACAACAGATCAACACAAAAACCCTTTTCAATTAAGGCTGTTGGAGAATCGAATATTGATTTAACATTAACGACAAATGGTCTATTGAGAAGAACATCAAATTGATCGGTACAAGAAAATTGGAGTACTAGTGATCACAGAGTACTTGTCTTTACTTTTATATATTTAGTACTTGTTTAGCAAAGAAGCTACGCGTAAGGAGGTGAATTCTTTTACAATATACATCACTTAAACCCACAAATTGGCAAAAATTTAGCAATCTATTGGGCACAAAGTAGCATTCCACGCAAACGGATATCAAAGAGAATACTGCCTTGGTTCTAGGAACAAAATAGAACAAGTTCATCGGCTTTAAAAAGCATAACAAAGAGAAGTGGACGCAGAAGTAAGAGCAACTAAGAAACTTAGTTACATAGCATAAAGAAATGCTTACGTTAAGTGTATCAATGATTTGGAAGGACACCACCCAATTCTTACTTAACACTTAATAGCCGACATGGAACTATTTAATAGTGACAAAACAACGTCGACAGTTATCAATAATAGTGCCCTCCGAAACAAAGCACTCTCTCCATGATATATGAAGATTTTGTTGTACCGTCCTTGACTTAAACATGAGCTAGGTGGGCTGGCAGAAATAATTTCCACCACCGTAGAATACTAGCAATTGATCAAAGGGGAATCCTAATCTATTGCTGTCCTAGCTGACCTAGAAAAAGGAAAGACTTCACATTTTACATATGGAGACATTGAACTTTCCACTAGCATAAAACCAGACCTTTTTGGGATCCCTTAAAGGAAGCATCCGGAAAGAAGTATGTACAAAATGGCAACATACATATGTGGAGTAACTGTAACGTGTGTATCTAACTTTGAAATTGAAGCTGCTTGTGAGTAGCATGGTTCGTAACCCTTGGCCAGCTGGTATACCATTTTTACTTTATTAATTTTTTGTTGAATATTAATTAATTCATGTAATATCTAATATGCTACCGGTGATTAGACCATTTTAAGTGTGTTTCGATTAACACGAGAAGCATATTAGTATTTACGAACGGTAATTCAACGAAACCAACTAATAGACAGAATTCTATTTATTTAATTATATGATTTTTAATATGTTCCGAAGATTGTAAGAGAATTCAATCCAGTTTCGAACTGATGAGGTTATGATTATAAAAAATCAATCTACTCATCAGTCCGCGGCGACTGGACTAATTATACCACAATTTACATTCTATATATACAGAATGCGCTGTGCGTTAAGTACTAGCGAATCGTACTAATACAGATGAATTCTCTTACAAATTTTCTTCTTCACAATATTCTGTACTTAACGCACAGCACATTCTGTATATATAGAATGTAAATTGTGGTATAATCGTCCAGTCGCCGCGGCCTGATGAGAAGATTGATTTTTTCATAATCATAAGCTCATCAGTTCGAAACTGGATTGAATTCTCTTACAATCTTCGGAACATATTAAAATGGTATATCGTTCTCTATGTTCCCTATGATTACTGTATTCAGAGGAGAGTGTTGTATTTCCTCTTTTGAATTATGTCTCCGAAATCACCGTTGTCGGAATGTCGGAATTTTCAAATTCAGCGGTAACTCTTATTGCGTGAATTTTGTATCGAAGAAGTATTGTCAGAATATCCTTTTGAATTCTTGGTCTTTGCTTGTAAGTTGTTATTATTTAGTGAGGCTTTAGATATGGTTTAAAATGGAACTGGATTCCTTTAAAACTAAGTTTTAGAGTCGAGGACAGTTGTGAGATTAATTTTGATAATGTATAGAGCCATTCCCTACAAAACCGAAACTTTTATCATGGCTGACCAAACCGAGCAGGTTTTTGAGGACCACCGAATCGAGCAAAACTTTTATTGTTTGTTTCTTCCCAAAATAATCGGCTAGCTTAGGGGTTACGATTAGCATTATTTGGGTAATGTGAAAATGTTGCAAATAGATCGTTCTAGATGCTTCATCGTTGGTTGGATAACTATATGTATTATTGTTGATTCCCGTTACAATTGATTGAAGAATTGTTGTTTAGGGACAAGTTGTAGCGTGGCGAATGGCTCGTAATTGTAAATGATTTCAGGTTCTCGTTCGATGAAAAAATCAAATCAAAAAAATTTTCCGTATTTTTCATTTCAATCATTCCACACAACAACAATATGTGATTCTCGTTGCCCAAACGAGAAATTTATCGTCAGTCGATTAAATCATTTAATTGGAACCGCTCGTTGACAAAAGTGGCGAATAAGGTTAGCATCATCGCTTTTCAGTAATCCTTGATGATGGTCACTTCATATAATTCCCGCTGAAGGTTTCTAGGAATAGAAATTTGTAGCATCCGTACTTCGTTTAGGGTCGTCGTACTATTGTTAGAGCAATATCAACAATAAATCCCAAAAATTTCCAAACGAATTCATTTCCTAACCAAGTGAGAAATAAAAAAAAAATCTCATTTCTAAAACTATATCAAAACGATACCCGCAAATGGATCCAATTTTCTATCCATAAATCTAACCATTTTAATATCCTCTGGATGTCGGAATAAAAATACATCGTTATAACCTATACCATCTCATTTATTGTGTGATCCAAAAATCCTATACACACTTTGATATCTCAATATCAAAATAAACTGAAAGTTCTTGAAAGTGTATATAGGCGGGCAGTCGCACCATACAACAGCAACAATAACGATACAAAGAGGTTGCCAAAAAATTATTTATCTTTACGAACAACAACAAAACTTAATATCTTTAAACAGTCCACATTTTTTTATTTTTTGGTTTGTCCACCCCAACTCTCTGCAAACTATCTAGACGTTACTTTGTGTATTTTACATCCGTATATATGTACGAGTTTGTATATGAGAAAAGATATTTAAACAAAACCAAACAAACCAAAATTTCGTGTAATGCAAAAAAAATCTGTTTCTTGTATATTGGGTGGAGGTATAGAGATTTGGGGGTTGATTTCATTTGGAAAGAAAAAAGTTGGATGTGTTTATAATATAAGGGTGGGGCATTCCTTTTTTTATACACATTTATTTATACAAAATTTAATGTTGATAATATGCAGGGTGAATTACATATATTTACATACATACATACCTACTAACATACATATAATGGTTTAACACAAACAGTTTTTATTTTTTGTGTGCCGGTCTAAATACAAAATTTTTAGCCACCCGGTTATTTTTAAGGTGGAGAGTATCTCCAAATAGAGCGATTTTTTGGCATTGGATATAAGTGCGCGTACATTAAATTTTGGCATAATTTGATTTGATTTGATTTGTAATTTTCCCATAAAAAAGGATTTCATCTTGGTTACATATTTGATGTTGGTTTTTGGGTAAATTAATTGAATGTATTATGGTATAGGGAGCAAAACCATATAATTATACGTTCTCGGTCGTTTCGTGTAGTCGAATTTTGTAGCCCACATTAAAGAGAAAACGTTTGGAGGGTACAATTAAGCCGATACTATAAAATATGTAGAACATAAAATTGTTGGATATGCCAATACCAAATGTAGTTAAAGGTTAAGCATCTCTGCTCTGCATTATATAGTCTATATAAATTTTCCCATATAGAGTTAAAAATCTCGTAAATTTTTATTTTTTTAACACATTTTTTAGTTTTATTATGCTCGTTTGCAGAAAAAAAAGCTTCCAAATTGTATATGTTCTCTTATGTTGTATAAAAAAATAGTTTATGTGAAATGTTTTGTATTTAACATAATTGTCTATATGGATATTCTTCACATATACTCGTACTTTACATACATAATGTATGCTGTGAAAAGCTGATATATTGGGAAACGATGTTACATGCACACAGCACATATTAGATATAAGACATAACGAATATTTTTGTTTTTGTGCTTTTAGAGTGCATCCATATGTTAGAGAAATATGTATAATAAAACACACACACACAGAGGTTATATGTATCCCCCCCCCTCCTCACCCCAATGTACCGAGAAATATAATAATTTTTAAATAAATATTTAATTTTACAAGTTTGGGAGGTTTCGAAAAAAAAATTGTATATTCCAAAAATAATAATTTTCAACCACTTTTCATATTATCATCATCATAATTATAACGATAAGAATCTCACCAAAACTTATATCGTGTTAATTAAAAATATTATTATTGTTTTAAATATTTTGCTTGCTGCTGAAAAATTTGTGCATACTTTGTATATAAAATAAAATTTACTAACTGTGAAAGGATACTTATGGTTGAAGGAGTTTTCCCACTTGTATTGCTTCTTGAGATTTTTACGTTTTACTCTATACCGGAATACAAATTTATGCAAATTTTAATACTTTTTTCCTGTAAAGGTACTGTATCTGGTATGTATGTATATTGTGCAAAAATTATTATTCTAAACATAATTATATTTCTTAACAATATCATGTCTCCGCCCGCCCGCCCATCTCAATATTGTAAAGAAAAGTAAAGAACAATATGAACGGAAATACGTAAACGAGTAGACTGTAGGACGTAGGCAAATTGTTTTGTTATATAAAAAAATCAATTTGGATTTCTAGAATAATATAGAATGTAGACTAAAGAGTCTGAGTTCCATCAGACATAAACAGACTTGCTTTGGAGAACCTAATTTAAGTAAAGTTCTTAGATCTAATGTAAAAGATTCTTTAAAAATTTAACTTTATTAGCTTCGTTTGCTTTAGCATTGTAGTACATAAACTATTTTCCTTTTGCGTTCTTACCTCAAAGATATTTGTTAGTTTAATTTAAGTTGTAAAAAATTTCCACTTTTATGCTTAGTTTGAGCAAAAGTTCGAATACAAAATGGATATGGTAATTTACTATGCTAATACACAACGAACTACATAAATCTCAGAAAATTTCCCATATTACAACTATATATGTAGGAAGTAGATATCCTCTATATCTACTTTCATAAAATAAAATTCCTAAAAATGATCAATTTGAACGTATATCAAATTTTTCCTAAGTTGCCTTAAGTTGGCCTAGGTTAGGTTAAGGTGATCTCCCAAATCATTGAAACCATTTTGAGCTGTTCCTTCCTGCTGAGGCCTGTCAAGTCATTAAAAAGGGCTGCTCCTAGAAACTTTAGTCTGTTTCGTGCCAGAAGAGGTCAGGTATGATAAACCGAGTTTACTCTCATGCCTGCCTATGAGACAGTGCCCTTTAGTCACTCCAACAACCACATTGATCTGACTCCGCTGTTTGGATCTCGCCAAGTCCAACTTTGGCCAGACCCGCAGAGTTATTGCATGAGGTACTATTTGACCATCTGCCGTTCGTCAACTTACTGGCTTTTTCCTAAAGTAGTAGTTTGCATAACGCAAGATGCATTTCAATATCCATTCTGCTTTTTGAAATGTGGCCCATTGTGCCAAGCTGAGTCGAAGAGGCGTGATTGAAGCACTTTAATGGCGCTTGACTGTCCTATGCAAATATCACAAGCCGATATTGCATTATATCTCAACCAGTCTACGACTTCCTTTTTGGCAGTTACTTCAGCTTGAAAAATGCTACAGTAGTCAGGGATATGGATGGAGAGGTTTAACCGAAGTTTCTCGCAGAATACCCCAGCCCCGACTTTCCCATCCCGTTTTAAAGTATCAGTGAAGAAGTTTGTAGCTCCTGGTTCCAAAACTGCATCCATCATCCAGTCTTAGTAACGGGAGTGCCTGATTTCAGTCGTATGGCAGTTCAGACAAGCTTCCAACTGTTCTCCCAAGATATTTAGAGGAGTCAAAAATAGCAGAGTATCCAGTGCCTGAGTGGATATACTCCTCAGTACACCACTAATCCACAGGGAGATTGTTCTCTGAACTTTCGTCAACAGCTTTTGGACGACAGTTTTGTGCAGAGCAGGCCTCCAGACTGTTACCCCATACAAAAGAGTGGGTCTGACTACTGCAGTTTATAGCCAATATGCGGGACTCCTTGTAGCTTTCTTTACCCTTACCAATTTAATTTGCTATCCAAAACGAGATCGAGAAAATTCGCATCATCTATAAAAGTCAAGCTGAACCCATTTAAAGTGGGAGGATCAATATAAGGAAGTTTATATTTCCTAGAGAAGGGAACCAATTCGGTTTTGTGTGGGTTCTCCAACCCACAACCATTGGCCCATATTGAAAGAATGCCCCAGGGTATTTTACAAAAGCTCACTAAGAGTACCGAGATATTTACCACGCACACCAATAGCAACATCATCCGCATAGGCAACCACATTGACGTCACTATCCTCCAGTTTTAGCAACAGGTAATTTATTACCGGGGGACAGTACGCTACCCAGTGGCTTACCACTGCTTGTAAATCTTCTGGCGGAGGATTCCCTGAAACTGGCATATATGATCCTGCCTCTTAGCATTTGATCTATCCAGTCCTTGAGTGATTCATCGACTCCTAGATTTCGAAGTGAACACAGCAACTAATAACAGCAAAAATTACAATCACATAACTTCTAATCAGAGGCTCGAATTACACCCTTATTACTTAAACAATTAAAATAGAATTTGGAGGAACC
Source organism: Tipula vernalis (assembly GCA_958295665.1). NCBI lineage: Eukaryota > Metazoa > Arthropoda > Insecta > Diptera > Tipulidae > Tipula > Tipula vernalis. The sequence goes on along the minus strand of OY282558.1, from coordinate 21,840,253 downwards.
TACATCGACTGAACAATCGGACGTTATATTAAAGGGATTTCAAAAAAAAAATTTGATTATGTAACGATTAGAATAATGATCTAATCGAGACTGGTCCACACCAGTTAGAATGGACCAGTTAGGTTGGAACATACGTTAGGTATTTTTGTTGCTTTGCTGAAATTCAATACTCCTGCTTACATTGTTGCATGTACTCAATAATGAAAAAAGTATTACTCTTAACGATATAACATCATGGTCCGGCAATATTGGGTTAGCACCGTCATGTCATAATCAAAATAAGCAAGCTAATATAATCATTAAATCCAACAATAATTACTCATCATTTTTATGTTATGATTACGACATTGTCATTCTCGCCTAAACCTGGTTGAATACTGATTTTAAGTCTGAGGAGTATTTCACATCAGGCTACTCTGCGTTTTATCGTGACCGAGAACCTAACAATATCAATCCTATTGGTGATGGTGTCATTATTGCGGTGAATAATGACCTTAAATTTGATCAAAGTCAAATGAGTCGCTTTTGAGCTATTTTACCTCATTGACGGTTACAACGATTCATATTTTACAGCCCAATTTAATTCCTCAGAAATTATAAATGGGTTGGAATGTTTAAATATCACGTTGCATTTATTTATTTAACTGAAGCCTTTCGAGAGTTATGTACGCTGATGATTTGAAAATTTACGCGAACATTTATTCGTTGGTTGAAATTAACCGTATGCAACATGAGCTTGATGTTTTTTGTGATTGGTCTATATGGGATAAATTGCGTTGCTAAATACGAATAAATGTAAGGTTATGATATTTTGTAGAACGCGGATAACTTGCGCAGAGGCTCCATATGTTTTATTGAATGCTCCGACCAGCAGAGTAAAGAGTACTCTTTATTGGGTTTCATTAAATGCAATGGGACAGAATTTTGTCATCTACTCACTATAAAGTCCCTATAAGTTACTTATGTTAGATCAGTTGTGAAATATGCCTCGGTGATATGAGATCCAATCTATAAAACGTTTACCTAATTTGAACTATGGTTTTGTCTGTGAACCTGACGCTAACCGTTTTTTGTTATTAAATATACAAGTCTTAGCGAGAAGACATAAAATGGCTTGTGCTGTATTTGCTCGTGATATTTTGTGCTCGAAAATCGCTTCAGAGTCGTGAGTGGGTCTGGTGTCGCTACAAAAATGAAAGGGAAGATCCGGCAAAACAAAAAAATCTAATCCAATGCTTTAAATTCGAGATCAAGTTTTTAATTTTAAGTGAATGGTTGTACTTTTCATGTAGATGTACATAAAAAAATGGCACCTGCCCTGGCAAGCATGACAACAAGTTTACGCCTGTACATGTGTGAATGGTGGTGACGGTATACTCGTCCTTGAGAGAAGTCAGTCTTTAATTGTAATTTGATTGAGGGCCTGAAGCGATGACATATTTTAAACCTGTTTATTTCTGCCAGAATTACATTTCTGCCGTTTGTGATCCATTATCTTCGAGAAGGAGCTAGAGCTTGCTGGCCGTGAGTCATTTTTTTGTATATAAATTATTTTCTTTGTGGAATTCCTTTGTTGTTCTGCGAAATTCTTCTCTTGCTTCCTTGAGTTCCAAAACTATCGGTGCGGCATTATGCGTCAAATTGTATCTTTAAAGACAAGGAAGGTACCCTATTATGTGTACTTCATCGATTGTTTCGAAGTTCTGCAATGTTAACGAACACAAAAAATACAAGGGGTTAAAATCTATCCCCGAAATATGTATTTTGATCTCCTACAAAATAGCACAACAGCGTGATCATTGAATCTGTCCAAAATGACATCTCTATATCTTGTATATGCAATGCTGCCACTTTCGCCTTGGATGTCACTTTGATGCCTCCATTATTGTTGATTCCCATAGTATAGATGACTACTGCATCGACATTTACAGATGAATCGCAAAATCCATGTAAACTAGGCGATGGTTGAGCCTCGAAACAATGCCATCTAAGTGAAGTTTTCAAATTCTGGTATTGCATAGCTAATATCTGAGGTAATGTTTTATCACAAGAAAGGCCTGCTACCCAAAGGTCTTGTACGATTAGATTTCTGTTATCAGATTCCGGCAACGAAATGCGAAATCCGAAACTGTCTACGGCAGATTGTTTTTATTTTATCATCAAGCTTAAATTCGAAAATTTCTGTATTCCGTAGATTAGTTGGTACGGCCTTTAGTGTGGCTTAGTGATTAGAAGCCAATTTGCAGAGGTTAAAACATCTACATTTGAGCAGACCTATAAGCTGTTTCTGTACTGATCGTTTGTGTTGTTTCCAGATATGAGATCATTAACATAGAAATCAACGATTTCTTTTCCTTTTCCGGTCCGCACCGCTAAATAGGTCGCTTTGTTGTGCATTTTTATCATCAGGTGTACCTTTTATTAGTTTCGGCAATGCTTTTGCCTGTAGTAATTTGCACCTAATAATATATTGTTACGTTTTTGCCTTGTCACTCAAGGTTCGCATCACTGGATTGTGAATAATACAAAATCAATTTAATTTATATCCAACGAATTTATTTATTTCACAAAATTTATTACAACACAGTTTATCAATCAAAATTCACAAAATCACTTTATATAAATTATTCTCAAATTTTACTGTTCACTTATAATTTTTATTTCGCACTACAACACTTTTTAAATCACTTTTTAATATGGGTGTGAAGTTTTTCCCAAAATTCCCATTTTGATTTATGTGTTAGTTTCACACTGATAAATTGAATTCTAATTTGAAAAAATTTAGATTCCTATTGAAATATTTAGTACTAAAAATGAAATTTTATTAAAAAATAGAAAAGAATTAAATTATAAATCAAGAATAAAAATTATTTCTGAATTCCGGAATTTAGTCAGCTAATTTATTAACTAAATAAATGACCCTTTAGTATTTATGCCAAAATTGCGATTTGAAGATTAAAAGGTGGAAGAAATTTATTTCTGGGGACAGGGAATTCATCTTCAATGGGAATTCATCTTCAATTTGATGGATGGAGAATATATTCAGATGTCATGCGAACTATAAGAAACTGTGCCCAAATCTGTGACAAAGGGTGTTTTGCCTTTATCAATTTCAGTCAAAACACAATTTAAAATTCGAAGATTAAATCGAAACACATTTATTTCTCTGGTTAGGCGATATCTTCATAGCTTGATACGTGTGGAATTTAATCAGCTATTTCGTGAACTATCACAACTTGAGTCCAAATCTCTGAGAATGGCCGTTAATCGCCTTTTATCAATTTTATGCAAAATCGCAATTTGAACTCAAAAATTTGCAGCACATTTAATTCTCTGGCTAGGGGATACCTTTATAGCTTGATGGATAGGAAATTTATTCGGCTATTTCGTGAACTATCACAACTTGAGTCCAATTCTCTGGAAATGGCCGTTATGGGCCTTTTATCAATTTCACGCAAAATCGCAATTTGAACTCAAAAATTCGCAGTACATTTATTTCTCTGGTTAGGAGATACCTTTATAGCTTGATAGATTGGGAATTTAATCGACTATTTCGTGAACTATCACAACTTGAGTCCAAATATCTGAGAATGGCCGTTAAGGCCCTTTTATCAATTTCATGCAAAATCGCAATTTGAACTTAAATATTCGGAGCACATTTATATCTCTGGTTAGCGGATACGTTTACAGCTTGATGGATAGGAAATTTAATCGGCTATTTTTTGAACTATCACAACTTGAGTCCAATTCTCTGGAAATGGCCGTTATGGGCCTTTTATCAATTTCACGCAAAATCGCAATTTGAACTCAAAAATTCGCAGTACATTTATTTCTCTGGTTAGGAGATACCTTTATAGCTTGATAGATTGGGAATTTAATCGACTATTTCGTGAACTATCACAACTTGAGTCCAAATATCTGAGAATGGCCGTTAAGGCCCTTTTATCAATTTCATGCAAAATCGCAATTTGAACTTAAATATTCGGAGCACATTTATATCTCTGGTTAGCGGATACGTTTACAGCTTGATGGATAGGAAATTTAATCGGCTATTTTTTGAACTATCACAACTTGAGTCCAATTCTCTGGAAATGGCCGTTATGGGCCTTTTATCAATTTCACGCAAAACCGCAATTTGAACTTAAAAAATCGAAGCACGTTTATTTCTCTAGTTAGGGGATACCTTAGTAGCTTGATGGATGGGGAATTTAATCGACTATTTCATGAACTATCACAACTTGAGTCCAAATCTCTGAGAATGGCCGTTAATGGCATTTTATCAATTTTATGCAAAATCGCAATTTGAACTCAAAAATTTGCAGCACATTTAATTCTCTGGCTAGGGGATATCTTTATAGCTTGATGGATAGGAAATTTATTCGGCTATTTCGTGAACTATCACAACTTGAGTCCAATTCTCTGGAAATGGCCGTTATGGGCCTTTTATCAATTTCACGCAAAATCGCAATTTGAACTCAAAAATTCGCAGTACATTTATTTCTCTGGTTAGGAGATACCTTTATAGCTTGATAGATTGGGAATTTAATCGACTATTTCGTGAACTATCACAACTTGAGTCCAAATATCTGAGAATGGCCGTTAAGGCCCTTTTATCAATTTCATGCAAAATCGCAATTTGAACTTAAATATTCGGAGCACATTTATATCTCTGGTTAGCGGATACGTTTACAGCTTGATGGATAGGAAATTTAATCGGCTATTTTTCGAACTATCACAACTTGAGTCCAATTCTCTGGAAATGGCCGTTATGGGCCTTTTATCAATTTCACGCAAAATCGCAATTTGAACTCAAAAATTCGCAGTACATTTATTTCTCTGGTTAGGAGATACCTTTATAGCTTGATAGATTGGGAATTTAATCGACTATTTCGTGAACTATCACAACTTGAGTCCAAATATCTGAGAATGGCCGTTAAGGGCCTTTTATCAATTTCATGCAAAATCGCAATTTGAACTTAAATATTCGGAGCACATTTATATCTCTGGTTAGGAGATACGTTTACAGCTTGATGGATAGGGAATTTAATCGGCTATTTTGTGCGCTATCACAACTTCCAATCCAACAGAATGACCGTTAACGGCTTTTTATCAATTTCGTGCAAAATCGCAATTTTTAGTTAAAAATTCGAAGCACCTTTATGTCTGGGGATAAGGGATACATTATCAGCTTGATATAGTATAACTTTTACATTACGATTAGAGGCAAAATCATTAACGGAAACCATGATTTCCGGTTTTTATTTTATTTGCATAGAAAATTATTCCTGATAAAAAATTTTCATAATAAATCTTTTTATTTTCTTATTAGATTAGAAATCGTATCACATACAAAAAATCTTATAAAGGTTTTAGTACAACAGGAATTGCATTAACTAAATAAAAAGCGCCATCTATTATTGTACTATTATATTACGTTGCTTTAACCCTAAACAAACTGTCAAATATTCGGATAATTAAAGCCAGAGACGGTACAACGTTAAAAATCTGGTTTTTCGACAGTTTTATCAAAAATCCTAGTGATCAGTCGGGCAAAAGTGATAAAATTTATCATGATATTTTCTATCACAGAAATTCAGTAAAATAATGCACGGTAATAGCACAAAGTAACATAATATGTATTCATTTATGGACCGAATCTTTATATTTCAATATAAATGAGCTTTGTGATTCGCATTTTACAAATTTTCTTACATAAGTTTCAATTAAAATTATGTTCTTTTAATCCCTTGAATTTAATCAAAATTTATTTTAATAACAAAACACTTATAGATAAATTCTGAATTCTTAACAGTGTACAACAAGCACCAACACATACCAAAATCAATGAGAATCCAATATAATTTTGTTTATTCCAATAGGATTTGTATACATATATCTGGGAAAAAAATGGGAAAAACTTCACATCCGTCTTTTTAATTACTTTTTAATCTTCACACTATCGCTTACCAAATATTACTAATAATCTGACAAGTTTACTCTATCGCGTTCCAAATTCGAATAATCCAATTCGATCTTGTTCGCCTTTTCCAGTTAGAATAGCGTAGGAACATTATGTCACAATTTTATCATGGAAAATTCCATTTAGTACAGTAAACATTGAGCTATTCATTTAACTTATTCTATTACCCACTAGGTGTCACCGTCACAATAGTTATAGATGCATTTATACTAGTGGTATGTAGGTGGCGCTCCAGAGTGACGAATACTGTGACGGTGACACCTAGGGTGTGATAGAATAAGTTAAATTAATAGCTCAATGTTAAACTGTACTAAATGGAATTTTCCATGATAAAATTGTTTTACGCTATTCTAACTAGAAAAATCATGAGCTTTCTAGAAGTTTGGTTTGTGAATATAAAAAGGCGAACGAAGTCGAATGGGAGTAGTAATAATTGGTAAGCGATAGAGTAAAGATTGAAAGGAATTAAAAAGTGATTTAAAAAGTGTTTTAGTGCGAAATAAAAAGTAAAAGTGATCAGTAAAATTTGAGAATAATTTATATAAAGCGATTTTGTGAATTTTTATTGATAAACTGTGTTGTAATAAATTTTGTGAAATAAATAAATTCGTTGGAGATAAATTAAATTGATTTTGTATTGTGTTTGTTATTCACAATCCAGTGATACGAACCTTGATTGACAAGGCAAAAACGTAACAGTATAAACCGAGCTTTATTTGAAGGTTTTTCCTAGGAAGTGCCCTCTTGCTGGTATTGTCGGTGGTCAAGACTGTATGAACTGAAAAATTATGTCCTTTCCACCAACCAAAATTGCGTAAAATGTAAAAACAATTTAGACTAAGTCAGAAGTTGAATGGTCCTTCCATGAATATATAATAGGGTATTAGCCCAATATCAGAATAAGCACAAACAAAACAAAAATAAAATAAATGAGCATCAAAAATTTAACCCATTTTCCATCATTTAAAAAAAAAGTATTTGCAGCACGCTAATAAATTGGAAATTATTAAATGTATACTGTGCTGCTGTAACACATAATCCATTTCCATAAATAACATAAAGAAAGAATTTTCTTTTATACGATTTACATTTTCCATAGAACAAAACTTTAACAACAAAAAATTCACAAATCCCAAGAAAAGCAAAAAATTTAAATAAAAATTCCACCCGTTGACATATTTTGAACTTAATAAAACGAAAGCACACAAAAAAAGTTTAGACTACAAGACGAACAAAAAAATGTATTTCTTACGTGAAATTTTCATATTCTCTTATATGTGTATGTGTTTCTGAAGATGTATGGCAATAAGAAGAAGAAGAAGATTCAGATTTTTTTTTTTTGTTCTGTTAAATTGAAGTTTATATTCCATTTTGTTGTCATTTCGGTATATTGTGTTAGACTTTTTCTATGGTCTGACGGTTTATTTGCTTTGGTATATAATGCATAAGAATTTTTCTCTTGTCTTAAGTTGAACAAAATCTTGTCTCTCCTAGATCAAATACTTAAAGTTGGTTTGATTTTTATTAGGTTTAAAGCTGATTCTTATATGTATCTACTTACGTACATACGTTATAGATAAATAGTTGAATTTAAATTTTTTGTAGACGACAAGCAAAATGGAAAATCAAAAAAAAAAAAATTTGGATTCGTTAATTTATTTGGATGACTCGACACTAGACGAGATAAATTTTTTTGAAAATTTTCATTTTAATTATGTCGATTCGATTTAAGTGACGGTTCAATAACCCTTTATCAGTTTTTAATGTTAATCTCTGTATATGCAATCATCATGTCATTTATCACACTTAGATCATTTAATTAGAACTAACAGTTTTTATTTTATTTATTTATTCCTACCATCACCTATGCCCATAAATTATACGCTACATGTAATTGATTGATTGATTGATTACGATGTACGATCAAGCATTAAGCAAGTCTCCCGTATTATAAATGCGAATACCACACCACTATACCCATGTTACAACAACACGACACCATTCTTCATGAAGCCAAACCCCGTAAAGAAAGGCGCCACATCGATAACCACATAAGTCTAAAGTTGTGATATCCGCCCCTGGCCAGGCCGCCGTCGTACACCTTTTTACATATAACAAGATCAAGGGATGGGAAAGGAATGTTAGCAACAAAGACTCAACCCGGTTCCAGACACCTAAGTAGTTGATAGTTAGTAAATTTGTTAGTAATATATTTTTTAGTAGTTTATAGACACAACAAGACAATACAATTTTTTTAAAGTTCATCTACTGCTCCAACAACCTGTAAGAAGCAACCTGTAAAGAAGACACAATGACAACACAAATTTCCTGGTACCGCAAACTCTTTTTTCTGAAAAGCTGTAAACAACTATTATTATTCCCCTCCACCATTTTTTCCATCGGTGGTTGTGAGAGGGGGGCGAGATTTCGTTCCATCATCATGTTCCCATGCGGTCACCCAAATTTGTACTAACTGTAGGGTAGTGTTGCTTGACGTTGTTGTTGAAATCGTTGTGTCTCTGCTATTATATGGTGGTTTGCTTTGACATTGATACGAATGGGGAACCAATGTTTGGGCTTATACAACTTATTATTAAGGATATTGAAAAGTTTTATGTTAGTTTACAATTTGTTGAGAGATTATATTTTAGTACTCACTACTTTGCATATACGGTTGAATTGCAAAACACATTTTTTGTATATGACATAGATTCACTAAAATGTAATCACACTTCTTACATAAGTAAGGCTGCTAACGGTCAACATTTTATAATTTAGGACTATCAAGTTAATACATTCAATTATTTTAAATGTTACCGTAAAAATTAGATTAGTCATTTGAGACGAAGATGAATTACTATAATGGTGTTTACCGGAACAGAAACCAACAAAAGCAACAAATATGTACGCATTTAACCTAAACTTAAGACAGTAGAAACAAACACTATTTACCATTACTACAAATGACTTTTTATTGTGCAAGCAGAAAATCAGTTACTCTCGTACAAGGCTTTTATAACAAAATCATTGGTTGTGACAACTAATTTTCAGTAGACGCAACAAAATTTTTCAGTAATTCTGAACACAGGAACGATCTTCTAGTTCGTACGATCGATTTTTCAATTGGAAATACTAATATTAAGGTTACCGAAACATTTTATTAGTTAGCACAACCAAAAATGGGTTTATAACAATCATTAATCAATTTATATCAACCTCAAATTATTAGTATCGGAACAATATGATCTCATTTACTACAACTGCTTAATTCGGTAGGCAAAAAATTCGGTTGCCGCAAACAAAGTGTTCTCTCTGTGAATAAGCATTTCATTTTTAGCATTAAGATAAATTAATAAATTTTAGTCAGTTCTTATCTTAACTTCGTAAAGAAAACATTTACAAATTGTAAAATAAAATTGTTAATATAAATAAATCGATTTTTTTCATGACCTCACGTGTTCGAACTCATAATTCGGATACATTGAAACACGACTACTTGGAAAAAAGTGTCCATTCTCTTCGGTACAATGCACAGCTTTCTGGAATCTGCGTTCCGTGCGCTTTTCTCAAAGCGGTAATTTAATTAGATAGTTACGCTAATCAAATAAAAGGCTTGTGGTAGGCTTAACACTCTTTTAAAATATGTAAAACTATTAAATTTGCTACAAAAAAATTGTTTTCAAATTTTACTTACAGAAATAATTTCAACATGAATAAACATGGCGTCATTTGCATCACAATTTTTTTTTTTATTGTTTAAATTTACCTGTAGATTATTTGTCACCATTTGCACGGACAATTATTGCACAAAAAAGTCAATTATAATATTAAAACAAATTACCACTATTGTTAATTATTAAATATGCGTATTCACATAAATTCACACGATACAAATGCACACACCACACAATCAAAATCACTACTAAAATGACATTTCAATAAAACAAAACCGATTTAATATTGAAAAAAGGCCGGTTTTACGTAACACCAATATTTTATACTAGAGGACATTTCATGTACAATCCGTATATATTTTTAGTGGTTTGTGTATCGGGTGATTAACAAAATTCATATTTTACATGAAATAGCCTTACATTTATGTATTAATTTTTGTTATGACCTAAAGGGTGATACATTTTTTTTTTCAAAGCAAAAATTAATTGTACAAATTGGACAAATTTAGGCTTCCCTCTATTCATAAATCTTTAAATCTTTAATCGTGATATTAACAAGTGTGGTGATTAGGGAACTTTAAAAAAATTTAAATTTCTCAAAATTAAAAAAAAAAACATGAATAATTTTGTAAAGTGGTGTCGATCGATATATGCGCGCTTTAAAACGTACTTTAAAACGTATGAACGTTCAGAAATTTGATATAGAAACCACGCTTAATGTCGTACGCACGAATTATCAATTACTGAATGATGAATGGGCTGACTACAAAAGTCAAGAAACGGAAATCACGGAAACGGATGAAAATTCAAAATATCCGGATACAATCGACGAATTATATTTTCATTTCAAACGTGTTCTCATACAAGCCAAAAAGACCGTGAAACTGGGACGAAAGACGCGTTACACAGTAACACTATGGAAGATTTGGTAGCGAATCAACAATCATTTCTAAAGGACATATCTCTATTTAGCAAACGCGAAACAGAGATACGACTATCTCAAATAAATATTCTGCCATTTTCCGGAAAGTATTCAGAATTTCCATCCTTCCGCGACTTATTCGAACCGTCTATCGATAAAAACGAAAAAATTTCCAATGTCCACAAGCTTCAATATCTTAAAGGATTATTGCGAGATGATGCGGCTGCCCTAGTTCGTGACACACCAATTACCGAAGCCAACTACCTTGAAGCTTGGGCAAAAATAAGAGAACGGTATGATAAAAAGAAACAAGTTGTAAATCAGTTGATCAAACAGTTCATGGATCAACCCAACATCACACATTCAACTGCAAAAAATCTTCATCAGATGTGTGACGTGTCAGACGAAGTAATTCGTGGGCTGAAGGTTATCGGCGGTAATGCAGAGCACAAACTTGGTAAAGAATCGAGAAAGGAATGAGCACATTATATTTCCAACAACGATTCACCAACAATGGAACAATTTTTTTAAATTTTAAATGGCAGAAGTGACGAACTTGAAGGTTGTGGCGCTCAAATAAAACCTAATCAAATTTTTACCAGAGTTCGGGACAACCATGCTCAAATCAAACCAACGACGTGCCCTAAATGTACCAACAATCATCTACTATCAAAATGCAATGAATTTTTACCATTGAACATCAGCGATCGAAGAGCTTTAACAGCGAACAAGAGGCTCTGTTTTAACTATCTATCTGCGACTCATCAAGCAGGGGTATGCCGAATGAAATTTCGTTGCAACATTTGTAATCGCAAGCATCATTCGTTACTACATATGGAAACGAATGCTGCAGCAAGTACACAAGTTACTGCTGACAAAATAACATCCATTTAACATTCCTGAACAACCTTCAAACAGTTCCAGTACATTGTGTACAGAAGTTCAGTCAAACGCGAGCATCAGTGGTCGATATCAATCAATTCTACCAACAGCAATAGTGAACGTGAACCGGATCACAGGCCACTTTTTTTTCTGAAGCTTATATGCATGGCCTTAGATTACCTAGAGAAAACGCAATCATAGTAATTAAAGGGTTAGAAGGCATAATCTTTCTATAAATGACAACTAAATTGAAAAGTAACCTCGCAAGAACACTTTTCATTAACAGCCTGGTTGTTTATAGCGTATTGCAGCCTTTTAATTTAGCCAAAAAAAAAAAAAAGTCGACTCGAGGAGGCACACAGCATTAATATCAATAAATGTGTTGCGATTCATTTCATTTCCATATATCAGCTGTCTGTGCAAAAGCACATATACTACTTGGGTTTATTACGAGCTATAATTCAACGGTACTGGTTGAATAAATAATTGTTCAGCTGAAGTTGGTTTGTAGCGGTCGAAATATACCGGATGAACATGAGTATTTTGAACGACCAAATATAATTTAGTTAAGGAACATACAATCATCTATTCCAAGTTATTGCGGCATTACAAACCATAGGACCCACCCCTAAGAAAAGAAAAGATCTAATTGATTTGAGACGTTATCAACTTATCTGGGTTAATATGTTTCATCGAGAGGCGCGGGTAGCTTTTGCTAGAAGATAATTTAAGTACGAACTGGGAAAAAGTTATTTTTACGGACGAAAAAGTTTTTAGGTTCGATCGTGCTAAGCCGCCCAAATAAAATGAAATATAATGAAAAATAATAAGACAAGAATAAGTGGCCAAGGATCCTGTGGAGTGTGAGGATAGATAAATGCAGGTGGCGTCGGTGAGTTATGTGTAATTCACAAGACATGAACAATCGGGAATATTTGTAAATCATAAATGGAATAAGTTGTATCTAATTCATTGTTTGCAGGATAATTCCACAGTTCACAGATCACGTGAAACCATGAGTTGATTAAATCGAAACGGTATCATTGGTATAGCGCTGGCTTAAATAAAATAAAAAATGTTTGGGGTTATATGGTTAAGGATTGAAAGCTTCTTTACCCACGAACGAGGGGAGTACTCTTAGAATATGGTTTGCAAAAAATTAGAAGAGCTAAGAGATAACCCGAATTTTTGCCGACAACTATAGTATCTTCACTGTCAAATCGATTTCGTGAAGTAATAGATAATGATGGATACAAGACACATAGCATTTAGCTCGAAATATCGATAATTTAAATTTTTTTTTTAAATCTAACATGAAGTTCATTGGAACAATTTTTTTTGAGTTAATATATTTAAATAAAAAAATAAAGAAACGATACTCTATCCTTAATGTCATCAAAAGTGTGAAATCTGTATCAATCAAATCACTTACCTTATCATGTTTTTCACAAACAGCAGCATCATGATACACATTATAATTGTCACTTGTTCAAAAGCTAGCCCAATATATAATTAAAATTATTAGCACAATTCACTAATTCACTCGCACTTATTATAGCCACAATCACTTCAATATTTACACTTTCACATTTCAATTAACACTAATTTATCTAAATTATACGCTACATGTAATGATAACAATTTTGGTTTTTATATATAAAAGCATGGTCGATGTGGTTTACTACCTTACAGAATATAGTGACGAAAAGTTATTCGAAACCATCCAGAGAAAAAGTGATAGGGGGAGAGGGAGACTATAGGAAAAATATCCAACCGCACAAAAATAAAAAATACAAACAATTCTACTAATCATTATGCACCTTGGCGATGAGGTGAAATTGGTTAGGGGGATTTAAATGGGGAGTCAGTCAGTCGCACACATATAATCGCAGAATGGTTTTGTATTTGATTTATTGGCATAAATTGAGGGGCATGGGCATTTTTTTTTTCATTACGATTCTATTTGTGGGACTTTTCGATATGGATTCTTGGAAAATGAAATTTTCTAAATTTAGAGACGAACACTGCAGTAACAGCAATAACAACAATAGTAAATAATGAATATATGATTTTTAATCGCCTCTACACACTGTGGCGTTTAGAATAAATAAAAGCGACAGGCGGAGAAATTGACGGTTTTTTATATGTATTGATAGGGAAACATTTATCTAGGATAATCGGTCCCTTGGATACCTTATGTTATTTTATTAGGTCAATAGTAAGTTGGAAATTCTGGAGTGTTAAACAAACTATGATTAACTGCGAGAAGTAAGTTCAGTTAAGAGTTTCTGTGCAGATGTCTCATTCTTTACATTCACCCATATATCAATTTGATTTAGCCGTAGAAACAATACTACTACAGTTTACTACAGATACAACTTTTTTCATTATTTCATTTAACATTTCTTTTGAAAATGTGAAAAAGGTACCAGTTAAAAAAACTAATTATTTTCAAGCAATATTTTCGGAAAATAAGGACAATTCTTTAAAATCGGTTTAACCAAAGTTTTGTAGTGCGAAGTATAATATGTGGCATATACAAAAAATTACTTAATCACCTCTTTTCGGTGTAATTGTTGTCTTAAGAGTAGACTTAAATTCGAGATTACCTGATATCTTAATGTTTGTGGTAAAATGTTACTACAACTTTGCTACATTACCAATAAGCTAAAATTTTAAAAAAAATTGGAAACGTTACATCAAATTGGTTTTGTAATTAGGGTGAAAGCTCGTTGATTGACAAAGTAGAAATAATATGTTTTTCATAACTCAAAGAATTGCCACACTCACAAACGATAAACCGCCGTTTCAAACCATCAAAACTAATTCCTCATAAAATTGTTTCATTTGCATAATCAAAACTATTAAAAAACAGTTCAACTCTAGACGATATTTTACGTGCAAATCTGAATAAGCCTTCATTTTGTAGCTGTGCCAAGCGGATTCATGAGACACTTTAGGTATAAGTTCACGATTTTTAAGCTGCATTTAACTAAGACATCGTTAAGATGCAAGTTTTTGGATAAATTCATGACTTTACAAAACCCAAAACCAAAAAAAAAAATTGGTAGCGATTTTGTCGGTCACTAACAGGTAAAGTTAAAGGTAACGCTTTAGAAGTATTTTAAGGGTCATTGACAGATAATGTTGCGATACCTACAAAAGTCTAAGTAAGAAAAAATAATGTTTGGGCTTCAATGGCCAACATCATTCGTTTCAATAATATAAAATAACCTTATACCTTATATTAATTGTAGTCCTCTTACGTTATTTTAACAAAACTTTTTATCTGGTTGAAACGTTGAATGTAAGACAATTTCTGCAGTCCTTTAGCATTGCTAGACATTTAAGACAGTATGGATTTTATGAAACATAAAACGGTGAGATTTCAATTGTGCAATATTCAAGGAATAACGACACTCTAAAACTATTATCAGCCGCAAACGTCTGCATGATAATTCCTGTAGTCGTTTAACCATGACAGCTGAGAAATATGTTTGAAAGTCTTCGCAAGTTTAAGTAGTGCGACTGAACTAACCGAATACTACAAAAATTGTCTTGCATTTTTATGTGAAGTTGAAGGGATCTAAATGTAAAAGTTCAGAGAATTTTTAGTATTTGTGGCGTCTCCCACCTACAACTGCTAGAAACGCCTTACATTGACATTTTTTCAAGTATCACCAAAATATCTTCCAATCCAATTATCAAAGAATAGCTATATAAAAATATTGTAAGTGTTCGCATATTTGTTTTGGAACCAACCCCATACTTACACAATCTATTTTGAGCAGGAGCTCATTCATAACAAATTGTGTAAGATGAGTTTTTAAAAATAAAAAAAATAAGCTAATCTGCATATAATCTGCAGCTTCACCGTTCATGATCACATTTTCACATTAACTCCAGCCAGATCATTATTACCTTTATCTTACAAGATGTATTTGTCCAGCCTTGCCAAACCGCTGTCTGCACCAAGCAAATTCAGTGACAATTTACTCAAATTCATCTTTCTACATACGCCATTGTACATTTTTTAAACTATTCTACAAACTCAACCAACGCAACACATTTTCCGATATTTGCTGAGAATTTCTTCTCGGAGTCGCTTCCGATTGCATCACATGTCCCCGCAGTTCACCGAAATTTCACCGTAAAGCACAATTTACATATCTCCGACGATCTGACAATACCTGCTAACTGACATTTTGATGAAAACGAGGTTTTTAATCAGTTAACATCATAATACGCATGTGCACGTGTTGTGATAGCCTTCTAACTGTAAAAAAAGTATTTGTTTTCATTATTTTACTTAAACAATATCTGCTATCTACAACTTCTATAATAAGAGAGACAATATCAGTTATCTGTCAGTTCTCTTGTTGAGTTTAAATCGTTCACATTCATCAGCAGCAGAGCTTTTACTATAAACGTTCAGAGTATTGTTTTGGTGACAATTTGGAAACGAAATTTTAATTATAAGGTACTGTTACATATTTCCTAATATTTTGAATTAAGTAGTTTATTGATACTAATAAAAATACGATAAAAAAATAGTGTTTTCTGCGAGATATAGATAGCAGTTATTTCATGTTTGGTTGCTACGTAGATAGCAGGTATTTCATGTATATCGATCGTTTCGTTTATGAGTCGAAATTCATGTAATTAATATAATGATATATTTAAATGATATTAATAATAATATCAACATTCATCCTCCTTATCAAGATGTTGAAAGAGAATTTAACAGTCATTCGAGTAAAGGAAATAATGATTCTGACACAGATTATGTTCCTAATACTGGAAATGAGAGTGAAAGTGATCAAGATGATCAAGAGGAATCCTACAATAATCAAAATAATGAGAACCTGGATGTTCAAGAAAACAATGTAAATGCTTATTGTGGAGATATGAATGAAGGTCGAAAAAGGAGTAAGATAGTGGGCGAAAATAAATAGAAGAGGATGAAAAGCCAACGATCTAGAATGAAAGGTGAACCATATTTGGGATTCTCGCGCGACAAAAACAAAACTATCAAACATAATGTGCCTCGGGCTGCAAGACAAATTGGAGAACGCTGTTCATCAAAAATGTGTCTGACCTCCAAGAAAATATTTTGTAACAGTATCACTGAGGGAGCTAGAAATCAAATTTTTACGAAATTCTGGAAAAATATGACATGAGACCAGAGAAAAGTTTATGTATCTGGACATGTTAGCCTTCAAAACACCGTAAGAAAAACAACCGAAAATGAAAGCAGAAGAGCTAATACCCTTATTTATAAATTGAATAATGGTAAGGAAATGGTACAAGTTTGTCGGGATATGTTTCTCAGAACTATTGGACTAGGGCGCTTCACAGTGGAATCCTGTGTGAAAGACAGCGCATATGGAATGAATGACTCAAACTGCGAACAAAACGAAAAGCGTAAAATTTGGAACTATCGCTTTAATTGTTTTGAAAAATATAAACATTTCTTAAACAAATTTTTTGACGATTTGCCCAAACAACCTTCGCATTATGTTAGAAAGGACACGAACAAGTTATACTTAGGCCGTGCCCGAATACTGTGATAAATAATAATTTATGACATTTACTTGAGAAATATTCCCCTCCGCAGATATTTTTTATTTTTACTGCCCGAATTCAATAATAATTTTTGCGTGATAATTTCCCCGCCAATTTTTTTATACCAAATCAAAATTCCGATTATTATACATTATTGTTGTAAGTAAAAATGCTTCGGGAATCAATACTAAATTAATACGAGTATTATCAAGCGATTACATTATACACCGCGATCCCACAATCCGATTATTAGGCAAATATTAAGTGAAGAAACATTTAAGAATTTCTGGGGTATGTTTCACAAAATTACAGATTTTTTATCACGCAAAATGTATGGATGGTAACTTAAATTAGAACTCATGACTTTATTTTATTGCGGCTTGCCAGTGAGACAAACCGTAAAATGGTGGAAGCAGTAACAGAAATGCATAGCCAAACAGTTACAGAATCAATTATGTTCCAAGTTATTAAGTAGCCGAAGAGGTTGTACACCTGTATTGAAAAATGTGGTCGGAGCTTACGATGGGACTCATGTTTTTTCCTTCAAATTTATTTGGTTGGTTGCTATATGTCATCACATTCACTACTAAAATAGTTCACATGGATATGTCAAAATCATAGGGAACGATTGTAATAATTCGAATGAGTGTGTTTTATGCCAAAAATTATTACGTGTGAATATTTAACATGGTATTCGAGCACGGCCTTAGAACAACATTTTGTGACCCTAAAACAGTTGCATGGAGTCTATAAAGAAGTGTGCGACGAAAATCAAACAGAATGTCTTGGAATAAGGACGTTTAAGGAAATATTCAAGGAGAAGAATCTAAGCTTATAGTATTCACTCCAAAGAAAGATCGTTGCGACTTATGTATCGGGTATGAAACTAAAAAAATCGACGAAAGCCAATGGAAGGATCATATTGATAAGAAGGACAGTGCGCGAAAAGAACAATCGAATGATAAGGCGAGAGCATTACAGAATGAAGCATTATGCAATTTGCACTGCATTGCAATTACCCAAAAATATCTCACAAAAGGAAGCTAAAAAACAGAGTTATTGAATTGCCTAGTGACTATGTCAAAGCGTCCAAGGAAGCAAGAAGCCAGCCTGAACCGTACGAAGTTATTCAACTTAATCATGATTTCTTCAAAGATTTCACTAACCCTGAATGGCAACGCTATTCCGCAATTCGACCTAACAGAAATGCTCATGTTACAGACATTAAAGCCATTTATTATGACCCTAAAGGTCACATAAAAATTCAAATTGATTTTAATGATGAGTTTCAAGACCTCCCAGTGAGATGTAAAAATGTGGCTCCGGTTTTGAATTATCCAAAACAATACAATCATCCCTTACCAATTACCAAAAAGAAATGGAACCATTTACAAGACTTAAAAAGTGTCATTTCAAAGGATTGCCACTTGTTCTATGATTTAATTCCACATAGTCAGGAACCTAATTTAGAAAAGGAAAAAGAGAGGGACATAATAGAGCCTCCTGTGAAGAAATCTAAACAAAAAAAATAATAATTTTTAGTTTGAGTTGTGATTTTTTTTTGAAATAATATAGATGTTATGTTGTACAATTATTTGAAATACATGTGTTCCTTAATAATTTTTATTATTTATATTAAACTTGTTTCTTTTAAGATTGCTTATCTTTGGTAATGAACCCATCCAAATTGAAAAAATATTCTAGCAATATCTGCTAACTTTACAAAAAGCTAAACGCAATATCTGCTATCTACATATTCCTGGCAATAAAACAATTTTTGTTAAAATACAACTTAAATCTATTAAATTAACATAAATTATCAAACGATATTCGTTACAATATTTTCTATATCGTACAAACTTAATTTATTCAGTTTTTTTGTCCTCCTGAAAAAAAAAGATAAATGAACTTAGCAGGTATTATCAGATCGCCGGCGATATATCAATTCAATAAAAGTAAAAATACCAATAATAATTTTTCAATAAAGGAAAAATATAAAATAAAAATAAAAGAATTCGAAAACCTAACCTACAAATCATTATTATAGTAAATGGTAACACCACAGAATCTGGTCGTGAGAAGAGACATAACGCTATTTTTGTATGGAAAAATTTGGACTCATTTTTTTGACCTTGATTTGCCGAAGGTAAGAGAAAGTTGGGTTATGTATTCTTTGTTTTACTGGTTTTGATTTGAAATAATAAAAATTGAGAATCCTTAACAGTGTAGTTAGTGAAATTATTTGACAAGTTTTGTTTTGACAGCATAATTTGTATTAACTACTATAATATTCAAAAATAATTATACTTCAATGTCCAAAAAAGAAGGTAAGATGAAAAAAAAATTTGGTCCACGCAATGTCAATTCTTGTTAATCTTTCTTCCGTGGTAACATCTCCAAATATAATATTTCCAATATTAGAATATAAGCACGCTAACCAAGATAATTCTAATACCGTCAATATGGCTTTGCGAGTTAATCCGCCCAAATTTAACTGAATTAAAATAACTGTTATTTAGAGAAGGATCTTTCACAGGAATAAAATTCCTGTCAAGAAATAATCTAAAATTTAAAAAATTGTTAAAATGAATATCCAATTTAGTCGTCTTCGAAAACATATCCGTTCTTATATTCAACGCAAATACAACATACAGTGTATTTTCGCCTGTTGTAGTGGTAAATAATGAAAAAATTAACAGTCGTTTTATTTCATTAGGCGGTTGTACAAGATTAGTACTCGATCCCACTCCATTTATCAATGGCGGAATTGCCTTCGTTATTACATCGTATATGACAATAAAACTGGGTCCGAAACCTATGATAAATATTTTTTAGTACTAATTTTTGACATTTATTTGAAAAAACCGCACACACCCAAATTTCCAATATTTCCGAATGCCTCTTTCTATCTTTCGTATTTTCTATAAGCACAAATTAAAAGGAGAATTTAAAGGCGTTACTAAATTTTACGCTGAAAACAAAGAATTAAAAGTAAATACAACCGTACATTTATCAATGAACTGACAATGTTGTCAGTTTTCGTTAAAAACAAACCAAACTACTACTTTACAGTGTTGGTATTATTTTTATTTGCTTGTTTAGAAAAAGAAAATTATGAAACCGCAAAAAACAAAACATATCGAAATCGTATTTAAAGTTTTATTAGGTAAGAATTTTTAAATATTTTGAATTACGTATTGCATAATGTAAAGTTTCTTACTCGATTGTATTTGAATATGAATTTTACATAATATCCTTAATCTGTTAATTAAAAATGAATAACAATCTAATATAAAGCTTTATTCGAAATAGTGTTTTACATAAACTCTAATAGTGTTTCACATAATGGGTGGGACAACCATTTAGAAGTTTCAAAAAATCGATTTCTTTTTTATACTTTAAAAGTTACTTTAATACTCGTATGTGTAGAATACGAGAAACTTCATGACAGGCCAAAACTCAAAGCTAAACATATTTTAAATTTCTCGAAAATATCTTTTTTTTGATTTTATGTCTACCATTTCTCCAATTCTTAACTTATTATTAAAATTTTAGGTTTATCAAGTGAACACAGTGGGAATTCAAACACACTTTTAGTTTTACCGTTATATGTGGTAGCGGTGCAGTTACAGTTAAACGCGGTAACTATTTAAGGTGGGATTATCGAAAGTTACCGATAGGTAGGATCAAGTATTTCGAGGGGATTGAGTTTTTGGTAAAAAATGTACTTACAAATTGTTAAGGTTTAAAAATGTTTATAGAATGATATTATTTAATTCGCCTTGGGATTGACCATTAAAAGATTCGTAAGGGTCATCGTAAAAATGTAATCGACAACCACTATTTTTTTTATTACGTGATCGTTTAATTAAAGTCGGGACCTTTTCAGGTAAAATTTAGTACGAAAGATTTCCATTGGTGAAAATTAGCGTATTAACGGTTTCATTGAAATTTTATAAAAAATTTGGATTACAACTTTTTATGTAAGAATTGATGATCATTTATTGGATAGTAGTTATCTAAGAATTGATAATCATTAATTAGTTAGTCTAAAACGTCTCCGCCATTTTTTTCTGAAATTACAAATACCCCATTTATTTATTTTCTTTTTAACTTTATTAAACTAAATATGTACTATTTTGGTTGACAACTTACTGGTATGTTTCTGGTAAAACCATAATCCCGTCACTGTAAAATTTCTGTGCTCTTTAGGGGAAAAACTGTTCTGCAGTAAACGACACAAATGACAGTCTGATGGTGTAAAATCAGGACTATACGGTGGAGGCATTACAACTTCCCAACGTAGCTTTCTCTAACCTAGGTGCTTGTCTTGCACCACTATTTGCATGATTATATCGGCTTTTTCAGTGATTGGTCGTGCAGAGCAAGGTGCATTTTTGACATCGACATTTCGAGAATGAAATCGAGCGAGCCTTACATCGAGCGAACCACATACATTTTTTTAGCAGCCTGCGTAGTCTTTGTTTTTTTTAAATAGAATTTTAAAATGTATCTAATTTCTTCTATAATTTCATTCAATTTTTACACGGAATAGCTTTTCACGGAATAAACAAATGTCAAATTTTTTTGTATAATGATTTAGGAAATGTCACCTTTAAAACGACATATCAAAAATGACTTGTCAGCCTTTAAACAACATAACTGACACCTAATGTAAAAACGGCGGAAATTTTTTTCACCATCAATATTTTTAATCAGTACTCATTTAAGACGCAAAATAATTTTAGAGATAATTATTTAATTTACTAACAACCAAAAGCTTTAATGTATTATATATGTAAACTAGAAACAAGTTATTCACCATATAAAATCTTATATTTCAAGCGTAGACAGTTGGACAGGGACGGAATCTACAACTGTATATAATTCACAATGTTTCTTAGCAATTATGTTGCACGTCCGCCAAAACAAAACAGGGCTCTTAATTAAATACCCGGGTAGGATGATCTTAAAGAAATGTGTTAATCAAATTAAAAAAATATTGGGTCTGGTAGAATTCGTGTAGCTCCCGAAATGGCCTTAAAGGTTGTTATTTATTTGGCAATTCTTGATAATATTGGAAAGCAATTAAATGGTGTACATGGAGTCGAGGAAGATATAGACAATAACAGCAATCACGATAAGGGGCTAAATAGAGAATGCGAAGAGGGAGACCGACTGATAAGAACGCTGCGCCAACAAACAAGAGCTGGTTATAAAATACAAAATAATAAAATATCTTCATAAATAAATAGAATTAATTTATCAGAAGAACTACTCTAGGAATAAGTGAATATAGTATGTCAAAACTTCTAAGTATACAGTAACTATTATTCGTTCAGAAAAATTAGAGGAAACCTACTTAACGTATTTATTTTGTATTAATGGGTAAATGTATAAAAAAATTAAGTTCTGATTAGAGTTAAATTTTCCGTAAAAGATAATGGCCCTTAGTAATATAAAAAAAAAATCAACTTAGTTTTTAAAGTCAACCCTTAACAAATATATTACACCGAAATTTTCGTTTAGGGTTGACTGTAAAACCTAAGCTGGTAAACTTTTAAATAAAAGTTTTCTCTAATTTTAAAGTACATAATAGTTGCCCTATACTTATAATTAATTATTACGGGTACGGGTTTTTACTAATTTCTATAGTAGTTCTTTTGATAATTTAATTCTATTTATTTATGTAAATAATTTGGTACTCATTTTGTGACAATTCAGTAAAAAAACTTGAATCTACTAATCAGCTAATTTTGTTGTCCCGCGTCTTTACCTATTGGTCTACATCTGTGTCTTTTCCACCAAATCCTAGACGTGACAGGTGCTGTTGTTTGCACCCCCCTCTTAACCTTCATTTAAATGCTCTCCATTAATCGACAGAACTGCGCATCACAGCCATGATATTTTTTTCAAGAGCCACATGAGAATTGACACTTCAGGCAAGCCACTTTGATACCCAAGATCACCTGAGTAGCGAAAAAGATTAATACACCCCACCTCTACTGTCGCTATTTTCAACCAAAATGTAGACCGCTACAAACTTACTTTTTCATCGTTAATTCTCAAAAGTTGTTTACTTTTGGTAGGACGCCGCGAAATAGGCACTCACGAAAGTTTTTCATTTTTTGTTTATTAATAATTCTGGCCATTCTAATAAAGTCTCCTGGTATCCAATCTAGTAAATCAAGTATACTAGGAAGAAGAACAAGGATTTCCTTTCTTTCTGCACAGTGTTTTAGTTGTCTATTGGAAGATCTTAAGTGTTTGCTACTAAAAAAAACAGTTACTTAAAACTTCAAGTGAACCGAGAATCAAGAAAATACACAAATTTTACAAACTGGAAAAACCGAAGTAAAAGCACTTATTTGGTTTTATTAACTCTACCCATTTTATTTCTTAAAGAATTATGGTGACGGTCAGTTATGTAGACTGAACTACAGTATATTTCGCAAGAACATATCTCAAAGAAAACAACAAAAACACAAAAATATACTAATTGATATTTATTTCTCAGAATAGACATTAAAACAAATTTTGCAAATACTTTAGTATGTAGTTCAGTTGCGCTTTTTTGTTTTTTAAAAACTGACATCTCCTAGTGGAACTTTCACTTAATTTGGCCGCATATTCTGGAGTAGGGTATTTTCGAATGTTTTTGAGAATGCAAACAATCTGCTGTGTATTTATTATTATATTTCCTCTAAGCCTTGCCTTCAAAAGGCCCCAGTTTCGTTTGCCCAAATTAGCTTTTTCCCGATGTGCCAATCTTTCAACAAAGGTTTATACTACGTGTACCTATTTTTAATGTCGAATTCTCCAAGCCTTCGTCGAGTTGTGTTGATTGACACTTCAACACCGTTCGCACATAGTTTTTGTGTTGCATGTGTTTGGCATAAGATCACGTCTGCGAGTATGTTTCCTGAAAATTGTACCCAAAACGGAAATAAGGACAGTATATTTCATATAGTCCAAGAAGGGGTATCCGGCAATCTCGAAAATATTAGTATTCATGAAAACACAGACTTCAGAGAATAATATTTTTAAGAGAATTAATATTTTTTATTTTTCTATTCCAGAACTTCATCTAAAAATCATTTTAGTTTGATCGGGTATGGCGAGATTCACCATAATCAGTTCAAATGTAGCCAACAAGATCCGTCTTTATGTCAGAGTAAAATCCAAAAAATGAATCGAAAAAACTATAAACTTTAAGAAAATATTTACTGAACTATTTTCATATAGTTTGCATTATTTTTTGGATTCACAGGCTTCTCTCTCTAACATTTGGAACCTATTGGTAATAAATAAATTCTTGAGATATAAAATGAAAAGAATGAACGAGTTGGGTACGAATGCCCGTTTTTATTTCTCGTTTTCTAAAGTCCAATTTCAAAATAAAGATTTTTAAAATCTCGCGTCGCACAAGTCGTGTTTAAATTCTGGAAAAGATAAAATTTAACTTCAAAAAAACACTAAAATAATAAATTTAATTCAAAACAATTAAAAAGTGGTAAAAAACATAAAATTCAGTATTTAATAAAAACCTTGCCAGTGGCCCTATTCTGGTAATTCCCGGCGAATGGGGAATTTTTTTCCTTTTTACAGCAGTTATTCCCCAAATAAATTTTGTTAACTCTTTTTTTCCCCATTTCCGAAAGTGCATTCTGTCAATTGGTGAATAAATATACAGGGAAATAAATTTAGTTTTATACGTGTTCGTCGTGGAATCACATTAAATATTAAAATGAGTAAAGATCTGCGAAGAACCCTTCATTATGTTGATGATGATAATGATGGCCTTAATCAGGTTAATCTTAATACCATAAATATAAAAATATCAATATATATTATTTATTATTATACTATCTTTAAAATTATTGGGTATTTTAACCCTTACAGACAATATTAATATGATTAATTATTAATATTAACTGGAGATAGACAAACATTCTCGTTAAAGGTATGGAAGAACAAACGTCAAAACTGCTGTAATTGGGAATAATTTTTTCCTAATAAATTTTTTTCCCCAAACACCAGAATACACTTTGGGGAAAAGGTAATAAAACTGCAATGAAATTTAAAATCTCTATTCCCCAAGGAATTATCAGAATAGGGCCACAGATATTGAAAATGTTGGATTAGATAATTGGTTTGAAACTTTGGACCAAATTTCACTCAAAATCTTATTTTAGTTGAAATCACAAGAGAATTTTTTATGATGGTAAAATGCAGTTTATTTTGTTCCAAAAATATTATAATAAATATGGGCGAAACTAACAAAAAATATTTTTTGGATTTTGTCCCATTTAAACTTTTTATATTTGGGTTCTGTCGATAACGATTTTGTCCTATTTACCTTTCCGCCTCTGGATTCTTAAAATAATTTGAATTTTGTACCTTTTGGATTTGTTTTTGAATTTCTGGTTACACCTGTCGAATTTTATTATAATCAGTTGAACTATCTAAGTTCCATTCATCATAATTTACGATTTCCAGAGCTTTATCTTAACATAATTTGAGAAGCCCATTTCCATCGTAGATACATACATCTACACAAAGAAGTTCATCCTAAACAGTTATAAAAAGCCAAACATCCTAAACAGTTATAAAAATCCAAATTCCACCCTAAGGATATATTCCAGAATATCAGCTTACTATTATATTTTATAACCCCATTTCCATCGGACATTAATAAATCGGTTAAGGAAAAACCGGTCGAAATCGGTTAAGGAAAAACCGGTTAAGTTCGGTCCTAATTGGCCAAATTTAAACTTAATTAAGAATTTAGAAATAGGTTTAATTAAAATTTGATCCTTATTCCAGAATTATATCGAAAATTCATTTTAGCATCCCGCCAAACATTTTTTTTTTGTAAAATCAAATTTTTATCTTTACAAGGAAATGTGACGAAAACTAAATTGTTTTCATTATTTTCATTCAATTCAAGACGTATAGTGTTTTCCATGACCTGCATGGTGGTTGGTTTTGTTTTAACGTAAAATTTAGTAACGCCTTTAAATTCCCCTTTTAATTTTTGCTTATAGAAATTACGAAAGATAGAAAGAGGCATTCGGAAATATTAGAAATTTATATGATTGTTTCGTTGAGCTCGAAATTGAAATCGAGGAAAACTCGATTTTATTTTTAGTGGACATTTGTCGTTCATACAAATTATTCCTCTAATAGTATTATACTCAGTGGTTTTACTTCAAACAAAAAGATTTTCATCATTCGCTGTTATGATGATGCAATCTTTCAACTAGAACGTGATTTAAGTCTCGTGCTGTAATTTTTGCAGTCTATTCGTTAATGAGTGTTATTTTGAGTGTACGAGTGTCGTGAACAAGCGATAAATAGCCAGAAATCGGAAATTGTTCCTTGATGTATGAATGTGAATAGTTCAATTCGTGGTTTATATTGTATATTGGTCCCGCACGAGTTTAGGCCAATTTCCTATTTCTTCGGATGTTGTTTTATTCACATTATGACTGTGTCCGAAACCTGTGATAAATATTTTTTAGTACACATTTTTGAAATTTATTTGAAAAAACCGCATACACCCAAATTATCACGGTCTTTTGCTATGATAATTTTTTACACAAACAGAATAATTGTACGGTCGACATTTAACATGGTCGCCTTAGCATTTTATATCATCAAAATTAAATGTCAACTAGTCAATACGATAACATAATATATCGTTTGCAGCAACATAAAAATAGCAACATAATAATTTTCAACTGCAGAAGTTTGCCGACAGTTATTTTCTTCTAGTTTATGTCAACCAAAGATTCTTATTTATATGGCATATTGATCTAGGGAGTAAATTTGAGTACTACCACTATCGCCTGACAGATTATTGAAGCTATTAAAGAATTAATTGGTCGATTGAATTAAAACTTTGAATCGTATGCACCACATCATTAACGATTTATTTTAATCCGTAAAAGAGTTGCCTCCAATATTTTTTATTTTGCCTTGCAATTCTGATTTGAGAATACCCATGACCTTCCCGTTTCCTGTATATAAACCTAGCTATCGTAATATTTTTTCCAAATGTTTGGGGAGAATTATTACACCATCATCCTGTTATACTACGTCCTAACAAATATAGGCCTACGCTACAGTATATATATTAGACGAAAGCCACAATTCGGGCAGCGTAATAAAAATTTGTGAATGTAGGGGAATATTTTTAAAAAATTTGTACTAAAAAATATTTATCACAGGTCACAGTCTATATTCACTTATTTTGACACTCAGACCTATTTTCAAAAATTGTATCTTTATTTTCCGACTATCCCTCTGGAGCCAGCATTTCTTTCTCGACTAATTCCAAATAGTTCAGTAATCGCCAAAATGGCGTTATAATCCCTAGAAGCCACCGAAGGTATCAATTAACGAGCATCGGTTGGCCTACAACCGTGGATATAGCTTACCTAGGCCGAAACTAGAATAAACTGTATTAGTCGAAAGTCAGGCGTAGTTCGTCGAAGTCATACAAGATATTAATTAACAAATACCGTTTAATAGAAGCTTTGGATACAGCTTACCTACAGCCAAACCTAACAAAAATTGTAACTTGCTAAAGAGCTAATAAGCTAGTTAAAATATATTTGTATTACCGTATTTAACTATATGTAGCAAATCATTTTCTTCTCAAATAATGTTAAAAGTTATGGTTTGTGAATATTTTTTATTTGAATTTGCACGCATAATTTGTACCTACATACGTAAATTGACGCCGGTTTTTAAATAAAAAAATGAAAATCTGAATCTGACAGTTGCTTCAGTTTTTTTCGTTTCAAAAATTTCAATATTTACCCTGATGAATATCTGCTAATAAATCCTTTTTCTGACATGTCCATATATAAATTGAGCTGATTGAACTGCTCCAATTACTCGATGCCTACACAATGATGTGTTGACAAATAAGACAACAAAGGGAAAAAAAGTATTTTTACCAACTACTTATAAGTGTTCTAAAATCAAAAACTATATTTACGGTTGTAAGTTGAACCTAAACCCCACAAATTTTTAACAATTTTCATCAGAAATTGATTTTCAGCTCATTACCCAATAACCACTTATTTTTTTTTTTTAGTTCAAATAAATGTTGTTGAGTTTACATATTTGTATGTATGTACATATGTATGTGTTTAAACTTTTAAACACACTCATAAAACTATTTTGTACAATTATTTGCATTTTGGATATTTAACCACCCAAAAACAATCGAAAAGTACTAACCACAAAATCCTTTTCTGTTTTTCAAAATTTTTTGTTAATTTTCTAAACATTTTTTTTTTTTTTTTTGTTTTGCAATATTAAATAATTATGTATTTAAAAGTATTATTGTAAATAAACATACAAAACTATTGAAAAAAGCTATACAAAGGAAAATAAATAATTAAATAAATATTAAGTAAATGAATAAATAATAAATTAAATATTTGAATTACTATTATGTATAAATATAGACGAGAGTTCCAGAAATCTTAAATAAACATTCAAATTCACACATCTTTCTATTTTCTGGTGAATATGTTGTGACTTTGTGAGCATGTGTGTTGTCTGCCTGAATTTGCCCCCAAATATAGAGAAAGAAAAAAAATAACAAAAAAAGGGAAATATTCTATTAGGGTTGCCATATTTAGAAAATGTGGTTTTTGTTTCGGAGATAATTTTGTTGTTGTTCCTTTTGCTTTGGGTTAATGTAATTTTTTTCGTTTAACCCTTAAATTGGTAATAGTTTTATATTTTTTTTTTTTTAGAAAAACCAAAATCTGTTTAAAATGTGGAAGATGATTTTTAAGCTTTATAATAACAAAATATTGTTTTTAATTTCATTTAAACAGGGTACAACTGGAGCGTATTTCTCAATTCGAAAATGGACAAATTTAAATGACAAAACAACATAGAAATCCTGAGTGGGTGTTAGAAACGCCTGTAGAATAAATAACACAGTTATATTTTGCCCGTCACGAACAAGTTGCTTAATATTGAAATCTAACTCAATTGAAAATCCATCAACCTATCTCTAAAATATCCAAACAGTTAGACATTTTCTGACACTTTGTCTCTGTTTCTGTCCACCCTATTAAAATTGGGTCCACCACTGTCTTATCTAATAACACCGCTAAGTCTTTGCGTGTTGCCAGCCTAACTCAATTAGCTTCCGACCTGAACTTTTCATCCTTTGACAAGATGTCGACTATATGTGGATCATATTAATAAGAAGAAACAATTGAAGATTTACGACCATAACTTCAGGATCCAAGATGATAAACCCTTGGTAGCTTTTTCGTCGTACGGCGCTCGGTGTACCTGGGCACCGATACTCCAGGGTCTTAAACTATAGTTGTTCCATCTTTTATAACTCTAAGGTAATTTGATTCAGAAGTCGCAAGTTTTTCCCACTTCTGCACAATTAGTTGAAACAAAATTCTAAAACATTATTTTGTGTTATAATGGTATACCTTTTACCTTTTCCTATTTTCTTTTTGTCTTCGCTATTTTACATCATCCTCTTGAGTGACTCAACATTTTACAGTCCGGCTTTTTTAAACCTTTTCTGGGTGAGCACCGAGAGGGAAAACATAAGTTGTTGCATCGTTGCATCACCTTACGCATTTTGTTTGTTTTGTATATTGAAACAGAGATGGTGGTATGAATGTAAAAGAGGCAGTAGGCGCTGTAAAAATATATTTTTTGTTGGATTAGATTTTGTTTTAAAAAAGTGTAACACTCACAGTGGCCTTTACAAAAAATAAAAAACAAAATTGATATGATGTGTTTGGTGGTCATGCCCTTATAGCGGTCATGTAGTGGTCGTACCGTGGGGGCCAATTGGTTTGTTATGCTGTATTATTATTATTGTTATTGTACTTGCTAGGAAATACTTATCTTGTTTTTATTATTACGATCGATTTAGTTGCGTCAAAAATGATTGACAGATAATTTTGTTTGTGTATATACAGTAGCCCTAACTTATTAAAATATTATTTGGGTTAGTTAGCTATTTATCAAGAGGTGTCACCATAAAAAAATACACTTTTTATGTTTTTGCCATGTTAATCAAAGTTCGAATCTCTGAAACGAATTCACTTTATTACTTAATACAATTTTTATGTCTCACTAATTTGCTTTTTAAATCACTTTTTGATGTTTACACTATCGCTTTCCAAATACTAATGACGCAATTCGATCTCGTTCGCTCCTTATCCCTTGATACTCAAACCAAAACTTTTCCAGTAAACATGACTTTTCCAGTAAGAATAGTCTAGAAATATTTAGAACAGTTTTATCATAGAAAATTCCATTTTAGTTCAGTAAACTTTGTTCTATTAAATAAATTATTCTATTATACCCTAGGTGTCACCGTAACAATATTTCTATGAGCAGGTACCACCCAAGTTTTAAATGATTTGATGACTTGCAATTTCATAATTTTCATGTTTGTTTGGTTCCATCTTCTTCATTCCGCCTCCTTTGACTCACTGGGGTGTATCCCTGGCAGTAAACAAATTTTATTGATTGGTCGCTTGCACGTACCCTTGGCCATTTGAATCGTCACAACTCTGACTAAATTATTAGAATACGGATGTACATAAATAATTTTTGGTAGTGAACATCTAGCTAGAAGTGTGTGTTTATGCTTCAGTATAACGATGTTATTGATCTATTGCCGTGCTTCGAAGTGCTTGTCAGAAATTTTGTGGTATCTTCTGAAGCCTCTGCCATCGAGGAACCCTGTTAATTTTGATATCTTTTAGGTTTGGTTCGGGTGCCAATGCCAGTTCTTTTAGCTTCTTTATAACCGATGACACTTACATGTGGATGATAACCTTCTACAACAATGGCTCTTGCTCTAAATATTTGAAGTTGTTGCTTTATACAATATAGACCAATAATTGGGATGGTTCAGCATGTAGCAGGTTAATGTGTAGGTAGGTAAACATTTCCTCGATTGTCGGGTTAAGCAGGTCTATCTCTGGTCTAAACCGTTGTAATTGGATTAATCAGAAGAACTATCTACCAGTCCGCACCCATTGATGAAATCAATTGAAATCATTCCGATCTTGGATTGGTTTATGCTTTTGTTTATATAAGGCCTCAACCAACGGATTCTTACCAGAACGGCAATATAATTAACTGATTTGCAAAATCACTGCACTCTGAGGCATTACACATCACAGAAACTGGATTTTCCAAATTCTTATCTTCAGATGAATTTAATTCGTCAGCATCTGCTTTCAAATAAATTGGATCAAGCTGCAAAAATGGTGATTCTCCCCGCCACAAATCCTAATCCTTTAACTATCCTGACCCCATACCTCTGACTGTCAAAATTAGACTGCTTCGGTTAGATATATATGTCGGCCAGGTATTTGGTTACTTAGAAAGCCAATTTAGTGCTATATGGTCGAATCGCAGTATAGGAATATTTTTGGTATTAGAAAATTAGTAGCTGCGCATAATTCCTGTTTCAGAGTGCTGATGGTTTTGGTCGGTGCAGCCTTGGTTTTGGTTGGTGCAACCTTGGTTTTGGTTGGTGCAACCTTGGTTTTCGCAGTAATGACATTAACGCATCATACTCTTCCTTTAATGCCTCCATGATTTCGAAGATTTATTCTACACTAAGCATTTTGATACAATAATGTCTTTAAGAATTTTCAGGTTATTCCGAAATGCCGACCGTACCACCATATGTCTATTGGATATCTCATCATCCCAGGTCAGCTTTTGTAAGTGCAACCAACCAGCGGGATCAAAAATCCTTGAGGCCTCAACAATCCATTAATATCTTCATTAAAATAAGAGACATGTGCGGTAACGTCTGTTGACTTCGAACTAGTGGGAAGTAATTCAGTGGCAATTTTTTCGGAATTTAAATGAACCAACGTATTGTGTTTTTTGTTGCAAATATGACATGTCCGTTAACTTTTGGAAGTACTTTGGTTGGATGCTTCTAAATTTTAAAATGAATTGGTTAAATGTACCTCTATCACTACAAAAAATTAATTTAGTGATGGCGTCATTCTTGTCATTACAGTTGCTTGGAAATCCAGTTACCAACAAATCTCGTTGCAAAATTGTTTGGTTTAGATAATTTACGTTGGACTGAAGGTTGGCCACATTTGGATTATTAACTTGGATATTTTCTTCCGATACCTCTATCGTACTTATACCTCACCAAATTTTCAACACGGTTTTTTGGGATAACCCGCATAATCAAAGGCCTAGTGTAATTAATAATAGAATCTTCCTTCAAAGCTCTTTCACAAACGTAAAGTTCTCATTTTATGCGTCCAATTAGCCAAACCATCATATCACCAAATAAAATAAAAAACCTCGAAATAATACTAGACAATAAAAGTATATATCCATAATACCATACCATCTCAAGTATAAACGAGAACCATAAACCCAATAAAATAATTCGAGACAGTCAAATTAATAACACTTCAGTGCTATTACAAAATATACACACAAAAAAAAATAAAAATCGGGAAAACTGGAAAAACAGAAAAGTAGAATATTCTGTAATTATAAAAAATATATAATTCTTAACAAACAGAAGAAAACTTACTCAAGAGAACGTAATTTTCGTATTATTTATTGTAAATCATCCGCAAAGCACAAGAACGAGAGTAGAAAAACAAAAAGGAAAAACCGAAAATTCAATCATACTTTCCTTTCAACATGAATTTAATTTACAACAAAAAGAAAGAAGATTCATCTATCCTCCACGATATAATATACGATACGAAGCCAAAAATCTGCTTTGGTACGAAAACTCTTAAATTTTGTCACAAGTTATAATATTATGCTAAGAAAGAATCTTTTCTTAACATTTTTTTATTTTGTCTGTGTTATTTGATTAAAAATAAAATTGAAACTCCCAATTTTCGTCCTTTTTTTCGTTTTTTGTTGTGCGCCATGTCCTTAAGGAGAAACAAACTTTTCTTTATAATTTGAATTTTTTCTTGATTTTTCTTCTTGTTGCTTGACAAACAAAAATATTTGAATTTACCTTTACAAATGTTATGAATGTTAGCTCTCATCTTTTAAAATAGTAGACAAATATTAAGATGAATAAGCGTCGTTGTCGATTTTTGTGATCGCTTACATTTTTCTATTCCATTAACGTGGACGTATTATCTAGAATCAACAAATAATTCCCAATATGAAATTGGTTCGATAAATAACTAAGCCACTTAAAAACCACTTAAAGTGTACATTCGACTTTACAGCGTGTTCCAATATTAATTGAAAAATTATCAAGTAAAATAAATAAAAAAAAATCGCTCTATCATGTTCACAAATATTTGTTATGATTTTTCCGTAAAGATATGTTAGTTCAGCATCATAGATATGTAGCAGGAAACGAGCCAGACTAAAACTGTTTGCCTTTGAATAAAAGCAATTTAATCAAAATAAATAATAACGAATTTATTTCTCATTTTTACAAAGTATATCAATATGTAAAGAGATATTTTGGTATCTAATTCTAAATAAGATATTTTAACAAGAATTTTTTGCACAAACTAGTCTTATATATGATGGCACTGACAACAACAATTTTAATATTCACCCGCACGTTTTTTCCATCGAAACACTCAGTTTATATGGGAAACAATTTTTTTTGATGCCCCATCTTCGCTTATACATTTTTATTTTATTATTATGATTACGACGACGACTATCACTATTTTGGTATACATATAGTGTGAACGTGATTTGGCTGCAAAAATATTTGAAAAATTTCATGTATTTTCCAACTCTCGTGATCGGCGTCGAACAAAATCTATATCAAAGAATAAATATGTATAATTTGTCCAGTTATTTATTTGATTTTAATTGAAGATTTGGAGGTTTATGATGGAAGGATATTTAAATGGAAATATTTCATACTTTGAATTATATGTAAGCTTGTTGGTGTTTGAAAAATTATTTATGCAGAACGCAGGCAAAAGAGATAACTAACTCTTGCTCTTTGAGTTCAGGAGTAAATACGAATTCTGCTAACAGACGAGGTTTACTTAACTGGCTAAACTCACAGTAAGGCTGTGGGGATTTCCAAAGCATATCTGGGGCTAGCACAACTGTAAGGGAAAGGATTTTGAGTGAGAAACAAAAATCGGAGACACACAAAAGTTAAAAGAGGAGGGTCTCTCCCTCGCCCTCTTAGGATAGAAAAATTTTTATTTAGCAAGCATCGGTGTGAACTATTACACAAATTGTAGAGCTGCACAAATTCATAAAAATTATAAGTGTAAATAACTAATAGAACCATGTATATGCCAATATTTTCATAAAGGGGAGAGGTCACGCTTTTCGAAAAACCAAATTGTTATTAAGCTAAAAGGGGTTGGTCGTGTTCGACAAATTTTTGCAAATTGTGAAAATGATTAAATTGGGCAAAAGTTAAGTTCCGAATACTGGATAATATCCACAAGATTATCGGAAATGGCCATAGTGTAGCAGTAGTAATTTCTTGGACTTGTACCAATTATTATTGGTTTTATTAAAATTCTTTATTTTAAAGTAAACCATAATAATTTTAACTGGCTCTGTACGTGGAGGTTTTGGTTGATGATTTCCCACGTCGCTCATTCGACGGAAAAACAAAAACTAATTCCCAAATCACCAGTTATAGCAGAGCCTTCTAGAGTATAGAGCCATAATCTTAATGACGTAATTTTTAGAAGCTTTTTTAGTGGTACAACTTTTCACTGATTTCAATAGAAATCCATAGTAAAAATGGTATTTTTTAGCTTCAAGTTTTTCAATGAAAAAAGCAAAAATATTATAAAATGTTTATATAAAAGTTTTCTACATATCTTTAAGAACAATACAATGTACAAGAAAGCCATATTGGTATTAAGTAAATATTAATTGTAGAAATATTAAAATTAAATTATTTCTAAAATATTTTTATCGAACTTTTATTTTGAAAAATACATCAAAATTGGCTCTGACAAATTAAAATAATACTTGCTAAATTTATCTTTAGTTTTACTAGTGTATGTCAGATGTCTAAGATGATTAGGATTAGAGAAAAATACGAAAAAAATTATTTAATCACAAAATTGTCACACGTTCTTAACATTTTGTGAATTTGTTTTGCATTTCCTACAATTTTTGAACTTGAAATTTCCCCAGGTGGTAATTTTTGGTACGGTTTTTCCAAATTTTTACGGCCATCACTGCCATCTGTGTAATGTATATTGGCTTAATGACCAAAAGAATCGTAGTAAGCTTTTATTTTAATTTGACCAGAATGCTGTTGTTATGAATTTTTTTAGTATTTTGGTTTAAATAAATCAATTATTACAAGAAAATGAAAACGATTTTCTTAAACGATATTCATATATGTTGAAATTCAAACATTTATGACAGTATTTCAGAAATCATAATTAAGAATTTGTAACGTTTTCATTTAAAAATTTGTCTTTGGAAAAAAGTGATTTCCCATATGTTTTGTGTGTTTTACTATGAAAAGTTCCGTTTTTTCCTCGTTTCTAAGAGGGAGTTGGCTTTGATATTCTCGTCACTTGGACGTCGATTTATTTTAATTTTTTTTTTTGTAAAATATTCTTTTTTTCGAAATTAATTTAATTATTAATCAAATAAAAAATTACTCACGATACGAAACGGCTTACCCGCGCGAAGCTTTGTTTGGAAAACAGAAAGCCATTAAGAATCAAAATTAATTTGGGGAAAGCAATTTATAAATTGTGATGCTCCGGCCACTGTAAGCAGAATTTCCAAAAGCTGTTGGATATACCAAATCAACATTAAACATATTTCCAAATGCTTCTAGCAATGATCCTAGTGAAGGGTCTTGGGTAATTTGAAGAGGTGTGCTGCGGTCTTAACATTAAAAGCCATAATACCATAAGAAACGAGCCGTTTTATTATTATTCGATTATTCCAAAGTTTTGGTATGCTCTGTTGTGAATGAGCTAAAGCGCAAAATGGTGTGTACTAAAAGATTTCTAAATTTTTAAGTGTAACTAAATAAATAAACAAATACTAAATACAAATTTCTAATTCCCTTATAAAAGCTCAGATTTTTTGATTATGGCTCTTTAAAATACAGGGTGCTCTGGTTATAGGCCTATATTTTCATAAAGTGGACCGAAACTTTCCGAAACAATTTTTGTTTTCCATATAAAAAGGTTTGTGCATGTTTGGAAGACAAATTATTCGATAACGGTGCGACTGACCTCTTCTGAAATTAATATAATCGATGAGAATTACTTCAAAATTATCACCAAGATTCAAGCGTCCATTCATTTTGACAAATACATTAAAGTTGGCTCTGACGAAATAAAATAGTTCCAGAGCACCCTGTATTTTATAGAGCCATAATCAAAAAATCTGAGCTTTTATAAGGGAATAAGAAACGAGGAAAACACGAAACTTTTCATAGTAAAACACAAAAAACATATGGGAAATCACTTTTTTTCCTAAGACAAATTTTTAAATGAAGTTACAAATTCTTAATTATGATTTCTGAAATACTGTCATAAATGTTTGAATTTCAACATATATGAATATCGTTTAAGAAAATCGTTTTCATTTTCTTGTAATAATTGATTTATTTAAACCAAAATATTAAAAAAAATTCATAACAACAGCATTCTGGTCAAATTGAAATAAAAGCTTACTACGATTAGTTTGGTCATTAAGTCAATATACATTACATAGATGGCAGTGATGGCCGTAAAAATTTGGAAAAATTGTACCAAAAATTACCACCTGGGGAAATTTCAAGTTCAAAAATTGTAGAAAAAGCAAAACAAATTCACAAAATATAGGAACGTGTGATAATTTTGCGATTAAATAATTTTTTTTCGTATTTTTCTGTGACCATTTTAGACATCTTACGTACACTAGTAAAACTAAAGATAAATTTAGCAAGTATTATTTAAATTTGTCAGAGCCAACTTTGATGTATTTTTCAAAATAAAAGTTCGATAAAAATATTTTAGAAATAATTTAATTTTAATATTTTTGCAATTAATATTTACTTAATACCAATATAGCCTTCTTGTATATTGTTGTTAAAGATATGTAGAAAACTTTTATATGAACATTTTATGACATTTTTGCTTTTTTCATTGAAAAACTTGAAGCTAAAAAACACCATTTTTACTATGGATTCCTATTGAAATCAGTGAAAAGTTATACAACTAAAAAAGCTTCTAAAAACTACGTCATTACGATTATGGCTCTATACTCTAGAAGGCTCTGATAGTTCTTGCTAAATTTATTGTTAGTTTGTCTAGTGTACATCAGATGTCTATAATTGTTTACAGAAAAATACTGTTACGTTTTTGCCTTATCAATCAAGGTTCGTATCACTGGATTGTGAATAAAACAGAATCAATTCAATTTATCACCAACGAATTTGTTTATATCACACAAAAATTATAAGAACACTATTTACTAACGATAATCCACAAAATCACTTTAAATAATTTTCACACAATTTTACTGTTCACTTATAATTTTTATTTCGCACTACAACACTTTTTAAATCACTTTTTAATTACATTTTAATCTTTACTCTATCGCTTACCAAATACTAATAATCCAATTCGATCTCCTTCGCCTTTTTATATACACAAACCAAACTTCTCGAAAGTTCATGACTTTTCCAGTTAGAACAGTGTAGAACAATTTTATCATGGAAAATTCCATTTTAGTACAGTTTAACATTGAGCTATTAATTTAACTTATTCTATCGCACGCTAGGTGTCACCGTTACAATACGAAAAAAATAATAATGTGACGGTGACACCTAGCGTGTAATAGAATAAGTTAAACTAATAGCTCAATGTTTTACTGTACTAAATGGAATTTTCCATGATAAAACAGTTCTAAATGTTTCTACACTATTCTAACTAGAAAAGTCATGAACTTTCGAGAAGTTTGGTTTGCGTATATAAAAAGGCGAACAAGATCGAATTGGATTATTAGTATTTGGAACGCGATAGAGTAAAGATTAAAAGAAATTAAAAAGTGTTTTAGTGTAAAATAAAAATTAAAAGTGATCAGTAAAATTTGAGAATAATTTATATAAAGTGATTTTGAGAATTTTTATTGATAAACTGTCTTGTAATAATTCTTGTGTTAAATAAATAAATTCGTTGGAGATAAATTAAATTGATTTTGTATTATTCAAAATCTAGTGATACGAACCTTGAGTGACAAGGCAAAAACGTAACAATAATAATTGACGAATGGAACGGTGTGCTCCAGCGGACAATAGTGAAATATGTGATGGCTGTAACAAAAATTTGCTACATGAAGTTATATGGAAAAAGTGTCTATTTAAATTACATTTTTATTTATGAAAATAGTAATGATTGCACAGTTGAATTAATCCAATATGTAGTTTGAAGTGTGATTTTTGTAAATCTGATTCATTTTTAATATTCTTACCATTTTAAATATCAGAAAATTTTGCTTAAAAATTACAGAAATTTATTGTTAAGCTCACTATAAATATAGTATGTGTGGGTCACTAAACGTTTTTGGAGCTTTATTAGACCACAGTTACCACGCTTTGATTTATTAATACAATCTAAAATTTAATATTTTTTAAACATTTATGTTTTTAGTAACCCAGTAGCTTATTTTGAAATTTCTGCAATATTTAAGTACACGTTTCTAATATTTAAAATGAAAAGAATGTCCCAAATCAATCAGATATACAAAAATCACACTTCAAACTACATATTGTATTACTTCAATTTTCCAATCATTACAATTTTCACAAATGAAAATTAATAATTTAATCTATTTACATGAGCTAGGGCTTTTCTTCGTTTTGGAGTCAAAGGCGTCCGTGAAGTTAGAATATGCTGTGAGGAAGTTTTCAAACTTTCAAGAATTAATGTCCAAAGTGGAATATGTCCGTATTCTGAGAGATGTTTTTCATGGACTTCTTGAAGAGTATCTTGATATTGAGATGCTATTTTTTTATCTTTGAGTAAAGAAAGATTTAGGGTTCGGAAATTATAGGTGAAAGATGGTAGGGATTTTTTGGATTTTTTGGAATTGGTGGAAGGGGCTATGGTTGTAAGGTGTCTTCTTTTACGGAGGGTAAAATGTAACCATATAGGGCGATGATCGCTTATGCTGGGGCGAAGAATATCAATTTGGACGGAATTTATTTAGATGTTGTAATTCTTCTCTCTAGTTAAAATATGATCTACTTGTGAGTGATGCCGTCCATCGGATCTTGTGATGTTTATTCGACGTCCTTTGGTAGTGTATACGTTTAGTTGTGCTAGATGGACAAGTTGGACTAAAGAGTATCCGTTGGCATTGGTTACTTGATGATATAAATTGTGACCAATGTATCTTTTGTCCCAGTTATCTTGACTTCCAATATGGGCGTTAAAATCACCGAGAATCACCACATCGCGGGTTTTTGGGCACCGATCAATTATTGAATATAGTGTTGTGAAAATTTTGGAGGATAATCGCCGATTGGATGGTGAGGTGTGTGGAGGGACATACACTGTGATGAAGAGAATTCTTCTGCCATCATGGATTCGGCCAAGTAAGGTGATTATTTCTATATAATAATATTTAATTCCAAGTGGTTTGAAGATGGAATTTTTTTGTACAAGAATTCTCACACCTCTTCGGGGGCTCTTTGGGTCTTTGGTAAGATACCAGATTTAGTTAGTAGTGGAACATACACCTGAACTCATGTTGGTCTCTTGGAGTCCACAGAGAGTGATATTGTGGTATTGTAAAAGAGTATCGATTGTGTCGCGCTTTTGGGCGTTGTTAATACCGCGGATATTCCAGGTACCAAAATAATAAGAGGAAGTAGTTATTGGTAAGGAGATAGAAGGTGACGGTGTGGCTTCAGTAATGGTGTAAGGATTACTGGATGTACGGAATACGCGTTGAACATAGAATTTGTGTGTGGGATCCTTGTGTAGATGCAGAGAGTGGTAAGGATTTTGTTATAGATATTAGACTATTGTAATGGGTTCCATTGTATAATAAATGAAATTCATGTATATAATTACCGCCATCCGGAATGAAAATTATTGGTTGCTGGGTGGTAGTATGATGAATAACTATTATAGCTGGGCTTATAGCTGATATGCATTCGGAACCACCCCAGTAGCCGTCCATTTCAAGGTTGGAAAGAAATCTGAAATGGTTTCATTGATTTATTAATATAAGATGGATTCAATTTTTGTTAATTTAGAGGTAATGGTGGTATTAAGAATGATGGTTACCTTTCTATACATTGGTTTTAGAATTGCACTGTAATCTGATTAGAGTCAGATAGGTGAAATGAATCCATTATAGTTGGTATATAATCTGGTAAGTGCTCTCTAATAAATTGAACTACCTCGGATCGGAGTTCATGATGTGAATTAATAGGATGCTGTGGTAATACGAGTCCCAATTAATGTATAACTGCATTAAAAAGACAGTTACCATCGGGGGGAATGACGTGCACTTGCATTTTATTTTATTGCAACAAAGATGTTGGCAGGAATTTTAGTTGAATTTCGTTTAAAGCGTTTTATATTTTCGAGTTGTTTTAGCTTACGATTAAATCAAAATGTGGTCGTAAATGTCAAATTATCATTACTTAAGGGGTGAATAAATATGGAGAGTAGGGATGGGTATGAAGGAAATTGGGTATCTTCTATTGAGAGTTTGTGTGCTATGGTAAGCCAATTCTGAAAAAATTCTTGATGAAATGAGTGTGAATGTTGAATAAGAATAGTTAACTTTGATTAAAAAGGATAAATGAGCTGGTAAGGGACTGTGTAATAGTTGAAAATGGGAAGGATGTGATGATATTCAATTTTTTTCGATTTCTCCTATTGAGAAATATTATGCAATACGTTTGCAATAAAAATACCACGGTTTCATTCTAAACACTCGAAGTGAGTCTTAAACAATTTTTATTTCTTAAAATTTCAATTACTGAAAGTGACTTCTCATTATCGTAACCCTATCGACGAATATCGTCTAATACCCTATCGACGAATAATGTTTCCCCTACGGAATAATTAAAGTTTGATCTTTACTATTTTTTTCGTAGAGAGCTTATTTTCCGAGATATTTGAGTGTATCAGGTTAAAAAACTCACCCGGTATGTTTTGTACTTCAAATTCAACCTTTCACAAATCTAGTTTTGAATAGAAAAGGTTTAATTTGATTTGAAAAAAGATGATTCTTATTTCCTCCGTTAGGAGCGCCTTTGTCTTATAGAAAGTGAATCAACGGATACCAGAGCCAAACCAGTCAGTTTCTATAATGAATTCGTTCGATTTATAATTTCCCATTTACCGAATCATTTTATTACCGGTAAACGCGGTAAATAAAAACTAAAATTACCGGTAAACCCGCTATATTTCCTTATATGTATTTAAAATAGTATTTTGGAATACTATTTTAAATACATATAAGGAAATTTAAAATTCCAAATTAAATTTGCAATTAGTGATGGTGTTTCTTGTTTTTGGTTGTTTTTGGCGAGTGCTCCAGTTTCATA
Organism: Tipula vernalis; assembly: GCA_958295665.1. NCBI lineage: Eukaryota > Metazoa > Arthropoda > Insecta > Diptera > Tipulidae > Tipula > Tipula vernalis. Next base: position 21,798,671 of record OY282558.1, on the reverse strand, counting down.
TTCCCTGGTCTCTGATTTCATGTTTTAATCACTTTTTAAAATTTCTCGAGACTATTGGAGTGTAGCATGGAAATGGAACGCGTGATGTTCAAGACTTAATTGGTGATTTGGTGTTTCGAAGCAGTCAGGTTAAAATTATTCGAGTATATTTGAGATTGTCAGGTGTATTTGTTAGTTCGATGATATTCGAGAATCTTAAATTATCCGATACTATTTGAAGGTTTCATTCATATTGCATATCGTTATGTTGAGCTTAGTTCTAACTTGTTTAGTAGCATTTTGCTTTGTAAAGGGTTTTCCAATAAGGACTTGACAACTTTTTTTTTTAAATAAAACGCAAACCATTTGAGATATCTCGAAAATTTTATTATTGGGTTAAAGTACAATCAAAACATTTATGTATGGAATTCGACATCGTTCATATATCCACCATGGGAATGGATACATAATGGATATCCATCCATCGTTCATATATCCATCCCAATTTTCGATGACTCGGCCACATATTTCAACAGAAACTGCCGCTATCTCTCGTTCCTCTAACGACGCCGGCTTTTTGGCATAGACCAATGATTTGACGTAGCCTCATAAAAAAAAATTGAGGTGTGGCCAACACACGACTTTCTTTTACGAATAGAGAATTTTGAGAAATTTTATTTTTTTCTTAATTTTTTTTTTTATTTTAATTTTTTATTTGTTTTTAATTTTTGGAAACATGTTGTATTATGTACTTTTTTGTAAACCTTATACTTTTTAAGATATTTGCAAAACAAATTTTCTGGACCAAGGGAGTGGCAACTTCCGGTTAGCCAATTTGGAGTAAAATTCACTGGGACCTCCCAATTTATCAAAAAAGCTTAAATCTGAAGTTTCAGTTCGATTGATTAAACCATATGGGCTGTAGAGAAGACACAGACAGACTGACAGACTGACAGTTTGACAGACTGACAGACAGACAGACAGACACCATTTCGAAACCCACTTTTTCGGACTCAAGGGCCCTCAAAACAAATAAATCTCTAAAAATCTCAAAGTCCTAAATTTTCATGATTACTATACTTTATTTTACTAGAGTAAAAGAAAATAAAAAACCCTAATCCATACGAATCGTTCGTTTAATAAAAGTTCTACGAAATTATTTTTTGGAAATCGCACTCAACAATGATGACAAAGGTTTCGCTAGCACATGGAATAGGTCCCTTAATTATCTAGTTAGAAAACACTAATCCATACGGAACGTTAGTTTAGTAAAAGTTCTGCAAAATTATTTTTTGGAAATCACACTCAACTCTGAAGGGCCAATATCGGCCATTGCCAACCATGATGACAAAGGTTTCGATAGCACATGGAATAGGTCCCATAACTCCCTAGTTAAAAATCCCTAATCCATACGAATCGTTCGTTTAGTAAAAGTTCAACAAAATTATTTTTTGGAAATCCCACTCAACCCCCAAGGGCCAATATCGGCCATTGCCAACAATGATGACAAAGGTTTCGCTAGCACATGGAATAGGTCCCTTAATTACCTAGTTAGAAAACCCTAATCCATAAGAATCGTTCTTTTAATAAACGTTCTGCAAAATTATTTTTTGAAAATCGCACTCAACCTTCAAGGGCCAATATCGGCCATTGCCAACAATGATGACAAAGGTTTCGCTAGCACGTGGAATAGGTCCCTTAATTACCTAGTTAGAAATCCCTAATCCATACGAATCGTTCGTTTAATAAAAGTTCTGCAAAATTATTTTGTGAAAATCGCACTCAACCTTCAAGGGCCAATATCGGCCATTACCAACAATGATGACAAAGGTTTCGCTAGCACATGGAATAGGTCCCTTAATTACCTAGTTAGAAAACCCTAATCCATACGGATCGTTCGTTTAGTAAAAGTTCTACGAAATTATATTTTGGAAATCGCACTCAACAATGATGACAAAGGTTTCGCTAGCACATGGAATCGGTCCCTTAACTCCCTAGTTAAAAATCCCTAATCCATACGAATCGTTCGTTTAGTAAAAGTTCTGCAAAATTATTTTTTGGAATTCGCACTCAACTCCCAAGGGCCAATATCGGCCATTGCCAACAATGATGACAAAGGTTTCGCTAGCACATGGAATAGGTCCCTTAATTACCTAGTTAAAATTGAGGTGTTGCCAACACACAACTTTCTTTTACGAACAGAGAATTTTGAGAAATTTTATTTTTTTCTTAATTTTTTTTTTAATTTTTAAATTTTTAAATTTTTTTTTTTAATTTTTTATTTTTATTTGTTTTTAATTTTTGGAAACATGTTGTATTATGTAGTTTTTTGTAAACCTTATACTTTTTAAGATATTTGCAAAACAAATTTTCTGGACCAAGGGAGTGGCCACTTCCGGTTAGCCGATTTGGAGTAAAGTTCACTGGGACCTCCCAATTTATCAAAAAAGCTTTAATCTGAAGTTTCAGTTCGATTGATTAAACCATATGGGCTATAGAGAAGACACAGATAGACTGACAGACTGACAGACTGACAGACTGACAGACTGACAGACTGACAGACTGACAGACTGACAGACTGACAGACTGACAGACTGACAGACTGACAGACTGACAGACTGACAGACTGACAGACTGACAGACTGACAGACTGACAGACTGACAGACTGACAGACTGACAGACTGACAGACTGACAGACAGACACCATTTCGAAACCCACTTTTTCGGACTCAGGGGATCTCAAAACAAATAAATCTCTAAAAATCTCAAGGTTCAAAATTTTCATGATTACTATACTTTATTTTACTAGAGTAAAAGAAAGTAAAAGTCTAGAGGTGTTAAATTACACGATCTAGGCGGCCAATCGACAGGACCATTTCTGGATATAACACGTTCATCGAATTTAGATTTCAATAAGTCGATTGTTAGACCCGCTGTGTGGCATGTCGCACCATCTTGTTGAAACCACATATCATTAATATCCAACGTATGAGAAGTTAGCACGAAATTTTCATCCCGAAAAGGCTTTTTTTTCTAAAATGTGTGTCTCAGCTAAAATTTGAGGAAATGTTCATTCCATCCAGAAAAAAATATTCAAAACACTTAACCAAACGGTATTCATCCCTAAAAATAATTATAAAGAAATAGATTAAGGTTTAAGAGCATTATAGTAGAATAAATATAAAAATCAAATATTTGATGATTCCTTTGGACACAAAATATGTACATTTAAATAAATAAACACTAAATACGCGATCAAATTTCAATTTCTAAATTTCTTGTGCCAATCTCAGAGATGTCCCCAAGAAATGATCTATGTTTTCCGACTTCTTAACACTTATGCAATTAGAAAAAACTACTCCCATTAAGAAATCATGGGGATTAATAGTGAAAATGACCCTCAACGTAAATGTATTATGAAACATAATACTTAGAATGAAATACGGCCAATTTCGAAATTTCTTGTGCAATCTCAGAGATGTCCCCAAGAAATGCTGCATGTTTTCCGACTTCTTAACACTTATGTAATTAGAAAAAACTACCCTCATTAAGAAATCATGGGAGAAGCTCATCATCCTCTTCAACTAGTGTCATATTCGTTGAATCGTCTTCACTGGAAGTATCCATTTTTGGACGCTCACAATTTTCTACCATCCTAAAAGAATTTAATTATATGAATTATATAAATAAATACGGAATAAGTTCTAAATGTCACTAAACCTACTTCATTGGTTTTAGGGAATCATTTAAAAATTCCATCATTGGGAAATATTCCCACTGAGACAAACATGTTTTCAACAAGTTTTTTTTTCTCACGCACGAACTTATCTCGCAGGTAGTTCCATTTCTTTTTTGCTGTAATAAATGTGGAAAATATATAAAAGAGCGTATAAGCTCATTAATTGTTAATGGCCATTGAATGTGTACGTAAACATACCGTCAATACTAAATATTTCGCTTAGATTTTTCCATATTCTCTCCTTTCTTTTACTATCCAAGTAAAATTTATTTTTCTTTTCATATAATTCTGGAAATTTTTTTATTTCCTCTAAAAAATCTTCGATGTTTAATTCCATTTTAGAATATAGTATACTGAAGTCTCACAAAAATATAAATAAATAATTAAAATTGTAATATGTATATTTATCACAAAATTAAATGTTTATCACAAAATTAACCTCACAATTGTGCGCGTGTTTGGTTACCTACTATGAAACAATGTAAACAATCAAATAACGGAGCGGATTCATTGTGACTAGAGAACGGAAGAGACGGAACGCGCGCCATTTAACAAAAACAGGACGGGACGGAACGGATGCATTGTGCCTGGGGCTTTAGTCCTTCTCCTCATTCATATGAATGTAATTTTGAAATATTTGATGCTTCTCTTAGGACGTTGGAGACCGGGAACGAGATTTTTCACGAATATATCTTCCAAATAAATTGCATAACATAAAACATAATGCCGAAAATCGCCGACAGTCTTTCGAAAATCGCCGGTTCCATAGAACATATTAGTAAAACATCAGCGGTCGACAATGTGTTAAAATTATAGTTGTTGCTGTTTCGTTTCGATATTGTTGCCGTCTTACTTTGGTAAATGTAATAGTAATTGGTATAAAAACATAAATGCGAATTATGCTCAAAATAAAAACATACAATCATTTTTTTTTTTTTATTTTTATCAATCAACATTAGGGGTAGTTTTTTCTAATTGCATAAGTGTTGAGAAGTCGGAAAACATACATCATTTCTTGGAGACATCTCTGAGATTGGCACAAGAAATTTAGAAATTGAAATTTGATCGCGTATTTAGTGTTTATTTATTTAAATGTACATATTTTGTGTCCAAAGGAATCATCAAATATTTGATTTTTATATTTATTCTACTATAATCCTCTTAAACCTTAATCTATTTCTTTATAATTATTTTTCGGGATGAATACCGTTTGGTTAAGTGTTTTGAATATTTTTTTCTGGATGGAATGAAAATTTCCTCAAATTTTAGCTGAGACACACATTTTAGAAAAAAAAAGCCTTTTCGGGATGAAAATTTCGTGCTAACTTCTCATACGTTAATATCCAGCTCATGCAATTGACCAAAGAAATAACGTTGCAACATGTCTCTGTAGCGATCTCCATTGACTATAACGTGACGGTAATTTTCATCAACGAGAACAAAAAAGGTCCAATGACACCACCAGCATGAAAACCACACCATACAGTTATTTTTTGTGGATGAAGTGGTGTTTCTTGAAGCAAAGGAGGGTTTTTCACCTGACCAATAACGCATATTCTGTTTGTTGATGAAGCCATTTAGCCAAAAATGCGCTTCATCACTGAAGATGATTTAGCAGCAATACTCTCAGCACTTCGACCAACCCGTTGTTTCACTGGCACGGGAACATCCGACAGCGAATAATCAAATTTTTTCACTAGAATATGAATTGCTTGTTCACTGGGACGATGATTACGACCAAAATTTGGAATTAACGCTCTTGAAGTTGCAGTCACCGATTCGGAATTTTTATATTAAATTTTAATTATTTGTAAACGTTGTTCGTTCGTGTAATTCACCATGATGAAAATGTTGTCTTTACTGAATGTTTTGACACTGATAGTTTGATTATTGGTTTAAGGGTGCATTCACAGTGAAAGTTCAAAGTTGTCAAGTCCTTATTGGAAAACCCTTTAGTATTAGTAACATTAAGCAACTTAACAATTTTTAAAATTTTCGTGGGTTTTCAAGATGCTTACAGGCTTTCAGAAATTATTCATTAATATCCCAATTTTTCGATATTATTGAAATTATTCGAGATCAATCAAGATTCACATAATATAGAGATTATTCGAGTTTGTCTGAAAGAGAGATTTCGATATTTCTAGCATTATTCGAAATTTTTAAAGATTTTTAAATTTATTAGAATTTTGTAAAGCAATGTTCTGCGTTTAGCATTAAATTCTGGAAACTTGCAAAGTTACACAAAAATATCTGAAGCGTGATATTTAATAAATTTTTCGAGATTATGCCAAAATTTCGATATTACTCAGTTTCCTAGGTTAAGTATTCGAAATTAATCAAGAATGACCAAGATATTTACGTTTTACATGTTGATTATTAGCGCACATATTTCCTTTGGTTGCACATAAATATGGATTACGGATAATTCGATATTAGAGAACTTTCTAGAATATTCAAGATACCTTTAAAATTCGATATTTTTGAGATTATTTCGAAATTCTTGATATTTTTCAAATTACATTCGAAATTTGTGATGCTTCATTGAAATATTTAGAAATCGTCATAGCATTGAGTTGATTGTAAGAAATTTTGTTCGCTTTACTTGTTCATAGATACAAGACACATTATACTTACGCCACTTCCAGAATATTTTATTTATCGGGCTTTCATATTCGGGAAATTTGTTTAAATTTTCTGGTTAACGTGGTAAACCCGAAAGTTTGGCTAAGAAAAATTTTCCTGAAATCTTTCTTAGGACCAACAGCTGCATATTATTTCACAATTGCGTTTTGAGGACTGATCTTCTTAGAAACATAATAATTAATTCACAAAACCGTAATTACTACATTCACCAAAAGTTTCGGCTGGTGAAACTTTCTTAAATAGGTCTAAAATTTTTGGTGGACATTCCATAACAGGGCATTGTAAATTATACAGAAACTTTTTAGGGGAATCCCCGGCAATTGCTTGTACCAGGAAGCAGCTGGAGGCAACTTTTAGATGCCTTTCTTAAAGAGTTAAAGTCGAAAGTGCAGAATAAGTCAAAAATAAATCGAAATAAACTTCAATACTGAAATCAAACTATATTTAAAGAATTAAACTTTTGATACGTACATACGTACAACGTATATTACAGACTTCTCTACTTTAAAGCCCATTTTGTTGACCCTTAGCCATCATACATATTATAACGAAACAACAATCTAACAAAAGAAAAATACCCTGTATGGTACATCCACTTGAATTGACGATAACTTGTGCCTCTTTTATAAAGAGATGAGAATACAATACAGAATATTCATGTATGTACGTATCAGTACAACCAAAATATAATTATATATTACAACAACAACAACAACAAAAATACCAACTACATAATGCTTTTGATTTTTTTTTTTAAAGACAACACAAAATACTTATTTATTCTACCAAGATCATAAAAATAATCGTAATAGAATAATCTTGAAAATAAACATACATGAGAAATAACAATAACAGGGTATACTAACTGGGATATAATAGTGATAGAAGTGTAGTAAAGAGTAGTGAAGATATTACAAATACATTGTACCACTTCATGATGACATGTATTCGCCGAGTGCTTTGTTGTTTTTTTAATATTTTTGTATCCTTCTGTAACCCCTTTTTATCTATAACACCCATGCTTCAACAAGCTGGTTCTTCGACCTCATCTCATCATCATCATCATCGCGTCGTCAAGCACAGTGTACAAAAGGAGTATGTATAATAAAAAAAACAGCCTTTGTTTCTATTTCTAGATAACACAATAGACTGACGACGATGATGACTCCTTTTATACGGATATATATGAATGAATGCTATTAAATAAGGATCACGAATCAAAAATGTCAATGTCAAGTTGGAAAAATAACACAGAGCCAAGGCGAAAGGCAACAAAAAAATGTTATAATTCAACGACATACATCTTGAAAGTGTTGAAAAGTTTGTAAATATGTATAATAGAAAATTGAAAATTGGAAAATGTTTCGATTTCTTTTGTTTTTTTGTGTTTTATATGGCGGGACATATTTTTGATAGCTGTGTCATGAACGTATTAGTTTTATTGATTGGTTTGATATAGGATTCTCGATTTTCTCATGAAAATATATAGATGCGGATAATTAAATCTGTGTGTGAGTTTGTATATATTACATAACATAATGTAACATATAAGCTGTGTTATCATAACTTTTCTGATTTTTGAGAGTTATGTATTTGATTTTGACGTGATTTTTGCTTTCGTATTTGTATCTGACTCAAAAGTGAATAAGATATATTAAAGTAACTTTATACTAACTTTAATAAACCGTTATTTAAAAGCACCTCTGTAAATAAATGTAACCTAATTTAAAAACCCTTTCCACCATCGAAGGAAACATATTTTCGCAACCGCACACGCAATTATGCTCGCTTCTTATCATCATTATTCGTTTTCGTCACGTAAAATTCGCAAAATTCATCGTTGTCACATTATTATTGACATAAACACACCCCATTAGAAGTACACTTATATAATATTCACGCAATATATTTCATTTCACCTATGTACATATACCATATACACCATATTCTATCAAATTGTAAAATTACAAAGTTAACTTTCAAAAATCAACACTTAAGACAATTTATAGAGACGAAAGCGAAGACGACGACGAAGAAAAAATAAAACAAATTATCAAGATAAGAAAAGTTACTAGCTACATACCATACATCGTCTGTATATGTTTTACAGAAAATCAGCAAATAGAACACAAATTTTGTGTCACATTAATCAATAATTGCGTGCAGATATGGATGAGAAGAGCAAACAGCATACGACAACCATCGATAATGTAACAAAAATTTCCCATTTTTTAGTATCCTTATTACACCGTACACACAATAAACACCCCCCTCTATATTTATGCGATAACCATTTAATTTATGTACATATGAGGAATGGGGTGTAGGGGGAAGAGTGGTACATGTTGGGTTGGTGCCGGATTCAATATATTCATTCTATCACTTTTTATTTATTTATTTCGTTTTATGATTTATGAATTCGATAAATGCAAAAGAACCCAAATGTAATAAAAATTAATGACAAAAATTATGATTAAACTTTAAATAAAATTAAATTAATTCGATTTTTCATTTCGTTTCGTTTTTTTTTGTGTCTTTACAGATAGCATGCAAACATTATGCAAAAATCATTTTTTACAAGCATTATATAGAAAAATTGATGGTGCTGTCCTATTATCACAGAACGAACGAAATTTAGATTGTGTTATCACATTTCAAACGCATTCGATATTACAAAGATTTATGCTTAGATTTGATTTATTACAATTAGATTGTAATGATCATTTATATGTATATGATGGGGCACATGCTGTAGGTCAACAAAAGGTAAGTTTAATTATTGAAATTGTGTATGCATAAATTATATATGGGACAAAAAATTATAATTTTGATTTATGGTTGTTGTTGTCAGTTGTAATTAATTAAATAATAATACTAATAATAACTTATGGGCTAAAGGCCATAGTCGGCACATGAGTTACTTTATAGGGTTAAATGTATTAGAAAATTGGTCAACGTGAATCGAATAACTCGTCTTAATACCTCGTAATAAAACCACGTGATTTTGAATCAATTCAATTGATTGAAGTAAAGTAGTATTAAAGAGTTTAAATAATTTCTTAACTTCACTTACGCAATGATGAAAATAATTTATTTAATTCACCTTTAGACTAATAGTCTGTGAATCAAAAAAAAAATCAGGCGCTCCAATTACCCAATGGCTTTATAAAGCTCAATGGTCAAATTAAACCGCAGGCTTGTACTTCGTCCAACAATTAGTAAAATTAAAATAAAATGTTGATATGCTGCCTCTGATATCCTGTACCTCTACAAATATTTTTGGAACTCCTTTAAAAAACAGTTATAAGGTCAAAATTATTATTATACAAGTAGTTTCAACAAAAGTTAAGTCTAGCCTACAGATGTACTCGTTTCTTATTTCAGCACAAGGCTTTCATTTCATAAAATTATAAATAATTTCGAACGAAACCGATATTCATTCTAAATTATCGGAGATGGTATATGAAAAAAATCAGTCGACGAAGTAACTAGTGGTTCGACAAAGAAACTTATCTACGGCAGGAGATTGGAAAACATTAAAGTTAAAGTTTAAAAGACCGTATAGGGTGAAGATGGTTTAGGATAACGATAGGTATGTTATTACAGATTTAGACTACTATCAAATATCAGATACCCGATACACAATTGACATGTTAGAGAGAGAAAAATGTTTGTTCGAGCGTGAGAGAACGTTGAACAACCGAAAAAAAAATTCTCATATTTTACATCTAAATGATGTCGGTCATATCATTTCGGAATATGACTTCGGTAATAAATATTCCAACTTCATTAGAAATGTTCGTAATTTTTTTTTTTTTTTTTTTTTTAATTTTATACGGGGTGAGCTATACTAGCCCTGTGCACCGCGACCATTGAGATCTATTGTGCATCCCCAGAAGGTTTCACGTAAAATGGAGGTTCAAGTCCTTGATAAACGCCATTAGCTCATGCATATTTAAAGGGCCGGCGTTAGGCCACTGTATTGTGTATGCATGGAGGAATTTAAGTCTTTTATGGATTATAGCATCACACGTGAATAGTAGATGTTCGGATGCTTCCATTTCCAGGTTGCAGAATCTACAACAGTCTGTCTGGGACTTTCCCATTTTCTCCAGATGTCCATTAAAAGGGCCATGTCCTGTTAAGTACCAGATGAGGGATTTTAGAGACTGTCTATCCATCTTGATTGCCTGATCTAAATGTCTAATATCATAGCTTAATAGTTTTTTGGTCTGTCTCATCCCAATGAAGGACTCCCAGAATATTTTCGTATGTTTTTGTTCCCAATTCCTTATGCCATTTGCCATATGGCTCTTGGGGTAACCAATAGTAGGCTCGGGGCCAAGGAAAGAGCTCTCCCGTGCCTCTTTTGCACAGCGGTCTTCCGCCTCGTTTCCCTGTATATCGGAATGGCCGGGGGACCACAAAAGGGTTACTTTATTCTCCCTGCTGAGTTCTAGAAGGTTATGCGATAGCAGCTCCAGATTATTTTGGAATAGAAGACAGATGCTCCTAACGCAAGAAATGCCGCCTGGCTGTCCGATATTACGTAAATCTCAGTTTTTCAATATTTTTTTTGTGAGACATCGAAGCACACCTACCTCGATCGCAAATATCTCTGCTTGGAAAGCTGTGGGGGTTTTACCCAATGGAATACAGAGTTCGAGACCCGGCCCGATTATACCCGCACCCTTACCCACCCCTTATGTTGAACCGTCAGTATACCATATGCAGGCGTGACGGGGTAAGGAGGAGATGATACTCCCCGCTTGTTCCCTGTCGGGTATCTCAATCATGAAATTCCTCCGGCAGTCAATAGTTTTAACCATCACGTCTGATAGTTGGATTATTTCCTCGTCCAGATTCAATTTCTCCAGGATGCTATTATGTCCTGGTCTAATAGTTTTAATTTGAGATGTTATGTTTAAATTGACTGCCCTTGAACCAGTTACTCTTTTAAGGTGCAAATGTAGTGGTGAGAGCCCCAATAGCTTCTCAAGAGCACCTGTAGGGCAGGTTTTCATTGCTCCCATTACACTCAAGCAAGCTAGCCTTTGGATCCTATCCAATATTGAGCAGGCACCACTTTGCTCTGTCTTAGGCCACCACACAAACGCCGCATAAGAGATTATTGGTCTTACGATGGTTGAGTATAACCAAAGTGCCATTTGGGGATTCAGACCCCACGCATTCTTTGGCAAGTGAAAAGGGTCCTATTTGCCTTGTTTGTGATATATTTTAAAAACGGGTTCCATGTCAGGTACTTAATCTCCGTCGCTATTTGGAGAATTTCCCCATTTAGAGATAGAGGCGGGAGAATTGTTTTCCTCCGATTTGTAAAGAAAGTGCAAAAAATTTTGGTGGGTTTTACTCTAAGGCTCGTCTCAATACACCAGTCGCTTAACAACTCGAGGGCATATTGCATACGTTCCGCTATTGTACTCTCGAATTTCCGCTGACCATTAAGACTAGATCGTCCGCGTAGGTGATATTCGAGAAGTGAGAGTTTTTTAATTTTATAAGTAGTCCATCCATCACGAGCAGCCACAAAAGGGGTGAGAGAACTCCCCCCTGGGGACAACCTCTGGTAGCCGCAATCGTGATGGTTTTATCATCAAAGGAAGCCGTTATCCTCCTGTTTTAAAGCATATTGCCTATCCACCCTATGGTGGAGGATTCTATTCCGCTGGCATGTGCTAGTTCTTGAATCATTTTGAACTTGGTATTGTCAAAAGCCCCTTGAATATCGATGAAGGAGCATAACAAAACCTCTTTATTCCGAAGTGTATCTTCGATATTTGTTGTCAGCTCGTGGAGCGCTGTTTCTTTCGATCTCCCAGTCTGATATGCATGTTGGCTGGGGTCTAGAGAATGCCTTAGGAGGGCATTGGATCTAATATATAGGCCCAGCATCTTCTCCATGGTTTTTAGAATAAATGATGTGAGGCTAATTGGTCTATAAGACCTGACGTCCTCTGGGGATCTTCTTCCCGTTTTCGGGATAAAAATCACACGCACCTCCCTCCAGCTTCTTGGAACATATTGTAAGCTGTAGCTGGGCTCTAAAGAGTCTAATCATATAAGGCAACAGTATTTGTAGCGATTTAAAGGGACCAAAGGAATTGACGGCCCATTTTATTTTTCCGGGAGTGAAGATATCTCTTGAGAACCTGTAAGCTTTCCTTGGAATCAGGTAGGGATGTACACTGTCTACATCGAAGTCTTCCTGGCCTCCAAGGACAGTACACTCTGGGAAGTGGTCTTTCACCAGGCATTCGAGAGTTTCCTGCCTGGATGTAGTTGGCTCTCCATTCGGTTTCCTTACAGATCCCAACGGATTTCTGTGGTCCAAGGAGAGTGCCTTCTGGAGTCGACAAGCCGCAGGCAGCCTATCTATTTTTTCACAGAAGTCTCTCCAGCTCGACCTCTTGCTTTTCCTAAGAGCGACGATATACTGGGTAAGAGACATTCGATAGGTTGTCCAATCGTTTGTCCTCTTAGCCCTGTTGAAAAGTGTATGAACCTCTCGTCTTTTGGTTTCCAGGGTGTGGTTCCACCAAGGAACGTCGCTTGTCCCCCTAATACGAACCAGGGGTGAGCTTGAGTGGTAGGCATCAATAATTTCATCGGTAACATTGTTTGAAACTCTATCGAGATCCTCAATAGAGTTGATGTTGGTCTGTAGACCAGTTACTCATAAAGTCTTTCATTATAGACTGGCCAATTAGTACGTTTTGGTATTCTTACTACCGATTCGTTTTTTGAAGGGGTTTTAATACCAAACCTGATATACATGTGATCCGAGAAGGATGCTTCCTTTGACACATGCCAGTCCAGAATTGTACCAGAGGTACCCATGTCAGACAGGGTAAGATCTACACACGACAAAAGTCGACAAAAGTCGCATCGTCCCCTTTGTTATTAATGATTATATTTTTTGTTAAACAAAATTCAAAAATTTGATCACCTCTGATGTTGGTGTCACTACTTTCCCAGACTAAGTGGTGTGAATTTGCATCGCAACCGATGATGAATTTTTGGTGATGAGTCGTGCAATAATTAACGAATCTCTGTACCGGTTCTGGATGTGGGTCGTTTTCGTCCCCGGGAGAATATGCCGAAGCACAGTTGAGCGTGCTTCGGTATTCTTTGGGTAAAGGCGTCTCTATCGAGATTGCTATTATGTCCCTGGAAATAAATTCATTTATGGATAATATATTAAGTGTCGAGCGACAAAGAATTGCTGTCCTCAGCCTATCCACTTCCGTCTTGTAAATTAGCTTAACTGTTTTGAGCATATCCTGAATGAGCGCTATGTCCCAGTCCTTTATTAAGAAAAGGCGACTTAGATTATAAATGGCCGCCTTGGATCGATGAACATTTATCTGCACACATCTCAAGGATCTGTGGTTTGTTGAACTGTGCAGCATTTTCCTGTTTATTGTGCCATGGGCTTTGAATAGCCTTGTTCTCCCTTTTTGGGCTGTAATTGTGCCACCCTGCCCCTTGAGCTCAAACCGTGGGTTTGCCCCTTCTTACTCTGGCTCGGTCTTGGCCTTGTCACACCTGATGTGCTAGGCCTATTCGTCCGGCCATGCTCAGAGGCAGCTGTGTCGCGTTCCACGTCTTTCGCCGCCGCCATCTTTGGTGGTTGTGATCCCCTCCGCACGACCGCTCTTGTGATACACCCATCCTTTGATATCTCCTTCTTAGGGGGAAAGTGTACGGCACCGAACATCCAATTTACCCTATAATTGGAGCCTTTAAGGATCTCCGCCGTTTTGTGGGAAACGGAGATCGTCACCTGGAGGAGGTCGCCCTCCCGCTCCTTCCTCGCCACAACCTTCCAGTCCGCTCCTCTCAACTCTTTATTCTGAATAGCCAACCGGCGAAGCATCTTCTCATCCATCTCCTTGCCACAGCGTGCCAAGTATACGAAAAAGATCTTGGGGCGAGAAAGCTCGTCCTCCCTGACCACTTTGATGGTTGCCCCCTCCCATAGCTTCAGCTTAGGTACGACGGCTGTTAGCCACGCCGCCGTGTCCTCGCCTGCATAGTTTACTGTGAGCCATCCGTTCCTAGTACGGCAGCCCAGGAAGTTGGGGCTGACTCCGTCTAGCGGCAGATCTGACATTGTTTCCATAATGGCATCCTGTATTTCCAGGATCTGGGTGATACCCAGCTTGCATCCGGGAAGCCTTGGTCGATGATTTCCAACCTGATTGATTTGATTGTGTCGCTGAAGCTGGGTACGGTCGTATTTCTAAGACCCAAACTCGCCACGACTTTGGGAACGACTTCCGCTCCCTTTGGTGAGGAGCTGGACCTTTTCTCCCGTTTTGGTGCTAGACCCTCTGTCCTTTATCTTCGTTCGGCACTGCTACACGGCGAAATCGTGAGGCACACCTGACTGTTTTAAGTGGGCCAGGCGCTTCCTTGCGGCACCGCTAAGGCGTGGCCTTGTTTTAGTTTCGAGCTCCAGGCTCGCGAGATTCCGTCTGACCTCTGTTGTTGTTGAGGTAGATTGGGTCTCAACCTGTTCTGGCAAATGAGTGCCATGAGTCGGTGAGCCAACCACTATGGTATCCATGCTAGAGCAATTGCTCTCGCTATCTGAAAATTTTGTCTCGGAAGCAGGGCCTACTAGGCCCTTGTTATCTACCGAGATTGGTGTGTTTAGAGAAGTACTGCCCACATTATTTTTTATATTATTTGTGTCCATACATTAGATCTTGATTGAGGAAAGGAGGTCCACCACAGCACTGTGGTAAGGCTAATTGAAACCGGAGGTCGCCAGGTACCCGGAGTTCCATGCTAGAGACCAAATACCCCATGATCATTCATCCCTCGGCACACGTGTCTCACCTTGGATTTGGGTTTTTTATCAAGGTTATTCCTTCCTTTAGCGTCGTACTTTAGCCTGTTGTTCGGTAAACAAAAACAAACAGTTACCGGTGGTCACCACGGGGAGGTAGGACGTACACTTGCGAACCACGATTAGGTTACCCCTCACGCAATCGTGAGCCCCAGGCAGGACTGCCTAAAACATGACCAGAACAGCCTGCTGGAGCTCACTCTACCGAAGGTTACGTAGCTGGTAATTACTACACAGCTTTGTCCCCCATTCACCAGACGTGAGACCACCAGATTTTTGTAATATTACAAATCGTACCAAACGGTCCGATGAAATTTATGAAAAGTACCTTTATGATGTATTTACGTCAGGTTGTTTCAGTGAAATTTCTACTAAAATATTATCAGGAATTACAAATCTGGACACCAAACAAACTCTGTTTTGGCTCTTTTCAATAATTCTGATGAAATTTTAAGGAATTTGCAGTGGTTTGAGCAAATGCCACAGCCTCAGGCAGTTTTGAAAAATAAAACAACGAAAGGTTCCAATCATTAAACAAACTTAACATACGCGTTACAGCTATCGAAGTCGACCATAAGATGTTATAGGTGTAAAAAATGAACCAAAACCGATTGAAGAAATGTCCAAAACCGTTAAGAGAAAATGTCCCAAATGTAACAAACGATATTCAGCACCGATAGCAATAATAAATGATAACGGCGAATTTAACGTTTATCTTCAGTTGTACATGGATGATACTAATACTCCATAGATTAATATTATTTGGAAGTTGGTATTGCCGGAAAATTTTCAACTTCAACCATCATATGCGAAACTCTGTGCAGGTTTAAGAAATTAGAAATAAAAGTCGTAGTGACTATTCAAATCGTATAGCACTATAGTTAACAAACGAAACGGTAAACAACGCGTATGTATTGATTATGTGAGACTGAATAAAGTAACTGTCAGCGACAAATATCTGTTGCCACAGGTTGGAAGGCAAAAATATATTTAATCTTATTGATCTGAAAAGCAATTTTTACCTCATCCCAGTACACAAAGATTCCATAAATTATACGTCTTTCAACACGGGTTTTGTTTCAGAAGTTTTTGAGCTGGTTACTGGAATTTGGGAATATCGTTATATACATTGACCGAAAATCATTTTGAATTTTTGCGGGGACGACTTTTTTGAATTATTGTACAACAAGTACAGTCATCAAAAAGCTGCTTTTTAAACCGAATCTAGATTATTTAGGTTATGAAATTAGTTCTAACGAAATCAATCGATCACAGAGTCATGTAGAGTCATTAAGAGACTATCTGCTATTTCGGAAGAATACCTTCGAACTTCAAAAATTATTTTCCAGAATTTTGTAGTTGAACCACTTCAAAGCCTTCTAAGGAAGGATAATAGATACGTTTAAATTCGATACCGATGAACTCGACCCATTTGAGGTGATTAATCCAAAATATTAGTCCTCTGAAATGGGGAACCGGACCTGTTTCGTTCTTCAGCAAAAGATCGTCAGATCCTGTGAGCAGCTCCATTGAATTAGAATCGTTGTCAATCATATTTGCTTTGTAGAGATTTACTACTTCCACGGTACACTGTTTAATCTCGTTATTTTTAGAGAATTATAGCTGATTTTCATTTAATCTTTTGCTCTTTTTTAAAAGATAAGAGATGTACCTGTTTCCTTGTATGAAAATGATAAGGAAAACTGCAAAAAGTGGTATTCAATACTATTTACTGCAACACACAACTATTTTTGGCAAAATATTGATTGATTGATTGATTGCGATGTACGATCAAGCATTAAAGCAAGTCTCCCGTATTATAAATGCGAATACCACACCACTATACCCATGTTAACAACACGACACACACCATTCTTCATGAAGCCAAACTCCGTAAAGAAAGGCGCCACATCGATAACTAACAACATAAGTCTAATAGTTGTGATATCCGCCCCTGGCAGGCCGCCGTCGTACACCTTTTTACATATAACAAGATCGAGGGATCGAGGGATGGGAAAGGAATGTTAGCAACAAAGACTCAACCCGGTTCCAGACACCTAAGTAGTTGATAGTTAGTAAATTTGTTAGTAATATATTTTTTAGTAATTTATTTAGCACAAGACAATACAATTTTAAAGTTCATCTTACTGCTCCAACCTGTAAG
The DNA here is from genome assembly GCA_958295665.1 of Tipula vernalis. Classification (NCBI taxonomy): domain Eukaryota; kingdom Metazoa; phylum Arthropoda; class Insecta; order Diptera; family Tipulidae; genus Tipula; species Tipula vernalis. Next base: position 21,781,267 of record OY282558.1, on the reverse strand, counting down.
AAGACACAATGACAACAATCTCCTGGTACCGCAAACTTTTTTCTTCTGAAAAGCTGTAAACAACTATTATTATTCCCCTCCACCATTTTTTCCATCGGGGGTTGTGAGAGGGGGGCGAGATTTTGTTCCATCATCATGTTCCCATGCGGTCACCCAAATTTGTACTAACTGTAGGTAGTGTTGCTTGACGTTGTTGTTGAAATCGTTGCGTCTCTGCTGTCCCTGCTACTCGCCCCCTATCAGCTAATTCCAGAATTATCACTAAAATTAAAATTAAATAATAATTTTGTCTGTTACTTTATTCTGCTTAAAGAACACTACAAAATAGTTTTAATTAACCTGGAACATATTAAATACTAACAGCCCAAAGTGCCACACTAAATTAAATTAAATAATACGAGTATAAAATTAAATGATAAAAATAATGAAAAAGAAAGAAATCACGGTTTCTTCACTCTGAAAATCCCAATACAATTCTAAGATTCGAATTTAAAATCTTCTAAGACCCGAAACCAAATAAGTTCAATTTCCAAATTAACAAACTAACAACATAATTACTTAGCTAATCTCAGAAACACCTCCAAAATCACATTAAATAATAACTAATTGCTTATTCGTCTATTCCGCTTAAAATCCCACAGTATTGTGCAGTGGTTTAAGTTAATCGTGAACACAAATATTAGTCAAAAGCTATTATTTTCCTATTTGTACCAATTAAAAACAATTAGCACAAAATCTATGATTTGAATCATAAACTCAATTAAAATACAAACCCATAACCTGTTCAACGAAATTTAAATTCCGAATCAATTCGGTTTAGAATTCAAAACTTTACAATCCTTACCCCAAAGAAAATCGCTTGAATAAATAAAATACAATAACATAAACTATAAATTCTTTCAACGCATCTCAACCAACAAAAAATTGTTCTCAATCCATGCCCCAACATATCTACTTGCATCGCATAAAGTGTAAATCGAAAAACAATAATAAATCGATCGCGCTCGATGCCATTGTACAGTAAAGGAAAAACCATGCATACAAATACAACCGAACAACGGCAATCCTAGAATAAGCAAGCCATCCAAAATACAAGCGAGACTCTTCATCAATTCAACAATAAACATCCACACAGACACACATACTCATGCACTAACGGCAAAATACCTTCAACATCACCATGAGATGAAATTCACAATAAGCAAAAGTGTATAGACATTTTTGTTGGTTTTGGCATTTACCGTAGGCACTAACACTAACATACCCTAATGCACATTTTTATATCCCATATTGCCTATTGCTGTTTCACTGTTTCTGAATTCGATTCAAACCTACTCGGTCATATGGGATATAAGTAAGTATGTATAAGAATTCCTAGTGCGAATCTGGTAAAACAACGGTAAACAAATAGCTACCTTCAACAAATTACAAAATCACATTGATTTATTTATGCTCTTACGATCGAAAGAAAGGTCAACCATAAATTTCTCGTATATCCGCTCTCCCCAACTGTACACACTTGAAATAGACAACTTTATGTGGGGAAAAATTTATTTGTGACTACTGACTTTGGTATCCAAAAACCAGAGATGGGTAAAACGCTAAAAAATCTGATTTTTCAACAATTTTGTCAGAAATAGGTCAAAAACCTTAAATTTTGGTCAAAAACTGTCGGAAAGTGTTAAAAACTGTGCGAGCGGATATTAGGAAAAAGAGGAAATAAAATATTCTTATTGTTTCGTGAGCAAGTTTTTGATATAATTTAATGGTAAATTTCGAAAAATGTTCAAACTGTTAAAACAGTGTCCGAACTCGTGTCAAAAAGTGTCGAAAACTGTGTCATAAATACTAGTTTTCAATACTACCTATCTCTGCCAAAAACACAATCCACTATAGGCAGCAATGTTAATAATAATAATTAAATTTTGTTATTAACACTAACACACTATGAAAAGACATTAACCTAATCCACTATATTTCTTTTAACCTTTCAAAATTTCATTTCATCCTTTACCAAAAAAGCGTAATTAAAATAAATAAAAAGTAATCAAAATCAAAAACACAGCCTGAGGTCAATAATGCATCACTTACCTTACAATACATATGCAAAACGGTATCGGTAATGTAGAAAATTACTTTACCACTTGTCATAAATGATCTGTAAATAACTCAACACTATCAAAGGATATTTAATTCACTAATTTATGCACTATTATTTTCTTCTTAATTATAGAAACTTTTATTTATTTTAACTATTACATGATAACACTGATACACTCATATTTTCCTTATGACACAAAAAACTTTCACAAAACTATATTAACATTTAAATACATTTTTTTTTTTTATCACAACACTAAAAATGACATCTTCGTCATGTTGCCACTATCCAATTATTTATGAACTAAACAGTTCATTAACTAATTGCTTAAGTTCTTTACGACTTTTGTATAAAACTAAGCATCCAATTCCATTTTAATAAACAACGTCGGTATTAAACCATCGGTAATGCAGAATGCAGTCTTACCCATTCTGTCACTAACTAAAAAAATAATGGTGGTTTTTAAGTTATATTTATTAATTTAGTATTAACACAAAATTTACGATTGAAACACACTTTTGATGAAAAAAAAACTCGTCACTAGTACACTCATAGTTACTTTTAACACTAAATTAACCGGCACTAACATTTAAAATTATTTTAATTTATTTTTAAAGCCACCGCAAAAAAAATTACGTTTATTCATCACAACCCGAGACGCGAACCACAACTATTTTTGGCAAAATATATTGAAAAAATCTAAAACCATGAACCAGTTTATCTTTTTTCGAAAAAGTTTCTCCAGTGTTGCTCAAAATTTAGAAATCATAGCTGCATATTTCCCCTGCGTTGACAGGGGATCATTTTGCCAGGGTAGAATCGCTCAAATATAATATTCGAACATGTGTTTGCCGCCTTTAAGGTAAAATCAATTTAACAGTGATGCAATCGTGGACGATTGTTATATCAGATTGGCGGAATTCAGTGAATAAAAATGGCAACGGACAAAAATTTGTAAATTAAGTTTAGTATTGCTGAAATGTGTCAGTGGATATCATTTTGCCAAATTCTAAAAATAAAACAAATATTTGGAATTTAGGATACTACACAAAGTATGTATATCCACATGTCATTTTGCCTTGTTTCGTTTTAAAATACTTCATTTCCACTCACAGGCCGCATACAACAAAATTAGCCATTCATTAAACTCTACTTATTTATTCCAACTGAGTTTTCGTGTCGCATTTTTCATTCACATCACCACCGCTATATAGCACCACTAACTAGCCACATATAAATTTGATATTAAGCCAATATTTTGTGTGAGTCTGTGTATCGGTCGTTGTTATTATATACAGACAACCATATCGAATACTAAAAATAAATTATTAGAAAATCCTATCATGTTTCGCTTTCGAAAATGGACCGACCAGAAAAAATGATTAAAAATCACTGTAAGGCAGGCAGGCAGGCACACAAAAACGTATAAATTTTCCATTTATAATGCTAAATGCGAATGGGGTCCCCGCGCGTCATCATGATTGAAAATAATTTATTTTTATTTTGTTTTGGTTCGTTCCGTTCGTTCGTCTTAATAAATTTAAATCACGATTTTAACATCTTCATCATTCTTCATTTTTAACGTCGTTTGCTCCACCGTCGTCATATCATTTTTCTTATTTATATTCTGCGATGTCTAATGATGTTTCATAATGACAACCGTTTGACCATTATAGTTTGTGCTTTTTTCCTAAAAATTTTGACGACGAGATACGAGTAAGTAACAAAAAATGTTAACGATTTGAAGAAAAGTTTGATTGATTGAGTTGATCTCTTAAAATCTTTTAACATTTCGTTCAAATAAATTCTAATTGACTTTCAATTTATTGATTTTTAATGAAGTTTTCCTTCTCAAATTTTTTTTATGCTCTCTTCTCAGTTTAGCGTTCCATTTTGGGTTATTTCGATTTTTTTGTGTGTTGTTTTTTCTTCATAGTGGAATGTGTACAGTTCGATATTAGAGAAAATGCAACATATTTTTTCGGGTTACATCCACCCAAAAGGGAGAAGAGGTTTTGTTCTTTTATGACCCTCCACAAATCAAAATGTCTTCTTTTCATATCAACTTTATACCTCTTACCATATCAGAATTGTTTTTATTCCAAACCAAGAGATTTTGGTTCCAAACATTATGTTTGGGAGTCGCCTCAGAAAAGACATAAAATTGATAATAAGTCCGTACAAGTACCCATACATCTAGCTGCTGTGAAAAGAAAACTGAAAATAATCAGCAGAAACGTGATGTTGCTGGACATTTTAAGGATTTACCGAAAATAAGGCTAAACCATAAATTCATAACATGAAAACAAATTATGAAGCAAAAATTGCATTTCTACATGGTGATTTGAAACCACAGTTATACAAGAAGTAACAACCGACATGAATTTTTGAAAATTAAAGATTAATGGTTTCGGTAAAAATTTAGAAGAAGTTGTAAAATGAAAATGGAAATTCTAATTAATCTAATTTTACTTATTACTATCAAATGATAAAACCTGCTTGTGCGCATCATATAAAATTCGGCGACTACAAAATGAATATGGAAAATAGGTAGCTTCGAAATTTAAGATTTAGTCCTTAAATCGAAAATTTCGATCTTACGTTATTTTCCTAACATGATGATGCTCAAAATTTCCAAATTTTACTTTACAATTATTCTTCCAAAAAGATTTAGAAATTGAAAGGAATACTTTCGTCTTTTTAAAATGCCAGATTTTGTAATTTATCATTCTTTGCACGATTTTTGTTAAAGATTTTTCAAAAAGTTTTAGAGTAGTTGAAATCAGTTACCGGAATCAGTGATGGTTGATTCAAAATTTTCATAGATTTGAGAACAAATTAAGAGATTGCTTCAAAGTATATCACGACTGATTTTGTTTAAGTTTAAGAATATTCCTACATTAGGGGGCTTAGTATTCCACGACTTTGGCGGTAAATATGTTAATTGTACAGGCAGTTACCTATTCTGCCTTTACTGTAGTCCGCCTCTGAATGTTTGAAAAAAGAAATCAAAGATACGTAAGTAGTAAAACCTAAAAGGTCGATATTTGTTAGTAGGATTCACAAATCAGTCACAAACAATCAATATAAGGAATATGTTAGTAAAGCATCCCAATTTTACGATTTTGTTCTGAAATCAAATTACTTAATTTACGTTCTATACACCCTAAGTTTTTGCTTGACGCTGTTAGGTGTGACGCAATTGATAAACCCAATGATATTTCTCACTCAACGGATCATTGATGCTATCTTCAATCTAATTTAACAGAAATTAATAGCAGATCCAATAATATTCACCAACAAAGTTAAGATATTGCGGGTAGAAGTGATTGAACGAGAGGAAATTTTCAATATTGATGATGTAAACGTTAATGTCTACAAATTTAAGAGATATTGGCACCTGCAAATATGTCTTATAGTAACACCCAGCACCTAATACTAAGTAAATAGTAGTCATGTTCGCAAAAAAAATTTCAAAATTCCACCAAAATACAGTACGATTTACAATGTGCGAATTACTGCTAACAATAAGGTACTAATAACTCCTTCAGTTATCGCCGATGCGAATATTTTATCTAATCTTAAGTGTTTTGGTAATAGATGTGGACCAAATAATATACCAACAGTTATTTGAAAAAGACATGCAAGTACCTTGGTAAATTCATATTCGGTGTTTTTCTGAGTAATCTATTCCAAAATAATTTTAATCGGTTGTTTGCAAATCTATCAAAATAATAGGGCATATATTGCTTCTGCTCAATATGGATTTATTCCTGGCAAGTCCACAACTATTAATTTAGTAGAATTTATCAGCAATATGTTGAATCAATTCGAAAAACAACATCGGGATCAAGTTGACGTTGCCAGTGAGGATTTCAGCATTGCATTTGGTTCTATTTGTCATCATAGGGCCCTTGAAAGTCTTTCTGCCTTTGGATTTTCATTTTAATTTGTTAAATGGTTTCATTCCTATTTAAGAAATCAGTGTCACTCGAGCGGGGTTGTGTCAATACGAAGAAAAAATCTTGAATTAAATAAATACAAATCAAAAACAAAGAATTGGAGAGAGTGCGTGAAATTATTGGTTTGGGGGCACCATCACTGAAAACGCTTCAACATTCACACCGATAACTTAATTGCAAAACGGGAACTCCATGTTTGGTTTTGTTTGGGCAACTCGAATGGACAATGGTTATCTGGAGACCTTTTCATGCGGTTCAGATTAAGGGAATTGAAAATATTCAAAAAAAAATTTGCTGTTGTTCCTATTAAAAGAAAACAACTGGGCTTATGACTACATGATATACCGTTTCATGACAATGTGACACGTTTAGCCCACTGTACGACAAAAGGTTTGGAGTATGAAATATGCACCATTGAAAATAGGCGAATTCTGTTGCTTCTGTTTTGTTTGGACATATTAACGCACCATGTATCTCCGTAACCGTAATTTGACTTTAATTTAAGTAAGAACAAATTAATGGCACCTATTTAAACTCAATATTTCGTAACAGGACGAGATATTGTAAGACCAGAAATATGACGTAATCTTTTTCAGTAGAAATAAACTATTGGCCAAATCATAAATCTCCTCTGAGATGTTGCGGGTTCTACTACTGAACGAAGTCATTTAGATAAAGCGATACGACTTGGAGCGTAATCGCCAACGTTTGAGGAGGAAGTTATTTGAGCTTACGTTCTGCATTATTGCTGAGTTTCATTTTTCTGTAACTTTCCTGTGTGTGATATCGTTAATTCTGGTTTTGCTCACTCTCAACTTCTATGAATTTCATTGAAACTTTCAACTGGGGAACTAACGGATCGGATAATTACGTCCAAAATTGTACGTTAAAGTATTTTCCTTTCAACCGTACAAATCAAGTGGTTTTGACGGGATTTTTCCGGCTGAAATACGGTATAGTTTGGTGCAAGAGTAACGTTGTTTTTACACCGAAAGCTGACATCATAGTCTGCCCTCAACCTTCCTTAAAGCGTTAGCGAGGATTGTCGACAAATTTATTAGAGATAATTATCTATCTAATTCCCTTCCGTTTATAAAGTTGATAAGTCTTGTGCAACAAAGATCACTCAGTAATAAATTGTTCGTTGTTGGTACATTCCTAGACATTGCGGGAGCTTTGATAGTAATCGTTTTCGTCAATTACTAATGCGTATAACAATTTTGGTATTGATCCCACCTTTGTAAAATGAATTCAATCTGCTCAAATCTCGCTTTGTTGAAGTTGAGTATGCTCTCACCCCTGTTATGGCTTTTGATTACTGATGATATACTTGTGAAACTGCAGCAGGTAGTCTTTGTTACTCAGAGCTATACGCTGACGATCTTATTATTACAATTGCTTGAAAGCACCTGATTGTGTTATCCGTTTTAACGCAGAACGCTTTACTTATTGTGGAGGCGTAGTATGATGGCAAGGGTTTACGTGTCAACCCTTCTAAAGATTTAGTTGTATTTACTAGGCATATAGAGATTGATGGTCTAACTCTACTCTCTCTTTTCGGGAGATCAGAATACTTAAAAGATTTATCTTCTAAAAATATCACCTGGAAAAAAACTTCAAAAGGCCACTGCCATCTTTTGGCAGTATAAACGCACCTTTTGTAAAACTTGGGATTAAAGTCCTAAATTGTTGTCCTGCATCTATAAATCGTTTGTTCTACCAATGTTATCGAATGCTTCCTTGGTTTGGTGGCCAATTGTTAAATTAAAGATATTAATTATTGAACTAAATGGTCTTTAAATTATTGGTTAAAGGCTGTTACTGGAGCTGTGTCCTTCGAAAGGTTTTTCTTGAGAACTTGTCTGAGTCGATAGACCTCTTTTCTGACGACTCTCGCTCTGAATATAGTTCAGGTTACGGTATTTCCATTTGATGTCTTCGTTTGATTTGAATTTATCAGGATGCCCTGGGTAAGTAATGCACAATTAAGCGGAAGCAATTGCTCTTACGCTCAGTAATTAAGGCATTAAATCTGGCTGTTATAACTAAAAAAATTTCTATACATTCAGTTTACTGAATTCGTTGGATAATCCCTTGACTGTGTCAAAACTTGTTAAGGACTGTAAATATTTTATTAATCTTCGCTGTTCAAGTAATACGCTGTGACGAACATGTGGTTTTCTTCCCATTGTGGACGGTAATGATATTTCTGATTCTTTAGTAAAACACTGGGGGAGGGGTCTAGTTTAAAATTTGTCGGTCCCGGACTAGTTGCTTCCATACCATTTAATTATGTTGAAAAGTCGATCAAAAACTGCGCTCTACGTTAACTAAAACAGCCAGCCACTTATAGCTGCTGCATTGCGAAACTTTATATTAGTAGACCTAGTTATAATGGGGCTGACTCAAAATGATGATAGAACTCACTTCATGTGGAGCTGCCCTACTTTCGACGGTATTAAGTTCCAAGTATTTGATTCCAAGTCTTTTGTTGTAGATCAGTTATACTTCCTGCCTTGACCCAATCTACTTCGGTTTATGAAGGCTGTAGGTCACGTTCGCGATTCAGATTCGGAGTTACAAGCACAAAATGTAAATGCGATCTATAGCCGTAAAATTTCCGATTAGTATTAAACTGGTACTCACAAAATGTTACTCTAGACTCTATAAACGTTACTATGTAAGTTTACAGTGACGAATTTGTTGGTGTAAGGCTACATATCTTGATTTTAAGGGCCCATAACTCGGTAGATTGGCTATTTTTCGACATGATTTTGTAACGGGCGCTTGTCATCCAACGTTACAAAATATACCTAATTCCCCAAAAAAAACTAAGAAAATTGCATCCCAACCTTGAAGATATTTCTTACCATTCCAATTACATTATAGTTGAGTTGTATCAAATTTGATGGTACAACAAATTAACGTAAAATTCGATTTTAATACAAACTCGGAGAGTGTCGTATTCAGGCTAATCGATTTAGTTCATCTAAGAAGTATTCATTTCGCTGTAGTTTTATGCGATTCACACATGTAATTTTTAATATTTTCAAAATAATGAACTTACGACTTCGGCAAGAGTACCTTATGGCACCATTAAATTCATCATGGGAGAGGAAAGATCAATATCTAATCAAATTATTTTACCACTATGTACATATTTCTAATTAAAAAGAAAATAATTAACGCTTACACTATTTTTGTCTAAAGTCAGTAAACCATCAAAACATCTATATACATTTCTATCGATTCAATTTAATTTAATTTAATTATCTGACATTTTTTTTTACCATAAGTTTGCTTGCTCGTCGTCTTATGGCTATAAAAAATATATTTATCTGGCTATACATCTGTTGTGCTATTGTACATAAATGTACGTATATGGGAACCATAGGATAAAGATGTACTCGATTTTTTATAAGAATGTTTGTATTTGATGAATTTTCCTCCTTGTGGAAATCTTGTCAAGTTAAATTAAATTGCAACAACAAAATGTGGTGGGAAATTATTTGCCGTAAGTGAATTTATTTGTTTTTGTTGTTTGTTATACCAAAATATACAAGTAGCATGTTTATTATTTTATAAATGTATTTTGTACCGAGGTTCACAGCCAGTCTTTATAAAACTAAGTATAAATGTTATGTTTATATGGGCTTGAATATTTAAAGATACAAAACATTAAATTTTTTAATGGAATTTTCTCTGTACATATTCGGTACACATATAAGGATGTACGAGTTTGAGTGGGTAATAATAGTATAGAGATTATTAATATGAATATTTCAGGTGTGCTAGGTAGAAAATAGCCATATAAACTGTTTATTAGTGAATATATGCATTATGAGTTCACATTAGGCAACTATGGAAGTGTATACAACTGGATTACGAAACTTTCTAAGAACAAAAAATTCTCCTCTCCCCGGGCTTCTGTTATTGTATCTGCTTGTCATATTAATTAATCACCATCTCTCATTACATTCCATATATCATCCGTTACTTTTCTTTGGTAATTTTCTTTTTAATTTTTTTAATAAAAAACTAAACTAATACTCGTCCGAATTCAAACACATAATGGCACAGCAACAAAATGAAAAACTTTATTCCAATAACTCGCAACGATGTTGTAGATATTACATAACACACCACACTATTATACGACAGAGATTCATATAAATCAATATTTTCTTCAAAGATTTAATAACAAAAAAAAAAAAATCCGAGAAAAACTTGTTTTTCCTGTTTTCCTCTTAGACTTATAACAAAAATACGAAGAAAACTGTTTTTTTGCTTTACTTCCTTGAGATTTGTTTGCTAACATACAAAAATAATTTCTATTCTGTGGTCATACTGGGTTTGTGTGTTTGTCTGAAGGAAAACTTTTTAATCTTCAAATTAAATTATATGAAAAATACCAAAAGAAAATTAAAATGAAATTTATTTTGTCTTCTTTCAAAATCATCTTCTTAGATGGTTTTTATAAATATCCTCGTATATGTAACTAAGGTGATGATTATATTACGGCTGTCTTCCTTCTTGCGTGTGCATTTGCGGCTACTTTTGAATGATATTATTTAGGAGGGTAGAGTTTTAGTATAGACTTTTAATTTACTAATTTACCGCATTTAGTAGAATATCCATACCATATTAACGATTTTATACCGTAGACAGTATAATTACACAGTAATTAAAGCTCCACAAAATTTCTAAAATTCTTCTTTCCAGTTTGGTATGCTGCTCGAGCTAAGGCAATTTTTAACTCGGTCTCCATAAACCTTACATGAAATCACAGATAGTTTTAAAATATTATTTGAGATTTTTAAATTTTTCGCATTGTGTAGTCTACCTATCAATTTGTACTGAAATGTACACCGGAAAATGTATCTTAGCTTGAGCAGCATACTTAGCTTTACTTGGAAGTTTGTACCAGAATTGAGATAATCCAATTCAATTGCCAAACTTCCAAAGATTATAAGTTACTTATATAATAACAAAGCCAGAAAATTAGACTGAAGTAGTAGGAGACACAAATTATGAAGACAAACAAATAATTGAGAATATATCAATGAATTTTGAAGAGAATTAGGACAACGACAATGAACGGTGGTAAATAGTTAAGGTCTACTAAAAACCATCGATTATTTACCGAAAATTGTGAATGTAAATCTGATCAGGCCAATGTAACAAATGTTTGAATGTGGCTTAATGGATTACAATACAAATAGTTGAATTACAAATTCGAACGGAATCCGGATGATTTCGGTTTGAGGGACACTTTTAAAGACGATTGACTCTGAGGAACACAGGACGAACTATTGCTTAAAAAAATCTAAAATCTTTTTGATAATTGCAGCCTTCATGCAATTTTTACCCTATATGGCATGTCAAGACTATCAACAAATCTTAGAAGTGATTTTTGACGTGTTTTTTGCACATTATGTCGTATTATTTAATGGAAGGAAAAGTATCAACCTTTTATATTTAAAATTTACTTCTTCAACAAGAAATATCCTTTGGTACAAAATATTGTACGCGTAAAACTGGTTAGTGAAAATTTGTTCACTACGCACTTACAATCTGTTTTGCTTTGCCCGAAATCGAATGTCTCACCTCTTTATTACAAAATCAAATTAATGGTGCACAATTCCACAGTATATAACTTGAAAAGACGTGATGGCTTTTGCATTATATTTCTTGTACATTATATTATGTTTTACGAGAAGTACTGCCAAATTTAAAGGATCTCAAGGATGAGGAGGTCAACTCAATTCATTCTGCTATTGAAAGACAAATGAAAACTAGAATATTTAATGTTCCAGCTGACTATGTGAATGTCTGTAGGCATGGAAGCAAGCGCGGATACAAAGGGGTGATGGGGCAACCACCCCTCCCCAAGTCCTCCCAGAGCAATAGAGAGCGATATGTTTACACATTTCAATTTTTTGTTTGTCTTGAAACATAAAATTTACGCAAAATTGTATGTTACATATTTTGTCATTACCATGCAGCAAACTTATGCACAACGTAAGCGGTAAAAAATCCTTATGGATGGCACGAGCATGGATATAAATCCGGACAATCTGAATCCGAACGAAGTTATTAACTTATTTGACGATTTGCTCAATAAATTTCCGTAAATTAGTCTATTTCACTTGTTATGTGGCGATGATACCCCAAAATCTTTGTAGTATGTGAAGTTGTGGTCATATTGTCTATAATAAAATATAACAATCGTGCTGAATAATTGCTGTTCTGATTGTTTCTGTAAATGTGAATCTAATAAAAGTTAAAGATATATAGGAGTCGATCATGTGGAGGTTCGAACACTGACGAATGAGTACCTATTTGGATAAATATATAGTTACTCAAGAACATTAAATATGATTTCCCAAATGTGAAACGTGACGATAGTGGCACTTACTATTTGTTGCCCAAGGTTTAGGTGGAGGAAGAATTGGCATTTTCATTTTTTCTAACCCAACAACAAATATTTTCCTGACATCGGAACTAAATAAGCCATTATACTACCTGCGACAGTCAATTCCCACCAATTAAAAGTAAAAATAAAGCATTTTTATTAAAACTTTAATAATAACTAGTACATTTTATAACTGTGTAAACGTAACTCACTCTATTATTATTTAGTTTTTTAAAAAGTTTAACGACCTCACCAGCAACGCGTCTCTTAGCTTGAAAATGCCGGAACTTCCACTTTTGGGTGGGCTTTAGTAATTTTACGTACTTTGCACGTATAATTTTCTAACGCTTCTTGCATAGTTCCGAAGAAACCAATAGCTGTTCTCCAATTTCGCCCCAAATGATGGCTTTTAGAGCAGTGTTTTTATAATTAAAATGCTCCATGTGGTATACAAATTCTCTATCCTCCTTTCGGACTTCCTCGATGATTCTGTCATCTAAATCAGCCATTCCTAAAGCAATCAAATTAATTGTAATTTAAATCTAAATAAAACCAATTTTACATTAATTCAAATAAAATTCGCCTTGCACAAAAAATTCAAAAATACTAGAAACTACCTATTCTAAATTATTTGTGCAAGATAAAATTTCATTGCATCGTAAGATCAAACACAACTTACTATTTTCATTAAATTTTGTAATTGAAAAATAAACAATTTTTATCCACTTTTGATATATAATAGCCTGATAACTATGCTGATTTCAAATAAAGAAAATGTAATTTAACCCATTGTTATTGTATAACCCATGCTGCTAGGGGCTACATGAGTTATATTTGGTATAAGTAGTTAAATTAAAGTACACTATGACAATTTAAAGAACGGTCACTATGATAAAATGTATTTCAAAATTCAATGCTCCACTGTGAAAACACAAAATGGAACTATTTCTTATTAATTTACGAAATTTATTTCAACAAAAGTGGATAAAATGTTGTATGCCACTCGTGAGCAAAGAGATATTATCCACTCGGGAAAATGTCCCACTCGGCTATCGCCTCGTGGGACAAACGTATCCCTCATGGATAATATCTCGTTTTGCTCACTAGTACCATAAATAACTATTATTTTCATACGTTTATCACCGAACCAAATAACAAATTTGTTTCATAAATCGAAACGTCAGAAATTCAGAAATAAGCAGAAAAAAAGGGCAAAAAATTGCTCATAATATATATTTTTTGGTATGGTTATGTTGGTTTTCTGCGGATATTTGCTTAATGTTGAAATAATTTTAACTCGAGAGGAGAAATAGGGTAACATATTTTCGGTCACATGACAATATTTGGGTAATTTCATTCGATGAATGACCGGATTCAGATTGTACGGATTTATATCCATACTCGTGAAGTGACCATTAAGGCTGTCTCATGAAAATTAAAAAGTTGAAAATGTGTGATCTCACGAGCTCAAAATAGTAGTACCAATTCCTTTTTTTTTTGCTCATTCTCCTTTTTGTCGTTTGCTAATTTTTGAATTTCTTAAAAGTTTTCTAGTGGATGAATATGTTATCTAATTTTGTTTTTTTGTGTTTTGATTGTGCTATTTGTGAAATTTTTCTTATTATTTTACCATTTTATTAATAAAACTGGATTTTTGATATTTGTATTTCTCCCGCGATTTAAAGCAGTTTCATATTTTAATTTTTTGACATCTGTGTAATTTGTTTCGTTTTTATTTGTGTTAAGTTTCATTCATTTTTTCGATTTTTTTTGTGTTGTACAACAATGGCAGAATTACCATGTCTTTATCAAGACAACAACAATTGTCTTTATCAGAACAACAACAACGGTCTTTTTTAAGCAAACATCAACTAACCTTGCAGATATTGTCTTAAAAAAGACAGTTGTTGTTGTCTGGATAAAGACAGTTCTTATGGTAATTCTGCCGTTTTGTTACAACACAAAAAAAAAATCGAAAAAATGAATGAAATTTAACACAAATAAAAACAAAACAAATTACACAGATGTCAAAAAATTAAAATATGAAACTGCTTTAAATCGCAGGAGAAATACAAATATAAAAAATTACTTTAAATCGTACGAAAAAGAAACAAGTTTTATTAATAAACTAGTAAAATCATAAGAAAAATTCCACAAATAACACAATCAAAACACAAAAAACAAAATTATAACACTTAAAAGTTTAAACCGATAATATATCCATCCACTAGATAACTTTTAAGAAACGAAGAAATGTCAAAAATTAGCTGAAAAAGGAGAATGAGCAAAAAAAAAAAAAGGAATTGGTACTACTGCTTTGAGCTCGTGAGATCACACATTTTCAACTTTTTAATTTTCATAAGACAGCCTTTACTTAAAATAAAATATAATAGGCCCGATTCTGCCTTCCAAAATTTTAGGATATGTTACATAATGTTAGTCGTGTTTTCCATGAGAACTGCACTAGAACTCGATAAATTTTAAATTCCTTTTATTCTATGTAAACAGGAAAAAAAATTAAATTCATAAAGTGATAATGTGTAGTGCATTTCACATAAATACATATTTTAAGTTGTTACAGCAATAAATAATGACAATTATAGCTTATTTTTTAGTTACACTGGATAAACCCATGAATTTATCGAGTGTAGTTGCGTGTAATGACGTCAGCAAGAATCAAGAAAATATTGATGAAATAACTGAAGGGGGAAATTTTTAAACTCAAAATATGTAATTATATCAAGTACACTACACATTCGCGCTTTATGAATTCATTTTTTTTCGTTTTACATAGAATAAAAGGAATTTAAAGTTTATCGAGTTCTAGTGCAGTTCTCATGGAAAACACGGCTGTTATTTTTGTTTCTTCAATACAAATTCTAGTGTTTTATTAAAGTTAATATTCAATGTACATCTGCGACTGCGTGTGCCAGTGAGGAGACGTTAATTGAAAACAATTCTGTTTCTATTCAGATCAATGCAAATATTCAAAACGCCTCAAACGAACAAGTTAACCATAAATTTGGGATAAACCGTTGTAAATTTTTTAAAGTACAATTTTTTCGATGTTTCTAATTGGATGAAGGGTGCCATTTCCGAAATACAAAAAGAGTTGTCACACGCACTTAATATTAGCATTTCCAAATCTTGTAATGTACAAGCTATTACATAGAAATGCAGTGGGAACAATGAAGGAAATAATCAATTTTTAAAAAATATTTTAAAGCGGCAGCTACATTCCTTATGTGAAACTGATTGGGTAGGAGCGTCATGATTCCGTTTCCGATTATTATACGATTACAATTTATATTCCCATGCTGGATTCTGTAATTGAGGATATCAAAACTAAAGTTAAATAGAGTCACCAACGAATTTATTTATTTCACACAAGAATTATTACAACATAGTTTATTAATAAAAATTCACAAAATCACTTTATATAAATTATTCTCAAATTTTTACTGAATTTTTATTTTCACAAAAACACTTTTTAATTCACTTTTTAATTCCTTTTTAATCTTTACTCTATCGCGTTACAAATTCGAATAATCTTGTTCGCCTTTTTAAATACACAAACCAAGCTTCTCGAAAGTTCATGGCTTTTCCAGTACTAATAATGTAGAAACATTTAGAACTGTTTTATAATGGAAAATTCCATTTAGTACAGTAAAACATTGAGCTATTAGTTTAACTTATTCTATCACACGCTAGGTGTCACCGTCACAATATTGTGTTCAGAAAAAAAAAAGATTTCTATTGAAACAGTAATAGGCGAAATAATTATTTGGCACAACAAATGGCAACGAGAACAAGCGAATAAAGGTGTTATTCCAAGCGATGCAATAGGCTCTCACTGGACCATTGTGATGTAGAGGCTTTTCCCGCGATTCAAACGATATTGATTATTTTAGCAAGTCTACCCGTTAGTGTCGCAAGTGCTGTGAGGAGTTTTTCAACGTTGGTTGAACACGTGAATTCGGTCTACCTTGACTGAATCTTGATTACTTGGACTAACCATTCTCTCTAATGTATTTTTTAGTCGTGCTCAACAATGTATTGCTGTTACGATATCGATATCATTACTTTACTAGTCCTTAAAGCATCTTTAAATAGATTTAACGATTTAAATGTTAGTTTTTTAAATATCAGAAGTTTGCTTCATAAATTATATCAAGTCATTAGTTTAATACATGATGTCAAACTCGATGTTTTATGCTTTGCTGAAACGCATATATTTACGGTCATATTTCTGATGGCAACTTAAATGGATTTAATATTTACCGAAATGATCGCAAGTAATGTAGAAGTGGTGGGGAGGGATTTGCATGTACGTAAGACCCTATGTAAGATCGTCTTTAGTTTTTTCGTATTCCAGCGACAATCTACAAGTCTTATTCATTGAGTTGTATCTAAACGGCTTTAAAATTTTTAATTCGATTTGTTTGAAAATATTTTGAGTGATTTATCTGTAAAATATAGCGACATTATTATTGTAGGTGATTTTAACAGTAACTATTTGAACCAATCTTCTGAAACTCGCAAGTTCATTTCAATAGTTGCGAATTTATCATTGACTTTTGTAAACACTACTAAAGCCTTATTAGCCACGGCAGTAGTTCCCTTCTAGATATGATGATAGCTAACAATGACAATGTATGTTGTTTTAACCAAATTTATATTGGATTTGATGATCACGATATGATTTTTGTTGTTGCGATACTTCATTCGATAGAAATCCAGTCAGATTATTGGAAGTATATTCACGCTTAGATTGGGCTAAATTATTTAGTTTATCAGAAATTGACGAAATTGTGGAATTTTTTTAATCGTAAAATTGTTAATTTATTTGAATCAAATGTGCCATTAAAGACTATCAAAACTTGGTTACGATATGCTCCTTGGTTTTACAAAGAAATCGTTACAGCTATTACACTTAGAGATCATGCCTTGCTTATTTCGAAGCGTTCAAAAGATTACATTACAGTGACCCCTACTTAGAAACATTGTAACTAAGCTAATTCATAATGTCAAATCAGAATTTTTCAATAAAAACATTATAACTCAGGAATAAGGTCTAAAGGCTAGGTTTAAACAAACGTGAAAATATTAATTATTGTAACATTGATCCGAATGTTTCTTGTAATTTAACTCATCTTCATCGATGGCAGACGGTAGCCCACTCAACATAAGCCCTACTGAATTTGATAATAATAAATTACTATTCCCAATTATCCAGCCTTATTTGGTGCATATGTTTAATAGTTTCTAACTAAGTCAACTTTTTCCTTCTTGCAATGGAAAACTGCCAAAATTATCCCGATACCCAAATGTATCGAAACTGTTGCACCAAGCGATTTTCGCCCCATAAGTATTTTATCAGATCCAAGTAAAACTTTCCAAACTATTTTAAAAGTTCAGATTTGTGCTGATTTAGAAAGAAATGGTCTTCGAAATGAGTTTCGATCAGCTTAACGATTAAATGTTAAAGCTGATGTTCTACAGGGGTCGGTTCTTGGACCGATATTGTTTTTAATGTATGGTTACCAAATACCATTGAATAAATACTGTGATAACATTAAACTAATAAACCAAGACATAAAATGAATTGTTGAGTAGTCTCAAGAATTTTTTTGATTTTGAATACCACTAAGCAATAGTAATAAAAAATACTAAATTTGATATCTACAATCTGTCCGATATTTCAGTGGGGAATGAAAAAATTTGTTATACAAATATTGCTCGTAATTTAGGTTTAAGTTTTGATAACTCCCTGTCAAAAAATTAATTTTATTCTTCGTTGTTTATGGTTAACAACAAATATTCTCAATATTATGCAATTCTATAAGTTAAAACTATTACATATGTAATAGATGTGTCCGATATGTTTTTAAGCTTAAGAACTATGACCTTGTGATATGATTGGGTGTAACTTATTCCATTTACATATATAAATTAAATGTTTGCTGTTAAATCTTTAAAATCATTAAATACAGGAAACCTACATATTTATGTGTATTGTGGGATTAAGACCAAAATTTACCGTACCATGTGCCACCATATCTTACTGGAAGCAAATCCTATCAAATAACAACATTGGAAAATAGACGAGAGCTTTTAAAGTGTGTCTCAACAATATGTAGAGTAGAGTTCAATTCACCACTACCAATAATAATTTTGGGCGATTCTATATTATTGCCTAAAGGAACAATTTCTTCGGGCCTTTATTTCAATTTTTTATGGAAGGTTGATGAACATTTGGTGTGTCATGCGATATTGCATATATCACATCTGTAGTACGTATGTGAATGGCATTGTTTACAGCGTAGCCGGGATTCTGCCTTTACAGAAGTATGTGCTCCTTTTGATAAATATTCTGGCTGTTTGGTTGATTTGCCTTTTGTTTGTATTTTTCCAAAAACCTTGTATCCTTGTCGATTAAATCGGTGTCACAGAAATGAAAATTGACAAATATGTCTTCAAATGAATTACGTCGCATCCATTTCGTTATAAGTACATTACGCACGTCATCATCTGTAAAATCCATAAAAATCATCGGGTTCGATGTGTATAGTTCTGTTTCTTTTTGTTGCAGCGTAATTTACAGTGTTGTTTACGATTGATTCTACGGAAAGTTGGCGGAACAAATATTTTGAAAAAAATCCATTGGACCACTTTCTGCACTTAGACCAAGTGGGCAGCTATTTTTGCCTTCCCACTGTTTATGTTGGTAAAAAAATGCCGCTAACCAAAGATCATCTTCATTCCATTCTTTCCACTTTTGCGTAATTCCTTTTTGTGCCCAATTCGTTGATACGTCAACAATCAGGTCATGGCAATTTTCTTCGTCCTCTTCATTATCATCAAAATTTAGTTCCACTCCTGCCAAAAGCAGTCAGAGTGAAAGTCCGACAGTTCTAAATAAACATCAGTTGGAAAAGGGATTTCATCTGGTAGGTTCGCCAGAGCATCCAATATCTCCGCTAGACTTAACACTTTTTCCTAAAAAAAAAGCTATAAAGGTCGTTACATTGAAAATTGGTTCTGAATATGATATCGTAAACATTTTTTTTAGTTTTTTTAGTTTACGTTATGAACTTCAAAATCTTTTCAAGATAAACAATGCACAAAATAGTGTGTAAGACGTTTACAATAACCTTACCAATATCTTCTGGCATCAGAGTTCATGTTTCACAACACTAAATTTTGAAACAATTTCTTTAGCAAAGATAGCTTTAAACGTATGTAGGTTGAAGCAACATTATGTTCCGACCTGAAAATATTTAAAATTAATTGCCCTATGGCTAAGTAGCAACCTGATTGAATATCGAATGTCTAAATCCTGGAAATAACGTTTTCAACCAAACCAATACTTATTATTACTCCAATCACCCCTACCAATAATGTAGCTGTGTAAATTTTTATTGTTATTGTGTTCCAAGAATTAGAAAACGTTTATATAAAAACAACAATAACAATAAAACAGAAAATTATAGATGTGAGAAAACATTTATCTAACCCTATTATTTTCCATTTTTTTAGATCAACAATGTGTATTGTGTACGGCCAACGTTAACAGTAAAAGAGGATGTATACTTTTAAAATTTTTGTCACGGAAGTTAGCAATATTTTCTAATTACCATTTTTTTTTTATATGTGTCTCCTTGCTCAGTCCCCATTTCCACGAAAACTCCTACTTTAACCTCACACTCTATCCCTCTCTCTCTATATATATAAATATGTAATATGTTATATGTATATATATATTCGAAAATCAATAAATTTTCCCTAGTTTTTCCTCAGCACAGTGTATTTTTGTTATGTTAAGTCTTGTTTCCTATTTTTATTTTTAATTTTTACAATTTCCTGATTAATAGCGGAAATAAGGAAAAATAGTCACAAAAAACATTATTGGTACAAAAAATTGTTTCAACATAAACAAACTTATCTAGCTTCTCTTCCTATAAATGTATACATTTAGG
Source organism: Tipula vernalis (assembly GCA_958295665.1). Classification (NCBI taxonomy): domain Eukaryota; kingdom Metazoa; phylum Arthropoda; class Insecta; order Diptera; family Tipulidae; genus Tipula; species Tipula vernalis. The sequence goes on along the minus strand of OY282558.1, from coordinate 21,760,810 downwards.
TCTACGATTTATTTAGAACACGCTAAAATACACCGGAATTGAGCACACAATATTCTACAAAAGTCTAACAATCATATAAAATTAATAAAATTAAATCAAATTTAGAAATAAGGATTTTATTCAACAATCTTTTTGGAGCCGAAGAAAATTTAAACAAAAAAGTGGGAAAGCGCCGAAGAAAAGAAAAGTTAAGAAAATTAAAATTAAAAGAAAAAATACTTGTTGTACAAAAGTAGAAATACCAAAATCATTATTATTAATATTATTTATATATGTACTTGTATTTTATATTATATTATCTACTCGTATAACAGAAATTTATTATATTTAGTATGTAGATCTTTGCAAGTGTATATAAAAGAAAAGATACTTAAAGCGCCTGAGGACATTATTTAAATAATAAAATTATATATTTACGTTTTGGTGTCTTCTTCCAGACTTGTGTTCTTATAATTTTTTGTCAAAATTCATCGAGTACTATAAACCAACCAGAAAAGCTATTTACGAGCTTCTATATAAACATATAACATAAATGATGAAATTCTATATATCTAGCAACAAATGGGTGGTGATGAAATTTAAATACGGTTGGAGTGCCAATCATCACACTGTTTTACATGTTTTTTTTTACATATATAGGACGCAAGTATAGTGCGGGACCAATATAAACACCTACAGATTAGCATGAATTTGAGAGTACTTGGAAGAAGTTAAAAAAAGAAGCTAAACTAGATTATATGAACATGTCGGCCTGCCAAAGGCAGAGATCGCATTAGAAAAATCTTAATGAAAAATGGAAATAGAGTACAATTTCGTTCTTGTTACAAGAGACAAAATACTATCGAAAATGAATCGAAAGTGATGGTACAGCAAGGACTATCGATTTTAAACGTCCAGTGTTCGTCATTTTAGCAGATAATATCAATCTCAACATGTAAAATTTTCAAACTAAGTTATATCAACTTCACAGAGCTTCTTGTTGTTGTGTTCTTTCAGGTTGTTGATAAAACTTATAAAAATATCAGGGCATTCTGTAGGAGGCACCAGATAAACTCAAAACATGGCAGATATTACGTGATTTTAACGAAAAACTTTAATCTGGTTTAAATATTTAGATTAGGATTATAAAAATTACCCAGCAAGACAAATTACGCGGTCATAATACTCTCAAATCCTTCCTTAGGCTAAGACTAAGACCTCTTGAATATACAAATAATATTGCAGACATTTGTTCTCAAATCCTTTGATTGGCGAAAAGTTTAGGTGCAGAGTCAGACCTCCAGACTATAAAACTTACGCTAGCCCCCTAAAAAATACCCAGATTTGAACGAGTGTATCTTGGTGAAATAACACCTTTCAAAAAAAAAATTTTGTTTCTAGTTGAAGGAAATTTTGTTTTTGTTTCGATACTGGAAATCGTTTTATTTTATTTTGTTTTATTTGGACTTTTTTGAGTAAAACAAAAGGTGTCTAAAGAAAAAAAAATTTGCTGCTGTTTGCGAACTGTAAACAAATTTGCCCGATATTTCATTCAAAAATCCAAATCGGCCATTTTATAGAGAATTTAGAAACCTTGCAAAATGATACTAGGAAAATTTCTATGCGGCCACTCCTTGTCGAATTATTGAAGTTTTAGAGAAAACGTATCAAAAAGCGTATACACGTTAACAAGTACATTTTTTTATCTTGTAAAATAAGCACTCAGTGCTCAAGAAATAAGAAACTAACTATAAAATTTTGAGCCACATTTTGATATCAGGCGTAATTTTGGTGATCCAAAATCAAGGAGAAAATATGTTTTTACAGTGAAAAATATGATTTATTTCATAAGGTATATTGCAAACAAAATCCTTTTAAACTTTATTCAAACGTAAAAAAACTAAAATCTACGAACAAACTGGAATTTTCAATAACGCGTGTTACCTCCTCTAGGCCACATTACTTCATAAATACGCCGTGGCATATTTAAAACATTGCGTATTTGTTGCATGGTGATTTGTTGCCATTCTTCTTGTAAAGCGTCTGGAAGTTCCTGCAAATTTGTTGGTTACCTTGTCCATTTTCTTACACGCCGTTGTAACATATCCCAGACGTGTTCTATGGGGTTTAAATCTGGACTTCGCGGAGGATGGCTTATTAAATTAATGCGGTGCTGTTGCAAAAATTGGCGTGTATTTCGAGCTGTGTGCGGTCGGGCATTATAATAACTTGCCTTTCATGGAAAGCATATGAAGCCTTAGAATTTCTTCCACGTATCGTGCTGATGTTAAAGCTGGATGTGGTATTACTACCAAATCGGTCTTGCAATTCCAACAAATACTCGCCCAAACCATCACCGACCCTCCATGAAATGCTACGACTGGCATCACGCAATTAGGGTGTAATCGTTCCCCTAGTGAACGCCAAACTCTGCATCGGCCGTCTGATGTATACAAATTGAACCGCAATTCATCCGAAAAAAGGACCTTACACCAGTCCCTCTGAGTCCAGTTGCCATACTGCAAAGCATAATTTCTTCTTTGTCGACGGTAATTATCAGTCAGATACGGAACTCTGACAGGTCGATGTGATCTTAGTCGATGGGCTTTCAACCGATTTAATATCAACTGTTTTGATGTCTGGTTTTGTATAGGTACATTACTTCTTATTTCTTGAGCACTGAGTGCTTAGTTTACAAGATAAAAAAATGTACTTGTTAACGTGTATACGCTTTTTGATACGTTTTCTCTAAAACTTCAATAATTCGACAAGGAGTGGCCGCATAGAAATTTTCCTAGTATCATTTTGCAAGGTTTCTAAATTCTCTATAAAATGGCCGATTTGGATTTTTGAATGAAATATCGAGCAAGTTCGTTTACAGTTCGCAAACAGCAGCAAATTTTTTTTTCTTTAGACACCTTTTGTTTTACTCAAAAAAGTCAAAATAAAACAAAATAAAATAAAACGATTTCCAATATCGAAAAAAAAAACAAAATTTCCTTCAACTAGAAACAAAATTTTTTTTTTTGGAAAGGTGTTATTTCACCAAGATACACGCGTTCAAATCTGGGTATTTTTTCGAAGAAAATTTCTGTTCCGTTTTTTAATTGGCGCAGTGTATTATAGCAGAGCCTTCTAGAGTATAGAGCCATAATCTTAATGACGTATTTTTTAGAAGCATTTTTAGTGGTATAACTTTTCACTGATTTCCATAGGAATCCATTGTAAAAATGGTGTTTTTTAGCTTCAAGTTTTTCAATGAAAAAAGCAAAAATATTATAAAAAGTTTATATAAAAGTTTTCTACATATCTTTAAGAACAATATACAAGAAGGCCATATTGGTATTAAGTAAATATTAATTGCAGAAATATTAAAATTAAATTATTTCTAAAATATATATTTTCGAACTTTCATTTTGAAAAATAAATCAAAGTTGGCTCTGACAAATTAAAATAATACTTGCTAAATTTATCTTTAGTTTTACTAGTGTACGTAAGATGTCTAAAATGGTTACAGAAAAATACGAAAAAAAATTATTTAATCGCAAAATTATCACACGTTCCTATATTTTGTGAATTTGTTTTGTTTTTCCTACAATTTTTCAACTTGAAATTTCCCCAGGTGGTAATTTTTGGTACGATTTTTCCAAATTTTTACGGCCATCACTGCCATCTATGTAATGTATATTGACTTAATAACCAAACGAATCGTAGTAAGCTTTTATTTTAATTTGACCAGAATGCTGTTGTTATGAATTTTTTTAATATTTTGGTTTAAATAAATCAATTATTACAAGAAAATGAAAACGATTTACTTAAACGATATTCATATATGTTGAAATTCAAACATTTATGAAAGTATTTCAGAAATCATAATTAAGAATTTGTAACGTAAAAATTTGTCTTAGGAAAAAAATTGATTTCCCATATGTTTTGTGTGTTTTACTATAAAAAGTTTCGTTTTTTCCTCGTTTCGAATTCTCCTAAAAAAAGCTCAGATTTTTTGATTATGGCTCTATAAAATACAGGGTGCTCTGATTAAAGACAAAAAAAAACAAAAAATTTGCTTATCCACACAGCATTGCATTTGAATAAAATCCAGGCTTTCATGCATCTTTTTTGTCTGGCAATGTTAAATCTGAATGGAAAATAACATTGACGTAAGCTTTTGCTCCAATTCGTTTTTTTTTTTTGGAATATATTTAGCGCTTATGAAGGATCTAGGTAGGAACCTATTTTGGAATCGTCTTGCATTGACATTTTTTTAAATTACACCAAAATATCTTCCAATTTTCAAAAATTAGCTTTGTGGAAATAACGTACATGTTGGCATATTTGACATGTTTGAATTGACATATTTGTCAAAATGACTTCCAGTCCAGCACACAGCAACAAATTATTTAACTTTGTTTAAGCTTTAAACTAAAGTGAAAAAATTATAAAAGAATCTCGAGCAAATGAAGTAAACATAAAGCTAGCTATCTCCCAGATTATAAGAGTTTACTTTATATGCTAAAGTTACGCTTTTGAAAATGAAAAGGGCTCGAAGTTAAAGTTGCTCTAAGAAAAATTTCCAATAAGATCTATACTGTTAAAGTTAGCCGAAAGTTGCCAGCCGAAAGTGAAAAGTCGATAATGCAGATTGTGTTAGTCCAGCCGAAAGTAAAAAAGGTAATGCAGATTGTCTAATCACAGCCGAAAGTAAAAAAGTCGATAATGCAGATTATGATACTAACATTCCAGCCGAAAATAAAACATTTAGTAGTTATCAGCCGAAAGTAAATAGGATACATGGATTTAAATAAAAAATTATGTAAATAAATTTACGTGTAAAACTTTGCTTCGTAGAAAATATCGGAAAATCAGGAGAATATACAAAATTGGAATAAAATCAGCCTCTAGAGTATATATCTGAAGTTGAATAGCTTTTATGTGATTTGTCAATAGCTATCGAATGAAAAAATTCTGTTCAAGTTTCCCGTGGGAAATCTCGGAAAATTCGATTTTCCAAAAATTATTAGAAAATTTGTATAAAATCAGCCTCTAGAGTGTTATGTCTGGAGATGGATTGGAGATGGAAACTTGAACTGAATTTTTTTTCTGCCATAGCTATTGACAAATCACATCAATGCAATCCATCTCCAGATATAACACTCTAGAGGCTGATTTTATACAAATTTTCGAATAATTTTTGGAAAATCGAATTTTCCGAGATTTCCCACGGGCAACTTAAACTGAATTTTTTTCCTGCAAAAGCTAATGACATGTCACATCAATGCAATCCATCTCCAGATATAACACTCTAGAGGCTGATTTTATTCATCCATTTCTTACTTTCGGCTGGAAACTTTTTTGAATTTTCCGAGATTTCCCACGGGAAACTTGAACTGAATTTTTTTCCTGCCATAGCTAATGACATGTCACATCAATGCTATCCATCTCCAGACATAAAAATCTTATGGCTGATTTCATACAAATTTTCTAATAATTTTTGGAAAATCGAATTTTCCGAGATTTCCCACGGGAAACTTGAACTGAATTTTTTTAAACGATAGCTATTGATAAATCAGATCAATGCAGTCCCACTCCAGACATAACACTCTAGAGGCTGATTTTATACAAATTTTCGAATAATTTTTGGAAAATCGAATTTTCCGAGATTTCCCACGGGCAACTTAAACTGAATTTTTTTCCTGCAAAAGCTAATGACATGTCACATCAATGCAATCCATCTCCAGATATAACACTCTAGAGGCTGATTTTATTCATCCATTTCTTACTTTCGGCTGGAAACTTTTTTGAATTTTCCGAGATTTCCCACGGGAAACTTGAACTGAATTTTTTTCCTGCCATAGCTAATGACATGTCACATCAATGCTATCCATCTCCAGACATAAAAATCTTATGGCTGATTTCATACAAATTTTCTAATAATTTTTGGAAAATCGAATTTTCCGAGATTTCCCACGGGAAACTTGAACTGAATTTTTTTAAACGATAGCTATTGATAAATCAGATCAATGCAGTCCCACTCCAGACATAACACTCTAGAGGCTGATTTTATACAAATTTTCGAATAATTTTTGGAAAATCGAATTTTCCGAGATTTCCCACGGGCAACTTAAACTGAATTTTTTTCCTGCAAAAGCTAATGACATGTCACATCAATGCAATCCATCTCCAGATATAACACTCTAGAGGCTGATTTTATTCATCCATTTCTTACTTTCGCCTGGAAAATTTTTTGAATTTTCCGAGATTTTCCACGGGAAACTTGAACTGAATTTTTTTCCTGAGATAGCTATTGATAAGTCACATCAATGCAATCCATATCCAGACATACCACTCTAGAGGCTGATTTATTTTCGGCTGGAATGTCAATAACATAATCTGCATTATCGACTTTTCACTTTCGGCTGGAAACTTTCGGCTAACTTTAACAGGGTATAAGATCTGACGTAAAATTTAGCTAGCTAAATATTAAAAATTTTGCTTACGTTTTCCCAGATCGTTATTCTTCTACCTTTCTCTACGCGATGTGCGGAAACCTCGTTGAAAAACTTTGTAGCTCTTGCGGTATGCAGAGGTTAATGCTTTATTAGTAAAATAGATAAAGAGCCCTAAACCAATACACAAAAACAGAAAACTGTTAATATTTAAATTTGGCATGAAAACTTAATTTGCTGAATCGTGAATTTTGTAAATATTATTATAGTATTTAACAGTCTTAGGCCGATATTAAGCGATTGAGGATAATTGTTTGACAAGAAACTAATCATGCAGCCTTAATTTCTTACCATAGTAGCGGTTTGTTTATAAACAAAAATTAATTATAATGGCCGTCGATGGCATACAACCATGGAGACACTACGGATATGATAAAATAATAGACAGGTATGACGGAAAATAATTAACACCAACAATTATTTATGTCTAAGATCTATATAATGTATTTTGTATATGTAATCCCTTCTGACTAGAACGGACTCCATTTAAAAGTTTAAGAACGACATCACTGGTGACGAAATATTCATTTTAACTCCAGTTGGTGCCTAGTTGATTTACAATTGAAATTGAAATTAATGTGAAATATACGATTTGAAGACTATATTTTATCAAAACTTAATAATTTACAATTTTTTTAACAACATTAAAAAAATCTTTTTCGGATTTTGTAATAATGACATTCCCAATATTTTCGATTGGTTAATCAGAAAATAAAGAGGCCTATCACTCTTAATATAGTATATCTACCAAAGCAGAAATATTATTCCCTCCCGCCGTACTTTACCCCAAGAGTTATACCAATTTATCTACTCTTACAAAATGAGAACCTTACTTCAGTGCTGTCGAAGTGAGTACGATCGGAGTATTTGTACTACTTGATTTGGACTAGAATATAATATTCTGGGAGATAGCTGGCTTTTTAATAAAGCATTTTTTCAAAGCTAATTTATAATGGTTTCTGTCATTCTTAGGCAAAAACCCATAAAACGGTATCCTTGCAGTATAAGGTGCTAGTCACTTTATCAGGCAATATCAATTCAAACATGTCAAATTTGCGAACTAAATTACCTCAACTTCACAATGGTTTTTTCAGAATCTGTAGATTTGTTAAACTAATGAAAACATCAAGGCACTCTGTATGGGGCACCTGATAAACCCAAACAATATTCTCGAATCCTTCCATAAGCTTAGACTATCACCCTCTTTTACAGGGATATAAAAATAATACTGTAAGATTTTCAGACTAGGAGGTTGTATATTCTCAAATCCTTTGCTTACATTTGAATAAAATCCAGTCTTCTTACATCTTTCTTGTCTAGCAAGGTTAGATGCTGACAACAGAAATTGTATTTCAGTTTTATTTTGACATTCTCCTTCTCGCCTAAGTTGGATATATGTAGGTAGGAATAGGGTGACCATACCACCTTCAAAATTCAGGAGGAACCAGAAATTTAATTTTAAACAAATTTAATTTTAAACAAAATTTAATTCGAACCCCAACCCAAATGACTGGCCCAATGTTTACTCTTTATATATATATAGGAACAAATATGTATGTTCTATTTGGTGTTGGAGGCGTAAATGAAAAAAAAATTGGCAATCTAATTTTTTATTTATGGTATCGATCATAATACAATTAGCACGAATAGTGTTCCAAAATAGTTCTTGCAATTGAGCCTTATTTTATTTTAAAAACTCTGATTCCAGTTCTGCCTTATGGCAGAAACGTTTTCAGGCCATGAAATTATAGGTTGTGTATTAGGAACTATTTATAGAATTTACAAAATATTGTAGATAATAAATATCACTAAAATCAACAAAATGTGTTTATTAAAATAGTCTGAATTAGCTAATTTCTAATGTCTATGTAAAAACACAGAAAACTTTCTAATAAACAGCATCAACCAAAATATCATTAGTGGTGTTCCGCGATATTTCTTGAATTTGGCTCTTGTTTTATTTATCAAATCCGACCCCAAATGAAGTGACCCAGGGAATTTTCAAGGAGTGTGAATAATTCTGTTTTATATTAGGAACTGCAGTTGAAATCCATTGGCAAACGTGCTCCATTTGGTGCTGGAACCTGGAAATTTAGTAAAGGCCTGGAGTAGTTATGAAAGTAAAAAACAAATTTTTCTTTGGCAAATCTAATTTCCTTAAATTTTTTCTAATAACCAAAGTGGTATTATAGTGTCTTCAATATTTGTTGAATTCTACCCTTTTTTTATTTAAGAAACTCTATTGAAATTTATAATTTGGCTTAGCCAATATATTTGATGATCAATGAATTAGTTATACCACCACCAAATTAAAAATCAAGTTAGCAAGTTTAAAACTTTTTTAGAAGAGATTTCACTACGTGAATGTTTTGTGACCAGTGGTCGTCACCAAACCAATTAGCAATTTTTTTATATCAAATACACAACATATTTCGAGACTTAAGAACTGTCTTGTTTTTTTTAAGGCTTCGTCCAGATTTAGTCATTTTTGACCTGGTCACCCCCTAGGTACCGACAAAGGTCTGACAATGACTTTTATGACATGCCTGAATTCACATATCTGTCAAAATTACGCTTTTCAAAATGAAAAGGGTTCGAAGCTAAAGTTGCTTTAACTCATTTACTACGTAAAATTTAGGTAAAAATAGCTAAAAATTAAAAATTTCGCTTCCGGTTTCGCTGATCGGTACTCTTCTCTACGAGAAAAACTTAAAAACTCAAAACAGTAATTTCACAATATCTGTGATTTCATGGCCATGTTAAAGAACTATTTAGCTCGAATAGCATACACAAGCTTAACGCTTTAATAGTAAAATAAATAAAGAGCTCTAAACCAATAAATAAAATAATTTTCTTTAAGTATTCAAATATCGTGATTTTTTTTTAACCAAAATACCAACAATTATATATGTCTAAGGTCTTACTATTGTATTTCGTATGTAATTCCGTCTGACCAGAAACGCTAACCTGAAAACGTACTCCGTTTAAAGTATTCAGAGCGACAGCACTGACACCGACCCTGACCTGGCTGAGACGAGATACTGACATCAATTGATTGGAGAGAAACAACCTGTTGACTTTTTTTTTTATCAGGCTCACTCCAATTTCACGAACCACAGCATAATATTTATGTTCATCCGATTACTTACACAACGGTTTAGTTCACACAAAACTATAACACAGACACACTGACTTAGTGAATTATAAACTATTTTCTTAAAATTTTGCGTGTGTCAATTTCTTTTTTTTTTTAAATAAGACGGCAAATTGGCAACATAAGCAGGCTGAGACTTTATCCACTTGTGAATGTGATAGAAGAAATATTTAAATTTTTTTATAAAAAATTCGTAAATTATTTTGCTCAAAATACGATTAATTTACCGCTAACACGTCATTTCTTGCGTATTTCACTTTCAACCTTTAAATTGTCGGCATCTTTAATAAAAGTTCTAAGGTTTGATTTCGAACTTCCCTCAAAAAATGTTTTCCAAAAATCCTAAACCTTCTTCGTTCGACTATACCGAGGCTGCCTAAGGTTTAAATAGTTATGCTTTATTTTTTTGCTTTTTCTAGTGCTCAATGTTAACCGTTATAAAATATATAGCGATAATTAAATAAAGTTAGTCAATTAAATTTGGCGATTGAATTTATGGTTCTTAGGATCAACATATTTGACAGCCCTCTCTCGTCACACTTACTTATAAGGACCGATTCCTTGCGGATTGAAGTTAAAACAAAGTGTGCGCAGCTGAAGCGAAGCTTTTAATATAGTAGTACAGGCTCCCGGAATTAGAAACATCATATTAGAGCCCCATTTCCATCGCATATGTCGAATTTCTTCATACCCGATTAAGAATAGTCAAGTTCCATCCTAATTGTTCATATTTCAGATGAAAATAATAGCCATATTTGGACCCGCACAGAGTTGCGTTAAATTTAAGTATTTATAAAGCATACGCACGTTTCTTTGAAAATAAAACGTAAGTAGCAAGTAAAGTGGAAACTTTGAGAAAAAACATGCGACTTCGAACGGAACGACATTTCTTTAAATTGCACCAACATTTCTTCCAATTCCCAAAAATTAGCTTTGTGAAAATTATGAACATATTCGCATATTTAACATGTCTCTGAGAGTTGTGGCCGCGTTAAAAACTATTTAGCTCGAGCAGCTAAATAGTTTAACAGGGCTTAACGCTTATATAGTAAAATAGATAAAAAATTCTAAACCAATAAATAAATCACTTTTCTTTTAATATTCAAATTTGGCTCAACAACTAAAAACAATTTTAGTGAAATTTGCTGGATCGTGATTTTATTTTTTTAATACAGAACACCAACTAACGTCCAAGGTCTAACTATCGTATTTCGTATGTACTGTACTACCTTCTGACTTGAAATACTGCCCTGAAAATTGAAAACGTACTCCGTTTAAAGTTTTCAGAGCGACAGCACTGCCCTACTTGAGTTCCTTTGTTGGTAGTTTGGTTTCGTAGTTCATCAGATAGCTACGACCAAACTAAAAAATACAATTTTAACTTAATTCATAAAATACCAAGTAAGAACGTACTGATCTAGTGAATTATATTCACTAAATCAAAAACCCAAGGAAAACTGCCTTGGGGGAGAATTTGTTTTCCTTTTCTGTAACTCCAGACGATTTTTTTTTTAACCGGTGTTTCAATTGCTTCCTACATAGGTTTGTTCCTTCGCCAGGTTCATCTGTTGCCTAGCTGCTTGAAGCTCATCAATCTCCTTATATTCATTGACATTCAATTTAATGTCTTGTTGTTTTGTGATGTTATTGGTTCTGGCTGCAACGAGTTAAAATCCCGCTGGCTCAGGGTTGTTAGTAAAAATAAAACGATTACCTTTAGTGAGATATTTAATCTAACTTTAATTCAAGGATAACCAAGTTCGGCTTTGGTTTGAGATCATACTCACAAAATACAGGGCACAATCACTGAGAGCCCAACGGATAATGATACGCATAAATCTGGAACGTTCCTTCACTCTATAATTGTTAATTAGCTGGTCGTTATGCCCTTACACGCCAAAATCACGCACTGACAATGCGACAATATTAATGAAACTAATATTAACAAAACCAGAAATTCAAAAACGAAAAATACTGGTACAATCATTATAGCAACAGCGTTTCGCTATAAACCTGTGTCAGAAATTAAAAATGTTCGTAATAAACAGTGTAAACGAAGCACTCTCAATAATAATGATAACTAAAACGAGAAGCATCCTCGCAAGAAGAGTTTTCGTTAGCGTGGGGGTTAATAGTATAATGTATCATAATTTAGTTTAGTCAAGTTATATTAGTTATATTAGGTATGGCGTTATAAATCATAATAAACGAATTAGGCAAAAACGTCAATATATAGTAAATATATGTGAGCGATTTAATTAACTGAAATATACAGAAGCGAGCTAAGCGGGCCGAAATGTTCAGGCCTAAGATTTGTGTTGGTTTTTGCCACATTTCTATTACATTTTATACCTGTACTGACCAACTCGGGCTTATTTACTGAGACATAGACAAGAAATTAAGAGTGGAAAGATCTTCCTGACACGGGCTTGTATCCACAAAATAAAGATTCTTGCTGAGCGAGCAAAATAATATTTCGACCGATTAATTAATGCTTCTCAAAATGTCCACAATACCAACACAATAAAACTTCCACTGAACACGGTTCATTACCGTTCATTAAACAAAGCTTCAATATGAGAATGTAACAACTGTACAAATATTGGTTAAAATGTTTCCCAGTTTTTTTTTTTATTTGTTTGTTTTGGATAACTTTCTGGTTGCAAACGAGGGTGAGGACGAGGGGAGGGTGAACACAAAAATTTAATGAAGTATTGTATTTTTTTAGGTTTATACTTAGAATTGATTGGTAAACAACAAAATAATTGTTAAGATCTAAAAATAATTGCATTTGTTGTTATACGGAAAACGAGATTGAAAGAAGTAAAAGTGTTTTGCTCAACAACAGTTTAAAGTTTTCTCAGAAATGTACCTGTATACAGTGCTGTCGAAGTAAGTACAATCGGAGTATTTTTACTACTTTCGCTTAGTGCTTACTCCTGTACTCCGCTACTTCATTTTGTACTCCCCTGTTCTAATAACTGCTATTCTAATAATACTTTTACATAATATTTTAAGTTATCGGGTTTTGCTTGCAATAATTATAATATTCTGGAAGATATCCAGCTTTTTCATAAAGCATTTTTCAAAGCCAATTTATAATGGTTCCTGTCATTTTCAGACATAAATCCATAAAACCTTTCTCTTGCAGTAATGAATCAGTCATTTTAGCAAACAATATCAATTCAAACATGTAAAATTTGCGAACTAAATTACTTCTACTTCACACGGCTATTTTTTCAGAATCTGAATGTTAGCTGGTAAAACTTATAAACAGATAATTTCGAGTTTTTACAACTTACAACTTTAAAACTTCAGATACACTCAAACATGACAGACGTCACCTGATTTTACCAAAAAAAAAATGTATCAGCTTTGACTAAACATTTAGATTAGAACCTCCTGAATACAAAAATTACCACACAAAAACGATGTACGGAAAATAAAAATCTTTAAGCTTAGATTAGCACTTCTATATAAAAATAATACTGTAAAATAATTTCTGCAGTCATTTAAACTTTCCAGACTGGAAAGTTGTATGGAAGTCTGGATTTATGCAGTGTGCTGTGGGAAATTTCATTCGTCTTGTGTGATATAATATGTTTAAGGTTAGGAACTATTTATGGCTACGGTCTTTGTGGACCGCCACCCAAACCTAACCTAGGAACTATTTATATAGAATCGGCTTAACATCTCCGATATAAAATTTCACTAAAACACAACGACAAATGTGTGTATTCCATTCGGTGCCGGAGGGGCTGGCTGTGTATGGAAAACCAAAATTGGTAATTCTAATTTGTGATTTATGGTATCGGTCATAATACCATTACAATGAGTACTTATAGTTACTATCAGAAATCTATATATTATGTCGGTATTCGGAGAATCGCGTTAGGCTTAAATAATCTATCTTAGAATTCGCCATTTACTATCAGAATTCGATCTATCATCTCAGAGTTCGACATATCATTTCCAAATTCGCCATATGTATGTTATTCAGGTCAGAAATCGATATATCATCACAGAATTCAACATAACATATCCGAATTCTATTCGAGTATATCATGTAAAAATTCGAAATATAATGTCATAATTCGATATATCATCTCAGAATTCGCGTTATACATATGTATGTACTATCAGAATTCAATATTTTTGTCAGAATTATATCAAAATACGACACATGATGTCAAAATCCGATGTGTCGTCTCAGAATTCGACCCAATATCCATTTTCTACACATCATGTAAGAATTCGAAACATATATCAGAGTTCTTTATTTATTTATTTATTTGTTTTATTTGTTTATCTACATAAATTTTGTTTAGAGACCACCCCATACTTACACAATCTATTTTGAGCAGGAGCTCATTCATAATGGATTGTGTAAGATGAAGTGGTTTAACAGGTTAAAAATTAAAAATAAGTCTGCAGCTTTACCGTGTACTCATCCACTCAAACTCCAGCCAGTGGTGACACTCTGGATTGTGATGCTTCGGAGCCCTCCGAATAAATCTATGTAGCCCTCTTTGTGTGTTCTTCGATTTAATGTCATTCGTAAATACTGACAAATGTAACTGGCAACTGAATGTCACAGCTTGTATGTAAGCGCAAACCAGATCATTCCATTTGTCTTATACAAGAAGCATTTTTCCAGCCCTTTCAAACCGCCAACGTGTTTCAATATATGCCAGTATACATACAGATCATTCCATTTGTCTTATACAAGAAGCATTTTTCCCACCACTTTCAAACCGCCAACGTGTTTCAATATATGCCAGTATACATTTTCCGGTGTTTGCCGACAAATAGTACAAATTAAATTTAATAAAAGAAACAAATTCATTTATTATTTTTGAATAAAGAAAATTAAAAAATAAAAATTACGTCTGTCTGACTCGAAAGTCAAAGCCAGTTCGATATATCATCTCAGAATTCGATACAAACTGTAAGATTCATTATATTGCATATGTAATGTAAGGATTCTACAAATTATGTCAGAATTCGCTATTCCATCACAAAGTTCGTTATATATTGTCAGAATTCGATAAATATTTTAGATGTTGGTATACCTATCATGTCAGTATTCCATATAATACGTCTGAATTCGATATACATCGCACGTGACAAAGAATATTGACAACTCAAAATTTCAAATTTTTCAGGAGAGCAAAATAAAACATGCTAATTTCGATTATACCGTACTATTCTCTATGAGCATCAAAAAAAAAAAAAGATCGGAAAATTAAGCCGTCTCCCGCTTTGTAAAATAACTATGACCACTTTTGACGAAATATCTTAAAAAGTCAATTTTTGAGTTGTGTCACTTTTTTATGTCATGTTCGATATGTCAGAATTCGACATACTATCTCAAAATTCGTTGTATACTGTAAGAATTCGATAAATCTTTTAGAATTTGATATACCTATCATGTTAATTCTATATAATATGACATATATGTCAGAATTCGGATATATCATCTCAGAATTCGACATACCATATCAGAACTCTATATATCATGTAAGAATTCGAAACATAATGTTGTAACTCGATATTTCATCTCAGAATTTACTACATTCTATCAGAATTCAATGTTTTTGTCAGAATTATGTTGAAATTTGACACATGATGTCAAAATTCATTATGTTGTCTTAGAATTCGATTTAATATCCGATTTCTTTACATCAAGTAAGAATTCGAAACATCATATGTCAGAATTCGATATACTATCTCAAAATTCGTTATGTACGATAAATCTTTTAGAATTTGGTATACCTATCATATCAGTATTCTATATAATATTTCAGAATTCGGATATATTATCTCAGAATTCGGCGTAACATATCAGATTTCGATATATCATCTCACAATTCGCTATATACTATCAGAATTCAATATATCTGTCAGAATTAAGTAGAAATTCGACACATGATGTCAAAATTAAATATGTCGTCTCAGAATTTGACTTAATATCCGGATTCTATACATCATGTAGGAATTCGAAATATCATATGTCAGAATTCGATATATCATTTCAAAATTCGCTTTATACTTTCAGAATTCGATAAATCTTTTAGAATTTGGTATACCTATCATGTCAGAATTCCACGTATTAATATCGAAATTCACAATATTTCATCAGAATTCTTTAAACCATCTTATAATTCGTCAGATACTGTCAGAATTTTATATTACTGTCAGAGTTTGATATATCTTATCAAAATCCCATTATCTCATCTCAACAAATGTGTTTGTTCCATCCATTTGATGCTGGAAACTAGTCTGAATTAGCTAAGTATATACGAATAAATTTGGTGAATATCTATTTTTAATTTAAATTTCAACTCAAAAATATTCTGTATTTGAACCATGGTTTAATTAAGAAGTCCGACTTCGGATGATATGGCCAAAGGAATTTTCCAGAGCCGGAATTAATAAATGTTATATTAGGAACTACTTAAAGAATCGATTTAATATCTCAAATCTCAGATATATATTATATTAAAATCCATCCACAAACGTGCCACCTAAAAAAAGAAAATTAGGGAAACAATGTTTCTGATAAATGGCATCAACCAAAGTATCATTAGCGGTGTTCCGCAATATTTATTAAATTTGGCTCTTATTTTATTAAAACAAATGCGACCCCAAATAAGGTGACCCAAGAAATTTTCAGAGCGTCAATAATTCTATTTTATATTAGATTTTATTAAAATTTCACTAAAAACGTAAAATTTAGGTAAAAATAGTTAAAAATTAAAAATTTCACTTCTCTACGATAAAAACTTAAAACTCCCAAAACGATAATCTAAAAATATCTGTGATCTCGTGAAGAGTTGTAACCGGGTTAAAAACTATTTAGCTAGAGCAGTATACAGAGCTAAACGCTTTAATAGTAAAATAGATAAAGAGCTAACAAAATTTATGGCTAAGGTCTAATTATCTTATTTCGTGTACACTCCCTTCTGTCTAGAAATACTCCCATGAAAATTTGAAAGTACTTCGTTTAAAATTTTCAGAACGACAGCACTGCCTGTATATATTACATTCAAATTAGTAACGTGAACAAAACTTAAACTCTATCAAAGTTTTGCTTACAAGAACAACAACAACACAACACAGGCAGAATATTATTGTGTTACTTGAATTAAAAATTTTGTCAAAAAAAACTTTGTCAACCGCATCATGTCATCGTTCGTTCATGGTGATGGTGGTTTTATGGTGTGCTGCAGGGATCTATCTTGTTTTTTTTTTCTCACAATCGACTGGTACTAAAATATTTAAAGCCAATAAAATTTTAATTGCAGTGTAAAAATGTGATGTTAAAATCTTAATGGTTGATTAAAACCGTCAATAATTTTATTTTATTTTTTTTGCTTGGCAATTTTTGCCGCCCTTTGATTATTTGTATGTGCTCGTTAGTGTGTGTGTGTGTGTTTAGTATGCCTCGCATCTTGCCGCCAGGAATCTCTCTTTAATCCGTGTTTGAAATAAACGTTGTATTTAATTTTAAATATGCAAGTGATTTATGATGCTACCGCACCTGAACGCAGAGAAAACGTATTTTTTTCTATGTCAGGTATACGAGTAATAATAGCCCGCGCGCGATGGGATGAGGAAGGATATATCTAGAGTTCTGTGCGATGTTAACGATGAAATATGGTGCCCCGGTAATATTGATTAGATGGAATAGTTGATGTGTAGCAGAGCAGAGTATATATTGTATATATAAAGTTTGATTAATTACATTTTATGTTTATGTTAGTATATAAACCAAGTATATTGAAGTAAATTAATTAAAATTTATTGATTAAATAAAGATTTAATTAAAATTTTTGCTTTGTTGTTGTTTCTGCGTTGTCTAGTCAAGACAACAGCTAGATAGCAATATACAGCATAAAAGTATAATGCGATTTTGGTTTAATGTTACATTTAACATAAAATATTATATGTATGTTTATTTATGCGCTGCGTGTGTTATCCAATCACAAGAATGATAATGATTATCTACTTTGATGTGGAGGTAGATATTTGGTTGGGCTTTTCCACGCAGATTTTTTCTGACTTCTTAGTTTTTGAAATACCAATTTCAATTTGTTGCCAACCAACGAACAAATACTCGCAGAGCCTAGTTGTTTATTTTATTTAAGCAAAGAATCTGATTCAGAATCTAATAAATTGCCTGTGTATGTATATATTATTATAGTAAAATGGCAATCGTTGAACCAATAAATCGAATAACCGATTGAATAAAATCTTATCACAACCAAAAAAAAAAACATGCAAGATAAGAACAAAATGTAAAACGAAATTTTATCGACATCCATAATACACATCTAACATATGTATATGCAGCATCCAAATATTAGTTTTCAATTATTTCTTTTTACGTACGTACAACAGAAAAATCCAACAACAGCTTTAAGCTTTTCGAAATCATTTCGATCCCATTTATACTTGAATCTCGATTCTATTATTGTTTGTATGTGTACGAGTTGTATAGGATTAGGTATTATATATATGTACATATATACACCCATATAATGATTGGTATCATATTGTTTTTCCAAATTTTTATCGAAATTTTCATATTTTTTGTGCTGATTCATTAAAGGAAATGAAATGATTTTCTCTACTTGATTTGGTTCTGGTTTCTCTGGTGAAAATTCATTTTCGGTGTAATAAAATCTGACAGAGGAGATTGAAAAAAAAAAAAAAAAAAGGTTTCGTTTTTTATTTTATTTTAATAATCAGTACACACATGTATGTACATATTTTGTGTACACAATACAATATACAATTGGTAAAATTATTGGTATCCCGAAGATTATGTATACTTTGAAATTTCGTTTATAAAGCCATAATACGTGTGCATAGGAAATATTCGTTCTGTCACGCACATTGGATTATATTACTAATTAATCACTTGTCATATACCAACATTTTGACCAACTGTATCTATATAATAATGCTTATAATATACCGCAAAAATATGATTATGGTAATGATTATCAATATTGCCATTGACATGATTGGTACATCGGCAATCAATAATGAAGTGTCGTTCGATAAAAATAATAATGTAATATATTGTGTTGACAGTTACAAGATCAGCCTTTTTCTACTCAACCACTGTATTTTTACTCGTACTATTGTACACACAGCAAATCTCGGTTTTATTCATTAATCTTTCTCTATATAATAGGGATGTATGGATATTCAATGGCATTCAACAACTTTTATTCCATATTGATTTTAGGTTTACAATTTTTATTTTTTTTTTGACTGTCTTTGTGGTAATATATTCTACACGTACACTAGAAATATAATCCAGCATCAGCATAGATGTCTTCGTCTTTATGTACATTATACCAGTATGTACAACTAAACTTTTCACCTTTTAGTTTTTTAATTGAAAATTGAGATAAAAAGTTGGAAAATATTTTTGTACGTTTCAATTTTGTTTTAAAAGTTTTACTGGATATCTATATTTATCCCGTATAGTTTCTTGTTTGTACAAAATACGATGTGGTTTTAGAAGGTAATACGTGCCTTTCGGCATTCCTATCTAGAAAAGTTGTATTTTTCAATTTATTATTAATCAAATACTAAAAGCACAGGACCATATATAGTCACATAAACTTGGAAGGCTGGTTTGATCAAAATTGATTTTCGCACTTGACGGGGCAAATATTCGCTAATCTAACAAATCGTAATTCGAAAATCGGTAAATTTGCTTATCTAAGCATGTTTCAATTTCACCTAATCATCAAAATTTTAAAAATCATTTATAATAATTTATTTAATAATAAAATACTCAACCAGAAATGAAGTACTGGAAATTATTGGTAAAGTGGCTCTGAGTGAATTTCGTTTATTTAACAATTAAAACTTAACAACGTTTAATTAAACGTAACGTATTAAAGTAAATAAATTAATTAAGATTTAGTTTTTAATATTTTAAAATTTGGTTTAAAAAATTAAACAACATTATTAAAACTGTAATTTGAATTTATTTTGAAATATTAATTTAGGTTTAAAAATCTTTGTGACTTTGATTTAGAAAACTGAGTTTTAAATAGAATTTTGGGGCTGTAATTAAAAAAAATATAATACCATTGCTCCCCCTCACCCCCACCTCCCGTTGCATGACAACTGTAAAACCGAAAAAAAATCGGCTCTTTTTCCCTTTCTTCCGTACAATAGCGAAGTTCAACGTCATTACGGCTTAGGGACGCCAACTTGCATCCTCTTATAAAAATATGTATAAATATATTTATTGGTTTAGTTTGTTAAACAAGTCATCCACAATTTAGAAATATAGATAAATTCTAAAAGACACAAATTAACATTTAGCTTGTTTCCATGTAAGGTTCAAACTGGCTTGAGTTGGAGTTAGTGTTCATTGTAACGAGGTTGGAGTTAGGTTTTCGTCAAGTCATTTTGCACTCAACGAAGCTAGTGGAATTGAGTAGAGTTGAAAACCAAAATGGCGAGGCGAATATGCATTAAGGATTTTCATTGTTACCACCATAAAAAAATGTTACTATAATTGAATACAACAAATAAAATATTAACAAAAAATTAAGAACGCAACACAAAAGTTATAAGTATATTTATAATGTACCTTGCTGTAACACTTTCAACTCAACCTAACTCACTTCCATGGAAACGATCGATGCCATTTTTAAATTTAACGAAAACCTAATTTCAATCCAACCTAACTCAACCAGCGATATATATACATGGATAGGGTATCGCCCAAAATCCTATTGATTACTTCACAAAAAAATGGAGCATATTTTATTTTATAGTCCTACTACTCTTTTATATTTATTTATTTATTTATTTAACCTACAGTAAATATACAATCGGTATGCAAAAAAGATTAACAGTTATTATACAATATTTTAGCACAAAAATAAAATTTAACAATTATTTAATGATAGACAAAAATCTAAACAACTCATTTCTAAACGAATTTCTTGTCATGTTAAAATCGAAAACGTCATAAACCGAATTAAAGAGTCGCGACATTCTCAAAACTGGTTCTGAGAGTGCGAAGTTAGTAGAAACTGGATCAATATGTAACAAACGACGACGGCGCAAACAACGTGTAGGAGCGTAAAAGTTGAAACGAGCCAGTAAATCGACACAGTCTATTCGGGAAGTCAGAACATCTTGAACGAAGATAGCGGATGCAACATCTCGTCGGTGATCTAATCGTTGTAATTTTAATAATTTACAACGATCATTATAAGGAGGTAGTATATATTGGTGCACTCGCTCCGTAGGTAAGCCGCGAAGCGCATACAAAAGAAACTGTTTTTGAACGCTCTCAATTCTGTATGAATGGCAATGATAAAATGGTGACCAAATCTGAGAAGCATATTCTAGAATGGAACGAACAAAGGACACATAGAGAGTTTTCAGTGTGAGTGGGTCGCAGAAGTCTTTGCAATTGCGCTTAATGAAACCCAGCATAATATAAGCTTTTGAAATAACAGAATCAATGTGTTTGGTAAAAGTAAGATCATAAGAAAAGGTTACACCTAAGTCGGTTATGACCTCAACTTTGTCAATAGCGGTATTGTATAGAAAATATTGCTGAAGAACAGGTGAGTGTGTACGAGAAAATGATAAAATCCTACATTTACCCACATTCAATAATAATTTGTTTTTAAATGACCAACTGCAAAAGTTACTCAAGTCACCTTGTAATTTAACACAGTCAGAAACTCCAGTAATAGGAGCAAATATCTTCATATCATCTGCGTAAAGCAAACATTTTGCGAATTTAAAACAATCAACAACATCATTGACAAATAATGAGAATATAAGTGGACCAATGTGGCTACCTTGAGGAACTCCAGAGGTAACTCGAAATAAGCGAGAACTAAAATCATTTATCTTAACAAATTGGTAGCGATCAGACAGGTACGAATGCAACCACCTGATGGGGATAAACTGACAATTTAGTTTATCCAGCTTATCGATAAGGATCGAGTGATCAATTTTATCGAAAGCCTTCGAAAAATCGGTGTAAACAGCATCCACTTGTTCTAAACTACTATATAAATGTTGACAAAAACCGACTAGGTTAGTAACCGTGGACCTACCCGTATAAAATCCGTGTTGAGCAGGAGAAATAAAAATTTTTGCATGAAAAAACAAGAATTTCTGTACCATTGATTCGAAAAGTTTTGGTATGGCAGCAAGAATAGCGATTCCGCGATAATTGCTGATATCACTTCTTCTGCCAGATTTAAAAATCGGACGAATGAAAGACAGTTTCCAGGGATCCGGAAAATCCCAGTACGTAGGCTCTTATTAAAGATTAGAGTCAGTGGATGGGCTAAACTCTCTGCACAATTCTTAATAAGGATAGGTGGAAAACCGTCATGTCCTGCCCCCTTATTACTATCAAGTTGAGATAAGCTATCATAAACTTCTGCTTCAGTAAACTGTAAAAAATTAAAATCAGAGCAATCGCGATTATTTATAAGCTTGGTACCAGAATCCCCAGATACTTCATAGACGGACTCAAAAAATTTTGCAAATAGATTAGCGATATCAGAGGGTTGACTTGCGGAAGAGTTCTGAAAGGTCATTGGGGTAGGAAACCCAACAACCTTCTTTTTACCATTTATGAAATTCCAGAAATTTTTTGGGTTGGAAGTCAGATCCTCTTCTATTTGCAAAATGTAGTTGTTGTAAAGGAACCAATTTAAAGTTTTGAACTCTTTACGAGCTAAGTTGAATCTGGAATAAAACTCAGCGCCCTGTAACTTATACAAAGAATGGAACTTATTCCGTTTTTTTTCAAGACGTAGTAGTTCTTTGTTGTACCACGGCTCACGAAACCTAGGACCATTTTTATTTGATGGAACATACCTTTCAATACCAGTCTTGAGCAGCCCGTTGAACAATAAAATAGAATGGTTCAAATTTTCATCTCGCTCGAGAAAGTCCCAATTAGAACCGACAAGAAATTCGTTTAACGAATCGTAGTCCGCACGCCTAAAATCGAAATGCAAAGAATTACTAGAAGTACACGTAGTGTTGCAATTCTCTAAAAATATATATATATATGGTAATTGGAGTGTGGTAAACGCTCGAACATCCAGTAAAATCTTCACAAGGTGAAATATCCGAAAACATAAGATCAGTTGAATAAACCAAATCGAGAAATATGCCCCGACTATTGCTTATCCGGTTCAACTGCATCATTGCTAAGCTAGCAAAATAATCAGTAACTGCAAATTCTTTCTGGCCAGAAGAAGAGGATGTGAAAACTCCATCAACATCAAACCAAGTAATATCGGGAAGATTGAAGTCCCCTATAATCATTAGTTGTTCCTTAATACGAACCAATGGCATGACCGTAGAACTGATGAAATTAACAATTCCCATATAATAATCCATAGTAGATCCAGAGGGAACATATACAGCCACCACGAGGATAGATGACTCGGATACATTAATCCGAACAGCAATTACATCATAAATTGGATGACATGCAATGAGCTCGTTTGGGATCGAACTCTTAAAGCAATCAACACACCCCCACCTTTAAGGCTGGTACAAAAATCATGTCGATCTTTTCTGTGGACGACGTAGTTGGGTGGGAAATATTCCTCTGAATTAAACCCTTTGGTAAGCCATGTTTCAGATATGATAATCACATCGTAATCGTTATCAAGAACGCCAAGCAAGAATAATTTAGCTTTCCCCCGAATACTAGAGGCGTTGTGATAGTACATCGAAGTAAAAGTAATTTGTCCAGAACTTTTGGGCCGACGCATCACCTTTGACCCTGCGTTATTTAAATTTCGGCAGAGTTGACTACTGCAGCTGGTATCCGGAATTTCACATATGAGGCTCCTGTCCGAAAATTTTGCTTATGGAAGGGCCTAATAAATACACCGGTTGGCCATGCATCCGAATTTAGAGCCTTATCATGAAGCTCCACGTTGATCCCCAATTTAAAGCATACATATTCTAACTCGTGGATATCTTTATCCTTAGGAATTAGTTTAACTGCCTTGTAAACACTCGGACCTAAGCATTTGCTAGCCAGAGCCACAATATCATCCTCAGTTGTAAAAGTATCGAATCTTGATAAATGAAGCCAACATTTCGGCGCAATGGTTTTAATATAAATATCTGGTGAGGTATTAGTGCCACGAATATTAAAATTTCGTATGTTCTTTTGGATAGTTCGTGATGATGGCAACGATTTTATATTACCAGTTGGACCGCACGATATATCAATATTGTTCGCATTTGCAGACGTACTCACAGCACTCAACATAGCAGCAACAGGCAAAACAGATGCAATTGAGTATTTGCTTGGTTGATCCGGAGCACCACTGTGAGAAGCAAGTGCATTCGATGCTGCAACAGGCACAACGGCAGGAATTTTCACTACTTCAGCGAAAGTCGTACAAGCACCGAAATTAGTAGGACTGGAAACAACTGGAATATGATCGCCGTCATTAGTTAAAGATGTAACCGCAGTTGTAGCCGTTGTTATGGTATTATTAACATTTTTCTTAGATCTTGTACGTATTGGCGAAGCCAATTCCAAATTAGTTTGTGTTGATTTTTTTTTTAATTTAGCAGACGACGACTGTTGTGGTGGGATTGGTTTTAGTAAACTTTCCACGTTATTATTAATGGCAGCAGATGTTTTATTTATCAAGGACAAGGACGCTGATATAGCGTCAATAGAATTACTCATCTGATCATTCTTTTCCTTGAGAATTTTATAAACGTCAATGCACATACCACATCGCCAAGAAAAAATCGGAATTACCGAAATGGCATCAAACACAGGTTTTTTAATCCCTGCACATTCAAAATGAATCAGTTTATTGCATTCACCTGCACAAGTAAAAAAGTGTTGAGACACTTTAACATTACATACACAGCACAGAGCCATTGCTACAAATTTGTAATAACCACTACAAGTTAAAACACACACAATTATTATTTACATATAACACTTAAAATTAATATTATAGATCATGCATATATATACAAATAATGTTATTAATATTTTTATTTTTATATTTATTTATAATAAAATTTTCAAAATTGACAAATACGCGAAAAAAAAAAAAAAAACGTCAATTCAGTTCAAAGGCACACTCTATATACCCCTCTTTATCAAAAAAAAAGTATTTCCAAATAAGTGCCATACTTGAAAAAATTTAAATTTCATTTCGAAACAGATTTTTTTTAAATGAATGGAATAAATATTGGATAATGTTTAATTATTTTAAAAATGATTAATTAATTATATCAAATTTAAATAGTTAAACATTACGCTATCAGCTTTCGTACACTAATTTAAGAATTAATAACCATTTCTTCCTTTAAATTTCAAATACATCCCTGAAAAATAAACAACAACAAAAAAATTCGAGTAAAACGCCCAAAATCTAGCATAAGCAAACATTCGAGTGACGATTGGAACCGTGATTTTAGACAAAATATTTGTCAGCGTCACAACTTCAAAAAATGTCCACTATACCATATTTCAGTCGTTCTGCGAGCGCTGAAGCTAATATTTGTACGGTGTTACAGCTTTATTTGGAGGTCTTGGAGAATCTTCTGTGATAATATGGAAGAGGTATCCGAAACCTCCCGCCTTAGAAAGATTCTTTCCAAAAGTACATCTAGTCCTAGTTTTTTGATAAAACCGGACGGATCTTGGACAGCTTCTAGTGGAGAATCTCTGGAGCTTCTCTTCGAGACACACTTCCCAGGGAGCTTTGAAGACCTGTTGGTGCGTAGCAATCATCAGGAATCACTGTCAGTAACCACAGAGGATATCGTAACCAGAAAACGGATCCTATGGGCACTGAGGGGTTTTAAACCATTTAAATCGGCTGGTCCGGATCAAATTATACCAGCGGAACTTCAAAACAACTCAGTAATTATTCTTCCCTACCTGGAAGCTATATTCAAAGGGTGTTTGAAGCTGGGCTATATTCCTAGGTACTGGACAGAGGTCAATGTGGTGTTCATACCGAAAGCGGGGAAAAGCTCACATGTCTATCCTAAGGACCTAAGACCAATAACTCTATCATCCTTTCTTTTGAAAACCTTGGAAAGGCTGCTGGATGTATACATCAGAGATAAAATAGGTGCCAGGAAGTGGGCATCGTCTCAGCATGCGTACACAAAGGGTAGATCTGTGGACACTGCTCTGCACGCCTTGGTGTCTACGATTGAGAAATCGATTAATTCGAAGGAATTCTGTTTGGTGGCCTTCCTGGATATATAAGGCGCCTTTAATAATGTGAAAGCGGAGGCAATCAAGGAGGGATTGTCATTTTTGGAGGTGGACGTTCCTCTGATAGGGTTAATCAATTATATGCTGGGAAGCAGGATTGTTAGCTCGAAGTTGGGGGCTCCACCATCAAGAGGCGAGTAACTAGGGGAACTTCGCAGGGGGGGGGTTCTGTCCCCTCTTCTCTGGAACATAGTGGTAAACGGGTTACTACTTGAATTGGAGAGAGAGGATATTGAAGTTATCACGTACGCAGATGACGTAGCTTTAGCTGTTACCGGGAAATTCCTGGGCACGATTGTAGACGTAATGCAGAATGCGCTTACCATCGTTACGAAATGGGCTGGCAAATGTGGACTTGGTATTAACCCGTCCAAGACAGAGCTGGTACTCTTTACTAAGAAATACAAAATCCCGGTAGTTGTCCCTCCTACCTTAAATGGCACGGGACTTGCTTTTACTGATAGAGCTAGATATCTGGGCATTATCTTGGACAGTAAGCTTAGTTGGAAGCCCAACATGTTGAAGAGAATAAACAAAGCTACTATTGCTTTGTACTTCTGTAGGAACGCCATTGGTCATAGATGGGGTCTGAAGCCGGAGCTGGTACACTGGCTCTACACCGCCGTAGTGAGACCTGTACTCATGTATGGGGTGGGTGTTTGGTGGCCAGCTCTGGACAAGGTAACTTACAAAAGTAAGATTGAGAGAGTGCAAAGAACGGCCTGCATGCTTGTTAGCGGGGCATTGAGGTCGACACCGACAAGTGCCTTAGAGGTTATGTTGCACCTTCTTCCGGTCGACATTTTTGGCAAACAGATGGCGGAAAATACGGCTGTACGACTTGCAGCCGTCTCTCAGTGGAGGTGTCTTAGTATAGGACACTCTACTATTGTCAGATCGTTGAAGGATGAGCTGGCGCATCTTGACTACATTAAACCTACTCTACGCTTCGAGAAGCGATTTCGGACCTCCTTCCCTTCAAGGGAATCCTGGAGGAATAGACCGTTATCGGAAACCGAAGCGTTGCAATTCTTCACAGATGGCTCCAAGCTAGACGGCAAAGTAGGAGCTGGAGTATTCTGTGACAAATTAAATGTAAATATTTCTATTCGTCTCCCTGATTACTGCAGCGTGTACCAAGCTGAAGTCGTAGCGATTGAGGAGGTCATGACGTGGTTGAAGCATAATGTGTTATCCTCAGACGATATCACAATCTATGTGGACAGTCAAGCGGCGATCCGCTCGTTAGAATCGGTGTCTTTGGCGTCACGGGTGGCGTTGAGTTGTCACTCATCTCTAAATGAGATGGGTGAGCATTTCAACATCCAGGTAGTCTGGGTCCCAGGTCACTCGGCCGTCATGGGGAACTGCAGGTCAGATGAACTTGCTAGGCATGGTACGACTCTCCAGCTGCAACCGGAAAGGGCAAGTTTGGGGAGGCCTTCACAGCACTGAGACAAGCACTTGGGAAGCAGGCGCTATCCTCAGCGGGGGAAAGGTGGTCTCACACCCTCACCTGTAGAGTTGCAAGACAAGTTTGGCCAAAGCTGGACTTGGGGCGCACTAGGGCATTAATATCCTTACGCAGACGTGAATTAAAAACGGTCGTAGGAATTCTCACGGGGCACTGCCTTTTTGGAGAACATGCAAGAAGGCTGGGTCTGGAGGCTAATGACTTCTGCAGAAGCTGCTTGGACGAAGAGGAGGAAGAGACGTTGGTCCACTTCCTTTGCTCGTGTCCAGCATTGGCTCTCAGAAGGCACAAACACTTAGGTAAGTTCAGGATGGACTGCCTCTCGGATCTCGAAAACATTAAAGTGCGGGACGTCTTACGCTACATAAGTAGCTCGAAATGGTTCCAATAGGGGTAAAAGGGAATACATCCTGTGGTATCAGAATGGACCGTCACCGGTCTAAGTGTGCGTAAGCAGCCACTCCAACCTAACCTAACCTAACCTAGTTAATTTATTATTTAATATATAATATCTTAAAGTACATTTAGTTCATGATTAGCTTATATCTTGTTCTTATTGTGCCTTATTCAGTTTTAGTCAGTAAATATGAATTTTAACATGTTTTAGTCTTCAGATTTTATATTTTATCTTACATATTATTTTGCTTATTCTTCTATTTCATACAGGTAATTCTGGCTTGTCATATTTGTTGCGATTGTGAGCTGTAATAGTAGTTATCCTAACATTTCCCCAGTTATGATGAATCCCTTGAAAATATGTCATATAGCCGCATTTCTTGACGTTTGATCTGATCCCGACACCAAGATGCGTAAAACAAACAAACACAAAATTTTAATGTTCTGTCTCGTTTCGTTTTGAATCTGCCTCTTCATACTCATACTGTATGCATTATATTCTTTCTCGCTTTATACAAAATTTTGTTCAACTACATTTTAGATCACCATTTGTGAACCAAAATCGATGTTGGATCAAATGTTGTTATTGCTTCACATATAAATATGGATCTGATCCGGACTATGCGTCAAGAAATTCACCTGTTTCGGCTAATATTGATAAATTGAGAATGGAATTTAAGAATATTTCTCACCATATTGAATTGTCTGAATCGAATCTCTTAAGTCATCACATAATTATAAAAGCGTTGAAATAGATGGTTATAAGTTGTTCAGGAATGATACAGTATGAAGAAGAGGTGGAGGATTAGCGTTCTATGTACCTACTTAGTGACTTTTCTAAATATTATCATGTAAAGATACTGTAGCGGTTCACTCATTCGTTCTCCGACACAATTTATCAACTACATATATTGGCACCCGAG
This sequence comes from Tipula vernalis, assembly GCA_958295665.1. NCBI lineage: Eukaryota > Metazoa > Arthropoda > Insecta > Diptera > Tipulidae > Tipula > Tipula vernalis. Next base: position 21,732,075 of record OY282558.1, on the reverse strand, counting down.
CTCACTCTACATCAACTATACAATAAATAGCTCTGGTGCATTGGTCTGATTTCCTCTTCATGATCTGCTGCACCAATCACAGATTCGCAGCATGACAATTCACTAACGAAATCACGAATACCAAACAAACCACGAAATCACGAACACCAAATTTAATTTGTTTTTTCTAGTCTCGTCTCGCTTTGCACTTCTTCACTTCGTTTTAAAATTAAAAGTGTATTTGTGTACAATGGTGGTGATAAAATAAAAAAACATAAAATTTAATGATAAAAAAATAAAATGAAAATTAATAATAAAATAATGTTATGTGAAATTTATTAAATTAATATTATAAATAAATAATTTAAAATAATGGTTGAAAGCCGTGATTTAAGAAACATCTTTAAGTCACTTAATCCGCATACAACGCAAACTCAACTCAAGGCTTCTAGATTTTATTGTGGATAATGTGGAATATCCATAATAAGCTTCTCAAAATTCTCCGTTTATAAAAGAAAGTCGGGTGTTGGCTCTAAGTAGAGGGACGAACCATTTTAGAAACTTGACCACCCTAGGCCGCGCTAAAATGTTCAAGATGCACACTAATAGCTATACGTAATAGTTAAATTCAAACTTGACGTTTTCTTCCGCGTCCCGATCAATTTGAAAATTTGGCAGGAAAATGTAAGTTAAAATATTGAATATTGCGGTGCAATATTTGGATAAAATTACGCCTTGTATAAATTCATTAAAGTGACAAACAAGTCAGTAAAACTAAATCGTCTCTGTTTGAACTCCCATCAAAGGTGTTATAAAAAGGAATACCTTTAGAGAAATGTTTGGAAAACAAGAAAATCATAAAAATAAACGATAACTACATGACAACAACAAAAAATATGTCAATTTTCTATATACATATAAAAACATAAATTTTAATTTGAAAAAACATAAAATTTTCCTTTTTATTTTTGTTGTTGTAGATTTTCGAAATAAAAATTAAATTTTGTTCCTTCTCTCTTTTAATAGGCGGACCTCACATGCCGTAATACAAAACAATCAGTCGGTGCAATTTTCACACGTACAAATTTTGTTACATTGAAATACGTGACTGATGGCTGGGGTACGGATACAAATGGTTTCAAAATGGTCATAACAGCTGTAAAAGATCCAAGTAATAAAAAATTATATTGTTTTGTTGTTTTTGTTTTACACTAAATTAATTAAAATTTAATAAAAATGTATATTTATTTATTTGTACGATACAGAACATACATGCAAAGATTTTCGTTGCACTTTAAGAGAATTTTGTATTCATCCCGATTTAGTATGCGATGGCGTAAATCATTGTGCCGATGGTTCCGACGAGGCTGTTGGTACATTATGTCAAAGTCAAGATACAAATAAATTGTTAGGTTTGGAATTAACATGGTTTGTACTTGTAGCTGTAAGTAGTTTATTAGTAATTTGTGCGTGCATAGTTGGTTTCGCCATTTGTATATGTCGACGATATCGTGGGAATAATTATATGCGAAATACACCAAATACGATACAACGTAAGTATTCTACATTAGATGCCAGTAAAATGACAGATTAAATAGCGTTGTGCGCAATTTTTTTTTATTTAGTGCACCAAACAATAGAAATTAATGGTTCGTCGAAACACCTGCAAGGAACACTGCCACGGGAAACAACATCACTACCGTCGTCGGGAAACTTGCATCGCCCTGCGGGACTATCAGGTAATTTTGGAAAATTAATTTTATAATTTTTATCCTAATGATAAGACATACATAGCTTTAATAACTAGAACTTTGCTTAGTGGTTTTAATATTGTCCGGCAAATTATTGTACAAATTAATACTGCTAAAAATGCTATTTTAAGTGGTTGAGATTCTGGCAAAAACTAGCCTATAAGCTTTGTTCGGATATTATGCTCATGATACCAATAACTAATCGCAAAAGAGAAATTTTTTTTAGTCGTTTTGCATACAATTTTATGTAAGGAGACCATCAAATTCGCTCTATTATGTACAAATTGAATTTCTTGTAATATATATTTAGCTCCAGAGCCCATATAGAACTAGGACACAACAAGATGAGTACAAATAAGCAAAATATACTGATTTTAGAACTTGTTTCGGAAGAGCAAAAGATTAATTGGCACTTCATCATTACCAAGGCAATCAAATATACCTTATATCGAACTGTTTATCAAACAGAATTGCATTTACCTAAAGCCCCGGACCTATAGGGTGGCAAAATAGATATTTAACAATTTTTGATCGCTTTTTTAATAAGACAGATTTTTAAATGTAAATGTCACAACTTCCCTAAGAAATTTTTATAAATGTTTGAATTTCAACATAAATGGACATCTTTTATGAAAATCGTTTTCATTTTCTGGTTGATTGATTGATTGATTGATTGCGATGTACGATCAAGCATTAAGCAAGTCTCCCGTATTATAAATGCGAATACCACACCACTATACCCATGTTAACAACACGACACACACCATTCTTCATGAAGCCAAACTCCGTAAAGAAAGGCGCCACATCGATAACTAACTATGAGTCTAATAGTTGTGATATCCGCCCCTGGCCAGGCCGCCGTCGTACACCTTTTTACATATAACAAGATCGAGGGATGGGAAAGGAATGTTAGCAACAAAGACTCAACCCGGTTCCAGACACCTAAGTAGTTGATAGTTAGTAAATTTGTTAGTAATATATTTTTTAGTAATTTATTTAGCACAAAGACAATACAATTTTAAAGTTCATCTTACTGCTCCAACCTGTAAGAAGACACAATGACAACAATCTCCTGGTACCGCAAACTTTTTTCTTCTGAAAAGCTGTAAACAACTATTATTATTCCCCTCCACCATTTTTTCCATCGGGGGTTGTGAGAGGGGGGCGAGATTTTGTTCCATCATCATGTTCCCATGCGGTCACCCAAATTTGTACTAACTGTAGGTAGTGTTGCTTGACGTTGTTGTTGAAATCGTTGCGTCTCTGCTGTCCCTGCTACTCGCCCCCTATCAGCTAATTCCAGAATTATCACTAAAATTAAAATTAAATAATAATTTTGTCTGTTACTTTATTCTGCTTAAAGAACACTACAAAATAGTTTTAATTAACCTGGAACATATTAAATACTAACAGCCCAAAGTGCCACACTAAATTAAATTAAATAATACGAGTATAAAATTAAATGATAAAAATAATCAAAAAGAAAGAAATCACGGTTTCTTCACTCTGAAAATCCCAATACAATTCTAAGATTCGAATTTAAAATCTTCTAAGACCCGAAACCAAATAAGTTCAATTTCCAAATTAACAAACTAACAACATAATTACTTAGCTAATCTCAGAAACACCTCCAAAATCACATTAAATAATAACTAATTGCTTATTCGTCTATTCCGCTTAAAATCCCACAGTATTGTGCAGTGGTTTAAGTTAATCGTGAACACAAATATTAGTCAAAAGCTATTATTTTCCTATTTGTACCAATTAAAAACAATTAGCACAAAATCTATGATTTGAATCATAAACTCAATTAAAATACAAACCCATAACCTGTTCAACGAAATTTAAATTCCGAATCAATTCGGTTTAGAATTCAAAACTTTACAATCCTTACCCCAAAGAAAATCGCTTGAATAAATAAAATACAATAACATAAACTATAAATTCTTTCAACGCATCTCAACCAACAAAAAATTGTTCTCAATCCATGCCCCAACATATCTACTTGCATCGCATAAAGAGTAAATCGAAAAACAATAATAAATCGATCGCGCTCGATGCCATTGTACAGTAAAGGAAAAACCATGCATACAAATACAACCGAACAACGGCAATCCTAGAATAAGCAAGCCATCCAAAATACAAGCGAGACTCTTCATCAATTCAACAATAAACATCCACACAGACACACATACTCATGCACTAATGGCAAAATACCTTCAACATCACCATGAGATGAAATTCACAATAAGCAAAAGTGTATAGACATTTTTGTTGGTTTTGGCATTTACCGTAGGCACTAACACTAACATACCCTAATGCACATTTTTATATCCCATATTGCCTATTGCTGTTTCACTGTTTCTGAATTCGATTCAAACCTACTCGGTCATATGGGATATAAGTAAGTATGTATAAGAATTCCTAGTGCGAATCTGGTAAAACAACGGTAAACAAATAGCTACCTTCAACAAATTACAAAATCGCATTGATTTATTTATGCTCTTACGATCGAAAGAAAGGTCAACCATAAATTTCTCGTATATCCGCTCTCCCCAACTGTACACACTTGAAATAGACAACTTTATGTGGGGAAAAATTTATTTGTGACTACTGACTTTGGTATCCAAAAACCAGAGATGGGTAAAACGCTAAAAAATTTTGTCAGAAATAGGTCAAAAACCTTAAATTTTGGTCAAAAACTGTCGGAAAGTGTTAAAAACTGTGCGAGCGGATATTAGGAAAAAGAGGAAATAAAATATTCTTATTGTTTCGTGAGCAAGTTTTTGATATAATTGAATGGTAAATTTCGAAAAATGTTCAAACTGTTAAAACAGTGTCCGAACTCGTGTCAAAAAGTGTCGAAAACTGTGTCATAAATACTAGTTTTCAATACTACCTATCTCTGCCAAAAACACAATCCACTATAGGCAGCAATGTTAATAATAACAATTAAATTTTGTTATTAACACTAACACACTATGAAAATACATTAACCTAATCCACTATATTTCTTTTAGCCTTTCAAAATTTCATTTCATCCTTTACCAAAAAAGCGTAATTAAAATAAATAAAAAGTAATCAAAATCAAAAACACAGCCTGAGGTCAATAATGCATCACTTACCTTACAATACATATGCAAAATGGTATCGGTAATGTAGAAAATTACTTTACCACTTGTCATAAATGATCTGTAAATAACTCAACACTATCAAAGGATATTTAATTCACTAATTTATGCACTATTATTTTCTTCTTAATTATAGAAACTTTTATTTATTTTAACTATTACATGATAACACTGATACACTCATATTTTCCTTATGACACAAAAAACTTTCACAAAACTATATTAACATTTAAATACATTTTTTTTTTATCACAACACTAAAAATGACATCTTCGTCATGTTGCCACTATCCAATTATTTATGAACTAAACAGTTCATTAACTAATTGCTTAAGTTCTTTACGACTTTTGTATAAAACAAAGCATCCAATTCCATTTTAATAAACAACGTCGGTATTAAACCATCGGTAATGCAGAATGCAGTCTTACCCATTCTGTCACTAACTAAAAAAATAATGGTGGTTTTTAAGTTATATTTATTAATTTAGTATTAACACAAAATTTACGATTGAAACACACTTTTGATGAAAAAAAAACTCGTCACTAGTACACTCATAGTTACTTTTAACACTAAATTAACCGGCACTAACATTTAAAATTATTTTAATTTATTTTTAAAGCCATCGCAAAAAAAAATTACGTTTATTCATCACAACCCGAGACGCGAACCGAAAATCGTTTTCATTTTCTGGTAGTAATTAATTTATTTAAGTTTTAAACCAAATTTTAGAAGATTTTCACAACAACAGCTTATTACAAATCATGTGTTCACTAAGAAGGCCGTTCACGTATTGCATAAAGGTTTTTTGCGTATTTTTAACTTCTCCCTCCCCCTCATCATAACATATCGTAAAATATCTCGAAACCTCTCCCATCCTGCCAGATGTAACGTAACAGAACGAAGCAAACGAAGAAACTCGCATTTAGACCCTTTGCGGCCGTGAAAAGAAGTTCGTGGGAAATAAGGTCATAATTATTTTGTATGGTCTTATTTACTTATTCGGTTACGGAACTGAGCTAAACTTTATGGAAAATTGAGAAATGAAATAAATTATGGCCGTATTGAACATTCAATTATGGCTACATTGCACAATATTAAAGTGTAATATGGCAATAAAAAACAATTATGGCCTTATTTCCTACAGTATTATTTCACGGGGCCGATTAAATAAAATGAAATTCTAAAATATTACTAAATTTGAATTTCGAAGTATCTATTAAAATAGTATAAATCGGTTCTTAAAATTTTAAAAATTCCTTAAAATTCAAAATGGATACCAATTACTAGAAATGGTTTAAAATTTTTAAATTTTGTTTTTTCTAATTTATAAAAAAAATATAAAATCAAAGTTCTTACTAATATCCTTAAAAATTCCAAGTTCGTTTAAAATTAGGGCTCGTATTCTCGGGTTTCGGGTACCTGAGTACCCGGCTATTTTTAAAAATGTTTAACTAGCCGCGAAAAAATGCATAAGCACCCTGCAAACTTTCCGTTATTTATCTCCAATATATGTATATAATATCAGAGCCCTCTAAATCAGCCGTTAGAAAAAATATTTAGAAAAGCGGTGAAAGCGGTGTTAAGTGAATGTTGCCAACCGACTTAATTTTTATTTTAAAAAAAACTTAAATTTGTTAAAATTCGAAACCTTCATGTGAAAATTAAAAAAAAAAAATTAATTTAAAAAATTGCAGGAAATGTTAATTTCTAAACTTCACATCTAGATTCTAAAATATCAAATTGTTCTTTAGCATGTTCGTAGCAAATTCAGAAACGTTTCAACCTTTACAAAATCGTAAAACATCTTTAGTTTTAAAATTCATAAAATTGATAGAATTGTCTTGTTTATTACCAATTTAATATTGTAAGGTTAAATTTTCAAAAATTTTAAATTTTGAATTTTCCATTTGTCTTTTCTTGTTTCTATTCTTCCATTATTTCTACGAGAACTAGATGCAATTTTCAAATAATCAATAAATATTTGTTTGTTGGTTTTAATTGACGATTGAAAATATAGAGAAAGCACTACCTATCGGAATAAAATAAAGCTGTAACACCGACCAAAAATTAGCATCAGCGCTCGCAGAACGACGGAAATATGGTATAGTGGAAATTTTTTGAAGTCGTGAAGCCGACAAATATTTTGTCTAAAATCACGGTTCCAATCGTCAATTGACGATTGGACTGTAATGATTTTGCATGCAGAGCGTAGGGTTTAATTTAATTCCGATAGTTTCACTCTCCATATGTTTTATATGGAGAGAAATGTCATTTCATGCAGAGCGTAGGGTTTATATTATTTACGATAGGTATCGCATTTTGCAGTTTTCTAATCGCCAATTGACGATTGCAAATAGAGAGAAAGCACTACCTATCAAATCATACAAAAAATAGCATTGGCGCTCGCAGAACGACTAAAATATGGTATAGTGGAAACTTTTTGAAGTTGTGATAGGCTGTAAATATTTCGTCTAAAATCACGGCTGCAATCGTCAATTGACGATTGGAACCGTGATTTTAGACAAAATATTTGTCGGCTTCACAACTTCAAAAAATTTCCACTATACCATATTTCAGTCGTTCTGCGAGCGCCAATGCTATTTTTTGTATGATTTGATAGGTAGTGCTTTCTCTCTATTTCCAATCGTCAATAGACGATTGGAGCCGTGATTTTAGACAAATAATTGTCGGCTGCTCGGCTTCAAAAACTTTCCCCTATACCAAATTTTAGTCGTTCTGCGAGCGCTGATGCTAATTTTTGGTCGGTGTTACAGCTTTATTTTATTCCGATAGGTAGTCACGATGTGTCTGAACCACTTTTAAATGGCTCGGAAAACCACGTCTCTATTTTCTTCAAGGATCGAAAGTTCCATGTTTGAGAAGTCCAAAAAAACAAAAATTAGCAAGAGTCCCGGAGCCGTTTTGAAAAAAACGCAATTTCAAAATTTTTTTGGTGACGATACGGAAATTTACGACTTTTTTGCAGCTTGTTTGTTCTCTCTTGTAGAAAGAAGAATCGAGAATAGAAAGTTTTAATATTTTCAACAAAGATCAACTTTTCCAGACCAAATCAGTAATATTGGACGAAATCTATCGAATTAAGTATTGCAACTTTATTTGAAAAATTACGAAAATCAAGATTATTGAATGAAATACTTGGAGACATCAAAATGAAAAGGCAAAATTTATTTAGGCTGCCCAAATCATAATATAGTCCTTACACGAAAAAATGTCTTCTCTTGACTGTCATTGTTTATTCAAGGCTGTGGAACAAAAGCCAGAAACACCTTGAACCTTAAACATGGCGAGAATTATATTGTTGTATAGCTCTTAGAAGTTTGGAGCTATAATCTGGATGTGTATGGTGGACTTTATAATTCATCCAGGTATTTTTGAAGTCATGGTGAACTGACTCCGTAGCTTGCTCACTGTAGTTCCCGAGTCCTTTCTCCATTTTTCGGCAAAAATGAGGAACGTGGAAAAAGACAGCATGAACTTTTAGCGTTATTGGTATTGCTAGGTCCAAATAACTTCATTAAAACATCTGGCATATTTTAAACAATGAACACTACATTTTGCCCGAAGCAGATCTATCTTGTTCAACAAATTTTTGCAGGCATTGCCTGCGAAACCAGGAGATCCATGGACAAATTCTCTACTTACATTGCACGATTTTGCCCATTTCTCAGTATCGTCTTCGCATTCCCTCAGCATGTGCCCATACAACGTGTTTACTACCCCGAGCATTAGATGCAGTTCAGGTGGAGGTATTATATCGATGACTTCTGTCTCTGGATTCCCTGTAAAAATAGGTTGAGATACGTGACTGTAAAAATTCTTGGCATTAATTTTTTTACTGCCACTACTCTTGAAGGCGTCTGAATTTTCACGGCAACTACCAACGGTTCTATAACTTCCACACTTACTCAAGAGATCTTTTAATGCAGTACACCACATACACGGGTAATGAGAAGAATGAGCCATGACCCCAGTTATTATATTGGCCATTTTTAGGTCTGTGGCAATGGTCATGACTTTTAAGTCATTCAAATGTAGAGAGGATCACAGAGTGCAAACATTCACATAATTTTCTTGTGTATCAGAAATGATACCAAGGATGAATAACTTTTTCACACCCGTGTCCTTAAATTTATTGGCGTGTACTCCATCATGATAATGCTGCCTGGCCCCTTTGAAATGTGGATTATTATCGGCTCCTTCGAATCTTGATTGAATGGATAAGCAAATCTTCAAAAACCCTCCACCACCGTCAAGCCCAATTTTCAAATCTACTTCTTACAAACCTCTTTTTTCTAGAATATATGTAACTAAACCTTGTACATTATTACAACAAACAAAGCATCCAGATCTATTTATTACACAAGACTTCTTGGTATTCAATACGTCACAAACACGAGATTCAAAAAACGAATCAAGCTGATGATTCAACAAAAGCAGGTCCTGCTTCAAGTTGGGCTGAAACATTTTCCTATTCTTACTGCCAACTCGCAAAGCAGCAGTTAGAGAATGTGTCTTTCTTGTAGACAACCCCAATTCTGTACTTATTTTCAATATGTCGATAGCTGCGACTGTTTCTTTTCTTGAGCTTTTATCAACATTGTTTGAATTCACTGAAACTGGTAGTTTTTTGCCTCTCCTTTGAGATAACCGCAACTGTCCTTCATTGTTTGTGTGTTCTGGCACGTGTAGAATATCTTTTAGCATTGATGAAGCTAATTTTTCCTTTTCTTTGGTAGACAAATTTTTTGAAATCAATTCAGTGAGAATAGGGATGCATTTAGGTGAATTGCAAATTTTGTTTTTATCCAGTGGTCCTCTGCACTTTTTACACTTTTTCTTGATCACTTTTTTTTTCGCTGAATTTCCTAGACACAGATTGTCTGGTGCACGTCTCGCAATTTCACACAACTTGCAGTCACAAAGTATCTTATTTTTAGATCGTGTTACACATGGGAGTTCCAGAAAACCAGAATAGTCCGGTAGAGCTAATGTGGTTTCTTCAGAATTTTGTTTATTGAATTTGTATATGATGATTTTGCAACTGCTACAGACAGCAGATGGGTAACGAATATCATCAAGATTAATATTTACAGCATTTTTTACCTCAATTTTCAATGGGCCCACAATATCCCATTTCTTTCTTAAACACAACAAACAAATCACGCCTCGGTTTTCTTCATGAGTTCGCGCATGGTCCTTTGTCTTTCGTGACATTTTGTTTCACTCTTATGTAGGTAATAGGTTCGTCTATTACTAATAACTGTTATTTACTGGCCGGTTTGTCAACGACTGTTTCGACTAATATTGCGACAACTAAGTCTGTCTTTCTGCTGATTTTTGAAGCAAACATTTGAAAACAACAAACATATTTACGTGAAAAAAAAACAAAACAATGTCTATACACAGACAGATATGGTGATGTATTTATTTTTCAAGCATTTCAGCATATCTCTTGGCTACACCTACAGAATTATGAAAAAAAATCGTGAATTTTCGTATCGTCGCAGAAAAAAAATTGAAATTGCGTTTTTTTCAAAACGGCTCCGGGGATTTTGCTAATTTTTGTTTTTTTGGACTTCTCAAACATGGAACTTTCGATCCTTGAAGAAAATAGAGACGTGGTTTTCCGAGCCATTTGAAAGTGGTTCAGGCACACCGTGTAGTGCTTTCTCTATATTTCCAGTCGTCAATCGTATCGAGCTTGCCTTGAACAATAGCAGAATAGAAGAAAAGTCAAATAGAAGATTAATGTCGTTTTCGATTGATTTTTTACCCCTCTTTGAAAGTGTAACCTCAATTTCTTCGCCAATCGAACATAAACACCGAATTGTGTTCTGTCATCTGTCAAACCATATTAAAACGACAAGTCAAATCGAAAATGACAGCACAATGACGGTACTGTTTAGTGCATTTGTAAAAAGAGGTGTAAAACTACCAAAAAATCTGGAGTAGTCGAAATTGCACTGGTGTAGCTGTCAGTGCAATTTTTTTCAATCGAATATTTCCAGGGTAAAAAAAATACACTTTTCGCACTGAGTGGAATTCAATTTGGTCAATCGAAATCCACATTAGAAACAAGATACGGGTAACTAATCAAAAATTATCAGCTGGAATAATTTCAAGTTAAACAATTTAAAATACTCCACGCCCTCTAAGTTGGTCTAGACCCCGCTCCTAATGGAAGATTAATTTGCTATTATAAGATAAAGTAAGGCGTGTCTCTGTGTATGTAATAAAAGCTAAATAAAGGGGGGCGGCAAATTATCAATTGGCCTATGGGCGGCAAAACCTTAAATCCGCTCCCCTCCATTGCTGTAAGATCTTCCTCCAAGGTCATTGTCAAACCAGAGTAAAAACTTCCACCATAAATCACAGCCAAATCATCAGAAACAGTTGAAGTATACCATGTAATTCTAGTTCAATAGATGAAGAGGAATGGCTCCAAAATGGATCCCTGGGGAACGCCAGTGCCTATGTTATTGTTTCGAAAGTCTTAAGAAACCGACCTCTCATACCAATTTTATTTAGCTTCTAAAGTAGTATTCCATGGTTAACACTATCTATCTAATTTTTTTTTGACGTCAATTAAAAAACCCAAATTTTCTTCTTAGATTTAATGTTACTATAAAGAGATACGTCTGTAGTTGCTGGGTTCATTCTTAGCTTTTCCTTTTTTGTAAATAAGTTCGCCAGGGACGAGGTACTTAATAATCGGAGCTATAAATATATTAACCTGGCGCAGCGGAATCCTTAAAATCAAGAATCCAGAGAGAAATTTCTTTATCCGAATAAGGATCCAAATTGAATATTTCCTTCAGAATTAGACTGAAATTTTCATCCATTAAAAATTACGAAAGAGAGAAGTGTTTTAAAGTTATTTCAAAAACATTAAATAAAACTTGTTAAGTTACTATAAAAAAATAATCTTATACGTTGCCCTTTAATGTGATGATTCCCACACGCCTGTTCAGATCAGTTTCAGTTTTATCCAACACTTTGCTATTTTGAGTCCAAGCATGACAATATTTTTCTTTTTACGCTGCTTGTTTAGTAGGATCATCTTTTAAAATTACATCAACTGGAATTCCATTTGTAAGTTATATCTAGTTTCGGTTAAAAAACCCTTGCGGCACTTTTAATATCACTCTCATTAAAGTTTTCATTTACTAATTTAAACATCTGAACTACTTTCAATTTTCAGTAACAGGCAAGCCAGTGAATATGAGGTTATTTTGTATTTTTTTGTTAGGATTTAACCCTTTGAAAACACAGTTGGTCAATTTGACCCTTACCCCAAATTCGATCGTAAATATCTTGAAAGGATTTTGAAAATTGGCGGACCTGAGGCCCTCTACCTACAGTTTTGGGTACTTACTACACGTTAAGATACTAATCTTGTAAGGCGCAACACTCTATAGACTCTGTTTTAGTTGCGGAGTAGTAAAAAGAATAAACGGAAGAACATTTTGTCTACTATGGCTGCTATAAAGCAACTTATCTTTCACCGACTAACTCTATACTTGCAAGAAAGACTAAAAAATACCATGTTGCTTTCTGAAATAGGCAAAGGCATTAAGCATATTCTTGATCATAAACCAGCCCACCAGAAGATGATCGACCGTAATTATTAAAAAGAGCAAGATTTTAACTTTGTTTTTTGTTTTAACTAAAATGGAATGTCCGTCCGTATTTAGGTAATGATTGCGGCGGAAGTGAATAAATAAGTTAATTATTATCACAAGTCTCATGAAATTGATAGAATATTTACCTGTATAAAATAAATTTTTAATTAATTTGTTGATGCAATTTTTTTACAAACTAAGCCTTTTCTCAAAAAAAAAAAAAATATTTTTATGAATTTTTTCGAATATGTTAATAATTCTGCAGGCATTATTGACTTATAATGGTTGATTTATCAATGTTTCAAGTACATCTGAGAATTTTTTCAAGCTTTTTTCAAACGAGCCCGAGCTCACCAATTTAAAATGGTAGACAATAAAAAGTGTGTATGTCAGATTGATGACAAGTTCATCATCACTTTATCAGTTGAAACTAAATCAGTTATTGTCTGCGCATACCCCTTTACAAGAATATATAAGTCGCTTATTGTTGGATTTTCAGGAATATTTTCAATTTGATTCGCAGTATATAGTATGTATCATCACTAGTACAATCCAATTACTGTTGATATTCACACCTGAGATTGCATAATGTTATTACAAGAATCATATTTCCAATCATTTTTCTTTGGTTGAATATCGTAATTGTTTAAGAAAGAAAAGATAAATCTTATTGTAAAAAACGGGTTTCACTAAATCCATAAACCAATTTTCGTTTTAAATTGAGTCTAATAACAAAAATATATTTCCCATTTATTTTTAGGGTACCTCCGCATACCACTCAAATCACTGATGGCCAAAGTCCGTCCCATTTGGTGCCTGGAAAATTAAGACAATTAGGTCCTGATTTATCTCAACAAACAGCTGCTCAAAAAGATGAATGGTTTGTTTAAGTTAAACTTTTATTAAAAAAAAAAAAAAAAAAACCACCAACAAAACTAAAAATTAATAATAAAAAACTAAAAACCAAAAATCACAAGACAACAAAACAAAAAGGCATTAAATTAAAGGAGACTGTCTCATAATTTTTTTTTTTTTCACAAAAAAATTTTTACAAAAAGATTTACGAAAAATCACAAGTTATACAAAAATTATTTATTTATGTATAATTTGGTAAAAAAAAAGAAAATACGACAACAACATCAAAAACAACGGTCATCACCACGCAGGGTGTATTATTTACAAGGAATTTTTGTACCCAAAATTCCTAAATATTTTTAAACAAAAAAAAAAATTAAAAATTAATGTTTTCGACCAAATTGAAACCAAATTAATTATAAATAAAATAAAAATAAATAAAATTAAATATTAAATTAAATGTATAAATAAAAAAATATTATTATATATGTTTTAAGACAAGAAACAATATAATTGTAGGCTTCTTTGTAATTTATTTAAAAAAAAAAAACAAAAAAAAATAAAAAATTGTAGGCAATATTTTTAATTTTTATAATTAATTAAATTAGACCATTTTAAATGGTTTAATCGAATTAATTTTAACAATTATGTAATTCTAACCATATCGTTTTACTTGGGTTCTTATATATTATAAATAAAAAATTAAATATAATTTCTCCTCGGATTTTAAATAGCAATTATTGTAATTAAACAAAAATAATTAATTAATTAATATTCTTGTAAATAAATTCGTTTTTAATTTTTATGTTTAAGTTTTTCTATATAAAACAAAAAATTATACATTTTATCGAAAAATTAATGTACCAAACATTTTCATATACACAAATCAACCAAAAAACAAAAAAAAAATTCCATAGCTGGCCAAAAAACATAAAAACTAAAATAAATAATAGAATATTAATAAAACTCAAATAAATCACTATTATATTACAACTATAATTTTATAATTTGTTTTATTTTAATTATAATTAAATCCAAATACATTCCATCTCCGCAATAAGAAACACTGCCGTTCACTTCATTCCATCTCGATATTTTCCAACTAAGTTTAATTTTTTTTTTTTTGTTTTTTTTTTTTTTGTTTACTTAATTTACGAAACAATGGCTAATTAATCATAATCATCAATACAATTTTACATACAATAAAACTATATTCTAGTGTGTTGCATACAACAAATGTTTGAACAAAAATGTTGCGCAATCAACACTATACAATAAAACAAAAAATAATAAAACGACATCTCATATAAGTTAATTCAATTATTGTCATCAACTTATAATTAAAACCAAAAATAAAAAATAAATAAAAATTAACAAGTAAAAAAAACTATAATTAAACAATTTGTGACAATACGTTTTTTGATTAAATTTGATAAACTAAATTAATTAATTAAAATAATTAAAAAAAAAAGAAATCAATTTTATAATAAATTTAAATCGAATATATCTATATTATCACAATTAAAAAACTAAATAAAATAATTAAATCAATTAAAAAAAAAATTAATTTATAATTTAAATTAGTTAAGGATCTGAAAGCTGAGAAATTTTGAATGAGAATTGATTAAATTAAATTAAAATATAATTTTACAAAATATTTCACATTTCCTACATACATATGTCTCTTGTGTTCGTGTTCATTTCGTTCGAGAAATGGTGTGCGACACGATTATAAAATCTACAGAATTTACGTATGAACTAAATATGTTTGTAACTAATCACTAACCGTATACATATTCACGTTTCTATTCAATAAATAAAATTTATTTCTGCTACAAAAATCTATGCTAAATTAAAATGAGATGGGAGTGAGACAGAGGATGAGGCAAAGTGCAGTTTAATTTGTTTATGGAACCGTGTTCGCGACAAAAACCAAACCGAATACTTCAAGAAATGCTACGACTTTATATTTTTTTTTATTTTTTGTTTTTGAGGATCTAATTAAATTAATAAATGAATGAGTCATCTAGTAAACCTTCTGGACTTGGGCATCTACGGTCGAATGTTGTTACATACAATCCAGTAAGTCAGGACAGCGACCATTTTTTATTGGTACTTAATTTAATTGGAATCGAATTAATATTCACGCAGGGGATATTGTGTTTAATCTCCTTACTTATCTTAACAATTGTAATCCCAGCAAGGTGTTTTTCTGATATATCTTGCGACTCAAATCGTTAGGGAACATACACGAATTGTGTAAACAGAATAAATTAAAATTTTAATTAAATTAATCACAAAAACCTGAAAAATTTTCAGAATTGAGCAAACGCAGTATTTTAGTGATCTTCCTGGACTGACTATATAACGATTAATCCTTGTTTTTTAGGTAACAAGATACCGACTTGTATCATTAAGAAATGATTTAAATTTTTGCGGGCATTCCAGGTTCAACGTTTCAATAATTCCTAAAAAAATTGAACTGCCAGAAAACAGTAATGTCCGACGTACCACCCGGTATAAATGTTATGCTTTTTTGTAAATTAATTAAACCTATATATCGGTGTATGAGAAATTAATATTTGTTGAAATTTTTATCAAAATGCCTTACTGACCAATGAGTTAAATGGTTTAAACTCGAAATTATGAAAATATGGCGGGTACCCACTCGTGGCACGGTAATTTGCTAAGGTGTTACGAGAGAAATAGATAATCTGACCCAAAGCGAAAAGCAACTTTCATGACTTGTAGTAAGCTGATTCCAAAGTAGAAAAATTGATTTGAGGCATTGAAAAGGATCCAACCTACTTCAATAGGAAGAAGCAAAACGTGTGTTTTCAAATTCATCGAACTTTGATAGTAAGAAACACTCTGTGTTTATGATAAACGAACGCGCCCCTTGTTTTGTTTCGTCCAACTCACTGGAATTTAAGAAAAAATTGTAATGAGTCACTTGGTTAAAATCGATGGATCGTTTAATTTTTATTGGCGTTCAGCTAAGCTCATTAATCTATTGAAAAACCAAATTTTATCGATCCAAAAATATTTTCAATCTTTAGACCGAAATCTGTCGTGATTTTTCGATAAAACTCTTTCCGCCTTTTTCAAATAACGGAATAATAATTAAATCGGTCAGGGCCAACTAGGTTAAACTTATTTTCAAACGTTAAAGTTACTTTTACCCACTTGATGAACAAGTCATTCAAAACCACTTTTACAAAATTTAACCGAATTTCCTTAAGTTGTTATTTAGAAGTGTTTTTGCTTTATTTTTAGACTGGAGATGAGGGAATTTATTTAAAACCAATGAACATTTCGGTGTTCCTCTTTACGAAGTCAAAACAAAACTGAACTAATTCTAATGACGGAATTTTTTTTAACCGTTTTAAAAACCGTGAAATCCCCTACTGACAACAAAAAAAAATTAAAAATTCGAGTAAGCTTATCCTAATGACAGCGCGCAGTAAAAATAGGCTCAAAAGTGATGATGAAAAGGAACTTGTATAATGTCGGGCACTCCTCCTTCTGTAGCCTGCTCGG
This sequence comes from Tipula vernalis, assembly GCA_958295665.1. Classification (NCBI taxonomy): domain Eukaryota; kingdom Metazoa; phylum Arthropoda; class Insecta; order Diptera; family Tipulidae; genus Tipula; species Tipula vernalis. The sequence continues at coordinate 21,715,176 of OY282558.1, read as the reverse complement.
GGAAGAAAATGGGGCTAAATAGCATATTACAAAATTTCTGCAAAACTTTAAAAAAGTATCAAAAAAAAAAAGTTTCGAGTAAGAGCTAGACCTGACAAAATTACTTTTTCAAAAATATTTCAAATACCTTAAATATTTCAAATATTGTGAACCAGAAAATTGAAGGTGATGAAGCGATATGAAACTTTTCCGTCGTCCGGTCGTCCGTTAGAAGACAAATTTGCCTTAACATATGAAATATAATTTCCGTTAGTATATAAGACAACTTAAATTACTTTGTCAATAATTATCTCATAAAAATAAAATAAAAACCAAATTAAAGATAATTTTTTCAGCTTCAACTCTTATTGGACCTAGAACAGTAGACTGTTTTATATAAGTTTCCAGATTCTTAATGAACTTATCTACAAGAACTAGGCCTTAGGGTATATAACCCTTGTGGGTTATAAATTCAGAACACTAAAATGTAACCTACTCATATATTGCCATAAAAATTAACGCATCGAAAAGTCAACATATTATTTGAAGCATTTGGTTTAGGAAGTTTTAGAGAAGTGGTGTTTGTTATTAGAGCAGTTAGCATTAGAACAAACACTTGAATATTTTTAACTTGAAATGTTGCTGCCGTCTAATATCGGACCTTATTGGATTTTAAAAAATTGATTTTAATTAAATATAGAAAAACAACTCTCATTATTAACAGTGCACACTTCAAGGCACAACCCACCTTCCTTGTCTGTACTACACGTAGGCATCAAGTTATGCAAAGGTCACGAAAACGGACCTTTATCCGCATGTCCTCGAGTTAGCTGCCACGTAAGGAAGGACGTTAAAAGCAAAGAGTTGGGAGCGTCTCGAGCCACAGTTGGAATTTTGCGTAGATAGAACAACAATTTTTAATAATGTGTATGGTAATGTAACTTAGAAATTAGCGCATATTCCTAGGAAAACTTAAATAATTGTAAAAAGTTGAGATTAAATCCAGCGAACTAATACAATGAACCAGATCTTTGAAAAATATATATGATCAGTTTAGCCCACAATGTGATACAGTTACGCACATTAATAGAGCTATAATTGAGTATGTTTCTGTAGCGATAGTTAAATACAATGGGGACAGTGAGAAACCAGGATATTCCATACCATGATTTTCAAAAACATAAAAGAACCAGAGTATAATTGAAAATACAAATAGATCATTTACAAGTTTAAATAAAATTTGAAAGTATTTATATTTTAATAATTGGGAAATGTGTTCCCTCGCCTCTTATAACCTACAAAAAAGGTAACTTTTCTTATGAAAAGTACTCCCCACCACTGCGCTATACATATTGTATTTTAACTACAAAATAATTCTTTTGACAAACAACTATCCAATATTATTAACTTCTTGAGTACTCTAGTCTTTATGAGTTCAATGTGCTTAAAGCATTATAAGCCACCACAATAAATATTTTTTCAGTTTTAAGGTAATTACCGAAAATTATAATCAGCTTATACAGAAACTATTTGCGTATTTCGGCACAAACAACTTCTCACTTCTTAACTGCATAATTTCAAGTTTATCTGTCACCATTCATAACAAATACGCACAATACTTTTAAATAATGCAGGCAAGGTTTCATGATCACCGAACTCTCATCAACATAAAATCCCTAATCCTAAAAACAAATTTTAAAGCAAAAAAAAAGACAACTGACCAACAACCTTAAAGCAACATCTATTCAAAATAGTTCACCATATCAACAACAAAACGTATACTACAACAATAACAACGAAAAATTGGATAAATATTTTCAAAATTATAAAACATAAAACAAATGATAATAATTTTTTTTTAAAACAAAAATTTTAAAAAGTCAATTACACAACATAAAAAAACTTATCGTTAAAAGCAAATGAAAAAAATCATATCAATAACAAAAAAAAAAATAAAAAATAAAAATTAAAATTATTAATTAACATATCAAAACAAAATTAATTGAAATTAAATAAAATGAATATTTAATTTTATTTTTTAATTAAAAATGATGTAGCAGACACATTAAATAAATTAAAATAATATTATTTAATTAATTTATTAAAATATCAGACTGAACTAAAAATTCAATTTAATCCTATTTTAGTTTAATATTAAATAAACAATACATCTAAACATATATAATTATATTAGAAATTAATAATGTTTAATTTTTTGTTTTAATTAACTAAATAACTAATTAAAAAAAACATTATAAAACAAAAGTGAAAAAAAATTAGTTTATAGTTTTTTTATACAATAAAAAGAAACCAAAAAATGAATTAAGAAATATAAAAATAAAAAAAAAAATGATGAATTATAATGTTTATATTATAAATAAATAAAAACAAATTAATTACCATTATTTTATCATTTTTAATTTAAAACTATTGTATAATTATTAAATTAATTTAGATTTACCCGCCGCGCTATATACTACTAACTTAATCTTCATTCTCTGTTTTATAAAAATATTTAAAAATCGTTATTTTTTTATTTAATTTTGCTTAGAAATCTTATAAATATATATTTTAATTAGTGAAAAACTCGTAAATAAAAATAACAACAATATAAAGAATTAAATTAAAAAAAAAATAGTTAAAATTATTAGCAAAAAATTAGATTTTTATTTATTTTATTATGATTAATTTTAAATAGATTTTTATGCTTAGTTGAAAATATTTATTTATAATTTTATTATTATTAATTAACTAACAAAAGGAAAACCTAACAATGATAATAATATAATTTAATTAAAACCAAGAAATAAGAATAGAATTAAATTAAATAAAACAAAAAAGTATATAATAGAAAAAATTAAATTTAATTTAAAAACCAAAAAAAGAAGCATTAAAAATAATTATTATTTATTATAAATAAAATAATTCTATTATATATATACAAAAATATATATTAATTAAATTAATTATAAAACAAAACATAAAAATTGTGTCCGTGTGTGTGGTCATTATAAGTTCATGGAATAAAAAAACAATTAATTATAATAATTATATATAAAAACAATATATATAAATAAATTTAAAAAAAAAATCAAATAATAATAATTTTTATCAATTTAGATGGGAAATTATTATTATTGGGAAAATATATATAAATGAGATAAAATAAATAAAATTATTAAAGATTAAGTATAAAAACCTGTGTTTTATTTGCTACCGTATTTATTCACACAATCAATTTATCTAGGACAAAAAAATGATTTAAAGTTTCTCCATAAACCTTCACCAAGTAAAATAGCTGAGCATGCACTTAAGGCAATCTGTAAAATGCTAAAAATATATGCAGGTAGGTGTAGGTAGACGATGTTTTATATAGTATTTAAATTATGCAAGCATATTCTTCATAGTAAGTTCTTATTCTTTTGTTTAAAGAAGACTTCTCCATAACGTGCATTTAAAACAAACCTACAAACCCCGTATATAATTCTGTCTCGAAAAATTGCGACGAACCACTTTGTACGGTGCTACGGGAAATCCGGAACTTATTAGTGATGTACAGTTGGCTCCAACAATGACATGATGCCGCTGCATTTTCTGACTTTAGCGAGAAAATAAAAAATAACACACAGACACAGCAAAATGTAAATTCGACAATAAAATGATTAAATATCGCAAAACCACTTTCAAAAATTGTTGATTATTAATTTGCCAATACATTTAAACTTTCCATGGCATCCCACATTTTCCAAGATTATTTTGAATGGCCTAGAATTTGGTTATTTTACTTGACTGAATGATATTTCGAAATTGGTTGCCATAATGCAGCACCAAGATGCAAACAATAATGAGAAATGAATAAGACGCCAACAATCAGAACAAACAGAAAAAAAACACAATTGGCCACTTTAAAATTTATGAAAACGACGCGACTGAAACGATGAAAAATCACGACGAACAATTATTTATACGTTTTCAATATTGGAATAGTGTGTAAACCGCTTACCTAATATTTGGTAGGAGCTCCCTTAGACACCATCGTTATCCTTACACCCCATAGCATAACATTTCCCATTTTTATTGTACATTTATTACTGCCTTAACTCTTTTCGTTTTCGGCTTAGTCTTTCAGTAAAGTAAAAGTGTTCACTTTAATTATCTATCCTCAATCAAGTGAAATAAAAAGAAATACGGTCAATATTTATATGCATAAATCGTGGTGTTCTTAACCCTTATGTTCACAACCGTATACCTGGGCTATGTCATATGTTCTGAATGGTATTTCAAGAAGTTTTTCCAAAACTCGATTTTTAATAGTTTTTAGAGTAGTTTTTTCATATAACGATTTCGATTTAACATAAGCCATATATCTGAAACAGCTCCCGTTATGAAATCTGATTCTTAAAAAGCTGAGTCGTATCGTATAAAACATGAGAACTAAGTAGATCTCCACAAATCTAGTGGCCCCTACATATTTCTGCGATATGTTGCTAGAACTTCATTCCAAACTGTTCCATACCTTGCCTCATATTCCAAAGGGTTTGGTTACTCCACGGGTTCTCCTGCCAATCCTTTCGCTACAATATTAATATTTGAGTCGTCGTCTTGGCGGAGGTTTGGCTCTTCATCATCAGATACTGAGTCATCTTCGTGTACTGGCATTACGGCATCGTTTTTTTTGATTACCTGTGGCACTATTCTGGTTTTTCCAGGGAATTGGGAATTGCGAATTGATTTATTGTGATTTTTTAGTGTATTTTGATTAGCGATTGAAAGAGAAAATCACAGAATTATTTTAAGAAGTATTGTAATTTATGTCTGCAATTGAAATAGTGTAACCCCTACGCCAGTAATCCAGAAACCCGTTGTAATATCATTATATGGACTTTATATTAAAATAAAGGAACGGAATTACCATTTATTCCAATAGCGGTAGCGAATATTAGATAGAAAATCGAGAGAAAAATAATACTCGTTGGACATGCCATATGGATTTGAGTCATACCATGGCGCTAATTATATCATAAATAAACTTCAAATATCATAATTTTATCAAATTAACTAGACACCAAAATAAGGTTTAAATCATAATAAATAAACACACTTGCATACAAATAGAATGTGTTTGCTTTTACTTTTACATCCACTACATAGTATTCATTCATATTATCATCAAATATTTTGAAATATTTACAACAGCTGTTTCAGGCCTTAGTAAATAAATATGAATCACTAGTATTTTTGTAGACAATATTAAGTCAGAGTACTAGTACACAGCAAATTGTTTTGATTGAGTTCAAAAGAAAAATTTATTTGAATGTCTGTATGAAATATTTATCTATCTACCATAAAAATCATCAGTGAAAAAGATGATGAAAAAAAAAAAACGAAAATACATTATAGAGTAAAATTATGTGTGGAAAATGTGGTTTGAGTAATTTAAACCATATTTTCTGTAAACAATTTTACTAACTGAATCTGGTTTAAATATACGACGAATAATAAATTATCATAGTGAACGTCATTCTTCAAAATATAAATTTCCGTAATAATTTCAATATCGTTTAGCTGTATTTGATGTCAAATTTGGTGTAACTTACCAAATTAACCCGAGCTCATTGAATTTGTGTAATTATCAAAGCGTGTAATTTAATATAATAAAACATTTTTTTTTATATTAAAATATTGTTTTTATTATTGAAATACCAATTTTTAATATTTTGTGATATATAGTAAACACATTCGAATTAGGAAAACATAAAAGCTTTTATAAAAAAAAAAAAAAAAATACATATTTCCAAAATAAGGATACATAATAGTTTACATAGGTCATTATAATTAATTTTAGCACTTGTTTTATTTTTTGTTTTATAATTATAATAATAAATTTCTATTATTATCGGTAACAGATATGTTATCTGATCAACAATACTAGAAAATAATAATTTGGATTTTATTTAATAGTTTGTATATAAGTTTTCATTTTCTTATTAAGGCATTAATTATACAACAAATTAATATTAATATTGTTATTGGTTTTGTTTTATATAAATTTTGTATTTATTTTTTTTATTTTTTTTTTTTTTGTTTTGAAAAAGCTAGAATAAAATAATTTGGTATAATTACAACAGCTTTATATTTATTTGTCTTTTCATCAACATGTTATTTTTTGTTATAAGACAAGGATCTTTTTTATTTATGGCAGTATATTACATTACATGAAAAATGGAAACCTTTTCCGGGTACATAATATCTAATTATTTTTAATTAAATTTAGAATTACACCTTATTAACGTTACTTTGTATATAAAGCACCGCATATAAATATATATAGAAGACTTTTATTGATAATCGCAAGCTCTTTCCATTCTTTAGTTCTGCGTTAAATGTTTCACAATTTTTAGAATACGTTCAGATTTAGTTACGATACTTTGGTTTATCCCCTTACCTTAATTACTTGTTTATTTGAACGTATTCGATATAACAAAATAATAGTTTAAAAGCATTTTTTCAATTATATATAATAATACAAATATTTTGATATTAAAACGAGATATGAATATAGTTGATAATATACAACAAAAATGCATATAAGTAATTATAGGATATAGTCGGCTAAATACCTAGTCTTTTGATTGATTAGTATGTTTGAAGTTATTGTGTAAATCATTATATTTGTTCCACAAAATATTGCTTCTTGTATATTGGCCGTATATTACCTATTACAAAAGGTAAATACATTTTGAGTTGTTATAAACAAATACTAAAAAAATAAAAATGATTTGCAATTTATACAAATTTTGACTAAAATCGATTCCAACACTCATTATCTCAAATAAATTAAAATAAAAATAAATCTTACTTCCAAAATATGTAATAAGTTGTCAACATTAAGCCAAAGTTAAAACTAAACCAATGGTATTATTAAACAGTGACTTATTGTGTATTATTTCTCGACAGTCTAAATTAAATCGACCCTGTCAAACTGTTTTAATTGTATAACTCATCAGCAAATACATGAACAGGTCGAATGATTTAGTTTGATCAAGATACATAGTAAGAGTTCTCAGTACTTTCTAAAATAATAATGAAGTGTTTTTATTATAAAAAAAAATCACAAACAATTAAATTTTATCAAGTACCAACTTTTTAAAATTAATAATAAATTTAATATTAATTAATTAAAACAAAAATTTTACAATATGAATGTATAGTAAAAATTTATATATTTTTTTGATGATCGAATAAAGAACAGAGAGAAGAGGATGAATTTTATATCTTTTTCTCTAATTAGGATTTTACAGAAGCGCTGATGACTCTAAAAAATAATAATAATTATACAATAATATTACTAGTGCTTTATTGCCAATCCTTTTTTATTTCGAATGTCCAGTCCCATTTAAGATGTTCAGTTTTATCGTCATCTGTAAACAGCGATGTTACTGAATAATTTCCTCGTGCCAGCAAACCGGAAGGAGCCTTTTCTGCTGGTGTCGTGTAACTATGAAGTTCAGCTTTGGGTGGATACGATCCGACCATGTGTGGCATTTTGTCAACTATAAATCAAAATTAATCGGTAAATTTTAATTAAATGAAATGTAACAATATTTGTTTATAATTATTTATTTTTTTGCCAGTATTTGAAGACACTGATTGATTTTTATCACGTAAAAATAAAGTGAGATAGCGTTGTCGTTTTGAAAATCTAGAAGAAGAACTAATAAAATGTATAGGGTTTGAAAAATTTTGAAATCTAAATTATTTGATGCCGAGAATCATGCAAATAAGAGGAAATCCCTATCTATTTTTTCCAAGGAAAAACTAAACTTTTAAATTTTAATCATTGTAATATGTACTTTTATTCAAAGCATATCACTATATAGTAAACAGTAATTAGATAAAACTAAGCGCAATAGTTCAAAAAAGAATGTTAAGTGTAAGGCTGGAAACACTAAATTAGTCAACGTTTTTTCTTTACTTAAAGCGCCTTGTGGCAAAAATCACATTAGAACAAAGCAATATGTATATTCTTATTGAATCAGACAAAACAGTTTCACAAATATTACACTATAATGCCTTGCTTTACATAGCAAGTCAGTGTGAGTTTACGACCATTTTCTGATGAAAAATTTTCAGCAGATTCAATATATTTTATATGGAAAACAAAAGAATTATGTTCGGAAGGGGAAATTTGTTTACGAAATAGACTACGTGTGTTTCCAGCCTAATTCCATAATCTAAAAGGAAGCCCAATAATAAATTCCCTTGACAATTTTATGATAAGGTATTTTTCAGCTTGACTTTAGTATTTGATTCAAATTTCAAATCGATTTTTCTTAATTTATGGATTTATAAAAAAAAAATATTCTAGCAAACTGCCTTAATTATTTCAAACATAATATTTTGGTGACAAACGAAATATTCAAAATCTAATGTCATGTAAATTAGAACATTTGCTTATTTATCGACTACGTAGCTTCGAAATAACTCTGGAAACTAAACATGGATGTTCAACTAAAAAATATTTGAATGAATATAATTAAGTAACGTCTATTCAAAATAAAATGTGAAAGGTTATCTTTATCTTTAAAACGCTATAAGATAAAATTACTTAGCCCGTTCTGTATTTTTACTAAACTAAACTTTTAAATATATGTATGAAGATACAATGTTACACAAAAAAACAAATGCATTATATCAAATTTTGCATAGTTTTTTTTTATTTTTAGATAAAACTTAAAAAAATATTAAATGTACACATTTTTCCAGTAATTTAGATAAACCGGTATGTTATGTGACGATATAAACCGCATTTCATGACACCAAGTCAGATCAGATCAAAGTTTACATTGTAAATTTTGACCCAATTAGTTTGCTTGTCGTTTCACGAATCAAAATCTCTAGGTAGGTCTACTGTATTCCGATATAAAATAAAATTGATTTTCTTTTTTTTTTCTCTAACACAAAGTTTCGGAATTCAGCAAAACTACTTTCAGATCGTAATACATGGTAGACCTACTGATCCGGATCAGATCAAACGTCAATAAATAAAGCTGTGTATTTAAAAAAAAACTATTCATATAAAAACAGTTACTCTTACCAAGCCCTAATATTTTATTTATCCCAAATGTTACGCAAAAAATTATGTAGAAGTAAAATTAGTAGTTTAGTTTCTGTTTATAATAGACAACATTATTTAGCTTACCTTGCTTCCCCAATCGATATGTTTTCTGTACATATTTTAATCCATGCACAATTTCACGTTGCACAATAAAATCAATTCGAATTCTATATTCAACACCTTCCTTTATTGTAAATGTCTATAAATAAATTATTTAAAAATAATTAAATTATCGACAAATGATACTAATAGTAACAGTAGATTTACCTCTTTCTTTAGTTTGGATAAATTCCCAGTTAAATCTAATTCGACATCAGTCCGTCCAGCAACCACTAAGGCAAGTTTTTTCACAATAACTTTACGTGGATCATTCGGTTCTATAAATAGATAAAGAAATATTTCAATCGAAGTTTTTAAAATAATATCATTCAATCCTTTAACAACCAACACCATACGGTTGTAGTAACTGAGTCATTTTTCCATAAAATATTTTTATTATTTCGACAATATTTAGCTACTTTTTGTATTTTTTTAGTTAATCAATATGGTAATTGAATGTGATACAAATCGAATAAATAGTTTAAATTAATCAATCGATTTTAGGTAGTTATTTGGATTTATATGTAAAAGAAAATATTAATGATTAACTTCATACGCCAGGAGAAACGGGGATTTCGGTAGTGAAAGTTGGAGTTAGATGATTAGATACAAAAATGTGGAGGATATTAGTAGAATTAAAATAAATTATATCATCCAATTGGGATTCAATATGATTCATCCGATTTTAGAAGTTGGAATTTATATTCTCAAAATCCCTTACCTTTCTCATATTCCTCCTATTTATGTGAAACTATACCCAAACAACAAATTGATTGTATCCCTTTTTACGAACGGGATGTGGTTTCATCTCATTGTTTTGAAAAGGAAGTACATAAACAAAATTGAATACAAAATTAATTCGATTTCTACGTAAAGTGAAATGAATTTTTTCTCTTATCTTATCGCGTTTTCGACTAAATAACACCACATACACACTGTATATAAAATGTACGATACATTGTTAATTCGATTTATCATAGTTCCCTTCACGATATATTTACACGTAATTTTACTTATTTGAATAAAAACCATGGTGTTGGTACAAAATTTAGGAATCGATTTTTAAATTAATTATTTAAAAAAATAATAAGTTTACAAACCTACAACAATTTGCCCTGATTGTGCTGCGCCCAAGAGGGCTTCTTTATACTTCCTTAAACTTTCATCCTCCTGATCAATGGACATAAGCTCTTCAATAGTCTTTTTTGGAGGTGGTTGATAATTTGTGTCAGGTACATCTTCTACCTCAACATTTTCTATTGGTTCGCCTGACATCTTTTTGTTTAGGTTTTAATATTTCCTCTACAATAAAGTAAATAATTTACAAACTTAACTTTTCATTAATAATAATTTTACTATTTCGATTTCATTGACTATAAATCATAAAATATGTAATTACAAGCAAAAAACCTGTCTTGTTTTGCCATTTTTTAACTTAAAAAATTTTAAATAATTTTTCATACTACAAATTCTATTCTATTTATGGAAAAATTAAATAAAGAAATCAAGTACAAAATATTAATTATATTTTAAACACTATCCATTTATAAAAATAACAAAAATTTCGTATTATAAACGATAAACGACACTAAAACACAATATTTATGCAAATGACGCCAACAAGTAACACATTTTCAAATAAGTACATAATTCGAAAAACCAGCAGCAGGAAAAAATTAAAAATTCAAAAAGGCCGCAATAGCCGCATATCCTAATGATATTGGTGCGGTACACAATTTTACGATTTTTTAAAACTACAATATATAAATTCACCTTACCTTAAACAGATAATATAATATATTTGTGATAAAACAACTGATTTTATTAGTTTTTTAAACAAAATGTTATTAAATTCGATAGATTTTTAAATTGTTTTTTAAATTTTTTTTACACACAACACAATCTACAGTTTAAATGTCGACAAATGACAGACACACACAAAATTATGAATGATTTTCAAAAAAAAAAAAAAAAACTCTCTGGGTGGGGCGATGGATGTACATTTTTGTGTTGCCCGATGCAAAATCATTTCAATGGCGATATTTAACGTTGATAGTACTTTTTTCTTTTCGCCAATCTGACGAAATTATAATTTATGGTTTTGTTTTACGTTAATTAATTTTATTAGAGTACTGAGCAGCAGAACGTTGAGACATTACTTTGAGATATTTTAAAATGTAGAATAATTTCACTTGGGTGTGGTAGTTGTCCATCCATGTTCAGCGTCTTAAGATGATATTTCACTATAAAAATTGACAGCGTAAAATTAAAGAAAGAAAAATATATATTTGCTGGATGGGTAAATGAAATAAAAAACCTTGTTACGCAAAAAATATTTATGTCTTCTCGATAGTATTGGGACTGCTATAAAAAGTATCAAGTCGAAACTATTTATGACAAATCTATGTACAAATGTATGTACTCATGCCGCATACTTGAAAAATACCGACAGTAATTTTTATGGTAATTTCACAACAGAAGAAAGCCTGGTTTACATTATGAAACATTTACTGACAGTATTTTTTACTGAAGTCATTTCATTAAAGTGACAGACACCATTTTTTGTTTTTAATTTTTTATGTAAAATTTCATTGAAAAATTGAAATATTTTTCCAGTACCGAATAAAATATACTTCGGTTCTTAAATTTTTCAGTAAATTTTGTCAGAATACTAAAATAATGTCAGTATACTATAATATTTTTCTCAGTACTATAAAACTGAAAAAGTTTTTTTTCCTCTCACACAGCACGCGAATATATATTTTTATCTCATTTTGTTTATACTGTCAGCAAATTTTTCATAATGGAAATCACTACTGCGATTTTGTTGTGTACATGGAGAGTAAATAACCGGAACGTAATAGTATTTTCAAATATTGATGTGTAAGTGAGCGTTCTGTTTTTCTGTTTATTTTTTATTTGAGATTGACGAGAGAGCTAATTTTAAAATATTAGGGATTTAGATTATAAATTATATTAGATTTTTAAAATTTAAATGGAAATCAGCATGGATCGTAGTGTCAGTTGTTGTAGATTTTCTATATACATACTGCGAATTGGAAATGTCAATATATGTATCTGTAAAGTGTAATATCCAAAAAGCTTATAGTATTATTTTCTTCGGTTTCGAGCGTAAATTGAATCCTAGGAAGAACTTTGTGATATGATTTTTCAAATTACAGATCTGTCTATTAGTTCGGTTGTGAAATATAATATTTTTACTGTATTGGTTGTTGAAAAGTATGTGTTTGTTTTCAAAATTATTTAGGTATAAATCGTAGTCCTACTTTGGGAATTTTACAACAACAATGCCGTGTATTTTCATTCCGGAATGAATAATTTCATACCACTGAGAAGTAGGAATAGGAAAACTCTCTTAAATAAACCCACATACCAACATTTTATTTGCGAAAAAAAATGTATTTCGCCACAAAAAAATTGAAAATGCTACCAACCTTTGAAAACCAAATTTGAATTCCAATTCCTTGGTCAAACGAAATATCACTTATGTGGTTTTCGATTCACCAAAAAGAGCAAACCGGCTTGCTCTTTCTGCTGTCAAGCTGTTCGATTCGCCAAGAAAGTCAAAATGTTTCAGTGTAGAATGCGTGCTGAAAAACCTGAAGTTTTTTGGCATTCACCTACCTTCACCGAACACTAGGAACAGTACTTTTTTCTAATATTTACACTCCCACTGAACACACCGATTTAAGTTGAATTGGAGCTTAGTTTTTGATAATTTCTAATTTCTATAATATTTTAGTTTTGATATTCAAATGAAACTTTATATTATGTATGTTTGTACATAATTTAATTATATAATAAGATATGTAGATAAAGAAAATAATAATTATAATATGTATTTATGCATTTACATGAATCCCACTTTTATGTTTGTGGATTTAATTAGTTTACAAAACACCATTTTATGTGGAACCTAAAAACAAAAATTCGCAGTGTTTAGGAGGAAAATAGACATTTTTGACAACTAAAAAATAAAGAAAAGAGAAAAAAATATTGTATTTTTTTATTTTTCTGTCATAAATTTTAATATTTTTTTTTTTTTAATTAATTATAATTAATATAGTTAGGTGTAGTTTAAGTAACTAAATATTCTGTTCACGTGTGTTTAAATATGGAGCGATATACATTGGCCATAAAACAAGAAAATGGATACGAAATTACGGAAAGCGGTATTATCAATGGCATTAGTAGCCTCGGTGAAAATATAACAATTGCCCAGTATGAAATCCAACCGCAACAACAGATTCATCATGCTACAATGATGATACAACATCCACAAATTATTATACACCAGCAAAGAATACCACAGCAGCACCAACATCATATATTGCAGCAACAACAACATCACCTTGTACAACAGATCCAACATATAACGCCATCCTCGACCCCAAATCACCTACAACATCACACAATTCAAATACATAATGAAGACGAGTCTAATGAGGGTAATTCCATGTTGTATACAAATAATACACATTCGCAGTGTACTACGCCTCATATACAAATACAAATTCATCACGCGGATGGAAGTAGGTCCGATTCAGTGCAGCACATACCAGCGGAATTAATGCAGGTGTCTAGCCCGTTAGAACTACATTCACCACATTATCATAATAATCAACATCAACAGATTATAATTCATCAGCCTATGACCACAATTGTAGAGGAACTGCAACCGGAGGAACTCGAAATAGGACATCAAGAAGAAATTATTACGATACCAGAGCAAATAATACAAAAAGTTGAATATCCAGAATTAGCTATAACACCGCAGCATCAGGAACAACAGTACCTATCGCAAGACAATATCAACATAAACATAGTATGTAAGGTGTGTAAGGAAAATTTTGTTGGAGTTGATAATTTTACCGAACACATGAAAACCCATATGCCGCACGAACAAGTGTACGAAGATGTTATGGGTGCCACTCGAATAGAAATGGTAGATTTATCAGAAACACTGAATATGGATAAAAGCGCATATCCATGCGCCTTCTGTAACAAAAAATACATTTGGCATAAGTTCCTGGTGACGCATTCCAAATGTCATAAAACACCAGCTCCATTTATATGCACGATATGTGGCCAGAGTTTTGATTGTTTGTACTACGATCATATGAAAACTCATATTTTGAGTGAAGGGCGTATTTGTTCCAAATGTAACGAGAATTTCTCAACACTCAAAGCGCTAAAGCAGCATGTAAGGACCGTCCATAACCCACATCTAAGTGGAGACGCTAATCACCAGCACAAGTGTAGCATATGTGGAAAACATTATAAAGCGTTGTCATATTTAAAAGAACACGAACGAACTCATACTGGTGAGAAACCGTATAAATGTGATGTTTGTGGCAAAGCGTTCGCCAAATATGGTTGCTGGGCCGAACACAAAAAAACCCATTCGATTGTTAAAGCCTTTAAGTGCCCTATGTGTCCAAAAGCCTTCACGAAACGAAGATATCTAAAGGCACATCTCCTAAGACATCCAAAAACACTAGATCTCGATAAAATATTCGTTGAAGATAGAGACGGTGAATTGCCTAGCAGGAAATTTTTATTTGCACCGAATAAACCAAAACCTGTTCCAAAAGTGCAACCAAAATTGGAATGTCCAATATGTTATAAAGAATTTAAGAAGATGAGATATTTGCGGTCGCACGTTATACGCCATCCAGAAGATTTTGTACGACAGAAGCTTGGTTTAAAACCAGGAACGCCTATACCGCCTTTATTGCCGGCCGTGCTAAATCGAAAGTCCGCTATGATAGCAGCATCAGAAAATAATGAACAAGAGTTGACGAATATTCAGATTGAAACCAAACTCGAGATGTCATCTGAAGATGAATCGACTGACGATGAGATTATGGGTGAAGAAGAGGAGGAAGCCGTCGGTCTAGAAAAAGGGGAAGTCAAAGCCAATTTGGAGTATGCAGATAATGATTTTTTCAATAATGAAGGTTTTAACGAGGATGAGGAAGAATTTGATCAAAATACGGTGAAGCAACAAATTCCAAGCCCCGAGGAAGTTAATGGCAGTCCGCAGGATAGTATCAACAATAATATTGATGCAGTTGATAATAATATAAAACCGGCAGTTGAAGAAATGTTACCCATCCTTCCGGAAGCGCCGGCCGAACCAACCATTTTTTGTTGTACCATTTGCCAGAAGATATTCAAGCAAATCAAATTATTGCGAGATCATGAACAAGTCCATTACGGTGAAAATCCGTATAAATGCAGCTATTGTAACACGGTTTTTGTGATGTGGGCTCGCTACGAAGATCATATGACTTTTGAACATAGTGACTACCCGATTTTGTGCGATGCGGATGATGAGAAAAAATTTAAAAATCTTGGTCGATATTTTAATACTGAGGAAAAGTCGTTTACATGTAGAACATGTGAGGATACATTTTTAACCGAAAACATGTTAGAGGAACACGAGGATATACATTTAGGTGAGCAACCATTAAAGTGTCAAGTATGTGCTAAAGATTTTGCGATACAATCAAAGTATGCGGAACATTTAAAAGCGCACGGTACAGAAGACGATATGTTTGAGAACGAGGACGAAGAACAAGAGGATGAGGAACCTCTAAAAAGCGAGGATGAAGTCGAAATTACAAACGAAAATGACATAAGTCAACGTAATGGCAACGAAGGGCGTGTGCTTCGAAGTCGAGCGAATAAAAATAGGATTTCGAATTTACGCAATAATCGCAGAAGCAAGTTGAGGCGAAAGAAAAGGAAAATAATAGAAAAAGTAGAGTCTGAATGCGATAACCAAAGCAGTGATGAAAATCATAAAGATAGAATCGAACTCGAGAAGGAGCCGAACGAAGAAGAAGAAATCGAGGTGCAGGTGAAACAAGGAGTCAAGGAAGATTCCAAAAAACGGTTCAAATGTAAAATCTGTGGTAAACTGTATACAAGCCTTTTCTACCTAAAAGAACATTTATCGATTCACTCTGGTAAACGACCGCACAAGTGCGAAACATGTGGCAAAACATTTGCCGCCTCATCGTGTTATCGAGAACATTTGGAATTGCATTCGTCACAAAAAAATCATAAGTGTGATATGTGTGGTATGACCTTTGCAGTGGCTCGCTATTTAAAAGCCCATATGAGAAGACATGTACAAAAATCACGCCCGGATGGTGGTAAAAAATATAATTGCCCGCAATGCGAAAAGAAGTACCAATCTAAGACAACGCTGGTTGAGCACATGAAAATTCACACGGGTGAAGCACCGTTTACTTGTAGTTATTGTGAAAAAGTATTCATGCTCACATCATCTTTTCGCGATCATATGCTTAAACACGAAAATGTCGAAATGCATCAATGTCCATTCTGCCCAAAAAGCTTTATAAAAGCTCGTTACTTACAGCAGCATTTGGTGCGGCACATTCAAAAATTGGACACCGAAGATATTGCAGATGGGGCAGCTGATCCGAAAAACAATGACACCAAAACCCATTTTGATCAAGAGTTCCAAGAAAGTACGAGCAGCAGTAGTGATTCAGATTCGGAAGATGATTTTTTTAAAATGCTACCGCCTGGTGATGGTCAAACAGTTGTGTAAATTTTTGATTTATTTTGATCTTGATCGATGTTTGATTACCTCTAAACATTTATAATTAATTATTATATTAACATTATATACATAATAAAACAAACAATATATATATATATATATATATTATACATAATATAGATACGATAATACAAATAGTTTTAACTACATATACGTGACTTGTTTTATTTTTCAAATAACCGACATTTTTGTATTGTATAAGGTTAGTTCGTCAACCTAATAAATTAAAAGCCCAAAACTTTTATATACATACATACATACTTGTGGAATTGGTATGTGCAATTCGGCAACATTGGATTGTTTTTAATTTTGCTGTCAAATGAATGTCAATTTTCTACTAAAAGTTGTGTCGTTTTCTTTTATTCCTCTTATTAATTAAAAAAGTATCAGTTACAAAACATGGAAATAGATGATATACATTTAAGACATTGTATGCTCTACGAATTTAATCAAAAATCGAAAGCAGCGCAAGCTGTTCGAAACATATGTGGAGTTTATGGCAAAGAAATGTTAAAAGAGCGAACATGCCAGAGATGGTTTTCAAAATTTCGGGCTGGAGATTTTGATTTAGAGGATAAGCCACGCAGCGGTAATACAGGAAAGGTTGATCTGGATGAATTGCAAAAAATTATAGGAGGTGACAATCGACTGTCGACACAAAAAATTGCTGAAAAGATGAATTTATCGAGGAGCACGATTGACAGAAATTTACGCAAAATTGGGTTTGCTTACGTTGAGAATGAGTGGATTTATAAAGGGAAAATCGACGATTTAGATAATGATGATTATCCTGCTGGTACCATGAAATAAGATAACGTTTAAATATTTTGGACGAATCGATTGCATGAAAGAAAATGTGTGCTTGAAACTCGAATCATATCTCATGCAGTATTCAAAAATTTGAATGTTTCTGGAATTAATTATTAGGAACAATGTTATATATCTGTGTAAAGGAAATGAAACGCAAAAATTTGTTTATTCAAATGTTTTATTTAATTATTATTACATAGTAATAAAATTTATACATTTTAAATATTTTTAAGTTTTAATTTATGTATACAATCATGCACTAAAGTATAAAGCTGAGGTTTTCATGTTCGTATAAAAGATGTCGCATATTTGTAAATCATATTTCGGCTTAATATTTTATTAATAGATGTCACTATTTTAAAAGAAATGAAAGGAAATTGTTTTTGGGCAACATTAGATCTCGTGTATTTGAAATTTGGAAGCTAAATATTTGTTTCGTATGTTGTGGCTACATGCAATGTTCGTAACATGCGCCAACCGTCTGTGCTATCGCTGTTCATAATGTGAATTTGTTATATGATGGCTATAATCGTCACAGTATGTAAATTAAATATTAGCAATCACCTCTATTTCATATAACGCTCTTAAATGGTTTCTGCATATTTGAACTAGGGACGTGTTCGAAGTTTGTGAACATGCTTATACCCATTCGGAAATATTTAGTACCGAAAAAATTCAATTTTTATGAATTTTGACAGAGGTCCGTCCACATGTGGAAAATGGATGTGGAATTCGAGAATAGGCCCCCTGTAATAATATTCAAAAACAAAAGCGCGCAATAACAATAACTAAACCGTATTACGTTAATTTATTTCTAAAAAAATAGTGTACAAATAAAACTTAAGTACTTTTCATATCAGGCGCCTCGGCTTTGAGCTTCGTAAATAAAAATTTTTTATTTCGTTTTTTAATTATGTAAATTAGTTTTATTCGATTGATACCGTTTAATTTTATAGTAATAAATTCAATTTGTTGAAAAATAATTTATTTTTAAGTGATAATTTAAAAAAACACAAAATATGTTACAATGAAGTTGTCTACCCAAGGCAATGCGTTCCACACTCGACTGCGAGATTTTAAAGTAGTACAAAGCGAAGTGCTTTCTTAACATAACCTACAATCACATTTTTTGCACAAATATTTCATACTTACCAAAAAATCTAGCTCATATGTACGTTACAAATTTAGAATATCTCAGTTCTTGCTATAATTCACGTGTAAAATATACCTAAATAAAATATTTGATAGCAACCGAATGTTCAAAGCCAACGCCACCGGTATCAAAGGGTCTCAGCTTCGCATTTGTGGTAACTAAATATTTCAAGGCGAGGCGCCTGGTATGAAAAGTACTTTATTACAAAATATGGAAGAGCACTCCTGTCAAAATTATTACAAAAAAAAAATTATCACAACTTAGAGCACGTCCTAACGGCCAAAACTGTTATATCCCAAACACACTGACGGAGCGAACAGCGGCGCTAAATTAGAATACATATATTTCCATAAGAGCGAATACATTGTTGTTGTTTTTAACTTCAATGCTAGGAAACCTCTAATTTTAGCTGAATATAACATCCAAATCGGCATATGAGAAAGACAATCGTAAAAAAAATCTCGAGGACTTGACGAAGAGAAGCGAAGTCAAGCGTAAAGCGCCGCTTATGTGTTTGGGGTATGAATTATCCAAACTTGTGGGATTGGTATACACAATTCGGCAACATTGGATTGTTTTTAATTTTGCTGTCAAATGAATGTCAATTTTCTACTAAAAGTTGTGTCGTTTTCTTTTATTCCTCTTATTAATTAAAAAAATATCAGTTACAAAACATGGAAATAGATGATATACATTTAAGACATTGTATGCTCTATGAATTTCATCAAAAATCCAAAGCAGCGCATGCTGTTCGAAACATATGTGGAGTTTATGGTAAAGAAATGTTAAAAGCGCGAACATGCCAGAAATGGTTTTCAAAATTTCGGGCTGGCAATTTTGATTTAGAGGATAAGCCACGCAGTGGTAAAACAGGAAAGGTTGATCTGGATGAATTGCAAAAAATTGTAGGAGGTGACAATCGATTGTCGACACAAAAAATTGCCGAAAAGATGAATGTAACGAGTAGCACGATCGACAGAAATTTACGCAAAATTGGGTTTGCTTACGTTGAAAATGAGTGGATTTATAAAGGGAAAATCGACGATTTAACAAATGACGATTATCCTGCTGGTACCATGAAATAAGAGAACGTTAAAATATTTTGGACGAATCGATTGCATGAAAGAAAATGTGTGCCTGAAACTACAATCATATCAAGCAGTATTCAAAAATTTGAATGTTTCTGGAATTAATTGTTAGGAACAATGTTATATATTTGGGTAAAGGAAATGAAACGCAAAAATTTGTTTATTCAAATGTTTTATTTATTATTACATATGCCGTCTTACTTTGGGCATTTTACAACCACAATGCCGTATATTTTCATTGAGGAATGAATAGTTTCAAACCAAGTTTTTGTTGGTTTAGAATTATTCTAGTAATAATTTTGAGTTTTTTTTGTTTTTAATTTTTAATGTCAATTGATTAAAGTAAAAACAAAAGTATTTTCAGTTTTCGTTTGAACATAATTTGCATTTTTATTTTTGTACCAATAACTATTCCAGTGAGCAAATACTAAAGATACATGTTAAACCGAAAGTGGTCTGACTGAACACGTCCGAGATAAATTCAACATGTAAACGGCGGCTTAACTGAAAGCAAAGATTATTAACATGAAGATCTTCTTGTTAATAATCTTTGCTTTCAGTCAAGCCGCCGTGTACATGTTGAATTTATCTCGGACATTTTCAGTCAGACCACTTTCGGTTTAACATGTATCTTTAGTAAAAGTAAGACGGCATATGATCAAAATAAAACCGAAAATAATTTTCTGTTTACTTTTATCAATTGACATTACAAATTAAATATAAAAACAATATGATTTTTAAAAATTATTACTAGAATAAAGGTTCTATCAGACCAAGCGCGGCACGTCGGCGGAAAATTTAAATATATGTACGTTTTTTTGCTTATAAAGGAAATCATAGTTAAAAATATAAAGCAGCGATGAACGACGATTTTTTTTTTCCGCTGGGTTTCGCGGCGGCGGATTAAATTTCATTTTATACCATTTATTAAAATTGTAATTTTTCTATTAAAAATTTAAAGTTTGTAAATGGTTTTATGAATAATAATTTTATTTTTATTCAAGCGATGATTTCCTATCACTAGATAAGCAAAAAAACGTATTTAAATTTGCCGCCGACGCGACGCGCTTGGTGTGATAGAACCTATTAATTCTATAACAACAAAAACTTGGTTTATTCTTTCCGGAATGGAAATACACGGCATTGTTGTTGTAAAATTCCTAAAGTGAATACATATGTAAAATTGGCAATTTTGTATTGTTTTTAATTTGGCTGTCAAATGAATGTCAATTTTATACTAAAAGTTGTGTCGTTTTCTTTTATTCCTCTTATTACTTAAAACAATATCAATTACCAAACATGGAAATAGATGATATACATTTAAGACATTGTATGCTTTACGAATTTAATCAAAAATCCAAAGCAGCGCAAGCTGTTCGAAACATATGTGGAGTTTATGGTGAAGAAATGTTCAAAGAGCGAACTTGCCAGAGATGGTTTTCAAAATTTCGGGCTGGCGATTTTGATTTAGAGGATAAGCCACGCACCGGTAATACAGGAAAGCTTGATCTGGATCAACTGCAAAAAATTATAGAAGGTGACAACCGACTGTCGACACAAAAAATTGCTGAAAAGATGAATGTAACGAGGAGGACGATCGACAATAATTTACGCAAAATTGGGTTTGCTTACGTTGAGAATGAGTGGATTTATAAAGGGAAAATCGACGATGTAGATAATGACGATTATTCTGCTGGTAGCACGAAATAAGAGAATGTTTTAAATATTTTGGACGAATCGATTGCATGAAAGAAAATGTGTGCCTGAAACTAGAATCATATCTCAAGCAGTATATTCAAAAGTTTGAATGTTTCTGGAATTAATTATTAGGAATAATGATTTGTGTTTAATTTAAAGGAAATGAAACACAAAAGTTTGCTTATTCGAATGTTTTATTTATTATTACTTGGTAATAAAATTTATACATTAAAATATCTGTTTTATGTACCACAAAGATATGTATTAGTCTAGAGTAGAAATACATTTATTTATTTATTTATTTTATTCAGTTTTTACTACAACATGACAACTAGGTCATTTTACGTAATTACACTGTAATTACGCTGTATAAACAGCAACAAATCCACTTAATCTACATTAGTTTGTACCACAGATCAGTAAAGGAAGAAAAATTATAAAAAATATGAAGAGATAAAACTAAAACTAAGTCTTCAGATTTATAACTAATTATAACTAACTGTAAACCAATAATTACATACAGCTATAGATTATTAAGATAATTCACGCATTCCACCCTAAACGTGTCAAACATTTAATATGTGTTGGAATAGTATTCCATAGCCTAGCACCTCTCCTTATAAATGACCCTTTCATATAATTGGTGCGAGTGTTTGGCAATATTATGTTTTGTGTCCGTAATGACTGAGCAAATACAAGCTTATGATATAGATATTGAGGTTGACGAGTTGTAATAATTTTGTACATTAAAACTAGAATTCTAAGATCAAAATAATTCTCCAAAGAGCATCCAAAAATCTTATTATAGTAAGGTGTCAATCGATCCCTGCGTTTCAATCCAAAAATGTATCTTAAGCTGTTTTCCAAACGACTTATTTACTTACTTATTTGTGGAACATAACTTATTCAATGTAATTTCTTAAGGAACAAGTTAGGTTCTACAAATAAGTAAGTAAATAAGTATCGTTTGGAAAACAGCCTTAGGCATGAATTATACACTCTTTTAATTTTGGTAAATAAGCAAAAACTTAATTCGGAAAACACCACATCACAATAAAACAGATTACTAAGAATTAAAGATCTAGCTAACAGCATCCTGACCTTGATTGGAGTAAATGCAGAGTTACGCCAAAGCATTCGCAGCCCAATGAACATTTTCTGCACAATAGAATTCACATGCACATTCCAATCCAAGTGTTTATCCAAGGTCACACCCAAATTCCTTACTGATTCACTAAAAGGTATATTGTCATTACCAACTCTAACAGAAGCTAAGTCCACGTCATAAGTAAAAGGATTACGCTTATGGGAAAACATAATCACCTGGGACTTTTTTGAATTTAATAACAATTGATTCTCCGCCGACCACTCAATAATATTATTAATATCCCTGTTCATATATGCAATCACTTCGTTAGTAGCTACCATTCTATCACAATTATCAATCTCAATTTCCCTAAAAATTTGGAGATCATCCGCAAACAAATGATAATGAGAGTGTCGAATAGAACTTCCAATATCGTTTATATACATTGCAAATATTAAGGGCCCCATAATAGATCCCTGGGGGACACCAGTAGGCAGAGGCAAATAACTAGACTTAACTCCATTAACTTCAACAAATTGAAAGCGATCAGTTAAATAAGATAACATTAATTCCGACGCATTAGATGAAAAACTGAAGCAGTTCTCCCATTCATTTAACGAATGATATACAGTTAAAAGCTTTACTGAAATCAAGTAGACATAGCAGGACATAATTGCCCCTGCCCAAGCAGCTCCTAACAAATTCCATCAAATCCACTAACACCGTTGCAGTACTATTAGTAAAGATACATGTTAAACCGAAAGTGATCTGACTGAAAACGTCCGAGATAAATTCAACATGTAAACGGTGACTTGACTGAAAGTTATCTGAAAGTAGTCTGAGTTCGGTCAACTTAAATTTGGTTGGTTGAGTCAGTTTGTATATTGAGTTAAACATGTAAACTTTAGTTTAGTTGAACTGACAGATTTTTTCATACTGTTAAAAGGGCAAAATGTTTTTATACATTTTCCAAGTAGTTTTTAAATTATTTTAATTAATTTTTTAATAATTTAAATGTAATTTTAGAACAAAGTGACATTTGAACTGTCAGCTCAGATCAAATAAAAAGTCCCATGTAAACACCAACCCAAATTTTCAGTCAGATCACGTTCAGATAAAACTCAGTCAGATCACTTTCGGTTTAACATGTATCTTTAGTATATGTCTTTCCCTAAACCCTGACTGCTGAGAAGATAATAAGTTACTTGTATTAAGGTATTGTTTAATCTGGTCGGAAATAATTCTTTCGAACACTTTTGAAAGAACTCAGAGTTGAGCAATAGGTCTCACATCAGACACTAATGCAGGCTCCTTAACTTTAGGTAGCCCAATAACTCTACTAACTTTCCACACTTTAGGATAATATTTATGTTCCACAATACTATTAAACAAATACGTTAAATGAGGTACAATCACAGGAGCTATAATTTTTAAAAATCTTAGCGGCAAATTGTCAGCACCCATTGCATTAGACGTTAGAGAGCCTATTGCTTTAAGAACATCGTCATCAGATATAATATTAAAATTGAAGCAATTAGAGTTATTAAAAGAGGTCCCAGTCTCCGAATGCTGCACCAGATTCATTATTGGCACTTTAACAAACTCCTCATTAAGCTCAGAAGGAGAAAATTTAGAAACAACCTCAGCTGAATCCTTGGTTTTAAACCCATATATTTGTCCAAATTCCTCCACAATAATTTAGTGCCAAGTTTGGGATCCAACTTATCACGCAAAAACTTTCTCTTAGCCGATCTCACCATCTTATTAAGTTCTTTTTCATAACATTTGTAGGTTCGTTTGTCTTCCTCACAACGAGATCGTTTCCATACATTTTTTGCCATATCAACAAGTTGTTTTTTATTTTTAATAGCATAGCTGAACCATGGGATAGGCTTGATTTTTTTCCTAATCATTTTAAAGGGAGCATACTGATGCAGCCATGCCGAAATTTTATCATATAAAAACTCAAACTTCCCATCAATTGTATCAAATCTACTCAATTCAGTCCAATCAACATTAAGTATATCACAATGAAGGCTGGGAACATCCATATTATCATAGTTGTGCACAAACTTATGTACTTTTCATACCAGGCGCCTCGGCTTTGAGCTTCGTAAATAAAATTTTTTTATTTCGTTTTTTAACTATGTAAATTAGTTTTATTCGATTGATACCGTTTAATTTTATAGTAATAAATTCAATTTGTTGAAATATAATTTATTTTTAAGTGATAATTAAAAAAAAAACAAAATATATTACAATGAAGTTATCTACAAAGCCAAGGCAATGCGTTCCACACTTGACTGCGAGATTTTAAAGTAGTACAAAGCGAAGTGCTTTCTCAACATAACCTACAAATCACATTTTTTGCACAAATATTTCATACTTACCAAAAAAATTAGCTCATATGTACGTTAAAAAGTTAGAATATCTCTGTTCTTGCTATAATTCACGTGTAAAATAGACCTAAATAAAATATTTGATAGCAACCGAATGTTCAAAGCCAACGCCACCGGTATGAAAGGGTCTCAGCTTCGCATTTGTGGTAACTAAATATTTCGAGGCGAGGCGCCTGGTATGAAAAGTACTTTAATCTCATCATTGAGTTGAACCGGTATGTTAAAGTCAATTGATATAAGATCATGTTAAAGTCCGGTATGTTAAAGTCAATTGATATAAGATCAGTTCTCCCATTCAAAATTTTCTATTTCAAGAGGAGAGCGATGATTCAAAAAACATATGGGGTGAGATGTTGTAACCATCGCGTTTTTCGCTTCGATGCATTTTCGATAGAATAACGGTATTTTAGAAGTAAATTGTTTTAAAATTTTATACTTTTAACAAAGCAGTACAGTTATTCTATCGAAAATGCATCGAAGCGAAAAACGTGATGGTTACAACATCTCACCCATGGTTGGTAATTTTGTGTAATGGTGTTATGATATTGACTTGAAAAACGTGTTATAGAACAGGGATAGCCAACGGAACAGCATACACAGCACTATGGTTAGGTTTTAGATATGTTACAATTTTATTTACAGATCATGTTTTCCGAAAGGAGGCAGATCGAGCGAAAATATTTTAATGGTAAGTAGAGCTAGCTGGCACTACTTCACGTTTTCCAAAAGGTGGCATCATATTACGACACCAATGGTAAACTCTGCTCGTTCATCTGACGTACCGTCCCTTTCTTTTTCACATACAGAAATGGAGACAACCGATAAACTAGGTATTAATAATATTTATTATTACACATAATTATTTACATATATAAATTATTTTAGAAAATATGAAAAAGAAATTAAAAGCAAGAGGGGCGAAAACAACTGGAACAAAAGGCTACACGAATTAAAAAAGGCTGAAATAAAAATGTTCATCAAAAATGAATTAAAAATTGTGATTTTTGTATGAACACCTGCTACTTTATTAATTCATTTATTAACAAATTTTCTGAGATAAAAAGGGTCTTCCTTTTTCATACCATTTTCACTTTTTGATGTTTTTTAGCGAAAAGAATATGGTTTTCGATGTACATCATTTTTTTTTGATGTTTTTGGGTGAAAAGAATTCAACATAAATATAGCCCTAATATATTTTAGTGTTTCTCTTTTTCGCACAGAATTATCGACGTTTGACGTTTGCTTATTTCAGCTCTATTTGTTTAACTCTATGGTGGAAATATGACTATTGTGCAATTCGGCAACATTGGATTGTTTTTATTTAACTGTCAAATGAATGTCAATTTTGCACAAGAAGTTGAATTGTTCTATTTTATTCCATTTAACTAAAAAAGCCTCAATTACAAAAAATGGAAATAGACGATATACATTTAAGACATTGCATGCTCTACGAATTTAACCAAAAATCTAAAGCAGCTCAAGCTGTTCGAAATATATGTGGGGTTTATGGTAAAGAAATGTTAAAAGAGAGAACATGCCAGAGATGGTTTTCAAAATTTCGGGCTGGTGATTTTAATTTAGAGCGTAAGCCACCACGAAGCGGTAATACAGGAAAGGTTGATCTGGATGAGTTGCAAAAAATTATTGGAGATGACAATCGACTGTCGACACAAAAAATTGCTGAAAAGATGAATTTATCGAGGAGCACGATTGACAGAAATTTACGCAAAATTGGGTATGCTTACGTCGAGAATGAGTGGATTTGTAAAGGGGAAATGGATGTTTTAGATAATGACGCTGATCCTACTGGTAGTATGAAATAAGAAATAAGTTTAAATATTTTGGACGAATCGATTGCATGAAAGAAAATGTGTGTCTGAAACTCGAATCATGTCTCGTGTAGAATTCAAAAATTTGAATGTTAAGGGAATTAATTATTAGAAACAATATTAAAGTGTGTAAAGGAAATGAAACCCAGAAATATGTTTGTTCAAATATTTTGTTTATTTATTATTACATAGTAATCAAATTTTTCACATGAGCAGTAAAAATTAATTCTCTTTATGCAGTGTTTCCATATTTATTTTTAGAATATAAACCACTACAAAAGAAAAACAGAACTAGTTCTGCTCTGTCCTGGTCGGCCCCTAGTTCTTGTTTATCTAATTCTAATGAGAGATTTGATATGAGTGGGTCGATAGACAATTTTGAGGCAGCGGTACAGTGCAGTGTAAGCCAACGAGGCGAACTTAAACCGGAAGATAGGGCACAAAATTTTGGAGACCAAGTGGCTTGGTTCATGCGAGGACTAAGTGATGTTAAGTTCTATGCGGCTGCCACTTACATCAATAAATATTTTTATGAACAAAGCTTGCAAAATAAAGAATAAAACTTATTTTCCAAAATTGAATTATTTTCTTTGATAAGAGGAATTATATGGGATCGAGGAGAATTCCGTCTTCAAGAATTCTATTTTTTATATTTTGAACTTTTGTAAGTTATACAGCACCGGGTAAGTCTCGTTTTTCAGTTCGTACCTCAAACCCTTAATCCGAAGGAAAGATGGGGCTTATCAGTTTTTGTAAACCGAAGTTCAAGGTTATATATATGCAATAACTGTTCGACCTATGACCTATGTGGCCTAAGCCATTATAGCCTTAGCTGTAAGGTAGAAATACAAGCTTTCTACAAGAGATGAACATTTTTCTGTTTACCATAAGAAACAATGTAAAATTGATAGTTTTGGTTTATAAGTTTATTAATAAAAATTCAGTTAAAATTTTTGTTAATTTGCCTGTATAATAGTTTCATAGATATGGTTTTAAAATCATAGAAGAAAATATCTCTACCGCCGTATTACTTTGGTCACTGGAATAGTTATGAAATAAAAATGCAAATTATGCTAAAAATAAAACATAAAAAATACAGCTATTGTTGCTGTAAATTCCCAAAGACGGCATACACATTAAAATAAAGGCCGGCGTTGGCGTAAGCCAACGTATCCGCCAAAGCGTTAAATAAATTTAGGTATCGCATACATATTCGCATCCATGTAAATACTGTATTTTGATAAAACTTCATGTAAACATTTATTATCAAACTGTCAAAATATGGTGGATTACTTGTTTTGTAAATAAATAATAGCCGATTTATTTTGGCTGTTAAAGTTAAAAAACATCAATGGTATTGGAAATTGATGACATCCATTTAAGACATTGCATGCTGTACGAATTCAATAAAAAGTTAAAAGCAGCCCAGGCCAAACGTAATATATGTTGTGTTTATGGTGATATTCTTACGGAAGGTACATGTCAGCGATGGTTTTCAAAATTTCGTGCGGGGAATTTTGATTTGGAAGATAAACCACGTAGTGGTCGACCATCGGGCGACATTGACACGGACGCTCTTGCTAAATTGGTGGAAACCGATTCTCGATTGTCTACACAAAAAATGGCTGAAAAACTTAATTCTTCGAAACGACTAGTCAATGCAAAATTAAAAAAGTTGGGGTTTATTTACCATGAAAATGAATGGATTTATAAGGGGAAATCGAACGAATTAGATATTACAGACAGTGAGGATGCTGTATAAATAAAAGTGGATATTTAAGTTAAGGAAATGTAAATAAACAAGTTTATATAATTTGACAATCTTCTTATTTGTGAAACATTTGATGCGTTTATAATTATACTATACCACCAGAAGGGGTGCGTTCACGAACATTGTTACAATATTCCGGTATTTCCTCGGGTAAAAATGTTTTAAAAATATCGTGAAACTACTATTCTCTACAACAATTTTATGATCGTAACCATTCCGTTAAATTTTATGTGGTTTTCGATTCACCAAAAAAGAGCAAACCGGCTTGCTCTTTCTGCTGGCAAACTGTTCGATTTGTCAAGAAAAGTCGCTCGGTCGAGCAAAATTGTTGTTGTTTTACGTATCTCGATTTTTTGGCAGATTTTCTAACACAAACAAATAGAACTGTCATTTTGAAAGCGTCATTTGTGTTTTATGTTTTTTTTTGTGTTTCTGGTTTATTTATATATAAATATTTTATATTAAAGAATTAACTTGTTGTTGTTATGTTATTATGCATTTTTGTTGGTTTTGATATAACACAAGAATATGTTGTGTTTTTTATTGAGTGTAAAAATCATAGGTTATGTTTATATAAACGTCGAAAACACATACATATATAATACGGAGCAACTGTTCGATTCACACAGCAATAGAGAGTGATCTTTCAAAGATTTGGTAAAAGGCGAATCGAAATCGACATTAAGAATTCATAATCGTGAAATTTTTTTTAAATACGTACAATTAATTATAATTTTTTTAGTAAATATAAAACTATTTAAATATTTCCAGTATATACTGCAGAAAGCAGTATTATTTTAAGTTTGTAATTAAGTTTCTTTTGTATAAACAAAAACAATATTTTTTGACAGAGAGAACCAAAAAAATTTTTTCAGTAGGGCAAAAGTGATAAAAAATATCATGTTATTTTTTACTATCCTCTAACTTCACTTCGT
This sequence comes from Tipula vernalis, assembly GCA_958295665.1. Classification (NCBI taxonomy): domain Eukaryota; kingdom Metazoa; phylum Arthropoda; class Insecta; order Diptera; family Tipulidae; genus Tipula; species Tipula vernalis. The sequence continues at coordinate 21,685,592 of OY282558.1, read as the reverse complement.
TGTATTTTATGCCATGCCCGACAAAAAAACCAAAATGAAAAAGTGATTTTGCACGTAAATTTCTGTAGATAATTTTAATTTGAGCAACATTAAAACCAATTTATTGCGATTTTTTTATAAAATAATAAATAATATCCTTCCTAAATAATATTAAAAATATCACGTCACAATCCAAAGTCAAATATTTTTTGGTTTTCAAACATGTATTTATTTTGACAGTTAAAGCCAAAAATACTTTTTTTTTTTTGTGATAAATGAGAGCGTTTTATGGCAAAACGTGATCAAAAATATCAAAATAATTTTTATCACTTTTGTCCGAGTGAACACTAGGTTTGTAACAATTGCTTGTTTTATACCATAACAGTGTATTGGAATTCATAGCAATGAGGAAAGCTATTTTAGAACTGGCTTAGTTATATATATATATCGCGTTTACACCGTTTTTACAGTTGTTATAACCGTTCAGCATTGCTAATTTTAATTTAGCTGTGGTGTAAACGCAGCAATTGAAGTCGTAGTATAGGTATTAATATTTTGGTTTAAAAATTTAAATAAAATTGATTAGTTTTAATGAAAATTTGTGTTCTAATTTAATTAAACAAATTGATTAATACACATAAATATTTCATATCCTTTTATAGGTTCTTTTTGATGCCTCTAAGGTAAAAAAATGGCTTAAATTTTCTTGTAATATTGTTTATAATAAGTAATAATAAACTTTAATTGAAGAATAAAAAATAGTGGTGGCTATCAAAATCAATAGTCAACTTATTGTTTGAGTTAAAACTCATAAGACGGTACTTTAATTAGAACATTCGGAAACAGACGGTAATAAATTTATAATAAAATTTATTTTTGTTATGTCGGTAAAAATTTACTGAAATTACCTTGCCCATACAAAAAGTTAAATGTATCAAGGCTGCCGCATGCCAAAAGACATCAGGTTTTTCGACACGCAGTATACAATAATACAATAAAAAGAAAAATTTTCATCTCTCTTGTATCTATAAACACTTTTGTTGATTTTGGTTATATTCTAAAAGTTACTAAATGTTTTTGTTGTTGTATTATTTTTGGTAACTTTTTTAGAATACAACCAAAACCTCGTCTCGTTCGCTCTTTACACAGATCGTATCAAGAAAATGTACGCTATATTTTTTATGTATTGTTTTTTTTTCATATAATATTTAAACATCAATGGACATGACTTTAATTGTTTTATTTTAAGCAACCCACTTTATTCTAACTAAACTATTGAATAAAATTCTAAATACGGCCTTAATATATTTTAGTATTTCTCTTTTTCGCACAGAATTTTCGATGCTTGATGTTTGCTTATTTCAGCTCTATTTGTTTAACTCTATGGGAATAAGAGACGTTAAACATGTTGGCGTAAACCAACGTATCCGCCAAAGGGTTAAATAAATTTAGGTATCGCATACATATTCGCATCCATGTAAATACTGTATTTTGATACAACTCCATGTAAACATTTATTATCAAACTGTCAAAAGCTGTATTTTGTTGAGAAATTTACAACTACGAATACGCTACGAATTTAACAATATGATATGGGTGCACCCTATTTTTGTAGATACATTCCATTTACAGATGTCACTAAAGTAGTTTCCATGCTTTTGCGAAAATGACATTTCAAACCAAAACATTACTGATATGTTTGTCATATCGGAACTTAAAGATACGATTCGGATAGCTCCAGAATTGTTTCACCTAAATTTAATCGATGCAATTAGAGACGAAATCAACCGTAAGCTAGCGAATAAAGTTTTAATTAATGTAGGACTATGTATTGCACTTAAAGATATTGTGAATTTGAGTGACTCACTTATATTGCCGGGTGATGGGGCATCACACAGTGCAGTTGTATTCCGGTATGTTGTATTTCGTCCACAAATTGGGGATGTTATTGTGGGGAAGATACGAAATTGTAGCCGAGAGGGTGTTCATGGTGAGTACTAAATATGCTTAATTAAAAACCATCTATTTAAATAATTACCTTTCCAGTTACTCTCGGCTTCTTCGATGACATCCTAATTCCACCATCTGCGATGCAGAATCCTTCACGATTTGATGAAACGGAACAAGCATGGGTTTGGGAATATCCATTGGAAAACGATGGAAAACATGATCTTTATATGGACGTAGGCGAACCAATTCGATTTCGCGTTTCGGGTGAGGTTTTTGAAGAAAGTTCACCAATTGGGCCACCTACGGAGCAACCTTCTACTTCTCAAGCACAGACGGGGCAGGAGGTTAAAACCCCATATCGCATAACTGCCGCAATTAATGAGTCTGGACTGGGTCTACTGTCTTGGTGGAATTCACATAACGCACCAGCGGACGATGGAGGTGATGAAGTTGAGGGTGAAGAGGAAATTGAGGAAGAGGGAGAGTACGAATAACAATTATGGAATTTATTTGGATTAGTTGTAAATAATGTTATTAAATTGAACATAATAATAAAATGGGTATTATTATTATTATTTTAATGAAACAGAAATAATTTCTTGTGTGAAGCTCTGGGGTGACGGGTTGTTCGTTGTTCGTGTTTTCCATGAGAATTGCACTAAGCAGAACTCGATTTAAGTGTAGCTAAAAAATAAGCTACAATTGTAATTAATTATGCTAGTTGGTTAAGTACATTACACATTCGCGCTTTATGCATTTATTTTTATTCAGTTTACATAGAATAAAAGGAATTTAAATTGTCTACATATTTAAATAGATATTCTACAGGGTGTTTGGTGCATCGTTTGCCAAATTGAATTGGTCCAAAGGAGGGGTCATTTGCTATCCCTTAAGCCCCAATAACTCATTTTTGGCCTTATGGATTTTTTATTTTAACGTTTTAATTTTTATTATGAAAAATCGCAATATTCAGCATTCAAACTTAATTTTTTTTGTTAAATTATTGGTTTAGCTTTCAAATTTAATATTAACTTTTACGTTTACTGTTGTATGGTTCTATCCAATTCAAAATTCGTCACAAATAACATCTATACTTTTCTTTTTATTAACTCTAAATATTTGAAAAAGGTAAAAAAAACTTAAAACTCAACTTTACATTGTAATAAAAAAAACTAAAAGTGATCGTGATCTTCGAATTTCTTTTAAAGAACTCTAGTCTATTATCCCCTTTCCAACGCTATGCAATATGCCATAAAAAATATTTTAAATACTTTTCTAAATCACAAAATTTGTGCATTGGGACACATCAGCCTGATATTCGACATTCACGATAAAAACTGGTGTAAATAACATACGCTAAATAGGCAACAACTATCTCACCTATCCTATCCCTATCTTACACTTAAGTATGTAGGTACTAACGTTTTTGGACTTAAAATAATCATTTTTTAATAAAAATAAATCTTGACCTCCGTTCTGGATGGACGCGTGACACACCTTCGCCTTATTTCCACTGTAGTGGTGACTGGTGCATAAACGCATTTCTTCTTTAATTTTGACGAAAGCCACTTCAATGCGTAGGACTAAATCGTCCCTAGGTTGAACTTCCGTGACGTATACCAGTGCCTTGGCCCGTCCTCATACGTAAAAGTCTAATTCAGTTAGGTCTGGGGAACGTGGAGGCCATTTAATAGGGTCATCCCTCCCAATCCATGAATTTGGGAATACGTCATTTAGGTACTCCCTGACGGTTAATATTCAGTCTGCAGGACAACCGTCATTTTTAAAAACAATAGGTGTGATTTCATTGAAAATTGGTACATGTGATACCAATTCGTGCAAGTCAGAGAGCTAAGAGGCTCTTTCTGTTTAATATTGACTAGTGGGTTCCTCTTCAAACAGTGTTAGAATCTGTTCATCGGCAGCAACATTATAACGCGTTACAATTCCTCTTGGTTCATTAAAATTTAAATTCCCGGTCTCGCATAAGCGTCGATAAGTATTTTGAAAAGTGTGGCGGCTAGGTAATTGTTTTATCAGGAAAGCGTTCCTGGTAAATCCTTTGCGCGGCACGAGCGATGCCACTTTAAAAATTTAAACTCAACAAACAAAACACTTTAAAAATTTAACGAAAACAAAATAAGAGTATAAAGGAGTAACTAGCGAATCAGTAAGTATCCTTACAGAATTTGACGTCATTATTTCCTTACAGAATATTTGCCATGTCGGGCACCGAATCCGTAACAACTAATGTTGACGCATCATAGAATTATTATTTGAATTTAATAAAATTGCCCTTTAATGAAACCGAATATTCGGCTAGGGTTTAATTTATTTTTTCAATGAAGGACATTATACGTAAAGTGCCGATTATAAAATCCCCCCAAAAAAGATTTTAATTTATCAGGAAATACACCATGAAAGAAATTTATGTTTAAAATGTGGGTTAAGATATTACAAACATAGAAACTTATTCCCTTAATAACTGAAGTAATCCTTCATCCACAATCGAGTGTTTGTTTTTTAAATCAAGAATATAACTCATTACAGTTAGTAGTATAGTACAATTTGTAATCCGGAATATAGTAAATTCGTTACGAATATCTAGGTCCGTTGTGAGAATATTCTTAGAAGTTATGTGGTTGTTGTCTTGTCTAAATCTCCAAACCTCCAATAGTTATGTAACGATTTATTGCCTGGGTGATTCGTAAGCATTGTACCAATTTTCTTTTGTTCATCCAAGGTTTAAGTTTTTTCTTTGATTTTTTGATTGTTTTCTGACTTTGAAGGAAGTATTCATTCAAAACGGACACAAAACTATCGTATGCAACTACAGGACAATTCTTATTATAAATAAGATGACTAAGATTCATTTTTAGTTTTTCCATAAGATAGTTGATGTTATAATATCTCATATTTTTACTATTAATTGGTTGAAAATTACTATTTTGGTTAAATCGAATTTCCAAAGAAGTTAGCAAGGAATATTAAATTAGCCATAGGGTTATGTCTATGAAATCTGCGATCTAGGCAAGTGGTATGTTTACTAGTAAGTCTAGTAGGTGAGTTAATTAAAGAAGCCAAATCAACGGGTAACATTTATCATCATCATTGTTGTTGATCCAAATTTCAGTTAGTTAACTATTGGGTGATCGGTTGTTCCATAAAATCAATGGAGTGTTACTTAAATTAAAGTTTGATTTTATAAAAGCAACCGGATCACCATTCGTCTTCCTTAACATAATATTTCCGTTACGTGTCCATAAGTATTTATAGTTTTTGAGTTTCTTCACAGATCTCCGCATTGATAAAAACATTACTGCCGTTGTTTATTGTTTTCATTTTGTTTGCCTTTGACCTCAAATTAAACAGCTGATTTTTAATAATTCTGCTGCTGAATTTTATTAATATAGGTCGTGGCATACGCTGTTGTTCGGATTAAGACGCTAATGGCTGGTCTCCACTCTCGTATTTTTCTCTTGACAAAAAAAAAATCTAGTCCATTTTTTTCCTCTTGACAATTTTTAGTACATTTTCCAAAATACATACACAAAAATTGATTTGAGCATGCGCATTGAAATTTTGTCAAGAGAGGAAAAGATCAGAATATTCAATATTTTTGTCATGACGTTGTGCCATTTGAGCATAAATTGTATTTTATGCTCAATTTCATGTCATTTTATGTTGAATATTTTGACAAATAAAATGAAATTTTGATGTTTTTTGCCAAAAATTTTAGCTTTTTAATAAATTTTAGGTGAAAATGTAATAAAATTTGTGTTATTATAATAAAACATAAATAATAAATTGTGGAATACAAAAGCAATTTGCCAAAAATTGTATTATTCGAAAAACGAACGAAATTCAAATTTTTTTCTTATTCTCAAAGAGAGAAATTAGTTATATTCTTTATGTTAGTAGTTGTACAAAAAATGTCACGAGCCGTTTGTCATTTATTTTTTGTCAAGAGAAAAATATACAAGTGGAGACCAGCCATAAGACTTTCCTTTAACAAATTTTGTATTTTATTGTTTAATGGTTCAGTTTGGATTCTGAAGGGCATGAATTATAACTGAATTTTCACGTTTTTTGCCGTTTTGCATCATCGATTATAATTATATTGCTGTCCATATATCCACACAGTTATTGCATTGGGTAACATTGTTGTATTTGATTAATTCTAATTCGAGCATTTCCAACCAATTAGTTAGTCAGTTGTATTTTAGACCAAAGATATTTGAACCACCGAGTTTAAATATTTGGCTATCATTTAGTGGAGGGAACCAAACTATATTTGTCGCTTCATTTTTTGGCAAAAACTTTATTCAAATATTTTTCTTAATAATTTGTTTTTTAGCTAACAAAATAGAACTTAATTAAATTCATAACAACTTACCTATCACATTTTATGAAAATAGTTTCATTTTAATTCATAATCACACTTACACCTAATTAGCTTATACCTATAGCTACTCCTCATAAAAAAAAAATTTAACACGACAAAATAATAAACATTAATTATAAATAAACAAAAAAAAAAAAAAACGATTTTCATTCATCATTCAAATTAATTTAATTTGTCTCATATTTTGCATACATTTCGAAAAAAAGTAAAATTACGATTTTGTTTGTTTTTTTTTTGTTTTAATTTTAAATTTTCAGATTTTTATAACATAATTTTTAATTTTCTTAAACTTTCTATACATAATCATAATTACGATTAATTTAAACTTTTTCAATTTATTTTATTTGTAATTTCTTAGCATTTTGTTTTTGAGTACAGTACCTATGTATATAATAAATAATTAGGTTTAAATATTTTTTATTTTATTTTGTTGTTGGAATTTTCATTATTATTTTAAATAAATTAATTATTTGAACAATATACAATTTATTACATCATTATTAATTAATTTACGTCATTCTTTGGTTGGTTTGGTTTAAGGTTAGATCAGTGTTGCGATGAATTACAATAAATTAAAATTATAAATATAAATTAGGAAAAAAAAAAATTAAATTTTCATGGCTTTTCAGGGCGCTTAAATTTATTTATTTATAACATTAATTCTTTTTTTTTTATCTTATCGCTTATTTTATTTATGAAAACTTCTACACAGCCGTTTAAAAATAGCTCGAAGAAAATTAAATAATAGGATACCTAAGTACGTAATAATTAAAGTTAAATAAAAAAAAATATTGCACAAATTAATTATAAACGAGTATGTATGTATGTATACACTAGTAACCAGGTACAATAATAATTAATTAAAACATATAAGTAAAGTAAATTACATATCAGTAAAAGGTAAAATTTATTTGCCCAACAACTATTTTTGATGAGCAGTTTAGTTATTTACTTAGATAATTTTATGGAGCGATTACGATTTTTCTTTGGTTGATTGGTGGGAAAAAACAACTACAATTATTAGTGTGTTGGTGTATTCGTGGTAAGATAACACAAATTCTAAAATAAATTAAACACAGTCAATAAATTAATTATTATTAATTATTATAAATCTCTATTAAAACAATTATTAATTTTTTTTTTTACGATTTTTTTGGTTTAACAAATATAATATTTGTTATTTATGCAAAGATAATTGAAAGTTTGTCGGGCGAGAAACATTGAACACAAGATTTTAATTTTGTTTCAAATGCAGAATTCTATTTTTGCAGATTATATGTATTTCCTAAATTTGATGAATTCAAAAATTTCTTTGTGAGTTATAAAACACCTATGTAGTTTAGTTCTGAAATTCATAACCAGTTGGTTGTGACAATCACGATGCCATGCGGTTGAAAAATTTCTAATAACACAGCCCACACAAAAAAAATGTATTTTCTGTCCTATAGTATTTTGCTCACTGAATTCAATCTCCCATTAGATTTGAGCCAGTACGTCTTAGTTTTGCAGAAAATGAAAAAGTCATTAAAATAATAGCTACCAACTGCTAACCCAATGTATATCTCTAATCGTACAAAATATAAACTATCAACCCCAAATCCCTTTAATTTGGAACCCCTGACAGGGCACTGTTACGACTGGCATACGTCTCCACTTGAAACAGGGAAAAGATTTTTGCGAAGATCCCAAACGCTCAAATAATTTAAATTTTTTTGTAGTTATAAAATACCATGACCACCATGGTGTTATATTTATGCTCGATGATTTTATGATTTCCGAATTTAAATTTAATATTCCCCCCGATTGTTATGTAAACATATTTTAAATTTTTTTGCATTTACTTGTTTTCTATATTGTCGGGTCTCGGGTTGTGAATTGTGATGCATAAACGTAATTTTTTTTGCGGTGGCTTTAAAACTAAATTAAAATAATTTTATATGTTAGTGCCGGTTAATTTAGTGTTAAAAGTAATTATGAGTGTACTAGTGGCGAGATGTTTTCATCAAAAGTGTATTTTAATCGGTAAATTTTGTGTTAATATTAAATTTAAAAATATATAACCTAAAAACCACCATTTTTGTAGTTAGTGACAGAATGGGTAAGACTGCATTCTGCATTACCGATGGTTTAATGCCGACGTCGTTTGGATAGTGGCAATATGACCAAGTTGTCATTTTTAGTGTTGTTATTAAAAAAAAAAAAATTATTTAAATGTTAATATAGTTTTGTGAAAGTTTTTTGTGTAATAAGGAAAGTGTGAGTGTATCAGTGTTGTGAAAATGTATCTTAGATATCACATAATATGAAAATGTAATGTAGTTTAAATAAATAAAAGTTCCTAAAATTAAGAAAATAATAATAATAAGTGCAGGAAATTAGTGAATTAAATATCCTTTATGACAAGTGGTAAAGCACTTTTCTACATTACCGATACCATTTTGTGTATGTATTGTAAGGTAAGTGATGCATAATTATTAATTATTGACATCAGCTGTGTTTTTGATTTTGATTACGCTTTTTTGGTAAAGGATGAAATTAAAGTTTGAAAGGTTAAAAGAAATACTATATAGTGGATTAGTGTTAGTGTTAATAACAAATTTTAATTGTTATTCACATTGCCGTCTACTGTTTTTGGCAGAGATGGGTAATGTCGAACACTAGGATTTATGACACAGTTTTCGGCACTTTTTGACACGAGTTCTTGATAGTTTTTCAAAACCTGTGTTTTTGACACTTTTCGACACGACTTTTTGACGGTGAAAATAATTGAAAAAGGTAAAATTTTAACCATTAACTATGTATCAAAAACTTGCTCACGAAACAATAAGAATATTTTGTTTCCCCTTTTTCCTAATACTTATCGCTCGCACAGCTTTTAACACTTTCCGACAGTTTTTGGCCATAATTTAATAAAAGGTAAAACAATCAAGGGACAAACAATCTGGCTAAGTAAATTTTAGTTTTCTAAAGTCTGTAACAGTTTGTTTCTCCCTCTCTAGTTTCATTATATTGTACATATATTACTATTTTTACCGTTTGTTTTCGGCGTTTCGTGGTGGTGCACCGATTTGGTGAAAACCCCACTCAGAGCAAATTATTGTCAAGTTATTTTTTTTCTCCGTCGTTTTGAGTGATTGCGTTTGGAATTTCCGCTGTTTTTTTCTTTTTATTTCGCTTCGGCTCGGTTGTCCGTTTTTGGGTGTGGTTCGACCCCATAACGGTTCGTTTCTTTCAGATATTTTTGTGTTATTTTCTTGATTTTCTTAAAACAGTGAATAGTGAAAGTGAAATTTAACATTAACGTAAAATCAGTTTTAACGTAATTTATCTTGCCTAATTTTCAATTTTTTTCCCTCTTTTACCGTAACAAAAATTTTGGGGTCGGTCTTTATTCCACCCTGTTCCGTGCGTGCCGTTCGTTCCTCCAGGACAGGCTGTGCTGGAGGGCGGCACGCCATATGAGTTGATCGCGTCGGGGTGACGGTCTCCGTTCCGGGGGATTGTCGCTGGGATTATCATGCGGGCGTCCTTCCCTCATAATGGCATCGGTGGCCGTCGCGACTGGGAAACAGCATCCCAGTAGGCGGGCCGGTGAGGGGAGGTCCGTGTAGCAGTCACGGCGGTAGTCGCCTGGGATTGAGACGGTCACTCCGGATCGATCACTCCCTGCTTATCATTTTCTTTTTGCCGCTGAGGCCGTGGCAATTTAATTTTAATTTCCATTTGCCCCTATAATTTTGTTCTTCATGCGGTTATTCAAGCATGAGAAATATGTCTGAAAACCCCCACGCCGCACCGTGAGCTCTAGCCAGCTACTATACCGCATCAGACCGCTATTCTCATGTCTGTTAACGTAATCCCTTGTGGGATTGCGTTACAGCACAACAAGCTCCCATACGTGAAACCCCTGCAACTCACGACTTTTAAACCACAGACAAGCCAGATTCTGTTTATTATATAACGTGCTCCCAACCATGGACCTAGCCTTTAACCTCCACAACCTAAAACTCCTTATATGCTTAAGGTTTGTTTATGATACAAGTAACTTGCTGCCAAGGACCTCTAACTCCCAGAATTCAGAATTCCAAACCTTAGACAGGTCTGGTTTTTTTGTCGGATCATTGTAGTCTAAAACACAGTCGTTCCCTTTCCTATATGACGTTTCATTTCCTATCCCCTATTCTTAAATACTGTCACGCAACCTCCTCGTGGTGTACATCGGCTAACTGTTATTTACAGCAATCAGTAACCTTTTATATTCATATTGTATGAGATTAACCCTCATACGATCTTTGGGTGAAATTTCACCCATTTTAGATTTTAATGCTCAATAATTTTTTTTACTATTGAGACTGCCTCGACCAAACTTCATGGATTTGTTTACTAAGCCCTTTTATAAAATTATAAGAATTTAACACTACTTTATGTTCCATATTATGAAAACGTGACTATTGACGAGCAATTGCCGGCTTTTCGTGGGCGTTGTCCTTTCAAGTATTATATACCATCTAAGCCAGCAAAATATGGTATTAAAATATGGTCTTTATGTGATAGAACCTCGAAATTTGCTTGGAACATGCAGGTATACACTGGAAAAGAACCAAATTTAGCACCTGTAAAAAATCAGGGTCAGAAGTTGGTGCTAGATCTAGTAAAAGACTTAAAGGGTCGTAATATCACGTGCGATAAATTTTTACAACTCTGAACTTGGCTAAAGAGCTATTCAAACATAAAAATACAATTGTTGGAACAGTACGGTCAAATAAAACATTTTTACCAGCCGTCACGAAACAGGAATTACGTCGGCGTCCCGTATTTTCCAGCAACTTTTATTTTTACGAAAATATATCGTTGGTGCAATATGTTCCAAAAAAATATAAAAATGTCAAAGTTTTGAGCACATTTCATCACACAACTACCATCCACGGATGCAAAATGTTTACCTGAAATGATCAACTATTACAATAAAACCAAGTCTGGTGTCGATACCTTAGATCAAATGGTTGGGAGCTATACGACAAAACGAAAATCGCTGGCGTTACACCTTATTTTGTAACACGACAGACGCTTCAAGTGTCAATGCATATGTTTTGTGGCTGGAAGTCGACCCGGAACTAGAATAAAAACAAAATATACAAACGACGTTTGTTTTTAGAACAACTTGGAGCTGACCTTGTCTATCAACAAATAATAAGAGGACACAGATTACCAAGAGGGAACTCTTTAATAGACCTTGTCAAACATTTACGGCATAATGCTACCGCATCTGATATAGCAGAAACATCTAGTATAATGGAACCGTCTGGTGCCACCAGACCGGCCAATGTTACAGAAAAAGCCGGTGTTAAAAAAAGGAAAATTTTGGGCTCTCGTTGTGAGTTTTGCTCCAAAAAAGAAAGAAAAGCTTATTCAGTTTGCCATACCTGCCAAAGATCTGTCTGTGGTGAACGCAAGACCGTTGTTTACTATTGGCCGAATTGCAATAAAATATAACTTAAAAAATAAATAAAATCAACTGTAACTAAAATGAAATAAATAATTATTTTTCTTTATTTCAATATGTGGGTGAAATTTCACCCAAGGCAAGGGTCACATGTGTAACTTTTTTTAAGGGTCGTTTGAGGGTTAATGGTTTGTTTTCAGTTAAAACATAAATGTTTCAATCGGCATTAGCGTTTCCCGATGTACAGCACGAGGTTGCGTGAGCGCATTTAGCACATGTTGTATTCATGAAAAGGTCTGTTTGTAAAGGTAGAGATTCAATTCATGAGCTCCAAAAACTCAATTGATCTAGTTAAGTCAGGATGATAATTATCTGAACAAGGTGGAGGCGTTGGAAGTGGAAATTACCCGACCTGCTAATATGGATTCAGAGTATACGATAACGTCTTTTAGTTATAGAAAAAGCCGGTGTTTTCGAGGTGCTGTAACGAGTTCCTTTCTCTTCGAAAGATCTGAGTAAATTATTTCGTTTACGCTTTTTATCTTTCCTTTGTGTCTCTCTCTTAGGCATCCAACAAAAGTCTGCCATCATATTCTCGTCCCATCTTTCCTGGTATCCAATTTCCTTCACCGTTATGTCTTAATCAAAACGTTCACCCTGCTCTTTACTGAAGCACAGAATACAACCAGAAGAGACATAACACTGTTTTTGTATGGACAAATTTGAACTAACTTTTTTGACCTTGAATTGCCGAAGGTCAGAGAAACTTGGGTTATGCATTCTTTGGTTTACTGGTTTTGATTTGAAATAATAAAAATTGATTGATTGTAAGATGAAAAAAAAATTTGGTCCACGCAATGTCTTTTCTGGTTAATCTTTCTTCTGTGGCTGAAGTGTCCAAGATTTTCTGGCAATTTATTTAAATAAAAATGCATGAAACGCAGTTTCAAATTCATCAAGAATTCCAACCCTGCGCTTTTTCTGTTTCCGAAGAAAGGTTTTGCCACAGCTTGGAAATTAAGCCAAGCTACTTTCTCATTTTAGTATTATAAAGTATATTTTGGTTTAGCTTTCTCAATTTTATTCATTTTAGTTATAAAGATTGAATCCTTAAACATTAACACTTCTTCTTTAATTTTTGCATCGGAGATTTTTGGAAATTCCTGATTGACATTGACCTGTTTTATCTAGAGATTTGACAAATAGTTTCATAATTCCGAGTTTGATGTGCAGAGGATGTATCAGGATTTTTATCAGATTAACTAAGGATTCATTGATGATGTATTGTGCACCAGGATGAAATGACGTTCTTTTGATTTATAATAATTCTGTCGATCTCTGTCGACAAATATCATAAGTTTCTTGTAAAGCCAGATTGTTCACGCATAAGTGCAATAGACGAGTGATAAAACCACATCTTTCACGAAATATTTGTGAAATTCTTTTTCTTGTTCTCGATAATAGGAAACTATCGTAAGCGCTTTCCGAAAATGTGTTTCCTTGAAAAATAAGGATAAATATTCTGCACAGTGTTTAGGTAGACCTAAATTTAGAACGAGATCCTTTGAGACAAGTATTGCGACTATTGATGTTTTTGTGCGTGAAGTGTATTCTGTTTCACTATCGTCATTTTCATTGAATTCAGAATCATATTCAGTCGAGCCTTCATCAATTTTAATTTTTCCAGCCTTGATATGGTACTACCGTTCCCTTGAAAAACATCTGTTTTGTCCATTTATGAATCAGCTAAAATTTGTTCCATTAATGATGAAACGTGCCGTATAACGGAATTTCTCTGTTGCCCACCGCCAACGCGTCGAGGTTACTTTTTCAATTTAAATTTAGGAATTTTTATTTTAGATATTTTGTCAAATTTTAACAGTTTTGGGAACCTTCTGAAATTTCTGGACATCATAATAGGCCCGATTCTGCTTTCCAAAATTTTATGTTATGTTATGCTATGTTATTTTTGTTTTATCAATTTCATTTCAGGGAAATAAAATAGCATAACATGAATTTTATCGTTTCAGAATCGGGCCCAATATCAAACTACAAAAATAAAAATTTACCGCATAGAACTTTAGATGGTTGTCATTCCTTCTTTAGCATATTTTTGTTTAATCCACTAGCACAGTACCAATGATTAAATCAATAAATAAAAAACACTTTTGTGATGACCCAGCGTCCAAAGGTATGCTATTGCTTGGAAAGAACATACCACTTCTTCGCAGTCTTATTTTTTTAACTAATCGGTTCTGGATTTCAGATTCTTCAGAAGTTCCAACTCTTCTACAACGCTTTTCTAGCGCTCTTCAGAGAGTTTTAAAATAAAACGGAAAAACTAAACATATTCAAACTTTCATTCATCGCTGGCATAGAGTAAAAACAACTAAACGGAATTAATTTCATAACTAACAAAATTACAAAATATGTATGCATGTTTATGTTAATATATTTAATAAAAATGTATTTTAAAAATATACCCCCACCTCTATATAAAATTAATTTTGTAATAATTTATGATATTAAAGAGCTAACTGCATTTATTATAAGGTTTTGTTTGTAAATTGTAAGATGCGGTCAAAAAAATGTAGCTTAATGTATTATGGTTGTGAATTGTTTTTTTTTTTTTTAGTGAATTTTATGATTCATACTTTGTTTTTATGTATGCATGTATGTCTATGTATTTTAAAAACATCCTATCTTATATTTAATTAAATTTGATTCAAAATTAATTTTGAAATCATAATACACGGTCGGTAATAGAGACCTGAAAGTTTTGTTTTTCACTGGGATTTTTGTGTTTAGTTATTGTTGTTGTTATTGTTAATTAACAAAAATTTATTAAAAAATTAAAAATTTAAACGGTTTTTAATTTTAATTTTAAATATATAATATATATTTTAATAGTTTCTATTCAATAATCAAACATTTTGGTAAATGTTCGTGTAAATATTCAAATAGTTCTTGTGATGCACCCGGACAATTCGTCAATTCCAATTCTTGTAAATGACGTAATTGTATTAAACTCGATAGTCCGCTTGAGGTTAATAGCGGGCATCCTGGAAATAAATTAATAAAATTTTTGATTAGAAATTTATTTAGTACAAAAGAATTTAAGTAAATATGTTTACGTAAGGCATATTCGATAAGTAACCTGCAATTATATAATATATTGGAATTTGGAAGTATTATCTTCCTTTTGAAGTTGTGAATTGAAACATTTATTTAGATGACGCTAATTCGTTCTTTACACCGAAGATCCATCGTCACCGACAACGACCTTTGCGCCTGTCAAACCGGATCAGCATGTATAACCTGACCAAGTTAGTGTATTCGGTGTCCTTTAATTTCATGTACAAGATCAGAAATAAGTTATTTGTCTTTTCAATAGGTCTTTTGTTGAGCCAGTAGGTACAATACAATTTAAAGATTTTCACTTTTGATGTTCTTTTTATGCCAAACACTGCAGAAAGTGTCTTGCAGTTATAATTTTATTATTAGATCTGAATTTATAGTTTTAGCTATAGATAAAAGCTTTGAAAATATTGATTTTAATGTTTTTTTGCAGAATTTTTTCTCTTCTGGCAAGGTTGAAAGTGTGAAGATGATAAGAAAAAGTGATTGACAAGGTTCAAGGAATGCAAAATTACCTTCCTTACATAGTATTGTACATGTAGTCTAAATCTAGCGTTTCAGCCAGATAAAAGCTTTAAGAAAATGGCATAGGAGAGCTCCAATTTCTAACTTGTTTCAGTATGACTGTACTGATTGCTGAATTCATGTCCTGATATTTTGATAAATTTTACCAACTCCTTCTGGAAAATTGAAGTGGCATACGATTAACCTGAAAAATTCCTCGATGGGTGCTTCAAGCAATTCATTCTCGAGACTCTTCTTTCAAATCAACTTGGTTTGGTTACATGTAGCTTCCATATGGAGTTTTGAAAACTGTTTACTACTCTGGAATTAATTAAACATTTCTTAAATTTTGGTTGTTTGTCGTGGATTAGGGAATTATTTAATGTGACTTTGTAATCGTCGCAGAGCCTGATTTCGCCCTTTTACTTGAAAACGGGAACTGAACGGGCATACCTCAATCAATCGTTGGTACTGCTGTAATCTCACGAAGTTTCAACAACCGTCCAACTCGAACATCTTTCCTTGAAAGAGCATAGGGTACTTGTGTTGCTGTCCTTTATGCCTAACCTGATATTTAAATTTACCACACCCGTTTAAAAACAACACTTTGTCAGTTTGGATATTATTAAACTGTTATATTTCGATAAAAACTATTTGCTAGTAAATCTGGTGTTGAATTGCTACTTGAGCTTGTTGATTTTACTACCAACAATGGACACTTTGGAAAGATCTCTCGCCATATTATTTTCAAAATAAAAATGCCGATTTTTGCGGTCAGTGTTCGCTGACTTCGTTGAGCTAAAATGATTATTTTCACCATTTTGCTGAATATCCCATCTGCATTGTCATCTGGCACATAATTAACATTTTTAATTTTATATACCGTGGCAATTTAGGACCTATTTTGTTACACTTGATGCAGGTTGCTGTGTTATAACTAGAGTTTTCACATCTTGATTTCACTGATGTCTGCTGCTTTTGTTGGTGAGAGAAGTGTTTTGTCGGATTTTAGTTTACTTTTTGTTTACCATCTTTAGCATGTATAAGCTGATATTAGTATTTTAACATGTTGCCCAAAGCCTTTTATAGAGTTAGTTATATCTCATCGCCACAGGCGGTCAATTACTGTGGAACATCCGCTCTGGCTACTATAAATTCATCGATTATTCCAAACTTGCAATTGTTAGCCAAGTGTTTTATCTTAGCAATAAATTCTGCCGCTGATAACCTACCTTCCAATCGTGTAGCATCGTAGAAATTTTTCCTCTCCAACCATATTACAATTGGCCTGTTGTAGAGGTCCTTCACTAAGGTACAGCGCTCACTTTACTTTTTATTTGTAAGTAATTCAGGGGGCCCACCACCGACTCCGCCGGCGTTCGTTGCCGGTTCGCTTTTGCAATTTTTGTACTACAAAGCAAGAATATAACGCTTTCAGGCTTAAATTTAACATATTGTAATTCAGGTACCACAGGAATAGAACGAACTAATTTTCGATGACCAGCGATGAACCCGTTGTATTTTATGTCGAACAACAAAGTGAACAAAAATTTTTAGTGCAAAATTTCATCATTATTTTTTGGTGTAAAGTTAAATGCAATCAGAGGAAATTAAAACTTTAAGGGCTCCCTAAATTATTGGTAGCACCGTTTTCGATAAAGATGCTACATGCAGCTGGTAACCTATTTTGAAAAAGAAAGATCAAATGGTATATTTATGCAATGTATGCAAGGTTTCGCAACCATCTATTAAACATTTCCATTGTCGAATTTAGAGTGAATTTATTTCTCTAATAAAATATTTGTTTTAAATTAATTGAATTTTTCAAATCCTAACATGCAAATTGTGCAAAATGACAAAATGTTCCAAAAAGTGGGGAAGCTATTGGTTAGAGATCGCGATTTCCTTTTAAGAAACCGAGAATTTTAATTTCCGACAAATTTAATTTTTTTTCTTCATTCGGGCTTTCCGAGCTGTGATGAAAACTCCCATGTAAACCTAGAAATATTCTCGGCACGACGCGTTGCTTAGCAAAATGGCTGTCATGTTTTCAAAATTGGTATCAAAATGAATTAGTCCTTATCATAGATTTTTAGCCCCAAAAATAAACACACCAAGACTTCTTGACGGAGAAGGTCGGCCCTGTATTCTCTGTAGTATAAGTGAGCAAATTATGAAATTAATAATGGTCAACTTCACTTTTTTCATTATTTCGACTTTGATAAATTGATAATAATTTTAATTTTTTCAACATGAATTTAAAACCAATGACGTCAAATCAGGATTCAATCTCATTTTTATTTGTTTAAATGTTAGTAAAAGAACAAAATGCTGAAAATTGTTACTTTAACGGATTAAACGTAACGATACCGAATTTTAAAACACCACTTTATTATTTAGAATCTTTTCCTCACCTCTTCAATATAATATCGTCCCGGTCGCTCTGTATCCCCAAAGTTTGCATTCCATAAAACGCATTATTTTCCGAGAAGTAAGGATTCCCGAAATTAATGAAATAAAATTTCTCGAGAAACAAGATTTAAAAATTTCTAAAAAGTTTCGAGAGATCTCGAGACACTAATCCCGGATCACAATCTCTAATAGTGGCCTAGCCTTTGAACATTAAGCGCCTGTCAAAAATGGCAAAAAGAAGAAGCAATAATTAATACCGAATATATTTGAATATGGGTATGTTGTTATTCTTGCTGTATTTTTTAATTTCTTATTAAAAAACAAATAAAATGAAAGTTGGTCGCTAAATTTATTTTCTTCAGATTTTTTCCAAATGGGTGCCGAAATACATCTCATACACCTGTTATATTATAGGCGTAATGGGGTAAATTTACCAAACGTTTCTGATTTATAATATGATCCAGGCCAATAATTGCATTTTGTGTGTTGGTTTTTCTGCATCACCCACTCCCATCCTCCCTAATGTATAGTAAGTATTTCACTTAATATATCGAAGGTGTTCAAGAAAACCAGCACAATTCAAAAAATAAAATATTTTATTTGCAATTACCTGTTTGTCATCCATTTCCCCGCTTACTAGAAAAGCCGAATAAATTTTCCACAATTTGATGAAATCGAACATTTATCATCATGAATGTCGTTTAAACGATAATTTATTGTCAGGGGCGACAATCCAATTTTTTTCGTCAGAATAACTTGTTCGATTGTCAGAGAGTTGACGGTAAAAATAATTTCATATGAATATCTCTAATTTTGTCAAGTTCTTCTGTTGCGAAATTACAAAAAGTTACTGTCGACAGTTTTCGAGTAATCGGCATTAGGATTACTATTTAATAATCGCCTGTATGTAGGGAGTATTGGTTGCAACATAAATCTACCCTAGCAGAAAAAGTTCATCAAGTAACCAACACATAAATTCATCAACCCACACAATTGTTCGATGTGGCTCTATTGAATTTTTATGTGTCAAAGTTTTAATTTGTAATAATTTATTTTATTTTATAGTTTTGTACATACCACCTAGCTCACCTACTGATGTTTATTTGAGTCATGTAGATTGTATATGTGAATTGGTTAATATAATTAATTATAATGATACTTTAGTTGTATTAGGTGATTTTAATTTAAGTAATATTAATTGGTTGGTTGATAGTGAAACTGAGTCTTTGGGGTTACTCCCTTCGGATATTCTATCTGCAAATGATGCAGCGGTGGTGGATGCACTGTTCAGTTTCAATCTCAAACAAGTTAATTTATTTTGT
The DNA here is from genome assembly GCA_958295665.1 of Tipula vernalis. NCBI lineage: Eukaryota > Metazoa > Arthropoda > Insecta > Diptera > Tipulidae > Tipula > Tipula vernalis. The sequence goes on along the minus strand of OY282558.1, from coordinate 21,666,439 downwards.
AATGATAACAATTCGTTTTTAGATTTAATTTTTGTTAATAATACGGAATATTTGTCAGTTCATGAGTCTTTGACATCTTTCAAGGAAAATGATATTCATCATAATTCCCTCGAGATTATATTTCATGTTGGTAATCGAGATGATAAATGTCGGGTTTTTTCTTTTGATGATTCGTTTTATGATTTTAAAGAATGCGACACACCTGGTCTCTCTGAATATCTCCGTGGCGTTTGTTGGGATGATTTTTTTCGAGCCAATGATGTTAATGAAAATGTAAAAAATTTTAATGACTTACTATTTGTTGCTTTTGATAAATTCGTACCTTTGAGGAAAAAGCGTAACTATAATTACCCACCATGGTTTGATTCTGATTTGATCAACTTACGTAACCGTAAAAATAAAGCTTACTATAGATTCAGATCCAATAATTGTCAACTGAATAAATCCAAATTTGTTGATCTACGTGAACAATTTAAATCTGTATTTCATTCTAAATATTGTCAGTATATAAGTGTGATTGAAACTAATATCAAACAAAACCCTAAAACATTTTGGAAGTTTGTTAACGAAAAACGTAACACAACTGGCTATCCATCGGTAATGATTTTTAATGGAGGTAAACTGAGCACGGTTCCTGAAATCTGCGAGGGTTTTGCTAGTTTCTTTCAATCGGTATATAAAGTTAATTACGGATCCTTTGAAAGCGACCCTACTGTTAGTAATTGCCAATTTAACATTCCGTACCTATCAATAACTGAAGATGACATTTATGAATATCTGTCAGATTTTAATGATGGATGTGGGCCTGATGGGATACCTTCGTCAATACTTAAATGTGTGAGCTCATATATTATAACTCCATTATGTTATCTTTTCAACCAATCATTAATTTCTGGACAATTTCCTTCAGCTTGGAAAATTTCTCACATTGTTCCAATTTACAAAAAGGGTAACCGTTCTGATATATCAAATTATCGTGGTATTTCAATTCTTTCGTCTATACCAAAACTTTTCGAATTAATTGTGTCGAAACATTTGTTATTCCATACTAAAGAGATAATTTCTTGTTTCCAGCATGGTTTCACCAGTGGTAAATCTACGACTACCAATCTGTTGCAATTTACTAAATTCACTATTGAGTCACTTGAATCTAAAGGCGCCCAAGTTGATTCAATTTACTTTGATTTTGCTAAAGCTTTTGATTCAATCGACCATAAAATTATTATTGAAAAACTTTCGGTTATTGGTCTTGATCCAAATTTTCTTAAATGGATTTCTTCTTATCTAGTTGGTAGGAAGCAGTATGTTCTATTGAATGATGTTAAGTCAGATTATATCTATTGTCATTCAGGAGTCCCTCAGGGGTCCCATTTAGGCCCAATTATATTTCTTTTATTCGTGAATGATATTCCTAATATTTTTAAATTCTGTAAATGTTTATTATTTGCTGATGATTTAAAGATTTTCATGCATGTTCAATCTGTAAGTGATGCTGAGGTTTTGCAATCCGAAATTAATATATTGTCTAGTTGGTGCTCTAAGAATAAATTGTTCATCAATGTACAGAAGTGTAAGGTGATGTCGTTTTTCAGAACACTCAATCCAAATATTGTCAATTATTATTTTGATGGAGATCTACTTTGTAGAGTAACTTCAACTGTTGATTTAGGAGTTCTGTTTGATCAGAAATTAACTTTTGCTTTACACATAGATAAAATAATATTAAAGGCCAATTCTATGTTAGGTTTTATTTTTAGAATGACAAAGGATTTTATGGATGCATTTTCGTGTGTTAGTCTATATACTTCTTTAGTAAGATCTCACCTTGAATATGCTTTAGTGGTTTGGTATCCTCATCAGGATGTGCATATTGCAAGATTGGAATCTATTCAGAAACGTTTTACTATCTATATGGCCAGGAAGCTTGGTCATTTATCTGATCGTCATCTACCTATGTGGGAACAGGTGCGAAGTCTCCCATCGTATGTGATTCGGTGTGAGTGCCTTCATATTGATACGTTGGTTAAACGCCGAAAAATTGCATCTGCCTTGTTTGTTAGTGATTTCCTTAGTGGTCGCATCAAGTGTCCTGAACTCATTTCTGCTTGGAGCATTTATGTACCTACCAGAAGCTTGCGTCCAAGGGAATTTTTGTTTGTTGACTTTCATAGAACGAATTATGGTTCCAATGAGCCAACCAAGTCAATGGCTAGAATTTTTAATGAGTTTTACCATTTATTTAATTTTGAGAGATCAAGAGTGTATTTTCGTAAGGCAATCAGAAATTGCAATTTTTAATCTCATTTTACGTTTTTAAAGTTTTCGTTTTTTCATGTTCCGTATTGTTAGTATTCCTTTTATTTTTTTTTAATCTATAATAATTCTTTTTTTACTATTCATTAAGTTTTTAACTGTAGAATAGATTTAAATAAATAAATAAATAAATTCAATAAAGTATAAAGAATTTTGTTCAAGTGTATAATTTTCAACTGTTCAAATTTATGTAAAAAATATGAATAAAATGCCAGTCAAAAGCTCAACTACTACATTTTTATTTTTTTATTTGATGAACTGTGACTGTCAACCAATGAATTATAACTTCATTTGTTAAATAAAAACTGAAATAAAAACCGTACTTGGAATTTTAAAAGTCAAAAGTGGCTTAATTATAATACCACCACAATGAGTTTAGTCCCGGGCCAATAATGGATCATTAATAATTTCATCAAGAATTCATCATTAAATTCATCCACTACCTTGTACTAGAGAAGGAGGCATTGTTTTTCGTAGAATAATGTTATTGTATTGGTACGTAAAATGTGCGTTGGTTGGTTTTCGTGAAACGATTTCTTTCCCGAATAAATTGTATTTCTCAATCGTCAGATAATTTCGTTTCAATATTTTTTCGAATTATATCGCACGTAAAACGTTTCACTTCAAAAAATCTTAACCATTTATGATAGGACGTAAGTACAATGCTTCCATAATTTGGACTAATTATCCATTGGACACTATACTTGTGTTCAATCGAACATATTTGCGACGGACTTCAAAAGTTTAAGAGATCGACCAATATATCGTTTTAATATGAAAACGTTACTTTTCGAATATTTTTTTGATTTACATACCTGCTAACGATAAAATTTGTAAATTTCGCATCGAACACAAATGTTGTAGTCCAAAATCCCGAATTTGTGAACACCAACGTAAAAATAAAGCTGATAACGATAGCATCGTCGAAATATATCCAACGCCAATATCGGTTATATGAACACATCTAGAATGAGACCAGAATAAAATGGAAAATTTATAAATTTTTAATTTTTATCTTTATTTACACAGTTAATACATTTATTATTGTAATTTTCCGTAAATATTAAATTTCAAGTTCAACCGCATTTAACGCATAAATTGCGACGAATTTGTTAGCACTGATGGTGATAATGATGTAGGCGCAGACAACAATAATGTGTTTTTATTTTTTATTACTCAAGGAGTGTAGGAAAAGCTCTTTTCTTATAATTTTCGTAATATTTTCCTCCACTCTTATCCTTCCCATGCTGTAAAATTTATACAAAAACCACGAGACTCAATGGAAAATGAAATTTCATTACTTTCGCTATATTCGTCATAGAATTTGTTGGTGTTGCTTATTTCGCAAATAATTTGGAATTTTAAAGCTTTTTGTTGAACATGCTATGATGTGGGTGGAGTGGAGGATAATATAATAAAAGAAAACACCCGATTACCACTCGAATGTGCTTTTGATTACAAAAATTATGTAGGAAGTGTCTGGAATTCAAATTGAATTATGAAAACTACTTATGCATTTATTAAGGTTCAATGATCAAGACTATCATATCAAGACAATAAATTGTTTAATGTATAAAGTATTCGCCTTAAGTGGAAGACTCGTTATACACAAGCGCGAGAATCGCGTTATCTAATAATAATATTTATACTGCTGTTATGAATTTGTAAGATTTATGCAAAAATGTTTTTTATTACATTTTTATTTTTTAATTTTTGTAGAGTTGAGGATTAATAAAAATTTGATTACTTCTTTTGTAATAAATCTGCAGCTTTCATTTTTAACGTCGCTTCTAATAAATTTTAACATTGGAGAGCTAATAAAAAATTATTCGCTGTTAGAAACTGCTGTTTCAAAGGCTGGTATTTTTTGAGGGGATTAAATTGTTTTAAGACTGAATTAGTAATAATAACCGGGGATTTCTTTATTTAGAGAGATGCTTCATTTTTAAGTCTCAAGCACAAGACCCGTGTATCTGACATTGACGTGAATCTCGGTTGGCATCTGGTGCTGCAGATTACTTGCCAGGTAATTTTATCGCGATCCGTATGCCACGAAATATGAAAATACAAGCTGTTGGATGTACTACTTTCCTGTCACAAATAACCATTAAACGAGCACCAAACGAAGTGAAATACTTATGAGTATGTAAATATATAGAAGTGAATTGTTGTTGTCAAAAGGAGAGAAAGGCTCGTGTTTCATTTTGTGTGGTCTAATATTTTTTCACGTATTGAGCCGGATCCGAATTAAGTATCGAGCTAGTAATTTTTATCGAGTTTCCAGAAAGTTTTGTTTTTGAGTGTGTATCAATCAGTGTTGTTGGTGGCGTATCGGTGTTAAATAAGGCGATCCTGCGAGTGAAACAGACCACAATACAGAAAGGCCTCGAAATAGCTCTCAAGAAAAGCAAGAATCTGAAAGGCAGCGAATCGGCTGTGACCAAAGAAATAGTTCAGATTCAAATTTCCCATGTTGAATCACAACAACATAAGGTTGAAGTTTGCGGTACAGCGGGCGGGAGTTCTCAAAGACAATTTTGCCCATTAGTCCCGAACTACACCCAGGACGAACTTAAAGCTAAGGCGGACTTTCAAACACATCCGAGGGATGAAATATATAAAATCAAAACTGAAGACCTGAAGTGAAATAACTCGCAAACTTAATAAGAAACGTCAAAGAAAATCTTACAATTTAGTTAAGCTAATTTGTTGTAATATTTACAATCAAATTAATACTAAAGAAGGAAATTATCCTTTTGAAAAGCGAAACCAATCCGTGCAAGCAATCTCACTTGGTTTACGTCCCCAAAAGGTCTGACAGTACTGAACGAAAACAGTATACCATAAATGGATGAGCTTTATGGACAGTCTATGATGAGAGAGTCTGGGTTGGGACATGCCACACGCTTTTTCAACATGAAGATGACCCACCATTTATTTGGTCAGGCTAAGCCGCAGCCATATTCACGTCGATAAAACTTCTTGTCCATAAATATTCAACAAAGAAAAATGGCCTGTAAAAAACAGAATTAAGAGATACCATTTGTAAAATTGTACCCAATATTAAAATAAATTCAGAGACTGATGTTTTGTCCCCCTTGGTTGGGCGACATTTGTTAAACCATTTTTTCTCAACAAATTTAGCGCATCTAGTCTCTGGTCATAAAATGCCTCGCTATCTAAAAGCCCTTACCTAATATAAATTTAATACATTTTCACTGAATCCTTTCAATTCTGTAGCACTGAACATTGTAAAAGGGGCTCCAGATACACGAAGCATATTCCAACTGACTTCTAACTAAGCTATTGAACAAGATAATTACAGTTTTCAGCAGCAACGAATCATAAAACATGTTCACTAGTTTTTAACAACTTTAAGTCTTTAACAAATTCAGTTTGTTTAAGTGCAATATTATCAATCTGATAATTAAATTTAATAAAGTTACGTCTTCGACTAAATAAAATAACGCAACACTTTTCAAAGTTCAACTTTAACCAAAATAGTGTCCAATTCAGATTGCAACGAACTACAATCATTCACATTGGAAATAGAACGAAATAATTTCAGGTATCCAATATAATTTATAAACAAAACAAATAAAAGTGGCCTCAAAGTTGATCCTTCCTTCATTTAGAAAAACGTACCGAATTCTAATACTAATGTAGGAGGCAAACCACCTCAACAAGTTACCCTTAATTCCATATATAGTTGGAGCTTTTGGATCAAAATATCTGTGCTCAAGAATTGAAAAGGCCTAAGTCGATTTATGGTATACAAAACTCTTGCTCATTTCTTGTTTAATTTTCTATTAATTCGTTCTCATATCAATTTTTACTGTAATATCAGAGAGAATAAGATCTTACTCTCTTTGATATTACCTTAAAAATTGGAAAATGAAGAGGTTTTAATTGAAAATTAAACAGAAAATTAAACAAGAATTAAAAGGGCATAAGACGACTTATGCCCTTTTAATTCTTGAGCACAGATATTATGATTCACGTTGTCAAACGCTTTTGAGAAATCATTATCAGAAAATACAATTAAATTAGTTACAGCGGATTTATGCTTCACAAAACCATGTTGCCTACGATTTAATGAATGATCTCGATATTATTGAAAGTTTACGTGACTTTGCAGTGTGTATACACTTGGGTGCAAAAAATTCGCACATTGATAAATTTTCACCAAAATTTCAAAAATATCAAAAAATCAAATGTTTGTTTAATTTTCTTGAATGCAGATTCAAAGTCTATTTCAACACCTATCCAGTGGTGCCATTTTTGTACTTATACCGTGTCAACAAAGTGATTTTTGGGGTCAACATCTGAAGTACACGTTTTTTGTGAATTTATCAGCATGAAAATTAGTGGTAAAAATCGAATTAAAACATAGAAATCAGAAAAAAAAACACTTGTATTAATAAGAAGTATTCCCTCCCCTGGCCCAAATGGCAGCTTCCAATCGATGTTTCATCGATTTCACCAAAGTTTTCACCAAATCTTGAGGTATCGCCTCCCATTTCTCTGCGATCCTGTTGCAGCTCCTGGAGACTTGTTGAAACAACATCTCTGGCTCGAACCCTTCTTTTCAGCTCGCTCCATAAATGTTCGATACGATTGAGGTCCGGGCTTCGAGCTGGCCACTCCATATCATTCACATCCACCTCTTGAATGTACTGGTAAACTATACCAGCCGTATGTGGTCTCGCATTATCCTGCATTAACACGAAGTTCTCACCAATAAAACCGGTAAAAGGTACGACGTAGTCCTCGATTACTTCCTCAATGTACCGTTGAGAAGTAAATCCTCTTTATCGACGGCCAGTATTCGCTCCGGGGATGAACACAAGATCTGTCTTCGCCTCCAATGACATGCCTTTTCAGAACATGCATGAACCACCACCATATGAGACTCGTTCTTCAATGCAACAATGTGCAAATCGCTCTCCTGGTCTTCTATACACTCTTTCTCGCCCATCGTTGCCATGTAAACGAATCCTGCACTCGTCAGAGAACATGACTGTTCTCCATTGTTCTTCTGTCCAAACCAAATGTTCTCGAGCGAACTGAAGGCGGGCTCGCCGGTGGGCTGGGGTAAATTTCGGCCCGTTTGCTGTTCTGTGTGCAGTCGAATTACCTTCTTTAAGTCGTCTTCTAACTGTCCACCAACTGAATTCGGATTGACGAACTTCTTGGAGCCGCTGTCCCACTTGAACCGCATTCAAACGACGATTTCGCAACGAAGTAGTCACATGAAAGCGGTTATCACGCTGTATTGTAGTACGAGGTCCGCCAGATCCTTGTCGCCATCTGAAGCCGCAATTATGGGACGAGCTGAAAAAAAGGATTCGATTTTCAACGATTCTCCAGGAGCTGCAACAGGCGATCGCAGAGGAATGGGAGGCGATACCTCAAGATTTTGTGAAAACTTTGGTAAAATCGATGAAACATCGATTGGAAGCTGTCTTTCGGGCTAGAGGACGGAATACTTGTTATTAATACAAGTGTTTTTTTTTGCTGATTTCCATGTTTTAATTCGATTTTTACCACTAATTTTCATGCTGCTAAATTCACAAAAAACGTGTACTTCAGATGTTGACCCCAAAAATCACTTTGTTGACACGGTATAAGTACAAAAATGGCACCACTGGATATGTGTTGAAATAGACTTTGAATCTGCATTCAAGAAAATTAAACAAACATTGGATTTTTTGATATTTTTGAAATTTTGGTGAAAATTTATCAATGTGCGAATTTTTTGCACCCAAGTGTAGTGTTGTGAGTTAAAATGCTGTTAAATAGTGCGGCTAGATTTGAGATTTGTAGTAGCTTGCTCAATATCGAGTTACTTGAGATTATTAACATTATTCAAGATGTTTGAGATTGTTAGGGATTTTTTTGATTAATTCTTCGAGATTTTTGTGTGTGGGTGATATGCCTATAGGGCAAGGTATTACGGATTATTCGAAATTTGAAGCCTGGTACAGATTATTCAAAATTGTCGATATTGTTCGAGATTATTTTAAAATTTTCCAAGTATTTGAAGGATTTATTTACTCTTTGATTTATATTCGTGTTGATATCAGTGGATCATCATTTTCCGTAAAGTTAATGGCTAGCTGTCTAGTTGGCAGAATAAAATTTCTGAGAAATTGTTTTGAATTTACGATGAGCGTGACTTTTACAAAGGCGGTGGTTATTTGCAATAAACCAATTTTCTAAGTTGGAAGCAATCGGTTTACTTTTTTATCTAAAAGCAACTCCCCTATTTAATAATGGCGTTATATAATAAAAGATTTTGGTTAATTGAAATTTTGCAAAATTCCCAATTTTTGTTTACGAGCTAACATGTTTTAGGCTTTTGAATGCCCTACCCTAGTAATCGTACTATAAAAAAACTGTTTGGTTCAATTATATTTATTGAGGTACAGTGCCGGGTTAGTATTTAATAAAATAGTGAGTCATGGGAAAAGTGAAAAGATTTCGTAGATCCAACAGCATCAAAAATCTTACGTCTATTAAATCTACAATAAAAATAAAAAAGAATCTGTTGACTTACCTATCCAAAGTTAACTCCTCCAATTGATTTAAATCACATGCAATGTATTCTAGTGCGGCGTCTGTTATCCGCGGACACCACGACAAGTCCAAAGCACGCAGTTTTTGTAAATTTTCTGCAATTAACTCCACACCATCGTCGGTAACTTTACTACATCCGGACAGTGATAGCACAGACAAATGAGGCAACGAATGAACTGTAACAAAAGCAAAAAAATTATTATTGAATATTTTTCGAATACAAAAACTTTCAAAACTATTTCTATAGAGACGTCTGTTAGGTGTATATCTGGATTATGTTATTTATGTTTTATGAATATATGCTCATCCTTTTCGGTTGATTTGAGCTTACCTTGTCAAATATGATTTATGATTTTTCATAATCATTTTTTATTTTCAGTACAATAACAATAATAATGCAGTATGTTTTGCAAAAGGTATTATAAAAGGTTTCTCATAATTATTTACACCTTTATGCATATATTATTGACCTCCCCTCCCCCCCCCAACGAAAGGGAAAAACTTTCAATTTTTAATCTTTATTGTTCGTAATTTTATAATTAAATATTTAATCCTCTTAACAATCTCTATAGACCATTTTTGGTGGTGTTATGTGATTTTATTAGGTTTCTTGAAGTTATAAAAGTTATTAGTTTTATTTATGTAATAGAGTTTGAATGACTAATGGTCGTAATATAACATTCCGACTTTAAATTACCATTTCTTTGATTTAATTTCAACTTTTATTTAAATTATCACAGAATAATCCAGCAGTTTCAATCTCGAAACCAAACAATAACATTCAAATATGTATATGAGGCTGCACTGACGAATTTTGTATATTGTAATTAATTTACGATATAAGAAAATGAGAAAAATCACGAACACTGTATTTTCATACACGTTATATGTAACAGCAGTTGAATCTTGCGTTATGTAAATCTGCGTTATGCAATGGTACCCCCTTACGTATTTTGGAAGCCGTACTACTTACTAAGAGTTGAATAATTTTTAGAAATCAAAAAATGTTTATTGAGCAAAATTTTAATGTACATCTTACGTCAGATATTAACCAGGAAACCTTTCATCAATTTTAACATAATTCTAGGAAATCGAAAACCTTTCAACAAATAGTTATTGTAGTTGTAATTCAATGCGAAGCCGAGTTGTAACAGGCAAAGGGCGGAAATTGGCCTACTAGGAAAATATTGCTTTTTAGTAATGTAATATCGAGTTACCACTTGAGTAGTGAAAAATGAAGAAGTTGGAAACTTTGTCAGAAGAAAAATATTTCCAAATGATACATTACAGAGATTGCCAAAATTCAAAGCAAAAGGTTGCCAAACTATTGGAGAACCGCTTTTTAATTAAAATTGTTTCTGTCATTTTTGGCATAGATAAAATTTGGCTGAGGTTCATGTTGTTGAATCACAATTTTACAAGCAAAGGCGGAATCTTTTGGGCTGGCAATTTTAAAAATTTTTTAAATTTCTTTTTAATTTTCTGTTTAATGAAATTTGCGAGGAGCGATTTTTCTTTTTTTATTTTTTATTTGGATTGTATAATTAAAATTATACGAGCTTTCAAAAGGCGGGGAATGTTGAATAATCTTTTACAGACGAGTAACATTTTTCTGTTGGAACACAATTATAGCATAATAAGTCGAGGGGAAACTAATGCTTGTTAGTATCTGGTAATATTGGTTTTTCTAAGATCACAGAAAAATCAAAAAACTATTAAACCAACAAAAACCAAGTTATTTACGGGCTATTTCATATTCAATTTCCCGTTATATAGGCCAAAATGCAAACCGAAGCCTTAATATTCTCAATAACCCCTCTTACTATTGAACATAAATTGTTTATAAATTATCAAAAGCTAAGATAGTTGTTGCAGGTGTTCCATATTGTTCAACCCGGCTGGAGGAGCAATCATGTTCTGAATTTTTGTTAAGTTCGCTATCAAAGCGAAGTTTCCTCGAATGTCACCGAATCATCGGCGCATCCTCCTTGAAATTTCGTTTATTTTGTTTTGTGTTAAGCTTTATGGTGGAAGGATCGGAAGTTAGCAGATTCGATATAAATTTCTGATTCCATCGTTTTGGAATTTTTCGGTTGTTCTTACAGGTGATTTAGATAAACTCAACTATACATTGCCGACCACGATGGAAAATACCTGATCTATATGGTTTTAAATATCAATATGTAGATTAGGTTCATATTTCGGTGCGACTAGATCTGCAATTCGTAAAGCAATAGATTGTACGCAAATCAAACGAAATTGCATTGCGGCCAATTTTGACAATGTCATCTAAAGCGGAGCAATCGGTAGGCTTTATAAGTTAGAACAACTCCAACTATACAAATAATTCGAGTGAGTCCAAAAATAACATTTTTAATGGCTGTCCCGCGCTTGCGGAAACATTTTTACTTATGTTGCGGTAGTCCTGCACATAGAAATAAAACAATGAATGTTGTTGAAAATGAAAACTGTCAATTAAATTCAAAGCGTTAACTCGATAAATAAAATTAACTTCGGTCAAAAGGACCATAGTTATTGAAATCCTGTCAAAAAAAAAAAACAAAAATATAGTTTGTCTAAAGTCAATGTTTTCGACGTTTTAGTCCGAAAAAAAAAAAAAAAATACCTGTCCGTCTGTCGGGACCCGGATTTCTGTCTGTACCCGCAAGGTATCTCGAGAACGGCCTATCCGATTAGTTATTTGTTTCCGCTAATTTATTTATACGGTCAAGGGGGAGAATTGCAAATATTTTGGAAGCTATACGCCAAGATTATCGGATACCTGCCATATACGAATTGACCAAAACCACGTCGTGATATTACCAACATTTGCGGGTTGAATTGGAGTTGAGTTGGGGTTGGATTAGGGCTTTGTAAGTGTTTGAGCAAAGTTTTGTACATATACGCTTGTAATTTTTGAACCGTGTTGATTCAGGGTTTGAGTTGAACGCTGAGTTTGGGGTTGAATTGAGGGTTCAGTTGGAGGTTAAGTTGAAGGTTGAGTTGCGGTTTAGTTATGGTTGAGTTTAGAGGGGGAAAATATACTTATTTGAAGACCTACAGTCATTGTTGATGATCATGAATCAGTAAAAACTTGATCCCATATAAATCTGTTGTGAGGTTGCAGTGCTAATATTAATTTTTTTTTTGGTTCGCTACTGATTTACGCTTCTCAATAATCCAGCTCCAATAATTTTTTATATTGATTATTTGGTCATAATGGTCAACTGTAAAAAGTGTGCAAGGCAAATTATGTCATCTAAGCTGAAGGGTATAATTAATTTTTCTTGCTGTCGTTGTACTGATTCCAACTTAATTCTGGCTTCTTCTTGTGCGTATAGTGATGATAATGTAAATAGTGCCTGGAGTGACATTAAAAAGCAAATTGCTGAGTTGCGTACCAGCCACTCGGACATGGCCAAAATTCTAAAAGAGAAAATCGAAACACAAAATACTGTTTTGGAAGAGGATTACAAGTAAGTGTGATACATTTGCTGAACTTGAAGCTTCAATTCGAGCTAATTCACATGATGTAATAAATCTGAAAGATGAAAATACAGCTATTCGCAATGAATTACTAACAGTTACTAGCAGATGTAACTTTTTGGAGAAACGTATCAATTCATTTTGTTCCTTAATTTACGGTGTTGCATCGGTGAATAATGAAAATCTGTTCAATGTTCTGCAAGTTATCTGCCATGCAATTAAATTCAATCTTGATGGGAATATTATTAGTGCTATATATCGTAAAAAATTGAAATCTCAAATTAAAGCAATTGTTGTTGAGTGGAGTAGCAGGATTTTTAAACAGCAATTTAAAACACTATCAATGCAAAGTAAGGACATCTTTAAAAAGTTTAAGCTCTTTGAGCAAGATTGTAAGATAATTATTACGGATTATCTGCCTAAATATAAGCGCTCGCTACTTAATGAAACCAGGAAAGTATTGCTTGCTGAGCCGCTTAACTTTCAATTTGTTTGGGCTACTGATGGTGCCATTTTAGCTAAGAAGGATGAAACCAGTAAAACATTTGAAATTACCTCTGCAGCAGATTTAACGGATTTAGATAAGTTTAAGAATAATTGTAATTGATTTATTGTCTTGATTTAATTTTTTCTTTTTTTTATAATTTTAGTATCATTATTGTGTACTATGGATATCTACTACCAAAATTGCCGTGGTTTGAAAACTAAATTATTATATTTTAAGCTAAATGCTTTGCAGCATAACTACGATCTAATATGTTTAACTGAAACCTGGTTTAATGATGACTGCATTAATAATTATGAATTCATTGATGATAGGTATTATGTAATTCGTAAAGTTAGAAACCTTAGTATATCTAAGTTGCCATTCTATTGAAAAAATCTATAATGGTCTCTGAGCTTGATGCGATTGCAGATATTTTTGATAACATGTGGATAAAAGTTTTTGACGGTAAATTTTTGATAATTTGTCTAGTTTATTTCCCAGGCTACTGTAAGTTAGAACACTATAAAGCATTTTGTAATTAGCTTTCTAACTTGATATTAGATTCTCCTGTTGACTGTCAATTTTTAGTTCTTGGGGATTTTAACTTGACTAATATACCTTGGAGTACTGATTGTGATGCTATCTCTCCAGTGCCTTCCTTTGGTCAGATAGTTAATCAATTACTGGAAACAATGATATTTACTGAATTAAAGCAACATAATCATGTCAAAAATATTAATGATAGAACCCTTGACCTTGTCTTGTCTAACATTGATCGTAGTATTGTTAATGTCTATCAAAGTCGTCATTCACTGTCAAGAATAGATGAGCACCATTCCCCTCTGATTGTTAGATATGAAAAGTGTTTATTGAAGAGTTTACCCTACCAACAGTTACCTAAGCCTAATTATAAAATACTTAACTATAACGCTATCCGAAGTGATTTGGAACAGGTTGACTGACTTTATAGTTTTATCAGGCCTACCAATCAGCTTAAGGTACGTGCTAAATTTCCAGTGTGGTACTCAAATAAATTAATTAAGTTAGTTAAGTTAAAGCAAAACTATCACAATCGGTATCGTAAATTTTCCGCGATATTTTCCAAACTGCGTAAGAATGTAAAATTGGAAATCCTTAAATGTTATTTTAATTACACAAAGTATATCGAAAGTCACATAAAGAAAGATCCCAAGTTAATTTGGATCTATTCTCAAGGTCTTACAAATAAATCACTATACCCATCATGTATGAAACTAGGTGATGTTGAATCCACTAGTCCACTTCAAATTTGTAATTTATTTGCTGATCATTTTGAATCGGTGTATGACTCAACTGAACATTTTTGTGATGTTGTTTATAACAATTATAATATAAATTATTCTGTTGATTTAATATCCGAGCAAGATGTATTCAAAGTTCTATCAACATTGAATACGAAGAAAGGATAATATCTCTAATTATTTTATTTCCTAACTCAAATACCCTGTTAAAGTTAGCCGAAAGTTTCCATTCCATAATCTGCATTATCGACTTTTTACTTTCGGTTGGAAACTTTTGGCTGGGATTAGGCAACCTGTATTACCATTTTTTTTACTTTCGGCTAGACTAACACAATCTGTATTATCGACTTTTCACTTTCGGCTGATAACCTTCGACTAACAGTATACTCAAATCTCAGCTAACCAAACCGTTAACTATGTTATTTAGCTTATCGTTAAAAAATGGTGTATTTTCCCCATCAGTGGAAAAAAGCTTATTTAGTTCCAGTTTTCAAAAAACTTGATGCGAGTAATATAAAAAATTTTAGGCCCATCTCAATTTTAAATAGTTTTAGCAACATTTTTGTGAAACTGATATATGCAATAATCTTCAATGAAGTTAAACATATAATTAATACGTCCCAACATGGTTTTTTTTCCTAAACGTTCCACAACCACCAATTTGATTGATTTCTCTAATTGTATTTTTAGCAGTGTCGATATGGGTGGGCAAGTTGACTGTGTTGATACTGACTTTGAGAAAGCATTTGATAAGGTATCACATAATATTTTATTAGATAAATTTGTTAAAATGGGACTCTCTGAGCAAATTTTGAAATGGCTGTGTTCATACCTCTTTGAACGTGTACAGCAAGTAAAATTTAATAGTTTTGTATCAAGGGAAATTGTGGCTAAATCTGGTGTGCCTCAGGGTTCCACACTTGGTCCCCTTTTATTTCTATTATTTATTAATGATTCGCCCAATATTTTGTCGTGTCAGTATTTATTATATGCTGATGATTTAAAAATTTTCACGCCTATCATTACTCCAACAGACTGTTCTAGGCTTCAGTTTGACTTAGATAAACTTTTGACTTGGTCCAATCTTAACAATTTAAAACTCAATATAACGAAATGTGTTGTGATTTCATTTACGAGGAAAATTAACCAAATTCACTTTCCCTATAATATTAATGGTGTCAAATTGGAAAGGGTTCATGAGGTCTCTGATTTAGGTGTTTTATTTGATTCAAATCTTAAGTTTGATATGCATATATCTGTCACTTGTGCTAAAGCACTTAAGTTGCTTGGCTTTATCTTTCGACGTGGGAAAGAGTTTCGTGATCCTTATGTTTTTATCACATTATATAAAAGTTTAGTTCGTAGTTCTTTGGAATACTGTAGTCAGATTTGGTGTCCCTATTATGAAACTTACAAAGCCCAAATTGAGAGGGTGCAGAAGAAATTTACCATTTTTTTAATGTACAAGTGTAAGTCAGGCTGAAAATATTTGAATTACAGTCGCTTGATTCCAGAAGATTGCTGTTTGATGAAATATTTCTTTATAAATTAATTAATAATCTGTGTGAGGCATCTTCATTATCTTGTACCTTAATTTTTATGCACCATTTCGCAGAGTTAGAAATGCAATGTTGTTTCTTCCTTCCTTCTCAAGGACTAATCTTGGCTTTGCAAACCCATTAACCAGGTTGCAGTCAAATCATAATGTCTTTTTTCTTGAATGTGATTTATTCCTATGTTCTTTTAAAAGTTTTAGATCTATGGTGATTTGTTCTATTCAATCGTTTAGTGCTTGATTGAATTTGGTAGTTGATATCCTATATGTATTTGTGGGTGTGCATACATATGCAAGAATCGCCGTATTTGTTTTATTATTTTTTATTTTTTTTTTGCTATTGTATATCCAGCCATTCTAATCTTATGTGTAAGCTGATATTTACTCAACATTGTTGGTTATTTAAGTATTGAATTACTTGCTATCTATATTTTGAATTTGAATTTCTTAATTTTATTATTATTATTGTTATTAGTTGTACTATTGTATTTTTAGTTAAGATTTTTTTTTTTGTATAGTATTTAGAGGCAGCGTGTAATTGGACTTTTGTCTGTTCGCTGTCCTATTTTGGAATAAATAAAAATAAAATTATAAAATCGAAAAGGCCAGAATTAAATAAAACTGAGACAAATGCCAATTTAATAAAAATCATATATCCGTTAAGTTCTTAGGTCACAAAGTGTGTTCTTTGCGAGCCTCCAGCTTAAAAAAAACTTATAAAGAAAATAAAGAGTTTGTATGCGGTTTAGAACAAGATGAGCTTTCGAGAAAATAAAATAAAAGGCTTGTGAACGCTGGTAAAAATGCTACAAGTGCGGTTCTGCTACAGGATGAAGTTATACAAAAACAGTAACCGCAAATAGAGAAGGAGGCTACAGCTATACATTCTCACAAGATGCCTTATAAGCGAATAATTGTTCCAACATCAGACAACGCAATACAAAATTTAAGGGCGAATATTGCAAATGGGACACACCTGCAGACAATGGAAAGTTATATTTTGAAAGTCTGGATTATAATTCAAAAATACCGAGAGAAATTGAGCACTTTACATATTCAAATTGCTTTATTTGAGCACTATTATTGTTCACCTTTAAATTGTGAAACAATTAAAAATATTTAAAGGTGGAAAAATAATGGAGCTGCCTATGGTAAAAAGTCGATGATGAAAAGAGCTCGTCAATCATTTTATTAGAAAGGATTAACACAAGATACTTATTATTAGTCAAGAAGTGCTAATTATTGTTACCTCTTGAAATAGTGGCGACACAATAATCCCTATAGGATTCTGAAATGTGGTGCAGACCACAGTATTCTGCTCGATAGATTCTTGATTACAGTAAAAAATGGGTCTAATGATTTAGCAGAACGGGCAGTTCAGACAGCGAAACTGTTAAATTTCATCAAAGACAACAGCGGAAACGTAATTACTTAGAATCTTCTAATCAGGGCTAATAAGCAGACTAACACGAAAAATGTTCCAATTAGCAATCGAATTCTGAAGCATAAAATAGTTCAAAAAGTTAAGGACTACCTGACCAATTTTCAAATGAAGCAAGTCTTTTATTACAGATTTTGGTCGTAAAAAGAGACGAGAGTTCCGATTGCGATTTTCGTCTACGTGCTCGATGTACAATAGGATTAAAATAAAATAGAAATAAAAATATAGTTGTACAGATAGTTTTACTGACAAACTTGAAACAAACTTTCAATATCCTCCTGTAAAAAAAGCCATTCCCTTAACAAAACACAAAAACGCCTGATTGATTGTACATTTTGTAAAGCTTGTGGTAAACTTTTATAGAATGTTGGAGCTCTTGACAAATAATAATGCCTGTAGTACTTCTTACGGGTGAAAGGAATAAAGTAAAGGACTTTGTTACGTAAGTCGTATAAATGAATCTTAACTATTTCTTGTCCACTACGTAAGAAGAAAAGCTTCAAAACCTTATGGACATATAAATATTTAAAAGGCAAAACTGTGCTCATTCGAAATAGAGGCAGGCTATGAACAGCACGTTTTTGAGGTAGATAATTCGTAAAGCGAATTTTTGTGCTATTATTAGAGGTTCTATGTTAGTAATGTATGTTCCACCATAAACAACTAAACCATACTCAATCTTTGAGTTGAAAATACCATAATAAACCTTAAGTATTACGTCCATCGGACAAATCGGTCGAAGAAAATACAACTTCGTTAGTACCAAATTCAAGTAATTTTTCACATTTTTAATATGCGGTTTAAAATTCAATTTTGAGTCAATGGTAATTCCAAGATATTTAAATTCTTGGACAAATTCCAATTTTAGACAATTAAATCTCTTAACTCAGTACAATCTTCATTATGATAATACACGTTTAAACTTCTAAAGTTTTTGAACCCTACATTAAATAACATTCCTCTTGAGATTTAACCAAATCAGTATTCATTTGGCGTTCAAGCTCGTCCAAACTATCTACACAGTAAGTTAAAGCAAGATCATCTGCAAATGCCATAACTATACCACATAAATCTAAATCAAAAAATGAATTTATATAAATTAGGAAAATCAGAGGTCCAAGAACAGAGCCTTGAAGTACCTCAGAGAAAATTTTATTGAATGAGCTGGTATGAACACCTATTTGTACATGCTGAAATCTGTTTTGTATGTAAGATTTCAGCCAGTTATACATAAATCCCCTGAATCCGATTCGCCATAATTTATTCAATAATAGTCCATGGTTGACAGTATCAAATGTTTTAGATATGTCAAGAAACAGAACTCCAACTATCTTAGCATTATTTAATGAATTATATATATGAGACAAAAACGCTAAAAGCGCGTCCTCAGTACTCCGACCCCTTTTAAATCCGCCACTCAGACACTCAGAAAATTTAGATTATGTAACTAAGATATCATTCGACTTTTTATCAACTTTTCAAAAACTTTTGAAAAAATTGATAATTGAGAAATTGGGCGATAATTCGTCATTTGTAACCTATTATCTTTCTTGTATACTGGAATAACTTTAGCAAATTTTAAAACATCACTACGATTAAATATATGTGAAAGTACGTAGACAATACTCAGAGCCGTTTGTTTTAAAATAGTAGAATTAATTCCATCATAAAATCAGATATAGTGCAAAGTAATTCCTCAGGAGTGATTTCATTGAATCGAAACGATTCATTTTGCCATTTAACATAACAGTTCACGGCAGGTGAACGAGTGTCTTGTATACGTTTCTGTACTGCTCTATTGGAGGTACTATAATGAAATGACTATTTAATAAGTTGCAGATATCCAAAGGGTTGGTAGTTAAATTTCCGTGATCAACAATTATGGAAGAAATTTCTTTTTTAGTACCAGTTTCCTCACCAATTATCGCATTAACTAATTGCCATTGTTTTTTGCTATCTTTCGAACAATTTTTAAAAAGATTTCGATAGTAACTTGCACGTTCACTTTTAATTCTTGCAGTTCAATTTACTTTAATACGTTTGAAACGAGCAGCTAGTTTGGAGTTAGTAGGATGCTTAATAAGCTTTTTGTTTAACCTTTAAATATAAATCATAAGACATCCATGGCGCCATTTTATTGTAAATAGGATTGTTTTTCTTTTGAGATCTACAACTCTTTAGATAGGCTTGATATATTTTTACAAAACTGTCCATCGAATCGTTTACGCTTATCATTGAAAACATGTCAACCCACGCTTGATTTTGTAAGAGACTATTTAAGGTAACTAGGTTAATAAATGTAAAGTTAGGATTATTCCTTGTACGATTTTGAAAATTGGAACTATCTATTTTAAGAGATAATAGAATAGGTATGTTACAACCAAAATCCTTACTCTGCTGTCGAAATTTCCATAATGCGTTAGAGATAAGAGATTAGAGCAAGTCAAGAGTTGACGCAAATATTAGATAACAATCAGATCAGAAAAACCTTACGAACTTAAAATATGGAGAAACTAATAAGATGATACCATAAGTGATACCTTCGTCACAAATATTCGGAACGTCTAGCTAAACTCAGCATGAGTCGTTGCCTAATATCTCACAAATACATTTAGTTATTCGTGCTTTCATAAACATTAGGTCTTGTATAATAGCTGAAGGTTTTTGAAAATATTAACAACAACAAATCGACTTATCTCGAATAGCTTGCTCAAATTGCGCAATATTGAGGTTATGCAGGTATAATGTACTATTGTATATCATATTATTGTAGTTTGTATCTTGCTGCTATGCCCAGATCGAATATCAAACTTTAACTATTTTATTTTGAACTTAAATAATCCGTTTAACATTTTGTTTTCGTTATTCAGATTTGAGACACAAGAAATAAACGTGCGCCAAAAAAACGTATTGGCGCCAAAGCATTTTTTTTATATTTTTTTGTTTTTTGGCATAAATTTCTTATCGCTATCTAACTAAATAGATAAACGAACTTCAATAAATTATAAAATCCTAAAATATTTTTTTGTTTACACATCTCTAGAAAAATATTAGATGATTATAGCGTAAATAAATAAAACACAAAACCGGATTGGATAAAAAAAGCTGAAAATTGTAAATCGATCAATATTAGAGCGCCGCACACATTACATAATATGCAGTAAAAAGATGATTTAATGCAATCGTGATATCATATATGTATGTATGTCCTCCAAACTGAGCGAAACCTTTTTTCAAAAATTTTAATTGCCAATTAAATTAAACATTTTTTGTCTATTAAATTTCGAAGCTCTATATTATGCTTTTGAATAATATTCGTTTTTTAATTGCTTTTTGAAAAACGTATATACAAATAAAATATAATTGGTATTACCAAGATTTATGTAGCTCTATGTACATAATGAAAAAAAAAATTATGTTGAGTTATTCGTTGTTAAATTAGGATCGACATATAAAAATCATCATTAGAGGATTAATTACATGAAATATTTAAAAAAAAAAATAAAAATTCATAATTAAATAATTAATTAGTAAATTTGTAACGACACTCGGCAGCGTGAATTGGTCCAGCTACAGTAATCTGTATACCTTTCCGTATAACACTGAGTCGTTACCAGAGAATTGTCAGTATTCAGTGACTAAGAGGCTTCGATGGCGGTTTCTTTCTTGCTAGCTATGACTCAGCGGATGGGTGTGGGGGTTTCGAAGCATTAGTAACTCGAGGCTCTACCGCCAAGGGGAAAAGGAGTACCTATATACAAAAAAATTACAAAAAATAAATTCATTATACCGACCCAACCAATGATACCTACCCTGAT
Organism: Tipula vernalis; assembly: GCA_958295665.1. Classification (NCBI taxonomy): domain Eukaryota; kingdom Metazoa; phylum Arthropoda; class Insecta; order Diptera; family Tipulidae; genus Tipula; species Tipula vernalis. The sequence goes on along the minus strand of OY282558.1, from coordinate 21,645,480 downwards.
TGCATCTGCTCACTACTATCGCTACATCCTCCCAGGCTCCGAAATTTATCTCATTCTAAACATATTTAAATCACTTATCGATAACGGAAAATAACGAAATTAAACCACCGAACATGTTAGCGAGAGAAAAATAATTAAATGAAAGAAACAGAATTCAAGAATATCGAACTTAACCAAAATTTTTATTCACTTATGAAATTTTAATAAAGTTGGTAGAACGAATAACTGACAATGGGGTTAGTTCTGGTTAGTTCCTAGTGGTAACAAAAATAAAGGATTGTTAGTAGCAAGCTATTTCAATCCGCGCTATATTATTAAGATACGAAACTTGAAATATCGAATGGAAAATGAAAAATTCAAAAAAAAACAAAAGAAATAAGCAAAAACAAATAAGTTAATTGAAATAGTCTGCTATAACAACGAATAATAGCAATTATGATAATATGGTAATTTAATATAATATTGTATGTAAACTAAATTGAAATGAAATAAAAATAAAAATAATAATAATAATAATAAGATATATACTCGTAAATATGGTATATATATATATATATATATAAAAAAATATACAAAAAAAAAAAATAAATTTTGCCACTTAGCTAATCGTTGGGCGCCGTTGAAAATACCGTTCGATGTTTTCAAACTTGTGGAAGTTTGGCTGGTGATAATCGAAGTTCAGGTGTTTTTTTTTTCACAGCATATAACATTAGCATTATATCGATCAATGAATAATAAAAAATGTCCGAGAAATGCCAATATTTCACAATACGTTTTTTTTTTGTTAGGATTTCACAAATATGTTTATAGCACTTATTTTGTATACATTTATTTGACCATTAGATACATACACTTACTTATTTGTTTATTATTAATAAATTTAAGTGAATTCAATAAAAAAAATTATAATGACAAAGATGAAATATTTACGGTACAAGACTGTTCAATACAGTAATTAAAGTCACTCAAAATAAATACAGTTTTTATTTTCTCTGGATAGTTTGCCACATTAATATTTAATATGAACTTAGGCTTAATCTTCACTTTTATATTCCACTTAAAATATTCACAAACTAAATCACTTTAATTGTTAATTTATCAGGATTTTCCCTTTTGTACTTCTACTTTTAAACGTTCAATATAGGAAAACGGTCAAAATACATATAAAGATTAACTGTTCACAAAAAACTTTCGATATTATTTTTATTACCAATATTTTATTATAAATTTTATTAGTTTATGAGTTCACATTTTATAAGAAAAAAAAATCAATGTCATTTATTGTTGATTTTAGTTTTATATTAACACAATTAATACAATAGATAATAGCTACTTAGTTATTAATAAATTTAATTAAAAAAAAAATTATACATTTAAATATTTCCATATATGACTAAAAATTTTGGTATTTAATTTATAATTTGTATATGGGACGTTTAGTAGCTAAAAATTCAGATTTTAATATTTATTTAATTTATTTAGGTAATTTTTCACATTTTTCGCTACCGTCCACCTTTTTAGCTATCACTCGACTGACTTTTTCAACACCAAAAAAAAATCATTTACTTTCTTTTCTCTCCATTCCCTCCGTCATCAATCATATTACAAATATCCAATCACAAATCAACGTTTAGAGTCATACGACAAACTGGACCATTCACAATTGCAAAAGTTGACCATCAGGGATAATCAACCCATTCACATTGTAGCGATGTATCGTTACAAATTAAATCACATTCTTACTACAGTACTCCCGGCGGATTACCGAAAGAAACAGATGAGAACAACGAGGTGAACGAAATGTTGTAAAGTGTAATGAAATTTATTTAAAAAAGTTTAATTCGGTCACCTCAAACCCCACGACAGAACGTATATATAAAACGGCGCCACATAAAATTTTATTTAAAAATAAAAAATAAAAATAAACTTTAAGTTTTTTTTATCGTTATCCTCCATTTTGGTAAATGAAAAATTTATCTTTAATTCCGATTTTTCCAATTAAAAAGTTCGTTTGCTGTAGATATACGAGGGCGGATTGAAAATGAAGCTACCTAAGTAGGAAAACAAAATTTTTTTTTGCCAAAAACCATTTATTTCTCAACATAGTCTCCATTTAATTCGACACACTTAGTAAGACGATATTCCAACTTTTTTATACCATCTGAATAATACGATTTCGGGAACCCCTCAAAATACGCGTTAGTTTCGATAATCACTTCTTCGTTTGAGATGAATCTTTGTCCTGCGAGCCATTTTTTCAAGTTTGGAAACAGGAAAAAGTCACTAGGAGCTAAATCTGGACTATAAGATGGATGATCAACCAATTCGAAGTGTATTTCACGTAATTTTAGCATCGTATCTAATGCTGTGTGAACCGGTGCGTTGTCTTGAAGAAAGAGCACTTTTTTCTTCTTTAAATGTGGTCGTTTTTCCTTGATTGCATCAACCAATTGATCCAATAATGCACGATAATACTTTCCTGTGATTGTGGATCCTTTTTCAAGATAATCGATGAGCAATACTCCGTGTGCATCCCAAAATATAGTGGCCATAACCTTGCCAGCCGATTTCACTGCCTTTGCCTTCTTCGGAGCACTTCCACCAGCTTCCACCCATTCAGGTGTGTAGTGGTGGACCCACGTTTCATCATGTCCAAACACCGCTGTGAAGTGGTTTGTCGAACTCGTTTTTGTTCGACAATGAGCAAACGCGGCACCCATCTTGCCGATAGCTTTTTCATATGCAAATGTTCATGCAAAATGTTGAACACACGTTCATATGATATGTTTACCATTTCAACAATCTCACGCAGCTTGACTTGGCGATCATTCATAACGATATCGAGGATTTTCTTGATATTTTCTTCAGTAACCACCTCTTTTGGCCTTCCTGTTGATGGTATTGTTGCAGTGCTTCTTCGGCCGCGTTTAAATTCAGCAATTCAATATTTTACCATGTAATCTGACGGAGCAGACTCACCGTAATGTTTATCGAGCTTTTCTTTTGTCTCTTTCGCCGTTTTCCCGTTCAAATAATAGTGTTTAATCACTGCACGAAATTCGTTTTTTTCCATTTTTCAAGAAACACAAAAGTTGCTTACTTCAAACGACTACAACAAATAAACTAATTGATGAATTTGGGTGAAATTTTAACAGCTGACGTTTGACAGATCGCAATTTCTAAAAAACAAAAAAATTTTGTGTTTGTGCTGCCATCTAGCGCTAGGTAGCTTCATTTTCAATCCGCCCTCGTAGAAGTAATCATTGTTGGTTAGAGGGACGATCTTATATACTTAATACCAGTGATTATTGACGAGCGGAATTTTGATTTCGATTAATAGGTTTACTGTGGTTACTCGAGATTTACCAATTTCATTATCTGCCTTACTTCCAAGAAATGTTTAATGTTCTGGGAGTGTTCTGCTATATTACAGTTCGCTAGGTTGTTCTATTTTCAAAATGAACGGGTTGATCTTTCCTCGATGTGTATCAATAACGATATTTAACCCTGTGAATGTTTTGGTAGTTGCCCAGATTTAACACAGTATTTAGGGCCAGATTTATGAATGCTGTTGTATATTTATATTGGAGATGTCTATTTTATAGACATTTCAAATTGCTTGGCTAAATTGTCAAAGTTGTGCACCAATTGCTGCTTCTTTCAGGAATGAACATAGCTATGTTAAATGTTTCACCAACTTTTAGTTATTGTGTTCAACACAATAATTTTTTACGTATGTGAAGTTATCCCAGGATTTCATCCCAGCAAATGACGTATGTGAAGTTATCCCAGGATTTCATCCCAGTAAATTGCAAAAACTTGAATCAGACAACTCTAGAAAATTCAAAGCCATATTTAATATGTGAAAGTTAGCCCAGCCCAGGATTTTATTAAAATTAGATTAAATATCGAAATTACATAATATCCAATAAAATAAAATCCACATACAAAATTAATAAAATTTAAATCATCACTGATATTTTTTATTTATTTGCAAGATTTTACCTAGCACCTAAAAATTTATGCATGTTATAACTATTAGTTTATTTTGCCGCAAATTAAAAGTCTCGTATTAGTGATAAAAATTTTCGAGATAGAGATACCATTAGCTTAATTTGCCCAAGTGCCCGAAATATTGCCATGGGCTGAGAAGTTTCATTCATTTTTATATTTCAATACAATATTCGTCTGGTTTGCCAAAACTAAAAAAAATATTTTACGAAAGATATTATACGAAATATTTTTTAAATTAAGCTAATGGTATCCCCATCTCAGAACTACTAATCACTAATACGAGACTTTTAATTTACGGCAAAATAAACTAATAGTTATAACATGCATAAATTTTTAGGTGCTAGGTAAAATCTTGCAAATAAATAAAAAATATCAGTGATGATTTAAATTTTATTAATTTTGTATGTGGATTTTATTTTATTGGATATTATGTAATTTCGATATTTAATCTAATTTTAATAAAATCCTGGGCTGGGCTAACTTTCACATATTAAATATGGCTTTGAATTTTCTAGAGTTGCCTGATTCAAGTTTTTGCAATTTACTGGGATGAAATCCTGGGATAACTTCACATACGTTAATTTTTTAGCTTATATTAGACCATAATCTTCCATTCTTCTTTAGCCCATGTCGTTTTCGTAATACATTTGAAATACAATACACAGGGTGACTCTTAAGTAAGTACAATAAATTCGGGAGGTGATGGGGCATACTAATCAGAACAAAAAATTAAGAATAGAATATGTGCTGTTCTGAGCACAATTAGACATAAGATCGCAGAAGTTTGTTTGATTTTGTATTGTTATCAATACATTGAGACGTCGCAGAGAAATAACAAAACTGAATGCAAAATGCGAGTGATTAAATCACTATTTAGCTAAAAATTAATTTTCAATTTGTTTTAAAATGTTTTCACATTGAACAAACAATTTTGTTCCTAAAATAAATGCACAAACAAAATTTGAGCAAAACTAAATTGAATTTTTCTTTATTTCTTAATTAAAGGTGTAAAAACATTGTTTCCTTTGTAGTAGATACTGTTACAGTTGTGATCAATGCCTTAGAGATTTTATTTATACAACTGTGATCAAAAAGTAGCAAGACTTTTCCATTTAAATCGCGCGGGCTTATCCGCGCGAGTAGATTTTTTCTTAGTAGGTTGGTAGCACCCTAACAGGCATCATTGTCAATATCTTTAGTAGTTAATGAGATACGCTTGTTTACTTTCATCGAAAAAAGGACATTTTTCCATTTTTAAGTGGCATCAAATTTTATTAAAAAATGGAGTTTTGGTCCAGAGCGAGTGTTTTTGATTGGTTTAAGCTGTTCAAAGAAGGCAGAGAACGCGCTGAAATCGATGAACGTTCTTGGTGTTCTTCGGTGTCTATCGATGAACACCACGTCAAGGAAGTCAAGGATTTGGTGATCAAAAATCATCGATTGACAATTATTAGAGATTTTGTTGAGATCCACAAATTCGGTTAGAATTTTGAGCATACAACTCTTGGTTTTTGCATCACGATAGTGTGCCGTCTCACACTGCACTGGTCGTAAGTGACTATAGGGCCAAAAATTCGACCCATGTCATTCCGCAACCACCTTATTCGCATGAGTTAGCTTCGTCTGACTTCTGGCTATTCCCGAAACTTAAAAAACCACTCCGTGTATATCGTTTTGACTCGAGTGAAGAGATACAAGCCGAATCGAAGAAAGCTTTGAAAGCCATTTTGGAAATCGACGTTAATAACTGTATCGAAGACAAGAAAAAACGTTGACATACGTTTTTTCTTTCCGAAGGGCATTACTTTGAAGGGGATGAAATAAATTTGAAAGAATAACGAGCCATTTGCGTTTTATTTAAAAAGTCTTACTACTTTTTGATCACAGTGTTATACATATATATGGTGAAAAATACGTCAAATCACAGAGATTTGGCAATCCCTCATATATAAACGACTAGATGAATTTCTGGATTATTTCCTAATGAAGCTGAAAAATTTGAATCCTTACGTTTGTAATTTATACAAAAGTAGGAGAAAAAATGCAGAACTACAGTTTCACTCTAATATCAGATTGTCTTCAATATGACACTACAGCAGTTGGCTTGTTCATCGAAAAACTGATAAAGTTTTTGAAAACTAAAGAGTGTCCCATTAAGACCGCCTATTTTGCAGCAGTCATTTCATCAACGGAGAACTAATTATACGGGCACACAACGCATAGAAACTATGAAAATCCACTACCCATATGTGATTTTAAATGGAAGGTGCAACCTGCCACACAACGAATGAAACAATGACATTATTGAAGATGAAATTTGAAGGGAAATTTTCTCGCGCCACGGCGATGTGATCAAGATCATACAATTTGACGCCGTTGGGTTTCTTTCCTTCGCCTTCAAGCCAATAACCCAAGAACAATACCTCAATTGAAAGACGAAATTCGACGCGCCGTTGATGAAATTGAGCCGGCACTATGGCGGCCATCGGAGGCGACCATTTATCGGATATTGTGTTCCATACTAACCTTTCTGTCTACACTCTTTATTACAAAGAAAACATCAGAACTTTTCAAATGATCACTGAGTTTTTCCAAATTTAAAAATAGGCGGTTTTAATGGGACACCATATACAACTCCTGATTTATCTAAAATTATATTACGGAGGTGCAATAACAAATTAGGAAAATTAAAAAAACATTTATGAATACATCTATGGTAAACAAAAAGTGAATATCGACGTCCATTGTGAGTGGTATTTTCATGCAACAGCTGGCGTCTAGAGCCAGTGTCACCAACAAATATGATGGTATCAAATCAATGCGGAAGAATTATTCAAAAGGGCAAAAACCTTGAACGGATGCTGAATATAAATCTAAGCACATTCAAGTTCAAGGATTAAAAAAATAAGGTTCGAGAAGTTAAAATCAATAAAGGGCACTCGCGATTTTCACGCAGCCATTCCTTCAAGAGAAGGCTACTTTAATTTCAAGAAATTTTCCTGTATCTTGAAAAACAACAACAACAACAACAAAATCATGTTCCATCAATTTTTGAAATGAAACTTTTATAGCCGTGTACACAGCGTTCTAAAATGGGAAGTAAAACCGATGTAACGAAAATTTGTCCGTCGCCACTAAAAAAATACAAAAATTCTAGATACACACATTTTGCGGGTTTTCAGAAAGGGTCTTTTTGAAACTCGATTTTAAAATCTTGGTTTGATAGGCCATTGAACTTTAACAAAATAATTTCAGAACAACAACAAAAGTAAATAAGCACAAAAATTGGAAGGGCCAAATTAAGTCCGAGGCCTAAGCTGATGGCTTACGGCAGTCATCAATTACAAACTCTGGGTCAGGCAGATACATGTAACCTACAACAACGAAACATCATGGTGCGAAGCTTTCAACATGTTATTTCCCGCACACGTTTATTCGATTACAAACGCCGAATCACATACAATGATACAGGCACCTCAGACACACACAGGGTTAGCAAATATGTTTGTAAATTACGATGAATTATTCAGTGATACAATGCGATGAATTATTCAGTGATACAGTCGATCCGAATGAATCACCGGTAGAATGGGCTACACCAACCGTAAACGCACCAAAACGCAACGGAGACATACGAATCTGTGGGGATTTCAGCGTTACGATAAATCCCTGCTTGCTATTGATAATTTACGGCGCACACTTCCTGGTGGAGAACGATTCTCCAAAATCGATTTAAAGGATGCGTATCTACAGTTCGAAGTACATCCAGAGTCACAACTACTCACAATCTCAACGCACATGGGGATACTACAGGTAAATCGATTACCGTTTGGAATAGCAAACGCTCCAGCTATTTTCCAACGACATATGGAAAAATTATTATCAAATATTGACTCAGTGGCGATATACTTCGATGATATTGCTATCACAGGAAAAACCGACGCCGAGCACATGCACAATTTAAAAGAAGTACTCACACGATTACAACAAGCGGGTTTCCGGATCAAACGAGAGAAGTACATTTTCTTCCAGAACGAAGTGGTGTACTTACGACATCGCTTCAACAAAGAGGGAATTTTCCCAACACAAGACAAACTGGATGCCATAATCAACGCCAGTACACCAACGAACACCCGAGAGTTACGCTCATTTATGGGGCTTGTAAATTTCTACGAGCGATTTATACCGAAATTACACAGCACAGCATATGATTTACTCACACTATCAGGGCAAAATCAACGTTTCAAATGGACGAGTCATGAACAAGCAATTTTCAACGAAATTAAGTTCCATCACAACAGCGATTGGATTGACTTACCGATTACGTTTGAATCAAGAAAATTATCAGGTGCTCAGTTACATTACGGCACAATTGACAAAGAATCACTTGCAATCATTTTTGAGGTACAAAAGTTCGACAGACACGAACCGTTGACGCACATATTTGGCAGGAATCGCAATTTGCCTAACCTTTGTATTGCTATTAAATTCGTATAGGTATGACGTCGAGTACATTCCGGGAAAATTAAACAATTTTTGCCGATATTTTATCAAGTATGCCGTCTACAACAGAAGAACCACACTCCGACAGGCAAAAGATTGAAGACGACGTCAACTACATTGGCAAAGCACAGATGGATGACCTCCAGTTCTGCGAGAAAATCATCTCAGTCGAGTCCAATAAAGGCAAGGAAGTTTCTCGCATTATTAGTGCAATGAAACAAGGGTGGACACAACAGATGTGCCAACAATCACAATTCCAATCGATTCTACAGCGCAAAGACGAACTGTCTGTAGAAAACAATATCCTCATGTGGTAAGGAAGAATGGTCCTACATGCATCATTACGTATAGCCGCACTCCAATGACTACACAGCGGCCATCCGGGTATTGTAGCTATGCGTGCAATCTCTCGGTATTACATATGGTGGCCAAAACTCTTCAAACTTTTAAAAACAAACAGTTTCTGGTCGTAGTGGACGCGCTTTCGAAATGGGTAGAAGTCTATACGATGACAAGTATCACGACAAACATGCTTGAGAAAGTGCTTACCAGTTGGTTCGCTCGTTATGGAGTGCCTCAAGTAATCGTTAATGACAATGGAACCTCGTTCACGTCTCACGAATTCAAATCATTTTGTGAGAAGGAGGGACCACTCAAGGACAAATGGATTAGCAGAAAGATTCATTCAAACATTTAAACGACGAATGAAGTCAAGCGAGAAGGATAACGAAGATCTCGATGATCAGCTCAACGCATTTTTATTTAGTTATCGCAACACACCACATAGTACAACGGGCAAAGCTCCATCTGAGATATTTTTGGGACGACGGCTTCCAACAACCTACGATAAAATAAAGCCATCTATTCAACGTAACATAAACAGGTATAATTTAAAAAGCCAGTTGTACCAGGATAGAGACAACATCAAAGAACGCCATTTCAATTGCAGGTGATAATGTATATGGGTGCGAACAGACAATGATACGAAATGAAACTCTGGGACAATCACACAGCAAAATAAGAGATGGTCATACAGCGTTGCATTTCCCGATCAAACCACCAAACGCAGACATGCAGATGCAATCCGAGAACGACTGCGGCATTAGATAGCAGCCCACACCAACTACAAGGATTCGCAAATTCATCTACCACCGTTCAACAGAATCGCAGTCCTCAAAATCAACAGGTTTCGGTAACCGGGTTCGAACCAACAACGGCAACAGTAGATCCAACTCCAGTTATTCGACGAAGCCAACGTCCACATAGGGCACCAGTTCTTTTGGATTTATGATCGCAGCACTCAACTATGGTGGGGAGGAATGTCATGTTCTCCAGATACTCTTTTATACTTTTGACAGTAGTATGTTAGGTTAGAGTTTTTCCTGTACACGAACAGACATATGTAATTCTAAATATTAATAAAGAATATTAATCCACACTTATTATTTTAATCTACGAACAACATCTTGTTTATAAACACTAAACATAACGGTTGTGAGTGCCTTTCGGTACTGTGTATGTTGAGTTTTTTTGTATCACAACAATTTTATATTTAGACTCAATTTAAATGGGACTATTTATTATAATTCTTAATTTTTTTAATGTGTCTTGTTGGTCTACGAAATGAAGTATTTTTGTTGTGATAGCAACACAATGAATACTTTAAACATAACTATTATAATCTTATTTCTGAAGCAGTTGTATTTACAAAATAAAAGGTGTTCGCTTGATACAAATAATTTTGACCCGACTGTAACCAGAGCACCCTGTATTTTATAGAGCCATAATCAAAAAATCTGAGCTTTTATAAGGGAATTAGAAACGAGGAAAAAATGAAACTTTTCATAGTAAAACACACAAAAATATGGGAAATCACTTTTTTTCCTAAGACAAACTTTAAATGAAAACGTTACAAATTCTTAATTATGATTTCTGAAATTCTTTCATAAATGTTTGAATTTCAACATATATGAATATCGTTTAAGTAAATCGTTTTCATTTTCTTGTAATAATTGATTTATTTAAACCAAAATATTAAAAAAAAATCATAACAACAGCATTCTGGTCAAATTGAAATAAAAGCTTACTACGATTCGTTTGGTCATTAAGTCAATATACATTACATAGATGGCAGTGATGGCCGTAAAAATTTGGAAAAATCGTACCAAAAATTACCAACTGGGGAAATTTCAAGTTCAAAAATTGTAGGAAAAGCAAAACAAATTCACAAAATATAGGAACGTTTGTTAATTTTGGGATTAAATAACTTTTTTTCGTCTTTTTCTGTAACCATTTAGACATCTTACGAACACTAGTAAAACTAAAGATAAATTTAGCAAGTATTATTTTAATTTGTCAGAGCCAACTTTGATGTATTTTTCAAAATGAAAGTTCGAAAAAATATATTTTAGAAATAATTTAATTTTAATATTTCTGCAATTAATATTTACTTAATGCCAATATGGCCTTCTTGTATATTGTTCTTAAAGATATGTAGAAAACTTTTATATAAACATTTTAAAATATTTTTGCTGTTTTCATTGAAAAACTTGAAGCTAAAAAACACCATTTTTACTATGGATTCCTATGGAAATCAATGAAAAGTTATACCACTAAAAAAGCTTCTAAAAAATACGTCATTAAGATTATGGCTCTATACTCTAGAAGGCTCTGCTGTAACCCGTCGTCCTATAAAAACACTAAGTAATTTTTAATTTTTCATTTTCCTTTCTACTATTTCGCAAATTAAAACATTTTAATTTCCCCAATTTTCTTGCCGATTAATTTTCGATTATTGTTTAAGGTGATGATCATCATCATTAAGTGATATACGAGGCCAAAAAATTGGTTTCTCACAAAAAAATAAAACATACAGTTTGTTTTGTATTTGCTTGGCGCTCACCTAATCTCGCATTCATTTCTTCTGTGCTTACACATAATTATCGGGGTTGGTTTTTTTCGTCGTATATAACATACGCATACGAGTAGAGATATTTTTTGCTACAACGTTAATTAGAGGTTTATGTTGCGTTCATTGTTTAATGCCTTATATAAATATGTAATTACAATTAAATTAATGTTATTATGTAAGAGCATGTATAAGTTATAAACGTACGTATTTGTATATACATAGGTACAAACAAACATATTAAGCTTAATCATTATGATTCCTCTTCTGTTTTTTGTTTATTATGTTATTTTGGCTTGGGCCGTATGTTTTTAACTGAAGATGATGAGTTATTTTTATAAATTTTTTACCAACCATAGTTGCAGATTATAATATTCAATATATTTTTATTCCTTAGGGTTCTGTTATGATGCCATGATAAATAATAATTTATTTATTCGACTTTAAGGTTTTCCAATTTATATGTGGATGTGTATTTTAGGTTACCATCATCACGTTATTTTCATTATTCAACATAAAATGATTACATTTTTTTAATACCGACTGAAATTTCAGGAATATGTCAAAATATATTTTTTATACAAACATATATCCATGATAAAATTTATGTTTCATTGCAACATTATCTTAAATAAATTATATTGCATTAATTTTTATTTATTCAAATTTTGTGGCGGCTGTGAATAAACGTAGCATTTTTAAAAATCGCCACTAACGCCTAGGTAAATAAGGAATGCAACTCCTATGCACGCAGATTACCACAAACCAAATATACTAACCGCAGTTGCTAATTTTGTAACAAGGAAAAATGTTTCCAAAAGAATATTGAAAATAAAAACGAAATAAATTAAATTGTAAACATTTTTTAGGATTATTATAATTTTGTATTCCAGGAGTTTAGTTGAGATAAGGTGAATTTTTATTTTCGACTTACATAATGTTATTTTTAAGACGCGGTAGAAAATTATATAGCATTACATATACACAAAATATATAGAGTTGGGCCAAATGGGAAATTATATTGGCAGAAATACAAAAATACCAAAACATCCGAAATTTATTGCCCAAACGAGGGAAAAAAAAAACATTCCAGATTATAAATAATTGGGCAAAGGTGGTTTAATAAACTTAGTCATCTTCTTATGTGTCACACATTACAAACCAGCAATAAACTTAAAATACAAATTGTTTTCGTCTATTTTCATTTGCTATGTAGCTTCTCGTATTATACATTTTAAATCTGCATTAAAATAAAAACAAAGAAAATGTTCACATTTATTATTTTATCCGCAATGGAAAGCATAAAAAGTTGCTTTAATATATAGCCCAAATAAATAAAAAAGCTTTTCTCTATCTCACTCATAAACTATTTCTATTGTCTTTTTTCGGCATTCCTAAAAGTGAATCGGGGTGAGACATTTTTTAATAACCAAAAACATTTTTATCCTGCTACTACATACATACATAATTTTGGGGTTAAGCCTGGACCTATCTAGTGTCTTTTTGTTTATGTTTGGTTAAAAATAAAATTTATGTACAATGCTGTGAATTTTATTTATATATTTATCTGGGCATAAAAAAAGGATTAATTATGAATATTAATTCGGTACGTACATACCTCCACAAATTAATTAATTAATGTCCCCAAAAAAAAAAAAAAAATTCTATGAACCGAGTATGGGGGGTTATCAACATTTTCGTCAATCCATTCCGTTTAACTCTAGCCTCTAATCCGGTATTGTATGTGTTATCATTTTTCAATTTTGTTGGTCTTTTTGTTGCAGTATATGGCGAATGGATTATGGATTTCCGCTTCATATATGGAATAAATGATTGGTTATTTAGATAGAAAAGATTTGAATTTTGATAAAAACAGAATTTTATGAGTTGTTGGATGAGACGTAGACGCTACAGATATTTTTATTATCGTTCAAATTTAGGTTTAGTTTTTTATAATAAATTGTTTGGCGACTGAAATTGTTCAATAAGTAAGGGAAATTCTTTCCTATTCTATAGAAACATTATTTACAAGCAAACTTACAGTTTTGCAAACGTAGAATTTGAATGACTTTTATACTTCTGCTTTAAAGTCCAGGTGTCCAAAATTGGTAAAAAATCATTAAATTCATGAAATTCAACGAGAAATCTTAATTATCAAAAAAATGGAATTGTTTCAAAAAATTGTGAACAATTTTAGAATACGCACAATTTGGTTGAATTTTTTATTGATTTTGGAGACATACTCAACATTTTTTCTAGTTTAGGAGTTTGCAAACTTTTGAAGTTTCTGGATAGAACTATCAGTAGAAGCGATATGAACGATACATTTCCTTTGATCTATGTCTGAAAGGTTGACGAAGCAATTTCCATTTTCCAAAAATATTAAGAACTCTTTTAAGATTTCTATTAAGATTCTGGATTTTAGTTTTCCGGATTTTTCTAGACAACGGGTGCAAGTGCGATTACGAGTTTCCAGTTCTTCGAAATTACGACAAAACGCGATTAACTCATAATGTTCTCATATATTTGCGACTTGTGGTTATGGTTTTACTTGTACAAATTTTTAAGTAGGACAGACAACTCATAATGATTAAGAAAATTCTTTTTCAAGAAAATTTGGCAGCATTATTCGTTTAAATTATAGTTTTAGATATTTCAAGTAATTTCAAAGTTAAATATGCGAATATTTTTGATTTATTAGAACTTTAATAATTTCATAAAAACTGGTCATTTCATTTCGATAAAACAGAGCCACCCGGATAGCCACGCTATTGACCTTTTTCCTTAAACGTCAAATGATGTAAATTGACAGCCGAAGACTTATGGCAGGCGTCATGTTGATATCTTATTTTCTGTGTTTTAGCCAAGAAAAATTTAAATTATTACGGTAGATTTAACTTTAGAAACGTTATTATATTGATTTGAGGTTGTTTCCATAAACGATAATTCTTATTTATTTGCCTACAGCGATAGTCCTTAGTTTATTGCCCTACGGCTTTGATGAATTTAGTGTCAACATTTTTGGAGGAAAAAGATCTATTGCATAAATAAACAAAATTAAATAAATGTTGTCTTGTCATTAAGAAGGCAGTATCTAAAATGCAACTAAAAAATAAAAATATGCATTACAACAACAAAACTGTATTCCGAAAATTACCCTATCGACCAACACATAATGTTTAAAAAAAAATGTTTCTTATAATTGCTTACTTAACGCATTATGTCCAGTGCTGTCGTTCTGAAAACTTTAAAGGGAGTACTTTTTAAATTTTCATAGGAGTATTTCTAGTCAGAAGGAAGTACATGCGAAATACAATAATCACACAAACATAAATCCAGTAAATTACACTACAGTTTTTGAGCTAAATTTGAATATTAAAAGAAAACTGTATTACTTATTAGTTTAGAGCTCTTTACCTATTTTACTATTAAAGTGCTAAGCTCTGTATGCTGCTCGAGATAAACAGTTTTTTTAAACACCGCCTCAATTCTTGACAAAATCACAGACATTTTTAGATTTTTGTTTTGAGATTTTTAAGTTTTTCTCATACAGAAGAGTACCAATCAGCGAAACCGCAAGCGAAATTTTAATTTTTAGCTATGTTTACCTAAATTGTACGTGGTAAATGGAAAATTTATCTTAAAGCCACTTTAGCTTCGAACCCTTTTTATTTTTAAAAGCGTAATTTTGCAGATATGCGAATTCAGACATATCAACTATGCAAACATGTTCGTCATTTTCACAAAGCTAATTTTTGAGAATTGGAAATTATTTTGGTGTAATTTAAAGAAATGTTATTGCCAGACGATACCACAGTAGGTACTTAGGGTGAAAATATGTTATGTATTTGATTTAAAAAAAAAATACTATATAAAATTGGTTTGGTAGGGATGACTGGTCACAAAACAATCACGTGGTGAAATCTCTTCTAGAAAAGTTTTAAACCCGCTAGCTTGATTCATATTAGTTAAGTCCGATAATAAATTTCAATTGAATTTGTGATAATCACAACAGTTCCATTTGGGGCAGGCATGGAGTTTCTTAAATAAAATATGGCCAGAATTCAACAAATTTCAGTATCTTCAACAAGACACTATAAAGACAATTTGCTTATTGGAAAAAATTTGGGAAAACTAAATTAGCCACATAAAAATTTGTTTTTCACTTTCATAACCACTCCAGCCCTTTACTGAATTTCCAGGTTCCAGCACCAACTGGAGTACGTTTGTCAATGGATTTTAGTAAAATTTTATTTTTGAGTTATTAGGCCGATTCTATGAGTAGTTCCTAATACAAAACTAAATTATTCACGCTTTGAAAATTTCTTGGGTCACCACTAATGATATTTGGGTTGATGCCATTTATTAAACATTGATTCACCAAATTTTCGTTTTTTTACATAGACAACATTCTTAATTAAACCATGGTTCAAATTAATTCAGGATATTTTTGGGGTGAGACCACAAATGGTATTCGCCAAATTTATTTGTTCGACTTAGCTAATTCAGACTATCTTCTCAGTTTCCAGCATCAAATGTATAAATATTAGTTACTATTATAAAACCTATTTTTTCATGGCTAGAAAAAGATTTCTGCCATAAGGTAGGGCTGGGATCAGAATTTTTAAAATAAAACATGGCCCAGCGGCAAGAAATATTTTGGAATACTATTCATACTAATGATTTTATGATCGCGGCCATTATTCAAAAATTAATTTTGGCAGTTTTGGTTTTCAATACACAGTCAACCCAGACAATTTTCTTCGACTCCAGCACCGAATAGAACACAAATATTTATCGAAGTATTGTATTTTAGTGCAATTTTATTTCGGAGATATTATGCCGATTCGATATAAAGAGTTCCTAACCTTAAACATATTAAATCACGTCGTGAAGAATTTTTTTGGCCAAATTTTGTTGAAATTATTATTTTTCTGATCACTCCTGAATTTTGTATTGGCGCTAATAAATTTAGGGATTTGAACGAATATCATCTAAAAACCAGGACAATGTAAGACATTTTCCTGGATGCCCACAGAAGTTTGAGAAAACAAAACAGATCCGAAGTAACCATGTCATCTGGTCACTCTATTTCTACCTAGCCCTACCAAGGCGAAAAGGAAAATATCAAAATAAAACTGAAAGACCATTTCTGCTGTCAACATTTAGCCTTGCCAGACAAGAAAGATGTATGGGAGTCTGTATTTTATTCAAATGAAAACAAAGGATTTGAGAATATTGATGTCAAGGCGAAATTGGACGAATAAAATTTCCTGATGTCAAGGAGAAATTGGACGAATAAAATTTCCCATATCACACTGCATAAATTCATACTTCCATACAACTTTCTAGTCTGGAATGGTTAAATGACTGCATAAATTACCTTACAGTATTATTTCTATATAGTGGTCCTATAGTCAAATCTTAAGGAAGGATTTGAGAGTGTTGTAAATCTAGATTTGCATACATCGTTTTTGTCCATACATGACCGTCCATACACCGCATAATTTGTCTTGCAGCGTTATATTCAGGTGATCCTAATTTAAATATTTAACCAAAGCAGATACAAGTTTTTTGTTAAAATGAGGGGTAATCTTTATCATGTTTGAGTTTATCTGGTGCCCTGAAGCTTTTATAAGTTGAGTGCCTTGATGTTTTTCAATTGTAATAAGCTCGGAACTATCTTTTTATAAGTTTTACCAACAAATCTTCAGATTCTGAAGAAAAATTATTGTGAAGTTGAAGTAATTTAGTTCGCAAATATCACGTGTTTGAATTGATATTCTCTACTAAAGTGATTGGCATATTACTGCAAGAAAACCATTTTATGGATTTTTGTCGAAGAATGATCATTATAAATTAAATTTGATAAAATGCTTTAAGAAAATGACAGCTAACTCCCAGAATATGTTTGGTTATGTTTTGTTAGTCAGTACAGTTAGGATTCTTTCAAGAAACTATCACAGTTGGAGTGCCTCTTTACGTTAACTTTTTAAAAAGTGGGATAATTCAACTGTGTAGGGCTGAGAATGCTGTCGAAAGTATATTCCATTTATTCCAATTCGTACTTTTACAGTAGTATATGCATAATATTTTGAGGTCGCGTATAAACGATGGCATTGTAAGATTCCTTCATACCGAAGTTTAAAACCCGCACCAACCGAAAAGAAAATTTTAAAAAACTTGATTTCTAATAAAATGCACAAGCAATACTAATATAACTGTATTGATTAATTTCTACTCAAATGTAATCAAACGTTCTGAAATTTTTTTTTAAATTTTCCGATAATCATTGCACTAACAATGCATCTAAAAACTTGGTTTTGTGTATACATATTTTAAACAATTTCAGGCAACGTAGGTACAGCAGTTATTAGAACAGGCGAGTACAAAATGAAAGTGCGGAGTACAGGAGTAAGCACTAGGCCAAAGTAGTACAAATACTCCGATCGTACTCACTTCGACAGCATTGATTATTGCGCAATTACGACATTCTGAGTTTCGAGTTCTCAAAATTCGCAACTCGTAATATGAGAGATACATAATCGCACTCAAGGTAGTCAACAGAAAATTAAAAGGGGTACCAATACCATCATATTCCCAACAGTAAAAATCCCCCCCCCCCCCCAAAAATACCAAAAAATGCAATATAACGTACCCCATTAAAAAGGAAACCCCATAAAATTTTTGTTAATTAACACTATATGAAAATAAAACGAAGCTACATAATTTCTTGTTATCCTTGCGCAGAAAGGACAAATGCTAAGCGGATTTCGGGAGTTTTTAATTTTAGTACGTAAAAAAAAATTGAGGTGTGGCCAACACACGACTTTCTTTTACGAACAGAGAATTTTGAGAAATTTTATTTTTTTCCTAATTTTTTTTTTAAATTTGTTTTTCATTTTTGGAAATATTTTGTATTAAGTAGTTTTTTGTAAACCTTATACTTTTTAAGATATTTGCAAAACAAATTTTCTGGACCAAGGGAGTGGCCACTTCCGGTTAGCCGATTTGGAGTAAAATTCACTGGGACCTCCCAATTTATCAAAAAAGCTTAAATCTGAAGTTTCAGTTCGATTGATTAAACCATCTGGGCTGTAGAGAGGACACAGACAGACTGACAGACTGACAGACTAACAGATTAACAGACTGACCGACTGACAGACAGACAGACAGACACCATTTCGAAACCCACTTTTTCGGACTCAGGGGACATAAAACCAAATAAATTTCTAAAAATCTCAAGGTTCAAAATTTTCATGATTACTATACTTTATTTTACTAGAGTAAAAGAAAGTAAAAAACCCTAATCCATACGAATCGTTCGTTTAGTAAAAGTTCTGCAAAATTATTTTTTGGAAATCGCACTCAACTCCCAAGGGCTAATATCGGCCATTGCCAACAATGATAACAAAGGTTTCGCTAGCACATGGAATAGGTCCCTTAATTACCTAGTTAGAAAATCCTAATCCATACGAATCGTTCGTTTAGTAAAAGTTCTGCAAAATTATTTTTTGGAAATCGCACTCAACTCCCAAGGGCCAATATCGGCTATTGCCAACAATGATGACAAAGGTTTGGCTAGCACATAAAATATTTCCCTCAAATACCTAGTTAAAAACCCCTAATCCATACGAATCGTTCGTTTAGTAAAAGTTCTGCAAAATTATTTTTTGGAAATCGCACTCAACTCCCAAGGGCCAATATCGGCCATTGCCAACAATGATGACAAAGGTTTGGCTAGCACATGAAATATATCCCTTAATTACCTAGTTAGAAAACCCTAATCTATACGAATCGTTCGTTTAGTAAAAGTTCTGCAAAATTATTTTTTGGAAATCGCACTCAACTCCCAATGGCCAATATCGGCCATTGCCAACAATGATGACAAAGGTTTGGCTAGCACATGGAATAGGTTGCTCAATTACCTAGTTAGAAAACCCTAATCCATACGAATCGTTCGTTTAATAAAAGTTCTACGAAATTATTTTTTGGAAATCGCACTCAACAATGATGATAAAGATTTCGCTAGCACATGGAATAGGTCCCTTAATTTTCTAGTTAAAATTGAGGTGTGGCCAACACACGACTTTCTTTTACGAACAGAGAATTTTGAGAAATTTTATTTTTTTCCTAATTTTTTTTTTTTAATTTTTAATTTTTTATTTTTATTTGTTTTTAATTTTTGGAAACAATTTGTATTAAGTAGTTTTTTGTAAACCTTATACTTTTTAAGATATTTGCAAAACAAATTTTCTGGACCAAGGGAGTGGCCACTTCCGGTTAGCTGATTTGGAGTAAAATTCACTGGGATCTTCCAATTTATCAAAAAAGCTTAAATCTGAAGTTTTAGTTCGATTGATTAAACCGTATGGGCTGTAGAGAGGACACAGACAGACTGACAGACTGACAGACAGACAGACAGACACCATTTCGAAACCCACTTTTTCGGACTCTGGGGACCTCAAAACAATTAAATCTCTAAAAATCTCAAGGTCCAAAAATTTTCATGATTACTATACTTTATTTTACTAGAGTAAAAGAAAGTAATATAAACGTAAATATTACTGAAAACATTTTTTATTGTTTTTGGGCCCTTTATTTCAAAATTATTTTATAGCGTTCGGATTCATTCTCAAAAGCAATTTGAATTTTTGCTAAAAAAAAAAAGAAAAAAAAAATTCAATTTGCTTTTGAATCCGAATAGGATTCGAAAGCTGAAGCTATAAAATACTAGCGGCTTTGGGTAGTTCTCCGGTTTAGTGGTTGAGTAATCAATAAAAATCACAAATTTTTTAAAAATGTTCCAATTTCTATGAATGTTAGAATTTCAAAAAATCTTCAAAACGGTGGTTTGGGGCGGCAGAACTCATCGTCTAAGGCAGTGCTGGGCGAATAAAATGGGCGCGAATATTTAAGTCTACAGAATATTATATGTTTCTGAGTTTACCATGCAAAAAGTCGAAGTACGAGTAAACTCGGAAAATTATGAATCATTACGAAGGATTATTCTGTGAGGTATCTTATAAAATGCCTTACAAATGCTTCTGAATACAAACGAAACTTATGCTGCTCGTTATTTTTATTGGCTTATGGAACTCATAAAGCTAATTGTAAATATCGAATTCAAGAAGATTGGACAGACAAGAAATTTTAGCGATTGGTGTTAGGTTTGAAATAACAGATCGTGGATCCTTCTTGTGCACAGGAATTATGTAAGATCTCTTCCATAGATATGGAAAAATACCCCACTATATCGATAAATTGAAAAGGAAAAGCAAAGGCGACCTGACGACTATTGGCAGAGCCTTCTAGAGTATAGAGCCATAATCTTAATGACGTATTTTTTAGAAGCTTTTTTAGTAGTATAACTTTTCATTGATTTCCATAGGAATCCATAGTAAAAATGATGTTTTTTAGCTTCAAGTTTTTCAATGAAAAAAGCAAAAATATTATAAAATGTTTATATAAAATTTTCTACATATCTTTAAGAACAATATACAAGAAGGCCATATTGGTATTAAGTAAATATTAATTGCAGAAATATTAAAATTAAATTATTTCTAAAATATATTTTTTCGAACTTTCATTTTGAAAAATACATCAAAGTTGGCTCTGACAAATTAAAATAATACTTGCTAAATTTATCTTTAGTTTTACTAGTGTACGTAAGATGTCTAAAATGGTTACAGAAAAATACGAAAAAAAATTATTTAATCGCAAAATTATCACGCGTTCCTATAGTTTGTGAATTTGTTTTGCTTTTCCTACAATTTTTGAACTTGAAATTTCCCCAGGTCGTAATTTTTGGTACGATTTTTCCAAATTTTTACGGCCATCACTGCCATCTATGTAATGTATATTGACTTAATGACCAAACGAATCGTAGTAAGCTTTTATTTTAATTTGACAAGAATGCTGTTGTTATGAATTTTTTTTAATATTTTGGTTTAAATAAATCAATTATTACAAGAAAATGAAAACGATTTACTTAAACGATATTCATATATGTTGAAATTCAAACATTTATGAAAGTATCTCAGAAATAATAATTAAGAATTTGTTACGTTTTCATTTAAAAATTGGTCTTAGGAAAAAAAGTGATTTCCCATATGTTTTATGTGTTTTACTATGAAAAGTTTTGTTTTTTCCTCGTTTCTAATTCCCTTATAAAAGCTCAGATTTTTTGATTATGGCTCTATAAAATACAGGGCGCTCTGCTATTGGTGAAATCATATATAAATACTACAATATTTATTTCAAAAGTGTTATTTGGTCTTACTCACAACATCAAGCCGATCGAAATAATTATTATTGGGAGTAAAATTATTATCACAAAAACTGGTTGAAAAGAAGGACGCCAATATAGGTTCGCGAAAACTCTTAGTTCGTAAGAATATTGTTAAGATCTATGCTTTGAATTTATAAATTTGAAAAATTGCTGAGAATCTTGAAAGATTTCAATTTGAACTTTGGAAAGATATTCTCCTTGAAGTTGCGCAGGATCGTTCGACTTTCATACAGGTTTATGTCGAGTATTGTCGAGATAAACGGAAAATCAACTTCAAGCAAAAATTGATTAAGTAAATCAAAATGGTTTTTACTATAACTAAATTTGACAAAGTTATGAAAAATCACATTGTTTACAGCTACCTCATAAACAATAGTTACAAAGGTAAAAACTAAATCTATAGCTATCTCGCCAATATACATACTCTCTAAAACTGTCGAAATTCTACAATTACAGTCTATAGCCGAGGAGATGGCGTGTCATTCGTTAGTCTAGAAATTCATCATAAGTTCAAAGACGGGGCTCGGAGGATGTATTGAATATACCTCCAGTGCTTATAGAAAATATTATAATAGCTGTCTCTAACAAATACTCATCTATGCCGATAACGTTAACCAACTTTGGTACTGAAGTTGTTGCTGTGCGCTTACGGTTTCATTCATACTCGCTGATCATTTGTGTCACATATATACCATGTCATTCAAGCGTCGCGGTTTATGATATATTTTTTGACACCGTGAAACTTAATATTACTGCACTTCTTCAACCTGAGGACCGCTTATTTATCTTTGCTGATTTTAACTTCCCAGGTATTGTATGGGAATATATGGATAACAATTTAACTCCCATAAACAATAACGATGATGTGGAAAAGTTCATATCTGAAATATTTTCGTTAGGACTGAAACAATGTATCAATGTGAAGAATTGCAGTAATAACGTGTTAGACCTATAGCCTTTGTGCCAATTGATCATGAGATGACCGTCACAACCTGTGATGATTTAGCTGAATCTTGAAGTATTCATCATTTGCCGCTGAATATTTAAGTCTTGTTTGAATACAGTGAATTAATCGAAAATAATACCGACTCTGTCATCTATAACTTTAAAATGGGTGATTATGTTTCTTTAAGTGCATTTCTTGGTGGGTATAATTGGTCTTCATTTTATAATAGTAATAATATAGACGATATGTTGAACGAATTTTATAATATTGTTCAAATGGGCATTGAAATATTCATTCCTAGATTGGAAGTTTCAGGCGCCAAGAAGGAACCGTGGTATAACAATGAATTGATAAATTTAAAAAATAGAAAGGATAAGGCTCATAAACTTTATAAACTATCTCCGAACACAGTAAATTACTTTTTCTTAACCGATTTCTTTACAGTAATTATGTTTTGGAGGTGGAATCACAAATTAAATCGAAACCTAATCACTTTTGTTAACTATAAATGAAAATCTGATGGTTACCCTTCTACAATGTATTTGAAAGACCGATTCTGTGATAACATTCTAGATAAGGTTAATTTCTTTGCTGATTTCTTTGAGAGCGTTTATAATCCAGATTCAGGTTCTAATTTCTGCAACTTGAATAATGTCACGAGTAATAAGAAATTTTCAATGTTTCGTTTGGAAATTGATACAATTTTATCGGAATTGTCAAATCTTGACATTAACCATAGTGCCGGCTTTGATTCGTTACCGCCTTTATACCGGTAACGCAATTGCCGTTCCGGTGTGCTTTCTATTTAATAGAAGTCTAAGAGAGGGATATTTCCCCACTCTTTGGAAGCGATAGCTTATTAAACCTATTTTCAAATCCGGAATTCGTGGTAATATTGAGAACTATAGGGGTATTTATATAATTTCAGTCTTACCCAAGTTGTTGGTGGTTTGGCGTCTATTGGAGGGGGGGATCAAAGTTGAGTAGATTAATCTACCAGCTCCGTAACCTTCCAGTAGGGTGCGCATCACGTGAGCTGTTCTGGTCTTGTCATTAGGCAGCTGCGTGATGGGTACAATTGTGTAAGGGGTAACCTGTGCACAATTCGCAAGTGTACGTACTGCCTCCTCGTGGCAACCACTGGTAACTAAGGCCACTTGGCACATTTTAGGCCATTTGGCACAGGCCAAAGTACGGCGCTAAAGGAGAAAACCTTGACAAAAAACCCTAATCTAAGGTGGAACAGCATATGCCGAAAGATGAATGGCTGATAGGTTAATCAGCCCAAAATATGCGGACTCTGGATACCAGGCACCCTCCAGTTTTATTTTTAGCCTTCCTGTAGTAAAGCTGGGTGACCTACAGGTGACTTGCAATTCCCAGCAACTCGTAAGAGTAAAATCAAACGGAATACGGGGCAGAAGTAGGAATATACGGGAGTGGCACAACCCTCTCGAGGTCCTTAAGCTCCAATGCTACCGTCTTTCTAGAGGAACTACATGCTGTAGTAAACATCTAGGAGGGAGAGCAATATGCCCAGATAGTAGGTATCACTTACCGGGAGGCAGTATTGTCAGGTTCATTAAGAACCTGAATATTGACTGGACGGATAATTAAGCAGGGGCCAGCACAATAGATCTTTTAGGTCGCAGTGCGAAGTGGCTGATCGCCCGCATGGCCCCCCCAATAATAATAATAATACCCAAGTTGTTTGAGAAACTTGTTAAAGATCAATTATTCTTTCACGTGAAAACTTTTATTTCTCCTAAACAGCATGGTTTCTTTCCAGGCAGATCAACTGTCACTAATTTACTCTTGCTTACCAATTGTGTCTCTAATGCCTAACATAGAGGTAAAATTGTGCAGGTTGTGTAAATTGATTTCTGTAAGGCCTTTGATAAGATTGATCATGACTTGCTGTTGAAGAAACTTGATTCCTTGCATTGTAGTTTTCTCCCACTGGACTGGATCAGATCTTATCTTGATTCCAGAACTCAGACAGTTAAGATTGGTGGTTTCACATCCAGAGTTATTAATGTCACTTCGGGAGTGCCTCAAGGTAGTCATTTGGGTCCTATGCTTTTCATACTATTCATCAATGACGTAGTGAATTGTTTGAGTTATTCCGACATCCTCATCTATGCGGACGACATTTAAATTTTTAAAACCATTTCATGCACCAATGACGCAAGAGACTTCCAATCTGACTTAAAAAATTTCAGTATGTGGTGCACAGCTCATAATTTGACCCTAAACATTTCCAAATGTAAAACAATCCATTTTACCCGTGCAATGACGCCCGCTAATTTTGATTTCTTCCTTTGCTGTATTATTGATAATGTTGTTACGTTTATGGATTTAGGTATAACATTTACGTAATCGTTCAATAAGCACATAGATATTTGCATTTCTAAAGCGAATTCCATTCTTGGATTTATTAAAAGGTTTTCGAGGGATTTTCAAGATCCTTATTCTATTAAAATATTATCTCGTTTGTGCGTTCGTTGTTGGAATATGGTGCAGCTATTTGGAATCCGTTTTATGGTAACTGTTCAGCCCGAATAGAAAGTGTTCAAAAGCGCTTTTTAAGGTTCTCTCTGCGAATGTTGCCCAGAGATGGGAATCTACCCGCTTTTATACTCCCACCGTATCGACGTAGATGTAAATTAAAAAATATTGAGCCGTTCTTTATCCGCAGAATTGAAATTGGTGCGTTATTGGTTAGAGACTTGTTGGTGTCTAAAATTGACTGTGCTGAGATTTTGGTGTTGTACGATATATATACTCCGCTACGGACCCTTCGCGTTAGAGATTTCCAAATTAAGCTGCCTTATATTAGGCATAACTGCGGTAAAAATGAACTTGTTTATCAATCTACTGTTTCTTTTAATAAAGTTCGATCGGCTTTCGACTTTAATCTATCTAGGGGATGCATTTAAGAATTTAATGTCTAATGTTCTTTTAAATTATTGGTAATTTTTCATGTCTGTTTTTTTTTTTAATTAAATTCTTAGTATATATTAATGTATTATTGAAATTGTAACCAGATTGTTTATAAGTATAAAGTTGGTAATAAATAAATAAATAGAAAATATAAAGAAACCAATGCCACGAAAAATCGCCATTGTGAAAAGTCTTGTAATTTAGTCCGAACCGCCAACATATTATTTTTAACATTTTTGTTTCACTTTTCGGTATATCTTTGAATTTTGTTGTAAAAAAACAAATTGAGCTTTTAACGCGTCAAAAATTTGGCTTGGTTTTGTCAAAGAATTGGAAACGTCTATAGTAAGAAAATTACATTTCCTCAAATTTCTATTAAAATTATTGTTATCCAAATTATAGTATAGTATTCCAGAATCTGAATTACATGTCAAATTCCAATCATAAATCTGAAACATTTTTTTTTACGCTTTTAGAAAAATTTAGTAATGTTAATCCCTAAAATTTAGGAATATTGTAATTTTAATCAAATTTCCAGAAACGTTTTTGAATTTGAGAGCCACTTTTACGCTTTTCTTACATTATGCCGCAACGATATCCTCTAAATTTCCCTCTTGCAAACCACTCATTGAGTTTCTAGCAGCTATTTACTATTCAACCTTATATAATTTTCTGACAAAATATGTGATCCCTTCAGGCCAACCAGATCGAAATTCACAATATAAAATTATGTACATGCGAATAAGTAATTTAAACTATGTCAACTCACTCAAATAAACACAATCTATTTTTATTGTAAGATTCAAATTTTTTGTCGAAGATTTATAACCATCTTCAAAAAGCAATATCTGTACGATCATAACTTATTCTATTATTAATTCGTTAATGTTTGAAATGTCATATCAAATATCAGATTAAAGTACCTTAGAACATGGAAGTTACCTAAAAAAAAGGTATCTCGCTCGTGTTAAACATAAAGTTCAAAATGGTACGTGCTTACAATAACATAGTTGTGGGTTTCCATGGTATTTTCGATTTCTTATATAAATATAGCATATATAAAAGACGTGAATTTATCGTGTAATTATCAAGAATAACAAGACGTACCTTCCTAGTCGATGCAAAATGATAAATAATTATATTTACTTATTATTCGACTACTTTAGAATAGGAAAATTTAAATCCTTATTTAATTTGAAAAAATAAACATAAAATAAAATAAATTGTTCTAGCCTGAGGATGGGTAGTATCCAAGATTACATTATTTATTTTTACAATGGTAGAATAAAGCGGATCCAATAAGACGAGTAAAGACATATGTACATATAATCGACAATCAAATGGGATTCGAGTACTTTTTCGAGAGTTCGAGAAAACAAAATCTAATATTATTCTATAAAGACTTTCGAGAAAGATATTTATTTTCGATGATATTCGTTCTTATCAAAACATCATTAAATATTATTATTGATTAAGGAGTTTTTGAGTCGACAGAACAACATTTATAAACATAAAAATTTATTTATTTTTTTATTTTTTTTTGCCTATTTAATTTATTGACGTAATATCTTATCTTGATAAGGATAATATTTATTTCTATTTTCTCTACCTAGGTTACCAAATTCAAGTTTGATTTAATCTACAAAAATATTTTTCTACAAGCGCCTTAAAAGTAGCTTGTATTAATTAATACTGTTATTTAGTATTAAAGTTTTCATTTTTGATACTGTTATAAAATGTACTTGTCGCTAGGCTACACCTTTCCTAGGCATTAAAATATTTTTAATACTGTTTTCAGTATTAAAAGTAATTGACGCGACCATAGCCTATGTGGCGATGTCCTAATCATCATCACTATTTGCTAGTTCTATACATCTAGTTCTAATATCTTTCTTTTCAAGAATAGAATTGCATTTTCTCGTATTTTTTCACGTATCACAAATGAAAATTTGTTGATAAAAAAAGTGATGAATGCTTAGAAGTAGAAATAGAATGATGTTTTATGCGAGCAAGCCTAGATCGCAATAGAAAAATGGTAGTTCAAAAATCGAAATAGTGTACGATATAAGATTTCATTCTTGAAAAGGGATACATCAAAAATTTCGTCGTTGACATTTTTCAGTTGTAAATATCACACACTCTGATTCAAATTACAACCTAAAACTACTAAATTTTGTAGCCAACTTTATTACACCCGACAACATACAATTACTACTATATTGGATAGAATAAAGGGTTCCACCAATTGAGGGTTATACTTTGGTTGTCAGATAGAAAATTATGAAGTGCTCGAATGGGTTTGCATGAATATAATTTTTATCAAATGTTGCAACCCTGAATATAATATATTTATAATATTTCATTGTACAACCCTGAGTTAGTTCTCGGTTCTGACAACACACATTTTTGGTACGATATATACTGTGTTGTTGGCTGTCATACAGTGAGGTTAAAATAAAGTAAATGTAATTAGAAATTATATATATTAATAAAGTTATGTTGTGAGTGTTAATTAAAAGCGTGTTAATTTGAACAACAACCACAACATCAAATAAATGTAATATTATTATAGAACAATTCGAACTAGAATTAATGAGATAAAATGAGAATACCCAGGATACCAAAAAATGTCTATTGGCAGTACTCACAGGGACTATAATCCTAAAATATATTCAAAAGTCGACCATTACAGAAAAGCAGGAGAGAAAACACCTATTCCTATAATGCCTTAGAAGCGACACCTACGCACCTATCTATCAATTCTTAAAAACCTGAAATTTATTATTTCATGGTCTGAAGCATTTGCGCTTCTCTAACATGCAACAATTAATATTAAAATCAAACAAATCTAAATTCCATTATGTTTTAAGTATGAGTAAGTACAGAAAATAGGATAATCTAAACTTTATTTTCAATGACTACTAAAAAATAACTTTACTTTTCTCCTAAATCATTTTGCTTACCGCAGCAGAATGAAAGTACAAGAATCTCCTAATAGTTATTTACGCCACAAGAGCGGTAAATGAGTTTTTACAGTATCAGTTCGACGAAGGATCCGAGTCTAGAATTTCCGAAGAGTACTGTGACGTTTTATTTCACCCAATAAAAGGGGTATTAATTCGATTTTTTCGACTTAGTGTACGTTTTGACAGAAAAGTTCGTTGTTATATTTACAAAGCAGCTCGCACGGATAGTACACATACCCAAAAAAAATGTGTATCGACACAAAATTTGTAATTAACACAAATAAAAAAACATCCAAAATTACAATCAAAAAGTACTAATGCCTAGATATAAAATTTCTTTTTTGAAATTATTGAACCACCCTATATTGTATATATATTTTCTGACATTAATTGTAGTATTGTTTTGATTAATTCGACATGCGGATTATCATTTCTATTGTTATTTGCCTATTATGAATAGGTTTGAAGTATTTTATTAATTAGGCTGGCCATAATGACCATAAATGGTGTGCCATGGCAAATAATGGCGTATATGCCAACATGGCGGCTCAAAGTTAATTTTTTTTATTCTTATTACTAGTTCCAAAAAATAATTTAATAAATCTTAAATTAATAAATTATGGATATATTCGGAATTTACGACCTTAGTGGATCTGCTTTATATGCATCCGTAAATTTGTCGTTCATTTCCAACCAGTTTCAAAATTGTATAAACGTCAAAAAGTACAAATACATTCGAACGAAATACACCACCATACAAAAAAATATTTCCCTTTGTAAAAATTATAACGAGATTTGCGGTCGAAACCAAGACTAGACTGTGTCCGAAACCTGTGATAAATGTTTTTTAGTACAAATTTTGACAATTATTTGAAAAATATTCCCCTACATTCACAATTTTTTATTATGCTGTCCGAATTGTGTAATAATTTTTTCTCCATATTTATCCGCCGTGTATATTTGTTATCTCACTTTTAATGCAATAATTTGCGAGAAATGGGGAGACTTTTTGGCAGAAAGTGGCTTTAATGATATGGAGAAATAAAATTGATCGCTTTTTTTTTATTATGGCTAGCTAGTGGCATATTTACAGAATAATAAGGGTTTTATTCCCTATTTTTATATAAAAGGAACATTGTGATTATACCAGCGGAGATCCAGAGGAACTTGGCAGTCATCCTTCCCTGGGTGGAGATGATCTTCAGAGGATGTCTGAAATTTGTCTATATTCCTAGGAAATGGACGGAGGTCAAGGTGGTCTTCATTCCGAAAGCGGGGAAAAGGTCGCATGCTTATTCGAAGAACCTGAGGCCTATAACTCTATCATCCTTTCTGCTGAAAACATTGGAAAAGATGGTGGATGTATTTATACGATCAAAAATTGAACCCAGCAATTGGGTAATGTCATAGCATGCGTACTGTAAAGGGAGGTCGGTGGACACAGCCTTGCACGCTTTGGTACGCACAATTGAGAAGTCAAATTACTTGCAGGAGTTCTGTATGGTCTCATTCCTCGATATTGAAGGTGCCTTTAATAACGTAAAGGCGGAGGTGATCATGGAGGGGTTGTCAGCTTTGAAGGTGGATTACTCTATAAGTAGGGTGATTAATCATATGCTGTTAAGCAGGGTTATTACCTCAGAACTGGGGAAGTCCACAATTAGAAGGCGGGTGGTTAGAGGAACCCCGCAGGGAGATGTAATGTACACTTCTCTCTGGAGTATAGTGATTAACGAATTGCTGTTGGAACGGGAGAAATAGGGTCTCCAACCCATATTGGTTGTAGGGTACGCAGATGATGTAGCGATAGAGGTGTCAGGTAAATATTTGGACACGATTAGAGATGTTATGCAGAATGCACTATTGATCGTTACCAAATGGGCTAGCAAATGTGGATTAGGGATCAACCCGTCCAAGACAGAGCTGGTACTTTTTACCAGGAAGTATAAAATTCTGGTAGTTTGCTCGCCTACGATAAACGGCACTCGACTGACTTTTTCTGATAGAGCGAGATTCTTGGGCATAATCTTGGACAGTAAACTCAGCTGGATGCCTAACACGTTAGAGAGGGTAAATAACGCCACTGTAGCCATTTACTCATGCAGGAACGCCATAGGTAAGAGATGGGGTTTGAAACCGGAGCTGGTACACTGGCTGTACACTGCCGTAGTGAGACCTGTACTTATGTACGGAGTGGGCGTGTGGTGGCCAACTCTGGGCAAGGTAACATACAGGAGTAGAATGGAAAGGGTGCAAAGAACGGCCTGCATGCTTATAGGCGGGGCGTTTAGGACGACACCTAGTCGCGCTTTGGAGGTTATGTTTCACCTCATGATCACTAAGGGATGAACTGGTGAATCTAGATTATGTTATACCAACCTTGTGCTTCGATAAAGGGTTCCGGACCGTCTGTCCTTCAAGGGAATCCTGGAGTGACGGATCAATACTGAAAAACGAGGCAGTGCAATTTTTCACGGACGGCTCTAAGCTAGATGGTAAGGTAGGAGCCGGAGTCTTCTGTGAGAAGCATAATGTTAATATTTCTGTTCGTCTTCCTGACTACTGCAGCGTGTTCCAAGCTGAAGTGGTGGCGATCGGGGTAGTCGTGACATGGTTGAAGCATAATGTGGTATCAGTAAGGGATATCGCAATTTATGTGGACAGTCAGGCGGCTGTCAGGTCACTAGAGGCGGTTTGTCTGAGGTCACGGGTGGCGCTGGAGATGAGGGAGTATTTCAGTATCCAGATAATCTGGGTCCCTGGTCACTCGAACATCACGGGGAACTGCAGGGCGGACGAATTAGCTAGGTACGGTACGACTCTCCAGATGCAGACGGAAAGAACAGGTCTGGGGAGGCCTATAGCAGCGCTCAAATTTGCGCTCAATAGAAAGGCAATCGCCTTGACAAATGAGAGATGGATAAACACCCTCACGTGCAGGGTAGCAAAACAGGTTTGGCCAAAACTGGACTTGCGGCGCTCCAAGGCACTGATATCCCTGGTAAGACGAGAGTTAGGATTGGTCTTAGGGATACTGACAGGACACTGCCTTTTTGGGGAACACGCGAGAAGGCTGGGTCTACAGACAAATGACTTTTGTAGAAGTTACATGGACGAGGAGGAGGAAGAGACTATAGATCACTTCCTATGCTCATGTTCGGCACTATCATACAGAAGACATAAATACTTGGGTGTGTACGGTATGGACAGCCTTTCGGAACTCGCGAACTGTGGAGTACGAGATATTCTACGCTACATAAGTAGCACTGGATGGTTTCAGGGGTAAAGGGGAGAAAAGATCCTGTGGTATCACAATGGGCCACTATTGGCCTAAGTGTGCGATAGCAGCCACTCTAACCTAACCTAACCTAACCTAACCTAGCCTAACAATATGAATAATTCTAAAATTTAAATGTATACCATTAATTGTCAGGAATTGGGCGGGTGAAGGCATTCTAATACATAATTGCGTTACTAGAGCAATATTTGGCAAATAAAGGAAATATTTTTGAAAATTGGGCTGTGATGTTAAATCAGCATATGTAAAGAGAATATAACATGCATAGATATGCACATCCATAGAAATAGAAAATTGGCCTTGTCGCCTTCGCGATCATTGAACAATTTCCGATTTCTGGATAATATATGTTCACGACACTATCACACTCAATTATAACAAACTGTAGATTATGTCATTTAAATAGATAAAACAAACACACCAAGATTATAACCATTACGTTCCAACTGAAAAAACTCATCTCATAACATCGAAAGAGGAAAATCAATTTCTTTGATATAAAATGCTAAGGCGACTATGTCAATCAATCGTGTGTGCGGGTTTTTCATATATATGTTAAAAATTAGTACAGTCTAAGACTGTGTCCGAAACCTGTGATAAATATTGTTTAGTACTAATTTTTAACATTTATTTGAGAAATTTTTGAAATTTTCAAAATAAATCATTGTGTGATTGACTAGTCATCTTAGGCGTTTAATTTCAAAGAAATTTACTTCTCTCATTTGTTGTTCTGGAGATGCATTAGTCTCATCTAGGACATGGTTTTAGTTCTGTTGTTGTAATACTTATTTTGATTTAAATGGCGTAATTATGTCATAATGAGTATTAAACGATAGACTCCATGATGATGGAGGTGAAAAAATGTGCTCGTGAACATAACCTAATATACATAAAATATACATATCCAGGAATCGAAAATTGACAATCTCATTGAAATTATACCGAACGTTTGAATTTCTGGTTTACGTTATAGTGAAGTATAGGCTCCTATTTCTGCGAATGCCTATATGACCGAATACCGCTTCGACAATGTAATCGCCATATTTTTTCGACCACTACCTGACAATTCAATAGCATGATTCTAGATTCTAGAATTTAACTATTCATGAACGGTTGACATTTTCGCAATATTAAAAAACCATCATCTTATGGTACCATTCAAATAATTTTCTGTTCAAAAATATCCCATTTTTTAGGAAATTATATGATTCAAAATCGATACAACAAATAAATGAGACGGGGAAATTGTGAAAAAATTATGAATGTAGGGGAATATTTTTCAAATACATGTCAAAAATTTTTACTAAAAAATATTTATCAAGGGTTTCGGACACACTCTAATGTGGAGTTCAATGGTACAAAAAAAATTGCTGTTACATTTGCTTTTGTTACAGAAATTTTGTGCATGGGAAAATATTATTGATGTTTTTTTATGTAAATCAATTTTGGGAAATTGAAATATAGCCCACCTTTCTTCCAGCAGAATTGTAAATGTCAATTATGATAATAATAAGAAACAACAAAGGAGACTCCAATTTTGTAATTTGTTATTCACGAATAAAAATTACAAAACTGTTTATATTTTTTACGACTACGTAGTCACAAAAGTTTATAGGTTCCCATTTTTAATAATATAAACAAATGGTGCGTTTTTTTATTCTCTATCCGGACCAGGGGGTCAATTCTCGTTCTATGAAAAAACCTAATGAAAAAAAAGTTTTCATTTTGATTCCATCAAGTCTTTTTCATTTATAACATTTCACACAACGACAATAAGCGATTCTCGATGTCCAAATGAAAAAGAATCGTGAGAAAAACGCTGAATAAGTTATTTCCATAGTAAGCTACACTGTAAACACATATTTTTTCGAGTTTCATGTATATTTCCGCTAGCTGATACAACAATTGGTTTAAATATTAGCTAAATAAATGATAAAGTAGATTTAGTTTTTCAGTTTTTGTCATTGGCTGTCAAAATATAAAGTAAATTATAAAATTGACCAAATTATTTTTAAAACTTAACTAAATTAATTATTTGGAGGCTTTTCTTAAATAAACGGAATAGTTTTTAATAGATTTACTTATTAGTTAAGTTTAAAGTGAATCATATTATAGTTTCAATGCACATTTAATGGTAAAAATACAAATTTAGTTTTTATAGAATTTTATTTCCATATTTATGATGTTCTCACCGCCAAATTGGTCGGTGAGAAAGTTTTATTCATATGAAAAGATTTTGACGTCATTTTTTTCCTTCTCAAGAAACACGAATCGGACATGTGTATTTCTCACTGAAAATACTTTTCATTTTACTTTTCACGGAACGAGAATTGACCCCCTGGGGTGCGATTCTGGCTCAGTGATAAATTGAAATGATAAAAAAGGTTTCATTCCCATCTAGTCATCCGTTTTAATTTTTTTCATTGCACAAAACAAAATTATGCATGCTTTATTGCACTAGGATGCGATTCTGGTTCGATGATAATGAAATCTGATAAAAGTATCATTGTTATACACTGTATTTTGCGATTTCAAGTAAGCGACGAATGATAAATTAATGACGAATTTGAAACAAATTCAATAAATTTATCAGACTGGTTTTTGTCGATGATAATGTTTGTCGCCGACGATAAAATTTGTACGTGTACAAGAATGATTACTGAAATATGTAGAATAAATCGAATTAGGTTACAAATAAATTAGTTCTTATGAAAGGTCATATACCAAATATGTGTTTGCATTTAGATATATGTATACATATGTTTATTTTTAAGATTTTAAGTTATTTGGAGGTTTCACGTTAAACCTCTCAGTTACTTTTTAGAATCTAAATAATTTGTGTAATTGGGCAACAGTCAATTCAAAATCAACGGAAAATCTACTCTAGGAAATTTAAAAAGTTTTAAAATATTTTAATTGTTGGAAACAAATAAGTGAAAGGTTACGCTGAATTACTTACACCTACTATAAAGAGAGGTGCGGTGTGAGTACGATGGTTTTATAAAGTATTTAAAACACTTCAGAAGAATTAAAGTTAGATACAAGTTAGAAAACGCGGTTTTTGCTTAAAAAAATCTCAATGTCTCTCGTCAATGTTAAATTATCGTTAAGTGGAAGCAAATTTCAAAAATAATTCTCGTTGGACACGTAAAATGAATCAGTTGAATATATTCCGATAACGACTTTAAGCCTCCTTTTACAAAAAAACCCAGATCATTACTTCGGAATTCAAAAATTTTTAATATTATAATTTATTTGAATAGGAAATTCCAAAGTATCGTGTAAACTAACTTAGATCGAATTTAATATCCACTACAAATCGAACGACCATTGAAGAAAAAAATATGATTAGTTAAAATTTACGCATAGTTAAGGTGCGGTTTACGACAAAGGTTTTACTACCCAGATTCTGTTTAAATTCGGTCTCTAATCCAATCAATTAAAGTTTTGTGGTTATTTGGCTGATTAGGTTGGTTTTGATAGAGCTCAGATGTAAATACCCAAGGTAAAAACTATCCTCGGGGACCTTCATACACATTTTGAGACTTCATCATTCATTTCTCGCAAACTATTCATAATCATTCACAATGTTTGTATTGAGAAAAGCAAATAGAATATTCTGCGTGTGTACATACGCACTAGCACAATAAGTGGGTATCAGTATAATAACTCTTTTAAGATTTTATCAACTTTTTTTACTTGCTTGTGCTTTGTATGTATCTATATGTGTCGTTTTTGTTATAACATATTAGAAAAGAGGTAAGGTATCGTAAATAGATTTCCAGAAGCAATGTCTGAAATTACCGATAAACTATTGAGTGGTAAAAATATAGCTAGTGTAGCTTATAGTGTAAAATACTTGTAAATACGATACTTCATACAATAACAGTATCGTGTGTCGTTGAAAACCTAGCATAATGAATAATTATTTTGCCTTTGCTTTACTTCTTGATAAAATTCAAACATTTAAATTTCAAAGTAGGCATAATATGAAAAACAATAAATTCTGCTATTTGCTTTGTTTACACCGAATCAAATTTATCATTTCATTTTATCACTGAGCCAGAATCGCACCCCTGCTATCGAGAGCCATCATATAAAATTCACTATCGGGAGCAACTTTTATACCTATGACGGCTCTCGAGAGCAGCTAAATAAAAAAACGCATTAAAAATTTCGCCTGCTAGCTAATCTCAAATCTACAAAAACTGTTGTTTTGTTTCCATCACAAAATAAATTTATTTATACGTTCTATGTGACACGTTCAAAATTGCTATATTTCAAAAATCCCAGAGAACTGGACATAAGTAATCAGTTTGAAGCAGAGTTCGGTAATGTCGAAAACTAGTATACTATATATGACCGAGTTTTCGACACTTTTTGACAGCGAAAAAATTTGATAAATGTAAAATTTTAGCTTCATTACGTTCAGAACTGTTTCAAAAGTTTCAACATTTTCGAAATTTACCAGTATTTAACACTTTTCGTTCTTTTTTGTCACTTTTTGACAGTTTTTGACCAAATTGTCAAAAAGTCAGATTTTTTAGAGTTTTACCCATATTTCGTTTGAAGTTTAACCCTAGTACCCTAGTTTATTTTGATTTTCAATTTATTTTGTCTTGGCAAAATTATTACAAAATAAACTAGGGTAATTTGATAATTTTAAGATCATGTATAGTAGTAATCAATTCTCGCTGGAATTCTGACAGTTCACGCGCAGAAAAAATACATAGGTTCCTTAGTTCGTGGCAAAAGTTTTCCAAAGACGTTGTTTTCATAGGTGTGCAATTTTTTTTTTCACCTATTAATTTTTACATGCAATATGATTGCAATAACATTAAATCATAATCATTTTGAATGTTTTGTGTATTAAAACT
The DNA here is from genome assembly GCA_958295665.1 of Tipula vernalis. NCBI lineage: Eukaryota > Metazoa > Arthropoda > Insecta > Diptera > Tipulidae > Tipula > Tipula vernalis. Next base: position 21,608,734 of record OY282558.1, on the reverse strand, counting down.
GAAATATAATACATTTTAATCATTATTTATTATTTTATTTAGGGACCCATCAAAGTTTTTATAATTTTTATAACTACATCACTGAAGGCCGCGTAAATCTATTAAAAATATTTTTTTTTAAGATCTGAATAAGACTATACATTGGTTTTTTTTTAATTCGAACTCATATTTTTGCATGGTTCAAAAACCTTCCCGTAAAGTTCATTTACATATTTCATTTTCGTTATGCGTTCTGTTTAGTATTAAATACAAATATTAAATGATCTTGTAAGTTATAACCACAAATTTAGTTAAGGTTCAACTGTTCATGTATAAATAAACTTTGACGGGGACATCAACATAAAAATTATTTGTTGAGTAAATTTTTGTATTTGCAGATGCTATCAAACAAAATTCATCATTTGTACGCAAATAAGCAGCAAATGTAATTGCAACAATAGAACAAACAATAATATTCTTATTATTAACACAAAACGTCTGCGAGATGAAATCGAATAATTTTCTTATGATATTATCGCTTGCTTCATCAACTGACAATGACGACGATGTAACAAAACAAATTACTTCTCGTCAAATTTCTGTTTTGTTTGATGTTGGGTATGAGTGAAGCTGGCAGAAGAGAAGAGAATTTGTTTTCTTAAATCACGATATATATTATTTTAATGAAAATTGGCTTTTCCTTTTTTACTCATTCGCGCACTATGTGTGTTTAAGGTGATTTAATGTGTACACACAAATGCCGAAAATAAATGGCACGGTATTTGTCGTTGATAATATACAACAGACATATACAGAGCAAATAAAAAGCGACAAATTTTATTGTTATGACACAATTTGGGTTTCGGTAATTCCAATTTTGATGCTGCTCCTCAACTGATTTAAAAGAGCTCTTACAACAAGTTTTGCTATTTTTAACCAATTATAGCCATATAACTTTTGACAAAGAAAGAACAATAAATATCTTATTTGTAGGTTAAATATCTAAAATACTTTACGAGATCTATCTAATGAAAAAGCAGAATTTATTGTCTGTACATGATTCTCAAGCATGCACCGCACTCGATTACAAAAACATACAAATATGTATATATAACATAAATTAATTAAAAGCCCTTCAACATTTTGATAAGGGCGATATTTTGTAAATGACATTGATAGCCCGTCTAAATATCGCACAACATACAAACGTGTGTGTGTTTAATTTATCTTCGTTAATTTTTATGTTGGGATACTTCGAGAAAAAAATCAAATTCTTAATGAATAATGAAATATGTTAAACGCGCATTTTCACATGTCAAGAGTGTGTAGTAAATAATTGGAAAATAATTCTTTTAATTGACGTTTCAAGAAAGCATAACACTAAAAATAACGAACACCGTTACATAAAAATGTCTAACCCACTAACTAAAAAAAAAAAAACGAAAAAAAATCTACGAAAATAGCACACCACAAAGTATCAATCAATAAATGTGACATGATCAGCGCAGTATATGACCTTTTCCTGTCTTTTATTTTCCACACAAACACAATCACACATTTTTTTAGCAAGTGAAAAGAAAACTCGAAAACTTGTGGGTATATATTGGTGCCTTGTAAAAACCTTGAAGATGTATATCAAGATTTTTTTTTTTTTTAAAGAATTTCTTCGATATATTTTCAGTCAGTCAAACGTGTGATTGTGACATAAAATAAAATTCGAAAACAAAATTAACTCCCACATGACCCATTGGTGAATTTTCATGGGTATAAGAGCATAATAAATTTTTCACGTTGGAATTTTAGACAAATTGCGTTACATCTCTATAGAAGTATATCGATTGTGATTGAATTTTAATTAAATTAAGGGTAAGATTCCTTGCTACGAGTACGTATATGAGTACGTGACTAAATGCCAGTTTTTTGAATTATATATATTACTATACTTTGTTGAAGTTAAGGGTACAAATTATAATGGGAAAAATTTTCAAATTTTAGTTAACTTTAATAAAGTTTTAAGTAAAATCTATCTTTGTCGTAATTTGTAATTAAGAAAAAGGAAATGAAATTAAATTTGTTTTTTTAAAGCCTCGATTTGTTCAAATTCTGTTCGAAAACATACTAACTATCGGCTATACCTCTCGGAACTAATGAACCTTTCCTGTCCTGTGATGTTGTTTATATAAAGAGGAGGTGTACGATGGCACCGGCCATCTCCGGAAGACAAGCTCTTAGCTTGACCGTACAATTTGCTTGGATTTTTAACAATAAAAAATTGGAAGACAAATTTAAATTGTTGGAAAACGCATTGGGCTCAATCGATCAATTAAAAAACGAGAATAATTTACTATCAACTGACGCTCAAAAGTTGAAAATGAAAGTGGATTATTTGGAACAACAGCAACACAACAATTCGCTTGAGATTGTTAATATTGGAGCTTCATTCACGGAAAATACCACCAACATCGTTTTGAATGTTATTAATGTAGGATTGGAATTGAACATCATCGAGAGTGACCTTGATTTTACTTATCGCAAGAAAAATAAGGAAGGGAAAGCTCTTAATATTATTCATCCAAAGTTACGCAGTTTTGAATTGAGAAAAAGTGTTCGAGGACAACAGGAAAACGCGCTTATCAGGCAGTAACTGTAGGTTTGATTTCAACGGGTCAATATTTGTAAATGCAAGTTTAATATATTCTAATAGGCAACACGGACACGGAACGCGAAGATCGAGCAGCATTATAAACATTTGTGGATCTGGAACAGTAAAATTTTAATGAGAAAGATAGGAGGTGTGTTATAAATGATGCGGCTGACCTTAAAAATGTGTAATGAAATCTTGTGTCATCTTTAAATATTAATTTTAATAATATAACACTAAGTCAATGGCATTCATTTATTAATGTGATTCTATTTGCTCACTTTGCTGCTTATGATGTCTTACCCGATTTATCTATTATTTTTCAGAGATTTGGCTTGCAAACCAGGAAAATTAACGAAGCTTTATTTGTTGTAGCAATTTTGTCTTCCGCATGGGATGTCGAACAAACTACTTAAAGTGATTAAGTAGTTATGTAATAATGTAAAACAGCGTAATCGTGTACGAAGACTTCAGGTGAAAACTCAAGCTGACATTAAGACAACCAAGGAAAGTTATTTTCAGTATAGGTTTGAATAATCTAAAACAAATATGAAAAGTCAATGGCGTTTAGTGGATGACATTATCGGTAAAGGTTATGTGTCTCTAAATCTTAAGCAGCAGAATAGCTGTGGTTCATGATATTAATGTTAAAATGATCTGCCAAAAAAATATTTCGGAAAGTTTTTTCTTCATATCAATCTCTCTATCTGAAATTATAAACTACGTAAACAGCCTCTATAATTTCCACTCATCTGGAATAGACAACATTAGCAACGAAGAAAGGGGATCCGAGCGATACATCAAACTATCGCCCTATATAAATATTGTCGGTTTGTTTCAAAAATTCTTGAAAAGTGCGTTAAAACTAAACTTTTAATTTTCCTGAATGAAAAGCAATTTTTCATTCAGCACTGAACTTGCCTTAAATGACTTTATATCTCACGTCGTGATGTGTTCAATAAACGATAATTGTAGTTAGCAATTTTCATTGATTTTTCTAAGGCACTTTGTATGGTTGACCATGAATTGATGCTATATATGGTATGTACATTGAATTGTGCAGGTATTCGAGGGATCGCCAATACCTGGTTTCTTGGGTCCTCATTCTATCTCTAGATCTCTATGGATATAACTTGGCTTTTGCACTTACTTACAAGAGTGCTTGCCCAAAATCGGTTGTTGATCAGATGAATTATGACCTTATGGCTTTGAGAAAATGGATAGATTTTCATTCCATGTTTATGACTATGAAAACTAAAGCTATGTTTTTTAAGTCATCTGGTAATGTTAGCACAAATCTGAAAAATCTGTATCATTCATCGAAGTCTATTCATTTTAAAACCCTGAACGTAACACAAAATGCTTCTAGATTTCTGACCGCAAGTGTATGTATTGATTCTGTTGAACACTTTAAATATTTAAGAATTATTTTAGATTCCAAAGTTGTTTTCAAAAAACATATCGAAAATTTGCAGCTATTTATGTAACCGAAAGCTCTATCTTTTACGTATGCTTTGTCCAGTTTCTGTTCTACGGCTTAATTCAAGCAAAGTTACAATATGGTATTTATAAGATGGGTGGTATTTATGAATCTTTACTCAAATCGCTGGTTGTAGCGCAGAACACCTCGTAACGTTAAGATTACGAGATATGATTTAAGAAACTCAGACCGTTGCGTATATCCTAAACCCAGTGGCGTAACTAGGTACCCGAAGCACTCGCAGCCGCGGGAGGAGAGGCTCACGGTTATTGAGGTCCAAGAGGTTTCCTTTATTAGTTAAATTTAAGATTAGATAGCTCAGATTAAGCTTAAAGTACAAATTTGCAGAATGGTACATTGCTAGACATTCTCAACCATTTCCTCTCGGTTCTGACTCCAGAGAAATAAAAATGCCTTGAGATTCTGACCGATATTTAAATTTAGAAGAAAATTAGCTAAACTCGTTTGAAATCAAAGCTTTCGACATCAAACGACAACAATTTTAAAGCTGAGTTGATTTATTTGTATTATTTGTATACGTTTTCTGTAATTCCAAGTTGTCCCCCTTTTGAATTTAAAATCAACCTTTTACAAATCAAATTGCAGATGTTCATAAAAATCAAGAAGAAACTAGAAAAATATTTAACCGCGAGTGAAAATAAATTCTTGTTTCCCACACTTGAACCAAACCATAGTCAGTCTCTATAATCAATTAGCGTTCTTTCGACTTATAATTTCTCATTTGGCGGATCTTTTGATTACTAGTAAATGGTCAGGTTTATTTTGAAAAACTATTTTAAATACAACTTAATGTTGCAAATAGTGATGGTGTTTTTTTTTTTGGATTGTTTTTGGTGGGGTTCTCCTGATTTTAGAAATTCTCGATTCCTGATTTTATATCCGCTTGTCTCAGGTTTCATCTTTTGATCACTTTTTAAAATTTCTCGAGATTTTTCGAGTTTATCATAGAAATGAGAAACGTGATGTTTGAGACTTAATTGATGATTCAGTGTTATGAAACAGTCAGGTTATTCGAGATTTTCGAGATTATTCGAGTATGTTAGAGATTGTAGTAGAGTGTATTTGATAGTTAAATGTTATTCGTGAATTTTAGAGCATATTCGAAGAATATGATTGTTCGATATTTAAAAAATTATCCGATAATATCCGAGGGTGCTCTACTTATTGCATATCGTTTTGTTGAACTTGCTTAGTAGAATTAGTAAAATTAAGCTACTTGACAAATACATTCTTATTTACACGAATTTTCGGAATTTTTCCAAATTGTCTTGGGTTTTCTAGATTTTTACAGTCTTTCTCATATTATTCATTAATATCCAGATTTTTTGGTATTGTTGAAATTGTTCAAGATCAAACGATCGATATTCACATATGTAATATACAGATTTTTCCAATTTTTCTGGGGTAATCGAGATTATTCCGCGGTTTATTCGAGATTTTTTTAAGTTATTCGAATTTTGTAAGGCAATGTTCTGCGCTTAGCTTTGAGTTGTAAGAACTTGCTGTGTTACACATATAAATCTAAATGATGATATTCAAAAGGGTTTTTGAGATTACACCAAAATTTCGATATTTCTCTGATTTCCTCCAGGTTATTCGAAATTATTCAAGAATGTCCAGGTTATTTACTTTTTACATGGTGGTGATTAGCACGTACAAGATTCCCTTTAGTTTTACATACATACTTACAGATAATTGAGAACTTTCAAGAATATTCAAGATACTTTGAAAATTTGACATTTTAGAGATTATTTCGAAATTCCTGATATTTATCGATATACTTAGAGCTCGTCGAAACATAGAATTGCAAGATGTTTCGTTTTATTTGAGGTTATTCAAATGACCCTCGTTCTGTTTCATCTACTTTTGAACAACGGCCCGAATATGCCCTGAAGAGAGAGAAAGTATAAATAAATTATCAAGCTTAAAGCTCATTGAGAACAAATACTCTAAATTAATCCCAAAATACCACCTTCCTATATAATATCAAATTTTAAAGTCACAAGGTTTGGTTTGAAAAGCTCTTAAAACTAAAAGCTTTTAATAATTTACATTGAGCACAAATATTCTAAATCCTACCCAAAGTTCTGTCATACAAGGGATGATCAAATATCGTAGCAAAATGGTTAGTTTAAAAAGCTTCGATAAGTGAAATCTCTTAAAACTAAAGCTATTGACAATTTTTTCAAATACATACAAGCTCAAAAATGTTAAGTTCAAACCCAAAAAGTATGGATTAATTATCAAGCTTAAAGCTTATTGAAAACAAATATTCTAAATTTAGTTCAAAATTTCGCCTTCCTTTAAACTATCAAATTTCAGAATAAAAAGTAATGATTTGGGTTAAAAAGCTTCGATACGTGAAAGTTTAGTTTTAGGAGCTCGACATTTTTCGCTCGACAAAGTTCAACATTTCTTGCAAATACGTACATACGTAATTTCATAAAACCTTTTAACAAAAACCTCAAATTATGAAAAGGCTCACAAACGTTAAGCTTAAATTAAAAAAGTATAAATTATTTATTAATCTTAAAGCTCATTGGAAACAAACATTCTAAATTTATCCTAAAATTCCGTTACAAATGGTAGCGGAATTTTGGGATAAATTGTTTAAAAATTTTCGATCAGTGAAAGCTATTCAAACTAAAAGCTCTTGAAACCTTAATTTTTGCACATAAAACATTGTAACAAAAACCTACAATTATTAAAATACTCAGAAAGTCTAAACCGAAATCGTAGTATAAATTAATTATCAAGCTAAAAAAAGCTCATTAAACACAAATATTCTAAATTTATCCAAAAATACCACCTTCCTTTGTAATATCAAATTTTACAGTTAAATGGTTTGGTTTTGAAAACCTCTCAAAATTAAAAGCTTTTGATGGTTGATGATTAACTTTGAGAACAATCATTCTAAATTTTAGCCAAAATTCCGTCACCCTTTGTACGAAATCATATTTCTGAGTAAAATGGTTTGGTTTAAAAAGCTTCGATAATTGATAGCTTATAAAATTAAAAGTTCTTGATGTTTTGCAAATACATACAAATTTTTATCAAAAACCTAAAAGTATGAAAAAGGCTCAATGTTAAGAATTAAATGTAAATTTTTAAGTTTTATATGCACAGATAGATGTCACTAGTATATAATTTTGTTCTGTGGCAATTCTCGTTAATAATGAAAATTTAGTTAGTTGGGTTTGTGTTGCTGTCACACATGGTTGTGTTTGATTGTCATTGTGCTCGAAATTTAGTATAAAATAAAATGTACAACAAAAACAAAATTTAAGTTGTTTCTCTATACAGTCCACATTAGTAAAAACCTTAACATTTGGTCCTTCGAGCCGGATAGAAGCTAAAATTGATATCGTTGGTTGGTTAAAAACAAATTAAAAATAATAAAAAAAGTGTGGTTATAGTTCAACCAAACCTCATGGTAAATTATACAAAATATAAAACTTGTGACAATAATCGTGGAATATCGTCGTTATCCTTGGGATATCACATTAAAATATTATCGAGTGAATCAACATTAATCAATCTAGTGATTGATAGTTTTCGTAATTTGGAATTAATTGTAGAATTTCAAAATGGAAGAGCTTCAATCGGCGATGAAAAAGTTAAAAATGGAGCGACGTGGTTTTAATGTATCATTGGCATCGCATAAGAAGTTTATCGATGGGTTTACGAATGATGATGAATTAAATCAGTTTACACTGAGAGAAAAGTTCGAGAAGTTTGACAAATTATATACAAATTATTATTCGGTTTACGAAAGGTTAAAAGAGGTCGCCATAGATATGTTCGATGAGAAGGAGGCAGAAGAAAATGAAATGGACAATTTGGAATTTTAAGATTCGTATTTGGTGGTACGCTTTGGATCTCGACAACATTTGGATTCCAAGCAAGCTGATGGAAATCATTCAAATAATGGTGATCATGTTGATCAAAAATTGAAAGTGTTTGATCAAGAACAAAACAATGTTAAAGTTGCAGATCGTGTATGTGGTTTTGGAGGTGAAATTGTCAGTGTGAATGGTGATGGTCGAAAGGTACAGTGTAAACGTGTTAGTATGGCAAGTGCTGAAAAAATATGTAGTAATGGGACTCAAAAACTAAATTTTCACTTACCAAAGGTGCCATTGCCCAGATTTGATGTGAACAGGAAAAATTGGCCTAAGTTTCGGGATTCGTTTTACCGAATGATTGTCAACAATGGGTCAATTTCTGACGTAGAAAAATATTTTTATCTGGAGGGCTCCTTGGATGATAAAACAAAATCAATTATATCAAGTGTTGAATTTTCCGAACGTGGGTTTCAGTTAGCTTGGGATAGTTTGTTAACTCGTTTCAACGATGATGTGGATATAATTGACATACAAATGAATGAATTTTTCGGATTAAAATTAGTGAAAGAGGAATCGGCAGTGGAATTGCAACATCTTTTAGATCAAAGCCAAATTCTTATTAAATCGCTTGAACAATTGGGTGAATGTTTAACTGATGCAGTTATAGTACACACAGTCAAGAAAAAACTAGACGTTGAGTCCCGAAAACTGTGGGAATACGAAAACAAACATAATACAAGGCAAAGCTGGACAAATTTGGGAGAATTCATAAGAAGGAGAATTAGAGTTCTGGAAAAATCGCAGGAACAACATGCAAGTAGTTATAAAAACAAATTTAAAAACAGTTCGTTTACCAATTCCAAAAGTTTTGTGGTTGATGCCAAACCAAGATGTAAGTTGTGTAATAATGAGCATTTGTTACAAAAGTGCACGATATTTTTGAAGATGACACCTCAAGAACGATATAATCACATAAAATTGAATAATCTGTGCTTAAAATGTTTCAAGTCATCACACAGGGCAGATATATGTTCATTTTTTAACTGTAAAATTTGTAATCGACGGCATAACCAATTGTTACACTTTGTGAGTGTAAATAATTCAAATAATGGGTTTCGACATAGCAGTAGGAACGATCCAGAAAATAGTAATGTGAATTCAAATTAAAATTGTGGTGAAGGAAATAGTCTGGCGACAGCAGATATCAAAACAGGTTCAACTGATTCATGTGGTGGTACAGTCACTGCACATATATCTTATTACGAAGAGGGTCAAGTTGTACTATCAACAGCAAAGGTGTTGATTTGTGATCAGTTTGGTGGATTTCATTGTGTACGTGCGCTATTGGACAGTGGATCTATGAAAAATTGAATTTGGTTAAGCTACAAACTAACGCTGCGGTAAGCGGATTGAATAATATGAAGGCGAATATTAAACATCGGGTAAAAACAATTGTTAAATCACGTATTACAGGATTCCAAAGACATATTGATTGTATGGTTATACCTACAATTGCACACAATTTACCAATGAAATATTTCAATGTTGATGATTGGGCATTTTTGGGCAAAAGAGAATTGGCGAATCCTGAATTTAATGTACCCGATTCGGTAGGATTACTACTTTGAGCAGAAATATTTCACCGAAAATGCTCAATGAAAAATTATGTGTAGAGGCTACTATGCCTGAAGTAAGAAATACGATGTTTGGATGGGTATATGGTGGAAGGATTGATATGCAAGAAAGTACTTCCTTTTTCTTAACCAATAATAACGAATATTCAGAAGACGAAAATTTAAATCAACTTCACGTTTATCACGTGATGAAAAATACTGTGAGCATAACATTTTCGAAAATCTCACTCATGAGATAGTAATGGTCGCTAATACTGCGTTGAGTTGCATATTAAGGACAAGGTAACTGAATTAGGAGATTCATTACATACAGCAATGCGGAGGTTTCAATATCTAGAAACCAAGTTGAGCAAAAATCCCGATTTGAAATCACAGTACATACATTTTTTGACGGATTATCGTGAAATGGGGCACATAAAGGTGTCAACAAGAAGGCTGAAACAAGGTCAAATGAGGAATATTTCATGCCACATTACGCGGTGTTCAAACCTGATTCGTCAAGCAATTGAATGACGTGTTATGTGCAGGACCAGTGGTGCAGCCTGATCTTTGTATGGTTATGTTGCGATTCAGGTCATTTGTTTATGCCATGACAACTGCTAAACAAAAAATGTATAGGCATGTGAATGTCTGTAATCAGCACACTAGGTTAGGTTAGGTTAGGTTGGAGTGGCTGCTTACGCACACTTAGACCGGTGACGGTCCATTGTGATACCACAGGATGTATCCCCTTTTACCCCTATTGGAACCATTTCGAGCTACTTATGTAGCGTAAGACGTCCCGCACTTTAATGTTTTCGAGATCCGAGAGGCAGTCCATCCTGAACTTACCTAAGTGTTTGTGCCTTCTGAGAGCCAATGCTGGACACGAGCAAAGGAAGTGGACCAACGTCTCTTCCTCCTCTTCGTCCAAGCAGCTTCTGCAGAAGTCATTAGCCTCCAGACCCAGCCTTCTTGCATGTTCTCCAAAAAGGCAGTGTCCCGTGAGTATTCCTACGACCGTTCTTAATTCACGTCTTCGTAAGGATATTAATGCCCTAGTGCGCCCCAAGTCCAGCTTTGGCCAAACTTGTCTTGCAACTGTACAGGTTAGGGTGTTAGACCACCTTTCCCCCGCTGAGGATAGCGCCTGCTTCCCAAGTGCTTGTCTCAGCGCTGTGATAGGCCTCCCCAGACTTGCCCTTTCCGGTTGCAGCTGGAGAGTCGTACCATGCCTAGCAAGTTCATCTGCCCTGCAGTTCCCCATGACGCCCGAGTGACCTGGGACCCAGACTACCTGGATGTTGAAATGCTCACCCATCTCATTTAGAGATGAGTGACAACTCAACGCCACCCGTGACGCCAAAGACACCGATTCTAACGGCCGGATCGCCGCTTGACTGTCCACATAGATTGTGATATCGTCTGAGGATAACACATTATGCTTCAACCACGTCATGACCTCCTCAATCGCTACGACTTCAGCTTGGTACACGCTGCAGTAATCAGGGAGACGAATAGAAATATTTACATTTAATTTGTCACAGAATACTCCAATCCTACTTTGCCGTCTAGCTTGGAGCCATCTGTGAAGAATTGCAACGCTTCAGTTTCCGATGACGGTCTATCCCTCCAGGATTCCCTTGAAGGGAAGGAGGTCCGAAATCGCTTTTCGAAGCGTAGAGTAGGTTTAATGTAGTCAAGATTCGCCAGCTCATCCTTCAACGATCTGACGATAGTAGAGTATCCTATACTAAGACACCTCCACTGAGAGACGGCTGCAAGTCGTACAGCCGTATTTGCCGCCATCTGTTTGCCAAAAATGTCGACAGGAAGAAGGTGCAACATAACCTCTAAGGCACTTGTCGGTGTCGACCTCAATGCCCCGCTAACAAGCATACAGGCCGTTCTTTGCACTATAATCAGCACACTAAATATCAAAAAATCTTGTGGCGCGAAAATCCAACAGATCCCTTGCAAGAATTTGCCTTGCAAACGGTGACTTACGGAACTACATCGGCTCCATATTTAGCATCAAAGGTACTACAACAATTGGCGAACGATGAAGGTGAACATTATCCTTTGGCAAGACAGGCTTTAAATAAAAATGTATATGTTGACGATTTGCTGGTGGGTGCACAGAATGTAAATGATGCACTGAAGTTGCAAACGCAGTTGATTGCAATATTGGCGAGTTGTGGAATGAAATTAAGAAATGAGCAGCAAACGATAATAATTTATTAGCAAATATAGCTGTGGAAAATATGGAAAAATATTCTGATACAAGTGAATCTATTAAGACACTGGGCCTTCATTGGGATACTACAAAAGATCAGTTTCGTTTTTTTAATACAGTCAACCTGGACAACATAGTAACAACAAAACGGGGTGTGTTAGCTACGATTGCGAGATTATTCGATCCATTAGGATTCATAGCACCTTGCATTGTACGCGCAAAAATTTTGATTCAAAAGTTATGGATTTTAAAGTTGAGTTGGGATGAACAGCTGCCAGAAGAATTACAGAAATTATGAAACCAGTTTTGTGATGAATTGCCGACTCTAAATAGGCTCTGGAAATCCATGGATTCGCTGATGCTCCTAAGGCCGCTTTTGGTGCTTGCATTTATTTGAGATGCATTGATGAGTCAGGAAATATTAGTACAAAATTAATTTGCAGTAAATCGACAGTTGCACCACTAAAAGTGCAAACAATAGCACGATTAGAGTTGAATGCAGCATTAGTATTGGCCCAAACAGTCAGTAAGGTTATCGAAGCGTTGAAATTAAATCAGAACAGTGTGACGTTGTGGTCTGATTCTACAATTGTCTTACAATGGCTTAAAATCCAGCCTTGTATGTTGAAGGATTATGTTGCTTATCGAGTATCCGAAATTCAGAATACAACATCACAAATGGAGTGGCGATATGTAGAAAGTGAACGCAACCCTGCTGATATCTTAAGTAGAGGTGCGACGCCTTTAAAATTGATGGATGACAACAACTGGTTCAATGGGCCGACTTTTCTGAGAAATGATGGAGAACCTTGGCCAAAATATATAATCGGAAAAATTGAGGTACCTGAAATTAATCATAAGACTACATCGATGGTGCACGCGCTTCAGACCAGGGATGTTTTCGAAATAACTCGTTTTAATTCATATAGGCATTGTGCTCGAAATTTAGTATAAAATAAAATGTACAACAAAAACAAAATTTAAGTTGTTTCTCTATACAGTCCACATTAGTAAAAACCTTAACATTCAACGTTAAAAGTTAAGTTAAAACTCAAACTTGTTAATTTAATTATCAAACTTAAAACTAAATGACAATTTTTGCAAATACATATTTTATGCTTATACAATTTTTTAACAAATTTTACGGATTATTCGATATTTGAGAATTTTCAAGAATATTCAAGATACTTTGAAAATTCGAAATTCTTGATATTTTTCAAATTATATTTGAAATTTGAAATTTATTTTGAAATATTTAGAAATCGTCAGATTATTGAGTTGGAAGATGTTTCGCGTCATCTACTCTCGCGAGAATAGACGATAGGACGAAATAAGTTTTTCACTAAAATCTTTACTTGTTCATAGGTACAAGAAGCATTTTTAGGGGCCCAAAAAATGTTGCGGGGGCCCGAAATCTGTAGTTACGCCACTGCCTAAACCTGCACTTGGGATGTAATGATGTTATTCTTAATTTGTTGAATTATCCTATTTTAATAGTTATGTTTATTTTGCTTAAAATAATGTACACTACTATATATTTAATCTTAAATATATTTGATGAAAGAAGTTCTAACACTGATCAGTTGATCATCAGAACCTTTCACAGCTCACACCATTAATTTATTATTTAATTTTTGTTCACTAGGTGTTTTATTATTATAGTTTGTTTTTAGTTTATTATATTTCTATACTTAGCAATTATTAACCTTATACAAATTGTATTTAAATGGTTCGATGAAATAAAATTTTTTTTAGAGTAACCAAGCGATGCACGATAGGTCCATTCAAGAATAAAAGCATTAAAAGATACATACTATTCATTCAAACAATTGATGAAAGGAACATATCACAAATGCTAGGCCTCTATTGAAAGTTCTCAATCAATTATATGATATTCAGAATTTTAGAGGTGCCTTTTATTTCATGCACTAAATAAACACCTATAATCTACTAGTATGAATATGTCTAAACTTGAGAAGTATGGTTCCATCCTTGCTATTGTATTATTCGTCTCAGTTCTGTCCTACATATTAACAAACTTCGTATTTATTAATATTGGGATTAACGATCAAGTTTCTTGTATTTGGAAATGCACAGACAACCCGATTAAATGTCTGTTACCGAATTTTCCACGATCGTTTTCCAAGTTGATAATGGTTCCATAATACATTCAAATACATCATCGATAATAGATAATTATATTATTTATCTCTATATATGGGGTTTATATTTGATTCTATTAGTTCGACCTTCGTTTTCACGGTCACAAGTCGAATTGTAACTTGGTGATGGAGATTTCACAGTAAATAACAATAGCATAAATCCATGAACTTAAAATATATAGAGCTGCATGAGATGAAGAGGTAAATAAAATTTACTTTTTTTCAAACTAACCCAAAGCTGTCTCAATTCATGTTTTTGTCTCCAGTTTATTTTCATGTTGACACTGGGGGAAATAATTTAAAATAGAAATGTGCCTTAGTATTAGAAAAGTACAATTATATTAGAGTGGTTTAAAAACTTCTAACCTAATCACCCAATTACTTTTGAAAATACTATATATCAACTTTGACGTTACCATCCATGCTACGTATAAGTATAACCCTTAAATCGTTTATTTACATAATCTATATACTATCATAAATTGAGTATATAGTTTTATCATAATTTGCATAAACATAAAATTTTATTGTAAAGTAGATTTTTTATTGGTACTTACTAAAGAGTACAGTTCTTCCAGTGGGAGGTTTATATACAAATAAGTTTATGAAATGTTTTTTATTATACAATTTTATTGTTATAAATTATATCCAAGAAAACAGCAACGTGACTGCTTAAATTTTATATTTATATTCGTTACAAAGCTATTTTTGTATATTCGTTCGTTACTTGTAAGTAGGTGTTCTTTTGTTCCGAAGCTTTTAACAAGATTTAATTAACTTTCTACTATTAGAATATGTTTGTGTACACGAGAGTACATAGCATAATATGGGGACTCCAGAGATTGTTTTTTTTTTGTTTCTTTTATATTGTTGCATAAAAATTGAATTTTATATAAATTTACATGCTCATTCCCAAAATAAAATATACATTATTGCGGTTTCCAAAGATGCAAAACCCTAGCTGAGTTCACCGACCATATACAAAACGAAATTATTACGCTCAATCATTGAAGTGTTTCGGTAGAACTAGAAACCAAATAATCAATTACCTTCAGTTGACGGATGTATGTATGTATGTGGGTATGTCCCCCGTTCTTCCACCGTTTAAATTTTTCGATTTATTTTTTAAGGTTTTCCTTTTTCCGATTTAATTTATTTTATTTATTTTTCTTTAATTTCAATCCCATAATGTATATGTGGTTTTGATTTTTCTATCCAATTATATTTTAGATAGTCTGTAAAATTGTGTATTGTCTTCTTTTGAAAATTTTCTTTTTCTATTAATAATAAATAAATAAGAAAATAAAAAATACAACAAAAAATCAATTTAACGTTTTTTTTTTTGTGTTTGAAATCGCCTTTATATTGTTCTTTTGTTTTCTATTTTCACGTTTCACAAAAGAACAAAAAGGAAATTGAGAAGTCACAAAAAATGTAGACATCACAAAGAACAAAAAAAAAGCCAAATAAAAATGTTTATATTATTTTTATGGTTACGCAGCATACAAAACAAGTACTGGATATTTGCTACAAGGCCACTGTGCATACGTATTGTGACAGATAGTACCCTATAAAAATTGTAATTTTATGATGCCAATATTGTTAATGGCCGCCCATAATAACGATATGTTCAAGTTGATCATGTGTGCAAGCAAGTGCGTTGTTTTTAGTCCAGAAACGAAATACGACTACATATATTATCTGTTAAAGGTCAATGGCTATTTTGGTCATAAGAGAGATGTAATTTTATTGTTAATACATCGTTGAATAAATACATAATAATATAATGTAGGCCGATGATAGACATGTAAGGCGATAAAAAAATATTTGGCTTCCAGTTATTTAAAGGTTAAAAGAAAAATGTGAATTTATGGTTCGTGTTTTCTAACAATACCCTAATGATTGAATGAAAATTTGGCTACTTTTTAATTATGTATGAAACTCACTACAAGTAAATTATCAGTAGTTTGCAATATGATATAAATGGTAAAAGCTGGTTGTTGTAAACAACCAGAAGAAGATAAATCCAGAAGAAGTTTACGTAAATCCAGAAACGAAATTTTGTTATAGGGTAATGTCAAAACTTTGTGCAATGCATTGCAAATCAATTTTCTATACCAAAATTAAAATTTAATGTGCTATTTACAGTGATACCTCGCTTAACGAGCAAGAAGAGAGGGAGATCCGGAATGTGATCCTGGAACGAGTTATGCTTGTAAAGCGAATGTCCACTGCAAATTGTAACGAAATGACTCTCTCTAAATATATAGGACGCATCACATCAAATGGATTCCGCCCCCCCCCCTTTCCAAAAATTGACGCAATTCGAAATTCGACTGGCCTCTTGAATAATTCAAGATGGCGGATCCAAAATGGCGCCAACCACGAGCGAAACTCCAGATAATAGAATCTCGTAGAATATATTCTCAAGGTCGCTAATTGGGAATTCAAAGTCATATATGCTTCTATATCCCATAGCCCTTTAACATATGCTTTAAACTATATAGCCCCTTGACCTAACCTCGAAAAACCCAAAGCCACCCCTAACGCAAGCTTTTGAGCTGAAAAGCCCGTATAACAAAAGCTTCGAAATGTAATATCGCCGTAACTTAAGCTAATAAGTCCCATAGCCTGAACCTATGCTTCGTAGTCACAGAACCCGTCAATGTAACCTCAAAAATCCCAGTAATCCCATAACTTAAACTTTTGAACTTCGTATCTCTCTTGATTTAAGCTTTAAATCATGTAGCCTCTTGTTATTATATCCCGTTGACCCTTTATCTAATCTTAAAATTCCCATACCCCACAACCTAACCAAAAAAATTACCATAAATTCTATAAACTAAGCTTTTAAACTTAAAGCTCAACAATAGTATTGAAATCAAATATCCACTCGACTTGAGCTATTAAACCCCACAGCACGTGAAACTTTTCAACCCTTTAAACCGTTTTAAATGCTTTAAATCTACATAGCCCCTTGACTTAAGTATTTAAACGTTTTCACCTACTTTAAAATCTTGTTTAGTGTTCATAAGTGTGGAGGTCCACACCAAAACGCTACATTTCATATATTGCGTAGAAAATAAGTTGCGTATGCAGATCGGTTCCAATTACTGAGTTCTATCGAAAACTTGACTGAAGTTGCAGAAACACGGATCAAATTTCGTAATAGACCGTTATGATATCGACGAATTGCACCAAAACGTAACAATTTTACTGGATAAAGTTGCTGCTATTCTCGTCACAACAAATCGTAACATTTTCACCATACTTTTACGTACTTTGCCATTAGTGGTCCCAACAAAACGTAACATTTTCATTTACAAAAAAAAAAAAAACTAGAGGGCTTCACCACCTGCACTCATTCCATGTGAAAATTCTTTGTGACATGCAGATACCTATTTAACACATTGAGTGTCACCATAAAAAAGTCTTTTCACATTATAATCCAATGAAGATACTCACGTTTGCGATTTTAGAACGTAGTAGTATCAAAATATTACAGGCAAAGTGAGGATAATCCAACTTTATGCTTAGGTGAGGCACGTAGCAGCTGATTGTATTAGTGAGAATATATATGGTTATTAATGTGAATACATGTGGGATCATCGTTAATATCTCTTTGTTTATGTTATTCCATACTCCGGTTCTCCTTGTTGGAATATTCGATCGAAGAGAGCTGGGGCACTATCATGAAATCCGGACGGTAAATTTTAGCGGTAAGAAACACTTCTATGAAAAATCTAAGATAAATTAAAAAAATGATCAAAGTTACCCAAGTTAATTTGTATCAAATTGCAAATTTCTGATCGTCATTGTCGATAACTTTCACTTATTTGCAATTTAATACTATAACGGTGACACCTAGTATGAAATGGAATATGTTAAATTAATAGCTCAATGTTTAACTGTACTAAAATGGAATTTTCTATGATAAAATTGTTCTAAATGTTTCTACGCTATTCTAACTAGAAAAGTCGTCAGCTTTCTAGAAGTTTGGTTTGTGTACAGTGTGACCACTATATTCGGTTACAAAAGTTTGAGTAGCCGGGGAAAACAAACGAAGCTAACTAATCTTCAAATTTTTAAATCATGAAGTACCGTTAGGTGTTCTATAAACATCAGAACACCTAACGTTCTATAAACATCAAAAAAAAATTAGTTAGTTTAGTTGCGTAATAGCGTTGTTGTGACCATGCCAAACTTACGATCTCTAATTGTAAATTGCTTTCATGGCACGCGGGTGACGAAATTATCTTCTCAGATGAAAAACTTTTTGTGCTTGAAGTTCCGCACAATATTCAAAACGATCGAATTTGGGCGGTTTCAATAAAGAATGTCCCAAAATACAAAAAGCACATACCGAGGTTCCAAAATGCGTCCTCGGTAAAGGTTTGGGGAGCCGTATCCAAAAGAGGAACCCTTCCACTTGTTTTTATCGATAAAAGTGTTAAAATAAATGCGAAATATTACTTGGAGGAGGTTTTGCAGAAACATTTATTGCCAGAAACCCAAGCAATGTACGGAGAGGAGTATTATTGCTTTCAACAAGACGGAGCACCAGCACGTACGGCGAAAGTAGTTCAAGAGTGGCGTGTGGCTAATTTAACTGACTTCATTACCAAATACGAATGGCCGCCTAGTTCACCAGATTTAAATCCCTTGGATTTTTCTATCTGGGGGTTTATGGTACAAAAGTTCAAGGATTACCGATACAAGACTTTGGATGAGTTTAAGACGGTAGTTTTGAGTATTTGGAATGAAATCCCAATAGAAGTCATCCGTGCCGCGTGTGGTGATTTCGAAGTAAGATTGAAGCGCGTAATAAAGGAGAGAGGCGATACAATCGAATAATATTATAATGTTTTAAGCTATGAAGCTTTATGTTTCTTATTCACAAATAAAATTTGAATTTTAATAATTAATTTGAAAGATACAGCTAGTTTCTTTTGTAACCATATATAGTGGTCACACTGTATATAAAAATGGATTATTAGTATTTGGTAAGCGATAGTGTAAAGATTAAAAAGGAATTAAAAAGTGATTTAAAAAGTGTTTTTGTGCGAAATAAAATTTATAAGTGTTCAGTAAAATTGTGTGAATGATTTATATAAAGTGATTTTGTGAATTAAAATTAATAAATTGTGTTGTAATAATTTTCGTGTGAAAATAAATAAATTCGTTGTTGAAAAATTGAATTGATTTTGTTTTATTCACAATCCAGTGATACGCGAACCTTGAGTGGCAAGGCAAAAACGTAACAATATTAAATAACTTGGATAACTTTGACCATTTTTTGAATTTATTCTAAATTTTTCATAGAATTGTCTATTACCACTAAAATTTACCGTCCGGATTTCATGATAGCGCTCCAGACAGAGAAAACAAAATAAAACATTATAGCTTTGTTTGTGAAGAAGTATAGTGTTTAATGAGATTTTGATTAAAAGACCGTATCATGGAGTCAACTGTGGGCCAACTTAACCAAGGTCAACGAAAGCGTGTGTCGGTCGCAATGACAAGATAAGAGACGAGAAGCATGTGCCAAAAAGTATCATGTCATGTAACATTTCTTGATTTGGGTATTCAAATAAGGATCCTTTAGCATAGCAGTTCAAGAGGCCCTGTGATCATAAAGGAAATTTCTGTATAAGAATAAAGGCAAAGTTCCACCAGAATAATTTTTGACACTATTTATTGCACCCGAAAAACATAAACCCCGAAAATTTTCATGTGCCTATTTTGTGTTAAGTAAAAAGAAGCCGACTTGTGTGTGCAAAAAATTCTTTCAGGCGACATTTTTAATTAATAATCGCCGACTAAATACCATTGCAAAGACGTTGTACAATGGAGACATACCCAAGGAAAACCGGGGTGGTTATAGAAAGGCAACAAAACACAGCGCCAAGCGAGAAAAAGTTATCATGTTTTTGAAGTCTATTCCTGCAAATGAGAGCCACTACAACAGACAGAAATCTGTTCGCTGTTATTTGTCAAGTGAGTTGAGTATAGCAAAACTACGAAAAAACATTTTTCTGGAAAATATTTAATTCTTTGAATATTGGATTTTCTACTCCAGCATCTGATGTTTGTGGAACTTGTTTCATGCAGAACTCAGCACAGGGTACATAAATTAAAAGCGAACACGTTTTATAAATTACTTAAAAAAGATGTACCTAAATCACTACCACTGTGCTTTGACCTGCAACAGGTACAGCCGTTACCTAAATCTCCGATAGGGGATGCATTTTATTTAAGGCAACTAAGTCTTTATACAATGTGTGTAACTGCGAGGGATGCTAAAGACCCTACATTTTACCAGTGGAGTGAAGATCAAGCTGGACGTGGATCAGTGTGTGTAAGTTCAGCATTGGTCAATCATCTAGAGAATATTGAATTTGAAGGTGTAGAAACAACATTGAGATTGTTTTGCGATGGCTGTGGGGGTCAAAACAAAAATCAACATTTACTTCACAGCTTGATGTTTTGGCTCCTACACAAAGCACCTTCATCACTGCAAAAAATTGAACTACATTTCTCAGTTAGAGGACATAGTTTTTTACCGGCCGATCGAGTCTTTGCCCGCATCGAAAAAGACTTGAGAAAAGTGGCAATTATTACAAAAAAAAGTTAACTATTTTGAAATTTATTTCAAACATGGCAATGTAAAGACATTAGGCCAGCAACTAAAACCGATAAATGGTATACAAAACATGAAGCGTGTATTTTTTAAAAGATCACCACTTGTCGAAATTTGTGATTGTTACGAAGAGGATTATGCTCTTAGAATTTAAGTTTTTATAATAAAATAGAATATATATCTCTTAAATTTATTTTTTTATTTTTTGTTATGAATGGCCCAACCAAAAAGCTATATTACCAATTAGTTGAACCAAAACGTAACATTTTTTTTGAAATATATAATTATCATGGCGTTGAAAGCAAAAATATTTAAATTATGATTGACCCAATTTATCTATGCTTATACAAGAAATTGTTTCCTCTTTGTGGAATAGAGCTTGCTTTAGACATTAATGACGTAATCAAATTTTCTCAAATTGTTTAAAATCATTTATAATTGAAATGTAGCGTTTTGGTATGGACCTCCACAAGTGTCTCCTAAAACGATGTTAAATACTGAAACACCAAATTTAACTTTTAATTTTTTTATAGCAAAGTATTTCGTCGTGGAATAATGATAACCACAAAAAATTTACTTTTGTAGAGCTACTACTTAGTATAATTTCGGCGTATCAGTGTTCTAGAATATGAAGAGAGCTCCAAATATTACCTCAGAATTCGTTACTAACCTCACAATTCCAAATATTTTGTGGAATCCAAATTACCTCTGTATCTTTTTTTACGAATCGTCAAGGAGATAATTCACTTTGACATTTCGTGTCACAACATTCACATTCAAAATTTTACAAAAATACTTTATCTTCCATAAGCAAAGTTGCCAGAATTGTAAGGAGTTGTTCTTTTCCAGTGGTTTTAATTACACGTATCAGGCTATCTTGAGATGGAACACATTCCTTAAAATATTGTATAGAAAGGTATTGATCGTCTATTGATATTGCACAATACTTAAAGGTTTAGAGCTATCAGAGTATTTCATTACTTTCAGTTTTTTTCAGGCATGTTATCACGCTATAGCTTGCTAAAATACACAAACGGAAAAAATTCAAAATCTCCTGAGTCACACAAAATATTAGTTGTGCAAGTAGAAACTCGGCTTTTTTTTGGTCAAATTCAACTTTATTGAAAAGATACTTGTTACAAATAATAATGTTAATAATCTAAATATTCGCCATTACGGCGATTTACCGGGAAGATGATGCATACCTTTGCGATAGAAACTTGGTGGTTTTGTGGTCATTTTCACATATCTTCAACTTTCGTAAAAGGCTGGTCTTTCAAATATGATAACATCGATCTGAATAAGTAATAATCAGAGGGAGCCAAGTCTGGAGAGTACGCCGCATGCTGTACAACTTCCCAGCCTAAGGAGAAGATGAGTTCCGGGGTTGATTTTCCTGTATGTGGACGAGCGTTGGCATGCAATAATATCACCTTCCGCCTTCCTTGGCCCTTAAATGGTCTTTTTACCTCCAGAGCATCACTTAATTTGATCAATTGGGCCTGGTAACGTCCAGCTGAATCAATATGACCATGTTCCAGAAGCTCATAGTGAATTACTCATTTCCAATCCCACACAGTAACGCTTTCTTGGCATGAATATTCATTTTTGCCACTTATGTTGATGGCTGGCCAAAATCCTTTTGTACCGAGAAAGTCAGTTTATGAAGAACCCATTTTCCCTCCTTCTGTATCTTTCCCATTGCATGCAATTGAAGAGATATTGCTTGGTGAGTAACTCCTGACTGTTCTGCAAGCTCTTTTTGAGTTTGACACAGATTTTCATCCAGTAAAACTTTATGTTCTTTGTCTTCAAATTTTTTTTTACTTCACTTACTAATTCCATAGCTTGTATGATGTCTATCTATCTCTTAAAATTGATGCACATGAAATGATAGCTTATAAATGACTGAAACTTGTGTCATAAAAACTGCAATGACTAAGTTACATATAAATATATGTTACATATAAATAAGACTAAGTTACATATAAATGGCGAACCATTTGGATGCAACCAACTTCAGAGCCTACTTGCAAACCTAATATTCCAAAAATTTTCAATCTTGAAATTTTAAATGCATGTACCTAATTTGTAATTATAATTAAATTACGAAAGGGTTCTGGTGCTTGTTAGTTTAGGTTCAGGGGATATAGGGCTCAACAGCCCAAGTCGAGGTGATATTTCATTTCAAAACTATTCTTGAACTTTAAGTATCAAAGCTTACTTTATAGAATTTATAGGAATTTTTTAGGTTAGGTTGAGGGGCTATGGGATTTTTAAGGCTAGATAGTCAATGGGATATAATTATATTAAGAGTCTACATGTTTCAAAAGCTTAAATCAAGAGAGGTACGGAGTTTAAAAGCTTAAGTTATGGAGTTTCATGGTTTTTTGAGGTTATGTTGAGGGGTTCTGAGACTACGAGGCTTAGGTTGCTGGGTTATTAAATTTGAAGCTTTTGTTATTAGAGCTTTTCAATTTCAAAACTTGCGTTAATGGGTGGCTTAGAGGTTTCGAGGTACCTTGAGAACACACATATTATTTGATTTTCTGGACTTTCGCGAAACGTCCTATATGTATTTCGGTTTTTTTAAATAAAGGTAACGAGTAAGATCCTGGAACGAATTTTGCACTGTACTGGTAAATTCAATTTATTTAACGTTAAACTATAATTTTTGGTATAATAAATATTTAGCTCTACCTATTTATATGGACCCGCTATCGGGAGCACCTTTGGTAAGATGCCACTCGGTAGCAGCTCCAGACAGTAAATAAAAAACGCACTGAGACGGCACATCAAAAACATGAAATGGAAATAAAACGTATACAAATAAAAATCTTCGGCTCTTTAAATGTCTGACTAAGCCCTGTCGTACGGGAATTCAAATCAATCAATGTGATCGCTTCCTTATACCTCACTGTGATCATCGTGAAAATAATCGAACTTTGTAATTTAATCCAAAGTTTTATTTTTTCTACTTTTTACTTCTGTTTCATATTTTAACGTGCCGTCTCCCATAGTACAACCGGGGCAGGAGTAAATTAAAATGTCCGCTTTATTTTCGTTTTTTTTTTTACGAAATATGGTGTAAAGTGATGATCACGGTGAGGTAGAAGGGAGCTGAGGGAGATCTGAAAGTAATCAAATATTAACATCTGTAGGTGGTCGAGGCATGACGAATTCCTGAAGCTTTGTATATGTAATTAATGTTCGAGTTTGGAAAAAGTGACTATATATCTTAATCGCATGTCGATCGAAAATTTAAGGAAACCCGGGGGGTTAAGTACTTACGTAAGTATTACCGGTTATCAGGCTTCTACCAAAATTATTAAAATTATAAACAATTCCTCGGAGAAGGATAAATTTCGAACCAAAAAGGAACGAATTAGTATCCTCTTTCAAACTGAGTTATTTTCACTTCGTCGTGATGAATTTTTAGTCACGGCAAATAGAATCTTGATTAACCTGAGGCTCTTATATAGAGAGCTTTCTACCCGCATTTATTCTAAGTAACTACTAGTTCTGAAAGTGAGCAAAAAGAATTAAATTTTTTGCATTCTTCAAGATGTTTAAAGCGTTATACTCTAAGACAAAAAATAGCGAGCTGGTTGTTTGTGGACGAATAATGTACACATTGCTTTTAATAATGCCAGATAAAAAAATGCTGGTGGTGTCAAATCGGGCGATCTGGGTGGCACGTGCAGGAAAAATTTGACACGTGATTGTTTGAGCAAGTACGTTCACTTCTTGTGTTGTGTTGTACAAATGCTCACTGAGTGCAAATAACCAAAGATTTATTTTCATAAAACAGTTTAAGCATTTTTGGGGATTTCTCATCCTTTTGACGATGGTTTAACCATAACAAAGCGTCTACACTTCACCAAAAATTAAACCAGACTGGGGAATGTCAAGAAAAACGAAAATGGCGCCACCTTTTGTTCGTCCACCTAATTACGGCCCACAATAAATTTAAAATATTTCCATGCAATTTGTACTTAAAATGGGTGTATAAAACGGGATGATCTTTGGTAACAGCTAATACCCAAATATCTTTAATAATCTCATTGATAATTTCTTTCATTTCTGGAAATCAATGTTAACATCATTTAGCCAATCCATCATTCTTATGTAACTCTTAATTTATTTACAAAACAAAATATTTAAAAGATGTCAGCCATCACTAATAATTGCAAAATCAAAACGAAATAATTCATACGGATTGACAAGCCGCCGCCAGATATGATGTATCGCAACCAAAACGACCACCACGTTAAACGTAACAAGATGAAATTTTTTGTCTCATACATATAATCTATACCGAAACGATTTGTCATCTGAAATTTGTGTCAGAAATCATTTCCCACAAAATATTTTATTTCTATAAATAATTTTATAACTGTATACCTATTTTCATTTAATTAAAATTACGTTTTAATTTAACATTTGACACATTGATGTATGTTTGCTTTGAGTTTGAGTTTGAGTCGAGTGAAAAGGTGGAAAATCTTTTTTTAAATATATACTTACATATATAAATAAAAAATTACTTTACAGCTTAAGCTTAAATTAATTCCAAATTTTGTGACAAATACATAAAAAATGTTCTTGACAGTTTTTTTTTTTTTTCTTTTTTATGAACTTAAAGAGACTGAAGGAAAAACGTTATAAAAATAAAAATTGAAAATGATATGAAATTTCCAGTCAAGCTGAATATTGTGTGCGATGACGATGAGAAGATTAGCTTCTTCTTGTTATATTGTATGTGATGTGATGAGGCAGCTTATATTTCTGAAATTAGCATATTTCGTTTTTTTCCTTCAAGCTTGGTTGGTTTTTATCATTTTGATTTGTTTTGGGTTTAATATTATTCAGAGGTATTTAGCAAGGTTGTCTTATCATCTCGAAACAGATAGATTTTATTAACCTTTTTCTCGTAAATTTCTGTTGAAATTTGAGAGTTTATTTTTGCGAAACGGTTGAAGGTTAAGTTTTTATGGCCTTATTAAATTGCATTGCCAAAATTTTTCATCCATTAACATTTATTGGTATAAAATGGTAAGGTGGTATTGTGCGGATTGTAATGACATGCTATAATATACAAAGACGTTAAACCAATTTTAAATTTTAATGCATTAGTAAACAACATATTGATGCCAGCTGCGCAGCAATATTCGAAATATTTATTTTTTGTTTTTGTTTATTGTGACAAGTTGTGTCGTCGTCGTTATTGTCGAAGTGGCAAGTTCAAGAGTAGACGGTTTATGTCAATCAAGACATAACGTTTGTTGTTTTCATACTAATGAATTTATGTATTAATTAGGCTTTGTAAGATGAGATTGAATTAACTTTGTCATGTAGAAGATTTTAAAAGAGTGAATTATTTACAGACAGGATTAGAGGATTTTTGTTATTACTTTACTTGTACAGTATAAGTAATACAGAATTTATATTGATCAATTTATTCATGGGAAGAACAGCTCCATTATCAAGGCACTCCTCGAATTTGACTTCTGTTTCAGTTGAAAGATTTGTAAGATATAAAATCGGGTTTCCTTGACAATTAAATAGGAATTAAATAAATCGAAGAAAAGATTTGATTTATTTAAATCTTATTCGACTTATTTATGATACCGGCAAATAGATGTTTTTAAAAATAATTCAAATTAATTTTTTCTCAAGCAAATACGCTTAATATACGTACTTACAAGGGATATTTCAAATAATTTTGGAATTATAATCAAATTATTTGGACAGTTTACTAAATTTAAGATGGATTCACGTGAAGAATTTGGTTTGCTACACAAGAGATTCGCCTTCCACAGGTTTTGTACACCAAATTTAACCTTTTGCTACAACGTTTTGAATATCAAAATTTTATTTGCAAAAGAATGAATTTTATTTATGTTTGATTGAATGTAAAGTGCAGCAGCATTTTAAATAATCGCATTGACTGCAGGAGTTGTAAAGCTGCCAATAAGAAGGCACTCATTTTGATTTCTGTTATTTTTTAAAATATTAAAATATTTAGAAATAAAAAGTACCGAGTAATTTTATCGTATTACCGTCGTTTCGATTAGTGAAAAAACATGAAATTACCCGGATACTTGAATTTTCGAATCCAACCTTTGTTTATTGAAACAATATAGTCAATATTTGTGATTGAGATTAGACGTATAGAATTAAAATTTAAATTTGTTTTTTAGCCGAATTTTCAAGGATCGAATCTGACGGCATGTTCCAAGAGATCTACTAGGACCTGTTCTTTCATATTATCCTAAGTAGTACCACTAACTCAATTTTGAATCCAAAGGAATTAATCCATCGAAACTATAGTGGTCGGACCGGGCGCGTTTTAATAATGGATAAATTACCCGCTATAAGCCAGGCCTAAGAACGAATATCAATTATAATATCTGCTAGTTTGTTTAAGTAAACTTTAGGTTTGTCGGAAGCAACAATTCTCTACCGTTTATCTCTATTAAGCATAAACCTAGGCTTTATTCTAACCCTTTCCCTTTATTTAAACCCTTCCACAGTTTACTACTACGTATTGTACAAATTGAAACACGCATAATTCCCTTTCTTGATTGTACAATTTTTCGATAAATAAACATTGTACCTTGTTACCCATCTCAAGTTTATGCCAATGAGGCATGAAAACTCACAATCTGGTGCTACAGGCAATAACTTCAACTATGAAAATATACTGGGCTGAAACCTTGCAAAGTGATCAGAAATTTGGTCCGGATAATTAAGTGCGTACGTAAACTCATCATCAGGTTAACTCAATCTAACCTTCCAACTCAACTCCCAAATCAATTTCTACTTTCAACTTAACCCTAACGCAATCATCAAACCGACCCCAGCGCGACCACAACTCGACCATCAACCCAACAATTTCAGTTCAAATCTCAACTCAGCCACCAAATAAATTACCAACTGAACAGCTTAATCAACCCCAACTCAACCCTAATCCAACCTTAACCAACCTCAACCCGATCTCCAGTTCAGCGCTCAACTTAAACCCAAACTCAACGCACAACTCGATAAGGTCCGTAAACTACGTGTACATGAACTCAAGCCAACTCAAGCTAAATCTAAATCAACCCTCAATTTAAATCTTAAATAAATCTATAACTGCTCACTCAACCCTAACTCAACACCAAATCATCTCAAATTAACTCAACTCAATCCTCAAACCATCTTAATAAAAAATTGTAGATTCGATATACTGAGGGCTCAAACCGACATATTTTTCTTTTTTGGACTCAGGGCCTTTAAAACATCGAGAAAAGTTGTTTTGGAAAAACAAAATTGTGGATGGAATTTTGGTCGGAGCCTTGCAAAGTTAAAAACCCCAGGCTTATTTGTTACACTCGCTACAAATCCTCAATGAAATGAAAAAACTGATAATAATTTAAAATATCGCGAATTATCTGCAGATAGACCTAACTTGGTGGTTCGAGTTTTCAAAATTATTTATTTATTTATTTATTTTATTTTATTTTATTTTATGTACATAAATTTTGTATTAATACCACAACAAGCGAACACAATCGATTTTGAGCATGAGCTCATTCATAATAGATTGTGAACCGTACGATGGATTAACATAATTAAAAATAATACAGCAAGGCAATTACGGCACTAACATTCAAATTCATCATTCGTTCGCTTATGGTTTGTCATTTTTTCCAAGCTAGATGTATATTGGCGCAAATTACTCGAAGTCTATCATTTTTTCGGCCCCAAAGTCCCATCATTAGAATTTTTCAATGTGTTGCAATCCGCAGTTTTAGAATGAATTTTGATAGGATTTGTTAATTAATTAAAAATAAAAATATTAAAGAAAATAAACAAATGCGACTGACACGAAAGTCAATGCTTACAAGAATCAAAATTAAATCAAATGCTTGATTACGGGTTTGGTGATACATGGACTACAGGCCGAGTTGAAAGCGCTGATAAATAACATCGAGTTCCGGAAGCTTGGTTTACGTAATGCATATATTTTGCTTTCATTGCACAAAAATGACAAGTTTTAAACTGTGAAGTAATTGATAAATCGTCATAAAACGGCCCCAAACAACTTTACACAACAACAATGTGTTTCTAATTTCTCAACGACATCAATGAAACTTAGCTGAGTACCATTCGGATCGGTACCATTTCCCCAAGGGAAAAATGTTATCTGTGGTATGTGAAGTTTTAATAGAACTATAAAATTGATTTTGCTTGTTTGGTTTGGCCTTGCTGCCTTTATTGAATCCAGTTCCGTTTTCAAGGGATCCACGAAATGGAGGGCACTTATGATTTTCGCTGTATGCTTTCTTATCTCTTTTCAAGTTCCAGCAATAGTCTGCCATCATAGTTACACCTTGGTAGCCCTTTCATATCTTTCATATCTTGATGAGATCTCTCTCGTTGTTCCTCACTAAAGTCTCCAAGATTCTTCTCTGGCAAGAGATCATCCACATGCGAATATAGGAAATAGTGCTTAATGCTCTTGTTTCACCCTAATTTCTGATATTTTTTTACCATGTCACTCAGCAGTTCCTTATAGCCTGAAGTTTTATGATTCCCTAGACAATTCTGCAAGACCCTGCGGAAACTAGTCCAAGCAGCTTTCTGTTCATTGATCTTCATTTTTTCTTTGGTCTAAGACACAAGAAGCACGGATATTTCATGATTCGACTCTGCATCCCAAGAACAAAACCCTCAGATGGTCCTCTAAGTATTTTATTTTTTCCAGAATGATTTTTACGATCTCATAGAATTCCTTCAAGACGGCGGAGTAAGCTGTAGGAACAGGAGCTAGGACATCAGAGACGCCACTCTTCTGGTTTGTAGATATCTTTTTTCAAACATTACAGTATACTAATCTTTGTACTTCATCTTGAGAGAAACATTATCTGAATTCCTGCTTCATATTCCCGTACATTGTTATCTTCGTACCTTTCTTCAGTAGATTCTTTTGCTTTAAGCTGGATGTCAGGGGTTTGTGGGCCTCTTTTGAGAAGCCCAATGCCCTACTTAATCACTTAATTTATCTTGGCTTAACTATTGCGGTAAATTACTTTTCGTACCCTTCCTCTCCTCCATTCCTACTTCTTCGCTATCTTTCATCTGTCATATAGAAATAACATGAATAGACCTCCTTCCTGTGACATGTGATCAATATTTTATGGCAGGTTTCGCAGATAGGGAGTGGAACCCAGTTTGTTTCCTGATGTGTTATTCTTCAGTATCTGTATGAATCGACACCACCTTCAGTGATTGTTCTCCGAACCTGCTGGTTCATACGTACCACAAACATAACATAACGTATCAGGTTTGTTGGGATGATCATTTTTGTGTGGACTAGTAGATATTCGTTGCATTACGTCTTGTAGCTTTATACTCTGTAAAGTATCCACCTCTACAAGATGTGAGCGTGTCCCGCGCATACTGAGGCTCCGACTCCCTGCATTGTAAATTTTTTCCATATTTCTGCTATGACGGTACGAATGCCATTATCCAGGGACTGTCAAATCACTTTATGGGGTTAATGTTGTTGATTGAGTTGTTCGGCCTACGTTGTTTAGTCATAACTTTTCTCGCCTATTTTTGAAGGTTAGAAGGCAAACCTGACGTGATAGAGCAATTTGGACCTCGGATTCGGTTTGAGCATGATCGTTTACATATAGAGAGGTATGTCAGGATCACAGGGTAATTTTTTCATTTTTTTTGTGAAGCTGTATTACGGGGTTTAGTACAGGATTTCAGATAGAAATTGATTTAAGAGTTGAATTTGAGGTTAGATTGAGTTGACTGAAATCGACATCATGAAAATAACGAAAAGAAGCATTTAGCGGTCAGACGAATCCCAGGTTATTGCACTCCAAATATCAACTATTTATAATTAAAAACAATAACACTGCTGTACATATTTAGTACAGATTCATATATCAGCTACTTTTGCTAGTTACAAACAATCTAAATCAGTCACCGCTGCAATAAAAATAATGGAAACGTGCTTAAAAACCGCAAACGATAACTGTAACCTATTAAGGATTCTAGCGCATGTTCTTCACAACTCTAGTTGTGTGTAAACAGAGTATCCAAAACTAACAAAAATGTGTCAAATAAAAATGTTATTTTTATGATGAGAGAGGTGTGTGTTTACAAATTTTTTTTTTTTTTTGAATTTTCAATCCAAAAATATATAAAAATAGACCAAAATAAAAAAAGTTTAATTTAATTTAAGAAGAATTTCTTTATAATAACAAGTTGGCAAGAAGTCAAATTAAGAATGAATAATAAAGAGAAAATTTCGATTTTTTTTTTTTGATTACACCAACAACAACAACAACGTGTGTAAAATGTGTGTGAAAAATGTATTTTAAGGTTTGCTTAAATATTTTTAATTAATGTTTACGGAATTTTTATAATCAAAACAGCTGTTTTTGAGTTTGTATACATCAGAGTGAAGAACCGCATGCTAATATTGTTCGATTGTTTAGAATTTTATGAGTGGGAAAAAAATAATTTTGGCTACATTTTAGTTTGGTGAACGCGGAACAGGTAGATTTAGTGTGGTTTGCACAAGTCGACAAACGCCGCGAATATCGCTCTGCGCGTTACGAAACGATTACTGTATTATAATACAGACACATTTTACGTAAAAAAAAAATTGGCAATTAGTTGGCGGTTCTACTCGTAGACGAAAATTTTGATGACAACAGACAACTCATTCAACACAAACAAATGAAACAAATTTGCAACGAAATTGATCTGTGTAATAAAACGGAAATGTCATTATGATAATTATTTTTATTCTTTAATGATGCCAAGTGCCCAAGTAGCCTTAGAATTTGACAAATTTTCTTACAATTTATTTTTATTATTGTTAATTAATTAGTTTACTGTGTGGCCAAAATTGTGTTACACATTAAATTTGATTGTTGCGTTTTATGCATTAATTAGTGTGTGGTTGCGTAATTATGCGGAAGTTGTTTTTAGTCATGTGCCAAGTAGATTTTAGGTGATTTTGTAATTTTTAATCGATTTATTTAACGTTGGTTTAAATATAGCATGCACATATGTACGTCATAATTACGTTCATTGTAGTGTTGAGTGATTTTTGTAGAATACAACTAAGTCTTCTGGTTTCACAGTATTTAATTAAATCGAAACAACTGTTAACTCAAGCAACTCCTGCCCATTTTAAACCGACATTTTTTTTTTGGTATCAACATTTCCCGCATGAATTTTCGTTATTTGTGCGGCGTGTGTATTTCCACGTCTCTGCACTAATAGATAATCATTCGTACAAACACAGCAAGTAATTGTCTTTATGTTGAAACTTCTGATTCAAAATATTTTGTATGTTATGCGGGTGTGGTTACATATCTCGCAACAAACCATAACTAAAATTACAACGATCAAACGTACAGAACGTAACGAAACGAACAAAAATTCCCTTGAGCATTGAAAACATAATGTTTTCACTTTCATTACACATTTTGTTTATGAAAAATTATATAAAACAAAAAAAAAAGAAAAACAAAAGGAAAAGACGAGAAAACCTTTTTTTATTTTTTGTTTTTCATATAAACATATAAAACCGAAGAAAAATTCAACAAAACAAGAAAATTATGAATTACTGTTGCTGTATGTGCCGTAAATAGAATCCCAACACAGCACATACTGAATAACCCATTTAATTGTGTCTACTGATATTGTTTTATGTGTACAAGTTTTTTATTTGCACGTACTTAGACTCTCTCTCTTCACTCTAACTTTAACTAAACATCATACTAAATATGTAAATTTAGCGAGATATGAATGTTTTATGCATATATACATATATCTACATACGAACAGAATATAATTTTCAATTAGAGTTTTGAAGAGGCTGTTTTTCGTTTATAAAGTCGTTTACCTTGAAGTTCCGCCAATTAAATGTTTTACTTTCAAAAAGTTTTAGTACTCACCAATATTAACAATACCATGATTAGTTAGCTCCCAACATGAGGATAATCTAAGTATACTTAAATTTTGACTTTGTTTTGGTGAAAAATATCCCAGTGCTGCATCGGTTACATGGTAAGCCTGGAAAATAGAAATTAATTTAATTTATTATTTTTAATTTTGACCAACTAAAAACGAATTTAATTTCAGTTTCCTAACAATTTTTGTAACCCTTACAACAAAACTCGATTCTATACAATGTGCCAGGTTGAAAAGCATCATGCTGAAAATGCTGAACTGATAAAAACGTCAAAAAATATATTTCGGAATTTTCAGCTAATTTAATAAAATATCCAATTATCCAATTTTAGGATAAAAGATGTTTAAAAAAAAATGTACGTCTAAAATTGATTAGATTTTTATTTATTTTAGAATTGATGAATATTTAAAATTTAATTTCAAATTCTTTAGAAATTATGTTATACAATTTTTAGGATTTGGCAATGCTGTTCGAATTTTATGGAAACGATTATAAAATTTGACGATATGTGATTAAGAATTCTTTTAGGTTTGAGTGGAAAATGACTTAGAAAAGATCGATCTTTATAAAAATTATTTACTCCAAACCCGATTAACTTGATTTCTACAACTTTCGTATATTTTTGTATTTCTCATGTTTTGTTTCCCTCGAGGTATTCTTTGGGTCGTTGTATTGCTAAAAACACCTGGCTTGGCGTATTCAATCCAATAGATTATCGTATTCCGTTTAATCGTATTTTGCGTATATTGGGGCGATAATTTGTATTTAAATGCCATCGTTGATAATGTCGGTGTTTAGAAACAAAAAACATTGACTTTTGTTTTTTGGCTTCAACATTTGGTTTGGATACGCTTTGGGTCTTTGAATTTATTTCAACCAATTGTTTACGAATAATGTCATCTGTATAATTAAGGCTAAGAAATTTCGTATTTCGTTATAGGTGATAGAACAATTTTTATTTGCAGTACGGAAAATTATTGCTCACCTCAGGCTGGTATTTATATAAAGACAATGACCAAGCAAAGCTCGAGGACAGCAAACGATTGTTTTAGCGAATTTAAAATAGTGGACGTACAAAATCGGGATCAGCCACCTCATCTGAACCAGATCGAACATTTATGGAATAAAGTGAAAAACAGCTGCTACCAATAAGCAATATAAAAATAAACAGAAGTTATGGAATTCAAATTTTTTATTGGGCTCTTTGGACGTGCCGGTGCTTGAAAGTGATTCTAAAAGAAGGTCACACAACTAATTACTATTTAATAAAAATGCATATTAGTGTTAGTCTTTAACAAATAAGCTTGATAATAAATTTTGAAAGTAACTGTGGTATATTATTTTGAACGAAATTATTAAATATGCTTAATTCATTTGGTAATTATTTAATTCATATTTTCTATTTTTTTGTTATTAATTTGCTGTATTTATTTTAGTGATTCACTTATGTTACGCTATTGTTCCGTTTCGGTCGTAATTTTGTTATTTAGTATGAGAATCTGAGAGCTTTAATTCGAGGATGATGTGCGTTAGTTAAGTGTCACAGCTAAGTTTAGTCGGTCTTCGATATAAAGAGAGAAATGAGAAAGGGTATATGAATTATGAATAAAACCTTTTGATTTGGCACCGTGCATGACCATTTCACAATAAATATTTACTATTCATGGTTTGTGAATAAGGGCTTATTAATCTATTATGAATTATATTCATAATGTTTTAAAAATAATATTTATGTTTAGTTATTCATGTATAATGAAAAATAATGCATATTTATTTATGAAATTAACTCATGACTTACACATATTACATAATTGTTTTATGCTTTGTATTACATACTTTTATACTTCGTATGAATTAAATCATATGACTTTTTGGCTTTTTTATAGACAAATATATTATTTTAAACAGAAATCCCAAAATTTACGAATTTTCGAGACAATAAAATAAAGAGCCACTCACACAATATATCTACTAATAAAAAGTAGAAATATCATGCCCCGTGATTTTACCCCAAGGATTATTAAAGTATATAAAATATAACCCTTTAAAAATGAGCGTTTTCATTAAATTCCTTCGGTAGTTTGGTTTGGTACTAAGGCTAAGACCAAACTACAAAAATACAAATCTTACTTTTACGTTTATTACCTAGTAAGACAAAGGAGAAAGGAGGCTGAGCAGGGCCTTCTGAAGAGCCCCTCGGAAAAATGAAGGCATACATCGCCTGCCTACAGATAAACCTGCATCATGCAAAGGCCTCGGACGTCCTTTGTCGTAGGTTTATTTGCCAAAACATTGGCATGGCTCTAATCCAGGGGCCACGACGGACGGAATATAATCTCGAATTAAGAAGATCCAAAAGGGCTACCTGGAGAAATTTCTGTGAGGTAATCAATGAATTGCCCTCTGCAGCCCTTCTCCAGAAATTCCTTTCCAGGGATCATTCAAATGGTTTAGGACTTCTCCAGAAGCAAGATGTGAGGTTCACTGAAAACCGGAAGGAAACTTTAGAGGTACTGCTAGAGATCCACTTTCCGGATTCAGTAGTGGTAGTAGCCCAAGAGGACCCTCATGATCCCTCAAGTGAGGTGGCCTATGCGCCTCACAGTAGGATCTGGAGTCTCTCTGGGAAAATATTCACACCCAGCAAGGTGCGATGGGGCTATTGGGTCTTTGAAACCTTTCAAATCCGCTGAAGGGGATGGTATCTTTCCAGCTTTATATCGAAAAGGTATTGAGGAAATACTCCCCAGCATGATCCAGATGTTTCGGGCAAGTAATGCTTTTAACTATATTCCGAAACTGTGGAGGAAGGTAAATGTGGTCTTTATACCAAAGGGGGGGGGGGGGGTCGTCCAGACATCCAGACATCCAGACCAGGGCATACCGGCCAATTAGCCTCACATCGTTTCTATTGAAGAAGATGGAAAAACTCTTTGACTATCAAATAAGAAGTGAAGTCCTTGGACTTGGAAAAAATCCGCTGCATCGGGATCAGTTTGCGTATCAAACTGGTAGATCCACTGTGATGGCCCTTTGCGGTCTAGTCACGAGGATTGAAAAAGCAGTGGCATATTAAGAAATTGCTCTTTGTGCCTTTATGGACATTGAGGGGGCGTTTGATAATACCTCCTACGGATCTATAGAGAGGGCAGCAATGGAAAAAAAGGGTTCCGCTTTCTACAATTAGGTAGATCCGTTCCATGCTGAAACATCGTGAGATTACTGCCAGAGTAGGTAGCGAGTCAGTAACCATCAAGGCCGTAAAGGGATGTCCCCAAGGAGGCTATCTCCTCTTTTGTGGTCATTGGTTATTGACAGACTACTGGTCCTTCTGAGTAGTCATGGGTTTGATGTCCAGGGCTATGCGGATGAGGCAAGTTTGATGAGGTTATTTCTGCTCGCATGCAAAATGCACTCAAT
This sequence comes from Tipula vernalis, assembly GCA_958295665.1. Classification (NCBI taxonomy): domain Eukaryota; kingdom Metazoa; phylum Arthropoda; class Insecta; order Diptera; family Tipulidae; genus Tipula; species Tipula vernalis. The sequence continues at coordinate 21,572,705 of OY282558.1, read as the reverse complement.
ATAATATGGCACTGGTGTTACCAGGAAGGACTCAGTGTCAATCCAAACAAAACTATCATTGTTCCTTTTTTTACGAGAAGGAACAAGCTTGCGCTTATAGCTCCCTCGTTAAACGGTACTACTGTTCCTTTTTCCAGCGAGGTTAAATATCTAGGAGTTATCCTAGATCAAAAACTGAACTGGAACCAACATTTGTTGAAAGTTCAAAATAGAGCCACCAAGGCTTTCTGGGCCTGTCAAAGACTCTATGGGCGTACTTCGGGACTACTGGAAGGTCATACTGGAATCGAAGGAAACGAGGCAGCTGATGGCCTCGCCCGTGAGGGTTCTGACTCTCCATTTATTGGACCAGAACCCTTCTGCGGCGTCACTAATGGACACCTTAGAGCAGCGGTAAAACGCTGAGAGGATGTTCAAAAGTCCTCCTACTGGCGCAGAATTCCAGTTGTACGACAGGCGAAGAAATTTATATCACCTTCGTCTGTCAGGGTTAAGGAGTGTCTTGAACTTAGGAAACCTGAGTTGAGGCTGCTTACTGGCTTCCTCACAGGTCATGTCCCCTTGTGGTATCACCTTAAGAAGATGGGCCTAAGTACGACAGATGTATGCCGCTTCTGCGATCTGGAAGCGGAATCAGCGGAACATATTCTGTGCCAATGCCCAGCCATATTTCAGCAAAGACTGCAACATCTAGGAGGGAGAACAATGAGCCTGGATAGTATGTACCATATCTTGTAGCGGCCAGTAGCATGCATGATTCATGCAAAGCTTTTTCTCTCTGTGTATCCCTTTCTTAATTTTAATATTTCCTTTCTCTTTCAGCTTGCCTTTACGATCTAGAAAGACAAAGTCAAGTTTTGAGAATTCCCACCTCAATACCCTGATTTCTAGCTGGCTTAAGCCGACCGTACCGTGCCTCTTTCTATCTAAACATTTCTGATAACAGCTGATAGCACTCTATCGGCAATATTACAAGATAATTGTTTTGTAACACTTCTACCAATGATTGATCTATACCTTCAACGTACATGACATATAATATCACAGGCTCAACATTTCTTAATAGTTGAAGTGGATTTCGTGATAATACATCCAAATGATATATTTCACTTCCCATACTTTCATGTCTTATCTCAAGCTCATACTCTTACAATCTGAGCCATAATTCTTCTTCTTAAACGTGGAATATTATCAAGACTCGATGGCGCAGTTTTCAATTCTGGTTCGGTGAAACAAATGAAATGAAAAAGTAAGACTGTGTTTAAACCAAGCTAAGCTCTATTTTGAATTAATTTTTATCGACATTTGTATCAGAGGCTGATCTTTACAATTTAGGGAATATTTTATAAGTGTCGGTTGTAATATTTAAAGTACAAATGACGATTTTTAAAGTTAAGCATATTAAGACAAAATACAACAAAGTTTTGCATATTCAACAATAAAATATTTATATTCTGTTTGATTGGCCAATAAAAATAAATTATTTCGAAATTTGAAATCTCAAAAGTTTAAACGCTTCACAATTTCAACAATTTCAATTTCATAAAATTTAAAATGTTCTAATAGTGTCGAGTTGTAAGCATTTTTGGATTTTAGAATTTTCATTTATTTTGAAATGTCTAGAATCTGTATAGAATCTTCGTCTAAAGTGCAATTCTAAAAACTTTAAACCAACAATTTTAATTTCTTAGAATAGTCGACAAAACCCAAAATTTGACTTAATATTTTAATTTTTAGAAGCTTAAATGGAAGTTATTTCGAAAAACTGATTTGTATCATCTTGTGTTATTCTAAATTTAAAGATTTTTAGAATAGGGATAGAAATGAGGTCTTAAACAGTTTAAGGTTTTTTAAAAATGAACAAAACTTCTTTCAATTTTCAATATCACTATCAAAACTACCAAGTTTACTTTCTCTCATAGGTAGTTTTGCCACAACTATTGGTTTATCGCTTCTTCGATACATTAATACATATTCTATTGATTTTCCCACTATCGAAAATAGAAATGTAAGAAATGAATGATGGTATGAATGTTGGTATGATTATATATTGGTACGATTGTATCCGTATGATGGTATGCTGATATGATGATAAAAAGGTATGATGGTACGATGGTATGATGTTACGATGGTATGAAGGTATGATAGTGAGATATGATGGTATGATGGTGTAATGTTACAATTGTGTGATGGTTCGATGGCATGATACTATGATGTTATGAAAGTATGGTTGTATGATTTTTTTGATGGTAACAAGGTACAATGGTGTGATGGTTCGATGGAATGCTGATATACCGGTATAATGTTATTATTGTATGATGATATGGTGGTGTGATGTTATATTGGCTCTTGACAAGAAAAGATTTGTTGCGTCTATTTTTGTGGATTTAACAAAAGCATTTAATATGCTTAACCACAATCGATCGTTTCAAAAACTTTTATATGCTGGTTTATATAGGCGTTACTTTATAGTGGGTTCAATCTTATTTATCTGATAGATCACAAATGGTTAAAATTGGTGAATTTATTATTGAAGGTTCCGTTTTAGGCCAAATCCTGTTTTTGATCTACCTGAATTCCATTTTCTATTTGAAGTTTTCTTCAAAATTGATAGCTTTTACGGAAGATCTAGTGTTTCTTTATAAGGACCAGTTGCATATCTCTAATAATCAGTCTATGAATACTGATCTAGATCTTCTGAGGAAATAGTGCTTTGCATATACTATATTTCTAAGCACTGGTGTTACTGATTCTGGTGTTATTTACCATGATTTGAACTGTGATTACATAACTTGTGTCAGTGACTTTTTAAAGTTGAATTCGTATCTAATTTTAAGTACCTTTGTTTGATTGTAGATGCTTGTATGTGTTGGCTTCGTCATATCGATTCCCTTCGTAATTATATGTGTGTTCTTATTCGAAGATTTTATATTTTGCGTTCAGTCTGTCCTTCAGCAGTCTTAAGAATTACTTATTCTGCGCTTGTGGAATCGAGGCTATCATAAGGATTAGCCTGCTGAGGAGGGACTTATTATTCAAGAATTCATCCCCTTGTTATAGCTTAAAAACATAAGCTACCTGCTTCGTGGCCTTTGTTTGAGTTGTCGGAAATTTTTCCTACTAGACATCTGTTTGTCTATAAAGTTTTCAATCTAATGTTGTAACATGCGCCCCGTCGCTGTTACTGTTGCTGATGTTCGAGATGCTACTGTATCTTTCAATTCTGTTTGATTCATCATTTTGATATTCATTCATTGTTACATGTTGGAATATACCTTGGTTGATGCGGTTGTTCAACGCATATATTGATGGGGCAAATACATCACGCACCATGCTACTCGAGGTTTTTTTTTTTTTTTTGGATACCGTTTGGCAGATAGCAAGGAAAAACAAAAAAAAAATCGAACGATAGGCAAGAGGTAGTTGATAACTGATATTCATGGAATAATCATCGCTACATCGCTAAATAATAACGAAATGTAGACTAGTGAAACACAAACAAAAAAAAGAAAATCTAAAGTGATGAAATTTAGTATTTAAAGAATTTATAATATTTTTTTTTGATTGAGAATCATTGAGTATAAAAAAATAAAAACGTTTACAGTGCAAATACAAATCCAAAATTAGAGCTTATGGTGTATAGGCCGAACAAAAAGTGAAATTTATGATCTTGGTGAATGATACGCTAGTATTGACGGAGTGTCATGCACATGGCGAGTTTGAACTTGCGGTGGTTGGAGTAAATGAACGTGTTTGTGCAGAACCATCTAGATCGTGGTGGTGCAGTTTGGCGAGAGTACAGTTGTGGAATTGGCTGTTGAATTGCGGGATTTTGCGGCATTGCGCAGTATAGACGGCGCCTCATGGAGTGATTTTTTTTTTATGGATCGTTTGTTTCGTTTTGTATATTAGTATTTAATTATATATTTTCTTTACTTTATATTTATTTATTTGGATATTTGAGTGTTTATAAGTTAATTAATATTACGTTCTTTTCTATTATATAACAGCAGATATTATTTACCAGGCTTCTTTGCAGCTTCAAGGTCGAATGGAAGCGCTTTCATCAGTCCTTCAGTTACGCAGGGAGCATCGTAAGTAGAGTGATAATTTTTTTTTTTTTTGGATTTACTGTGTTAAAAAAATCCAACTATTAATTAACGGTTAAATATTCTAAATGTTAGGTTCAATACAAGTTATTGCTTAATTTTTGTCTTATATTTGTATCTATTTATAATTTTTATCATATTTTTTTTTTGTTTATATCCAAATAAACCACCAATTTTTTTTGTATTTGTTTAAATTGAATTTTTTTTTTATTGTTATTTAAAAACTAATATTTAACATGAGTGAGTGAGCGGAAGCTGAAACTATGGAGTGTTTGAGTGAGGTAAGACGACAGTGAGGGTATTTCTTCCAACTTTGCCATTTGTTGTGCTTTAAGCTAAGGTACAGGCCCACGACCAACGTACCTCTAACCGACTGAGCCATGGCGAAAATGGCGTACTTTAGTAGCACAACCACCTTGTTTTTTTATTATTATTAGAATTTTTTTTTGCTAACGGTGACTACACTATTTCCAAGAGTGGTCTCGTTACAATGTTAGTATCAATTACGACTTGAGATATGAGAAGTATATCCGGCTTGAAAAATTTACAACAACAAATTTCCAAAATTCGTTTCTAATATTGGCACCTAAAATTTTCAATAGCGTACCGGATGAATTAAAAAACTTACATACATCAAATACACTTAAGTCAGGTTTAAAATCATTTTTATTTGAAGCCTCAGCTGTGGATGATTTGTTGCATTTCCAAGTGTAATAAGTAACTTGAAAACTTTTTGTTAGTATGTATTGATGTAAATATTGTAAATATACATGTTACAACTTTTCAAACAATAAATAATAAATAACGTTAAGGCAGTATGTATGTTGATTTGATGGTATTGTTGATGTGATGGTATGATGGTATGACGGTATGATGGCGTGATGGTATGATGGTATGACGGTACGATGGTATAATGGTATCGTGGTATGATGGTATGATAGTCTGATAATGTTATGGTATAATGGTTGGATGGTATCTATGATAGAATGTATGATTATTATTGATAAAGGTATCATTGGTAAAATTCGCCTTTGGCGTTTAATAACAACATGGGGGTTCATCTGCAGATCTAGCCTCATCGAGAGTGAGTGTACGCCAACTTCTTCCACAATTTAGAGCAAGAATGTAAAGTCGATGAAGAACTTGAGGGATCTTTTTTTAAATATAGAACTCAATTACCTGAATCATGAGGGTCTCATCGCATGGCAATTCTGTTTTACAAGTTCACATTCAATATTTACTGGGGGATAAAACCTCTTAATAAATTAGAAATTAACACTGACACAAGAATATTTATTGGAAGTATAGTTGGTAATAGTTTGAAGAAAAGGTTGCATATTCAAGGGATGATAATCTCTTTACTTAAAATTGGAAAACACCGAAAATATTGCCATATTCCGAGATTTAACATTTTCTTTTTATTTTTTTTATATTTTGGTTTTTTCAAGACAAATTCAAACGTCTGCCATAAATCCGTGTTATATTATGTTATTTCCGTGCTTCCTAATAGAATTTGCATTGAAAAATCATAAATAACATAACGTACCATTATGTTTACTTGAAAGGATCTTTTTCATGCGTAAACTTTCATCCGCTATAGATGCAATTTTGGTAATTCCACAAATATTTAATAATATTTTTCCTGGTAACACCAGGTTTACTGGCTAGTTAAATATAATTGTGAGTCATTGTTAAATTGAAGAAATTGTAAACAAAAAATTCAAAGGATTATCGATTAACAAAAATTTCAGTAGGAGTAGATCCCCTTATCGTAATCAACGGTATTTGCATATTGGTATTTCCCGGTATCGGCGAAATAGTGAAACACGCTCACAAAAGCAAGCTGATACAATTACGAAACAAAAAAATAATTTCCACGGATGCGGCTACTATGTAGTAGGTAGTTTAAATTTTTGCCGCCGACTATTTATTAGATGCATAAATTTGAAAATAATTTTTTTAGTAGATACTGGAACAAACATTTCCGTTGTTCCACATAAATATTTTCTAGATCATAAGAAAAATAATGAATTTTTCCACCACCAAATTTTAATTTAGAAATTAAACACAATGTCACAAGGACCTTTACCCTATTCACACCCTCGCCGGTTAGACAAAGTTAAGTTTCCGACATGATCGATTTAAGAATTTGTCAGCCTTCAAGTTCATCGGTTTGCTCACCCCGCCATTTAGTCAAAAAGAAAGATAATAGCGACTGGAGACTTTGTGGTGAATATCGTCTATTAAATTTGTGTACAACTCCTGACGGGTATCCTTTGCCACACTTACACGATTTTACTATGAATTTAGAAGGTTGCACATGTTTTTCGAAAATTGATTTAATTCGGGCATTTGCTATAGCAAAATGCGTTTGCGAAATGCTGCTCAAACATTCCAAAGATTCATGGATTGTGTTTTGAATAATCTACCGTTTGCCTTTCTATTTATTGATGATATTTTAACAGCTAGTAAGACGAAAGACGATCATATGTCTTATTTAAAAACAGTCCTCGAAATATTGAATGCGTACGATGGTAAGATTAAACCTGTAGAATGTATATTTGGAACCTCTGAGCAAGATTTCCTTGGACATAATATATCCATAAAAGGCATTTTGCCAACAAAGGACAGAATAGAAGCCACAATATGTTTACCTAAACCCACGTCAGTTAAGCAAATCCGAAAGTTCCTTCGAATGAATGATTTTTATAATCGGTTTTTACCCAATTTGGCTAGTGTCCTTGGTTCAATTTATAGTACCTCTCCATGTTGATAAAAGTAGGTAAACAAAAGGCGAATTTCAGTTAGCAGGCCCCGTCTACTTTACTGTCATTTCCAAGCGTAAATACTAAATATTGCATAGCTACCGATAGGTCTAACATTGCCATCGAACTGTATTACAATAATATACTAAATAGTTGGAAGCCAATAGCTTTTCACTTCAAAAACCCCCTGAGACGTACTACTCAGCATTCGATCGTGGAAAATTGTAATGCAGCAGAACTAGCTTACAAGCAGACGTTAAAAGTTCCAGTTGATATATTTGTAGCAAATCTTAATAAATCGGTTTCATTCGAAGATAATTCTACTAATCTAAAGCTACATCACACGCATCCAACTTTTTCCAATTATTACGCGAAAAATTTAAAAGTTTAAAACCAACTCCATACATAGCTGTGAATTTGTGTTTATTCTTGTAGAACGCAGGCGTATTGAACGGTCTGCGAGTGACGTTCGATGGAGGAAGTCGTGTTTTTAATCTTCCTCCGTAAATTTAATTTTATTTTGTTTAAATTATCAAATTTGTTTTTTTTTTAGTCTAGTATAAATTAATTTAATAATTTCGGTAAATTCAGTGAAGTGATTTAGTAAATTGTATATCAAATTAAATCAGTGTGGTGAAAATAAATTTGTGTGCTATTTATTAATGCGTTTATAGTGTTTTTTTGTGTTGTGGTTCAGTTTTAGTAAATTTTAATTAACTAGTGATGACTGTGGTAAAATGTATTTAGTGTTTTAGAAGTGAAATGTGAATTCATTAAGCATGAGACGGGTTTCTCGTTTGATGTTAAAAAGTTTGAACAAGGAGAAATGTGTTCAAAATAAAATATTAACGGGATCGTTAGACAGGTATTTTCATGTCACATCTATGTATTGCTCTATACCTATATACATACATATATTTGGTATGAATTGTGTAAAAAAAAATTTTTTTGTTTCTTTTTATTTTTATTGTATGATTTTGCTTCGGTAACGGTTGTAGATATACGTATGTATGAATGCATATCACGCATTCCAAATAACGTACTGTGACAGTCTGCGAATATTTTTACCAAAATTTACCAACAAATTCCTTTTTCTAAAAAAATTCTTTGTCATTTATAATGACTAATTTATCTCTTAATTTAAAGTAGATTAAAATTTTAAAAATCGCATTACTCATTACCAAAATATTTAACAAAATACGTATAACGTACATGTGACAATTTTTTTCCTCTGATTTTGATTTGTGTACATTAATATCAAATTATCTGCGAATTGGTTTTGACCAGAAAATATAATTTTTTATCTAAGTTGAGGGAGTTATGCTAAATTGTTTTAATTGTGTTTTCAGTTATAATAAACTAATACTAACTGACTTTTCAATTTTTCACTAAATACCGTACATGTCACATGGATAACGTACGTGTGACACCATATAAACTTTTCTATTGCGAACATTTTTTAATTCTTTTTACAAATAAAACAAAACTGAAATGTTTGAAAATTATTTTTTATTTATGTAATTTAAGTATTCGGTTGTAGTAATTTTTGTTGATTTGTAGGTGTAGCGAGACTGAATACTGTTTTGAAATGCTTCTAGGTAGTGTTGAAGTTGCAGATTGGGTATTCGTGGTATACCAGTATTTTCTCATATTTCGCTTAATTGTTTGCGACTGTCATTAATAGATTCCTTGTCTATGTAAATTATTTTGATATTCTTCAATTTATCTGCTGCACAATTCGCAAACTCTTCCGCATTTTCAACAGTTTTTTGACGAGATTTCATTTGTGTCCAAACAGACCTTTTTACAGTCGCACCTATACCGTCTACAGCACCATTTCCATGTGACGTAGCAAAGAATGACCAAGTAATTTGAATTCCATAAATTGATTGTAACATTATTAAACTTGACAAGATGTATTTATTTTTGAACTGGGAGGTGCATCCATCCGAAAAAATGTGACACTTCTTAAAAGTACCAGGCGTGGTTAGGTAATCCAATATTGATTTCAGAAAGGTCCAAACACTGTATTTGTCGTGATTCAAATCATTGTTTATAATAGCTAACGATTCAGTTTGGTGTTCTTTCCATAAGCAAACAGTAAATACTGTAACTTGATCATATGAGAAATGAGCAGCTTGAATTTCATCTTGCGAAACTATGGCAAAATTCTCTGCAAAATCTATTTGAATAACAATTTCATCAGTTCTTAATGTCTCCTTCATAGCTTTGAAATGCGCTGATTGAATGATGTTGACGTGGACATGTTTTTTTAAATTTCGGCATTTGAATTTGAATTTCCTCTACTGCTCTTGCTACTGATGATCTGTATCTTTTTATTTGAACTCTGGAATTTTCTTTATTTTCTTCCTATTTATTCCAGAAAATATTAGCATCATAATCAAATAGAAGCGGTAGCGCATCTCTAACATTTTCCTCACATTGGTCACATTGTCCCATCATACAACTTTCACTTGATAAATTGCAAAAAAGTTCATCTAAAAGCGCTTTACAGTTCGATGGGAAACCATTGATACTTTTTAAGGATGAGCATAAGTAATTAAAATTGGAATGCAATTGACATACATATACATTGTGTGGTGTCAGCAACTACCATAACATTTGGAGGCCGCAACTCAAAAAATGTTGATTTTCCAACTTTTTCGCCATTTCCCATTTCTTCACAATATATCTGATATGCCTCGCCCAATGTCATTGTCATGTAGTGTTTTTGCATTGTTATTCTTTTATTATCCTTTTTAACAGAAATTACATCGGACTTGCCTGGTGTCTGATAAGTAATATCTTGACATTGATAAAACTCAATAACCTGTGCATCTAAAGCCTTTCTAGTTTTACGTTCCATAAATCCCTTTTTCGTTTTATTTACTTTTCGATTTATCTCAGCTGAAGCTTCCGGTTAGAATTCAACGAATAACTGTTTTAGTACCATTCGCTTTCTGTCAATATTCTCGGGTAAAACTTTTCGTACCCGATTCACAGCCTTATATAATGATTGCTTTGTCTTATATGGTATTCCACGTGCTTCTGGATGCTCACCTATATATCTTCGATTGGCTCGATATTGACGCTGTCTCTCGGTATTTTTCTTTTTTTCTTCCTTTGTTGTCTGACGTTTTGGTTGCTTCTGTTGACTTGCTCGATTCTTAACACTTTCTCGATATTGTTTAATTCGCTGGCGTTCCTTTTCTTTCCATATGATCCATTCTTCAGTATTGGCCCGTTTCTTCTCACGAAAACGTCTCATAGCCTCCTTACCCATTCTCTAATAAAATGTATAAATAAGCAAATTAGGTTTCACTTCATTGTTTATAATAGATTTTGTGTATGAAAAAAAGAGTTCAAAATGGAAGTGTCACATGTACGATATCGGTATGTTTAAAAAAAAAAAAATTAGAAACAACAATTTAGATTGATTTTAATTCTTGACTCAAAAGCCACAATTAACAGGATTTTTAAACAATAAAACAGTAATATTATAGCCTTATTACAAATTTTGTATTTTTTATTACATACATGTGACACAAAATTAAACGAAAATAATTCGAAATTTTGTTGTCTTGCTCTGTAATATTCACCTGGGTTTAATAAAACAAATGTATATCTATAGATAATAAAACAAAATATTCTAAGTTTTGTTTATTTTGCACTATGACGACTACGAATAAACGCAACGAAACTCAACAATGAAATGAGCAAAAATGTACGTGATACATAATGTTCCAATGAAACGTAATAATTACCGTTATGCAAATGTAGAAAAATAAAAAATTTCTGTCAAATGTTAATGTTAAAAATTTTTTTTCTAAAAAACATAACTGTTCTTATCATCTTTCGATTCCATTTTCCAAGTGTGTGGTTTACCTTTTTGTGGAATTCCTGATATATAGTCTTACTTTGGGAATTTTACAACAACAATGCCGTGCATTTTCATTCCGGAATGAATGATTTCATTCCACTGAGAAATAGGTATAGAAAAATTCTCTTCTTCACATAGTTGTAGTGTTTACCACTAGAGTAAATATAATAAATTTGTTTGGTTTTATGAGCTGGTATTAAATAACAATTCTCTTGTTATCACTATCTTGTACTTGTTAAAATTCTAAATAATAATTATATTTTTAGAGCTTGGTACCAACTGTTGAGAGTAAAAAAATAAAAAATTTGTTCTTGACTCTTACTTTGGGTAAAATTTCATTCCTATTAGAATAGGAGTAACTTTTGCCAAGGTAAGACGGCAATAATATTATTATGTTTTGATCTTTCTACTCTTCCTAAAATGTGTTCGAATATGTAGTATAAAACTGGAAATTGTTTGTTTGCCATAAGTGTATTGTTTGTATGCAGAGTAAATGTAAGTCTGTCCGATTCAAATGGGATTCTTATACATACATACTTCATATGATCGAGTACATTTGAATCGAATTCCGAAACAGCAATACGCTACTTAAATGTCAAATTTTAAATGTCAACTATACATGGCGTTTAAAAAATTGCATTAGGGGATGTTAGTGTTAGTGTCTACTTTAAATGCTGGTTATTGTGAATTTCATTATATTAAATACATACCATATAATGAATCTTTGAATTATGATTAATAAATGGTAATGTTATTTTTAGGGATAGGAACATCTTTACATTTGAATTTAGATTAGATTATATTTATTGCTGTTTTAATATTTCTCTTAATTGGTGAAAGCTAATACTTAAATATTTGAAATTATAGAGCGGTAGGACTAAGTGAGAGCAGAAATAAATAACTAATTTGTTTTTTAAGTTTCAGAAGAACATCGAAATATATTTTATCATCAATTTTGTTAATCGGAAGTTTGGAGTATCATATAAATATAAATTCTAGTTTAAGATATTATTTCAGATCGATCCGGTTCCAACGTTTCATTATTAATATTTTAATTGTGTTGTCATTGTGCTGTTATAAAACACTAACTATCGGCTTTATTAGGTGTCTGTAACCGGGCCGAGTCTGTCCTCACTAACATTCCTTTCCCATTCCTCGATTTTGTTATATGTAAAAAGGTGTACGATGGCTGCCTGGCCAGAGGCGGATATCACACTATTAGACTTATGTCGTTATCGATGTGGCGCCTTTCTTTACGGGGTGAATATGGCTATGTTTGGCTTCATGAAAAACTGAGTATGATGGTACATACTCTATTTCCTTGGTGAGGGAGAGTTATGGTGTCGTGTTGCAACATGGGTATAGTGGTGTGGTATTCGCATTTATAATACGGGAGACTTGCTTAATGCTTGGTCGTAGAGCTAGAACGCAGACGTATTGGGTTATTGGGTATTGTTGATAAATTAGCCTAGAAATAATTGTGTGTATTCCGAAATTATACTTTTTCATTATTTTATTTTAATTTTCTGTTTATTATGAATGTTTTATGCGGTGTAAAACCGACTGTGATAGATAGTAAAATAGTATTATACTATTTATATTATACCATCTATACGGTGTAAAGCCAGCATAAATTAAATGAGGGAGTTATTATTTTAAACCATCCTGTATATATAAAAATTATATATCTGTTGAAAAGATAATCAGGAAACCCCATGTATTGCATAAAATATGTAAAATATGCAAAATATGCAAAATGCAATTTCCTAGAATGTAACTCACACTCTTGAAGAATATTACCCGTTATTTTATATAGGTAAAATAGATATATGTACATAACTAAATTTATACAGAGTAGAGAGACTAGTGCTAGTCGATTTCCTGGAAAATATGTATATACAGAATATTTATGTTGTAAGAAAATGAAGCACTTACTTGCAGTGAAAATTCATATAGAGATGGTAGCAATTGTGCTACAGCACCAACAGCCTCATCAGCAATATTAATACAATCGCTTAACGTTAGCGAAACAATACGCGGCGTTAAACATGACCACAATCCAGCTTCTGTTATTTCGTTACATCCAATTAATTCTAATTCAAATAATGACTGAAAATAGAAACAATATAAAAAAAAGCGTTAGAAAATCTAAAAATGTGTTTATCTAAAAAAAAGAAAAATCATAACAATAATTTCAAGTTCAATGAATTTTCATCAAACAAAAGAATTTATATAGAAAATTTCCTATTTCCCCATTTATAATTTAATAATTCAATGATTTGAAATGGAAATCTTTATGATATGTATGGCTGTGTATAGATGTTTGTTTGTTTTATATGTGCCAAGTTTAGAAAACTCCGCACCCTTCTAAAGGATATATGACATACGAGTGTACACTTACAAGTATTATAAATCGTATTTGCCTTTTCAAATGAAAAATGCATTTTCATTATATTTAACCCTACATTTATGGACTTATAGTATACAGTACACGAAATACTTATTATGGGACATAATTTTTTGTACAATTTTCTCGAGGGTGCAATTATCCTACTAATGTTTACCTTTCAATTTTTAAACAGTAGCCAGAATATACACTATTGTTGTTCTTATGTACATACATATGTATATATATATATATATTATCAGAAAGTGGATTATTGTTATCTTAAAAGCTTTATTTACAGTATGGAAAATGTATTACATGTTTTAAACAGGGTATTTTTATCCACGCATTCACACCCTGAAACAATATAGCTATTTAAGCATGTCGCTAAGTGTATGCTGCAAACGAGAAAGTTTTATTTTTAATTAGGGTGAGCATAAAATAATTTACGTTTACAGTAACCACAAAGTCCATTAGATTCTATCAACGATTTTTTTTTGTTTTGTTTTTTTGGGTAATTGGTTTGAAATGTAGATTGGAAAAATTGGTACTTTGATCATAGGCACACCCAAACCTTTTCGTGAACATCTGTTGAAGCTTTCTAACAAATGAGTTACTAATTGTATGTACCAGCTTCAAAGTGTTTCCTCCGTTCCTTCTCCTAATACCTCCTGATATCTGTTATTACCCAGTAATATCCCTTGAATGATATTCAATACACACATGAAGTTATATAAAAATCTGCAGTGATGGTATATCAAGACATATTTTGAAACAAAAAAAGTTAGGGTTAAAATGTTAAAATCAAAATTTAAATGACTCTGAAGAGTTCGATTATCTGCGATTACACGGTGAATATATTTTGTTATTTGTACAATGTTTCGCGGATGGATAAATTGGGGTATACTCGTCATTTTTATAGAAACCATATTTTTGATCTTAAGTTAAACCGTTTCTTAATTTTTTTTGTTACTTTCGAACCAAATTCCAAAAATTTTAAAATAGTCTGGTTTATTCTTAAGTTCGAAATTTTCCAAATTCCTTTCTTCAAGCTCTTTTTTAATCTTTAAGGGATGGAAACCTCATTTGCAGAAAATTGGAATTAATTTAGAATACAACTAAAATCATGTTACATTAATTGAAACTGAATATTAAAATAAATATTTTAGGTACATAGTTTAAAAGTCCACAAATCCGAATGATTTAAGACATCTTTTTATTTAAGTCCGGTTGCAGCAAAACGGGGGTTGAATTGTACAGAATCTTGTACCAGAGGTTTTACATTTATCGGTTATTCACGGTTTTAATTTGACTTGAGTCGCTACAATTCCTTGTAAAGAAGGATCAATCAAGAATAGGAAAATGAGACTCTGAATGCAGATTATTAAACATAAAAAATGATCACACTTCAAATTTATAAAGATGCAATAATCTGAAATACATAAATTTTCAGACCAAATACACATTCAACGCGAAACTGTAATACACATTGTTGTATTAATCAACAATTTCAAGCTATGTGACGCCATTAGCATTAAATACTCATTATTTAATGAATTTGTCAATAAATCTACATTTACAACACTCAACAGAAATAAGTTGGGATAATTTATGGTTTGTAATAAATCGTTGAGTTCAATCAAATAAATCCTGCTATTTATTAATGTTATTGAATCGAAATAGGCAAAGTTTTGAATTTTATTTTAGCTGATAACTTTATGTAATTATTCGCTAATCACCCTCATAAATTTAACTTTCCGTTAAAAAAATTAAATGGCGCTGGGCATCACTATTCAAATATCAAAACTTTGCCACAAACTTCTCATATTCTTTAAATAAATTAAATGACGCCATGTATAAACATAAATGTACATAAGAGCATTTTAAAGATAAAAATATTTGTTGCTTATATTGTGCAAAGGTTATGGCCTCTGTTTGCTACCACCTCATATTACAATATCACTGGAAATACCTTTAAAGAATTTTCACAAGAAAATATCGCACTACATATCAAAATGTTTGAATTATTATTTTAATTCGTTTTGTACCTTAGAGGGGGCTGCCGTACCAATATTTCAGAATTTACAGAAATCTATGCGAGCATGAAGATTAAGGATTCCTAAAAATAACCGTTTACTATCAAATCAGCTTCACATAAACTATTTCGGTTCCTAACGGCCGGTTTAAGTGAAGATGATTTTACAGAATTTTATCACGACGAAACAAATATATGACCAACCTGAATCTCCCAAACAACAAATTTAAAATCTTTTGTCTGTTTCAAACTTCCTAAGATAAATTTAATTAGTTTGATCCATTAGGGGATATGAGTCTCAAGCAAACCCCCGCTTTCCCAGAATTTTAAAAAGCTCTATTTGCTTAACCGAATAAAATGACCGACTTCTTCATAAATTTTTAAAATTTTAAAGATTTCTGCAAAATTGTACATTTTAAATAGCTTCGTTAACATTTATTGCAGACACAAATCAAAGAGCTCTTGCCGCTTCTTCTGATATTTCCAACACTAAAATTTCTTGTGCGTTTTTATCTTGTGTTTGGTGTCATATATCAGACAACACTAATCAGATTGCGTCATACTAAGAGCGTTTCAACGGTGACATTTCAGTCTACAATTTTTAAGAAGATAATTTTGTATTTTGTCAATTGAGCCAAAAGTTATATTAGTGTGAAAATGAGTGGAAAAAGGCAAAAACGCTGCCCAAGCCCGGAAAAAAATTTGTGGTGTGCTACCTCAGAACCGATTACGATGAAATTCAGTATTCCCGATAGAAATGGGATTCTAAAATGATTGTTATAAGAATTTCTGGAATAAGGCTAATTAGGAAGGGACGCATTTGATTCTTTACCGACTTCATGTCATATTTATCGAATTTTATCAAAATCTGTTAAGAAATTTCAGAATTTCATTTCCATCGTACAAATCGGGTTTCATTACAATCACTCAATATAAACAGCCAAGTTTGTTCCTAATTGGCCATATTACAGAACTTTATCTAAAAATCATTTTAGAATACAATTTCCTCATAATCGGCTAACAAATAGCAAAGTTCCTTCCTCGTGGAATTGGTCTGAATTTGACTTGAAATTGCTATGTATGTATGGATAAACTTCTGTATGAAATATTCAAATTTTCTACATTCTGATTTAAGAGACAGTCGAAAATAAGAGACAGACAAATCCCCTATTAGTTTCTTAAAGCGAGTTAAAGAACATAATATAAATAAATCAAAAGCCGGGAAATCCCGGGGTTTCCGGTCATACTTTTGATACAGAAAACGGGATTCCAGAATTGCGTTTGATAATCCTTAAATTTATCATGCGCTTTTGAGCTAAAAGAGTACATAAACTAGATTAACCGAAAACCGAGAAATTTCCCGGTCATACTTTTGAGACCGTGATCCCATTAAACAATGGTCTCGGGATCCCGTTTGAGAAACTCTAAACTTTCTTTAAGTTTCATTTTCGGAAGTTGTGCGTCTGTGAATTATAATGAAAATTTTTTGTTTCCTAATAATTTTATTCACGCTGGGAAATAGCGCTCAAGGAAATTGCAGTTGTAAGGTATAAAATCGCCAAGATTATATGAATAAAAAAGATCAAACATTTCTGATTAATGCTCTATTTCAAAAATATTCTTCAATATGTAAAAGTCTGTAATTATTTCTCGTACTAAACTAAAAACGTAAACAAAACACCCAACCCCCATAAAATCCAGAAATCTAAAACAAAAGTAATCAATAAACTAAATTGCAGCACATAAAGATTTTCTTACAGAAAACGGAACAGAAAGGAAACGAATTATTTAGGGGTGAAAAAATACGAATCTTTTACTCCTCGCTATCCTGGTATAAATACGAACATTCGAGTCTTATCTATTTACGATTCATAAAACTTAACAAACATCGAGATAAATTAGAAATGGAATTATTGCTTTAAAAATGTTAAAATAAAAATAAAAATTTAGAGGAGAACGAAACTATGTCATGTGATATGTATATAAAACGGAAGTTACATAAAAGTTTATAGTTGATAGCAATACAACAACAAGCATTTAGTTTAGGGAAATACATTTCATTACCCCTAGTTAATAAAATGTTTATATATATAGGCGAGCTTTAATGAAAAATGTTTTTGGTGGGTGAGAGGGAGATGTTCATTTTAACTGAATACGGTAATAAACATGAAAAATGGTTTCGGTTTGTTAATTTTCTTCTTCCATAAGTAATTTTTTGAATTGGATTAAACATTTAATGAGACATACCATTACTGTTGCAGTCAGGATAATACTTCTCTCATAAATCTAAATGCATAAACTAAGGCATGTACACATATCTCATGTTAACGAAATGATAAATTTAAATAAAATAATTTTCACAAGGGATTCGCAGTAACGAATGGGTATCATATGACTGGGTAATAATTTAGTCTCAAATTATTTTCACTCTAAGTAATACTAATATGTATATGTACTTGGTATTAAGGTTATCTTGATACGCTTGTTCTTGGTAACTCACTTAAGTAAAGAATGAACCAACATTTTTATCGCCTACTTTCTCCTACTTACATAAAATGATTCCATAAAACCATCTTTTTATTCAAAAGGCCATAAATCTTGGCAAAAACCACAACAAAAATTCAAAATGGTTGCAAAAATTCTGAAAAAGATAAACATGGTTTAATTATTGGCCTTTCACATTCCACTCCACCACATACATTTTATAAAAGCCTAATTGAATTTTCCCAGAACAATTACATTTCGCTATTCAGATTATAAATATTAAACGTTTCTCCGATACAAACGCGTATACGTATATACAAAGAAAATAATCTTTTGTAAATTACGTTATCGCCCCCTAATATTAAAAAATAAAGTAAAAATGTTCTTATAGAATTTCGATAACCATTTTCTGTCCCTATTGTTAACCAACGACGTGTACGTATAGCTTCGTGACGTCGTAAAGTAACAGTAAATATACCAAAGGCAGGAAAATCGTATTTTAAAAATGAAACGAATAATGAGATTTCTGCGAATTATTATTTCAATTTTTTTATGTTGTTTTGCGCTTAAATCTAATTCAATTTTCTTAGTTGAGTACTTTTATTATATGACTGTCAAAATAAAATAAAACCCGATTTTTAATATTTTTTGTTATTTTTTATTCTAAATCAAAATTGTGAATTAGATTATGTAAATTAAATTGGATTTAATTAAAATACAAAAAAAAAAAAACGAAAATTTAGTAACAAAATTTCCCACCGGATGTGCAAGACAAAAATGAACAAATCTTGATAAATCATGAAACAGTAATTGTAACACTAAATAATTAATTATATTGTAAATTAATTAATTTTTGCACGCCCTTCGTCGAACGTTTTGTGTGTAACACTTGCAATTTATTTGTAAGAGGTAAAAACATTGATCAGAAATCAACACAACGATTTTTCCAACCGTGCGATGAAAAATGATAAAACGAATGTAATAATAGTGTTTTATGTAATGTATATAATTTTCATCTGATTTTTCCGTTTTTGTGCTATGTTTCTATTGTTTTCCTATATAAATGGGAAATTGTGTTCTCTCGTGAAAGTAAAATGGGAAAATAATAAAACTAAAAAATGTAATCACGCAACGATGTTAGTGTTTCGTTTTTAATTTTTATTTGATTTAATTTTCATACATACTACAAAAGAAAATGAAAAAAAAAGAAAAATTAGAGATTCTGAAGAAAATTTAATGTGCAAAGTTTTTTATGCGATTTTAGTTTTGGTTTTAATATGACATACCATATATGACATTTTAACGTTGTTGCAGCAGGTACGTGTAATGTTTGTTTGGATACATAGTAGGTACACGATATATAAAATAGTGTAGAAAATGGCAGACTATATCCTTTGTATGCGATTAAATTTCGTAATAAAATTGGGACGTAAATTCAATTATTGTTGACTAAACGACGCGATGATACAATTTGTGGTTATTACTAAATTGTAACATAGAACAGATGATACCCATTAAAACTATTTTTGTGGTAAATTTTGTATGCTCTATACATAATTGAATAAACTTAAGCGAATTATTTATGGAAGTTTTATGCTATTGTTATTTGAACGATGATGGATGTTACATAATCGAGATAATGTGAAGAGTTGAATTTATTAGTTTGCAATATTCTATTTTAAGAAACCAAAAATGCACAGATGACGAAGCCATACATAACTACAGCAAAAGTTTGATTTAGGTTTAGTTTGTTTTAAAACTATATTTGATGTCAAAATTACGGTAATAAATAGAATAAATACAACTGAATAATTTACTGAAAACAAAACTTGATTACGATGCTGAATAATTTTTCGTATTTCGTAAGTTTTCGTAAGTTTTCGACCACCTTCCTCTTTTGGAATACGAAGCGAGTAAGTTGGGACCAAAAACGACCGTATACATAGGGTAAACGACCAGTAGCGGATTAATTAAAATCCAGGCCCTAGGCAAGATTTCGTTTCAAAATTTTCTTTTCCTACAAAATGCGTGAAAAGCAGTTTTTTTCTCTGATTCCCGTGCCCAACAATTTATTTTTTTCCAGTCCCGAAAAAATACCTTTTATGATAATTTTATTAAGTAATTACCTAAAGAAATGTCGCGCTCGCAGTGATGTTAACACAAGTGCCACTTTGTGCTCTTGATGCACATATAATTATTTGTTTAGGCACAAAACCCAAATTTAAACTAAAATATCATTAAACATGATATATTTTTGATGTTCTTGTATGTGGAAGCCACAAAAAATTAGAGACAATGGGCGCATCCAGCGAAGTGAGGCCTTACTAAAATAGAAGTAGGACCAGAGGCGTTCAGTTCTTTCAATATAAAATACAAGTGCAAATTTCTGCTATTCTTCCATACCCATAATTCATTATTCTCATCTCTTTCTTTACGTGTCACATTCTGTAATAACCACTAACATTTTGGGCCACTTAAATTTTTCGTTTTCATTTCAAATATCACATTACCCAATGTGAAAATTTTAATTCGCTGGTTAAATAGAGAAAAAATCATTTCAGTTGGATATGCAATTGAAAATATAGCATAAGAAAAAATGACGTAGGTTGTGCCGGTACACAAGCTCTCTTTTGTCCGAGTTCAAAAATCATTTTTTTTTTTCGAAATTTTTATTACAACACTACTTTGCTTTATTTTGAAATCAAAATGTCATCTATACTAAGCATACTAGAAACGTATGTTAACTGTAACTATTTGGGGAAAGCTGGGGTCATGATAGCGAGCGATAGAACGGGTTTGTAAACCGACGCAAAAAAATTTAAAACAGATTGCAATTGTGCAAGGGCTGACTAGGGGCGGAGCTCTGGTAAGACATAGTAGACTGCTGTTAATGAAATTTCAGAACTCCTTAAGACTAGATGTTAACTCTTCCTCAATTCGCACTATATAGTTGTAGTAAAGCAACCATAAACTGGCTTAAGAGCCAATTCCTTGTGGGCTCTATCAATATCGTGATAGAATTTAACAAGATGCAATCTATACAAGGAATGAAGCATATTGCGTCGTTTCTCAGGCAACACCAACTCATTATTATACCTTGGCTCCTGAAGGCCCATTTAACTTTTTTTTAATCACCGGAACGTACTTATCGAAAACACACCTAAAATACTAAACAATTCTTTTCTAAAATTAAAATAAAAATGATTAGAAACATAAATTTTATACAATTAGAATGAAAAACATTTATCGTAGTCGGTACGAGGTAGATGCTCTCACAACCAATGAAGTCCAGACACGCACAAATCTCAGCATGCATAACATCATTAGCAAATAACAGATTAAGGAATTTCCTCCGACCGTTGCTAATAGGGTTAAGCTGCGTAGTTGAGATGGTAGCAAAGTGGTCGATGATAGCTAATGCCAAGATCAGTAGAAGAGGAAATTAAAGCCGCCCACAATGATAAGTTGGCCGCTAGGACAAACTAGAGTCATAACACAGTTGAGTCGATGTAGTTGATAAATGTGTTATAGTAATCCAAGTCTGATCTGTAAGGTATATATAGACGGCGAACAATCGAAGTATTATTGGTCAATCTTACGACTGGTCTTAGAAGTATTGTTCGAAGAACATATTTATCGTAATCTCGCTGATCAAAGTAGTTGAATACTTCGAATGTAGCCTACAAGCATTTCAGGTAAAACGGATGGGCCGATTCAGCTTATATATACGAATATTTTTTATTATTGCCATGAATAACGGATAACGGCAGTTTAATCGAGTCAACATATTGAATCACCTGTACCAATAACACGTTGAGTATGATAGTACCAGGGCCAGAGTCCATTTCAGCAACTTTTGCATATGATGGTTCGGAGTGGTTCGGAGTGCTACTCCCAGACTTGTTTAATAGTTAGTTGATTAATTTCCAATTTTCAGCTACCTCGGATTCGATCTTCTTTAGGTCAATATTTTCCGCGGCTCTTTCGGTAATTACATCAATTTTATTAGCAATTTTAAGAGCTTGGTGAAATCGTTGTTCATAATCAAAACTTTACAAAAGTGGAAAAAATAGAAACCATTCGAAAATTTCTTCAGTCTTTCAGTTGTAGTGAAATTGCTTAACACAACATTGTGGAACAGCCACAATTTCACTTTTTACAACAATTTTGCCTGGTATTCCTTTTAAATTGGTTGACTAAATCTCCTTTTCAAAAAGAATTTGAGTCAAAAATACATAAAGAATCCCAGTCAAAAAAGTTTTCACTTGAATCCATTTTTAATTCTTTGATTGAACTTCCATCTGAAAAGGCACTTCAGTCTAAAACTATTTGACTGATTTGCCTTTTAATTTTTGACTGAAATTGCTTTCTGTTTTTGACTAAAATGGTTTTAACTGGAATTCCCGGAGAAAGTTTAGCTTCCAAAATTTTCAAATTTGTATGATAAATTTAAATTTGATGAGCATAATCAAAGCAACCTTGATTATACAAAGCCATAGTCTAAAAAACACAGCTTTTATAAAGGAATTAGAAACGAGGAAAAACCCAAACTTTTCGTAGTAAAATACACAAAACATATGGGAAATCACTTTTTTCCTAAGACAAATTTTTAAATGAAAACGTTACAAATTCTTAATTATGATTTCTGAAATACTTTCATAAATGTTTGAATTTCAACATATATGGATATCGTTTAAGTAAATCGTTTTCATTTTCTTATAATAATTGAATTATTTAAACTAAAATATAAAAAAATTCATAAGAACAGCATTCTGGTCAAATTAAAATAAAAGCTTACTACAATTCGTTTGGTGATTAAGTCAATATACATTACATAGATGGCAGTGATGGCCGTAAAAATTTGGAAAAATTATACCAAAAATTACGACCTGAGGAAATTTCAAGTAAAAAATTTTAGGAAAAGCAAAACAAATTCACAAAATATTAAGTAAGAGTGATAATTTTGTGACTAAATATTTTTTTTCGTGTTTTTCTGTAAATATTTTAGACATCTTACGTACACTAGTAAAACTAAAGATAAATTTAGCAAGTATTATTTTAATTCATCAGAGCCAACTTTGATTTATTTTTTAAAATGGAAATTCGAAAAATATATTTTAGGCATAGTTTAATTTTAATATTTCTGCAATTAATATTTATTCAATAACAATATGGTCTTCTTGAATGTTGTTGTTCAAGGTATATAGAAAACATTTATATAAACGTTTTATAATATATTGGTTTTTTTCATTGAAAAACTTGAAGCTAAAAAACACCATTTTTACTATGGATTCCTATGGAAATCAATCAAAAGTTATACCACTAAAAAAGCTTCTAAAAAATACGTCATTATGATTATGGCTCTATACTCTAGAAGGCTCTGGCATAATGCCTCAATTCCACTGTGCTTTATTTATTTATTTATTTTCTTATTAAATTTAGCTTTTTA
Organism: Tipula vernalis; assembly: GCA_958295665.1. Classification (NCBI taxonomy): domain Eukaryota; kingdom Metazoa; phylum Arthropoda; class Insecta; order Diptera; family Tipulidae; genus Tipula; species Tipula vernalis. The sequence continues at coordinate 21,549,597 of OY282558.1, read as the reverse complement.
CACAACCTATTTTGAGCAAGAACTCATTCGTAATAGATTGTGTCAGAAGTGGTCGAAACAAAATAATACAAAAAAACTGCGCCAAGATCACAGAACCGGTATTCAAATCAATCATATTTCCTGCGTCATCCCTCCAAAAATGCATTTTCATTAGGATCCTTGCATTCTCATTTTCCGAACCGAGGATTGTGATACATTTGTTGAACGGCGGTTGGAACCGGTTTCTCACATCCATCCAAAATAATATCACTACGGTTCGGCTATTTTGCTGTTCAGCACAAAGTTTAAATTATATGAAGAATATATTATTTAAATTATTTGAAGAAAAAATGAAATTAAATGAAATAAAAATACATCCATTTGACTCAAAAGTCAAATTTATTCTCGATTAACAAATTTCAAGCATGAGCTTAAATTTTCTTTAAAGCTTTGATAATTTCACGAATTGCAAGAACCAGTTAAAGGAATTGATGAATGTGAATTTCTTCCTAAACTTTCCTAAAATCACAAAAACAACAAATTGTGAGAATGTATGAGTAAAACTACGCATTAACGAATTATACATTACTCATTAAGTAAAGGACATTAAAACTTTTGTATTGATACGTCTAAATATTATCATGTAATATTTTTTCAATATTCCATTATTAATTTCTGTATGATAATTTATGTTGATAAAAATACAAATACCATACGTCCAATTTCCGAACGTTTTCCGCAACTTAGAAAAACCGGCCAAAAATACTAAGTATATTTTTGAGTAACTTTACATTTAGAGGTGGCCACCTAGCGGACACATTATTACTTTCTTTTACTCTAGTAAAATAAAGTATAGTAATCATGAAAATTTGGACCTTGAGATTTTTAGAGATTTATTTGTTTTGAGGTCCCCTGAGTCCGAAAAAGTGGGTTTCGAAATGGTGTCTGTCTGTCTGTCTGTCAGTATGTCAGTCTGTCTGTGTCCTCTCTACAGCCCATATGGTTTAACCAATCGAACTGAAACTTCAGATTTAAGCTTTTTTGATAAATTGGGAGATCCCAGTGAATTTTACTCCAAATCGGCTAACCGGAAGTGGGCAACCCCTTGGTCCAGAAAATTTGTTTTGCAAATATCTTAAAAAGTATAAGGTTTACAAAAAACTACTTAATTCAAAATGTTTCCAAAAATTAAAAACAAATAAAAATAAAAAATAAATAATTAAAAAAAAAAAATTTAAAAATTTAAAAAAAAGTTAAGAAAAAAATAAAATTTCTCAAAATTCTCTGTTCGTAAAAGAAAGTTGTGTGTTGGAGCCACACCTTAATTTTAACTAGGGACCAATTCCATGTGCTAGCGAAACCTTTGTCATCATTGTTGGCAATGGCCGATATTGGCCCTTGGGAGTTGAGTGCGATTTCCAAAAAATAATTTCGTAGAACTTTTATTAAACGAACGATCCGCATGGATTAGGGTTTTCTAACTAGGTAATTGAGCAACCTATTCTATGTGCTAGCCAAACCTTTGTCATCATTGTTGGCAATGGCCGATATTGGGCCTTGGGAGTTGAGTGCGATTTCCAAAAAATAATTTTGCAGAACTTTTACTAAGGGACCTATTCCATGTGCTACCCAAACCTTTGCCATCATTGTTGAGTGCGATTTCCAAAAAATAATTTCGTAGAACTTTTATTAAACGAACGATCCGCATGGATTAGGGTTTTCTAACTAGGTAATTGAGCAACCTATTCTATGTGCTAGCCAAACCTTTGTCATCATTGTTGGCAATGGCCGATATTGGCCCTTGGGAGTTGAGTGCGATTTCCAAAAAATAATTTTGTAGAACTTTACGAAACGAACGATTCGTATGGATTAGGGTTTTTTACTTTCTTTTACTCTAGTAAAATAAAGTATAGTAATCATGAAAATTGTGGACCTTGAAATTTTTAGAGATAAAAAGAGAATTTGTTCCAGTGAAATTTACTCCAAATCGGCTAACCGGAAGTGACCACTCCCTTGGTCCAGAAAATTTGTTTTGCAAATATCCTAAAAAGTATAAGATTTACAAAAAACTACTTAATACAAAATGTTTCCAAAAATTAAAAACAAATAAAATAAAAAAATTAAAAATTAAAAAAAAAAATTAAGGAAAAAATAAAATTTCTCAAAATTCCCTGTTCGTAAAAGTAAGTCGTGTGTTGGCCACACCTCAATTTTTTTATATTCAAAAGCAAATCAGATTCTATAATGTCAATAAATGATTTCAATCCTAAATTTGGAGATTTTTTTGTTAGTTACTGAGTTATTACTGAACAATTCCTTCATTTAATTATAAGTGCAGCCCACCCTTTATCGTGTTATCTCTTTAACCCATTCTGGAACATTTGGAGTTCTGCCTATATCTATTTGTCTCTATGATTTGTCAAATAATGAGTTTACATCCATAGTTACTCAAAAATATACTTAGTATTTTTGGCCGGTTTTTCTAAGTTGCGGAAAATGCTTGGGAAATTTAAGTAAGACATAAACGGAAACGGTTATAGGGTTCTGTTATACTAAACACCCTTAGTCTCTATAACTTTTCAAATGATCGAGCTGAATTTCAACATTTACCATACATGGTAAAGTGAGGCAATTTATACCCCGCCGAGTGAGTTCATCCACCCTTTCATTCCTCGCAACACTGAAGTACCTTGGCGTCCACGTTAAGTGGATGTTAAACTGATCTGCCATCTCGTTAAGAGATGAGAGACATCTCTGAGCTACCTTCGTTTTAATAGCGGCCTGATTGTCCGTAAAAATGCGAATAGCCCTTACAGATACTACATTATACCTCAACCAATCCTCGACCTCAATTATCGCAATTAATTCAGCCTGAAAAATGCTGCAATAATCGGTTAGACGAAACGGGAGGTTCACATTTTGTTTCTCACAGAAAATACCACATCCAACCCTACCATCCATTTTCGACCCATTCGTGAAGAACTTCAAAACTTCAGGGTACAACATCTCTTCACTAGGCCAGTCCTCTCTAGAGGAAACATCAGTAAGAAACCATTCCTCAAAAGAAGGTAGTCGAATCAAGAAATCGGTGGTACCAAGGTTATCTCTGTTACACAAAAAAGATGAGTGTCCTGTAATTACTACAGGTCCACATAGAAATGGATTTGATCCTTAATCGCTGAGTGGGTGTACTGCTGAGTGCACCACTAATACCTAGGGTGGAAGTTCTCCGAATTTTCAACAACAACTTTTGGTTAGCCTTACTATTTAAGGCTGGCCACCAAACAACAATCCCATATAAAAGTATGGGCCTTATCATTGATGCATAAAGCCAGTATACGATATGGGGCTCAACACCCCATCGTTTTCCAATAGCACTTTTAAAGGAGTATAGCGCTACAGTATCTTTCTTTACCCTTTCTAAAATATTAGGTTTCAAACTAAATTTGCTGTCCGAAACAATACCAGGTAGTTCGCTTTATTTTTATTTATTATTCAAATGATGATGTCCTCATTTTAGGAACGTTTAGGTTTGGGCTCATTTTAGGCCATATTTATATTATAAACTGTGTATTCGAATCGCGTTTTCTTCTTTATATAATGCTGATTATCGGTTAATTCGAATTAAGTATGTTATAATCACGAACACATGCAAAGCTATTAAAATTTAGGAAAAACTTCACACATTTGTGCAAAGACGTGAAGTTTTTAGGATAGTTAAACTTCACGCGAATAAGGAATTGTTATTTCAAGAAATTTAAGAATTCAAAGAAATTCAACATTTCAATTTTTGTTTTTAGACTTTCAGAAGTTTTAAGAAATCTAAAGAACTTCAAATGTTTCTAAAGTTTAAGAATTTAGTTATTTATTTAAGAACTTATTTTAAGATTTTTAATTTTGTAAATTCTGAATTTTCTTTTCTGAAAATTTAAAGAATTCGCTAAGTTTAAAAAGTTTTAGAAAGCAGAACCGTTCCCTTGGAAAAAAATATTTGCCAATTATGTGGATTACACTAAAACATTTGATCAGTTAAATGACTTATTAAAAAAATGTATTCAATGAACTTGCTTACTTAAACCTTTGGAGTATTGAAGGTAGAAAACCTAAAAAAGGGTAATCCATCCCTCCCTTCAACCGCAATCGCCTTCGTAATTCTAAAATTATTTTCATTAAACAAAATGATTTTTTTTCTTCCCCCATTTCATCGGTTGATATGAGAACTTAAGTACGAAACGGTACTGAGGGTATTAATGTCACAAAGTTTCATGTTCACTGTGTATTTAAGTTTAAAGAAGAATGCAAAGAAGAAAATATTTTCTTTGGTTCAACTCAATAATAGTTTGTTGATTATAATTAAATTATAAATTAACGAAATAAAAAATTAAATTTTTATATTCATTCATTCTGGTTCTGGTACTATTGATTCTGCTACTTAGAAAATGAAAAGAAAAAGAAAAATTAAACATAAAATTTAATTAAGCGTGCTTTTTAATGTTCTTAAACAAAAAACAAAAACAATTATTTTAATTAGACTTTATTTTATTTATCTTTCAACTCGTTTTATTATTCTTTACAATTAATTTCATCCTCTTTCTAATTTACAAATAATAATATTACAATATTATTACATAACGGATTTCCAAAGTACATTTTTATCATTTTCGGTTGTCGTTAAATATTCTTATTAGTACGCACTTTAGGCTAATCCATAATTTCAAAGTTGTGCGTCGTTATGCGGTAGTTAAATCAGATAACATGGTGAATATTATGCAAATAAAGCTTAAGATTTTTTTTTTATTTAAATCTCCACGTTTTTCGCAACAATCTGATAAATATTTCTACATTTTCAATGTCAGATTATTAAACAAGATGAAATTGATTTTGAAAAATAAAATAAAAGAAAAGCAAAAAAAAAACGAGATTTTTCTTTCTTTTTGTGTATTATGAAAGTGTAATCAAAATAAGAAAATATAATTCACGTTATATGTATTCATCATTTTGTGAGATTTTCTTAAAGAATTTTCTTTTTCATCTCGTATTTACATTTTTTTTTTTTTTTTTGTTTTGTTTTCGTTTTGAGATGCCTAAAATAATAAATTTGAATCTTATCATTCAGAGATTTAAAGAAATTTCGTTTCGTATAGGATATTTAAATTTATTGAATGTCAGATGAAGAACAGAATGCGGAGACAATTATACACAATTTAGCATCTGGAACCATGACATGGCGGTGGTTTTTAAAAATTTTCATAATTGAATTTAGACAAGCCCAGTCAGTAGGGTACTTCCTATTTTTGAAAGTCTTATTTGGTACTGGGGCCATACCATTTAAGTCTAGGGTATTTCAGCAAAATTAGTTGACGTTTAAGGAATTTTTCGAAATATTAAATAAATTATTGAAATATTGGTTGGTGTCAAATATTTAAAGTAAAATTTATTAATTTGGCCCAAAAAAAAAATCCACCAGTTCGGAAAAATTTAAGAAATGGGCGAACATTATTAATTCTTATGTTATTGGTTTACCCATATTAGTTGTACAGAAGTATTCAGACAGGAAAAAGTCAACCTTGGTTGGAGATGAAGTGTTATTGAGCCTTTAATTATTGTCAATGATTTTAATTGTTATTATTAATAAAAATAATTATTTAAAGCATTTTTTAAGAGTATGATAGGTTTTGTAGGGTCGAACTATTTTTAATAAGTTTGATGCAGGATTTGACGGTTTGTAATGCTGGTCGCAATGCCTTAAAGTTGGCCTAAGGTCCCGATAGGTCATAACCCTATTATAACTTATCTTTTAAAATTAATTTACGTCAAAATAATTTTAGAAATTTTGAAATTAGTTGTACTTAACAAGGCAAGATAACAGTAAACAACATTCGCTGTTAAAATCTCTTGTTTTAGTGAAACTTCTAATCCGGCAATATAACTAACTACAGTGAAACTTCCACAGACGACCACCCCTCGAAAAAGGCCACCTCTTAAAAATACCAATTTATTATAAAACAACTTCTCTATATAGTAAAATCGTCTCTCTTAAAAGACGACCTCGTCGACCTGACCGCGACCATTATTACTTCATGCTTTGGTGAAAAAATGCTGCCCTCAAACATGATCATATTAAAACATTATTCATTTATCTCGCTTTACAGACGTACGTACGTACATGTAAGAAAACTTCCTAATTATTAACACGAATACTACAATACTTTACTATACAATTAACTTGAATTACATATGTGTAGCATGCACAACTAGAGATTGCGATCTGGAAATATACTCGAGAATTCTCGAGACGAATTTTAAAATCTCGTTTATTGAGAGATTTTATTTCATTACTTTCGGGAATTCTTGTTTCTCGAGAAATAATGTTTTTTTAAACGGGAATTTTAAAAAATTTTCTGGAAAAAATGTAATTCAAGCTACTACATTGAAGGGGGTTGATAGAGGACAATGTGTTTATAAAAAACCGTTATCGTTACGTATAACTAGAGGATCGCCGAAATTAAGTCGCTGGAATTAAACTCGTAAATAAAATGGAATTAAAGTTGCAAAATTTGTTTGGAGTTGGATTGAGTTTAATTTGCAGAAAAAGTGGAAACCGGTAAAAAGTTAGTTTCTGAGTTTAATTCCGTAATTTTCACGCTTGTATGTAATTCTGAAAAATTGTAATTTATTGTTGAATGAAAAGCAATAAACCGTAGAATAAATGCGGAGCCACAAAATCTGATCGCGGAATAAACCGCGGAACCCCAGAATTCGAATTTCCTACTTTAATTCCAATTTTTCTCCCGGGTTTAATTCTACATTTTTTGGAATGAAACTAGAAAATCGAGTTTAATTCCAATTTTTCCCCGACTCTAATTCCAATTTTTTATGATATTAATTTCTGCGACCTTATTTCGTTGCGCCTAACTAGAGGATACAAATTCGATTAAGGTTACCCGATTAATTAGTGTTACACGATTGTTTCAAAAAATATCGCCTTACATTGATCTATTTATAGTGAAAAGAAAATACGATGTTAAATCCAGATTTACTTTTGCTCGAAATTTTATCTCAGCGATAATTGGTTGCTTCTTAGCACTTTGGTAAATCTAAGGTATTCATCGCCATTTATTGCCCTCGTCCGTTAAAACTTTGATATTATCTATTGTTAGTTTGTCTCCAGTCTTGTTTTGGGGCTTTGTTTAGCTTGTTGATAGTATTGTTCGATTGACATTTTGATTTCAACAGTTTTGATTAGCTTCTATGTATTTAATGTATTTCATCGAAATATGCTTAAACACAATCAAAAGTCGATTATTTGCATACTATTTGTTAAAGTAACACCCGTTACAGTAACAAAATCTCATTTTATTTTGTACCAACGTCTAAAAAATAAAAGTTCGATGAAACCGTAACCTGACACTATTGGATTAAGGAATCAATTTTCTTTAAATTTCATGTTTAGTCGATACTAAATTTAAAGTAAAAACTGAACATTATTCAAATCAAAGTCGAATTAATGAAAAAATGGAACCAACAATTTCACTAACCCTATAGAGAGTATAGGACTAGCCATCTTAATTAAATGGCCCGGATGCAAATTTTATATGTTTTTTGCTAAATAGCGGTGAAAGGCTACTCTATCTACGTACAGGTCTGCCATCAATAACAACAAACAGACATTTTTGGTACTACCTGAGCAAAATTCATTTCATCGAATAATTTCATTTCATTATATTGCCGATTTTCTTTATGTATTATGTTTCAAATTTTCACAGCTGTAAATACTTGTGAAAACCATGGTTTTTATTGGCTTTTCAAATAACTCGAGGCCCCATCAGTCAGCAACACGGGTGCCTCACATCTGCCGAACCCCCTTATGACAGGCCCTGAGAGTGAGTAGAGAGGGCTTTGGATCATAATTTTTTAACTTTTGTGAATTTCGAAATACATATTGTGAATCAACTTCATCGCAACAAAAATGCTCTATTTACTCTTTGGTCTGTACTTCAACTCAAAATTAATTATGACAAAACTTCCCGTTATTTCCCGAGATTACTCGTGAAAAAATTTCAAAACTCTCGAATTCTCGAGGAATGAAATTAATCGGGAAACAAAATTCTCGGTTTTTTTTGGAAATGACATTTCTCGGGAAATTTTAATCTCTATGTACAACATATACACTGCATGTGCTATACACATTCATTTATTATTTTTAAATTAATAAACGATATAATGCACTTTTGATTTTTATGCCACACGGTGGGTATTTTTTTCGAATGTTTAGCTGAACATCTGATTTGTAAATTTAGTGTCCAATAATCATTTGATTGAAAGATTGTGAATTTATTTTCGGTTAGCATTATTTCTCTTTTAGCATATAGTATAGTGGTAAAAATGAAATTTTTAAAGTTAGGAGATAGAATAAAGGTAATCGAAGATGCCGCACAAGGAATGTCGCAAAGAAAATTGGTTGAGATATATGGTTGTGGTAAAACCCAGAATGTCAATATTTTAAACAACAAAGATGTGGATTAAGGGCGATATGGTATGCCATTGCCAACGAAAATATAAAGCGGCACTCATTTCAAACGATTAAAGAAATAACAGCTTAAACTTTGGTGTGGTGAGAGGGCGCACGAGCAAAAAGTTGCCGGTTAGTGGGCCAATACTAAAAGAAAATGTCGTTTCATTTACGAAAATTTGAAAAAAAAAGATTATTTTGTAGATAGTAACGGTTGGCTCAATACATTTTGCAGTAAGTTTTAAGATTATATCTAATTGGATTGCGCGATTGCTTTCATTGATTGAAGGTTTTAAACCAAAAGACATCTGTTATTTCGATGAAACCAAAATATTTTATAGGGAGCTGCCTACTAAATCATTTGTCGCTAAAGTAACAAATGCCCATGGTTCCAAAAAATATAAGCAGCGAAACCGTAATGATATGGGTGTCAATGTCATTGGGCAAAAAGAGAAACCTCTTGTAATTAACTCGTCAAATGGCCAATGCGTTGTAATCTGACAGCATGGATGACCAGTTCCATTTATGAAGAATGGCTAAAAAAAGTGCTAGAAAAATTTTCAAACAGAAATGAAAAAGTATTTTATGTCAGACAATGCAGCAAATCATTCTTAATTTATTATTTGTACCGGCCAGCATTTCTCAATCGCTTGATCAGGGTATCATCCAAAATTTTAAATTGCATTATAGACGACGAATGTTTACGATAATAATCATGAAAATGGAGACTGCTGATAATTTGGATGAATTAGTGAAACAAATTAGTTTGGCTGATGTGTTTGATTTTGTAAAGGAAGGTTGGCACAAAGTCAGCGAAAAAAAAGTTGAAAAATGTTTCACTTAATCTCTATCGGTAATTGCGGAAATTTAGAATTCGATTTTAGAATCGACGTCTAATAAGTTCTTGAATGTCCACTCTGGGAGAACAATGACTGGGGGCCGAACTATTAAATACGGATCAAATATTTGTGGAAAAATTAATTGGGGTGTGGGGGGAGATCGATGAAGAATCCGATACTGTAGCAGTAGAACCGACCCCAACGAATAAGAGCCTGGAAGCACTAATGGGTCTTAAACAATTGGCCCTTAATTTAGGGAATGGAAAGTTGTTAAACCATTTTTTATGAGTGTGAACGAATTCTACAAATAGAAATCATAAAGCATAAAGTCAGTTCATTAAGGCAAGCGACTTTTTCAAAGCCGAACGGATAGAATTTCACGTAAATTTTTAATACCTAAAACGTTTACTTATATATTTAAGCGTTTTTTGTTTTTCTCTAAAGCGAACACCTCTTGGAAAGACCATTTCTCTCTGGTACGCAAGGTGGTCGGCTTAAGGAAGTTTCACCGTACTTAACTTTTAAAATAAAACTTTAAAAACTGCAAAATGGGGTTGAAAATTGGTTAGAGCTTGTTATAGCTTGAAAAATGTTTTTATTTGTATATACATTTCAAATTTTACTTCATCACCTACAAGCTCCATTTTTCCATAATTCAAACTGCTCCTCAATTTTGTGAGGGGTGGGTAGTCAAACACTCAAATATTTGTGTCAATTTTCATCTAAATATTTTAAAAGTTTATTGGAATTTTCCAAATGTATCTATGACAACTTTTTTCGATTTACAATAATAATAAAAACAGGAGTCGTTTGGGAAATCGAACAATATTTAGACAGAATTGGGGCAAGTAATAATACAATGGTTTTGCACATGTTGATTGAAATGAATAATTGCTTAATTGATTAAGAGATGAGTATTAAAAATTATCGAGAGACTACAAATCAATTAAACCTAACTTGTATGTTGATTTAAATTTTCAAAAGAGAATTTTATTTTTAGAATATTGAAATAGTACTTCAAATAACAACGATGGGCGTGGATGGCCATATATGTAGCAAATCAAGCCTCACATTATATAAAAGTCTTCTTTGCGCTCTATTATGTGACATAAGAAGATGTTGAGGCCGTCTCACCAACCAACTTTTGCGATTAAAGTTTCTAAACTTTTAAAAATTAGATATAAAACGAATGATCGAATAAAATCGCTAATCCTCCACAAAACGGAAATCGATAATAATGCACCTCAAATCGCAATGCTTTATTACGAATAATTATGCTTAGGAATTGGGATTTCTCAACGAAATTAATTTTCTTAAGGTTTCTTAAAAGCAAAATAGAACATTAAATATTTTTCAAAGCTTCGTTCAATTTAATTATTTCAAATTTACCGAGGAAGAAGTTCAGGATTGCTTGCTCCAGCTGGAGGTTTTAAAGAGAGCAGATTATGACGGTTTTCCGCCGATTCTGTTTAGGTATTGTGCTGAGAGTTTAGCCCTTCATATTACCTTCATATTTAATGAAAGCCTTAGTCGCGGTTTTTCCCCGATCCTCGGAAAATTTCTCGTATTCATACAATTTTCAAGGCGGCTAGAAGACGTGATATGAGTAATTATTTACTAAATAATATTCCTGCACAACACGGATTTTATCCCGGCAGGTCTATAGTAACTAACTTGGCCTCGTTTTGTGGTGGTTTATTTGTTAGTTTAAATTACAGACAGCTGCTCGACATGGTTTATACAGATTTTGACAAGGCTTTTGATATGATTGATCTCTCTATTCTTATTAATAATTTAGTGAATCTAAATTGTTAGTTCATTCCTATTAAATGGTGCGTTCCTACTTATCTGATCGTTGGCATTCCGATTGGATCTTGGGTTGTTACTCCCAATTATTTCGTGTGCCATCTGTCGAGCCTCAAGATAGTCACATTGGCCCATTGTTTTTTCATTGTTTATCAACAATGTTGTTCAATGCTTTGAGTTTGCTAACCGCCTCCTCTTCGTAGACGACATAAAATTTTTCGACCAGGTTGCTAATATGTTTGATTGTGTAAAGTTGCAGGAGGACTTAAACAGATTTTGCAGTTGGCCAATTAACAATAGATTTACTCTGAAATTTTAGCAAATGTAAGACTCTTTCCTTTAATCGTATCCGCTCACCCATTTTTTACCAATATTAGCTGTATAATGAAGAAGTTGAAAAAGACGAGTTCATTTCTGATCTTGGTGTGATTTTTGGACCCGACGCTACATTTACCAGACATGTTAACTCCATTGTTTCAAAGTCGTACATTATGTTGGGCTTTGTTAAACGAAACTGCAGGGATTTTAGTGACCGGATAACTTTGACATCACTGTATGTCTTCTTTGTTTGGTCTATTTTGGAGTACGCATCTCCAGTTTGGGCACCATCCTACCACCGTCATTCCGGGAAGATTGAGAGCGTTCAGAAGCATTTTGTTAGCACTTTATCAGGATCGATGTAATCTTTTGAAACTGCAACGTCTAGACTATCGCCGGGATGTAGCTTCCGCGTTGTTCGTGCACAATATCATTAATTCTCGTAATCATTGTAGGTAAAACATTCTGGAAAATCCAGATTCCCAGTCTAATATTAAAAAAAATCTCAATTTTGTAGAATATTTGAAAATTAAATCTTTCTTTTCCAGAGTTTCTCAAAATGGAATCAAACCTACCAAAGGTATTACAGTCCAAAAATATTTGACTGAAGTATCTTTCAAGAAAGTTGTTCAGTCCAAATAAATAAAAGGCATTTCAGTTAAACTGTTTTCTGACCGAAACACCTTTTTTAAGTTCCTTTTTAATTGGAGTTTTAGTCATTCATGTTTCGTTTTTTGACTGGAATTCCCGGAGCCGTTTTTAGTCGAGTTCCTATAACATTAAATGGTGAAAAACCTCGAACCCGAAAGGACCAGCTTCGTTATTGCCGTATTAATCGATACGTCACGATACTCGGCGCATTGAGGAGCACTAACGGATTCAGTCAGAACGATTTTTAGTGACCATTACCAATCTAATACACTAGTAGTATTATGCATGACCAAATACTTCAGGTTCTGCGTAGTTCAATCAACAATTAAATTTAAAACATTTCTAGTTATCTAGTCGGTGCTCAAATAGGAGATGTACGACTTGGTCCTAGTTTTTCGATAACGTACCGCACAACCTTAAGTTCGAACGAACGCTAATGCAAGATCTTAAAAATTACCCGGATCATAACATAACTCAAGCACAAGACCTCAAAATGATGATAAAAGAAATTACACAATTCTTCAAGTCTTTATGTCTTACTATAAAGGTTTTGAAATCCATTCATTCCTATTGTATACCGTTTGGTAAATAAAGCAAATTAAAAATAAATATTTTTGGAATACCCACCCGGTTTCCGTAACATTGATTAGTAAAAGAATTTTTTAAACCACAAATTGGAAGCCCACCCATAGAAAATAAAAATCACCTGTGTGTTTATCAAGCCGAAATTCTTGTATTCAACCATGACTTTGTAATAAATATACGTTAGAAGCCAAATTCCCATACGTCCATATGACCTTTTCACTATTTTTCTATTTTATATAAGACAAATTGGCAGCTGTATAGCCTAAAATTGGTTTAGTATTAATTATATGGTATGTATTTGAAACACTTTAATTCTAATGTATGAGTGTATACAAGACGATTGAATATATCGATAACCCATCAATTATGACTCCATTAAGAAGAAACGAAAGGAGAGATGCTTTCATTATTGTCATCGATTTTAACTTAATTATATAAAATAGAAAAAATATTTTCCATTCTTTATTATCATGCCCGTCAATATATTCAGTCACTAGATTCATGCTTCATCGAAACAAATCATGATTTATTATTAATGGGATTCACAAATCGAAATAATAGAAGCTCATATTATTATATACATACACATACATATATAAAAATTAATTTGAAAGCTTTCAAAATGGATTTTTGTGTGTGTGTGTGTTGTTTTTGAACAAAAAAAGCTTTTTTGTAAGCGCGGAGAGCGAGAGAAGTACATAATAAATATTCAAAACAAAATGTTCTTGACCTTTTTCAAGGACTAGTTTAGGGAAGAATAAGTTTTCTCTTTTTTGTGTTTTTTTCTTGTAATAATTCTGTTTTGTTTAGGGTAGAATATGGTTGAGTGGCCTACGGGAAAATGAATAAACAATCTCAATGGTTTTTGTTTATGTACAAGATATTTATCAAATGTGACAGGCAGTATTTCATCATGCTTTTCTAAATACGTATCTAATGAAATAGAAAATACTAAAATAGAAAAATTATTATCAACCACACAGAAGACAGAACCATTGAGTTAGGAAAATTTTAAAATAGATTTATTAAATCAATGACGGTGTACTGTGTAGCAATGGAAGAAAATTTGTGGTGGCTTTTAGAAAATGTAAGCAACTTCAATATGACAACTTTAATAAAAACAAAAACAAAAAGTATTAATTGGTTTGATGCTTGTAGAATTTAGAGAAGTCATCTATTCCTAGTGGTACGTGTCGGTACACGTAAGATATTCGAAATATACCGGAGTAAAGATTTTACTAAATAATCAAGAATATTAGTATGTCTGTTCACGGCTAAGATTCTTATAAGAATTTTAATTGAAATACGAAAAATTGTAGAGGTACAAAATTTTATTAAATATAGAAAATGCATTTTTTAAATTCTAAAAACTAAAGTTTATTCTAAGATATTTAAATATAACAGGGAAAGGACAGCTTTATGGTTAGTGCTTAGTGACTCAAATAGGCCTTAGATAATTTCCAAATGAAAAGCCCCATAATATAAATAATACAAATAAGTAAAATCAGTAAGATTGTCAAAAAAAGTCTGTATTCCTCTCCTTCGTTTGGAAATTTGGTTCAGCAAACATAAGTATACCATTTCGATTTTACAACATCTTAGAACATCTCTACTGATTACACAAATTCATTTTAATTTCCGGTTAGGCCTTCCCATATGTAAACAACACCTAGGCGTTTTAAATGAATAGCTTACTGGGTGTTTTTCAACTTCACATAATTTGTAATTTTGGAAAACATTGAGACGGCATTTTTTTCGGCTTCAAAAAAATAGAACCGGTTTCTAATTTATTCAATGTTTCAAAAATTACTGCACATCATAACAACCTTTGGAACCTTTTCGTTAGCTATTCGATTTCTTTTGCCCAAAATATGATTTGTTTTTTGATTTGGCCAAAGCATCTCTGAACGTATGTATATGATCACTCTATGGTTAAACCATATCTGTTAGCTCCAAGCAGAATAGCAGAGCCTCTAAACCGAGCTAATTTTTGACAAATTTCACTGCGTTTCCAAATCCTTAGCTATATATCTTAAGTAATTCCTGACTACTGAATGCCGAGGCTGCTTAATCTCCCATTTGAGTTGCAAATTAATTATATGTTTAGGCTTGCTTATACTTTAACAACCTATAACATAATTGTCACCAAAATGCGTACAATCGAATGTTCCTTTAGAGGTTGGATTTTAAAACGCATTTACATAGTGTCGCTGTTTCGTCTAGCCCTTCTTGGAAATTGTATTCATTCTTCTCGGTGATATAAAATTGTATTACAAACGGATGTTCTACCTACTCCTTAGATTCTGCAATCACTTAAGTAGCATAGTATTGGATTTCAACTCAATCGGTTAAGAAATGGCGTAATTCCATTCAAATTGGCGACAATAAAAAACTTTTGCTTAGTTCCATTTAAATTGATCTGTTTTAAGAACCACATCCGGAACTCATTTTGTATAACATTTCGTACAAACCGAGGTTCATCCAAATCGGTTGAGAAATGGCTTAGCTTGTAGGAGCTCACTGATTTACTCAATCGCAAATGCATCTAAACATACATTTTATTCATGGATTAATTTCAGATATTGTACAATCATTTCACCCCACAGTCAAAATATGTATACATATTTCCATTCCAAATATATTTATTCAAAATACACTGACCGGCACAGAAAACATTTTTTATTTTTATGCGAATATCTTTTGAACCCTACTACTTAGCTAGAGACATGAAACAAAAACCAAATTCAAGGTTATTGAAAAGAATCTTGAAAATTGGGCGAAGCGCTTACTCTACACATGTGGTTGAGGTTTCTCGAATTTTCAAAGAAAAACCAAACATTGAGAAATTTAATTATTTATTAACCAATAAAAAATGTTTAGTAGTGTGTATTGCCCCCTCCCATTCTTGAATAACTGCTTGTACCCTCCGTCCCATACCTTTTCCTACAGGTACATGGATCTTAACGCCCCCCCTCCCGATCGACGCCATACTCATTCTCGCGCATCAGAAGACCGCAAACAAAATCTCGATTCATCGGTGAATAAGGCTTCCCTCCAATCAGGCTCAGTTCAATTTTCATGTTCCCTGGCACATTGTAGCCGAGCAAACCTGTGTTGTGGCGGAAGTTCTGAACCAGTGGCTGGCCTTCTTGCATGTACATCAGCTTCTCCCGTTCTTTCTTGTGGATGTCCACATATTAGTCCACGAGTAAACAACAAATATGTTGTACGGTACTACGGGAAATCCGGAACTTATTAGCGATGTTGTCTTGGCTTCTCCCACCTTCCAACAATGCCACGATTTCCTGCTACACTTTCTGACTTTAGCGATATGAGGTATGTTTGTGCCAAAATTTGATGTTTCATAGAAACGCACCCTACAAGCAACTCGAAAAAAAAACCTAACAAAACCATTCGATTTATTTAAACCCAATATACAAATAAAAATTACAATGTACATAAAATATAATGGATAACACGTATCACAAAGTATAAAACCGTTTATAGGGGTTAACCTTCATTCGATCGCAAATAAGCTGCTATACTCTAGAAATTATGAATACTAGATTGATTTTAACATGACTTGGGTTCGACCCACTATGAACTTCTTGACAACACAAGTAAAATCAAGGTGAAGACAATCACGCAAAGTAACACAGTGTTCACACACCTCAGTGTTACGACGAATTATTAAAATTTCGAAAAAAAAATGTAATTTAGTAACTTAATTAAATCATTTAACTTGAATAAAACGCTGTGGGCATATTTTACGATGGAAGACTAGGCTGTTTCCTTGGAAAACAATAAAATCCAAAATAATTCAAATTCATGTTTTCTCCAGAAAATACGCTTAAAAATAGACTATAGAAACAAATCACTCAATTCAACGAAATTCTACTTCAAAATGATTGTTTCCCTGGTAATCAAAAAATATTTTGAAATATCTTGCAAGAATTTCTTAAATCGTACTTCGATTTATAAATCGTGTTGTAGTATTATTTCATCCAATGTTTCAGAAAACGATGTTTTGCATTCAATGCCTTATTTTTTATAAAAAATGTTCTGCCTTATTTTAAACAATAAATCTTTGTAGCAAACATGCAGAAATTACAAAAATCTTGCATTTTTATTATTAAATTCTGTTCTGAAATTGTTTGGAAAATTAACTTTCCAAAAACCTGCTCTCATCGATATTTCAAAACAACTCACGTATCGCACTTTCACCTTATAATCCATGGACGACGATAATACAAAATGTTTAATCCTATTTGGTCTCTCTACATACAAAATATTCATTATTTTGTCTAAATAGCTAACACTAACTAAAATAATTAATCCTTGTAACAATAGAAATTTCATTATGAAATAAAATATTTGCTGCCACTTAGGAAACATATTTTATGTAATCTATATGAGATTATGTGGAAATTAAAAAATAAAAGGTTTCATTTGTTTTAGAAGTCGTCTATATGAAACCCAACTCCTTGGTTTCCCGCCATGGACAAAACCATCGACTTTTATAAACATACATATGAATACATAATTCGCGTTCATTATTATGTATGAAGTTGTCTAGCTTTACATACATAAATATATAATGTTTGGTTACATCCTTGTTTTTTCTCCTGGTTATGAATTTTTTAAAGGATACGAGGCAATGGAAAACGAGGCAAAATTAGGTCAAAGCTATAATTTGTATGTTTTCATCCTAATTTTGGCGTTGTTGTTTTACGAGTATGTATGAATGCGACTTTGTATATGGAATATATATACGTATAAAACATTGGAGAAAATTCATGTCTTTTTTTTACTGAAAACCACCCGAAATTTATTTATACTTCAGCTCCAACATGAATAATATTGATGTACGTAAATAAATTTACCTGGAATATTCATATATAAATAGAGAAAAAAAAAATCTAAATTGATTTTTGTTTAAAAGGCGAGCACAAAAGTAGGGAAAATTCGAACGGAAAAATTGTCTATTTATACTCGGCAAATAAATTCATAGAACATAA
Organism: Tipula vernalis; assembly: GCA_958295665.1. Taxonomy (NCBI): domain Eukaryota; kingdom Metazoa; phylum Arthropoda; class Insecta; order Diptera; family Tipulidae; genus Tipula; species Tipula vernalis. The sequence goes on along the minus strand of OY282558.1, from coordinate 21,531,889 downwards.
CATAGTTGATTTTATATAAATTTGTTGACACACAAATAAATTATTCTAAAGTAAGATTAGGTATAAAAATCAAACGTAAATTCTTATTCGATTTTTTTGCTCAAGAATTATTCTCCGGATCGCATGAGAAAATTTTTGATTCAATTTTCCGGTACATCCGGTCATATTTTATATACCTTTTTCATGCAAAAAAGAATTTGTTTGTCGTTATTCGTTTTTAAGGAATACATTAAATAAATTGAATCCACTATACGTTATTAAACAAACTCATAACGTACGATACATAAAAAATTTGTCAAAAAGGATATTCGAGATGAGAATAAAATATGCGCACAAATCCCTAAATTATGTTAGCAGCAGAATTAACGCATGTTTCATAGAATATAAAAAATTCTGAAAAGTCATTATAAAGATATCATTTTTATTTTTATATGTTGGATTATCATAGAAATTTAGAAATAACTTGTATAATTTAAGAGTTGGAAATATTTATAGTGGCTTTAGTTTACTGGAGTTAATATTAAGGATCAGGATTTTCGATTGGTTTTGTTAGTTGGTTCAGTGAATGGTTACGGTTCGCAAGATTTAAATAATTGTATCAACTAATAGCAGGCTAAGAAAGACTTTATTAAATTTATAAGAATCACGTTCTTTCTTAGACCCTATTTAAGAACTATTCTCCTAACTACCTATTACCAAAAATGAAACGGGCATAATTTAATTCAATTGGCGACCTTATAAATATTGAATATTCTCTTCACTGATCGAATAATCATTATCACATGAAAAATATGAATATTTTTCTAAATATATAATTGGTATAATTATACCTTGAGCTGCTCTATTTCCGACAGTAATGCTAACTGTTTTCAAATAGAAAAGATTTCCGATTTTAAAAAATTAGGTATTTTGTAAACCGTAAAATGAAATTCTCTGAGGATGTCAACCGCATTTAAAAAAAGATCGGAAAGGCTCGGTTCTGAACTTTATAAACATTTTTGTTCTCTGATGCTTATGTAACCACATACGCTAATAAGAGAAACAAACCATTTTCAGAACCTAATTATCGTTCAAAGTTTATCACAATCAGTTAAAAAATATCCAAGTTTCATCCTTATTAGCCATATTCCAGAATTTCATCTAAATTCATATGAGAATCGGATTTTATCGCACACGTCGGATTTCATCTATATATCGGTTAAGAATTATCCAAGTCCATCATCAATTTCGTCGCTTAAGTTGGATTTAGTCCATATCGGTTATGAATTAACCAAGTTATATCCTAATTGACCATACGTCATTGTGTATCTTATATCATTTTGAAACGTGTCATTTTAACGGTAAAATGACTGCTATGATTTTTTCGCCAGATAATTTTATTTTCTTAATTTTTTTTCGAATACAGCTACAGTTTATGAAAAAGTTTCACATCAATACATCAATAAATTTTTTACAAAAACCTTCATATAACCGAACACTATAATCAATAGGGATCAATAGGGTTCTTTCTTTTGGATTGCTTGGCTGGACGTTTAATGTAAAAATTAAGTTGATATATGTAGGTACCCATCCGCCGCTTCATCCGCAAAACCAATAGAAATTAACTACTAGTTATACCAACCCAATGTGTATATATGCAAGCTACGAAATCGACATATCATATCAGAATTGGAGGGTATTCTGTCAAAATTCGATGTGTTACTTCAGAATTTGAATTTTTATTCCAGAAAGATATATTTCATATCAGGGTTTGATAAATCAAATCAGAATTCGATATGCCATGTCAGAATTTGAATCTTTTGTGTCAAAATTCGATAAAAAATTCGAACAGATATAAAACTCGAACTATCATGTCAGCATCCTAATTAGACTTGCAATATCCGAATTTGTATTTATGCTGTCAGAATTCTATATCTTATGTAAGTTGCCATAGTTAGAATTTGAATTTGTAATGCCAAAAATCAATGCGTCATCTCCGAATTTCAGATTTCGACACGTTATTATGTCTGAATTTGATGTGTCTTGTTCGAATTTGATAATTTGATGTTAGAACTCGGTACATCATGTCATAATTCGATGTATCGTGCCAGAATTCGATGTGAAATATCAGAGTTTTAAATTGTGAAGTCAGAATTCGATATATCGTGTCTGAATTTGAATTTCAGATGTCAATCTATCATGCTGGAAATCGATACGACATATCAAAATTTGATGTGCCTTGTCAGAATTCGATACATCATGTCAATACACCATACCAGAATAAAATAGATTACAGAAAGAATAGATAACAGAATTCGATATCAAAATTCGATATGTAACGTCAGAATTTGAATTTTTGATGCTAGAAATAGACACTTCATATCAGGATTCGATAAATCATAATAGAATTCGATATGTCTTATCAGAATTTTAATCTGATCAAATTTCTGTATCTCATGTCAGAATTCAATACGATGCCAGAATTCAAATTATCTTGTTAGAATTCCATATACTTTATGTCAGAATTAGATATGCAATATCAGAATTTGTATTTATGATATCAGAAATCGACATGTCACATATCCGAGATATTATGCTGTTACGTCAGAATTTGTTACTTCATGTCAGAATTCGAAATGTCATGTCAGAATTTGAATATCAGATGTCAAAATTTGATATATTATGGTATCAAGCCAGAATTCGATATGTCGTACCAGAATTAGAATTTATGATGTCAGAATTACAATATAACACATCTGAATTTGATACGTCATGCCTCAATTGATATTTTTGGTGTCGGAATATATGTATCATGTGTGTCAATCATGTCATAGTTCAATATATCAAATCAGGATTTGAATTTATAATCTCGTAGTTCGATATATCGTGTCTGAATTCGAAATATCATGCCAATACATGGTAAATCATATCAGAATTAAATATGTCATATCATAATGTGAGTTATATCATGTCCAAGCCAAAACTCAATAAATAATTTTAGAATTCTATTTGTCATAGCAGAATTCGAATTTATATATGTTAAGTCAGAATTTGATATTATATACTACAGCCTTGGCCAAAAATATAAAGCACCCCTATCTATTAGCATTATATATTAATATTATGTCTTTCTAAACAATGGGTGTTAACGAACGAGTCATCCCACCGAATGCGACCCTAAATTATTGAAAATCACCAATTTTTGTTTTGTTTTAGGTTCTTAACAAGAAGTTGTAGCGTCGTAAAATTTTTTTATTTAAGTTTTGTATTTGATCGTGTGCAGTCTTCACATAAAGTGTTTTAAATCAAAAAGAGTTTTCGTAAGTTTTTTGAGAAAAAAAGTGTGTTTGTGATAATTATGCCTAAAGCGTGCCAACTCAGTGAAGGAATAAGGGCACAAATTGTGTTGTTGGATTCCCAGGGTGTAAGCCAAATTAAAATATCCCAAAAATGAAAATGCTCTCGTGGAGCAGTTCAATCTACATTGAAAAGGGTTAAAGAGACCGGGGACTATGCCTATAAACTACGCTCAGGCAGAAATCGTATCACTTCGGTAAGAGACGATCGACAAATTGTGCGAAAATCTCTCAAAAACCGAAGAAAACATCTGCTGAGATAGCTGCAGAGCATTTAACAGAACAAGAAGTTCACATTTCGGCACGGACAGTTAGAAGAAGGCTCCTGCAAGCTGGATTGAAAGGTTGTAAAGCAAGAAAAAAACCTTTGCTCTCACTTACCAACATAAAAAGTCGCTTGAGATGGGCTCGAGAACACAAACATTGGAATGACGTGGATTGGGCGAGAGTTGTTTGGTCAGATGAATCTACTTTTGAGGTAAATATAAAAAATAAATATTAAAAAATAATTAGTCAAAAAATATAATAAAAAATTGTGCTATGTATTTTAAAAGAATTAATAGAGAAATTTATGTTAAATTTGATGGAATTCTTATAGATTTTTGGAACTCCTGGCGCAACCATCGTAAGAAGAAGAGTCGGGGAAGCATACAATCCTGATTGTATAGTGCCTACCGTAAAGCATGGAGGGGGTAAACTGATGGTGTGGGGTTGTATGGCATCATCAGGGGTGGGAAAACTGTTGTTTTGTGAGGGTCCGATGAACAGTACCAACTATGTTACCGTCCTCGAGGCTGCATTGAATGCCTCAGTTCGGCAAATCTTTGGGGAAACGATAGTTCTTCGATAATTTATCAACAGGATAATGCCCCCTGCCATACTTCCCGCGTTACGATGAGTTGGTTTCGAAAAAAACAAATTCGAGTCATGGACTGGCCCGCCCAGTCACCAGACCTAAATCCCATTGAAAATTTGTGGTCAATTTTAAAAAAAAAAATCAAGGATCGCAGTATGACTTCAAAGGAAGACCTCAAACGTGCGCTGACAGAGGAATGGAAAAATATATCGAGAAATACCTGCGAAAAATTAGTACGGTCGATGAATAAAAGAGTCCTGGCTGTCATCAAAGCCAAAGGAGGACCTACAAAATACTAAAATTAATAAAATATAAAAAGTATTTCCTAAAAATATTGAGTTTTAATTTTTGTCTTCATTCGTTTTGTAGATACTGCAATTTGGGAGGGGTGCTTTATAATTTTGGCCATGGCTGTATATTTATGTCTAAATTCAATACATCCGAATTCCTGATGTTATTCCACAATACGAAAGGTCTTATCACAATTTGATAAATCTCTCTTGAAGCTTTCAGAATTCCGTATGTCATCTCAAAATTCGATATGTTATCTCAGAATTCGAGATGTTATATCAGAATTTACATTTTTTGCTTTAAGAATTCTACAAATGACATTTATAAAATAAATAAATAAATTTAATTGTTTCCATATTCGGTCGAAATTCGACATGTCTCGTCAGAATTCAAATATTATATCAGAATTTGATATATCATTTCATGATCACTTCAGAATTCGATATTTATCATATGAAAATTCGAGATCTCCTATCAGAATTGGGTATATCATCTCAGAACACAATTTATTGAATTTTGATACGATATGATATATCAAATTCTGAAGTTTTGAGAAGATATATCAAAGAATTCGATATCTCATGTCAAAATTCGATAAATCTCTTCAGCGTTTGACTTTATGATATCAGAATTCGATAATTCATGTCAGAGTTTGAGTTTTGGATGTTAAAATTCGAAATGTCATTCGATAAAACATATCAGAATTCGATAAATCGTGGTAGAAATTAATTTTGTGACATCAGTGGTATTGATGTCAAAATTTGATAAATCGTGCCTAAATTCAATATGTATTCCAGAATTTGAATTTTTGGGACATAAAGCGTATCCGTGAATAAAATTAAAAAAAAAAAATTAAGAAACAAGTGAAACAAAAATACTGGAAAAGAAATTTAACAATAAACTAGGTGTTTTCGATTTAGTTGTTTGTGGTTGATGCGGGGCGTGTGTTTATAAATAATAAAATCAAAAGCGAAAACCAATTGCATAGTGAAAAGTGTACAAAGCTGCCGTGCTCGATGCACATCGGCTTTCGAGGTTGCTGATTACGAATTTATTGTCAGATATCAGGAATTCAAAATTGTGGCTTCTATAAGATATAATTTAAAAAAATATATTTTTATAGAAATCAGATCAATTTAATCTAATCAATTTTACAAGCCCTAAACTCAAAACCATAAATTTATTATTATAAGCCTTGCATTTCGAAACGCAAGAAATCTTTTAACTTTTGATTTTCAGTAAGCCGGTAACCTGAATATCGAATCCCAATAAACCAGTAATTCTATTATTATAACTTTTTAAACATTATTGACTTAGTAATATCGATATCCTGATTTTTAAATAACGTTTAACCTAGACGTGCAAGTCTCAATAATTAAAGTATATAGACTACAAGTCTAAGACTGTTATTTAAATAGTAGCTGCAAAACCCATAAACTATGTTATCAAAATAGGAAAAGCATAATCATACATATGGCTCTAAAACCTAAACAAACCAAAATACAGTCTCTTTAATTCTAACAAAGCAGTAGCTTAACGCACGAAAAACTAGAGAGGCCAAAAGTAAGTTTTTTAACTATAGCAGGCAACACCTCAAAGCTGTAAGACCTATACCGATTGAAACGGTTAGCTTATAACTACATATTATGAAAGAATCATAAGAGATTCACATACAATAAGAGCCAAAAAGATAATCTCGGTATTGGTAAAAAGACAGCGAGTGGAAATTGCCGAAAAGTAATGAAGTTGAGATACAGGATAATGGTCTGAAATTTATATATTGTTTAGGTCCCGATGATTTCAACATGATCATTTTCCAGTCCAAGAACTGTTACAATAGGAAGAGAAATTAGTGTTGCCATAGTAAGTGGGGTGTTATAAAAGCCACAGATAGCCGTGTTCGTATCGTTCAATTTTTTGAAATCAGAGCTGAATTGTCAATTGAAGGTTTGCAAAGCGAATGATCCCGCATCATCGATAAAGAACCAGTCATATCCAGGCAAATGCTTTAACTCTGTTTTGAAGTTAATTTCTTTTATTAGACGTCTGGAAAATGACTGTCGCCGGATGCTTAGTTTTTCGGCCAGACGGGGCCATTTTCTTAAAATAGCATCTAAACAAGTCAACAGTTTGCAATGATTTTAAATTTTGTTTTATTAATAGAAATTAAGCGGGTGGGATTAATGTTTTAATTAAATTTTTTATGACGAATGCTAATGATAAACCTGTTGTAAATTGATTTATTTTAAATGTTTAGTGTTAGTCAATCCATTATTTCTGACATTTATGAAGCGAAATAATCTTTTAGTCTTCTTAAAGCTCTGCCAAAAATTATCGTAAATGAAAGGAAAATATAATTTTATTAAGTGGCCTTGAGTTGAAAATAGGTACACTAGATTAATAGATTAAAATAATCATCCTACACCATTTGGGAACATAAAATTTTTACCGCAGCCATAAATCGTACACAAATTTGAACATGACATTAAGCGATTGTTAAAACAATCATAAACTGAATATTTAGTATAGTACTATGTATGTGTGTATAACTTACACAGTAAATTTCCTAAATCAACATCATAAACGATAAATTATCCGCAAAATTGAAATATTTTTTTATGTAATGCACCAAAATCGTCGATACACAAATAATATAATTTATTTGTAATTTAAAATTTTCGATATGGTATTTTAAAAATAAATATTTTTCGTTAAATGAAGAAATCCTTGATTTACACAATTCAAAAATTTTCATTTTTTTTATTTTTACGAGTATGATTGCGAATTTTTTATTAAAGCCGCACAAAAATAATTCAAATACAAGTCAAACACCATAAATAAATAAAACAAGACGAGAGAGGTTTTGTAATAATAAATGAAATTAAGATTTACTTTTTGGTTCTTAATTTAAATTCATTTGTAAATTATTCTGTCTCTGTGCAGCAAATTAAAACCAATTAATTAAATAGGTGCAACTGGAGTGAAATATGGTTACAAAAGAAAATGTTGTAGAAAGAAGAAGTCCTTTTCAGATTTTCACACATTCATATTTACAGTACAATATATCGTATCGCCCGTATGCCGTTTATGTCTTTACCCATTTTGATTGAAACGAACTTAAACAATGAGAAAATGTCCGGTCATCAACATTATTGAATATAGGTGTAGTAGGTCGTGAATTAAGAGTTGCTTCTATTTGAATAGTAATTGTAAGCCGTTTCACTATGGTTTATTTACTTACGAAAAAATCACAAATGTTCGAGAAATTCAAACACTATTATGAGGGTACTCGTAATTTATTCAATAAAACGATCAAAATTATTAGAACGGTCGGTGGAGGAGAATATATGGGAAGAGAATTAAACAATTTTCTTAAATCACATGGTATACAGAGTAAACGCACAGCACCCTACACACCGCAACAAAATATATAGAGTTGCTGAAAGAAAAAAATAGAACACTGATCGATACATAAAGACACTTACTATTTGATGCAAGATATGCAAAATAAATATTGGGGCGAGGCACTTGTCACAGCTAACTTCTTGAAAAATCTATTACCATATGGAAACATCTAAATCTTACACCATTTGAATTGTGAAATAATAGGAAACCGAGTAACGCAACGCCAGCGTAAACAACTAGATGCAAAAGTCATGTCCGCAATTTTCCTCGGTTTTGACTTGCAATCAAGAGCATTCAGATGTTTAATTCCCGATCAACGCAGAGTTATCATATCAAGATATGTGACATTCTACGATGATGTTCAAATTCTAAAAGTGATAACACCAAATACAACGCTCGTTTAGTGTCATTTAGTCATTTTATTATCAGTTGCCGCTCAAAAGAATATAAGTATTCAACTGTATTTTTGTGAACTAAACGGAGAAATTTATATGAACCCGAACGGTTATATATAATAGAAGGTAAAGAAAATCATGTTTGTTTACTCTAAGGGATCTGTCAGAGTGTGGAATCAAACACCTCGCATTATGTTAGTCACATTGGGTCTCAAACAAAGCAGGTTTGATGCACGTTTGTACACATGTGGATGATATTTTGATGTCGCAAATCGAAACTGAACTGAAAAAACGTTTCATCAAATACAATAACAATTACCTTGGAATTCGATTTATTAAAAATGATCAGAAATATTTGCTGGATCAAGAAAGATATATAAATAACATTATTGATCAATTCGGTCTGAACAAAGCAAAACCAATCAATATTCCGATGGACACTGCATTTTTTAAAAATCATCCAGGTGAATTACTTTGAAATAACGAAAATTACCAGAGTTTAAAATGGGATTTCATTTTGCTCTTCGCTCTTCATTTTTGTTCAAGAGCGATAATAAAAACTATTAAAAAGCTCTTAAAGAGCGATATTGTGAAAATAAAAATATCACTCTGAAGAACTGGAGCATTAGTTTTATTATAAGGCTCTTGCTCTTCCACTATTGCGTTTGTGTTATCATATTTTAGCTCTTTGTAATTGCGCTATTTTGAGAAAATAAATACGCTCTGCTCTGATGAATAAAAACGCCATTATTATATTGCTCTTACTCTTGTTATTACGGCAAACGGTTACATTCAAAACCTTCTAAATTTTTTTAGAAAGCCAGATTGTTTTATTAGCGAACAGATGCACGGGCCCCATTGGAAATGGGATTCTAAAATGATTTTTGGGTAAAGTTCTGGAATATGGCCAACTAGGATGGAACTTGGCTATTCCTTAACTGATTTTAGTGAAATTTGACACGCGCGATGTAAATGGGATTCTAAATTGATTTTTAGGTGAAGTTCCGGGATATGGCCAATTAGGATGGAACTTGGCTATTTCTTAACCGATTGTGATACAATTCGAATTTCGTTAGATGTAGGATTCTAAAATGATTTTTAGATGCAGTTCTGGAATATGACTAATTAGGATGAAACTTAGCTATTCCTCAACCAATTGTGATGTAATTCGACATGTGCGTTGGAAATGGGATTCTAGAATGATTTTTAGGTAAAATTCTGGAATATGGCTAACTAGGATGGAACTTGGCTATTCCTTAACCGATTTTAGTGAAATTTGACTCGCGCGATGGAAATCTGATTCTAAATTGATTTTTAGGTGTAGTTCTGGAATATGGCCAATTAGGATGAAACTTTTCCATTCCTTTAACGATATTAGTGAAATTTAAAATGCGTAATGGACGTGGGATTATAAAATGATTTTTAGGTGTAGTTCTGGAATATGGACAATTATGGTGGAGCTTGGCTATTTCTTAACCGATTTGAGTGAAATTTGACATGTGCGTTGGAAATGGGATTCTAAAACGATTTATGGATGAAGTTCTGGAATATGGCCAACTAGGACGGAACTTGGCTATTCTTTAACCGATTTGAGTAAAATTTGAAATGTGGTTGTGTGATTTATGGATAAAGTTCTGGAATATGGCCAACTAGGATGGAACTTGGCTATTCCTTAACCGATTTGGGTGAAACTTGACATATGCGTTGGAAATGGGATTCTAAAATGATTTTTAGATGAAGTTCTGGAATATGGCCAACTAGGATGGAACTTGGCTATTTCTTAATCGATTGTGATGCAATTCGACATGTGCGTTGGAAATGGGATGAATGAAGTTCTGAATTTTAGAGAAATTTTCTTTCTACAATAATTTTCAGAGTGAAGTTTTGGAATATGGCCAACTAGGATGAAACTTGGCTATTCTTTAACCGATTGTGATACAATGTGACATGTGCATTGGAAATAAGATTCTAAAATGGTTTTGAGATGAAGTTCTGAAATAAGGCCAACTAAGATGAAATTTGGCTATGCCTTAACCGATTTTAGTGAAATTTGACATGTGCGATCAAAATGGGATTCTAAAATGATTTTTAGATGAGTTTCTGAATGTGATGCAATTCAATATATGCGTTGGACGTGGGATTCTAAAATAAGTTTTAGATAAAGTTCTGGAATACGGCTAAATAGGATGGAAATTACAGATTATTTCTCCACCGATTTTCGATCTGCCTCACATCAGATAAACCTCGACAGCTGCATGGATACTTAGCTATTCCTTAACCGATTGTGATCCAATTCAATATATGCTTTAGAGGAGGGATTCTAAAATAGTTTTTAGATAAAGTTATGGAATATGGCCAACAGCAGATAAACCTCGACAGCTGCATGGATTACGGAAAGTACCAAAGACAATAGCTTTTTAGGTTACTCATATTGATATATGTATATTCTGTACATCTTCCGGGAAATTTAGTCGCAATCAAAGGAAAATAAGAAAAATGGGTGACAGCACGCTAATGTTAGGATACCGGAATTAGGAAAATCCATCCTAATTGGACATATAGGCCATATTACAGAACTTCATCTAAAAATCATTGTAAAATCCCGTTTTCATCACGGATGTCAAATTTCTCTAAAATCAATTAAGGAATAACCAAGTTCCATCACAATTGGCTATATTCCAGAACTTGATACAAAAATCATTTTAGAATCCCATTTTCAATGCACATGTTAAATTTCACTAAAATCGGTTAAGGAATAGCGATGTTCCATCCCCGTTGGCCATATTCCAGAACTTCATCTAATAATCATTGTAGAATCCCATTTCCAATTCCTCTAAAATCGGTTAAGGAATAGACAAGTTCCATTGTAGTTGGCCATATTCCATAACTTCATCTAAAAATCATTGTAGAATCTCATTTCCAACGCGCTTGTCAAATTTCTCTAAAATCTGTTAAGGAACAGCCAAGTTCCATCACAATTGGCCATATTCCAGAACTTTATCTAAATATCGTTTATCGAACTTTCTTTATTTAATGATATTCAAAGAGCAATTCGTGTGTTACAAAAAATTTTGCTCCCTAATGTATTTTCTTCAATGGCTCTGTAGAATGGGTTGGGAGCGATATTTTTAGCTTTAGCCCTCTGTTTTAAGAGCAAAATTAAAAATAAAAATTTAAATCACTTTCAAGAGCGAAATAATTTTTTTTTGTGTTTATCATTAAAGGGTAAGAGCGTAAAAGCAAACTGAAAAAAAAATTTTCTTGGAGTAAGAGCGAAAATGTTTATAAAGAGCTCTAAAAGACCGATAAATTTAAACTCTGTGAAAAACTGATTGATTTCTCAGACGCAAACTGGGGTGAAGATCGTCAAACCAGAAAATCGAACACAGGGTTTATTTATATTCTCGGTGGTCCAATAAGTTGGACATGTAGAAAACAAACTTAGCACAACATGTATAGAGGCTGAATTTACCGTTCTTGCAGAAGCTTCAAAATAATGCATGTGGCTACGAAATATTCTCAACGATTTTTATTTACAAATAAAAGAACCAACTATAATATAAGAGGATAATCAAAGTTGAATCCATGTGAGAAAAAATTCAACATGCGAACGAAACACATTGACATGAAGGTACACCACATAAAAGACAATATTGAGAATGGTACTCTTGAAATTGAATTTTGTTGAAGAGAAAATAATATTGCAGATTTGTTAACAAATTTAGCAATTTCAAATCTAAATTCGGTTTAATTGAAAACAGCACGGATTAAGCCCTCTTAAGAGAACTGCACAATCAATAGTTTTCTTTAAACTATAAATTGTAATTCATGTTTCTTTTTCAAATTAATTTGAGCTTATGTAAAGTAAAAGTTAGAGTAATAATATTTTCAATTTACCATATATGAATTAAATTAATTCATGAAAATAGGAACGTGCCTTTCTGGCGAATTACAAACGAGACCTTATGACTCATTGACATTTATATTATTATGTAATTTTCTCTCTTTCTCATTAACCTTTGTATTAACTACTATTAATAAATATTCAAGGTGTTTAATTTAATTAATATTCCATTTGTTTCCACCATTATCCACTGCTTTTAAGTTCTACTGAGATAACACTAAAAGTTTCTGTTAATTTTATTTCCTCTTAAACAGAAATGGCAGCGTTTTCCTTTCACAAATATTTATGAATCGGATAATATGTACATTCTACGTACAGTGAGTCAAAGTCAAACTCATACGCTTAAAAAGTAAGTTTATTTTTATAGAATGTCTACGCCTTTCACTATTTAATGCAAAATTAACAAATTAATACCGTTAAATAAAATGAAAACAGTATTTTGCATTATTGGTGACAAATTTAAAATCTAACGGTTTAGTCTTTGAACTTAAAAATATATACGGAGAGTGTACATTCCAAAATGTATGAAAAGAGAATAAAAAAATCGTATATAATTTCATAAGGAGATAAAGATTCTTTAAAAATGTACAAATTTTTTGTAGTGTATGAGTTTGACTTTGACTCACTGTACATAAACCAATTACTGCTAAAAGTGGAACATCTTGTTAGGATATAGACAAGGTAATTGAAAATGAATATATGTATTAATGGGCCAGTATTTTCAATCGATTTTAATGACTACTCTGACACCTGTCTCTGTAACGATTAAAAAATTAATGACACGTCTTTTTGGAACGATACTAAATTTCAGACGAAATGACGCCTTCGATTAATTATAACAATAATTTTCCAATCAAATGTAATTTATAAAACAATTATATAAATGTTTACTATTGCGTGTTGGAAATAATTAACAATAATTTTGTATTCATGACCACATGTACATACATATATTATTTTCCCTTAATTTTATATCGCAGGATTTACTAAATCATAAGCCACTAAAATTCTGTAATTGAAATGTTGACGATTGGTCTTATGCGACGACGGCATATGTACATGAATGTAATTGGAATCGTCTCACAAGTTTCTCATTTACTATAAATAATATAAGGTTAATTACATTAAACACGTAACAACTGCGTTCAATTGCACCAATTTATACGTTTGCTAGAAAGTCAACTTTTCCTTCCTATATATTATGTAAATCGCTTATATGTATATAGTATTCATGTCGTTCGTCGTCATATAAAAAAAGTTACAAAGTACAAAACAAAAAAAAATGTCACCAAACATTATAAATCGTATATAAAATATTGTTTATTTATTATTTTCATTAACGAAAATGCAAATAAAAAATACAAGTGGAAAACTAAGACGAAAAATTTTCTTTTACGCAACCCTCTTAACGAATTATTACAATCATTATAATGAAGGCAGCTTATTAATGTAAGTACATTTTGAAATGTCACGTACATTTTGTTAAAAATTTAATTTTTGTTACTTAAAAATTGTGTAAGAACATTGCTAGTTGTTGGTTTTCTTTTGTTTAATTAGGAAAAAAATCTTGAGTGTTGGTTTGGTGTGTTTTCAAAATATTATGGGCCGATTTTTTATTTTGTTGGTATTTTCCTAATTATGTTTATGTCTTAATACTACCGCTGAAATTGAATTGTTACATCATGGTTTTTTGGATTTTTTTTTTTATGTTTTGAACTTTTTTGAAAAAGAATGCGGATGGAGTGGGAATTAAAACTTGCTAATTTATTAAACTTGTTAGAATTTAATAAGTAACCTAATTATATATAAAGTTTTCCATGAAACTCGTATAAAGCCCGATATGAAAAAAAAGTCGACTGAAAGCTCAAATTACAACAAGTACAACTTTTCAATATATTGCGATTAGATGACGACTGTTTAACATACAAAAACAAAAAAAATTTAATTAATTTTCCTAAAAATAATGGCGTCAGTCGAATACCAATAATTATGGCTATAATATTTGAAATTATACACCACAATTGCAATGAAGTAAATTTTTTATTTCAAATGCACGAATTTAGTTATTCAAATTATATATACCGCAATTTATTTTACTGTTAATTTTCCTAGGAAAAAATTAATCGATAAAACAAATATGATACGAATGTATGTATATATTGTACAAATACTATAAACTATGTACATTAAGTTTTGAATTTTCATATTTTCCTATCTAAAAACACTACACCATATACGAATACACAATACCAAACATGAACTAAGTTTTTTTATGTAACATTTGGTTTGCCTATCAAAATGGTAAAACATGGAAAAATTAATGAATGCTCTTGACATAGTTTTTACTCGTTTATTTATTTTGAATATTTTATTTTATATTTCATTTTCTTACATAATGCAAATTGTATATTATATGTTTTATATATTTTCATTCTTTTTGCACCTATTTTTGTAAATAGCCTACATTTTTCGAGAAATGATAATATTTTTTTCAATTTTCTATTTACAAAAGATTTAAAATAAATATCAATCAAAGAAATGGTGAAAAGTTTCATAAAAATAAAAATAAAAAAATCGATAAAATATTACAATAAAAAAATTACTTTTTATATTTATGTAAAAATGTTCAATTTGTAACGTTAGGCAAGCCAGTTGGGAAAATTTGCAACCAATTTGCACATATTTTGCAAGAAACCCGCATAATGCCACGACGGTCACAGTTCACAACTAAAAAGAACCTGGTGTAACATCTGGTGTACGGTTTTACAACTTAGCCAAAGGTGGTCAACCGATATATGTTTCTTAGTGAATTTGGTTCAAAATAATTCGGTCGTCTTAAGCAATTAAACAATTTAATTTTTTAGAAGTGTAATTAAGTAATTTATCAATAGGTTTCCTGCCTGATTATCGATCAAGTGACGTTAATTCTCTGTACACAGTGGCGTAATTAGGTACTCGCATCACCCCCAGCCGTGTGGGACCAATGGTTATTATGGGCCCACGATATTTATTAAGCGTTTGAATATTAATTAAAAATTAAGATTAGATAGATGGTAGTTCAGATTATGCTTAAATTAGACCAAATCTAGGAAAATTATAAGAAAAGTCGGCAGTCTAATTTTTAGAGAAAGATGAAATTGTTCCTGTCACTGTTGGGTGTTTCCTTAAGACAGGCCCAACAATTTATTCTGCATTGCGAATTTCTGAGTAATTACAAGTAATGTGACTCCTGTTTGCAGGATTGATTTATTTATAATATACGTTTTGCACTCCAAATTTAACCCTTTTACAAAACAAATGCAACCTTCTGTAAATCGAGTTTTGATAAGAAAAGGTTGAATTTGATTTAACTAGTACTAATCTGCTTTGCTGCTATATTCATAAAAATCAAGAAGAAATTATTGAAACTTTCTTCCCAGAAAAATACCTAACCACGACTGGAAATAATTTGTCTGGTCAGAAGCGCCCTTGTCTTTAGAAAAGGAATCAATGGTCATTTTAGCCAAACTAGTCAGTTTATATAACGAATTAATAAAGGTTCTCATTTATCGGATCTTTTTGATTACAGGTAAACGGTAGAGATTCTCTTGATTTTGGAAAATAAGATGGAAAATTATTGGAGTTTAGGTGTTTCGTAAACAGGCTACTTAGTTATACTAGATTTTCGAGATTATTCGGGTACGTTTGAGATTGTCGAATCTATTTGATTGTTCGACGTTATTCGACAATATTTGAGCATACGTATTTAGGAAATATTTGAAGTTGAATCCAATAAATTTTCCTTATCATTTTATTGAGCTTATGGCCTTAACTTCCTTAGTATTATTTTGCTTAATAGTATTAGTAACATTAAGTTACTTGTAAAATTGTTCGATAATCTCACGAATTTTCGGAATTTTTCGAAATGTTTGTGGGTTTTCTAAAAGGCTTTTCAGTATATGTAATTGAAATTGTTCGAGATCTTTCGAGATTTCATATACATAATACAGAGATTATTCGAATTTTTCTCGAGATTAATCGGTGGTTTTCTCTAGATTTTTTAGGTTTTTCGGCAATTTTAGGATTGGTAGTGATTGCTGTTCTGCGCTTATCTTTGAGTTAGAGGAACCTGCAAAATCGTAATTTATATAAATCGTAATATTTAGTGGATTTCTTGAGATTATGCCAAATTTCGATATTTTTTCGATTTCCTAGGATATTCGAAATTATTCAAGAATACCCAGATTATTTACATTTTATTACATGGTGGTGATTAGCGCGTACAAAATTACGGATAATTCGATATTTAAGAACTTCCTATATTATTTTGTTTCGTGTCAGGTTTGAGTATCACATTTCTTTTACCTAAAATCCTCTATTTATTAACGAATTTAAGCAACATTTTGATTAATTTTAATTAGTGGAAAAAATTTCCGGTAAATGGAAAATCGCAAAGTTTACCGATAAATTGTAAAAGTTGTTACCGGTAAAGAAACTATCTTCTACTGCATAAGTTGAGATTTTTTTTTCGAACACTAATAGCCTACAAGCTCTTCAGGCGTTTGAAAATTCGGTTTTTGGAATTTCAATGTTTTTTAAAACCTTCCAAATTCATAAGAATTATTAGGTATTAGCTCGTAAAGATTAAAATTTGCGCAATTTCTTAAATCCTACTCTCGAAATCAGATAATTTTAATTAATATCAATGCCTATGAAGTTTATACTATATTTTACTAAAATTGTTTTAGTATGATTTTAGTAAATTCTTCACTTGAGCACACAACGGGATGAATATTTTACTAAATCAGTACTAAACTCAAAAATAATGCTACTCAAATAATGACATTTAGGGGAATTAAGTTTGTCAGGTTCCATTCAAAGTTATTGTGTACTAGTAAGACCAAAATATAAAATTAGTTGTTTATTTAAAATTTTTTTACTGGCCCAATAACACATTTGCAAAAAATTAGGACGTTCTATTGAACTTTGCTACCCTTAGATTAAAAACTAGAAACCTTAATTTACTATAAGGGCCGAAATATAAAATTAAATGTTTAATTAAAAAAATTTTACTGGCCCAAAATTACACGATAACTATAGGTTAAGCTATAGGTTCAGCTATATCTATGCAAAAAATTAGGAAGTTCTATTGGACTTTGCTACCCTTAGTATTAAAAACTAGAAACCATAATTTACTATAAGGGCCGAAATATAAAATTAAATGTTTAATTAAAAAAATTTTACTGGCCCAAAATCACACGATAACTATCGGTTAAGCTATAGGTTCAGCTTAAGATTTTTAAAAATTCCGTCTTTTACAAAAATGTGAAACAATATGTTTCTAATTATTTTGAAACATTCAAAATTCAACTGAAACATGGTGCATTCCGCCATATATTGACCGCGAAAATTTGACGGACCGTCAAAAGCTGTTCAATAAAACACACGCAAATATAGAAAATATTTTCTTATGTTTTTTTTTTAAGGCAAGTTATCGAAAGTTTTGCTGTCCTTTATAGATATAGCTGAACCTATAGCTTAACCGATAGTTATCGTGTGATTTTGGGCCAATAACATTTTTTTAATTACCATTTAATTTTGTATATCGGTCGTAGTAATCAATCAATACATTTCAATATCATCAATACAGTTTTGTACGAAACCAAATATACAATTAAATTGAATTGAATTGTTTATGTAAATTAATTAAATGCATGTCGAAACACCAATCTATCGATTTACGGTATATCTTTTTATAAAATACGGTCATGTTAAAAATAAACTACAATTATTTTTACAATTATTTAAAATTTGCCTTCCGCAAATATGGATCACTTGTTGTTTATTTTTAACATAGCGGTTTTTAGGTATTTTAATTTTATAAGCAATAGTAGTAAGTTTACAAAATTAAAATTATTACATTTATTTCATTCATGAATTTCTAACTTTTCGTTTTTTATGCAAAATAAAAATAAAAATTAGCCTAACGAAATTTTGATTTTAATATATTTTTATGCAACGAATAAATTCGTTAAGCAGGGAATTGGTGCAGTTGTTTTTCTAAATTATCAAAATATAATTTGCAAGATTAATTTTAATAATTCCTTTGATTGATGAATTACCCCTGAATGTATGCATTGGAGTAGCTAATACATTTATTTATATTTAGTAAGAATTAGAGTAAATACTTCATTCGCGTTAATATCAGGAGGCTAGATAATGTCTAGATAATAGGAAGAAGCAAGTTTTTAATTAAAAAAGACGTAAAACAAATTTTTATGTGAAATAAAAACTTTACTTGTTAGGTATAAGAATCATTTTTAGGGGCCGAAGAAACATTCTGCGGCGGTGTCCGAAATTTGTAGTTATTGTACAAATTTGCAGCCGTTTTACATCAAATAAGTTGTAGTTTACCGTAATCGACGAATAAGAAGCTTATTCTTATCATAGAGGTGTGCATCCAATTTGTATCAAATTATGTACCGCAAAAATACAAATAATTTTTAGCCTATGATTTAGTTGTGCTAACTATGTGACTGCAGCATCATTTTTTAATGGTAAAACATATTTTCAACCAGAAAATAGCTTCACATTTTTTAAAGCGCGAATTTTTTAAACTAAAAATGTAATAATTTAAAAAGCAACAATATTATGAACTAAATAAAACTAATTGCATAGGCAAATGTATTCGAGAAGATATACCGTCAAAACATAGTTAATTTGATATTTTGTCGGTTATTTAAACAGAAGTATAAAATGATTATTTAAGACGTTTAATCAATCTGTTCCCGATCCACTTTACGTATATATCCGTCAAATGTTCTTTTCAACGAAAATAACGTTTATAATTGATTTGCAGGTGCCAGTATTCTCTTCGTTCTGAAAAATCGTTAAAAATTAATTTTTGAAATATGCATTGTTCAAATTAGCCAATGGCATTATTCTAGTCTAAATTAACTAATGCAACGTCATTCAATTGTAATATTAACTTATTGATGTATAATTTGTTAAACGCCGAACAAATAAATTAACCTAGCTAGTTTTGTATTTTGAAACAAGCGTGATTGAAATTCACATAAGCGATTTCTTGCGAAATCAACCAAAACCTGGGTTATTATTACTAAAACCATTTAAACTTTATAAGAAAATTGAAAATATTTTCAACTTCTAAAATGATTTTGGGATACAATTTTTGGAATATGGCCAATTAGCCTATAACTTGGCTAATTTTTGATCAATTTCGCAATGGGAATGGGATGTTGATAGTGATATTGATTGTGATTGTGATTTGTTGGTGAGTTAACGGTGAAAGTGATGTTGTTAATGGTGATAGGGATTGTGATGACGAAGCGAAGTTGACGGTTATGTTGATTTATTTATTTATAATTTAAAGAAATCGATTTAGTAAATACATTTAAGATTTCAAAGAAACAAATTAGACAATAAAAACAAAACGAAAGCTGTTTGTTAAATTAAATAAAAATTTAAAATTAAAAAATTTTAAAAATTTAAGAAGTAAGTCTTCAATTTTTTCGTATAGCTGTCGTTAGATAAGTTGAAATCAAATTGATGTTCCGCAATATTAAAAAACTTAGCCAATCTATTAATAGAGTTGTTCTCCCAGTTCGAGATCCAAAAATCGATGAAAATGGACTCTCACCTGGAACATGAATTGAGATGTTTTCAGTGATGTACGATAAATCAATATGGCCAAAACCAGCATTCCCTATAAAGGCAGTATCCAAAAGAATTTCTATTTTCAAAGATGCAGATTTTGTAGCTTTGACACTTGCCTTATTTGGAGGTGAGGAACAAGAGGATTTTGTTTTTATTTTTTTTTTTAAATATTTTCAATTCTATTGATATGAATAGAATAGTAAGGACTGCAGACAGTTGCCGATTTGTCTTGGAATCTACATACTTGTTCATCGTTTGAACCCCAAAAACATTGAGTTCTCTTTGGCTATGAGGTTATCTATGTGCCTATTAAACGTTAAACTCGCTGCAATTCAGCACTGTTGAAAGACATCGCATCACAAACTAATGAAATAGTGTTAAATAAATATAAACGAGGCCTTGAAAGTTTCAGGAAATAATATACTTCAATGGTGCATACAAACGGACCTCCCAAATAATCTTATTTTTTCTAATTTGTGTAATAGAGAGAGAGAATATTTTCTAAGTTTCCAGCCGGAACATTGCAAAAGAAGAAGTTTTCAAATGTGAAAGCCTGTCCTCACTAGACAGCAATATAAAATGAAGTTGAATTCATCTGATTGTAGACAAAATGTAAACGTGGTTGGAACTCTCCATTGAATCAAGTGATTGTTGATTTTTTTTACTTTTTCCATGACATTTGACTAGTTCTATTACTTATAATAAATTAGCGAGCTTTCTCTAGATCTGTTCCTTAATTTATCTTAGAGAACTCTTAAACGGTAATGAGAGAAAGTTATCAGTGGCAGAATAGAGAATAGTAGTAAAAAGCTAAAACTAGAGTGGGACCGACACACTACTTCAGTTAGGTTAGCAAAATTTCTCCAGGAAGTCTCAAAAGAAAAGTTCGAGAGACAATCTTAATCTCTTAAGGTTTAATATAGAATGTTGTTGTTTATTTTTTGTTTTGAATAAGCCCGGCAAGCGATGTCTTCATTTTCTTTATACGAATTTGAAAGAGCTTGAACTTGATTTATTCTATTAAAACTTTTCCTTTTTCCATGTTTATACTTTTTAACAGTGATTTGAATGAGCATGATTTGGACCATTGTTCAGATTTTACTCTTGCTAGGATGATTCGAAAATTATTCAAATTAGGAAAAACATTGAAAAAATATTTTGAATAGTTTCTAAATTTCGTTAGAATGTAAATACCTCTATTCCAAGAACAGTGTTTCCTATCACTCCTACCTGCTTTAACATTGCAGGTCATTAAACTTTGTCCAGCAATACTTTAACCAAAGGAAGGGTCTCTTACACTTTCGTGTTTTATTATTTAAAACATCCATTAGAATTTTGTTTTTAATTTTGAGCTTTATGTTTCGCGATGAGCAAAATGAGTTTTTTGTATCTACTAACCTTCTTTAATTTGATTAAATCTTGTCACGTTACAGAACAGAAAAATCTAAAAAGGGTCAAATTAATTATTGTTTTCATAATTGATAACGATTAATGGGTGGTCTTTGGCCTTAAAAAATATAAACTCCTTTCAGCAACAAAGATTTATAATTTTGTTTATTAGTCTTGATAAAATCAATTCGATCCATTCGATCCAGTAAGTCAGTTTTGTTTAATCGATGCAAAACGTTAAAATTTGTAAAGTAATTATGTTGAGTGTCATTTGTATGTTGAGCAAAATTTTAAGCTTTCTTAATCCTACCATTATGTGTTCTTTAAATCGGTGCCAAATGATCTGCCAGTTTGCACTATATAGAATAATGGACAATTGCTGGGTCTAATTTTTGTTTGTAATTTAGTATTAGGTATAAAAATTAACAAATAATCGTACAAAAATTAAGTAATGATCCACTCTCGATGAATTAAGAATTAGAATAAATTTCGATATGAGGAAACTTAAATTAAAATATAAAATTAAATTAAATAAAAATAATTATTTGTATTTTTAATCAAGTAATAAATCAAATGAACAACAATTATAAGTAAACTTTAATTTATTTAGGAAATTAGGTTTGAGAAACAGTTGAAGAAACGTCAGAAACGCGGCTAATACGTGCTTAAGCCAGTTAATAACTTATCAGAAAAAAAGGAATAAAAAAAGGAAATATTTTGCAAATTGGATGAAAATTTGAAAAATTTACAATAACTATCGCCAACGAAAGCTTATTTGATTGTAACCAAATATGAAAACTCCTTCATTGCTCTTTAACCTCAAATGTTCAAATTTATTTAAATAATACAGAACCTTTCGTAAAACAATTATGATAAAGTGAATTCAACTAAAGTTATCCTGAATGTGAAACAGATGAAAATGGTATGGTACGTGAGATACATCCCCTAGTCAACAACCCTTATCACAATTTTTGAATCTTATAAAATTCAAGTGAAAAAAAAAAAATCTTTGAACTAGAACATAAGTCTCTGGTTACCTTAATTCTCTATCGACTCTATATTAAACATTTTATTGATTTCCCCATGCCCCTGCCTGAGAAGCATTGAAGCTCTAACGAACAAAACAAATATACAAATCAATAATGTACCTCTCTATAATGAATGAAATTTCATTATTTGTCTACCGGTGTATAGGAATACTGCAATCAATATAATTAAAAAATTTTATATCGTTCGAATAAATTGATATTGATAAAATCTATTATTTTTGTTTGGTACGAGTACACGATAAATTCAACAACTGCATTCTGTTAATAAATTATTACTTAACAATTTAGCATCAGCGTACACACAGCAAAATTGGGGAGATGGAGAGGGGGGGGGGAGGGGAGCGTACATACGGATAATGTCAAATAGCTTTCGAAATACTGCCTTTATACTCTGTATGATGTCTACACGTCAGTATATTTAGTACGAGTATTTATGTACAACCCACAAGAAGAAAACTTAAAATTTCAAATATTATATTGTACTCTCTAATAATATTTTTGATAAAGTTTTATGTTGTACGGTGAACCTCTCTGGTTTGGGTTTTTGTTGTGTTGACATTTTGCCAGAATCAATAAAACTAAGAGGAAACACACAAAAACCAACCACAGTAAAATACTTTTCAATATTTTTTCATATTTTATTTGTACATATTTTAGAGTTATTTTAAGCCCCAAATGAAGTACATTCGTGTGTCGTCTCTATTCACTATCTGTGTGTTACTCGTATATTGAAATGTAAATATTCATTAAGTAGACAGTTTTATGTTGTTAATGTTGTACAGAGCGTACACATTTTGAATTATCAGATTTCAACTCTTAAGCAAAGTGGTTTTCATGTTGAATGAGGGCGAGAGAATTTTTATGTGTAGTAACATCTGATTGTGTTCTTAAACAATATTAAAAATTATTGCATCCAAATGCATCACTATGTGTCTCTGTTTGGGTAATAAACGCTCGCAAACTTTTTTATAACTTTCTGAAAACTATAAACAAAACTTAGTCTAGGAAAGTTTTACTTTAAAAATAAGATTTGATATTTTTAGAAAATTTTAAAAATTATAATTTCATGATTTACAATTTTGTTGACAATACTTGACAAGAATTATTATGTTGAAATTTATGAATGGATTGCATCGAATAAAATTGGTTCATACTTTAATATTTGTTATACAAATTGGCTTTTGTTCCAATCTTAATATTCTAATTCATAAGTACTTTACCAGTCAGAACCGAGTAATTTTTAATGAAGTGAGAAAATTTAAAAGTAGTTTAGTTTAAAATTTAAAACTGAGGACAATACAAAAAAGAAGAAATATATCTAAAAGTAAAAATGCTCGAAGTTTTCTTCGTTCATTTTTTTAGGGGAAGGGGCCAGTCAGTAAATTTTTCACAATCTAACAGAGCCTTGATCAATTCGACTTATCGAAATATTATTCAAACGAGCGGTAAATTGATGATATTTTGTATTTCTGCTCTGCTAAACTAATATTTTAAACCCTTCGTCCTAGGACGGATACAATTTTCTGAATAACTTTAGTTATGTAATGTTTGCGGGCCGCTGCCACAATCAGCATTTGACCATTTGATATTTTTTTATCCGTTACTACTTAGCCGAGTAAAAGTACCTCCAAGATTAAAGGCTTTTTAGGATGATTATACCTTAAATAGACCTTAAATTAAAGATTAAGATCTTAAAAATAGACCCCCATATGAATTTTATAACTTTTGGAGTGAACCCACTGCATTTTGCCCTTTTGTAGATACGCCTTCTTGGTTATTCTTATGTTTTGTAATTGGTTTTCTGATGTTCCTAAATCAGCCGGAAACTTAAGATGAGAAAATTAAAGTGATTCGCTTATACATATCGTTCTTCTTAAAGCTACACTTTGATAAATTAAGGACTCTTATGAATCATGGCCTAACTTATACGTTATGATAGAACAGGAGAAACAGGAGGGGCATTGCAGTTTATTTTAAGCCATTGTTTACAGGCAGAGTTTCTTATTCTGGAATTATCCTTTAATTGTAGTAAATGTGCAATAATTTTGGGGTATAATCCATCTTACATATAGATCGAATCTTGCTGACTTATTTTGGACTATATGAATAGTTGACGTTAAACGTATATTGCTAAGGAAAAGATTAACTGGAAAATGAAATGTTCTGGATGTATTCAGTCCGTTAGTGTGAATCTTAACAGTATTGAGCACGCTTCTCCGTTAAATAATGTTGCTAATGCTAATGCTGTGTCGGCTAGTTCATTATCTGATTGCGGCCCGCTAACGCATTCATCGATATCAAATATTTTGCCGTTGCAACGTGTTTCTCCACATGATACACCTGAGTGCTCATACGATATTTTCAATGAGCTAATTGCCTTGAAAAATGAAATTAAAATGGAATTTAATAAAGTTAATCTTAATATTTCAGAGCACCATGAATTACTTTCTAAGAAAATCGATCAATTGACCGAAGAGAACAAATATGGATTTAAAAATCAGATTGACTGCTGTGGAACAATCGCTGTATGATAATTGCGTCGATGATGTTGGCCTTCCGTATAATAAAGGGGACATAGCTTTAACCACCGTTTTAAGTATGTTTAAAACCTGCTTGGGTGTGTCATTATTGGAAAGCGATCTTGATTGTGTGACACCAATTACATCTGCTAAAGGTAAAAATAACAATGAGACGGTTCTTCGAGTAAAATTTTTGCGGAATAGGAGTGGTGTGGAGATTAAAACATCTGTAAAAATTCAACAGTGTTTGGTTCAGTAACGGAACAGTTTTTGTTAAATTCAATAATAATGATCTACATAAAATCAATGCTTTATGCGACCTTGAAGTTTTTCGGTAATTTAAATTTTTCTTTATTATAATTTCTAATCAAAATATACCTATTCAGGGTCGCAGTGTTGCTTTTAGTAGTCATGATTATCTAGATAATAGTTCTTATAGTTTTAGTTCTTCTGACCATTTTAATACTGCAACCAGTTAGCTGCTCAAAGTTTTTAATCTTTCACCAGAACATCCGAAGTTTACGCGAAAATTTTGACAAATTTGTGTCGTATTTAAATTCTTTTGGTACTTTACCGGTTGTAATTATTTTATCGGAAATATGGATTTATGACTATGATATGGATTTTTTCCACATTCCTAATTATAAATTTGTTATGTGTTGCAATAATAATTATCGGTCGGGTGGGGTTGGTATTTTTTATAATTGTAATTTTAACTGTTCCTTTGAGTCAATCAATTTAGAGTCTGCTGATATCCTTAAGTTAACTGTACAAATGAATAATGATACTTTCATTATTGTTGGTGTTTATCGCCTTCAGTCTGTTTCTGTAGCCAATTTCATTTCGGAGTTTTCGTCCTTCTTAAGTGTAATTAAAACTAAAAATTAATTTGTTTTAGGTAATTTTAACAAAACACATTTTAAATTTGCCTAATAGCAGTGACGATTATTTATTTATGATGTCCTCTTTTGGTTTGCAGTCTCAAGTTGTCGAATAAGGTTAGTTCTTGCGTTAAAGCTGAGAAAGTTAGTTACTATAACCGCAAGATTGATGATTGTGCTGGGGATAGTAAGCGTGTTTGGTCAGTGGTCAATGATATTTTATCAAATAATCGACAAGTTTCTATTGATAGAATCTTAAATGATGATGGTATTATTGTTTTTGATTCTGTTTTAATTGCCAATGAATTTTCTAATTATTTTTCAAGAATTATTAATGAGTTGAAGTTGAATTTTTCATTACCATATGCTTGTAATTCGAGTGGTAATTGTGATTTTGGTGATTTATTTTTTATTGCGCCAGTTAACAGTGATGAAATTTTAAGCATTATAAAGAGTCTAAAATCTCGAAAAAGTACTGATTTATTGGGTTTTTGTTCCGATATGTTGAAGTCTGTTGGCGAATTTGTTTCTCCGGTTCTTTCTGTTCTTATAAATGACAGTTTATATGTTGGTCTTGTCCCGGATATTTTGAAAACTGCAATTGTTATTCCACTGCACAAAAAAGGTAATCACTTGCTCAAAGAGAACTTTCGTCCTATTGCTCTTCAACCTATTATCTTAAAAATAATTGGAAAAGCCATGAAACCACGAATAGATAAATACCTTGCTGAACATAATTTTTTAAGTGACAATCAGTACGGCTTTAGATCTGGTAGAAGTACTGAGTCTGCCTTGGTTGAATTTCTTAATGGTGTTTATCTTCATTTGAATGATAAGCTTGAGGCTGGAGCTGCTTTCATTGACATTAAACGAGCGTTTGATATGGTTGAACATAACTTGCTTCTCAATAAGCTAAATTCTATCAGTTTTAGAGGTATTTCACAAAAATGGTTTGCTTCTTATCTGAGTAATAGGTATTACAAGGTTAAAATTCAAAGTTCCTTTAGTGTTCCTTTTACATTGAATTGTGGTGTTCCTCAGGGTTCTGTCTTGGGTCAATTACTTTTTTTAATTTATATAAATGATATTTTTAGCCTGGGTCTACGTGGAAAAATAATAGCCTTTGCGGACGATATGGCTTTAAGTTATTCGGAGTCATGTTTGGATAATATCTCTACCGATATCAATTATGATTTAAAATTGCTACGTGTTTGGTTTGATCGACATGGTATGATTCTAAGTGAAAATACTAAAATTATATTTTTTAAGTTATCTGGGGACTTTTTGTTGAATTATATGCCTGAATTTATCTATCACCATTCTAACTGTAATTTCCTGAATTGTAATAATGATTGTTTAAGAATTGAAATTGTTAAGTCCTTCAGATACCTCGGTCTACATCTGGATGTTGGCCTTCACAATTATTCAAAGTCCTTAAGTTATATCTCGTAATTTTTACTCTACGATTACCACTTTGAAGAAAGAACATTTTTAATACCTTAAAAACATATAAATATCTTAACGGTAAAATCTTTAGTGATTTAAATAAAGGCAAAGCAGATGTTAAACGCGGTTTCTTTAAAATTATTCGAATGGATGCGTTTTGCACAACTAGCAGCGGTTGAAGAGATGTCGAATAAACACCACCCCAAATAATCATAGCATGTAGTAGAACTGACACGGAACAAAGCATGCGAAGAATATATAATTTTCTATTACAAGCGTAAATGGAATGTTGAAGATTTTCAATATGTTTTTTAAAACCAAGTCTTGTATCTAACGTAACTCCTAAATATTTAAAGTTTTCGACAATTTCAATGTTGCTACATTCATTAGAGCAACTGGATAATTCAGCTGAGACATTGTAAGTTTTATAGTTCATACATTTAGTAGAATGGTAAATAATTTCAAAATTTATCTCTATAGGACCATATAATTTAAAAAACATTACTTTTGATTTTGTGCTTAGAACCATAAAATGCAAATCCAACCATTTTCTTAAAATTAAAAGGTCGTAATTGATTTGATGAGCCTCTATAAGTAAGTGCAATGTCATAGGCAAAACCAATAATATATCCTTTCAAGTCTAAAAAAAATAGGGAATTAATGTACACTAAAAATAATATGGGGCCAAGAACTGAACCCTGAGGAACGTCGCATTGGTTATTCTAAAACTGCTATATTTTCCGCAAATTTTTACAGTTTGTTTTCTGTTCATAAGATAAGACCGGAACCAATCATTAGCTCTGCCTCGAATACCAGCACAATTTAACTTATACAATAAAAGCTCATGATCAACCGTGTCGAAAGCTTTCGTCAAATCAATAAAGTTAGCCGCCGAACTAAGGTTACCATTTAGTGAATCAATTGTAGTACTCAGAAAATCATTTAAGGCAGTTTCAGTGCTACGTCCTTCTCTTTTAGAAAAAGTAGTAGTCTTGTTTTAATACATTTTTCAATTATTTTTGAAAAAACTGAGAGTAATGATATGGGCCTATAATTGGTTAACTCTGGGTGCCTACGATATCGAAAAAATCCGCCCTATTATGAAACAAAAAAGGAAATTCGTATCGGATTTTTTCAAACGCACATGACCAAATTCCACTGCTATTTAGTTGGCGGATTTTGCAAAATTTATGGTATTTTGTGCTTTTGTGGAAAATACGTTTTTTGTAAATGATTTATTTAATTTTAAATATTGTATTGTAATATTACAAATTCGATTTTCCAAGTTTCATAATAGGGTAAATCCGCGGCGTATCGAATTTTTTCGATATCGTAAAAATTCGAAATCAAAAAATTTCATAATAGACCCCCTGATTTGTTACCACTTTTGAACAACGGTACCACTGAAACAATTTTTAAGCAATCTGGAAAAATGCTACGATCAAGGCTGAGATTGAAGATATGGGCCAACATATAAGCAATAGATTTCTTTGATTAAAGAATACTTAAATTATCAATGCCAGATGATTTGGAACTATCCAAACTATTGATATAATTCAAAATTTCAGACGGGGATATTGGTGAAAAGACAATGTTTTAACAAGTTACCATCTCTGTTGGGTACATATGATGCACTAGAGATTTTTGATTTGAGGTTGATGGAAACATCAACAAAATATTCATTAAAAGCGTTTGCTATGTCAAGTGACTCAGTTAGTACAACACCATTGGTATCTAATATTTCAGAAATTGGTTGAAATGATTTCTGCTTACCAACAATTTCATCCAATAAACGCCATTGACTTTTTAAATCTTTTTTAGAATGCTGAAATTTATTTTGATATTATTGTTCTTTTGTGGTTGCTATATCTAACTTAATTTTCCTCTGAAGGAATTTTACTCTATTCTGAAGTTTAATATTATTTTTATGTTTATTAGCAATTAGAAGCAATCTATTATTGACTTTAATATTTTTCAGAAGACCCAAGTCGATTTTTAAGAAGTTTAAAAATGCTATATTTGCTTGTTGTTCCTTTCGAATACATAAAACTCTAACATTTTAGATTTATTTAAGAATACTGACACCATAAAATATTTTTATTGCTTCTTCTAGATATTTCTAAGGTATTTGACTCTATCGATCATCAGTTACATTTGAAAAAATTGAAATTGTTTTACAGTTTTTCGGTTTGGTCTATCCGCTTAACATCTTTATATTTATCTAATAGAAGAATTGTGGAGTGCCACAGGTCTATTTTGGGGCCAGCATTATTTTCTCTATTTATTAACGACTTATACAGTTTGTAATCTGGGAATGCATATTTACAGTAAATTTACTTGGGACGAACACGTCGTTGGTGTGAATCGACAAATAAATAAATTCAATTGTGTACGGCTTAAGACAGCATAGGGCAATATGTTTGAAAAATTTAAGATTGTATGGTATTTAGTTTTAAAAAAAACATTAGTAATTCCCCACTTTTCTTTTTGTGATGTAATTTATCAACACTACGATTCTTATGTAATACTTAAGTTTCACAAAGTTTTTAATAACTTGGCCAGATATATTTACAATTTACGGCAATTTCATCATATTTCAGCTTTTTCAATTAATATTCTAGGATTTTTAGGGATTTTATTTTTAAACTATTAAACTTGAAAGAACCCGACTATCTTTTTGATCAGCTGCCGGTTGAGATTAGATGTATGAATTCTCTAAACAATTTTAAAGAAACTAAAGGAATATTGCTTCTAATTTTAAATGTTTACTTAATCCATGTCTAGGATGCAAAAGGTAAAGCTTATACCTACTTTAGTTGTAAATAAATGTAAGTCCCACCCAAAACCCCGGTACGGGACTCAAATGTCCAGCCGCCTAGATTCTACCGTGCTACAAAAATATTTTATTTTGTAATTTTTTTATTTATTTTGACCATAAAACCAAATCATATCACGAAAAAGGTACATTTTGAATGTAGGTTCATGTTTCTGCACCGCATGATAAATAGTTGATAACTTAAATTAAAATAGTAAACATTTTACTGTGGCATGTCAAAAGCAATGCTAATTGCTATTTTGTAGTTTGTATATTGAATAAACTTTATATATTGAGATTAATTATTTTAATTTAAAATTAATTACCATTGACCGAGATACCTAATGGCCAATTGAGTTGACACAAGGGCCGAAAATGAGGCGCCGAGTTGTAAGATGTTTTCACGTCAAAATAAAAATGAGCTAATTACAAGCAAAGCATTACTATTTCCTTACACAATCGATTCTCAAAATATATTACATTTACAAAAAAAAAAAACAGACTCGTTTGCCAAAATATTTAATTATTTTTTCCATTCTTGCATAAAATAATACAACAGCAATCAATGATTAATGGCCTATACAAGTCTACAAAGTACAAGTAGCATAAGAAATTCAAAAATAAACCACTTACCTATCTCATCCAACCGTAATAACTTCAACCATGAGTAACCAAAAATAGCCGACCACTCAAAACAACATAAATATGTACACTTTTATTTTTAAACCCTATACACCATAGCGCATACCTTCAATTTCATTTATCATCGTAATACCTTACCTAATAATATTTTTTTCTTTTGCTACTTAATTTTCATCATTTTCACAAAAAAATTTTGTTTCAATGTCTTAAAAGAAAACGGTTTTCATTTTGTATATACATAAGTAGTAAACGGTAACGTGAAATAGGCAACAAAAACAATAAATAAAATAAAAAGCGAAATTTAAATTATTTAATTAGGCATAATTTTCTTTTGTTTTTCTTTGTTAGAATATTTTCCATTTTAATTTCGTACAATAACTCAAAAAATGTTTAAAAAGAAAATTTTTCTTGTTTAGAAAATAATTCTGCTTCGAACATATTTTATTATGATTTTGGAATTTAATTAAAATTAATTTTTTCTTATTTATTTACTTTGAGATCAAAAGTATATTTGTAGCGTCACACATTCTCAGAGAAAATTTATATAGCTGTATGTTGATATGTATAAGGAAAAATTGTATGATTTTATTTGTCTTAATGACATATGTATATGACAAAAGCCGTTGGTAATAAAACACATTAAAAGGATGAACGGAATTTTTTTTTATGGTTTTCAATCAAAATGGAAACGCAGATTTTCTAATTAAGAAATTGTCTGACCTTTTTTTGTAAATCACACAAAAGTAATAATGACTTGGTGAATTTTTTTTTTTTTTTTTTTGTTTTTGGTGAAACCGATTGAACAGGTGAATTACCGTAATGATTTGACTTTAGATTTTTCATATTGGCTCCTTCCATTTAACATTTTTTTTTTTGGTTAAAAGTAATTTATAAAAGCAACTTTTAATAGAAGTTGTAATACAACTTTTTGTTTATTTATTTAACTTGTTACAAAATAAGATAAATTTTGCAATAAAACTTATTATCAGCATATGTTATAAAAACATGTTTTGACTTTTAATAAAAAAACAAAACAAATTCAACTACATAACTTTCACGCTAGTTATATGATATATGTTTATGAAAGCTTTAAATTTTTTGTAAGCTTATAATTTATAACTTTTTATTTTTAACAAAATATCAGTTCTTCTTGGTTTTCTGTTGAGGTCGAAAACTGAAACATAACTTTTTGTTACCATAATATTTTCTAAACAATTTCGGGTTATAAAAAATTAAGTTTTATATTGTCCAGCTTTCAATTACTAGAAACAATAGATTATTATTTAGGGTTTAAAATAAAATTTAAAGGGAGCGGGTAAACACGGGAACCTACCAAAAAAAAATATTCCAAACAAAAATGTGGAAGTACTTATATCTATCAAAAATATCGCAGCATAAATATTTCGCAAACAAAAAAATTTACTATCAAAGAAGTCACTTATCTCTCGCATGCAACTATCATCGCAAACAAAAATTCACTATAAAAAGTATTGCATACAAATGTTTCGCCACAAATTTAATAGCTTTACGTTATGAGCAATAATTTGACTTGTAATTGGGATACAATCGGAAGAATTGTAACAATTCTGAAAAAGCGGAGGTTTGGGGGTGGCAACCCTCATCCTCAAAGGTGTACAATGAATTAAAAATGCATTAAAAAAATTGTTATATATACAAAAGTTGCTTTTTTTAACATTTGTGGTACTATCAGAAGATGAGATAAACATGTAATTAATACACAATCCTAACGTCAAAAATTATCAAAAACTTTACATCTTATATATGCAATACTTTTGGCTTGCGATATTTGCGTTTGCGATATTTTTGCCTTGCGATACGTATGTACGCAACATTTTCTTTTTTTTTTGCTATTTTAACCATTGCGATTTAATTTTCCTTCGACATTTTTACTGCAATGTTTTTGTTGCGATATTTTGTTTTCGAAAATAAGGTAGGGAACCGAGAACACGAGCGAACGAGCATTTTCATTAGAGATTAGATTCTTAGTATATGGCGAAATGTTTTCCAATTTTCTCCGATGTCTGCCCTCGTCTTCTCTACATACATAAAGTAAGGTGTCCATCATTCTGTCTGTCGTCTCTCAATTCGCGCTAATCTCAGAAGATTTAACCGATTTTGATGGAATTTTCGCTGGTGGTTTTAGGCTATAGTTTATAAAAGTTCGGTGCGTATTTTTAAAGTTTTGGTACAGTTTATGCGTACAGATCGTTTTTAATTTTAATATCGACTAAAAAAAAAATTTTACAAGTTTAAAAATTAGGTAACATGCTTTTATTTATTTTTTTACGAACATGATGCTTTTGTCGGTATTAAAACAAGTACCAGGGGACCGAGTTTCGCTCGGTGAAAAGAAAGACAGTTTTTTTAATCTCTTTCGCAAAACAACTTTAATTTCATTTTATTTTATTCGGCTATAACCGTCGACGCTGTCACTATCAAGACTTACAAAAGTTTCATCAGGAGCGTCCAATGCTTCTTTCCACACAACTTTATACGTTCGACGTTCATTTTCAGGTGGTAACAAAACTTTCAAGCTATTTTGTCGTTTAACACGGGAAAATGCTACGTACAACATACCATGATTAAAGACAGGTGTACGAAGGTCGACGCCAACAAATTCGAACGTTTGCCCTTGAGATTTATGCACGGTCATCGCAAACGTTGTATTGTACATCCAAGTTGACCTTTACTGGAGTCGAGCGTAACTCGAGGAATGTGTACTTTTTGTCCAGCTTTTTCCCCAGTAATTATTTTTGCTTTAACTACGTTGTTACATAATTCGGTAACAATCAGGCGTGTTCCATTGCACATACCCTCCGTATTTTTTTTTAGTTTTAATTCATGGGGTGGCAAATCAGCAATTTCAATTGAATTAAGAAATTCTTTTCACAGAATCAGGACTTTTAAAGGATTTGTGTCCTCCTGGGACATCTTTGTTCAGTGGCGCGAGAATAACACGTTCCTTCATTCCATCGTAATTTTGATTCGCAAGGCAATTTCCAAATACTTCTTCGATTAAATTACCACTGGAAAATATATCCTCAGGTAATTCGATTTCATTGAAGTTATTTTTTGGAAGATTTCCATTTCCCAGTTTCAGGATATACTTTGCGAATGATTTCTGTTCAGGATCGACACGCATATTTTTTGTAACGAAAAATTTTTGAAATGCTTCTAGAGATGACTCTTTTTGATCGACAAATCGAGTGTTGCGGTTGCTTCGGAGTTGAACAGGTAAGCACTGACGGAAATCACCTCCAGGAACTAAAATTTTTTCTCCAAATAGCAAGTTTGGATTTGCAGTAGACCGCAACAACTGATCCATATTTTGTAAACCATACTTTGGTAACATCGGTGCCGCAACGATAAGTAAAACATCAACTTGAGCGAGTTCTGTAGCTTTGACTGAACCAGGTTTAATGCTGGAAATTGAATCTGACGAAAGCGGAACTTTCAGACCAAATGTCTTGTGTGATGTTTGTCCAGCAGGCAATAGAGTTGATGCGATTCCAGTAAATGCCATACATTTTACTTTGCGATTTTAGCCACAAAGTAAGTGATACAAGGTCCTATACACAAAGGTTTTACCGGTACCGCCTGGTCCATCTATGAAAAAACATTTTGTTTCAACATAGTCAGAGTCATTGGCTGCACATAAAATACTGTCCACAATTTCAATGTCGTCCATATCGTTCCACCCAGAAACGAAAATTTCGACCTTCTGTTGCTGTCGTATTTAACTTGAATGCAATAATACGAGAAGCACGTTTGATTGCAGCATCCTCAGATCTATTATTTCGTCGTGCTTGCAGAATAAAATCTTCAGCCAACTGATTTTTGAATCTTTCCCAGAGACCTTTTGGATCTTCGGGACATCTAAAAATAAGAATCTGAACGAAGAGTATTCGCATTACCGAAGGCATTTTGGACAGTGCTGATTCTTCTTGACCATCTATCCAATGTTTATCGTCGAAGGCAAGGCCATGAGCTAGGCAAGCTTGTTTGTATGTCGCATAATCGCGAATGTCATTCACAGTAAGGAGATCATCAAAACTTGTTGCGTCCTTCCCATGATAAGTACTCGCAAATGGAAGCATTCTGGTTGAGCAACATAATTTACGCTGTGAATTCGACTAATGACACGCAATCGACGGATTCGCGGTTCCCAGCTGCTCGTTTTTCCATCCCATTTAAAATGTTCGAGCATTTGCCAATATTAGTAGTAATTCTGGTTTGTTCGCGTTTGCTTTAACGCCTGGTTATGTCGAAAATACGCTTCTAACATTGAACCTTTTTGTCCAATATCTGCCAGATCTTCTTGGGCTTGGTCAATATCTTGGATTCGATATTGACCACGTAAATGAATATTCAAGCGCTGAACGATATGACTCTTTCTTTGGAATTCGTGGCCAAATAATCGCCAGCATACTTCAGGTGGCTGTAATGCAGCGACCTTCCACATAGGTGTCTGCTTCATTATAAATCAAACTCCGTTGATTTTCGACAACCTTTATTGAAGCGCAATCGTGTCCTTTGTAGATGTATTTATATAAATATTTTACCGGACCTATCCTGCCAACATATTCATCATTGATGTGACATTGGGATTTTTTCAGCAAATAAGCATTATATGTGGCCACATCACGATTATCTCATATAACTCGGCGATTATCCTTATCTTTTCGATATACTGCAAGTTCATGTGAAAATTCTTCTCGATTATTTTGGTGCAATTTAGGGGTCATAACGACGACGATACTTTGATTTTTCATCATCCGCTAGAGATGTTACTTCTTTGAATTGCATTGGTAAACCGAAACGGCACTGCAATTTTCCATTTTGAAAGACCATACATGTAGCATCTGGATTTAACTCCACTCCGCACGGATTATGAATCGTCGGTATTTGGAATTTCAGCTGAAATTAGATCATCAATTTCTTCTGGATTATGGATTCGATCTTCAGGATTCATGATCAACAGCAAATGCATATAGTATATGGTAGTCTACGTTTTTGAAATTCGATTGTATACACATATGCGGCCACCTTTCCAAATATCTGTAATCATTGATAATTTCATTAAATTTTTGTTTCGCAATTCGAACGACGAGATCGGGACGATCTTGAGCGGACTGCCATTGCACCTTCGAAATGTTCAGTATAGTAACGCGTTGATCCGGTAAATGATGATGGAAGTATTATTTTTTCACCAACAACTGCATTCTGTTTCACAGCTAAGTCGTTGATAAGTCGGTTAACACCTGCGTATCGATCGGCTAAAATAGTTTTTTGAGGTTCGATCATCGCTTACGTTGAATTAAGCTAAAGCGAAACATGAGTTTAATGTTCGGATTCGTTTGTGGAACTCATTAGCGAGCGGGTGACGTCGTAAAAAAAGGCAAACAAATTAATTTGGAAACTGTGGAGCTGGCAACACAATTCGACCATGCAAGCAGCAATCTCCAAATGAATCACCTTTATTTGCTACTCTTTATAGAACGTTGAAGGGCCCCAATGATTTGTAATTAACGCTGGCCTAGTTTACGGCATCTTTGTAGGTTCGTACTGGATTCTGTGCCATAGCTCGTTGCCGTCGAACATTGCGACGTTGTTCTTCTAACCGCTGATTTAGTTGTGCATCATTTTCGTTTGCGATTCGCTGTGAAGATCGGTTTCGCTCTTGTTCCAAGCGATGATTACGTTCTTCATAATTTTCGTTTGCGATATGATGCGCATTTATTCATTGCATTTGGGCAAGGTGTTCTTGGGATTTAGATTCATTAAGTATCATAGCTACCTGAGACATTTTTTCCATGACTTTTACTTTAGCTGTTCGGATTGGTCTTGCCGCGTTGGATGGTCCAGGTTGTTGGACAAAAATTTCTTCGATTCGATTTTGCATATTGAGATTGAATTCGATATCATTCGTAACATTTGATTGTCCAGGTTGTTGTTCTTCCAACGACGCATCATTTTGAACAATTGGGAATTTG
The DNA here is from genome assembly GCA_958295665.1 of Tipula vernalis. Lineage (NCBI taxonomy): Eukaryota > Metazoa > Arthropoda > Insecta > Diptera > Tipulidae > Tipula > Tipula vernalis. The sequence goes on along the minus strand of OY282558.1, from coordinate 21,495,292 downwards.
CGTTTTTTGGGGCGTCCCCTAGGCATATTTCGAATTTGGTTTTTACCTTGATGAAAAATCAAACTATAAATAAAACTTTTTAATTTTACAACTTTCTGAATTTACTTCGTTCAGGCAAAAAAATAAAAAAAAAATAAATAAAATTTATTTTATCATTTTGTTCACCATACTTGGTTTTAATTTTGTTTTCCAAAATAAAGGCCCTAAACGAATTTTCCCAAAGTCATGACCTATCTAGATCCTTTTTTCACAACGGAAAATGGTAGTATGCCAATTTTCAGAAAAAATTTACAAATACACAATTATTGTTCGTTTAATAAGATAGATAAAATAAAATATTATGTAATGGTAGTGAAATGAAATGCTGAAATTTCTCAATTTTTTTGTATGGCTTTTCCTATTGACCAACTCACCCTACATTGTTTTTTTTAATACAGAGAGAATTTCTGATGGCTTTGAATTTTTAAGGCACTGCCTCATGCAAGACGGAAAATCAGTATTAAAAACCATCAAACCCAATTTTTGGCTAATTTGCTTCACTTTGCAATATGAAAATTATTAAGAAATAGTTCAAGCCAATTTCATTGAAAAAACTCTTCTAATAAAACTTATAGATTCGAACTATTTTTGAATAATTTTGATATTGAAAATAAAATAATTTGGTCAAAAATGTGATTTGACGTTATGAAATACCGGTTTGCCGTTTGTGCATGAGGCAATGCCTTAAATCAATATTTTAAGTGTGTTTTAGTGTTTAAGAATTCGCTTTTCATGTATATAGAAAAAGAACAATGCAGAGAAGGAAATCTTCTTTAGATCATCGAACGGCAGCAGCTAAGAGAGTAAGTTTGTCAAACCAAAACGAAACTAATGAACAAACAGAAATTCGTTTGTCTAATAATAAATCCCGAACGGAACTCTACAGATCATTGGAAACCTCTGTGGATACAGAAGCTCGTTTCGTATCAGTTAGGGTAAGACAAAGAAATCTCAGTGATAGTTTGATGTTCAAGGACGCAGTGGGCGGATATTATTAGACAGAGAGACATTGTTTTCAGACAACGCGAAATTTCAGAAGAAAGGCGAAACAGATTGTCTTTATAGATAGTGGAAGACATTATAACTTAAGGCAAATGTTCTCTTTCCGAAAGAATGATTCAGATAACGACAAACTGAGAAAGTCAAGCTTTACGATGAGCATTGAGCCACCACTCAGATTAAGAAGAATCAATGGAGTTAGCATAGTCAGTAAAAGTTTCTTACAAAATCACAATCAGTGGACTAATAAAATATTATTGGCATTCAACTATCATCCTAAAGATTACATAAATGATTCCTCTGTCAATTTAGGATCAATGTCCGCAGTATGTACTAAATGTTTAGCCCTAAAATAGAAAGAAGAGTCAGCAGGTATTTGATACAACCACTACCGGAACCATTATTCTCTCTTCTCAATCAGCAACATCCAAAATACAAAGAATTTCTTAAGAACATTCGATTGTTATACAAAAGGTTGAAGGATGACTTCTTTTATGGCCAAACAAATCACAGAATTTGGTTTTATGCCAACATTTAAGGTGCAAGGCCAAATTTATCATTTAGTATGGAGTATTTGTGCGCAAGCATTTGTACGTTTAAATAATGCACAGTAATCTTGATAGTAGAAAGCGCAGCTTTGGCTGTAAATCTTAATTTTTGACCGATTTGCTGCATAAAATCCGCAGTGGCTGAATTCTTGACCGCACGGCCTATCATGTTATGTAAGGGGGAAGATGGATATTGTAGAATTGGCGGCAAATTATGGTGCGACAAAATGAGTTTAACGTATTACACAGATGTTACAAGTTATTTAACCAATATTCGGTTGACGTTTACGCTAAGGTGGAAAGTGAAAGGTTGGCGTTCACTCGAGCTAATCAACGCCGATTGCTTGTTGAAAATTATACACACTTGCAAGATGCTCTGCGAGAAAGAGATCAAGCCACTGAAAAATATTTCCATCATCGTACACTGGCAGTCCAAGGTATTTGCATGAGCGAACTCAACAGGCCATAAAATACGTGCGACACTATGGAAGGCCATATCTATTTATAACAATCAGCTGCAATCCCAAATTGATTGAAATTAAAGATAGCCTACTTCCGGGAAACACACCGCAGGAGAGACATAGCATAGAATTTCACTTGAAAAAGCCAAAAAACTGTTATACTAGTATGTTTACTGACGATTGGTAGAAACGCGGATTGCCTCATATTTATTTGTTATTATGACTTCAAGAAAAGTTAAGACCGGAACAAATCGTTTCTGTAATAAGCGCAATTAGTCAAATGTTATATAGAGTTTTACCGTTTAAGAAAGATCAAAAATGCATTAAATAATATCCGAAGCCATTTCAAACTGTCACTACTACAGCCGAAGACGGATATCCAAGGCACCGGCGGAGAAAATTTGACAAGGGTTGGTTTACTGCTAACATTCCAAATATCCAAATCAAAGGAACAGACCAAGCGGTATACTATCAAGGGACCCACAAGTTTTCATAACATGCGTACTATCGATGAAACAAGATACCACAGGTACCAGGCTGCTTGCAAACCTCTCGGTTTACTCGAAGATGTTGTACACTAGGAAATGTTAATTTTCTGCCATGTAACTAATGCACACTCATTGTGGCTATCAAAACGGGAGGAAATGTTCGAAGACATCTTTTACAAGATTCGTATTGAACAATCCTTGGAAAATTTTAAATACACTGAAAAAATTTTCAACTTAGGATTGCGCGAACTTAATAGTTTATAGTACAGTTTGGCCTTTTTCTACCAAATTATTCGAATAGATGTATAATAAACAGAGAGTAGCTAAGAGATACATCTTACGATCAAACATATCTGAACCTTAGTACATAATGACATATTAGCAAAGATTAACACTGCCACTGGGAACACCTATTGGAAAAACCTTTCTTTTAAATTTAATTCTAGCCAAACTTAGATCTCAAGGTTTAATAGAGCTAGCTGTGGCTTCTTCAGGGATAGCTGCTCTCTTCTCTTCTTCTACAAGGAGGACATTCTGTGCATGCAACGTTCAAATTTCCTTTCAATATAATAAACGATGGACCTTCTGTTTATTACATATCTAAGCAAAGTTCGATGTCAAAGCTACTACAAAAGTGCAATAAGTAATGAACATATGAGTGGTGTCACAGTTTTATTTTCTGGGGTTTTTTTGCCAGAGGAACGATCGAGGGTCACATATCAAGAAACTTCCACTATCCACCAATATGCGTGCAGTTCGAAGTACAGATACCAATGCATTCTTACATCTATTTGTAGGCACTAGGCACGTTATTAGATTTAGGCAATGGTGGCTTAACTGAGCACCAAGCTATTCTTGCTCCTAAAAATGAAAACGTAAACAAAATAAACGACTTAATTTTGGACCAGTTTGAAGCACCATATCGAGAATATATAAGTTCCTAAATTCTTTAAGCCCAGCTGGCTTGCCAATACACAACTTAAAAGTTAAAGTAGGAGTTCCTATTATACTACTGCGAAATCTTAACCCCTAAATCTATACCTTTTAATTTATCTTTTCAATTTAAGAGGCAACAGTTCCCAATTCAAGTATGCTTTGCGATGACCATAAATAAAGCTCAAGGCCAAGCCCTTAAACTTGCTGACTTAGTTATTACATACGACACTGTTCCTCATCATAACGGCATCGGAAATCGATATTGATGAAAAAAAAATGACAAAGAAATTCTAAATGTATCATGTGCGTTCAGATCTGTCTAAAAACCGAAAATAATTCAGTTTTTCATCCTGATTCGAGTTTTGGTATACTAGCTAATATTATACCGAGTGATTTTTTTATACACTCAAATATCTCGGAAAATAAGCACTCTACGAAAAAAATGGTTAAGATCAAAATTTAATTATTCCGTGGGGGCAATAGGCTAGTGTTAAAATTAGTACCCTACCCTCATTCTTGTTGGTGGGGCGGGGGTAACTTTTAAACTAAAATATGAACTCCTATTTTTATTGCAGATTCGGATTTTACGGCTAAAAATACGTAGGATTTGACTGTAACATTTTTTTCGATTCATGATAGATGGCGCTGTAATTGCCGATAATCGTCACTATGACGATAGGGTTACGATAATGAGAAGCCATTTTCAGTAATTGAAAATTTAAGAAATACAAATTGTTTAAGACTAGCTTCGAGTATTTATAATGAAACCGTGGTATTTTTATTGCAGACGTATTGCAGAATCGTTTGCGTAGGTTCTCAGTAGGAGAAATCGAAAAAAAAATTAAATATCGTCAATTACAGCGCCATCTATCATGAATCGAACAAAATGTTTCAATCAAATCCTACGTATTTTTAGCCGTAGAATCTGAATCTGCAATAAAAGTAGGGGTTCATATTTTAGTTTCAAAGTTACCCCCGCCCCATCCACAAGGAGGAAGGTAGGGTACTAATTTTAACACTAATATATTTCCTCCACGAAATAATTAAATTTGATCTTAACCATTTTTTTCGTAGAGTGCTTATTTTCCGAGATATTTGAGTGTATCAGGTTAAAAAAATCACCCGGTATATGATAAACCAGAGCCTATCTAACTTGCTTTTATGCCGGAAATCTTCCAAATTGTTGCGGATCAAACTCTTCCCTTGCTTGCTAAAAGACTACACTCTTTACGTACAGCGATAGGGATTTGAAAAGGTTCAATTCAACTATCTTTACTACATAGATACAAGCTTTGTCTGACTTAATCTACGATTAAGTATTTATGTCAAATAATTTTCCACAGAAAGTAAAACAAAAGTCATTCTTTTAAAAATATTCTGAAGGTTGACAATCAAATTTGTTCAAAATTTTCTTTCAGCAAAAATATAACGGTTTGCTGCGTTAAGTGTGGGTGCAAGAAAATTATTTTTTACACATTCTAAAGTAATTTATGACTAATAATAACGGGAAAAAAACAACAAAAACGGATTTTTTATTAATTCATCAAAAATATTCCATCGCTTCAGCTCATTTATAAAATTTTTCTTTTATGAAAACATAACTCAAATCCGCATACAAACATATATAGCATTGTCATCGCCCGCGCCATTCCTCTTATAATAAAATATGTATCGCGTGTTTATGACGTTACTGTCAATAATTAATTATCTTATAATTCAACACTACATAGTTGTAATATTTGTTTGAATATTAATAACTGTGGTGCAATATACACTAAATTACAGAATCAGTTTATTTATAGTATTGTACAAACATATAAAAGGTTATTTTGAAGAAATAAATTTAATTTTGAACCCAAAACTTAATCGACCTTACTTTTATGTAGAATTTATTAATAGAAGTTGTAAAGTTTTCTGTAAAGTTTTTTTTTTAAAAAAAGCTAAAAATTTACGGTTTGAGTTTATTGATGTACCCTCATGACTAATTAAAAATATACAATTTCTCAGCAGATCTTCAGCAACATAAATCGACTGTATGTTTTTCTTGTAATCGCACCAAAAAATAATAAAGGTCTAGTGCAAATATTTTATTCAAACGTAAATTATACTCGCAAAAAAAAATAAAAATAAAATTTGCCCTAAAGGATATTCAAAACGCATAATTGATATAAAATTGGTTGTACACCCACCCATCCTTTATAATGAGAATACGGATAAACCGCATTTATAAATAAAACATGTAAAACGTAGTACGCGTGTAACATGCAAAATTAAATTAACTGAACATAATCGATTCATTCCGTCGATATAATTAATAACGAGTTTAGCTGGACTGGACCCTTGAACACTTTTATAAAATCATTCGAACGTACTCATAATTTATCTCGTAGTTCGACTCCCAAAATTAACTGAACACTTATTGAAGTCGAACAGATGATGACTGTCTAAGTTTTTTTGTCGTATGTTTCAATTTTCCGATATAATAGCACAGTCAGACTATAATAGACAATGGATGTTGTGTACAATGACATTATACGAAACAATGAAAAATATTCTACTCTACATCTTCAGAAATCGTTTTCTTTTTTATAAAAATTAATCGAGATAAAAATGCAGAAATGACAAAAAAAAATTCTTTGGAAATTGTTTCCATTATTTGTGTTAATATGTTTGAATATTTGGATATTGACAATTATTACAGACTAGAAGCTATTATAGTACATCTTCTAGTCCAGATAATTTATATTAATTGTTTGTCCCACAAAACTACACCCATAAAAATTATGCCAAACAATAAATATAACAAATGAATAATTATTTAAGCTTTGCGTTAATTAAATTACATAAAATAAATTCAGGTTAAAACTTTATTTTATTTTAAACCAAGCATTCAGGTCAGCAACATTTTCAATTAAATTATTGATGCGCGTATTTAGGCCGTACACCAATCCTATTGGCGACAAAAATTTTTTTTTTTTGTTCTTAACTTATCCTTAATATAAGTACATGCCGCAATGAGCATAATCAATACACGAATCGTCGGAAGGTAGCAATATCAGTATTGTTACAATAAGAAAATTATTTAGAGGGTACTGAATGCAACGTGACATGTCAATTTTTATAAAATATTGAAAATAAAAGTAATACAAGATTATTTATGGTTTGATTACGGCCTATCATGGTTTTTTATTGGCAAACTTTTCTTTGTTGGACCTTTACTTTATATTCATCAAGGAGTTTTAATTTACGCAGAAAAAAAACTTATTTTCGGAATTGACAGAGTCAATTTCACCTTCACATTTGACTTAAACTTAGACTGTTCGGTGGAAATTGATTCATCTAAAATTGAATCAGAAATCTCTACTAAATTCAAAGACGTCTTATGCGATTTGAATCCGGGGGATTAATGCACTTCATATGCAGCAAAGAATATCTAAGGGTGCAAATAGTGAATATCATTAATGAAACAAATCATGCTGAAACTCAGACTAAGGAGAAAATTTATTCATCGCAATCTGAGAATAAATCATTTCTGAAATCTTTAAAATCCAGGTTACTTGCAAAAAAGGTTGCAAAAGTGTTTACAATGAGGATTTTACAAATGGGTATGACTTTATCAAGCGGATTTCTTCTCAACCATTTGATTATGCTGAACCTCAAATCACTTTTTGGATAAATGGGAATTATTTACCAACTACCAAACCAATGATTTGAGCCAAACCAGAACAAAAACTGGACACTTATGCTGGATCACCAAACGTACCACCATTTAAATACAGTTTTTACTAAGGACAACATCATGCGGCCTACAGTTATTTCCGTTGAAGGTGTTCCAGGCTGCGGAAAATCTACGTGGATCATAAACACTCATAAATTAGGCATTAATCTCGTCTTATGGCCACTAAACAAGTACTCGCTGATCTCAAAATTATTGCTCTCGAAATTATGATATGGTATTTATTGATAAATACATGATGATACATGCCGAAATGTTTACATTGACAGATTACATCATGTTAACAAGCAATTTTATGATTAGGAGCAAAAACAAACAAATTCGGAGCAATTAATTGTTCATACAGATGTCGTATTGATGTTACGATAGCACTAAAAGAATTGTATCCAGATATCATCACTAAAAACTCTATAGATGTCTAACTTTCACCAAAGAAGAAAAACGTTTATTAATTTCCAGCTTTTACCTTACCACCAAACAAGTAGAATCACCAAATGTTATATGGGTATGAATCAAAGAACATTCTAATGAACTATTTAGTAGTTCACCACATGCAATCGTTGCGATATCGAGATACACGGGTTCATTTAAATACTTGGCGCCTGTTGAAGAAAATTTGCTACATTCGCTGTAGCGATGAAAGGACACCACTTAACCTTAAGCCATCGGAAAAGTCAGCAAGTAAATGAATTAGAGAATTGTGTTCAAACAAATTACCTGATTTACGTAATCAGCGAAAGTAACTTCAATCCGGGAATTAACAGTTCTGAATATTTTTGTGCATTATTATGTTGCTATCGCAAACTTGAAACAACCTCTAAGAAATCGAGCGGTACGATGTAATCAAAGCCGTGCATTATAAACTAGTGAGTGTTCCAGTAAAATTATTCCCATAGAGAGTTGAGCAGATTTGGGTAAAGATTAAAATCAATAAACGATATATATTTATTTATCCAACATGCATCGATTCGATCGAATTGAGCCAAATTCATCCGATTTAGTTTTTGTACTTGGTGCAGGGTTTTAGACCTTGTCTTCACAAGGTCTTGTCTTCCTTGTCGTAAATGACATCAACCATAAATCTTAGAAGCAGTGAATTGGGACGAAATTCTAAATGCAAAGGATTTGAATGAAAATGTCGACAAATGTTATGAGATCTTACTGCAAGGCGATGAGCCCCAAGTGCCTATTTCCAACATATCATGTGTTCACCGTCCTTGGTGCGATGGCTGGCATATAAATCTAAAAAATCAAAAATTTAAGGCATTTACTAAAATGATGAAATTAAGTTTGGGAACAAACAATCTGTCCTGTTTACAACCCGGCGAGGTATTTGATGTCTATTTCAAATTTAAGTACAAGTTTTATTTGGCTGGCATCCTAGAAAAAATTAGAACAAATCCAAAACAGTTCTGGAAATACTTTAGGTCCAAACGTTTAATCGAGGGGTGCCCTGCCAATATGACCTTTAACAATATCAGCAACTCATACGCCAAAGAGATAGCGGACATGTTTGCTGCATTTTTTCAATCTGTCTTGCTTCAACAAGCAATAGCTACTTATCAATCAGCTTTGAAGGGTTTTGGAGATGGATGTGGGCCGGACGATATACCCTCATCTAAACTGTTCAATCATTCCTTAGTCGCTGCTGTCTTTCAAGAAAAATGGAATATCTCTAAGTTAACTCAAACCTTTAAATCAGGCAAACGGGATGACGTCACATGTTACAGAGAAATATAAACTTCATCATCAATTCCTAAATTATTTGAACTAGTTGTATGCAACGCGTTTATATCAACATATATCTGTCAACCAGCAAGGGTTTATGCCTGGTAGGTCTACATCTACTAACATGGTTGAATTCACCAGCCAAGTTATAAAGGAGATAGGAAAACATTATCAAGTAGACGTAGATTATATGGATTTCAGAAGGCATTTGATTCTAAATCTCATCATAAAGCAATCCAAAGTGTGTTTTCGTTGGATTTTCATTAGAATGCATTAATTGGCTCAAGTCATACTTAAAAAACCACCTACAATATATAATAATTGACAATAAGAAATCCAGCGTCATCAAAGTTTCATCCGGTGTTTCCTCAAGGATCACATATTGCACTCTAAATTTTTATTGTTTTCATTGATCAGATAACCAAGATCATAAAAAACTCAAATCTTCTCATATCTTCTGATGACGTAAAAATATATCGTACGATTGAAGAAATTTGTGATGCTGACAAAGTGCCCTCGATGTTCTTTGGGAGGAATTTGGTCAATTCAAAACACTCAAATGGAACATTCATAAATTGAGAAAAATGCTGCTGATGGTGTTATGACATTTCTTTTGAAGAAGTTGGATGAAACGAACTCTGCATTGTTGGTCAGATTCAAGACAAAAACTTTTGATTGATTTAGTGTCTTTGGGTACAGGATAATTTAATATGACTGAGATTTATGAATGATCAGGTTTTATCGCCTGCTGTGTAATTATATGTCGCAAATATACCACTTAAATTTTCTCAGACATTCGTAAACATCCGATAGTTTATCAACTATACTTCGAACGTAAACCACAATATCGTCCAGGTACACAAAACACTTAATTCCTATAATTCCAGATAAAACAGTATTCATTAATCTTTGGAAGGTTGTTGGTATTCCTTTTAAGCCAAAAAGCAGTTTTAGATCGATCTTTGACGTCGAAAACTACTTGATGGTATCCTGTGAATAAATCCAAAATGCTGAAGTACGAGTATTGTGACTTTCCGAGCTGATCTAATATTTCATTGATATTTGGTAATGGAAAAACATCCCCAACAGTGATCAAATTTCGGAAATCCACTACAATCCTCGAACTCTTGGAATAACCATTATTATTTGATTTTTTAGGGACTGCCAAAAGTGGAAAGTTCTAAGGACTAGTATTAGGCTCTATTACTCCGTCTCTTAACATTTTAGTGGTTTGACTCTGTATTTCTGTCACGAAAAACTCGAATTTTTTTCTTCGTTATTAAGACTTGATAGATTAAGTTGATTTTAAAGGGTACTGAAACGTTTTTTGATATTATGTGAAGCTTTTGAAATAGGAAATATGTTAAAATTAGAGAACTAAATTTTTAACATCAACTTCATTTTCATTGTTGTTTATTAAGCTTAAAGCACCAACACCATTTTTACGAAGCTAGACAGACCGAAACCAACCATGTTTCGCTGGGAGGAACTCACTTGCGGGAGAGTCCTGTAGCGGTTCACCCAATTAACCACTACAAACTTGGCGACACACATTCCACATCGAATGCGTATTGGGTTCGTAGCACGACGAACAAATACAAACAAACGCAAAGCAAAATAAACTTTAATCTTTCTTTTTCTCACCGATCAATCTCATCTCGAATTTGGTATGGAGCTCACGCACACTCGTTAACAATTAAAAGTTAACACCTAAAAATGGTGGTGGAATAAATATATAAATTAAAAAAATCTTGTAAAAAATGATGAATTAATTTGCAATAAATAAATTACATTTTTTAATAACAAACTAAACAACAACAAAATAAATCAAAATAAAATAGAATATTTTTGGCGTTTTTATTAATTAAAAATAATGTGAAATTCTAAAGTCTGTTGCGACACTGACTGATATGATGGAAAATATTTTTGCAATAGCATGTGCTATTGGATTACGATTGAACTGATTAAATGTACTACTAAGTGACGAAAGGTTTTGTGGTTTATATCGTTCATAATAATCAGGAGAACTAAGTCCTATTCCTATTCCATATTTGACATTTAACTTTCAAGCTATCAATTGTATTGAATTTTGAATGGTTAGACGCTAGTTGACTTGGTTGTAAAGATCTGTTTTAATCAACAATTTGACAGAACTATTGTAAAAACCTGCTTGAAAAGCCCTTAATCCTTTATTAGAATTTAAATTTTGAATTGCTTTTGGCCAAGCTTTACCTTAGTAGGTTTGTTTTATTTTTTGAATCACCAACCTGTGATTTTAATTTTGATTTAAGATATGACGACGTCTTAAATTCGGAGTTTTTTACTATGTCATAAGCTAAACCACATAACTTAACTTGAACGATATCTCAGAAATTTCCTTCATCGGCTTTCTCCACTGTGTTTTAAACACTACATCACAACATGCTATAAACTTGTATAAGCTTTCACATTTTTCCCATTAAATTCAGGAACAACATTTAAAGCATTTTCGGTATTCATTCTGACCATATAAGAAAAACTGTTTAATTTGATTTGTATCGGTTTGTTATCACTGAGCTTTAGTAAAACCTTGCACTTCTACGTAAGTTGATTTTAGATTTAACACCCGTTTTTGTTATACCCATTAAAAATTGTCAATTTGGTAACAAACATTGATTGAATGGTGGAATTTTAGAACAATCTCAATAAATTGGATAAGAATATTTGAATGAAAAGAAAAATCTGTAAAATTGTCCTAACATAAATAATTAAATGAGCTAATAATAAATAATATTGCATAGACACTTTATAACAAAATATATTGTTAAACATCACAAAAATGCATACATATATCGTTTCAGCAATGTGTCTGTAAAAGTAAAGGCCTCCCGAAATATTAATTCTACATAAGTATTTTATGAGATACTTTTTAATTATCACTGTATAGTACACGTATTTAATTAATAAACCAATTTAGCTTACATAACAACATAAAGAACAAATATATTTTTATACTTACGTCGTACACGTTAAATGCGTGATCCTATAGGTAAAATACTAAAAATTATTTCCAAACCATTAAATATTTTCCCTTATCGAACTATTTTGAAATTCAAATTCAAACACAAACTGATTGTTTTTCCGACATTCACCCTGGTGTCAGGTACATACTTACCCATATTTTAGATCAATAAACTAGACATAAAAAATTTAGGTTTTATTATGATCTATAGTATATATTACAACTAGGTGGCAGAATTACTAACAATTAAAAAAAAAATGTATTATTTGGCAAACTATTAAAATAAAAAATCGTGGAATAAAAATATTGTTGCGAGTTAAAAGTGGTTCACAACTTGGTTTCAGTTGTACACTTTGTTGCTTTTCCCTTGGAATTTTCAATTTTGTTTGTTTAAAAAAAATAAAGCATGATAAATTTCAAATGAAAATACTGCAAAAGCTGAATTTGTGTCACATACCATTTAAATATTAGTACATAACCGTAAAATTTTTTAATTTTCATTTCAAACGTGACTTAATTTAATTTGTTCAATGGTCCGTATATATGCGTGAAAATGTATGACAAATTATACCATACATACGTAATTCTCGTAAGTATATAATTCATATTTTTTAAAGGAAAAATGTATCGACCCTCTATCTAATAAGAAGAAAAATTGGGATTATCATAAGGTTGTGCACAATTAAATATGTACACGAGAAAAGAATATTGGTATTGTCAGCAGTCAACCGAAGTTGTGCTATAATAACAAAGGCTAAGGTGGTTTGTAAATATCAAATCCTTATACGTTTGTTCGTATATTTTGTACACAAAATCAATATAAGGTCGCGTATTATTTCCAAATCTTTAATTTAATTAGGTAAATGTAGTAAACGAATATGACAAAATGTGGTCTGTATAATACGTAAGCCAACAATTCGTATGCCTAAATGGTTTTTTATAAATGAAATAAATTATGGCAGATGTGTTTAGTAACAGTTCATTAAATCCTAATTTGAAAAACAGATTATTCACCAAAATGTATTTATAGTTTTAAGTTTTATTAAAGAATGAACATATTTCGACCAATTTGTTAAATATTATGTTGAGTTAAAAAGTTACGATTGAAATAATTTGGCGCTGTATATCACTAAGTTAAACAAATATTTCCGTCATCATGGGTGTTTTTCGTCACATGACAACGAGGTGAATTTATCGATAAACTAGTCGCGCGTTCACATTATGTTGCGTCAACTGTTGTTATTTATATATCGTCACCTCAGTATTTAAGTGTTACAAACGCATTTTAATCTTTTTGGAGTTAGGTCTGCCATTTTGTATTGTGACGGTTCTTAGCCTATTTTTATATCCTTTATATTAACTTCACCTACTTGATTGCTTGCTTGAGTGGCGTTACGATCTTCAAGTTCAAAATTGACCCACTTCCCGTGATCCTCTCGCGCTGAAATTTTGCACATCGACTTTTGTCACCTAACAATACTTTTTGTCAAAATTTCAGTTCGATCAACATACTTTAACTAAGTTTTTTCTTTAATTTTCAATTTAAAAAATTCAATCTTTCGTTTCTTCAAGTAAGTTTAAAATTCAAATTTATTTTTTGAATGACCGTTACTCATTGAATTTTAAATTTTAGTCATGGTGAAGAAGGTCGAAACTGAATTGCAATCGACCGAGTCTTATATATAAAGGATATATAGTATAGTCAAAAACTTTGTTTTTACGGGTTGTGTGTTTTTATTAAAATCCTTTTGTGTCATTTAAAAACTGGAATGACAACCTATTATAATAATGATTCTGGAATCTAATTTGATAACCCAGTCTACAGTTTTAAGTCGTAGATATAACTCCAAGACTACTAAAATGCGTATGTATAAGTAAAATTTTATTATAAGCATACTAGATGACCATAATCTTTACATGCTTCGTATAATCTTTACATACTTCGACTTTAATGCTGTGTGCCTCAGAAGACTTTTCAAACCAAACTTTTCAAATTTTGAAGCTTTTGCTATTTCCTCATAGATGCTTGGTGAAAAGGCAGTTTACGAGGTTACTTTTCGACGACTTTTCAATTTGTATGACATACAGTTTAAAATACGTAGTCAGTAAAGCTCGGTACACATTGAGAACGAGTAATGAGAACGATATTCCCTTTTTTACCAAATTATGTAACATAATTATTAAAATAGTTAAAACTGTATGATTTTAATGAACGATAGTTAAAATATCGTGCCTTTACTAAAAATAAAATTTAAAATTTTAACAGTTTTAATACAAAATTTCAATTTATCATCGTAAATTAAAACGATAAAATGAAATTTTGTATTAAAACTGTTAAATTTTTAAATTTTATTTTTAATAAATGCACGATATTTTAACCATTGTTAATTAAAATCATACAGTTTCAACAAATTTAATAATTTTCTTACATAATTCAGTTTATAAGCAATCGGTTTCTCATCGGTCAGCTCAATATGGCGTTCTCTTCTCTGGATTTTAGTTTACTACCAATAATCGAATTCTATGCGCCATGGTTTATGTTCAACGGAAGTCTTCCATGCTTGATCACCATTGAAACGTTTCCCGGAATGAATTTTCTCATTTTAATTCCAGTCGGCGTTTGATTTATCAAACCTGTACTCAAATCTCTACCCAATAAAAAGTCAACTGGCAATATTACATCAGAAACTATGTGAATTGTGGTCTCATATACTTCATCCTCTATTTTTAGCTTTGCATTAAACCTAGCTACGGTTGATACATCTCTGGACCCCGCACCATGGAATATTATACACTCCTCGCTAAATTCGCAAATGCCCGTTCCAATGAATTTTTTATGCGACATTAACTAATGTCGCTTCCGGTATCAACTAGTCCACAAAGTTCCTTTCCATTGAACAAGATTTGGAACTTTGAACCATCAGATTTTTTCGCGCAATCTTTTCCTAGATGCCCGGTTCCACCACAGTTGTAACATCTTGGCATTCTTCGGAATCTATTTGACTTTTTGTTCTCAATTGGCTTTGTTGTTACGCTCTCGATTGGTACTTTTATCTTGATTTTTTGTTTGATTTCTTCATAAATTACGAGTTTACTTTTGAAATCATTCATAGAGGTTGATCCTTATAAAACCGCCTTATTATGTTCATAATCCGTTATTTCACTTATATAGTAATCGATTATCGAATCATCTTCCAAGTTACCGGTTTGACCTAGTTCACGCATAGCGATTAAATAATTTTTGAAAGAATCATCTTTCTTTTACTTCCTCTCTGCCATGCGCCTATGAATCACAGCAGAATCCACTTTTTTTTTGACTCGTTGACTAAATGTGTGGTTAGATTTTCCCAGGTATCAGTAACCGCCAAACGTAAACTGTCTTTTGCTGTTCCAGTTAACAGTCTTTTTGAATAAATAACTTTCTGTTCAGCATTCCATTTCATACATACAGCAGCATCTTCGACATCCTGAATCCATTTCTCGACGGGATAATCATCCTCCCCGCTAAACTTCGAAAGCGATTCTTCGACATCTCTAAAACTTAAGTAAGCTCCAGCAGTAAACACGATAGTAGATTTCATTCTGATTTCTCTTGTAACTGGGTATTATCTTCCTGTTGGTTGCCGTTAGGTTCTCTGCCGTTTGTCCTCAATTTCAGGTGAATTATGAAGATTATTTTTTTTCGGCCCATCTCAGTTAAAATTTCTTAATAATTTGTTATGTAATAGCAAACCTCACTTTCAGCCCCAAAATCAAAACAACTTTACTTCATATATAAACACAATAAACTATAAGAACCGTTGTAGTTTTATCTTTTATCTTCACTAAATTAAAACTCTATCCAACAACACTTATTTTTTAATTTTCACGCAAACATCCTTGGTACATAATACGGTACTTTATATTTCTCGACTCACAAATTCGGTGATCTTAGAATTACCGTTCTGATTTTATCTTTGATCTTCGCCAAATTGAAACTGCGTACAACAGCACTTGTTTTTAAATATCATGCGTATTACTTTAGCCGTTTGATACTGCCTTGGTACAAAATACGATACTTTATACAATATTTCTCGACTCACGAATTCGGTGTTATTCAACGGCACTTTATATCACCACAAATCTTGGTATATGGAAAATCCCTCACGGATATAAAAATTCGTTAACTATATTAACTTCACGATAAAGTTGTATACACGTTAATCACCACAAACTTATATGTTTAATCGGTCGGTTTTCCATGTTTGGAACACAATGTCTTGAACGCACCAAAACTAAACCTAAACGTACAAAACTACACATTTGCTTCAAGAAAACTCAATAGGTTAAGGAATTTCCTTAATATATGTTGCTCAAAACTACCCACTGATCGATCCCGGTTGAGCCCCAAAGTGTAGAGTTTATTTAGTTTTTAATAAAAAGCACGAGTTGTTTACTACTCGAAACACCAAAATCAATTGCTTTAATCTGATTGGATAGTTAATAATCGTTTTACATAACAGGAATAATATAAAAAGTATTATACAATTTAAATTTAACATAAAATACGATACAGGCTGCATCCTAATTGAGTTGAACAAATTCGGATACCTTAAATCCTACATATACCATATATATAAATCTTATTTTGAATTATATACTTTTAATAAACGATTCGGTTTATTTTTTAGTAGCCGTAATTTATTTAAACGAGACATTGAAAAGTTTAGTTGGCTGTAAGGCACAATTGAATACTTTTAACCAAGTGACATCTGTTTAAATATTGCATGAATTACTGGGTCTTACAAAAGTTTAGTTTTAAAAGTCTTCTGAGGCACACAGCATAAATTGTAGTTTGTATCAAAAACAGTAGAAAATATCACTAACAATTATAGAAATATTAGGATTGGAATTTAATAGCATGTGTGCCTCATAGATATAGTATGGCTTGCATAAACATTTTTGTTGGCTTTGGTTCACCACAACATTTTTTTCTTGGTTACGGTTTGAAGTGTAATATTTATGGACAAATCGATTTGGTTTTTAATAATAATAACCAAAATAACAGGAAATTCGTACATAAGACGTAGTACGAATTAGCATGTGTTGTGAAATTCTATGGGGATGGGAAGACAAAACATGCAAATTATGGGAAATTAGTGTGGGAAGCGGTACGAAATAAAAAAAGTAAGCAACATAGCCTCTCCCGTTTCACGACTGTTACACACGGTGAAGAATTGCACTTTCAAACCATTCCAGAGGTGACCCATCTAAAAATATAATGGATGTAAAGGAGATAATCTCGATAAAATAATCCCCAATCTAATCTGAGACTTGTGCGCCGGGATATTTTCCTGTTACCTCAAAACTACGGGTATCAGGTGACTTCCGGTACAATTAGCCATGCCACAGCTGGAGGATCCATTCTGTAGGACTTTCTACTACAATAACAATGAGGGTGGCGATTCTCTAAACGCACCAACCTCGGATTACATGGACTAGTATAGGACCTAAAAAAATAGCTGCATTTCTTGAAGCATAGTGATCCGGATCAGATCAAAACTTTTATGTGAAGCAACAACAACATTTAATCCAACATATATTTTGGATCACAAATGGTGGTCTAATAATTTGTCCAGCTATTAAAATGTACTTGAACAATTTGTAATTTTGTAAAGCGTCAAAGAATATGATGAATATAGTACGAGTTTGAAGAGGCAGATTCAAAACGAAACGAGACAGAAAATTGAAATTTGGTATATATTTGTTTGTTCTATGCATTTTGGTGTCGTTTCATGAGACATGATTCTGATCTGGATCAGATCAAACGTCAAGAAATGCGACTAATAACAAATTACGAGTATAGCGATTGCTCAAGCTCAAGTAACGTAGTTAAGGACCAAGGACGAGGCATGCATTGAGGCCAAAAACTGGTTTATCAAGGATATAAACCATGACTTCTTTTCTGGTTACAGTGCGCAGGGCTATCAGCAAAAAATTTTTTTTTAAATTTTCATAGCAAATCAATCATAAGCATTATTAACTAAAATATATTCCTTCAGGTGACTTTGGTAGGTCATGGAAAATACGTATTCCGACGGAAAATTTCCCTCCTTCCGACCTTCAACTGATCTTGAAAATTGTCCTGAAGGTCAAGGGCATTAATACAGATAGATGACCCCATTGTCCTTGACAATTTTTGTATAGCTGGAGCATTAGCTGTATAGCTGGCTCACCTTTATTGGTTTAAACAACCACAAGTGTTCAAAAACAATTTGTTTTCAAAATTTTTGTTCCATTAACAACTTTGCCTTTCTGAATTATTTTCTTTTGGGAACTTTGAATAGTTTTCAGTAATAAGAAAAAGTTACGAATTATATGGAAAATCTGCAATAATCTGAATCATTAACGATCATCCAATCTCAAAATCTCACAAATCTCGAATACTATATGATTTTAATATGTTACGAAGATTGTAAGAGAATTCAATCCAGTTTCGAACTGATGAGCTTATGATTATGAAAAAATCAATTTTCTCATCAGGCCGCGGCGACTGGACTGATTATACTACAATTTACATTCTATATACAGAATGTGCTGTGCGTTAAGTATTAGCGAATCATACTAAATACACATACAGATGAATTCTCTTACAACTTTTCTTCTTCACAATATTCACACAGCTCTATTTCTGTGTACGCTAATTTATACTTTATTAATTTTTTGTTGAATGTTAATCGAATACTGTTCAACAATAATCTGGAATCGTACCAAGACGCAGCTCAAACCCTTGTAGGTTGGAGTGGCTGCTTACGCACACTTAGACCGGTGCATTATGATACAATTCAAACCCTTGTAAATTCCGAAAAATATCGAGAAACCAAAAAATCAAATATTCCCAGAAAACACGAAATAAATTTAGAATCATTTAATACTCTTGAAAAATCGAGAAACCACTAAGAATATGAATTAATCTTAATAAAATACCAAGCAGATATCGCAAAACCTCGAAAAATCTCGAAAATATTGAATAATGTTTATAATTTTGTTGTCAAACGCCATTCAACGCTATTTAAATTTGGAAATCTAGATAAATCCAAAAATTTGAATTTAGAATCTCACCTCTGGACGGTCATAAAACAGAATACCAGCACGTTTAATTCAAAAAAATCTTTAAAATCTTAAATAATGCCTACTATATTAGCTCGAATACCCAGATGCTTAAACACCCAGAACAAACTCGATTAATTCCGATATTCTCAAGAAATGTCGAATATTCCGGAAAACTCGAATAAAATTAGAATCTTGAAAGAGTAAACCTACATAACATTTTTAATTCACTGAATAAAATAATCAATAATGATTAAAATGTATTATACACCTGTCCCTCGATTAACGCGGTAATTACGTTCCGCCAAATTACCGTATAACTCAAAACTATGTTAATCGCGACTAATACACCAGTCCCTCGATTAACACGGTACTTGATTAACGCGGCGAAACTTCTGCGCGTGTTAATCAAGACTTTGTCTCAATTCGTCGACCGTGTTAAATCAAATCCGTGTTAATCAAGAACCGTGTTAATCGAGGGACAGGTGTACTTAAATACAAAAAATATTCAAAATGATTATGATTTTATGTTATTGCAATCATATTTCATGTGAAAATTAATAGGTGTAAAAAAAAATGCACGCATATGTAAACAACGTTTGTTTTGGTATGGTCTAGGGAACCTATGAATTTTTTCTGCGCGAGAACTGTCAGAACTCTAGCGAGATTTGAATACTACTATATTAATCTCTAAACACAAAGCAAGCTGAGCCCGTATTCTTGAAGTTCACCGAAAAAAGTTGCCGGTGACTTTGGTATGAAACAATTTAAATTTTCGACTGAAATGTCGTATTTCACTAGAAAATAATGGGCGAATTTTTTTGATCGAATTTCAAGAATAACGGCCCAGGGCCGCTATTCTTGAAATTCGATCAAAAAAAGTCGCCCGTAATTTTCTAGTGAAATACGTAATTTCAGACGAGAATTTAAATTGTTTCATACCAAAGTCACCGGCGACTTTTTTCGGTGAATTTCAAGAATACGGGCCCTGGGCCCCTATTCTTGAAATTCGATCAAAAAAAGTCGCCCATGATTTTCTAGTGAAATACGTCATTTCTGTCGAAAATTTAAATTGTTTCGTACTAAACTCACGGGCGACTTTTTTCGGTGAATTTCAAGAATACGGGCCCTGGGCCCGTATTCTTGAAATTCGATCAAAAAAAGTCGCCCATTATTTTCTAGTGAAATACATCATTTCAGTCGAAAATTTAAATTGTTTCATACCAAAGTCACCGGCGAATTTTTTTGGTGAATTTCAAGAATACGGGCCCAGAACCTCATTCTCGAAAAAGCAACTAGAGGAGCCCGAATAACGTCAATATTGAATAATGTTTGTAGATAATTTCGAATCACTTCGACGCCAAGCAATTAATTTCCAGAATTTAACCCAATGCTACGCTTAATTTAATCCAAATTAAACTCGAACGATATCGAAAATATGTACATAAAATTTCGCTTATATGAGATGCACATCATAACACTCCAAACCAATCTCGAATAAGCTTAAACTCAACATAGTGGCAACATATCGAATAATCGCTATTTATTAAGACAATTCCAATGTATTATATAAAATTAAATTTTATTGAAAAAAGAATGTAAGACCATCAAATCCGAAAATTGGGACGACTGCTGGTGACGCGACAATCTAAGACATTTTGAGCTTTCATAACGTTTATATGCATAATTAGGATTTCTTCCAATTGCGTCTTTGTAAATTGAGTTCTCGAAACTTGTAGCTCGAAAACCGAGAGATACGAGTTCATGATCGGCATTCAGATTTTTCTGAGGGGATGCAATTGAAATGTGAATGGATTACAAAAACTGATAGTTTATTGGTTGATTCTAATTCTTTTGTGAAATTATTTGTTTATCATTCCAGGGAAAACACACGATTGAAACTTCTTCGTATTAAATATAAAACAGTTTGCCTCACCCCATTTGAGAGTCGTAATGAGATCATACTCAAGCTGAGCTCTCCTGGCAATCCTCTCGATAAGAACTTTGTTTCGTGATGAAGTAGAAGAGAGTCACGAATAAAAGATCATTGATGAAAATTATAAAATGTGTAGAGGACAAAACGGACACCAGAATTTAAAGTGTGAGGAACGGATATTGCACCATCTACCACCACTTGAATTCTGCGACAGAAAAGAAAATTCTCAATCCAAGAAACCAACGTACTGGGAAGCTCAATTACTCCCAACTTGCACAGTAAACCCTTGTACCACACACGATCGAACGCCTTCGTTATGTCGAGCGCAATGGTTTGAGATTTGCCGGATTGGAGACTTCCAAACTTTTTGAAATTATTGAAATAGTTTGAGATAATTCGAGTTCCTCAAAGAAATTATTCAAGCTTTTCAGGGGTAACGTGGTTATTCGAGTTTATTCTAAATCTCCCTTTTCTTATTTAACGATTTGAGCTTATTTAAGAGTTGCAGATCCTACAGACTTACAGATATAAATCTGATTCATGGATTTAGAAGATTTTGAAGATTTTTCGAGATTATATCAACAGTTTTCAATATTTTGAGTTCATTCGAAATTTGTGAGAGATTTTCCAGATTTTAGTGTACACTTCGAAATTTTTAAGATTATTTCGAAATTGTTGCGATTTTTCAAATTATTTTAGAAGTTTGTGATATTTATTCGAGATGTTTAGATATTTTCATATAGCGATGTTCTCGAACCTTGAATTGAATAAAATTTCAGACATATTGGCTGGCTTTCAGTTTCATCAGTATTATTTATGTAACATTAATTCTGCTATATGCTCATCGTTATGCCGATTAAAAATGAAATACTTATTTTTATTTATTGTACGTGTAAAAATGTGCTAAATAGAAATTAAAACGAATCGACGATACCGATTTGCTAATCGTAAAGTTATAATCACAAATCGATTAACTAGTTAATTTGCAATTCAAATCAACGAATGCGGTTACTAATAATTCTTTAAAATGAAGGTAAAAAATGTATTTTGACATTTATTGAAAAAAACCGTGATATTTGAGTCGATGCTGAAGCATGCATGATTCAGTGATTTGATAAAAATGTAATTTTCATACATATTTCTAATGTTATTTGCTCGTCGAAATTATTTCCAAATTAATGAATAAGAATAACGTAAACAAGTCGTCAAAAGAAACTAGGCTATCTCGTTTTGGATTGGTTTAATTTCTGATTTAAAAGAATTGTAAATAATATCAGCATAATATTCATACCAAGATCTGGTAGATATGTATCTATAAAGAAATTTATCCAAACAAAAAGTTTGCTTTACTCTTATATTTATACTTAACTATATAGTACGAGTAGTATACAGAAAATGAGTTTTGAGAAAATCGATATCAAAGTTTTGAAACTAGTGTATTTTTTAATGTAGTTTTGATTAAATCTTAATGGTAATCATTATTACTATAGCATTCAATTGGTTTCAATAACTCAATTTGGCCAAAATTTCAGTTTTGTCAAAAAAAAAGTTTAGATGATATAGCACCGCACGACTGTGTATAGTATTTCTAATTAATTTCGTTAGTTTTGAAAATTCTTTAATTGATCAATTAATTTTAACAAAGTAAAATTCAAATTTTCAGAAGATCCTTAAAAAATAGAAATACAATCGTACCCATATCAAGCAAATTTAAATTAAAATCACACAAATAAACAACGATAATCACTTGATCACGTGTTTATCAAAGAATTCTTATAATCTATTGATAATCAAGACAATATTACACCTTAAAAAAATTCTCGCATGCTAAACTTGCTAAGTCATGAAAAATTTCGCCAAAGTATTTTAATTGATTTCTTTAGAACAAAACTAAAACAATTTGTTTGTTGTTTTCTGAACACAAAAATAGAATTCGCATTTTTTTCAAATGTATGTAAGTTAAGAGTTTATCTATTCGTATACGTATATATACATATATACCTATACCTACATACCTACATCTATTTAGATCTAAAATATTTTAAATACTTATTTTAAAACCCAATAAATATTCGTTGCAACACAAACATCATATATAGGGATTAAAAATAGATTTTCACTCAATTGGTGAAAAACATTTTATATTTAAAATAAAATAAAAAGAAAATCTTGAACTTGAAACAGAATAATTAATTGTAATTAATGTTAAGAATTTCAATTTTTACCTGAAGATGGTCCAATAATGTTTCTAACCCTCGATCACTTATCGACGAACAACGTAAACTTATGGAATGTATATTTTTTGATGCTAATTTAAATTGATGAATTATATCTAATGCATCTTCATCCGTAGCCCCGACCAAACACATGCAATGGTAGCCACGCCATACAATCGTATTATATAATTTCACTCTGTCATGATTAGGCATTTGACGTAATTCGCGACATGGTAACACTGGTATTAATCCACTCCAGTATCTATGATTACGATACAATATTTCACGCCACCGATGACACACTTGGGCCAGAGTGCATCGCTCGATTGAAGAAAAATATAAAAAAAACTTATTTAAAAAATTCTCATCCATAAATAATTCGTCTATTGTCAAAATTGGTGGTGGATGCTGCGAAGTCGATTGACATGGATGCTGCTGGTGTGATAACATCTGATGTTGCGATTTACGTATCGCTTGTGGTGTATTTTGAAGGCTACCACTCCCTCCACCACCGCCACCAACACCACTACCGTTTACACTATTTTTGGTATTGCCAATTTGTTGTAATTGTTTGTTGCCGGACTGTAATCTGGACGGTTTCTCCGGCGCATTAATTGAATTATTATGACTTCCACTACTGCTACCACCACATAATACATTAGTCACACGTTCCATAACACTTGTTTTACCACTATGCCCATGATGATGTTTCCGTAGGCCTAAGCCATTTATACGCTTTGATAATTCGGCTGAGGCTCGCTCAACAACACCTTGAGCGGAAATTGATGACATCTTTATCATTCGATGCAGGTGTTACCAGTTTATCCGTTACGTTTTTCAATAGGAAAAAACTAATATTTGTTTTAAGCACGCACACACACTGTCACAAAAATAAAATAGACTTTTCACAAAAAAATTTTTTTTTTTTTTTTTTGTTTAATCTTTAAACTTTAATAATACCATTTATATGAATTTTCCTTTAAATATATATTTTTGTATGGATTATCACAGAATCAAATAAAAAATCACAACCAACAACAAAATAAAAAAACACGGAAAATTACACAAAGAAAATTTTTACTTCTATATAAACTTTTCGTATTTTCCTTTTTTATATTACCAAAAAATTTACTTAACAAAAAAAAACACAAAATCGATTTTTCCTTTTGATTTAAAATGCAAAAAAAAATATCCTCTTTTCATGTATATTTTGTATCTTATTTAGTAAGAAAAAATGTTTCCTACTTTGTACACAGTGTATTTTTCTAATACAACATACACGGATCACAAATTAAAAAACACTAATCGCAGTAGTCACAGAGAAAACGATTTTTCTTTTTGTTTAGACTTTAGAAAATTTACACATCTCGTTACACTATACACTTTTTCACACAACAGACAATTTGAACACAACTTTAATTATCCGGGTAACTTAGATTTTTTCATTTAGGTTTTTCGCAATGCATTGGAAAATCACACGCTTAATAATAGCACACAACAGCACATGAAACAAAATAGAATTTCCTTTAAAAATTTGTTTTTTTAAGCGAAAACAAAATAGCCGCGCGGCCGATCGAACAATTTAAGGAGTGGAACCCCAAAAATTCGAATCGGAATAAATTTTCCACTTTTTTAACAACAACAAAAAAAAATAAAAAATAAAAAACTGTTTTTCCTTTTTTCTTTTTTTTTTTCTAATTCACACACAAATTCGAATCGTATCGAAAAAGTATTGTAGACTGTTATAGACGAAACGGCGCTCGATAATAACATAAAATAAAGAAAAATACTCGAAAGGAAAATCTTTTGTTTTTTTTTATGTTTATTTTCCTCTAATTTTTCTCTTTTTTTTTGTTTTTGTTGTTTTGTATTATGTACACATAGAGTCAATAAAATAGAAAGACAACATGTATTTTCATATACGAGAAAATTTTATAGTACACCAAAGGCAAAAATAAAATGATATGAGGAGAAAAACTAAAGAAAAATTATGTAGATGTAATGACGACGATGGTGATTTTTCTTTTGGTTTTCATTTACGATGTACGTACGCGCATGATCCAATGACGTCATTTATTATGTTTGAATTAGATTTTCATTTTGTCTTGTGTCTTTTTTAAATATGCAAAAATCCGGTTGTTTTGGTATTAGGACTTTTTTTTTTTTGTTGTCATTGTACATAGTTTTTTTTACTACATATCTCGAATTTTTTGTTTTTCACTCAAATTCGAATTCGAAAATTTAATCAATGATAGGTTTTTTAAGGATTCATGGTGAATTTTACGAGCAGAGAAACAAACCATTTATTTCGTTCCCACTGATTCTCGCATATTCAATGAAAAATTTACGTTGCACAAACCACGACGAAAGTCAGAGGTTTCTTGATTCCCAAAAAAAAAAATTTGTTTGGCTTAAATTTTATCGTGTACAATTTGACTATAAGTTAGTTAAGTAATTTTAATTCTGTTTTACTATATAGGGCTACATTATCGTTACCACATTATAAGCAAATTAGCAACTTTCATAGCTGAAATAGCACAAAAACTTGGTATCATTTTTTTTGAGATGGTAAGTCAAATATTAAAGTATTTTTCAAATATGTTCCAAATTTTGTTGTAAAACAAATTTTTTAAATATTTATTCATAATATTAGGTATAAATGAATAGTAATTAACTTCGTCAAAGGAATTACTGCAACATTCAAAGAAAACTGTTTCGTGTTAGGTTGAATCCGTGCAGATTATTTTTTCATTAAATGCTGATCTCTTTCAATAATAGATCTGAAATGAGAAACTATTTATACATTGACGTCTCGAATGTTATAAATAAACTGATGCATTTTAAAATATTAATTCCCTTTTAGGATTTGCTAGACGTTCGAAAATCTAATTTCTTATTTTCAAAATTGTGACTGGCAATTGCGCCATTTTTGGTAATAGCAACGATTTGTCCTGCTAGATGTACGAGAATGTAGCCCCTAAAGTATGTTATTAACAGTTCTATCCCGGTTTCTGAATTTAATTATCGACGATTGGAGTCGGCCGACTTCCATGTGACAAATATCAGATCTATAAAACTATTTATTATAAACTCTTTTGTTCTGGAGTAGTGAATGTACTCAAAAAAATATACAAATCGTGAGGGATCGGCTTAATATTATCCATAAAAGTAAAATAAAAATAACTAACAAAAATTTAATTCTGATAAATTATATTTTCAATTAAAAACATTTTTAATTTTAGGTAAAAATTCGAAAATATCACATGAAACTGCAAATATGTAGGAAAAAACCGGCGCCGCTACATAAAATGTGTAGCAGTTGAGCTGGGTTTTACTCAGCTCAATGTACAACATAATTTGTTTCCAACCACTTATGTCACCCCGTGTGGCATATAAGCTCAAGGCCAGTAGAGGTATATTGGTTTGGCCATGAGGTTTTTCTACCGCATTTTTTTTTTTGCTTAAAATTTCTGGACCAAAAGTATACCAGACCTTGACTTTTGGTCAAGGGTGATTTTTAAACAAAAATAGGAAAGCTCAGAACAAACATTTTCGGACCCATAGATTGAATCCTTATCTAACGCTGGGCCTTAATTGTTTTTATATAACTGTTAGGTTGTTGAGTATCCTTTAAAAGGGTTGGTTAGTAAGAGCTTGAATTAGTAGCGCATTACCAGTAAAAAGGCTGAGGGCGGTTTCCACACACTTTCACCCGTCTCTAATGAGACAGCTGACAGACTCGTCTCATTAATTGTGTGGTCAAATGTTAGTATGCTGGTTTGTGTTTTATTTTCCTTCTTATAATAAATGTAACTAATGTGCCTTATAGTTATAATAAATGTCTGATAATGCCTTATTCTACTGGCAGATTACAAATTACTCTCCTATGGTTGACCGGACTTAACCGATCTCTCTTGTCTGACTTGCACTCACTATCTTTCTGTCTTGATTCAGTGATTTTTGCCCCTTTTTATACAAATTTTGGTGGCTCAAAAATCACTGAATTACCCCCACCATTTCGTATTATTAAAATTAAAAATTATAATTTTAAACTCATTTGAGTTGTTCTACATTTTCATTTTTTTTGTTTTTCTTAATTGATAATTTTTGAAACAAAAAATTTACTACATGAAAAATTTTGTTGGTCAGCTTAACCTATTTAGAATGCCGGTGAGTCTGTCAAATTTTCATTAGTGTTTTGCACGAACTGTGCATTCGATGATCGGATAAGATAAACACGTTCACGAAAAATTACCAAGAAATTTATTGGATTACAAAAAAAATTCATAATTAATATGAATAAACCACAGAATAATAAATAACGAGAAGGGACATTACATGGATCAAGAAACACTGAACTACAACTTAATACTGAAAATCTTCAGTTCAATTGCTTCTCTGCTATCTCAGCTATTCCAAAGTCGTCCAAGTCTACTACACTCACATCCATTAAAGACATTATCCATTTGGTTACAGCTTTGGTCTGTCAAAATTGGAAAAATTGGTACCTCATCAATACAGCCTTCCTCCTGTGGATTCTTCAAACTACGATCAATGGTAACCAATTTTGCTACTGCTACCTAATTGGAACGGAAATTTTCTTCGATTTATTCAACAAAGACGGTTAAATCAAATTAAGAGACAATTTGCCGTGTCTTCAAAACACTGTCATGGATTGAATTACAGCAGGAGGCTGCAATCAACTTCACTATTAACATCATCCATTACGACCATCGAAGAGGACATTGGAAGATTTTGGAAGCTAGACAGAATTGCAGAAGGCTCCAAATTGATTAGGATCACCCAGGCGATAAACATTTTGTCGAGCAAGTGCGACGAGATGAAACGGGTAGATTTACAGTGCGATTACCTCGACAATGGTCATGCGACTTTTTTACAATTTGGAAGAGACAACAACTTTACTATTGACAAGAGAAGTTCCCTGCAGCTTCCCCGTGCTTTTCACGTGTTGGGTGGAACTACAAAAATGGTGAGAAAAACAGCCAGATATTCTCGCCGACCATCATGAGCAATTAATGAAGTTTGATAACGACGACATATATTGGGGATTTTGTGGCAACCAAAAGGGATGTCTTACAATCTTACAATTTCGGCTACAACAATTCTCCAGTCAAGCCAAAGTGACGAAATGGGTCGTCATCTCTGAAATTACACGATTATTTGGTGTGGTATTGGGAAAGGTATTTATGCAGAAGCTGTGGCAAGATAAGTTGGATTGGGGCGAGACCCTTCCAATAAACTACCACACATATTGGCAGACATTTCAAGAAAATCTTTGTGAGCTGGATCAATTACCCATTCCATGGTTCCTATTTGAAAATATTGTTCCGAGTGGTGTAATAAAACTTCATGGTTTCGCGTTGGCATTTAACAAAACTCTGCTTACGTATTTTCACAGAAAATATCTTCACGTTGGCCGATTGCATCCGCTGTCGCCGAGTCAACCCTACTTCAATAGTAGAACAGATGGGAAATTTACCGAAGGAGCGATTTGAAGCTGTGCCACGGTTCCACTGTGTTAGAATTGGTTTTTGTGCTCCATTTTACGTCACGCAAAGAATTCGTGGCCGAGAACCAAATAAATCGTATCTCTGCATCTTCGTCTGTTTTGCAACCAAGGCTGTCCATTTGGAACTCGCTACAGATTTTTCCTCGGATGCCTTCCTAGGTGCATTTAGACGTGTTTGTGCCACTTAGCTGAAGGCGAATGCTTACCATTGCTTGTGGAGTTTCTTAGGCTAGGCTTGTTTATTTAAGGTAAAGCCAACAACTTTGCTGAATACTTAGAATCGCGTATGGAAGAACTAAAGCTGACGTCCTTTTCTTTTTTGACTAAATTTTCTCATCCAAATTATTAACACATGCCGAACTAACCCAAACTGAAAGCTTCTGTGAATTAAAAAAAAAAAAACGTCCGTCTAATGTTGTTTCGTATATTTTAACAAAATATTATCAAAATTTAGGCGAATAAAAAAACACCGCTAGATGGCAAACCACAAAACACATGCTCCAAATATGCAAACAGACAGTGTTACCAAATTTATCGACTGTCACTTTATAGATTTCATTTCGTCAAAGGTAAAATAAAATCGAGTAAATTACGTGTTCAAAATTCATTTAATCACTAAAATCTAAATTAATTCATTATGTTGTGTTCATAATAATAAATCCGACAGAATTTGTGACTAGTTGAACGTATATTTAGTTAATAAAATCAATTTGTTTCCTTAAAAATTCGCAAAAAGTAAGTGTACGTGACCTTTAACCTAACTTTTTTTGGTGTTTTCTTTTATTCACATCTTTTTGGTCCAATCCTCTCCCTCTCAGTGTCTCGAATCAGTTGTGATTTGTATTTATTAAAGTTAGGTTGTTTATTGTGTATCGTTCTAGAGTTCGAGTTCAAGATTTAAGTGCAAAAAAAAAGAAATTAATTAAACGGCAATGGAAGTGGAAAATTTAAATGGAACCACTGTCTCTAATGTTGTGGTCGTCAAGGCAAAACCAGTGCGCAAAGTGTTCAAAGCAGCCACTCGGACTGTAAACAAAATACCACAGGAATTGTTAAATAATGTAGAGCTTAACGAAGCGATTAGTGCTTTACCTTCTAATTATAATTTCGAAATGCATAAAACGATTTGGCGGATAAGGGAATTGAAGGCCAAGCGAGTAGCGTTACAAATGCCCGAAGGTCTTTTATTGTTTTCTCTTGTTATAAGCGATATAATTGAAAAGTTTACGGGTGCTGATTCCGTAATTATGGGAGATGTTACCTATGGAGCTTGCTGTATCGATGATTTTACAGCAAAGGCATTGGGTGCTGATTTATTAGTGCATTATGGACATAGCTGCTTGATTCCCATCGATCAAACCGCAGGAATCAAAGTGTTGTATATATTTGTTGATATTAAAATTGACGCCCTTCATTTTGTAGAAAGTATTAAGAAAAATTTCGATCAAACCAAACAATTGGCCTTCGTCAGTACAATACAATTCTTATCAACAGTACATTCGGCAGCAAAGGAACTTCGTGATGCTGGTTATAACATTACAGTACCACAATCAAAACCATTAAGTCCTGGGGAAGTACTAGGATGTACAGCACCCCGGATACCAGCTAACCACAGTATTATCTATTTAGGTGACGGTCGTTTCCATCTAGAGGCAGCTATGATTGCAAATCCATCACTTGAAGCATTCAAATATGACCCGTATGAGAAAAAATTCACCCAGGAGTTTTACGACCACAAACAAATGCGGCAAAATCGTAAAAAAGCGATTGATGCTAGCCGTAAAGCCAAAAAATTTGGATTAATATTAGGAACACTAGGCCGCCAAGGATCTACCACTGTGATGCAGCATTTAAGAGATCGAATTAAATTTCATGGGAAGGATTCATCGATTATTCTACTCTCAGAAATCTTCCCCACCAAGCTAGAGTTGTTCAAAGAAGTTGACGCGTTTGTACAAGTAGCATGTCCAAGACTATCCATCGACTGGGGCACTGCATTCCCAAAACCACTTCTTACCCCGTATGAATTATCAGTTGCCCTTGGTGATGCTGAATGGAGATTAACAACCGATGATTTAGAAGCCGAATCATATCCAATGGATTTCTATGCGGCCAAAAGTTTAGGTAAATGGACACCAAATCATAAACCAGAAGCACGGATCGATTGTGAGAATGCGGCGAATGGTGGATGCTGTGGGAAATGTGATAACCCGGAGAAACCATTAATTTCAAATCCAAGACCGTTGGCTTCATTAGCTTAATATTAAGAGGAATCTAAATTTTTTTATCATTTAGTTAACAAAAAAATTTATTTATTTCTATTATAGTTTTACAACACTGCTACATATTACTTAATTATTATTTATAATTATCATTTTTACAAATAAATTATTGAAACTATGCTACAAAATGTTAGTTATTAATAGACAAAAACCCATAGATCTCATTAAAAATTATTTTTCTCTATGAAATTTGTGTTTTATTTAGTAAAATTAAGTTTATATTTGGCATTTGAAAATAATTTTAGGTATTGGGAGTTGGAGCCATCACAGATGATTATTTTCGTCGCTTGTGTTTGATGTAACGATTAGCATTTGGTGAATCACTTTTTAACAAAAGAAACTGAAGACAATAATGATTGATAACATTTAAAATAATCGATATTTCAACTCTGCTAGAAATGTTTACGTGTACGTGACTTGAACAGCATAACCTTTTATCACACTGCGCCTCACTAAACCCTATTTCGTATTAGACATTTCCAGTAGGATTGCATAACATGAATCAATATTTAGGACGAAATCCGATAAAGCGAACAAACTGCCGTACTATCTTTTTCTGTTACACCTTGCTTTTACTATTGGATAATTCGGGGAGCGATCAGCCACGTATTGCTTCGGCAGATTTATTTGTCTTTAGATTTCAGATTTTAAAGAATTCAATTATTATTTTGGAATACGATTCGAATTCAATTGTAAATATCATATTCATATTTGATTTAAATAAGAAACCAGCGAAACTGATGCAAATCAAATAAGAATTTTGGAAAAAAATCGCCAAACCGTTAATCGTTATAATAATATTATTATTATTATTCTCACCCGCCCTGACAAGTAATTAAAATTAACCGTTAACGAACGACGCCATTTTTTGTAATACTCGCCTATAAGACTACTGAAAATTAGATGAAGTTTTGGAATACGGCCAGACACAATGGAACTTGGCTTAATTGAGCAGTTTGAGTGAAATTGGCCATGCGAGATGGAAATGGAGTTCTGGAAAACGGCAAACTAGGATGGAACATGGCTATTCCTTAACCAAACACAGTTGGAGTACATGCTTGTACATAATGTAAGAGAAAAGAAACTTGCATGGTTTCGTCAACACATCTGCAATCATATCATCTGTAGGTGTAAGTATCTCGGTTGAATCTTCTTATCGTTTATCTTTTCTCGAATGCTGTCCTAGCCTAGGATAATAAGCACCATTTGAACTCAATTGAATGGCACTTTTATCAACGCAATAGATCGAAACACATTCTAAAGTGTTTTTCATAAGTACCATTTGAAGACATTTTAACCATAATGCTTCTTGTATTGCAGAAGTCATATTCCGCCTCGGTCGTAGATAAAGCCACTGTTGGTTGTTTCTTCGAATTCCATGAAATCGAGCCATTTTGATATACAAACGCATATTCTGTTGTAGATCGTCTCTGATCTAAATCGTTTATCCAACCTGTATCACAATAACCAACCATGGATATTTGGGATGCAAATAAAATTGGCTTGTTGATAAGGTACATTTTGCATCTCTTCCAGTCTTCTTGATTTTTCGGACACATCTCACTCACTTGATAACTTTTGATTTGCGTTTAATGGAGTAGAAACAGCCGCAATCATTCATACTAAATCTAGCTAAGATTTGTGTAATGTACTGCTTTTGATCGATCCAAATCGTTCCCGGTTTCCTATCGCGGGTAATAAGTATCCCTAATACATAACGAGCAGGACCAATATCTTTTATTTTAAATGATGCCATCAATCCCCTTTTTAAATCATTTTTAAATTTTTCGTCATTAGAGAATATCAAAAAATCATCAACATATATGGCAATTATGATTATTCGATTATCCTGAATTTTGAAATAAATACATGGACCGACTTTCGATTTTTGTAATCCAAAATTTGTTAAAGCACCATTCAGTTTAATATTCCGTATTCGGCTGGATTGTTTTATGCCGTATAATAATTTTCGAAGACGACACGAGGAGGAACGCTGTGACCGCATCTATTTGACCAATATCCAGCTGACATCGACAATAGAAAACGTATGGAACTATACCTCACGATAGGTGAACATGTTTTCTCGTAGTCTATTCCCTTTTTCTGACCCCAACCTTTAATTAGCAATCTAGCTTTGTGTTGCATAATTTTACCACTAACATTTCGCTTTGCTTTAAAGCCCACTTACAGTCAATTAGTTTTTTATTCGGTGGTAAATCAACTAGTTCCCACGTCTGATTTTCGAATTATGAGCTATACTCACTTTTCATAGCGTTTTTCCAAAAATTGCAGTTTGCTCTACTGAAAGCTTATAAATTATATTGCACTGTACGAAACATAATGATTTAAATTTACCATGCGATGTTCATCACTTTCTTCTGATGATCTGAGCAAATTATTATTCGAATTACAATTAAAATTATTACCAAAAATGGGACACGTAAAAATCCTGAACGCGATCTCAATGCTCTGTATGAGGAGTGTAAATGCCATACCTATCTAGTAACTCAGGGCAGTCAATTCTTGGGAAAGAATGTCCCGGGCAAATACACCAAAGAGCACTTCACGCCCTTGTGCCAAGCTCTGCAAATTAAGAAACCGATTTTTATACGAAGATGTCTAAGCGCATAAATCATAAACTGACGCATCTCCAAAATAGAGGTATCTAACGTAAGTAATGTAAAGGATTTTCAATCAATATATGCTTGTTGAAATTCAAATTATTCGTCAAAACAACTCTAAGATCCCGGAAATCATAAAATCTACTCAATTGTTCACTCGACAAAATGTATGTATCTTCAAAAGCAGATAATCTGTCTTGGGGAATAACTTCACTTTAAAGGCAATTTATTCGCCATAGACCAATCACAAAATATGTCAAGTCATAGGACTATCTAAACCTTTTAGTATTTCAGATGCCGTTAATAATAAATCTATTAATCATTAATAACCACTTTGAGAGATTGTTGGAGATTGTTGTAATAAATCATGAAATTGTTC
Organism: Tipula vernalis; assembly: GCA_958295665.1. Taxonomy (NCBI): domain Eukaryota; kingdom Metazoa; phylum Arthropoda; class Insecta; order Diptera; family Tipulidae; genus Tipula; species Tipula vernalis. Next base: position 21,461,303 of record OY282558.1, on the reverse strand, counting down.
ATTATTAAACCCTATACAAAATAATCCTTATTCAAATTATTTTTGTTGTCTGCATAATACCGCTGGTCCCAAAATAAATCTTGAGAGTTGCGATTTTACTGTACTTATACTAGATGTACCTAAAATAATAAATTTTATTCTCATTTGATTTTATTGCGCTTCTAGCACGTAGAGGAAAATCGTAACAAAAATCCGTCCTCTGGCGTTTGTACACAGACGACATGAAAAAAAATTATTTAGGTACAACTGATAACAAATACTGGACGTATGCTTTACTTGAGTGGACTCCAAAACTATTGTAGATGGTAATTTTCCATCCCATGGCGATTATATACAGGTTAGGTAATCAGTATTTTCTTTCTTTTATTTCCCCAGCAAATTCCATATTAAATATGATATAAAATTTTTTCATATCATGACAAAACAACACAAATCAATTCATTCGATATCATTAGAAAACATGTTAAGTGATAATTTTTAAAACTCAAGTATGTTTGTTGTTTATTACAAAGAAATCATAACATAATAGTTAATACACATGTTCATATACATATTTGATAGGGTAAATACAAGAAAACATAAACCGATATCAACAGATTAGAATATTGAAAATCCAAATAAAGCAACCTAATTTGAATAATCGATGGCTCTATAAAACTTGTGTGTGTGTGGTGCACTCGTATGTGGCATGTAAAAGTCTAATAAACAAGAATATGTACATAGACGAGGCAACATTAACATATGTTTTATGTTTATGTTTTCATAAAATGTTTAGCTATTTAGGATTGAGTTGTGATATTCTTCGTCTATTGCACGTTCATTTGCCTCAGCCTCGGACTCTTCTTCATATTCACCTTCGATTTCGTTCCCGTAGGCGTCGATTTTTTTCTTTCCTATATACAGACAAAATTGGGAATAAATTTGGAACGGCGTTGTCATTTTTTTTTGTATACTTACGTCTTTCAAATTCTGGATTTCGATTTTTCTTTTCCACCTCCACACACTCGAGAAATTCTGTTTCTGATTGGGCGCACGCCATTTCAATTTCTGTATTTTTACTTCTCTGCGATTCTTCATCACCATCTAGTTTCTGGGCAGTTCGTACTCGTAGCTTCATTTCTCGTAATTTTGATTCCAAAATTTTTTCTCTCCGAGTTTCACGTTCTAGCATTGCCGTCAATAATGGTTTGTCATTTTTAGCACTATACGACATATGCTCTGACAACTCAATAAGGTATGTGGCTCCTTTTACACTGCCCACGGCTATAAATTTGCCATTTTCATGCGTTCGGATACACCGAATTGGATCATCACAAACTTTTACACTTAAGATTGGTTCATTCTGTTGTTGCAGGAGATCCCAGACATCGAGAACTCCATCCATTCGACTTATAAAGAACATGGAGGCTTTTGTGCAACTCCAGGCCCCGTCTGTTAACATTGCTGTGTGATTTTTAGTCCAAATAATAGAACTTTCGCGACATTCTTCCGACCAAATTCGAGCGGTCCAATCCCCAACTGTTAGAAAATTTTTGACGAATGCGGGATTTCGCGTAATTGAGTATATGGGCCCTAAATGGCACATCATTCGAATATTAATTTTTTCCATTGGTGTTTTACCTTTGCGGTTACAAGAGAACAGCATTCCTTGTTCACTGCCGCACATAAATCTTGTGGGAATAGTGGATTCGTATTCAAGTATAGAAATTCCAAAAGATCTGGCCAAAACTTGGTCATCTGTTTTTATAGGATCCATTAGTAAATGATCAATTGGTTCATTAATTTTTCGGGTATCCCACCAAATCACTTGGCCATCAGATGAGCCTGAGAAAAATTCCGTTCCACTTTTTGAGTTAATCCACAGCACGGAATTAACAGGTTCACGATGGCATATTTCTCTTTCACTCTGCGCTATTGGATCACGACCACTTCGTGTATCCCAAGCGGCAACTTGTCCCGAAAATAGACCACTCACTAAACTGTTAGGATCTTTTTGATTATATTCTAGGCACACGATTGGACTGTTTGGTACTAATTTAACAAGAGGGCTGTTAGGATTTTCGATTTCCCAGATGTAGGATTCGGTCGATAGTTCTACAAGCGCCTTTTGAAAATCCATGTTGCAGTGGGAGACAGCTAATTTGGTTCCCCCGTCGGGTGACCACGAAAGATGACGCACTGGTCGCTTAAGGAAAAATATAATAAACTTTACTGGTGATAACTACGAAAGGCATCGTCTCTTACCTTATTAATATTTGGGTCCCGATATACATTTACAGTCCTGGACGAGCACTTCTCAACTAATGGGGCTCCTTCTAAATCCTCGAAGTAATTTTCGTAAATATTTACAGCATTATTTTGAAACATGTAATGTTCCATAGGTTTTGTGAGAGCCATAACCTGAGCAATATATGATTCACTCTTTTCAATTTTCCTACGATACCGTACTGTCTGTTCTGGATCTGAAAGTATAATATCTTTTGGCCAACCTCCTTCACCGTGCGCTATACCACGACTTTCATATTCCACGCGCTCAGTATTTGCATCACTAATAGACATCTGAGTCCCACAATATGTACCCTCGTGGACGGGATTACGTAAAATGTAATCGGCCATTTGATCATGATGTGAGGTTTCCGAAAATTGTACATCATTCTTATCTACAAAATTGCACGGTTTCCCGAATTCTCGTCTCTCCTTTTGGTAATTATAGGCAATGGGTTCATTCATTTTCACTTGAGCTCCAAACCACTTACGTCTTATTCACTGTACAAATTTACATCGACTAAAGGTTATATCACACAGAAGAGAATATCGAAAAGGAGGAAAATCATTTTGCAGTTTCCATAACGACTGCCTAATAAGTAAAATGCCTTTACAGGGTAGGAAAAATATAAACAAATATCTTATTCCTGGTATAAAAATGTAATTTTATTAAATCAATAAACTTTTATTTTAGCCACAACATCATCTGAATCTGCCGGCACTAATTCTAGAATAGAAATGAAAGTGTTGGAACGGTAGACCGTTTTTTTACGAATAAGAAATTTAATTGCGCAGCGCTCCAACAAGAATTTCCACTTTAAAATCCCTTTTTGTGATTGATTCAAGTTTCGAAAGTCTTCTAGGCTGTAACCTAATATTTTTTGTGCATTTTTATCAGTCATTCGACAGTTTGTTAGGGTTCCAGTGTGATCCGAGATATCCACACCGATATCAAACATCTGTGTAAATAAATCTGATTGACAGGTGTTTAGTTGGAGATCTAGGCAGGACTCTCGGTCACAATAGTTAAGATGTTCCTTAAGTGAATAGTGACATCGTATACAACGTTTTGAATATATTTTTGTAGTTCCATCTATATCAAACCGCGAAACTAACGCATAACATAGCCCGGTGAATTGTTCTTCGTCTGTATCAAGGGGATTCTCGATCAGATCATTAATTTTCTTGATTGCCATTACATTTGTAATCGTGTCCACTGAAATAACAAAATTATATTAAGGCGATTACATCAATTTCGAAATTAAAAGATGCTTACAATCTGGCACATCATTCGGGCTCATTAGATTCTCCATCGGTTGCAGAGGTGTATTATCGACAAATTCCTTTAAATCTTTAGCCCGTTTAACATTAGGATTTTCAAATATAATTGACCGATCCGATACTCTTAACACTACAGCCTTATAAAATGTGGAGAATTCGATTCGAACATCCGTCAGAAAAAGTGTGGTATTTAGCGAAATCCAGTGTTCCGACCGATTTATATAATCTACATTCCACAAAGTTAAGCTCATTCCTGATAAGGTTTCATCCATTACAATGATTTCCCGGCATTGTTTAATGCCACCGCGGCGAATTGCGATTTGTCGAACATCTTTTATTAATCGGACAATAACCACTATATCGCAGAAATTTGTGGTTCCGGAACTGTGGCTGGTTTTTATGTCTAATAAGGAAAGCAATCGTTCGATCGGTTTTGTTGGCCAATTTAGCAATTTCTTCAATGCATCCTTACTGCTACCCCCATATGGAGTGATTTCACTGGAATTTTCATTTATAGTCAAGAAAAATTGAGATGATGTTATAGGCTTGAATTGGACCTGCCGGTCTTCTGAGTTTATTAGAGTAACTCGAGGTGTTATCACATTTACTATGCACAGTTTAAAAGAAAAATTAGAATTTATTTGGAGTGTAATAGATCTGTCATAGCCGTGAAACAAGAATTGTGGAAAAAAATAAATCTAACATTTAGTGTTAAACTCACCAACATCACCGATCGAAAATAATCGATTATATTTCTCGATAAATTGACGTGTGCCCCACACATTACAGTTGATAAAATCTCGTTTGGTGTCCCGAAACGTAAATGTTACAACACCATTTTCTTCGCTCTCCTCCTGATCATTTATACCCCGCCGTTTGTTTTCGAATAAACGAAAATCTGATTTTTTAATTATTAAACATGTTAGAAAGAAATTAAATTGAAAATCTAAATTTATGTCTTTAATTTGAATTTTCTTCATTAAATTGGACATTTTGGTTAACGACTGGGCAGCCATTCCGAATGAGCTGCGTCAAAATCCGAACGGATTTTTGTTTGAAATTTGTGGATGGATTCTAGTACATTCAATAAAATGTAAATTTTTTAGGGCTGTACGCCATTTGAATTCAAGTTAGCCATTTGTTTTGTTTGCGTTACATAATAAACCATGAAATTTTGCCATAACGACTTGGATCTTCGTTTGTTTAGTCACAAACTCACAACCAGAAAAACTATAATATATTTTTAAGAAATCTAATCTATCTCTAACAGTAATGAATAGGGATGATAAATATTTTTATGCGAAAGAACGTCGCAGATTTGGTCGTCAATGTCTTTTCGCCGATCATAATGAGCTAATTTTTGATGAGCCACCAAATCGATCATACATGAATGAGTACTATCTGAGAAATCCGGTCGACTCGAGTACACAGATATACAAACAATATGCTCTAAGCGACTGTGTTACGATAAGTGCTGAAATGAAGGCACGCGGCATGAACCACATTGAAGGAGGTTGGCCAAAGGATTTAAATCCATTTGATGAGGAACAGACAACGCGGCAACGGAAAAAAATTATGCGTGAGGATATTTGGGGCCAAAAAGTGCCGATCTTATTAAAAGAAATGGAAAAGTCTGTGCTTCAGAATGGCGCGGTTAATATATACCAAAACTATTTTGATGATTTGGAAGGGATTCCAGAGCGCGAAGAATTTAGCGGCAAAACCGTTAGTATTTTTAAGGATAAAAAAGAACCACTGCGACCTATTAGCAACCTAACTTGGTCACCAGATGGACTATATATAGCTGGATCGTATTCGATGCCTAAATACACCGAAACTGCGAGTTATGACCCAACCTCGTATATTTGGAATATAGAGAATCCTAATCTTCCGTTCCTTACACTCGTTCCTCAAACCCCGATCATGAGTCTAGAGTGTAATTCTCGTGATCAATTTTTGTTAGCAGGCGGGCTTTTATCGGGTCAGGTTGTAATTTGGGATCAACGAAATGGAGGAATTCCCGTATTATTAACAGAGCGTGAAATAGCCCATACTGAGCGTGTTAATTCTTTACTATGGACTTCCTCTAAAACGAATAGTGAGTTGTTTTCTGGATCTGCTGACGGTACAGTATATTTCTGGGATATTCGAAATTTGGTCGAGCCCACCGAACAACTATGTATGGATCCGGTCGCAACTAACGAGCAAGAAAAATCCCGGTCCTATGGAGTGTCCGTTGTTGAATTTGAACCAACAATTCCAACCAGATTTATGGTCGGTTCAGATCAAGGGCATGTATTTAGTTGTAATCGGAAGGGTCGAACACCGATGGAGAAAATTATTGCCAAATTTAGGACTCACACTGGTTGCTTATATTCGTTGGAGCGGAATCCGGCGTTCCCGAAAAATTTCCTAACAATTGGGGATTGGACCGCAAAAATATGGTCGGATGAATGGCGCGATTCACCAATTATTTGGACGCCTACCCAACACGTACCGGTGCTTTCGGGTACCTGGAGTAAGACGAGGTGTTCCCTTTTTTTTATTACCACGCAGGATGGATCATTTGAGGCATGGGACTTGCTTCTCGAACAGAATAAGCCAATTATGCGAATTAAGTTGACTCCAACTCCATTGTTCTGTACTGCGTCACATGAAAACGGAGAATTGGCAGCTGTTGCTGGAGATAATGGTTTTATATATTTGGTTCGACTTTCCGACAATATGGTGCCGAGTTCGAAGGTCGAGAGGCCCGCATTTTCGTTCATGGTAGAACGTGAAACGAGACGTGAAAAGGCGTTCGATTCTAGGCTTCGTGAAGTAAAACTGAAAATTCGGAAAGAACAGGAAAAGGCAGAAGAGGAGGCGGCAGCAAAAGAAAAGGCAACACAAGATGATGCTGCCAAAATGGTTTCAGCCGAATTAGTGAAACAGGTGACAGGAGAAGAGGAAGCGATCCCACCGCCAACCGAGGAAGTTGCAGAAGGCGAAGTAGTTGTCGATTTAGTGGAGCAGAACGAAAAGGATTTCTACCACCAGCTCGAAATCGAGATGAAAAAGCGGGAATCTTACGAGGTTGTTCCAGTTATATCACCTTTCGAACCCGGTTTTGATGTAAGAACGTTCATGAAACCTGAGGATGCTGAGGAACATCATAGAGAACATATGAATGAAATCAAGGGCAAAGTTATTAAAGGACTTTTAGATCAGAATAAACTCGCACAACTATTGTGATTTGATTAGTATTATGTTTCATTTTTATTGTGGGTCTTTAAATGCTGTCGGTAATATTTCTTGAGCCTGAAATCCTTGTAGCAAATGTTGCACCTGAATGGCCTAATCGATGGATCTTGGTGGTACACTTCATGCTTTGCGCGATAACTTGCCGATATGAATGTTTTTTCGCAGAATCGACACTTAATTGGTTTTTCTCCGGTGTGCCGCCTCATATGAATTTTTAAGTCCGAGTTCTGTTTGTACGCTAGGCCACATACTTCGCAAACATGCGGTTTCTCACCCGTGTGTGTTCTCAGATGTAATTTTAATTGGAAATTATTAGGGAATGATTTCTCACACAATTCACATCTGAAATTTGGTTGATGCCGATTCATGTGATCGGTATAGGTCCGCTTAATTTTGAATTTCTCACCGCATATGTTACACAAATAGTCGTAAGTTTCGTTATGCTTGGCAATGTGATACCTTCGTTTATCGGCATTATCGAATTTTTGGTCACATATGTCACATTCATAGCTGACCTTGCGTCTTCCTCTTCGCCTTATGTTCGGTTTCACATCTACTTTGACTGGGAGTTCCGTATTTATTGGATCTTCTTCTGCTTCTTCACCATTATCCAATTCGTCAGAAGTATAATCATCCTTGTAGTCCATATCGATTAAGCTTGTAGAGTTCTCATCGATTTGTGACTGATCGTTTATTGTATTTTCAGCCACTAACTCGTCTATAACATGTAGTGAAATTTCATGCTTCTCTGTTTTTAATCCACCTTGTAAATTACAAACTTCCTTGTAATTTTCAATAACCTCTTCCTTTTGCTCCCCTTTTATGCGCAGATAGACATCAGATTCTAGACACATATTTCTAAACGCATAACACTGCACCAAGAGAACGACACACTCATTACAGATGTATCGTGTTATATTGTCAGTATGTTTGATCTAAATATCGATTGAATACCTAAGTATATATCGAATATGAAATTGGAATACAAAATATTCACCTCGACATTAGTACAGCTGTAAATCATCTCGGAAATCAGCAGCTGCTCCTCACCAATCAAACGGGCATCAAATAAGGAACAAAATTCATTTGGTTCTTTTAGGCATGTCCTACAAATTATTTTATCACTAATTTGTGTCATTTCAACTTTTTAAATACAATTTAATAATAATAAATTAAAATTTAGGAAAATTGTTGTTCGCCCTCTCAAATTGTTTATTTTTTTTTTTTTTTTTTTTTTTTTGCGTTTAGTTTATTTGTTTGGCTTGAGCGTCGCCGCTCACATCACCAAAGATTATTATTAAAGATTTCCTTTTTTTTTTTTTTTGTTTATATAAATCTTTTAATTTATATCTTATTTTAATCACTTTAGTTTTTATTTTATTATAAATGATGTTCTTTAAACGTCACCGTCATCATCTATTACATGTATTTCTTTGACATTTCATTTTCTGCGTTTATGTTTACATGTTACCGGAATTTATATTAATTTTATTTTATTTTATTTCTTTTTTTTTTTTTTTTTTTTATATATGCCTTATTAATATTATTATGTGTTTGAATTTTTATATATGTTTAATTATAATATATTAATTATTTTTTTTATTAATATTCTCACTAATGCAGTATTATTATTCTGTGTTAAAATATTTCTATTATTAAAATTCCGCTTGTATTTCTCTCAAAAATTGATTTAATTCCTTGTATTCTTCCATTTTGTTATCCGCCAGTATTTCTTGTAATTTTTTGTGTTTAATTGTATTATATTTTTCTCTGATTCTGTCGTGTTTTTTGCAATCTTCAATTACGTGTCTAGCATCTTCCGTGTTATTGCATACTTCGCATTTATCATCTTCGATTTTTTTGATTAGTTTTAGATATTTTTTATCAAATGTATGATTAGTTCTTAATCTTGTAATCCTTTTGATAGTTCCGCTGTCTAGATGTTTTTTATGAAACCAAGGTCTTGTTGTGATTTTCTCTTTAATATTTTTTCTGTGTTGTGTACCTTTTGAAATTGTTTTATTTAAGAATTCTCTATTCCACCTTTGGTATACAGTGTTTTTGAATATTTTAACGTTTTCCTCTAAGGGTGTTTTGGTGTCAATTTTTCTTCTTGTCTTAGTACCTTGTTTTGCCGCTTCATCTGCTTCTTCATTGCCTTTGATGCCTATATGACTGGGAATCCAGATTATTTTTATTATCATATTTTCACTTCTTGTTATATTATATATTGCTTCTTCGAAATATTTTTTATCTTCTTTTATTTTTAGCTGATGTTTTATTGAAATACATGTAGATAATGAATCTGTGAATATAGTTAAGTTTTTGATACCCTTTTTTGCTGCTATTTTTATTGCTTCTAGAATAGCTAATGTTTCTATTGATTTTATTGAGAGTGATTCTGTTATATTATAGCTGTAAGTTTCATTGTTGTATTGATTATATATCCCAATTCCTCTGTTATTATTAATTATTGCTCCATCTGTGTAACATATAAATTTAGTTTCAAATTGTTCTATGTGTTCTACTGTTATTTGTTTTAAATATGCTTTGTTATAATTATCTTTATTTTTTAACTTTTGATTCAGGCTTGTATCTATTTCTATATGCTGATTAATCTCATTTATGTTTGGTTCATTTTTTTTTTTGATGGGAATTTTGTCCAACAAATTTTTGTTTTTTAAATAGATTTCATTCAGTTTCCCATAACATTTGTTATCTTTTAATTTTTGTCCCAAAATTGTATTATTATATATATGTTTTGCTATATAGTTATAAATGAACATTTCTATTTTTAATTCTATTGGTATATCTCCAGCTTCTGCTATTATGGCTGTGACTGGTGTGCTGCTTGTAAATCCTAAACATGTCCTTAGACTTGCATTTATTAATTTCTGTGTCATTTCCTTATTTTTATTATTTGTAGTGATTATAGAGCTGTATCTGATTCTGCTTTCAACTAAACTTTTATGTAAGTTTAATAACTGTGATGGATGTGCTCCTCCTTTTTTCCTGGCAAATATCTTAATAATATTTATTGCCGAAGTCAGGTTGTTTTTTAATAGTTTATGGTGCATGTTGAAATTTAATTTTTTATCTATGACGAAACCCAATGTTTTAATCTGGTTTAGCTGTTGAATATCTATGTTGTTTATTTTTAACTTTAGTGGATGCTCTATTCTTCTATTGTTTATGTTAATGAATGACGTTTTATTAGGGTTTATATTTAGGTCTATTTCTTTTAACATCTGATTGAATTTATTAGCCGTTTCATTTGTTAATTTCTCTGCTTCTTCACTGTTTTTGCCAACTATTATTATTAAGAAGTCATCAGCATATTGCAATATTTTAACATCATTGTGGTTAATCTCATGTAGATGGCATGTGTAAATATTGAAAAGGTCTGGACTTAGCGGCTCCCCTTGAGGGAGGCCAGTACTGGTTGTTATTTGTATTTTATTTTGTCCAGATTGAAATATTATTTTTCTATTAATAAGCGATTTGTATATCCAGTTTGTGTATTCGTTGGGTATCTTTAGCTTCTGCATTATCTTGATTAATTTGTTTATGTTGACGCGATCAAAAGCTTTTTCAATATCTGTTGTTATTATAATTATGTTATTGTTACTATTTTTATTTTTTTCTATTATGTTATTTAGATGGTTTATGTAATCGATTGTAGATTTTTTTTTCCTGAATCCATAAGATGTTTCTGGTAGTGTATTTTGTTCTTCCATATTTTGATTAATCCTTTTTTTAATTAATTTTCCTGTTATCTTCGCTATAGTAGAGTATAGATGTATTCCTCTGTAATTTTCCGTTTCATTTGAATTTTTGTTTGGTTTAGGTATAGCAATAATCTTTATGTTTTTCCAAATTTCTGGTACTTCCTGTTTTTCCCAAACATTGTTAATGTGTTCTGTCAATTTTTCAATATGATTTTCTGGTAATTCTTTTAATATTTTATACGAAATTTTGTTTAAACCCGGTGCTGAATTTTTGCTATTTTTGATAATCTGGTTTATTTCTTCTGTGTTGAATTCAAAATTTGTCGTCCATGTTATTGGCAATTTAAGTTGATCTCTTAAATCTACTGTTGATTCTGTTATGTTCTGTGATAAAAATCTTTTCATATTATCTATGTTATTGAATATGTTGTTCCTATTTCCTTTCTTATTATTAAAGATCCTTATTTTCCTCCATATGTCTCCGGTGTTGATATTTGGATTGATTTCTTTTATAAAATCATTCCACGATTTCTTTTTTTCTCTTCTTATTTCAAGCCTGAGTTTACTGGTTGCCTTTTTTAATTCCAATTCAATATATTTATTTCTTCTATTGGTGTTATACAGTTTGAGTTTTTGTTTTTTTATTTCCCATAAGAGCCTTATTTTTTCAGTCCACCATATTTTAGGTATATATTTATTTTTTTTGTTTAATTCTATTGTATTATTGTCTAATATACTTTGTAGTTCATTTTCGTAATCCATCAAATCGAAAGTATGAGCTGGATTTAATTGGATTATTTCTTCAATGGCTTTTTTAACATTTGTTCTTGTTATTGTTTGTGGGTAATATGTGTTTATATTTTCTAGTACTATTTTTATAGGTAAATGATCTGTAAATCCAATTTTAGTTTGTTCAATTGTCCATTGTATTTTGTTTATTAAATCTTGTGACGCTATTGATATATCTATTGCTGAACTTTTCCCTTGTGAGCCTATCCAACTGTGTTCTCCGTTATTTAGAATGATGAAATTTGATGTGGTAATGATATTAGCTATGCATCTTCCCCTGTAGTCTTCTTTGCTATTGATTTCCCAAACTGGATGATGTGCATTTATATCACCCATTATTATTGTATTATTATTATTATTGTGATCTTTTATTAATTTATTAAATTTATTTTTGATCATTATATTGTTGGTATTAGGTGGTATATATATACCTATTAAGTTTAGTGCATTGTTGTTGTTGTCGATTATTTGTATAAATATTGTTTCTATTGGCTTATAATTTGCATTGATATTTATTTCTCTGGAATGTAGTTTATTATTGATTATGAAACCTACTCCTCCATAGTTATCAGGTCTATGTTTGAAGTAGAGATTGTTGTTTCGAAATTTTATTCCGTGATTCTCGTTGGTCCATGTTTCGCTAACAAATGTTATGTCTATTTTCTCTTTATTTATGTATTGTTCCAACTCGTCTTTGTTTTGTTTTAAGCTTCTTATGTTTATTTGTAAAATATTTAAGATATTATTCATTCTGTGTTGATTTTTTGAATTTGTTTGAGTGTACCTGTCACTTTTTTTTCCATGTTTTCAATTTGTTCTAATATTTCTATTAGTGTAACATCTGCACTTGAGTCTTTGTTTGTTGGATTTAAATAACTATGAGTTGTAGTTTGAATTTTTCTATTGATATTTGTTATTTCTATTATTTTGTTTTTGATTTCATTGATCTCAATTTTAAGTGACTTATTTTCTTGTTGTAGTTTTGTTTTGATTTCATTCATTTCTTTTTTCATTTCTTCTATTTCGTTTCTGTTATAATTATTGTTATTTTCTGTGAGCTTTGGAAAATCCTCTGAATTCATATTAAACACTGTTATTTTAGGTTTCACTATATTTCTTGCTTCTCTGTAAGCTATGCGTTTTGTGATCATCAGATATTTAATTTTTTTTTGTTTTTTGAATTCTTCACATAAATAACTATTTGTAACATGTTTTTCACAACAGTAATAACATTTAATCTCATTTTTACACCCTTGGCTTTCATGATCTGATTCTCCGCAGTTATAACATCTTTGTTTGCCTCTGCAATATTTTCTGGTGTGACCGTACATTAAACATTTTTTACATAGTAAAGGTTTTGGTATATAAAATGTAACTCTTCTATTTACTTCATATATTGAGATATTTTCCGGAAGATTTGTTGTTCTAAATGTTATTTTGATAGCTGTGGTAGGTTCAACTTTTTTTTCCAAATTATTCCATCGTGTTATCCGTTCTATTTTTGTTATTTTTGCTTTTGATGTTATGTTATTTTTTAAGTTTTCAATATTTGTGTTTATTGGTATCTTGTTGATGTACCCGATAGTCTCCAACATGAAGTTTGGGACATATGCCGAGTAATGATGTAATCTTTCTAGATCCGTACTTTTTAATATCTTATTGGCAGTGCTTAATTCTCTTGTTTGCACTCTAATTCTATTTTTACCAAATTGTTTAATAGATATTATTTTCCCCAAGTTTAACGAATTTAATTTTTCTGCTACTTCTAAATCTTCAATTCCTTTTTTTTCAATAATCACGTAATATGGACCTAAATCTCCTGGTAAATATTTATTATTGTTTTTATTGAAATTATTTTCGTCATGAATGTTTTCAATTTTTTCTTCATTATTAGTTTTTAATTTTTTGTTTTCCGGTTCGAATCCCTCAAATGGCTTTTCGTTTTCGTCTTCTTTCATATCTGCGTCTTCAACTATTTCATTTTCAGCCATTTTGAGATTATTGATTTTTTGATTATTTTTTATTTTTTTATTATTATTTCGATTAATTTTATTTGTTTTATTTGTAAATTTTAAAATTTGAATTACTTTGCTTCTATTATTTTTATTTCTCACATTTTTATTTAATTGTTTTTTTTCATCACTTACAATTGACGCTTGTGCGTCCTCCATCCGCTTAAAACACTATCCGAATTTTATTTGTATTTCACTATTAGAATCCAAATTAATTATTATTGTTTTTTTTTTATTTTAGATCACTTATATTAAACACTAATTATTTTTTTTCAACTTTTAACTTTTAATATAAATTATAATTCACTGTTAATTCACTCACACAAAGAAATTTACGTCTTTCCTTTTCAAGTATCGCTACGCGAATGCAAATTGTTTATGTTTTCACTTGACAGTGATGTTTGACATTTATGTCATTTGGTGTCAAATTGTAGGTGATCAGACGCTCGGTTTATTGGCTTGCGTCAAACACGCCAAGCAGCAGATTTTGTACAGTGGAAATCCTCTAAACCGAAAACTGACAAGACCGAAAAAATTTCCGGCTAATTGGATTTTCTATTTTACAAATTGGTAATTCTCGGGGAACAGGGAATAAATTTACAGGGGAAATAAATTTAGTTGAATCAAAATTATTACAATAAATCTTATTTATTACAATACGTACTATCTTTAAAATTATTAGGTAATTTAACCTTTACAATTAATATTAATATAATTAATTATTAATATCAACTACATATAAACAAACATTTCCGTTAAAATCTATTCTCCATCAATTCTATCATAAAATCGGTGTGGAAAACAAACGTCAAAACTGCTATACTATAATTGGGAATAATTTTTTCCCAATAAAAATTTTCAAAATACACTTTGGGTATATATAATTCCCCGGGAATTACCAGAATAGGGCCAGAGGGGAAGTACATTTTTTTGCTTTTTATGGCAATTTAATGTCAACCCAATCTAATGTCAACAAAATTTTGTGTTTAACGCATTAATCACATGTTCGACAAAGTTTCAAAAATTGTTCAACAATTTGCCAATAAAATAATTCTACAAAATTTTCACATTTTTTTTGTTAATCTTTTATCATCAAAAAATTATATTATACGAAATAATGAATTAATCGACAAAATTTCAACAGCTTTTGTTAAAAAATTTATAAAATCAGTTGACAAAAGTCGACATTTTTTTGTCAAGAAGTTGTGGCTATGCTCTCTACAACTACGACTACTTTATGTCGAATTCTATTCACTTTTTTGAAAATCTAGATTTTATGGTTCTAATAGAACACAAAAACATATGATCTGTTTTTGTGGTTAAGCTGGTATTCAAATGGTGGCTTGGGTTGACATTTTAATAATGGCAATTGTTATTTACACCCATACGCTGTAGTTAAAATAAAATAGCTTGTATATATTGTTAAACTCACAAAACAACATTCAATTCACGATGATGCCAACCAAAATAGTGTATTTAGATTTTTAGCTGCCATTTATAATAATAAAAAATGGATATTTCTAGGTATTAATGAGTATATTTATTTGTTTCACTTATTAATTTACGTAGTTTTCGGTACACTATCAGTTATCAGCTCATTAGAAACATGTTTACAGCATCAGGTTTTATTGGTTTCGCTCGATCCTTCCTACAAAGTCGTCAGAAAATAAACTTTGAACATCGTCCTCATCTGACATCACCTTTTCTGGAAATCTGTTGTCAGGATGATATCTGCGTGGCTCGAGCAGTTGCGTTACAGCCAGGATCAACACCGAAGCTACAATTTCGCTTAAATATTCCTTAAAACACAACAGTAGCTGTTTCAGTACAGAGAACTGTTTGTAGATCTGGCGACAAAAAAATTAAAGTTTGATAGGGATAAAAAACGAAAAATATGTTTTTGTTTATTAATTAAAAATTATATTTTTTTTATAAAGTTCAGTTGAGTTGAGCTGATATTTATTTACCAGCCTTATTTGTTGGATTTGCATTACTTTATCTACACAAATCGCGAATTTATATTTCAAAATATTTGAGATAATACAGTTAGATATCACTTATACGTACTTTAACAGTTCTCAATCCTGAATCTGGCTCGATTGATTTGTGCCACCCAAATATTGTAAATATGATTTACTTTTTCAATTATGCCTCTTGCTGAGAAACAATATTCCTGTGTATTTAGAAATAAAAAAATATTTACAGAAATAAATTAAAAAGGCAAAAAAAACGTCCAACCGGCGTGAAAGTCAAAGCCAACTTCCAAACTTGAGTTTGGTAGAAAAGTGTGGGTAAATCATTGAAAATATGCTATTTCTAAAATTTGATCTAGTTCAAACAATCTATTGATTTTTTTGTGCTAATAAATTTCAGTGCCATTTTTTTGATCCAGATCAAACTTTTTGGGTGTATAGAACATCACATTATAATCATAAAAAAAATTATATTTCTACAATTTTTCAACAATCTTTTGTGATAAATTTCTCAATATTTGTGAGTGAAAAAAAAAGTAGAAATTTTTTTCAGAACTTATACCACGTTTACATTAGTAGAATAAAGGTATGTAGCAAAAAAGTATCGTCATTTGAACTCAAATTTAAATATTTAAATATTTTATCACATACTTTTTTGATATTTTGGTAAAGTATTACTAAAGATACATGTTAAACCGAAAGTGATCTGACTGAAAACGTCTGAGTTAAATTCAACATGTAAACGGCGACTTGACTGAAAGTGTTCTGAAAGTAGTCTGAGTTCGGTCAACTTAAATTTGGTTGGTTGAGTCAGTTTGTATATTGAGTTAAACATGTAAACTTTAGTTTAGTTGAACTGACAGATTTTTTCATACTGTTAAAAGGGCAAAATGTTTTTATACATTTTCCAAGTGGTTTTTAAATTATTTTAAATAATTTTTTAATAATTTAAATGTAATTTTAGAACAAAGTGACATTTGAACTGTCAGCTCAGATCAAATAAAAAAGTCCCATGTAAACACCAACCCAAATTTTCAGTCAGATCACGTTCAGATAAAACTCAGTCAGATCACTTTCGGTTTAACATGTATCTTTAGTATATGTATCAAAAAAGTATTAGTTTTTATTACGTTGTAATGTGAACCCTAACTAATAACTATATGTTAATGTCATTCGTATATTTGTTGTCAAAACAAAAATTTATTATGTTTTTTCGTTAAACTACAATTTCGGGTGTTAATCAAATAGTTTGCCGACAAATATAATAGAGTTTGAGAAGAAATTCACAACACATAAACTGAATTGAATACCCTCCAGACCAGGTGTATCATAAACGTACGGTTTACGAAGACTTTGCTATACTAAGGTGTTCGTAAACGTTACACAAAAACAGTACGAATATAGTACGTAATGTGTACTTTTGTCACATGAGAAGTGAAACAAATTTGCGAAGACATTTGTATGTATTAGTATGTATAAAAGTGTTCATAATGTGTACGCTTAAACGTAATGTTTACGAACTACTTAAGCGTAACATTGACGAACGGTTTAGTGCGAATTGCCCCATTTAATTAGAATAAAACAATTTTTTAAATCTTATCTTTTATTTGTATTTTTCTTCAAGTGAGCCACAACACAAGACACAACGTGCCAAATTTGTTAATTAATCTTTTTCTGAAATGAAATAAAATGTTTCAATCATAGATGAAGTACTTCGAGTATTTCTTAAATACCTTTTAAAATATTCATTACAATTATTTTTATACGATATTATGGATATAGTGCTCCTCTTGAATGCCACGAAAAACTAACAATAATTATCAGAAGTTTTTATATTTTCACAATACGACAACTTTAATTTAATTTGTACAAAAAAAATTGAAAATAAAACAAAGCCGCAAGATATAATTGACAGCACTGTGTATAGAGAATGTAAATGTAGTAGTGTATTATAAAAAAAAGCGTTCGTAAACTGTTCGTACGCTGTACATTTTTGCTGTATACATTTTTGCGCCGGGAGGGTACAGAAACCTATCTGTCAAAACAACAAACTTTTATACTATGCGTTCACACTTCAAATCGCGCTAGTGTGAACTGCAGCGGAAAAATAGTTAAATAGCAAAAAAGTACATACTTATTAGGTACGTCCCTCCAGACCAGGTGTATCATAAACGTACGGTTTACGAAGACTTTGGTATACTAAGGTGTTCGTAAACGTTACACTAAAACAGTACGAATATAGTACGTAATGTGTACTTTTGTCACATGAGAAGTGAAACAAATTTGCGAAGACTTGTGTATGTATTAGCATGTATAAAAGTGTTCATAATGTGTACGCTTAAACGTAATGTTTACGAACTGCTTAAGCGTAACATTGACGAACGGTTTAGTGCGAATTGCCCCATTTAATTAGAATAAAACAATTTTTTTAAGTCAATCTTATCTTTTATTTGTATTTTTCTTCAAATAAGCCGCAACACAAGACACAACGTGCCAAATTTGTTAATTAATCTTTTTCTGAAATGAAATAAAATGTTTCAATCATAGATGAAGTACTTCGAGTATTATTTAAATACCTTTCAAAATATTCATTATAATGATTTTTATATATTATGGATATAGTGCTGCTCTTGAATACCACGAAAAACTAACAATACTTATCAGAAGTTTTTATATTTTCACAATACGACTTTAATTTAATTTGTACAAAAAAAAATTGAAACTAAAACAAAGTCGCAATATATAATTGACAGCACTGTGTATAGAGAATGTAAATGTAGCAGTGTATTATAAAAAAAAGCATTCGTAAACTGTTCGTACGCTGTACATTTTTGCTGTATACATTTTTGCGCCGGGAGGGGTATAATGTAAACGTGGTATTAAGGTCGATTTATATTATCAGTTCCTTTCAGTTCCTACTCGTATCGTGTCAGACAAAAAAAACATTGTTACATATATTTTCTATGGGAGTATTTATATTATCCTTTCCTATCCGTTCCTACTCGTACCGACACAGACACATATTGTTGAAAAGAATGTTTTGTATGATATCTGAAGGCGAAAAAATACGAAAGAATAGCGAAGCAAACAAAAATTGTAAATTGCTACTAAAACATTTTTGTGTGTTATCTTTACTCTTTATGTAACCCAAACATACGAATATATAATGAATATCATACGAAGAAAATGCCTGAATTGAAAGGTACGGATAGTATAAATTGATGATGTCTGACACGATACGAGTAGGAACTGAAAGGAACTGATAATATAAATCCACCTTTAATCGAACCGATTGGTAATAATAGCTGTATTTTGTTGAGAAATTTACAACAACAATCGCACGTGACAGGAATTAAATAATTCGAACAAAAAATTTGAATTATTTAATTCGAGCTAGAACAAATAAAATACGTGACTGGTTGAATTAAAAACAGAAGAAATACCAACATAGAATTTAAAAATTAAATCGAAAAAATATTTCGCGGCTTATTCTGTTAAGAAAAAACTAACTCCAAAATAATTCGAATTAATTTTTTCTCAACAAAATACAGCTAATATATTTTGGTTACTCGGGTTCTTTCTATAAATCCCGAATCAACCCTCAGTCTCTGTCTACAGATGTCTCTCCTATCGGTACTTTTTTTTATTTTGACAATGACATTTATTATGTGTTGTCATTCGTTTCGTGCAGGAAAATATTGAAATTTTCATTTATTTTATTCCAGTAAAATAAACAGTTTAAACAAATTTTGTGTATTAGTTTACTGAATTATTTGTTGTGCAATGAAACAACCTACATCTCCAGTCCCATCAACATCGAGGGGACCCTCGGTGTATGGGAATTTTTCACGTACCACTTCGCCATTACCACCGCCAGCCAATTATAAAATTAATTGTTCCAGTGCAACAACAAAAACATACAAATATTTAAGGAGGCTACTAAAATTCAGTCAAATGGATTTTGAATTTGCTCTATGGCAAATGATTTATTTATTTATAGCCCCCCAAAAAGTGTATAGGAATTTTAATTATAGAAAACAAACAAAGTCACAATTTGCTCGGGATGATCCAGCATTCCTGGTATTACTTGTTGTGGCATTGTATGGTAAATTTGCGGTTACATATATAAATGATGGCAAGCCACAATTAACGTTTTCTCTTATCTTAATATATTTCTAGTAACATCATTAGGATTGGCAATCGTTTTAGATTTTTCATTTTGGCAGACTACATTTTTTATGTTTTATGTGGTTATGATAGACTGTATTTTGGCTGGAATTATAGTGGCAACGTTGTTTTGGTTCATCACAAATAAATATTTTAGATCGAGTACAACTGACAACGATATCGAATGGGGCTATTCGTTTGATGTTCATATGAATGCATTTTTTCCGCCTCTCATTATTTTGCACTTTATACAGATGTTCTTCTTCAATAGCTTAATCAGCCAAGAATGGTTCCTTTCGAGATTCATAGGAAATACTTTTTGGTTAATGGCTTGCGGGTACTACGTATATATAACATTTTTAGGATATAACTGTAAGTATTATCATTTTCAGTAAATTGTTCTGCATATTAATTTAATACCATCTGTTCTAGGTATTCCACACTTAAAAAATACCCGCCTATTATTAGTGCCACTACCAATTCTCTTTATGTTCTATATCATAATTAATATAATTGGATGGAATATTAGTGTAACTTTAATGCAATTCTATCGGTATCGACTTTAGTCGTCGATCACAAAAATAAAACAATTCGATTTATTTTTAATAATTTATGATTATTTTCGAAAAATGAAGAGGAATAAAGAATTACATATTTTTATTTTTAACTATATAATTAATTAAATAATTTAGAATATAATTAATAAATTAATAAAAATGTATTTAAAAAAAACAAATAATTTTTAGTTAAAAATTTCTTTAGAAATGGTTCGAGTCTTGACTTAAAAAAAACGATACTAACAAGCAAAAAATTGGTTTTTATAAATCCGATTTTTACAATAAAGTTTTCTACTTTGGTTTATCTCGAATAAATTAAAATAACAAAAAAAACAGTTTTTTATAAAAATGTCGGGAATTTCACTCAGTACTTTTAGTACTGTTATTGCTGGTGGTATTATGAAATCCGCAGAACTTCCATTTTCTTTCGATTTTAGCACCGATCCCGGTAACTTGTTCGACAAATAATGCAGGATAGCGAAGTAAAATTTCTTCCAATGATTTTGGTCGCAGTTGTGGTGTAACCACACGCTGTATATACGATAAAATATAATCTGTACTAGCACCAAAGGGATGAACGACTAGAAATGTTGATACTAAACCGATAATTTTCGCCTCTTCCATATCGATCATCATCGGTGGTGGTTCACAACTATTGCAACATTTTTGTTTTATGCTACTACTACTATTATTATTTGATTCATCTGAGAATAATGATGGCTTTTCCTCATTAATGCAATCGGTATTATCTTCAGTTTCTGAGCTTTTATTTGATGATGAATTTGGTGGGTGGTTTGACGAAAGTGATTTTGCTGTAACAATTTTTGTTTTTAACAGCAGCTCTTTAACATTTGCTGCTTTCAGTTTACCCTCGAGTTCTATGATTTTATTATAGTTGTCCTTTTCGCGGGTCTTGTTTTCTAGGAGTTGGGTTTGTAAATTACGTATGGTTTCTTGTAAAACCTTTATTTGTTGGTCTTTGATGTCTGTATCCGATTTTAAATCCGATTTGACAAGATCAACTTCATTTTTGTATGCTTCCAGTTGGCACCTTAAGTTATCGTTTTCCTCCTTTTATTACAAAAAAAAAAAAAAAAACAGAATTAAGTTACAAAATGGACAACTACAAGCAATAAGTTAATTAAAATAAAACGGTTTACCTTAAGATTCTCATTGTCTAATTTGGCACGTTTATTTGATAACTTTTCCACGTACTTATCGTCGTCGGACATTTCCATTTCATCCTCATCATGATCATCGTCAAATTGCACCGATCGTATTTCCTGTTAAAATTAAAAATAAAATTAATCAACCCAATTAACATTTAAATCCATAATTTATCTTTTTGTTCCTAGTTTTATCGGAATTTAATTAATTTCGAATATATTACAAATCCAAAATTGTCTGTAGGTATTTTATATAAAAACAAAAAATTAACGAGTGTATTCCAACACAAAATATTCAAAATCAAAAATCAAAGTTTTGTTGTAAAAACTAAATGTAGATAAGATATTAACATTGTCCAGGTTGGGTATTTATATTTTGAAAATGTGATGGGCCTGACAATTTAGTTTTTATGACAACCGTCACATTGTTCGTAATAGTCTTTAATTTAAAAATATTAGCGAATTTTATCCAAAGTTGACGATGTGTGAGTTGTTGTATTTGATTTGTGTTACGTTTGATTTCCTTCGTCTCTGGTATTGGTATTAGTAAAAGTTTAAAAGTTTCCGTGGTCTGAAAAAAAAACATTGCTTCCGTTTTGTGAACATCGAATTTTAATTTTGCATCTTAAAACATCCCAAAACTGCCGAAATTAAACATATACATTAGTAAAATTTTAAGCGTGCAGAATTATACCAAATTAAATTTATTTTGGGCGGTTTTGAAATTTTTGAATTAAAATTGAAGTTTTGGTAAAAGTAAATTTGAAAAATCGAGGCGCTCCCCGATTGATAAAAATAATAAATTATCAATCAAACCAAACACTTACCTCAACGTTGTAATCGGATAATTATAGAAAACAGAACTTATTGATCTAAATAATATAATACAATGTCTTAAAGAAACCAATTATATATTTTGTACATTGACCGAAACCATATGTATAATATGAATAAAGCTAAGATAAGTTTCTTTATATATATATAAAAAAAAATCGCTTACATTTCTACGAGTAAAATCCGTGCCAAACAATGTTAATATCATATCAATATTTAGTGTAAGAAATAAAAAAAAAAAGAATTTAAAAAAAAAGAAATTTGTTATAATTAAAAAATTAATTAAATTAAAATAAATGTTGTAAATTATATAGCATGTATTTATAAAAGTAGAAAATCATCCAGAATATTAAAATTCAATTTTTGCCTCTCATCCACCTTTTTTGCCTTTCTTTTAATAAGTTTACTTACCTTACAAAAAATTTGAATACACACATTGTAAATTTTGATTTTTGTTTTATATTTTTTAAAATTAAATTAAAATTATTTACCCGTTTTGTTTTTGTTTTAAATTGTATTTTTTTGTATTATTGTAATAAATAAAATTTTATAGAAAATTAAATTAATTTGCAAAAAATTATAGAAACTTTCAATATTTATGTTTAAATAAAGCAAGAAAAAAAAACCCATGAAAAATTAGATAAAAAATAAAAGAAAAATCATAAGACATGTAATTTTGTATTCAAAATTAAATATTAACACAACCAAAAAAAAGATTTTTAGCGGATTAACTGGTACACAAATATATAAAAAAAAATTCCGAATCTATGATTTATTGTATCGATAATTAATATATACCAATTAATTCACTTAATTAATTCAACAAAAACCTGACCACCACCAGAACAATATATTATAAATAAAATATATATTGTATAATATTTAGAGAGATTAAATAAATAATTTAATTACAAATTATTATTTATTTTGTACAATTAAAGCATTTTATTGTTATTTATTTATTTTTTGGTTTTTCGTTTAAAGTTACTTATAGAAAATTAATAGATTGAAACGATTATATATAAATAATGAATTTATTGAATATCATGCTTAAATAAATATATTTAAAATATGTTTACACAAATGAATATTTAAACCGTGTGATGTGTATTTTCTGTTTTCCAATTTATGCCTGGGTAGCGATTTTGGTCGCAATTTGAGGATTGAGTTGAGAATTACCGGAAGGCAATAGTATTGGTAAATTGTATTGGTGTCCAAAGAATAGAGAAAAACAGAGAATAAACATTTGAAATATAAAAAAAAACAATTCAGTGTCATCTCATGCGTGCGAAAGGTTGTACATATTTTTATTTCCAGTAATTTTCTGCAAAATTTAAAACTAATAAAATTGTTAATTGAATAATGATTTAAAGATAAATCAAAATTAGCTAAAAATGGAAAATGAGTCAGAGAAATATTTATAAACTAGAATTTAATTAATAATTTTAAATGATGAAAAGACATACGACGTACATCCTGCTTGCTCATCCCAAAATCACTAATTTACTACTTACTTTAATTTATTTAATATTTCTCACATTATCCCTCTTATTCGATGTTAAACAAAAAACTAAAAAAATGATGGGCGGTTTTTTTTGTTTTTTGTTTAACATGAACATGATACAAATAAGAGAGAGAAAATGACACGAAAAAGAGGGATATAAAATATACTGTGGAAAATATAAGAAGTAAATTAGTTATTTTGACTTAGTGTTAATTCAAACGCAAGAGAGGAAGGATGTACGTCGTGTGTCTTTTCGTCATTTAAAATTATTAATAAAATTATAGTTTATAAATATTTTTCTGACTTATTTTCCATTTTTAGCTAATTTTGAATTATCTTTAAATCATTATTCAATTTACCATTTTATTAGTTTTAAATTTTGCAGAAAATTACTGGAAATAAAAATATGTACATTCCTTTCGTGCGCATGAGATAACACTGAATTGTTTTTTTTTATTTTTCAAATGTTTATTCTCACATAACTCAAAAAAAAAAAAAAAAAAAGTGTAAAATATTATGATTCTTATGAATGTGGTCGACAAAGA
The DNA here is from genome assembly GCA_958295665.1 of Tipula vernalis. Classification (NCBI taxonomy): domain Eukaryota; kingdom Metazoa; phylum Arthropoda; class Insecta; order Diptera; family Tipulidae; genus Tipula; species Tipula vernalis. Next base: position 21,437,239 of record OY282558.1, on the reverse strand, counting down.
ATGTAAAAATTAAAAACCATTTATTTATGCTGCTTTTTGGTTTTTATATTGAAGATCACGAGCAATTTTTTTGATTGCGTATTTGTTTTGGATTTTTGTTAACGAAGTAAAATGAATGTCTCGTTTACAACAACAATAGATAGAAAAACATGAATTCCTCATGTTAAAAGGTAGGGAAAAATAACTCAAGGCGAGCGGAAGCAACAAAAAAGTTGAACCGATTTCACCCGCTTAGCTTATTTTTGATACTTACCATCATGAGAAAACACACTAATACAATAAAAATATTTGACGGCACACAATAGCAAAATGTATATTATACGCCGTGTACGTATACAAAATTCTCAATCCTCAATCCTCATTTTGCGACCAAAATCGATACCCTGATATATGTTCCTGAATAGGGTTTAATATGACTAAAATTAACTAGATGACAATCAACCTGTCTTTTGTAATCGAAAAATCCGAAAGCCTGCTAGATACGGCAAGTGTGGTTTCGAGTCAGTTCAAATTTATTTTTAGTTTTTTTAAATATAAATATTTTAATTAAAATAATTTGTGTACAAAAACCCCAACCCAAGCCGTGATGTCATCTTAACGAGACGGGATTTCTGAGACTCTAAGGTGTATCAGGTGAATAATGCATGGAACCATCTTGTATATCTTTTGAAGATGGAAAGATCCAAGCCATGGTGTGAAACTTCAGATACAGAATTGCCGGAAGAAGTCTATTGGGTGTACTGTAATTATTTCTTAAATCAACAATTTTGTATTATTATTATACTTTGGCCACTTTTTAAAAATTCTATTGAGAATGAGCTGTAGCTCAAAATAGAATTTTCAAATTAATGTAAATAAATAAATAAAGTAAAGCTTTAAATGTTGAAGAAATTTTTACTGTTCGACAAAAATATTCTTTCTGCAAAAGTTAAGCGGATTTGAAAGAGTTCATAAAAGGATTTGTCAGGACTCTCTTTCTAATAAACGATTTTCTATATTATGTCCTAAATCTGAAAATATAATTCAGTGATTCGAAACACTCGAAATGCGGTCGTTTTTGAGCTGAACGGTGGCGTTTTACGAATACTGAATTGAATTAATTTTTAATGGATTCTTAATTTGATTTAAAAAAATTATGAGGGGGGGGGGGGGGGGAGGGGGACGACAAATAAAATAAAAATATTTACAAATACAGCGGAACCTCATTATCCGGAAAACCTCTAATTTCGGAAAATGTTTTATTTTCATTTTCTCCTTTACTCCACTTGTGTGGAAATGAATTTAGGTAAAACCAACATACAATTGTCTAATCAACCTAACGAACTTAATAAATAACAAAGAAGTTTAAAAATTACTAACATATAATGATTTAAAGTATTATCCGGAAAAGTCGTTTATCTGGAGTTGCTCGGGTCCTAATCATTCCGGATAAAAGTTTTTTCATCCATGTAAAAAACCAGTACGCCTCAGCATTTTCTTAAATTTGGGAATAAGCCGGGCTTTCCGTTACTCTTTAATCTCAAATTTGAATACAACTTTCTGAAAAGTGTTATACGTTACGAAAACATCTTATACAGGCACTAATCAGGTCCTCGGACACGTTAAGACTTGCAAGAGCAGCAAAGCTATATACTGTGAACGAAAAGTAGAGAATGCGATAGGACCTGCTGTTTAACACGATGTTGCAGTTCAAAATAATCAAAAATTGTGATTTGACTTACGTATGGGTTTTACCGAAACCAATTGTGGGAGTGTGACGGGATGAGTCCATCGTTTGGAAAAAGGTATCATTTAAGAATGTCCCGTCTGGAGTTGCTAGCCTTACATCGGGCGCGTCCCCTGGTGGTGGATAGGGGTCAATTTTAACAGAATTGTTGGCGGATGGTTCCCTGAATATAATAACCAATATGGCGCACCCGAAAGTAATAAACATTACGACGCTGGGAAACGGATACCCAGTACCGGCGACTTTGAGCGGTATGCAAGTGGGCTCCCAGTCGTCAATATCCAATGACCGCAATACTTCAGAAATAATGAACTCTGAAAGCCCATTGACAGGGGCCACTAAACACTTCACAGAAATCAAGAACACATTTTTAAATGAACAACTAGCCGGCCTTTCTGGCAACAAGGACACTAATTATTACCTTTGGAAAGCAGCTAAAAGAGTTAAAACACCTAAAGTACAAATAACTCTCCTATCAAGAATGACTGCTGGGGTGATGTCTTTTATAATAAGTTAAAGCCTCTAACTACGTTACAAAACCATATTATTCGTTCTGTGTTAGTATATTTTTCCAATAATGGATTTCCTTTCCAACCAGAGCCATCTTAAAAAATTTTGGGCGCCCTGAGGTAAAAAAAATTGGCTCCTTCATAAAAAGAAGGGCGTTCTTAAAAAAAAAATTCGATCTAAGTCTTTTGGTAATGAAGAACGTATTCGACTTTTTGAAGTATAAGATTCGTATTTGATTTAAATAAGAAATGAACGAATGTAATTCAATTCAAATAAGAATCCAATTCTTTGAAGGCTCGAATACTTTAGAATCGAATTCACAAATAGCCCCACTGGACGAGCTACTGGAAATTCGAAGAAGTTGCTTGTGAATTTAACTACATTCAACTACAGTTGTGCAAATTTTTCATTTGCCTTAAACAGGCTTTGAAGTAACAGATTTTAAAGTTTTTATTAATAAATTTTGAAATTGTTAAGAGTTATTAGCAATAATTTACAAATATTACGGCGCCCTAGAGCCAAGCTCTTTTGGCCCAATGTTTAAGGAAAGCTTGCCTCCAACACATATATATTTTTAGAGTTCTTAGTTTATTTTATTAAAAAAGTGGTGGCTCTAGGCATTATTTCTTAGTCATTCGTTCGTATTTTTCTACGAGTAAAGTCAAATAAACTCCAAATGAACTTGTAAAAGTCTTGGCCGTGATAAGAATCAAGATGTTTTCAATTTGGATTTGGGTATATTGTGAGTTTTGTTTCAAGATATGAATATGTTTAGTGAAATGCCTTAATGGATTTAAAAACATACAGCGAATAGTAAATAATATAATGTATCTTAATTTGGACGATTAGTGCCTGAATTTATTTTTAATATTTTAATTAAACTTAACAAATTTATTTGAATTATTATATTCTAAAATTAAAATAAGTCAAACTGATACTGGGAAATAAAAAAAAAAAATAGAAAAACTGATATTTTTACAATACAATAAAAGGGTATTCATTGAGTGTTTTTGGAATAATTAATCATTAAATCATTAAACACTAAACTACATATTTAAATTGCAAATACTGAAACTAGGAAAGGACTAAAATCTAAAAATAACTCGTTACCTACTCTAATTTTATACAAAATCACTCGTAATAAAACCAAAACTATATAACAATAAAATAAATAAATAAATAAAATAAAAAATTGTTATTAATAAAATGAAATTGTTAAAAATTAATTAAAGTATAAAAAATGAAAATAAATAATAAAAAGAAAAACTCATATCATATTTTTACATACCATTGATTGTTTTTTCCACATATCGATGTTTTTTCTCTGTGCTTTGGTGAAATGATCCCAAACCTTCTTGTGACTAGCCGCATTAAACACTTTTTCAATCTGAGTGACTGATGGGGAGATGATAGAGCGAGTAGGAGGTTATATTTTATTTAGAAAAAAAAATTGTTGTGTTTTTTTTAGAGTTTAGAAAAAATATTAATAATTATAATTTTTAATTGATAACTATTATTATTTTTTGTTTTGTTTTCAATCACACGTAGCTCTAAATCAAATTAAAAAGTAAAGTAATTTTTGTGGTTTTCTCTCAATATTTTCATCTAAAAAAATGTTAGCGGCTAGAACTTTTCGATTTGAGATAATTGAGCTGTTCTGTAAATTATATTTTTAAAACTCATTACCCCATCCTTCTTTCTTGTGATCCGATACATACTAATATTACATTTACAAATTTGAGCAGTAACAAATTTATTGACGATTTACAGTTATTTGATGAATGCTAATTTTAAACCTCCAGCTATAATTCAAAATTTTTAAAATTTAAACTTTTTTTAATCAACTGAATTTTAGGCACGTTTTTAGTTAATTTGAAATCAAAGCATTATGTATTAAATTATCAATAGAAATATTGTCGCGTGCGTTTGTAATTCATTTTACCTGACAAAACGGATTACGAGTTCAAAAGTGATTGTTAAATACAGAAATTTATGAAATAATTGTTTGTAAATTTCAAATGCATAGAATCAAATAAATATTGCTACAGCTCAATAAAAAGAAATACCCCATCACCGTAATTTTTCTTTTTCTTTAGTTTACTAGAAACAAAGCAAATACCCATAAAAATAATCTAATAATTACTTTACTTTTTGAATTTATCGAAATATATATTATTTTTATATTCAATATTAAATTTAAAAAATAAATTTTTTGATTTTGTTTATTTGTAACTATTTTTTTTAATAATACTCAAACACACAGCAAACAACCATCAAACAAAGAAAAGCTTTTTTCATTTCGAAAAATTAAAAATTAAAAAAAAAATTTATAAAAATCAAAATTAAATAATCAAAAATTTTAGTTTTTAATTATCTTTCTTTCTCAAGTTGATAAATTATTAGTTGCTCCACATTACCGGCATCATCATGATCTGATCATCTACGTTCATATACATACATGGCGAATGGTAAATAAACAATGGTGTATTATTGTATCGAGCAGAAAATCTTGCGCATTTTCCCCAAAATTGATTTACCATACGCTACATATATCAATATAAAAATACTCGCTAAAGATATATAGGTAGATAAACTTGTATAATGTAATGTGTCTAGTCTTGATCTTGAACTTTATTTCTTATTTTTTAATTAATGACTACTATCCATTTATGATTGCAATATTTGTTTTTTTCATAATTTATTTGCTACGTACCTTGATTTAGAAATAATATTTTATTTTTTCAAATTAATCAAAAACAATCAGAAATTTTTTAGTTTAAAAAATACAGAAATGGTTTTTGATATCTTATAGAGCAAGAAATGATTCCAAAGTAAAGAAAAAAAAAAATTTATTATTGAAATAAAATTAGAAAATTAGAAAATTAGAAAATTTTTTAAATATTGGTGTTGGCTAAACAAGAGGAACGGAATTGGTCTGCCAAAAGGACCTAACTTAGTAACCAAATTACTTGGTAACGGAACGGCCATTAAGAACAATCTGTATCAGAATTTTTTTCTAAAATAAAATCATTATCTAAATTAGTGTAGAGAATGTTAATCTATCAAATCTTGCTCTATCCATAAAACCAAGAAAATCGGTTGTTTGAGTAAATTTGAATACTGATCGATTTAAATAAAAAATTATTAAATCCGTTTATCGATCAGTTTCCAAATTACCGATACAAGAAAATAATAGTAATCCCACATCCAATTAAAATACTTAAATCAAATATTTTAAGCTTTTCTACAAACGCAAAGACCATTCGAAAAGAGCTTAAAATGTGTTTTGATCTTAAAAAAAAATGTTTTGTCATGATCTTCAGTAACAAATCATTTTAATTTTGGTTCGTTTGCGTTTCTCACCTGCCTTTAGATACATTTTCGTATCGAGACTAACTTATAGTGAATAATTATATCGATCCTAATACGTTTTTTAGTGAATAGAATTTACTTAAAAAAATATTTTTGGAATCTTTAGAATCTAGATTAATCAAAAAATATTTTTTTAAAAAACGCTTAAAAAAAAATAAATAAAAATGAATTGAGGCTTATATATTAGGCTCACGAATATACTTTTACTTCCCATCAAACTTTTAGATCGACTTCCGACTAATCGTCTTCAAATTAGTTATCGAGCCCTAATTTTTGTTTCCAACTTAAAATATTATTAAGCAAATGAAATTTACTTACATTGAATCATCATGATTTGAACTTGTTTCCTATAGTTTTCTTTGGCTCTGGCTAATTCTTCCTCGAAGAGTCCTTTCTCGCCCAATAGGCGACGTACATGAGAATTGGTACTTTGGATCATCGAGTAAAACGTATTCGAATTCTTTTTATTGCAATCACCACGTTCAAGCCATGTTATTAGAACTTGAACAGCTTTTCCAAATGACTCGTCCATTTTAAGTTTTTCCGATACCGATGATGCTTCATGATCGGTATAGTGTACGATCGGTGGTGGTGATAATGGTCGAAGTCGATCACGTTCTACTCGTTCACGATGCCTCGCCTCTCGTTGTAATTGTCGCTGTCTACATTCCCATTCATATTGATCATCACGTGCCTGCGCATAATCTACATGAAGCCGTCCCACATTAGTCGCCTCAGCCGCTGTAGTTTGATTATTATTTATTCGAATTCGATAACCGGATAAATAAATTGCAGAATCGACGGATGCTTCAAATGCAAATCGAATATGGCAAAAATTCTTTTTTGATAGCCGGAGTGTTGTAATTTCGCCACATCGATCGAAAACTTCGCGTATTACATCTTCGGTAATATTTTCAGGCAGTCCACCAACAAAAACAGTTCGACAGCCAGGTGGACGTTCCCGTGTTGTCGGTGGCGCAGCATTTTGATTCGGTGGAAATAAGGTACATTGCTTACAATTTATAATTTCTTTAATTGGCATCCTTATCAATGAATTCGGGCTCTCTTGCCCATTTTGTACGATGGACGAGTTTGATGTAGTCGAAGGTGGTGGAGGCGGTTTTGATAATGAATTTAATTGATTCAGTAGTGGATTAAATTGCTGCATTGATATAATTGATGAGGGGTCGATCATATTCATCATGCCCGGCATCATCATGAACCCCTGAGGCATTCCGATCAAACTATTAAACATAATCTCATTTTGGGTTAGTGTACCGAGCCCTCCGACGGGCGATGGTGTGGGGTTGTTATCCGGCGATTCCAGCTGAATATTTGGCGATTCTAGCTCTAATTTACTAATCATCTTCTCATGAGAACGTGGATCCCGATGAAAACGTTCCATTTTTGCGGTGTTCCGATTCCGATCAATCATTATACTACTATTATTATTCTTTATTATTTTGGTCGTTTGTAACAAATCACATTCATGTTCATTAGCCATCTCTAGATCCATGGGGCCTGCACCAGGAGGTTGATTTTTCTTCATGTTAAATTCGAGTGGCGAGTCATTCATTCCCGCAATTTGATGTGGTATTAAAGATGACCCTGGTATAGCCTGTAAAGGCGGTGCTCCTAGTGTGGGCATAAAATTTGCCCCATTTGTTATATTCCCCATTAAAGGCACTGTAATACAAAAATGGAAAATTTATCGATTTTTCGTTTCTACCGTTCACACACACAAAATTCCTACTCATATGTTGATGACCGTAACTGAAAGACATTTTTTTTCTATCTTAGTTAATTAATCTTTTGGTTTCTAATTTTATTTGTTATACACAACACTAAATAGTAAAACATTTAATTAAAATTATATTTGAAAGTGATTTAAAGTATTTATTAAATGTAATTGAAAAATTAAAAAATTTGCAACAGGAAAAAAATATTTTTTTCACTCAACTTGAATGTCAAATTTAATCATAGAAGGTCAAAATAATGTGGAAGAATGATAACTGATGAATGATGTTTTACTATTCAAATCCAGATGTCTCACGAGTGGGTTATTTTTGAACAAGAGGTAAATTCGTTTTTAATTTTGAATTCATTTCGAATTTTATTGAATGTTATAAATTTTAAAGGCGCTAATTTGTTTGAAAATCACTGATTGTTTTTAAAATTTGTTAATTATATTAGTTATTAAAAAAATATCTGTTAGGCTAAAGCGTAGAGCAACAATAAGATAGAAGAGAAGTAGCCGCCACCAACTAATATTGTTACGGCCTTAAATAATGACGTGGGTAAAAACACGTTGGATTCCGACCTATACGGTAAGTTACCTATGAAGACAAAAATAATCGTCCAATTAAAGTTGTGGCTAGAGGTCTACATTCAACCTGGACGAGCAGCGGTATAATAGAGGACTTACAAAAGGAATACTAAATATGAGAGTTAAAATTGAATCTGTGAGGATTTTTGTATTATTGACAAAAATACCTCAGTGCAAGAAGTGTCAAGGTTATAATCAAACAAGGGAATATTGCAGGCGGGACCGACAATGGGCGCATCTAGCACACGTAGAGTCTACCGAAAATACGTAGACTCTACAAGTCTACATGTGCTGGATGCAAAAAATCTCAGTAAAAATATGTAGACTCTACGAGTTTTAGTGAGACTAAAAATTTTAGTCTACATTTTTAAGTAGATTATTTTGGTTTGAAACTTGGATTTTTTTTGACATTTGTATTACTAGTTCATATTTATAAACCAAAAATAAACATGGAGGATGATCAACAGGATTCAATTTTTTTAAAACTTCCTCCAATTTAATTGTTTGGTAAAAATTAAAAACAACTCACAGAAAATTGTCAATTTAATTTATTACGAAATTTCAACAAGTTATCCAATACAAAAACCAAAATAGATACGTAGATATTTACATCCAGCACATGTAGAGTCTACAAATAAGATTAGTCTACATTTTAGAATATCTCAAATGTAGACTCTACGTGTGCTAGATGCGCCCAATATGTAAAATATGATGGTAAGAACACTAAATAAAAATATTCCAGCCAAATATGTAAACAGCAAAGGACCACATCTCACCAATTATCGAGGGTGTGAGGTAGCAATACAACTCCAAAAAATTCGACACCACACTAGAAAGCAACTGCAACACTGAAACCTATATGGACGTACGGTATTCAGCACTAAAAATACAAACGTCAAAATATTTCAGACGTTCCAAAACAACATGATGTGTATTATTAGGAGAGGCATGTCACAAATCCTCCAACATATACAATTTTAAGAAATTTTTCGAATGTAAGCACCTAGATAACTCTATTAACATGCAGTCTAATAGACCCTAGACACACTGTGATTTAATAAAACCGATTTAGTGGATTTTTCGAGATTATTCGCAGTTAGGCGGGTTACCAGACTTTTGCTAGGACGAACCGGGACAAAAAAAATTATCATTTTTGTTTTAATACATTTATTCAAAAAATGCTAGGGAGGTATTTACAGTGGAGTGTTTTTTATGGATGTACAATATGATGTTATAGTTTGAGAATTGCTTATAAATATATTTACTGGTTATGATATAATTTAAACCACCACACTGGGGTTGTTTGTTTGTTAGATGATGTTTCTGGTTGATGTAATAACTGTGCGGCTGGTTGATGAAGGTTTCTAGTAGTGGATTAGTTGGTTTGTTGGTTTTTTGATATGTTACTTCTAGATTTTTAGATGCGCACAATTAAGAGATTATAAGGAAATAGACTTTTAGACGCGCACAGCTAACAATTTTTGAACAACTACCGTTTGATTTTTATTTTGTTTAGGACATCACACCGTAGCGAATTACTAAAGTCTAAATTTTTTACTTCATAACAAAAACATAAGAAAATCGGGACCATTGGGTCCCGAAGAGATCTTTCGGGATACCGGGACTATCATCAAAAAACCCGGACAATCCCAGAAAACCGAGACATCTGGCAAACCTAGTCGCAGTGTGTCAACCTCGATTTTAGCTAATCCCTTTGTTTTTGCATAGATTACTTAAACTAGTTTACCTAAATCGGATTTATTAAACCACAGTCTGTCTAGGATATAAGGAAAATAAAGAAGCGGAGGATATAAGGTTGCCTTACCATTCAAGTCACCTGATCCAGTGCTTGGCCAGTCAGTATTTCTAGCGACTTCATGGATACCTATCTACCATTAGCTCTTAAAAGTTGTTAAGTTTAGAACAGTTTTTGATGGTTCTGCCAAATTTCGAATTTAAATTGAAACCTAATGGTTGATATTTTTGAATGGAAAGTAAATTTACCTGACAAAAAAATATAAGAAAAGCACAAGGCTGTCAGAATCTTCTATAGTGTTTGATCCTCTTGGATGGCTGTCTCTATCACTAATAACAAAAAAAATTTATTTCAAAAATTGTGGCTTCACAAATTAGGTTGGAATGATGAATTGCCACTTGACATCGCTACTCAAAGAAGTAAACTTCCTGCCATAATTATCTTACCATAAGGGTAAAGCTATTTACAAGAATGACAGTCATACACTCTTACATAACAGGGCATAAAAGTAATTGCATTCCCTAGAAGCAACCCTTCTGTTAATTTATATAATAGCACAACTCCACTTTCATTTTTATTAAACTATGTATTTTCAGTAACATTTAATGATTTTTGTTATTAATTTGATGTCTGACCAAAATAAACGCTTTAGTTAACAATAGGTGAATTCAACCTGGTTGACTGCTTTGATCCAATTTAAAGAAAAAAATAATTTAAAATATTTACTTAGCGTTGCCCGGAGCTTTTAATCTTGACGGGAGACCGTGAGTTAAATGTCAGGCTCGGAATCTCCAGGCGAAAACAACTCAGTTGGCAACCAGTCAAGAATAGTTAAACAGATATTTAGATCAGATTATTTTATTTATTTTCCAACTTAATAATTTTGTTTACTAATGGTAATGGCAAACGCAGTGTCCCTTAATGCAAGCACAAACTTGGCGAAGTAGATTAGATAAATATTCCGCAGTTTCATGACTAGTTTCACACATCGCAAGAAGTCCACAGACATCCTGTGAATATAAATTGTGATAAAAGCTTCTTTATAACAATGACAAACTTGTGATGATCGATCCGATTCGACGAGTTCAATAACCTCCTGTGATACTTCATCATCCATTTTTAAAGCACTTAGCATATTTTCGTTCGATCTCACCCAATCGACAGTATGTTTACAGATGCTGCACTGCGATTTCGACCCGAGTGATGCAGAGTATACCATTCCAATGGTGCATACTAATAAAATTGCGAGTAATTTCATTTTGAATATTGCTGATCTATTCAAATGTTCAAATTAGACTGAATATTTTTAATTTTGTACAACGATCTTTTATACTCACCGTTCGCAAATTCATGATAACACTGTTTTCAATTTTAGGAATACCCAGAATTTCTACAAAATTTTAATTCACGTGATTTGAATGATACTTGATAGGTAATATGGAAGTGGTATATTTATTGGACACACATAAAAATTTATTATGTATATTTTATCTGAGATACTCGGTATTTGTATCCAAATATAAACTTATTTTGCAAGAGAAATGGAGTTGATTTTTTTTGATTAATTCCCGTGAAAGGTGAAAAGGAAATTTGTAGTGGAATTTAACGGTCACGGACAATTTTTTTTCTTTGAAAATGCAGTATTACAGTAAATCGATTAAATTCTAAGAGCTAATGGTCTTTTAGACTGCAGCGGCATCGATTTATCAATACCGAATATGTTACGATCTATTGAGCTTGCATATATAATTGAAGAGATTGTTCGTGGTGCTGATTACGAATTGCGAAATGCGAACAAAACTCAATTGTTCACCATATTGTGATTCTTTGGATCTAGTACGAGCAATTATTTACCCGTTAAAGGATAATTGCTACTAGAGCAACAAAATTGTGCTAAATTTCATTGCCAGGGATTCCAAGGAGTATTGCAGTGTCGTAATTCTGTTACACCTTCTGGAATACCATCACACATCCTGAAAGTTGGTGCTATAGTTATGCTTATCAGGAATATGAATTTAGGATCAGGTTTAGTCAATGGTGCGTGAATTATTTGGCGTTGGAAAAAGTAATGTTGCCTTTATACCAATAATAAAGCTGGTAACTACCGATCCAAATAGGCCATTCACAATATCAAGATTGTAATTGCCATTAAGATTCGCATTTGCTATAACTATAAACAAAACGTAGGGGTAGACGTTTGAAAAAATTGGAATCCACCTGCCTAAACCAGTATTTACTCACGGGCAGCTATATGTGGCTTTCAGTCGTGTGAGGGTTATACCATAATTTCATTAAAATTTCTTTCGATTTTTTACAATTTATTAAAAAAAAAAATGTCTTAGAAACGCGATAAAATTATTGCATTTGTACGGGGAATCAAAAAATCTAAAAAGCATGAAAATCAATTATAGCTCTCCAAGATACTTTGATTTGCAGCAACATTGTCTCCTAAAGGGTAAGTAGTCCGTCCGTTCTTCCGGTCATACATTTTTATTATTTTTGTTCCCTATAAAAGGATTGGCTTTTTCTACAATGCTTTTCCTCCGGTTAATAGTCTAACCGGTAGACTCGATTTTGTTTGAAAGAATAATCGTTTGCCGAGAGTTCACTTAAATAATTTTAGATGCTCTGGTATTACACGTTCAATGGCTCAATTATTAACGGGTATTTTGTTTGTTGCCATTAACGCCGAATTTTCCCATTTCCTGGCTTAACACCTGTGTATTTAAATTTTATGCTGCCGCGTCTATAACTTCTGGTATGGTAAGAGAGTATCCAGCAGATAATTTTGTCTGACTAGCCTACTATTGGATCAATCTAATGCCTTTATTTAAACAGAAGCCAATTAAATCAGGAACTCTGTTTTATCCGTATATGGGCCAGTAAAGTAAGTAGGGTGACTGACAGATAATTAATCCAGTGACTCAACTTCATAAAATTGTTTACCTTTCGGCCGCTATAAACCTACTTACTTACTTTTTTATTGTTTGGTTGTAATTCTAGACAGAACATTGGTTGAGGCCTTCTACCGATTGACAATGTTGGTAATGGATTTGCTTTGCACGCCTTTATAACATGAGCCTCCCAATCCCTCTATTTACAACAATACTTGAGCGGTTGAATTTTTGTTTTTTATGTACCCTTTTTGATTCCGGAAATATGAAATTCTATTATTATTTACTTAGGTTAGTAGTGCCGGTTTTACATTTTCCCGGATTCTCCCGAGTGTCGCGTCTACAACAACTTCATCGGTTCCTATCAAACTAGAACGCCGATTGCCGAACGTGGATCCAATCTTACCTTAGTGAATTTACTTGTGCTCAGCCGATGTCTATTCCCGTAAACGTAGCTTAAAACGGAGCATTGTAACAATCAACAACGAGTACCTATTCTAAAATATTTTATGAAAATTAGTCATTCGTTACATTGCCATTGAGAATTCATAATTTTGTTCACTGACCAACAGACCATCTGCTGCGCCGAGAAGTACCGCTTGATCGATTGAGAATAGTGCAGCAGGGCGTGGATAGGGATATTGAAAATCTCAGTCCATATCATACTTGATTTGAACATGCCTCATCACGGTGGGATTAATTATACAATAAGAACTTATACAGTGACTACAGGCTGTTGGATAGCAGCAGAAGAACAGAATGCTGGCAGACGGAACCTCTAGAATAGTTAAACACAAATTTAGATTTAAAACCAACTTATTATTTATTTTACATTTCGCTATAATTTGTTTATCAATAATAAATAAGTTAGGAAAATATTCCACAGTTTCATGGCTAGTTTCGCACATCGGAGTCCACAGCCTATGAAGATAAAAAACACAATTTAGTTAAGCTAAATGTTACTTTAATAATGACAAACTTGTGATGATTGGTCCGATTCGATAAGAACAATGACCTCCTGTGACACTTGATCATCCATTTTCAAGTTACCTAGCACATTTTCGTTCGATCTGATCCAATCCTCAGTAGTTTTACAGATACTGCACTGTAGTTTCGCCTCCGAACAAGGCAATGAATACCATTCCAATGGTGCAAATTAATAAAATTGCGAGTAACTTCATTTTAAATATTGCTGAACTTTTCAATACTACTCACCGCTCGTTGAAGCAAGTTTTTTCTCCGAGTGAACTTGCATTATAATCATATTTAGGATAAAAATGTTGTTTTGCAATCAGCAAGTATTATTATAAATTAAATTCACATGAATTGAATAATGTATGTGCTACGCGCATTTTACCACGGAAAAATTGAATTACTTATCTCAAATATACATTGTTGCTTTTATTTAAAATGCTTCCAATGCTATAAAATCTGGAACCAAAATCGCTGTAAGAACTACTTTAGTAAATTGTTCTCAATTCTTCAAAATGTCGTGAACTAACTGGAGGACCTTATGTTTTTAGTATTTTGTTGATTTCTAATAAGTGGATCGGAAAAATAAAATTTAGTGTATATTGTCAACTTATTTGCTATTTGTTTCGTTAGTCTGGACATGAGTTATAACGATATTATAGTCTCAGTAAATTTTCCAGAAAATTTTGATTTAGAATTTGTTCAAAATATTTGAAGAATTTGTTCAAAATATTGTACACTACTCCAAAAAATTAAAGGAACAAAAATTTGTGTCCAATTAGGTAGGATGGAAAATGGCAATTTCTTTACCGATTTTCGATCTGCGAACAATTACAAACATTCAAAAAAATTACAGTAGCTTAAATAAGTGGGAAAGAGCCAAATTCAAACGAGCGATGCTGACAAAACTGCCGCAAATTTTTGGACAAATCCTGAATGCAAACTGTATACGTCACACAAAGAGCAGATACATTTGAACAGCTGCCTAGTTCACAAAAACTTCAACAGACAATAGCTTTTATGATATTGCCTCTAGATGTTTTTATGAATCTGGCAGCTTTTGAGGTTTCTCATATTGATATATTTATTATAGGTACATCTATCGGGAAATTTAATTACAATCAAAGCAAAATAAGAAGTGGGTGCAGCATGATTGGAAATTTTGATGATAGTGTAGGGGTCTCGGAATTAGAAAAATCATTTTAGAATCTAATTTCCGTAGTGCATATCAGTTCTAACGAAACCGGCCATATTCCAGAACTTTATCTAAAAATAATTTTAGGGTCCCTTTTCCATCGCACATGTCAAATTTCACTAAAATCGGTTAAGGATTTATCAAGTTCCATGCTTCTTGGCCATATTCGAGAACTTCAGCTAAATATCATTTTAGAATCCCATTTTGCTTATGTACAACTCCATCACAATCGGTTAAGGAATAGCCAAGTTCCATGGTAGTGGGCCATATTCTAGAGCTTCATCCAAAAATCATTTAAAATCTCATTTCCAACGCACATGTTGTTTAAATTGTCTTATCATACTATAAGGTTAAAGCTATTTATAGGAATGACAGACAAACACTCTTACATAATTTGACCCCTTCCACAATTCGGATTCTGCTTAGGCTCTTGGATATTGCATGCATTCCCTAGTGGCTGACCTTCTTCTATGTTATATAACAACACAACTGCCCTTTCATTATTATTAAATTATTTGCACTAACATTTATTATTTTGGTGTCTGACTAAAATAACCGCTTTAACGTCTTGATCCAATTTAAAGTAAAAATAATTTAAAATATTTACTTAGCATTGCCCATAACTTTTAATCTTGACCGGAGACCGGAAGTTAAGTGTCCGCCCCGGAATCTCCGGCCGAAAATAACTCAGTTGGCAATCCCAGCTGGAGAATGAATCGCCAATAATAGTTAAACAGATATTTTAGATTAAAACTATTTTATTATTTATTTTCCAACTCAATAATTTTTGTTTATTAATGGTGATGGCAAACGCAGTGTCTCTTATAGCAAACACAAGCCCCTAGGTTAGTTAAATATTCCGCAGTTTCATGACTAGTTTCACACATCGCAAGAAGTCCACAGACATCCTGTGAATATAAAAAAGAAATATTAAATTGAGATAAAAGCTTCTTTATAACAATAATAAACCTGTGATGATCGATCCGATTCTACGAGTTCAATAACTTCCCGTGGCACTTCATCATCCATTTTTAAAACACTTAGGATATTTTCGTTCGATCTCACCCAATCGACAGTATTTTTACAGATGCTGCACTGTGGTTTCGTCCCAAGCGATGCAGAGTATACCATTCCAATGGTGCATACTAATAAAATTGCGAGTAATTTCATTTTGAATATTGCTGAACTATTCAAATGTTCAAATTAGACTGAATATTTTAATTTGTCTAACGATCTTTTATAGTCACCGCTCGCTGAAGCTGAAAAATGATTTTTCATTTTTCTCGGAATTAATTTTCAATAGAATCAAATTCATGATAAAACTGTTTTATATTTTAGGAATACTCAGAATTTCTCTTGATATGTAATATGGAAGTGGTATGTTTATTCGACACATATAAAAATTTATTATGCATTTCTTATCTGAAATACTCGGTATTTGTATGCAAATATAAAGTTATTTTGCGAAATGAAGTTTGATTTTTTTTCCTTAATTCCCGTGAAAAATGAAAAGGTCCTGTACCTTTTTCGGCCTGACGCAACTGTTAATTGTTTTCTTATCTTTCTTCCAATCATACTTTATAGGTTTAAAGGACTAACTGTAACGGGTGCTTATCATCCCCGTTACGCAATCCACATAACACCAAAGAAAACTGCTTCCCAATCTTGAAGATATTTTCTTCTCAAAAATAACGCTAGTTTATGTTGTATCAGACTTTCTAGTACATAGTAAAACTATGCACATAAACAAATTTGACAATCAACAAATGAATTTGAGTAAAATCCCATTATTTCTAGTGGTGCGTGCCCATATAACTCACATTTTCATTTATGTTTATTTGAAAGTTTTATTTCTACGCATTAAAAGTGTGTACTCAAGTTTCAGTAAATAAACCTAAACACCTATCAGCCTATCAGCCATTCATTCATCGGTAAATGCTGCTCCACCTTAGATTAGGGTTTTTTGTCAAGGATTTCTCCTTTAGCACCGTACTTTAGCTTGTGCCAAATGACCTCAGTTACCAGTGGTTGCCACGAGGAGGCAGCATAGACACTTGCGAATTGTGACCAGGGTACCCTTTACACCATTGTACCCATCACGCAGCTATCTGGTAGAGCTGGTAGATTAAACTACTCAGCTTTGGTCCCCTCCTCCAACAGAAGGAAAGCCACCCGATTTCACCATTACTTTTAAGTAACTTTTTTCTGGGCTACAAGGCTATTAGAAATAATAAAATCGTTGAACTTATATTGTTGTAAACAAATCGATCGATCATAAATGATATAAATGAGTTATGTTTTTATTTTCATACTTACCATCGAATTGAGTTGAGACGTTATAGTTTCACTTATATAAACAATATAAAAGTATCTTTCTCGAATTTGGTTAAAATGATGACTATACAGAGTCATTATTTCTTAATCAACCGTGAATTTATTGAGCACAGACAGAAACAAAGTATGTTATGCACGAGTTGCGCTAATGCTGTGTATACGTAATCAGTACTGTTTTCAACAAAAATGATTTATTTTACTAAACATATATTCTTTTACAACTCTGTACATTAAGATTTACAAAATAAACTTTCTATATAGGCGCGCATACAAAAAAACCTTAATATGATTTATAAAAAACATCCAGAATACACCGACAAGCACTCTATAGAGAGTATATTATACATATTAAGATTTAAGACCGCGCATACAGCATATAAAAGCCAATTATTTAAACAAAGCCTATAAAAAAATGTTCTCCTTTTGATTAATCATCCGTATCTTAATTAAATTGATTAGGTTTTCAATTAAAGACAATTAATATTCAAAAGAGAAACGAAGAGGAAAAAATAATTTTTGCTTTGGTAGAGCTTTGTGTGTGCGCTTATCTGTAATACAAAATCTGAAGAACATTAAACCAAAATGAACGAATTAAAATAAATTTAAATGTCTGGGTTTTTCTTTCTGTTATGAATCGAGTGAATATTTTAAAGAAATGCACGCTACTTTCCTTGACATTTTAAGTACCAACAGAAATCTTAATCAATTTGAGTTTAGACCGAAATTTCATTGAGGATGGTTAATTATTAGAATGTGTTTGTCTTAATTCGACACTTGTAACTCTTAAGTTCCAGAACTAATTAAAAATTAGTATTCAAATTTAATTAAGGATTAAACAAAAAAAATAACTAATTGGGTGAAGTGAAATGTACCTCAACAGAAGAAACGAAAAAAAAAAAATTAGCAACTACCCAAGACAACAACAAAACGAGAATGTCCAGAACAAGGTGCAATTTATTTTAAATGAAAATAGTTAATATCAAGCTTAAGCCAAAAAGTAGCTCAAACCAGCAGGTTTCATACAGGCTAGGGTACAGCAAGGCATTAACTGGTGGCGGTTATAATATTGAAGGCTTCCTTGTAACGGCACGAAATATTTCACTTAAAATATTTTCCAGCAGAGGAACTTGGCGCTTCAGTATGTGTTAATTTTCAAGAGAAGTAAAGCCTACTGCACGTAGAACGATCTTTACGTATCTGTGTGAACTTCATAATTCAAAGCATTACAATAAAAATTAAACTGATGCTTCTGCCAAAAACATGCAGCATAGAATCGTCAAAACTTTTATGAAACCTAAGGGGAACAGTATTTGGATTATTTCTAGAGCGCAAATTGTAATCTTCAGAAAATGCCAAATAATTTTCAAACTCCTAAGACTCTATATGTGTTAGTGTTCGAAGAAAACTTAACTGATGCAATCGAACGAGTGCTAATTCATTATAGAGATGGGGTTTGGCTTCATTTTCTAGATACTTTCAAAAATCACCTTACTATAAATCAGCAAATCTAATATCTGAGTCAAAATTCCAAAATCTGCAATTGTACACCGATTACGGTTCGTCATACATCTAAGGATAGGTTCCGGGATCTGTAATTGTTGTGCTAGCATGCATTTAGATTGCTTGATTATTTCCATACATTTAATAGAAAATTCGATTTTTGGAAATCACCTTACTATAAATCAGTTATTTAGATAACTTTTATTCTCAATGATACGATGGAGTTTGTAATTTTAATTTCAGTTTGATGAAGATTATGAAAATGTTATCCTCAGTCAGGCTATCGCCACTAAATTGCTAAGGTTAAGCCACTGGTTTAACTAACGATAATGTACGCATCGGTAAACTTTCCGGCGCCACAGTCAAATTATTTTCCATTATGATCGGGTATCATAATTAAAATGTACCTTTTCCCTTATTTATACACTAGGGTTTCCCCAACGGGATTCCGGTACTCCGGTATCAAAAGTATGACCGGGAAATCCTGGGATTTCTCGGTTTTCAAAACCTTGGTTTAAGAGACTTATTGGGGGTTGGCCTGTCTCTTATTTCCTACTAATCCTTAGATCTGAAGGCAGACTATTTGAATATTGCGTGTAGAAATCGATATACAGCATTTCAAGTTAGATTCAGCCCAATTAGGAAGGAGCTCTGCTATTTCTTAACCGATTATGGTACAATTCAGGATGCATGACGGAAATAAGATTCTAAGATGAATTTTAGATGCAGTTCTGAAATATGGTCAATTAGGACGGAACTTGATCATTTCTAAACCTGTTTTGATGAATTTCGGCAAGCAAGACGGAAATGGAATTCTTAAATGAATTTTGCATAAAGTTCTGAAAAATGGATTATGATAAAATTCAGCACATATGGTGGAAATGGGATTCTAAAATGAATTTAAATAAAATTCTGAAATAGGGCCCATTAGGCATCAACTTGGCTGTTTTTTAACTGATTATGATGTAATTTAATTTGTAGGATGAAAATGGTATTTTAAAATGGTATTTAGGCAGGAATATGGTCAAGTGGGAAAGCATTTGACTATTTATTAACCGATTATGATGAAACCCGATTTGTATCATAAATAAATGGGACTCTAAAATGATATTTAGAACAAGTTTTGGAATATGGCTAATTAGGAAGAAACTCGGTTATTTCTGAATAGATTATGTGATGAAATTCGATAAATACGACATGAAATCGGTAAAGAAACAACTGAGTTCTTTCGTAATTGGTCATATTTCAGAACTTCAAGTTAAAATCATTTGAAAGCCCCATTTCCATCGTGGTAACGATCAACTTCATTCCTAATTGGTCATATTCTAGAACTTTACATAAAACTCAACTTGGAATCCCAAAACTTTATCTAATTTAATTTTAGAATCCCATTTCAATCCTTCTAAATTGGCCATATTCCAGAACTTCGTCTAAAACTCATGGAAAATGCTATTAATGGATAAACTTCTAAACGGGATATTTAAACTTTATTCAACTTTTCTTAAACCGAGATTTTACTGTAATATATTATTCATATGCCGTTATGCAGTTAGATTAACGATTATATAAAAAAAAAAATCGAAAACTGAGAAATCCCGGGAATAATCCTGATTTTCAGGAAATAGTGGAAACTGCTTGAAGAAACTACAATATGCTTCTTACCAGATTTCTAAAGTCAATCTTCTAATATTTTGTTTGATTGAGGTGGTTGGATTGAGGTATTCGATAAGTTTGGAAAAAGGGTCTTAGGAAAGCTGTGTATCGTGAAGGAATGGTTATTCGAGAAGTTCCTATCCGGTTTCTCAATTTTATTCGGGCTTCGTACTATCTCTTCTATTACCTTACTTTTGCTAAACGGAGTGTCAAAGTCGGCACAATAAAGGCAGTAATACATGCAAAAATTTCTTCTTTAAGGTAAAAAAATACAGCGCGCCGATTGGTTGAAACAGTTGTCCCTTTTTTAAACGTTATGTAATTTTGCCTGAAAGGCAAACAAATTTGCCGTATACAATATCGCCTACTATATGCGACTATTTTTATTGCCTTAAATGCAAAAATTTAACAAGTTTCACTGCCTTGATCGCGCTAAAACAGCTGACTACTTATTTTCTTAAATGGCGCCTACTAAATGCATTGGATAATAGCTCGCAACTTCAAACTTGTTGGACACTGCTGATCCATAGCATGCTTAGATTGCTAAGGCTCGAATCACACTATCATTTTTCTATGTCAAAGATGTTCTATCAATAAATATGATCAAATATTTTATAAAATTATTTTTAGATTCAGCCTATTTTTGGCTGGATGATAATTATGAGTTTATGGTAACGTTTTTAATTCTCAATAACGGATCCGCTATAAAATACTAAATTATAGATATTTCCTGTAATTTTTTAACTTTTGATAAAAATATTTGCAAAGGGTTTTTGGGTCTCAAAATTTAAAAAAATAGATTCTGGAGAAGTTTTGTTTTAAACAAGAATTTAGCATTTCGGTTTAGTGGAATGAGAAAATAAATCACACTTTTATGGAATAAGACGTCAAAATATCTCATTGTGGAATTTGACGCTGAAATACCAATATACTGTATACTGTGTAATTATAGTATACTGTGGAATTAATTCTAACTTAATCATAAATTCCACAGCTCTAATAATTATATTTCAGATGTATTTTACAGCAATTGTGGAATTAGTTCGGGGAAGGTAAGTAATGATGTATATATCTTTTATTAATCATTCATATTTTTGCACGGATTTCAAAACATAAACGGAAATAAATGTATAAAAATAAATATTTATTAGTAACATTTTATTTTCATTTAACATTATGTACAAGAAATTCTCTTGCGTTCATTTAAATATTGCAATTGCTGTACGGTATTGTTATGCTATTTTTATTTTGAAATATTATCTGTCAGAATGTCAAATGCAAAATTATCGCTTTAAATTTAAATGCGTGCGCTCATTGACAATAATCACGAAAGCATTTTTAAAAAAAATTACAAATTCATTCCTTTTTTGGCATATTTACTTTATTTAGAACTAGTACTAAAAATAAAACTTGCAAAGCGAACTAGAACACAAATTTGTGGAAGGGAATTTTTCAGCGACCAAACGAAATGTGAGAAAAATACAGAGTTTTATTTCCAATGCAATATATGAAATCCTCCATCCCCGGCGAAAATCGGAATTTAACTATAAATAACATAATGTCTCTATTTGCCGTGAAATGATTGTGCCCATGAAATTATCTTGAATAGTTGCAAATTAAATGAATACATATGGAAACGATGGAATCAACAAGAAAATTCTTCTGAAGACAAACAGAATAATGAAGTAACAAAACTGCAAAACTTGATTCTTTTGTGGTTCTTCTGCTTTGCTCTGGAATTTAAAATTTATTTGTTTTTTTTTTGTTTGTTTTTCAGTATTTTCTGGTTGTAAGATGCTTTTGTAAAATCTAGGTTAGGAAAGAAAATGTATGTTTCATACTTGATTTAAAAGCATTCTGACTTTTTTAATTTTTCCTGTTTTTAATTATGTCAACTTGTAATACAATACAATAATACAGTAAGCATCGGAGCCTGCAGAACACAATAATTTGATCCAGTTACAGTATTCGAATCAAAAATTATCGATTACGAGTTTACCCAGGGCTGTAGCAGTGATGAATAACATGGAGGGATAAAAGGAATTTTCTTTCTAAAAACAATGATGATGAATGATAGAAAATTATAGAGAGAAAAATCGAGAAAAACCATAAAAATATATTTCATGATGGTTTATGTTTTCCGTTCCGTTATGTTGTGCTCAATAGGTGGGTTGAGGTTAGTTTCTTTTTGCTCTTATTATTTGTTGTTGTACAACGAAAGTGGATTATTTTTGTCTTCCATTATGTTCTTTAGTTTCTTTGGTTCCTTCTTGTTCTGTAACAGAACACACTGAAAAAACGGGCATTAATAATTTTAATGGTGGTTTTGGTTATTTATCTTGAAGATTTATGTAATAAATTTCACCAACTCACCTATATTAAAGTGTATTCGAACGTTTAAATGTTAATCAAAACTAATGGAATATTTTTAGATTTTTAGACGACCATCTTCATATTATATTATTATTATTATTATTATTATTTAGATGTCTGAAACATTTATTATCATTAGTGTTAAGCTCGTTTTGTTTAACGATCGAAACTAATCAACTGCATCGCTAAACATATACATACATACATACTGTACAAATTAATTACACCGTCTCAAATTTGTTAATTTTTATTATCCGCCAAATTGAATATAAAATTGGTTTGCAACTTTTAAATCAACAACTTGTTTTTTAAGAGTTAGTTTTATGTTTCTGTGCGCTCTCATCATAAGAAAACTGGATCACAAGTTAATTTTTACTATACATACATACTTGCAAAAAAAAAAAATGTTTGGTGCGAATAAAAAATGCAAAACTAGTTTGCAATAATAATTTATTATGTGAGCATATACGAGTATATATAAGAATTTCTTCTAAGATAAATAAAATACGTAAACACGAGTTGTAAATCTTAAGACCTTGAACTTGTAATTATTGTTGTATATACATACCATATTCGTAACGACAATTTTGTTGTATACAATTATCAATTATTACAATTTACTGTTTACGTTAAAATAATTAATTTGTTGCAACAAAACAAAAATTTGAGACGTTTCTATAATACAACCGGAGACTTTTAAATAAGGAACTAAGACCTCCATATTAATTTTTTTAACGACTTATAAATAAAATATTTACATTTGGATTGGAGAAACCAAAAAGTTTTTAGGAATTTTAGTGGTTAACTTAGTTTGCGAACAATATATTAAAAAAATTAATCAATCAATCTAAACCAAGTCGGAAAGAGTTACTTGCTTTTGCGATATGTATTCAACCGATTGCCTGATTACGAAAATTCTATCGTATTCGTTTTCACTTAAAAAAATGAAGGTGTGGCCAACACACGACTTTCTTTTACGAACAGAGAATTTTGAGAAATTTTATTTTTTTTATAACTTTTTTTTTAAATTTTTTTTCTTTTAATTTTTAAATTTTTTTTTCTAAATTTTTTATTTTTTATTTTTATTTGTTTTTAATTTTTGGAAACATTTTGTTTTGAGTAGTTTTTTGTAAACCTTATACTTTTTAAGATATTTGCAAAATAAATTTTCTGGACCAAGGGAGTGGCCACTTCCGGTTAGCCGATTTGGAGTAAAATTCACTGGGACCTCCCAATTTATCAAAAAAGCTTAAATCTGAAGTTTCAGTTCGATTGGTTAAACCGTCTGGGCTGTAGAGAGGACACAGACAGACTGACAGACTGACAGACTGACAGACTGACAGACTGACAGACTGACAGACTGACAGACTGACAGACTGACAGACAGACAGACAGACACCATTTCGAAACCCACTTTTTCGGACTCAGGGGACCTCAAAACAAATAAATCTCTAAAAATCTCAAGGTCCAAAATTTTCATGATTACTATACTTTATTTTACTAGAGTAAAAGAAAGTAATATGGTAAATGGCAGCAATGTAAACTAAATTTCAATGCTATATAATTCAACGACATGCATGTGTCGTAAAGTATATATTGGACATTTCACATCAACTAGGCCATCTCAAGGGCGCCAAAATTTTCGTTGAAACGTCTACTTTCGAATGACGAGTGCCGTTTCTGAAAAAAAACAAGATGGCGGCTCATTATGGCGGCAACAATCTGTATAATCGTTGGTGCTTCTGTTGGTGATCGTGTAACTTCTAAACGACTTGACCGATTGAGGTCATATTCACACAATATACTTGATTCGTCAAGACGATGGTTCATACCTATGCTAGGATCCGATTAGGTGGCGCTGAGTGTAGCCAAGTGAGAAATGACCAAAATGACTCAATGGTCAAAATTGTTTTGGTATATGCTGCCGTCCGATAGATGGCGCTATTTTTTTTGGTAGAATTGAATTTTGACATATGAACATCATTTCTCTTTGGATTTCGATATGCACGTATAATTTGTCTGTGTTATTGCGTTCATCAATTCAATATTTGCACCTTATTTATTATTAAAAAAGCAAATAAGTAAATAATTTAAATAAATATCTTGAATGATGTATAGTCACACTGCGATGTGCCTATTACAAAATGCATACAATGGTTCAATATATGCCGGCATAAAAACGTATTATTTTCAGACAATTACAGTGTTCACTTTTAGAATTTAAAACATTTTACAAAATTTTTGAAGTGTAAAATGGTTAACCGAATATTAAACAACGTGTGAGTTTGTTCAATAAAGTAATTAACGACATAAAAAGGAAATACTTGTAACGTGTTGGATAATACATATGAATGTCTTCAAATTCAAATTCAAATCTTAGTGAAGAAACGAACCTGCGAAAGGTAGCACCTGAATGTTACTGAATGAAGTAGATTTATGTACTTACATAATTAGACTTGCCATGTGAATGTCGCTTGGGTTGTGACGCGTTGAAATTGAAACTGTAGGAGTTGTATATTTTTTAAAGCTAGAGTGACCGTTATATGTTTATATCCAACAATTCATCTGTTTTGGAATTTGTGAACATGGCCTGATTATACAAATATGCCTAATGCACACAAATTTCTGTATAATTAATCATTCTACTTTTGGTAGAAACGACCAAAAATTTGGTTGGTCCGAAACCACTTCTCTCGACGTTTTGAAAGTCCCTAATTCCAAAAAAGCGAAAAAAATATAAAGGGCTGAATCCTTACGAGGTTTTCTGAACTTCGGTCTTTAAAATTACCTCCCAAATCAATCGAACCTCTTAACTAAATCTTAAGCTCAACCTCCAACTCAATTTACAACACAACCTGGAACTCAATGGCAACGAAATCCTAATCGCCTTGGGTTGGCGTCACCTCAATCACTAAATCAACCCTAAATCGTTCACCATTCCATCATACCAATTCACCATAACGTAACACTGTCACTATTTCCATCACTATTATTGTCACCATCACTATAAACATCACCTTTAAAAGAATTATGATAGACTATCAATATCCAAAAATCAACTCAATTGGTAAAGTTTTAGAAACTCCTCCATACCATGGAGGTATGATATGTTAACAGTAACCTTTTTAAAGTCTTAAATAATATTTGTGTAAAGTTTAGTTCAAATCGGTCAAAGCGTGTGTATTAATTTCAATATCATACACATATACTTACATACATACAAGCAAACACTCAATTTTATATACAAATTTATATAGAGTGCTAATCCAACCCCAGCTCAACTCCAACTCAACCCCAATTCAACTCGCAAATGGAACCCAGCTCACCCAAAGCCTCAACGCCCAATACAATCCTCAAATCAGCATATATAAAAATTGGTCAAGTACCCACTATATCCCAATCCATCCCTAACTCAACCCCAACTCACCTCCAACTCAACTGCAACTTAACCCGCAAGTTGACCACTAACTTAACCTTCAACTCAGACCCAAACACGATGCCCAACTCAATCTTAAAACCAGCACATATCAAAAAATTGTTAAATAATTATATAACCAGGTGGTTTTGGGTCAATTCGTATGGCAGGTACCCGACCCTCTTGACGTATATATTCCAAAAGCTTTTCAATTCTCCGCCTTGACCATAGAAACTGATTGGCGAAAAAAAATCGAAATTGGACAAGCCGTTCTCGAGATATCATAAGTGCAGACTACCAGATTTCCAGACATCCAGACAGACGAATGGAATTTTTGGTTTCCTTTTTCAGACTCAGGGACTTTAAAAACGTCGAGAAAAATGGTTTTCAACCAACGAAATTTTTGTTCATTTTTGAAGGGATTTCGAACTAGGTCGACCAATTTTGCATATATGCTGGTTTGATGATTGAGGTCGTCGTCAAGTTTTCGGTTGAATTGGGTTCCATTTGCGGTTTGAATTCGGGTTAAGTTGGAGCTAAGTTGGTGTTGGATTTAGGCGTAGTAAGCAGTGGGGCAATTGTTATATATGTATATATATGCTGGTTTGAGGGTTGAGTTGGACCTGGTATTTACGGTTGGGTTGAGTTGGAGCTAAGTTTTTGGTGTTATTGTGGCTTTTTACGAAGTGGATATTATCCTCATTTTTTTCTGGGCATTATGTTCTTGTAAAAGAGAGAACCTCCAGAAAACAAATTGGTGATAATGTATATTGGGGGCTAAGTCCCAGCACCGAAAAGCCTAGAAATATCGCAAAAACCTCAGAATATAATCTTAATTCCAAAAAGAATGGTTAAGAAACTCGCAATTTTTCCGATCCTAATTCCACTATTTGCTAAATTAATTCCTCCGACCCTAACTCGCCGAATTTAACTCCATTTATTTTATGAGTTTAATCCTAGCGGCCTTAATTCGTTGGCCCCATTTCAACCGACCTGAAATTTTGATTTTTAATACAATAAGTAGAGGATTAGTCTGAGTGACAGCACTGAATATTTAAAGCAGCACAAATTTTTAGTAAATTTCTTTGGACATACTAAAGACTTCTCCTTTCACTGCTCTAACCAAAAATTTACAAGTAAATAAATTAAGTAGTATTTAGTATTTAGTTACGTACAAACAAAAGCAAGATTTATCAATTTTAATTCTTTCCAAAACATTGTTGTATTTTGTATAGTTACTATACAGCTTCTTTTGCTCTGTTCTTAATTTTCGTTTCTGTCTTCTTACTGTTGTTGCTGCACGAGATTAAAAGATTAAAATAAAAGTATACAAAACATAAAAAGAAATAAATAAGAAAATTTTTTTTTTACTTTACTAAATTACAAACAAAATAAAAAATGTATAAATAAATAAATAAAAATAAAAGTTTTTTTTTTCTTTTATATTCTTCGCGTCCATGAAAAGTTGCAAAACGAAATCTTTAAGTTGACCTTGAAAAGTTCAAGTGTAGTCAGACAATTAAAGTTGGGTTAGTTATTTTCTTTGTATATATTATGCTATGACAAGTACCTTTCTTGAGTAAGCATAAAAGTTTATTGCTTTATAGAAAACTTTCGCTTTCGCCAAGTAGTCTAAAAATGAAAACACATAACTATGAAGGTATCGTATGCAATTTTATTTCAGGTAAATTGATTTTGTACAGTTAGAGACTATTCACATCAAGTGCGAATTGCGAATGTTAGTAAACAATTTTTATAATATTATGATATAAAATACATTTATAGGATATCCAAAATTTTTGTCTATTTATAACACTATCTAGTGTATGATGTTTGCAATCAAATTAAATTTGATTAAGCATGAAAACTATTTCAAAATTAGAGAAAAATGAAAAATGGCTTCGTGCTACATCAATAAATAGATAAAAATTTTATATGTAAGTGATTTTTATATCACAATTTTATAAGCATTGTTTACTGGCGCTGCTGTTCCCGCTTGGTGTGAATAGTCCCTTAGAAGTTCGATATTATGCATTAAGAGTAAAACATTTAATCGTTCCTTTTTAAATAATATCGATCGAAATGAAAGGTAAAACATACTCGTAAGTATGTATATATCCATATAAATCTATATTCTATGTAAGATTTATGAAACCAAGCCAATAAAATAATCCGCGGAGAATACAAAATCAAATAAAATTTATTTCTAAACTTATCGTATTCTCATTCGCTAGATTTCCTTCTCCATGTTTATTTAAATCAATGGTAAAGTTGAAAAATTCAACTCAACCAAAAATTTATAAAAAAATTAATTAGAACAAGTCCCTGTAGGAATTTATGTTGCGAATTGCGATGATATTTAACACCACAGAACATTGCAATAAGAAATGAGTGTAACATTATAGTACTTGTAAAAGCATCTTGTTCAATTATTTAGAATTTATCATAAAATGAAATGTTAATACAAAGATAGATATTCTAATCATTTTTAATTATTATTATAACACAATCTAAATGTCAGAAAATTGCCAAAATTTGTCTTCTTTCAACTTTCAGTAGAAATTTGTTTTTTCAATTTCATTATTTTTTTGTACTCTGCAAGCTTCCCAACCCAGTATAAGTATGCATCATTACTATCAATTGAGATACCACAGTTCAGTCCGCAAAAGATATCTCTTCCCTCCTTTACTTAAAAATCAAAATGATCTCCCCCAAAAAAAAAAAAAAATCCAAAATTTTATTCGTGTTATGATTGGGTGATCGATTGGTCACATATTGTTATACAGTAAAGCCTGGTTATTAAATAAACGCTACAAGTTTTATTTTTGTATTGCCCGCACTTTTGATAAATTTAGAACAGTCAGCCCAAAAATGTTTGGTTTTGAACCTTGGCTAGTCATTTTGATATTTGTTCTGCTCTACTCATGTGTCCAATTAAAATATTTAGTTCCGAATTTTTTATAGTTTCATATGCCGGGAAAAAAACGATGAAAGTTTTGTAAAATCAAAGTTAAACCATTTTTTGTACTTTTTGGAATTTCTGGAGCCGCAGTAAGAAAATGTTTGAGAAGCACCTAAGGTATGTATATATAACTAATTATTTATTTATTTATTCATTAGCCAACGGCACTATTGCGCATCTGAACATGGTAGAAACATTATTAAATACACGACAAGTGATCGCACGGTAGTACGTATAATGTATTAAATACAGCAACAGTAGTTGTAAAAAATCGATTCACCCCATTGTAACATCACGCACGAAACGTGCGCATGAAACTTGTCTACGGACGGACAATGGTTCAATATTCAGTAACAGACAATGGCCTAAATATGGCGGCAGAACTCTGGTTCTCAATGTTGTTAATCTGAGGCGGTAGCACTCTGGTTCTCAATGTTGTTAATGAGTACATCATAAGATCTGAGATTAAGTCACCATTTAATGGCAGAAGATCATCATCAACAGAAAGCAAGTTTAACAGCCAAAATCTCCAACTCTTTACTCTTCAGGTCAATAATATCGGTACGTACATCTTTCGAGACAGCTAGAGGAAGTTCGCCACCTCTCGCCGTCGATTCACGCTCCGAGTAACGATCGTGTCTGAAGACTTGGTAGTACGCGGGAAAATGTCAGCCATATTTCCGTTACATCATAGTGTGTGTCATAGTATTTTTTAATAAAGATCGGTAATCAAGATCCACTGTATATCAACGCTCAACCTTCTTGCAGGTAAATCCAACTACGTAAAGTTGTCTCATCTTAGGCATCTCAATGGCAACCAGATCATTATCGGCACAAGTTCCAAAAGCTGCAACTGGTGTTGCCATAGATGAGATCGGCCAAGCACTAGTTTGTTTTCCATTATTTGTTACAAATAGTTTGTAGGCCCATTATCTGGCTTGATTTTCGACGATCGTGTCTTTACATGATTGGTGTTGATACAAGTTTTTCGCATTTCTTCGATTTTAGTCTCAAGCACCGAGTTACGCTTGATTATCAGACCGACTAAATCCTTGACTATCTGCTTTAGTTTTACTATTTCTGAGTAAATCGTCGCAGGATCCTCGCTTCCTGCTATCTGGAAATCATACCAAACGAATTTAGTGTGAATAATTGAATAATTTGAATAATTTTGTCCATTTGTCAAAATTCAGTTCAACACATGATGAATAGAACGTTTGCATGGCCCATATCAAATAAATGATTCGCAACCATTGACCGGTTTGTCTATATGTCGCAGTACGCTTTAGTGCGCTTTGTATTACTGTATTTTCCAATTATTATCACTATCACACAGAGAATATACTGTCTTCCATATTAAAGTGCACAGTCATCATATTCGTAAACATGAGTAAATAAAGACAAAGCAGGTACAATTTCAACCAAAAAAACTTTATTTAATAAATCATTATATAATACTGAATTAATAATAATAAACGTAATTATTCATTGATTTCATTTTGTATTTAATTTTATCTTTTTATCTAAAGGACCTCCGAATTCACTGCGTCAAAATAAAGTGCACAACACTTCAAATCGGTAAAAATTAAAATAAAAAACAGTAATTATTATTATTATACACCAGATTAATATGGAATATGATCGCCCTTTTTATTAATAATCATTTCCAATCGTTTCGGGATACTTTTCACCAAATTCAATAAAATCTTTTAGGGTATGGCATCCCACTCCTCTTGAAGGCGATTCCAAAACTCTGCCTTGTTTGACCGATCTTCAAAAGGAATTCTGGCATCCAAGACGGTCCAAAAATTCTCAATCTGATTAATGTCCGGCGATTGAGCTGGCCAATCCAACAGTTCAATGTTATTTTCAGTAAAGTATTCCTTAGCAATTCGAGATGTGTGTTTGGGATCGTTGCCCTGTCGATTTTGACGAGTTTTCCAACGCCCTTAGCACAGAATGCACCCCATACCATAATGTTACATCCGCCATGCTTTACTGTTGGTTGAGTAAATTTCGAATCAAGACGCTGAGAAGGCTTGCACCACACTTTTTGGGCCCGTTTCGTATTTCGAATCTCAAATTTTGATTCGTCGGTCCAAACAACACGACTCCAAAATTCTACCGGTTTGTGAAAATACTTCTTGGCGAATGTAAGCCTTTTTTGAATATTTTGTTTGTGCAACATTGGTTTCTTTTTGCATAAATAGTGGTTTAAACCCAAGGAATGTATTTCTCGCCGCACCGTGGACTCGGATACATTTAAATTCAGTGCTTCTTGGATGCGCCTGGCTGAGGTTTTAGGATTTTTATTAACCTCTCGTTTAATTTTGTGCCTATCATTCTCGGAAAGGATTCGCTTCCGCCCAGTTTTCTTAATATTTTCGAGGCTTGCAGTAGTTTTGTAGCGGTCGAAAATTTTTTTAGCACCACTTGATGAAATATGAAACATTTTTGCAATGTCACGGTAACTTTTTCCCGATAATTTGGCTTCAACAAGAAGCTGTTTGGAATGTAGAGGTAGATTTTTCATATTTCTTTATTTATCTAATTAAAAGTAATTTACTAACCTGAATTAAAGACTATAATGAAGAATATATTTTGAACTTCTCACCCTAAAATAAATTAATAATGTTGTTTTGTTAAAATAAAGAACGCAAATAACAAGTGAAGAGTGAAGACCCAAAATCGTTTGTTTTTATAACAGTTTCACGAATTAAAAAATAAAGTCGTTTTTTGTTATCGGATATCATATACATACATAAATATTTTTGTTGGCCTTGGTTTACAATGCGATGTTTAAAAATATTTTAGTATTTGTAGGAGAGCGAGGGCTGTGCACTTTAATATGGAAGACAGTGTACTTTGAATTAGATTAACCTTCAACATTTCCTATATTTAAAAAACGGCACGGATTGGTTTTAGCTGTCTCACTTGACAGGCGACGATAGCAAATTTTGGAAAAGGAAGATTTAATGTTTTTTTAATTAAATAAACAGCGATTTTTAGTTATTAATATTTCCACACCAAGAAATAAATGGCGCCACTTTGACTGAGACAGCTAAAACCAATGCTAGCCGAAATTATTTTTGGGGACTTTACCCCAAAGAAGAGCTTATTTACCGTAAATATCATTACATACAAGGATGGTTTTGGTTCAAGAGACACAATCTGCAACATTGGGTTATATTCTCACTTGCATGCCTTGTTGATTTTGCTTTTTATTCTCTAGTTAAATAAAGAAATAAGGTTTTTATATTGAGTAGCGTGATGTAGAAAATAAAACGGGAAAATATAGCATATAGACACTTAAAGAAAGATATGAGAATAATGAATTATGCTACACTAGCACTGTGTTCTTAGTATTCACAAATTCGTAATATATTCGAAATATATGAAACACTATACAGTCCAGGTAGATATAGGCTTAGCCTGGGTGAACTGGGAGACGCCTGGTGGTCAATTTTGAAAGCAATTTATGCATTTCGAGAATTTTATGGAAATTTAGCAAAACGCAATTATGTAAGAGCAACTTAATAAATTGCGAGTTCTCGACACTCGTAATTCGAAATGCAGTAGATTCGAATCGACATCGAGAGGTAATTTCTGTCAAGTGAAATTGAAATGTGGATGGATTACATCAATTGTACATGTAACTTTCTGTGAATTTGAAGCAGGCTTCAGTATAAATTTACTTGGCAAACATCTGTTATAATATCGGATCGATTAACCGAAACGTTTGGATATATCGGTTAACCTTAACCATTTTTTACGCAACTGGTTCTAAGCGTGCTATTTAAAATTATCAAATTAATAGTTTGTATTACTATTTTATAACAGCGGAACCCCCGGAAACGGTGGTTTAGTGGATTTTGAAACAAAAAATAAAAATTCTCCATAATACAATAGGAATTAAAAATAAAATAAAACAAGAATTGGTTTGTCCCAAACCAATTTGTGTATAAGTTAAAATGGTTAACAAAATTAATTTGATTTATTGCATGCGTGAAAATTTAAATCAGCAGCTGACGTGTTAAAACTTTTTCGTGTTGAAAAAGCAATGTCGTGCGATTGGAACTAAATTTGATTGTTGTAAAAATTGTAACGAAACACGGAGAAATGTTGCCAACTCTGGAGCACAGGAGATATACCTCAAAACCCGAAGAACCCGGAACAAAAGGTTGGAGTTGGTAACCCTATTACTAACGGTGTAATTAGTAGTAATTATATTAATTAGGTTGAAAATATTTCTTGGGCTCAGGCTGATTATTCGACCTTGTATCTGGGGTAACTATATCGTTCGAACCTGAATTTCTCGTTTCGCTTAAATGTCAAATATCGACGTTTGTAAAAGTGTGGATCAATTATCTTCATATTTTACTACAAAAATCATATGCTTTTGTCGTCCGGTGCGAGTTCCAAAATAACTGAAAAAACTCGGCCTCTTGCATCTGTCTGTTTTTTTTTCGTTTCTTCTCAATAACTAAATTGTTCATCGAATTCATTGTAAATCTAAAAATATTCTACTTATCAAAAATGTATGTAAACTCCTATTTTTATCATAGCGCAAACATTTGTTTGTGTTTGTCATGATAATTCGTAATTTATAATGGTTTACCGTTTAGCATTCATTCGCTTTATTCTAGCAGTATATCGGAATTAAAATTTGGCAATAAAAAATTTTAAGCAATATTATGACATAAAATTAGTTCTCCACACATGATAAATTTTTACGCCGCCCTACCACCTATTAGAAGAATGAAAATTGAAGCTTCTATTTAGAAAAGATATTTTTAAAGTTATATTTGCAGTAAAATTAGTTTTAGTAATCAAATGATGTGGGGATTTTTTTAATTCAATCCAGGTTGAATTAAAGATAAATTCAGTGCTTACTAAATAATGTTGTTTTGCATTTTATCAGAATGAAAGTTCGTCTGAATTGTCAGATTTAGATAATAGAGCGAAAATAAGAAAAATTATCTTGTCACAATATCTGCAATTTGGTGCCATTTAATAAAGTCAACGGAAATAAAGTCAATTACCTTTATTACAAGCTTTAGTATCGGCTCCATAACTCTGAGTATCTTGAGTGAGATTTTTTTACCGCCCTTATTTTATACAATTTTTTTGGCTAAATTCTCGTTTTTTCTAAATAGTTGATTAGTTTATATCCGTCATTCTTAGACAACAATAGGCTCAATAAGACAAGCTATTTATTAAATCGATTTGTTGTTCATTACCAAATTACAATTAGTCTACTACGATTTAAGGAATCACTAGCATCGACAAAAAAAATCAATCCAATGCACCCAAACTTCTGTCATATTAGTCGTAATAAATAACTCAAAAAATCACTAAATCCGGCGCTCACTTAACAAATCCTCTATAAAGAGTAGTCCGCATCATCAAATTGGCACAACGAAGAACCAATATCTATAATTATAACAAAATTCAGACCAGCGACGATGTGGTACATCAAACAATAATATAATGCAATTGGGCATTACCGGATACGATACCTCGAATCAATTGAAATCCACATTTGTGGATTTTTTTATTTTAATTTTTCATTTTTATTGGATTTAATTCATCATTCAACGTTATTTAGAATTTTAGAACATTAGTTAATTGAGTGATCTAAAAGGAGACTCATTTTTTCATGGGTTAATGCAAAATGGGTTACGCATATCACTGAACGCAGCTCGAAGAGTAGAATACTATTTTGAAAATAAAAATGGTCAAAAATCGGTAATTACCGGTAATTTAGGTTCAAATGCAAAAGTCGAAATTTCATTACTAAACTGAAATCCACAAACCCATATTTATGCAAGCCAATAATGATCACCTAATTTTCACTCACATAGTTCGGTTAATCGTATAACGTTTTTTTTTTTTTTTCATTTTGCTTCTATTTAAAAATTTTTATGTGATTTACATATTTAATTGCAGATTATTCGGTGAAAAAAATTTCGATTAAAGGTTAATTGAACTTTTGACTAAACCAATTACACCACTCCCACCCTTTGATAAAAATTACAAATCAGTTATTAGTTATTATCTTACTTCCTATGTATACACCGAAATCAGGAATTGATGAATAGTTTCATAATCATAGGCTAAAAAAGAATTTAGTATAATTTAAATATTAGCTGTTTCTGTATCACCGAGGGTTATATTTAAAAATATGCTTGTAATACACAAAATAACTCATTCGATTATTAAATAATTTGAAAAAACATAAATATTTCAAAGTAATGTATGATAAAATAATTTCTGTATAATTATATTTAATATCGTATAATAATCGCTTTTTACGTAATGTCTAACAGCTGATCATATCACATACTATAAATATCCATCATTCTCATTATGCAGTAAATGGGAATCAATCTGGTTTTCTTGCATAAATTATGAAATACTAAAGATTTAATAAAAAAAAATGTTGTATGCAATAAATTCACAGACTGTTACATTAGAGATGCTAATCTGAATGAATTTTCCCACTATATCCATTACAAGTATAAATAAAAAATGTGATTAAAACTATTAAATTTAATTTTTATTTTTTCGTATTAATCATAATC
Organism: Tipula vernalis; assembly: GCA_958295665.1. Classification (NCBI taxonomy): domain Eukaryota; kingdom Metazoa; phylum Arthropoda; class Insecta; order Diptera; family Tipulidae; genus Tipula; species Tipula vernalis. Next base: position 21,401,667 of record OY282558.1, on the reverse strand, counting down.
ATAATAATTATTATCATAAGCATAATTAGTTTTATTGATTTTTAATCAAATTAGTTATTATGCGGTAAAAATACCTGTACAATGAATACTTTACGTTGTTGACTATATAGGTATATGGTGTGAATATAATGTGTTGGATGCAATTTATTAACTCGAAGTTGAAAACCTGTATGTAAGTATTTATTGAATCATTTCAAGCTTATTCGATGAGTTTGAGAAAACTCTGCGGATAGCCGGCCAAAATATTTAAATTAAGTTATTTTTGGTTCAAAAAGTCAATAAGTTATTCTACTTTGGATTTGAAGGATCCTTGACATTAAAATAATTTATTGGCGTGTAGAAATAAAAATGACTATTCTGCAGGATAGATGTCTCGGTGAGCTTGAGGAAAGTACAATTCTGTATAGTTAACCATCCGAACCTACTTTTAGCGCTTTAAAATATCCCATTACTCATATATACTGTACGTGATGATGATTTGGGTTTGTTATGCCTTATTATGGCAGCTAAGAACCTCAGAAATGTGGTTTTTCCGTTAATTTTAATCTTTTGTTTTCATAACGTAATTAATGTAGCAGCAGTGAAATAAATTTTTTCAACATTTTTATGGTAGTTCATCCAGGCAGCTTCTCTGCTCAACATGTCTGACCTTAGAAAACCGCATATTTGGCTTTAATCCATTTTACTCTAAATTTTCTGGAAACGGTCGGTCAACATCTTATTTACAGTGATAACACACAATTGTTAAAGTTAATTAATATTTCAAATTTTGTTTCCAAATAATAAAATCCGAGATTGTGTATTGAATTTCATTTAGGATAATGTTCTATCGATACTTGTTGACTCTATAAATTCTTCGAATTTTCTTCCCGTTTTCAATATTCCTACCTTGAGGAAAATGATTGAGTTAAGCATTCATCGAGCTTACTGTAAAAATGTCCTCGGTTGAATACACCAATTCTGTAGTTAATCCCGTTTCAATAAAGTTTCTGCTGAATTTTAATTTTTACGATTTGTATAGGTGAAACCGCATATATTTCATAATTTATTTTGCTTTGTAATGCTCTCCACGTTATTCTTACTAGATTTACTAGATTAAAATATATCGTCGCAACGCTATCGATTACTTAAAAAACCTTTTGCCTTCCGAAGTTGAGGTAGAACACCAAATGGGAGGATTACCCAGTATTGCTTGATAATGTCAAATATTTACTAATTAGTAGATTACAGCTGAAAACCGAGACTTAACTATGAAAACGAGTATAAATATTGTAGAACTAGATTCGAAGAATTATCGAAGGTAACTGCACAGCACAGAGTGTCCCTACGATCCAAACCGATTTAAAAACTAATTTTTTATAGTAATGGTTTTTAAGAACGCAAGAACACTGATGTTTAACTGTTTCCGCCATAAATAAATTTTCACAATTTTTAAAAAATTCGACAAAAGTGGAATATAAGTTTTGACGGCAGTGAAGCGCAAAATTTGCTTGATTTCATTTACAAAATAGAGCAAATTGCCCCTAACGACGGAATAAACGAATATAGTTTGACGAAGGTAATTCACTTGTTTCTGACTAAGAAAGTCGAAGTCTGGTACTGAAACTATAAATTAGACAATCCCGATGAAGAAAGCAATGATTGAGGAAGAAATAAGAGAACAGATCCTCCGGAAGCTACAAGATCCTCAAACCACTTTTACAGATTTTGCTTTAGAAATCAATAACTCAATGCTCGGCTTCAAGAACACAAAGTTTCTCAAAGATCAAATTTTTTGTGTGCTTGGAGTTCCAGAAACTATACATTCCGACAATGGTGTCCAATTTAAAAGTCACGAATAGACGAAACTTATTAGAGAATTTGAAGTGACCGAATCAAAGACTTCCGTGTGTTCCCGTCAATTAAGCACATCCGAAAAGTAAACCGTTCTATTTTATCTGAAATATGCTGATTGCGGATAATATAGTATTTCTGAAATATCAGCCGCACTACCCAATGAGGTACATGAAACATTAGGGTACTCGTCCCATTTTCTCCTTTTTGGTTACCATGAGGTAAACCATATGGGGAGTGACTGAAAAATACTGAGGCCAAGTCTGAAGAAATATCGCAGAGGAAGAAGTTTTATTATTCTTATCAGTCAAACTTTCGTTCTAACCTATGAAAAAAATGCCAAGTGGTTTAACCAGAGAACTCGACCTATTGAATACGACGTTAGACAATCAGTGTTTGTTAGAACCCATCCGCATAGTGAAGCAATAATAAAATTTTGCGCGAAATTTGCACCACAATTTGTTCAAGGTACAGTTTCAAGGAAAATCGGTTCGGTGAACTATGAGATCAAAGGTCTTTAGGTAATTCCTCATTATTTAGTAATCATGTCGATTTCTACTTAATTTTCAATTCTTTCTTCCAAAACAAGCTCTCCTGTTAATTTTTTTTAGAACAATTCGGTGTAATTTTTCCCTCTTCATCTTCAATATCGTGCTGTTTTTTATAGTTCATTGAACTTGGGTGTCTACCATTTTATGAATTTTTTTTTCTATTTCGACCTATATATATACAAATATTTACGTAATTAGGTTGATACAATAATGTTGTATTTGGGTTGTTTGTTTCTCGTATGGAGGAGATTTCAGTTTTGTATTGCATTTATTGAGATTGACTGTGAATGTAGAATAACAAAATAAACAAAGTATGTATATGTGGGCTAAACGGTATACATATATAGGACCGCTATTTACTTGTAATCTCAACAATTGTATTTGGTTTAATAGATAACAAAAACAATTGGACAATATTTCTTGAATACTCAATAATTGAAAATTAGTTTCTTTGAGGCCACCTCCTAAATCTGTAATAATCGTTCTAAAATTTTGAAATTGTGAGTGAATTTTGATGGCCAATATGTAATCGAAATTTTCAACTACTAATCAGATAATTAAATAATTTCCATTTTTGAGTAAGAATATTTTGTAGTTTTTGGGCGCTGTATAATTTCATAGTGAAGCTAATTGCTTGCAATTTTTTTTTGTGTTTCGGCCATATCAAGATAGTTTACAAATTTGTAATCAGCAGTTTATTGAACCTTGCTTGTATTTGCCTATGAAAGTTGGCACAGCAAAAATTTGTCCAAGATTCTATCTTAAGACTTATTGTATTGTGCATCATGATGGTAAACCGCTTAATCAAAGAAACGGAGCGTCCATTACCGTTAATATCATAGCGGCCGGCGGTAAAGACGATGGCGTTTCCTTTTGATTTATTTCATAGACACATCGATGGAAACTATATGCTTAATACTTTTATCGTTTTTTGTAGTCTACATGAACCACGCATAATAACCAAACCCAGGAGCAACAAGGGCAATACTAAAGAAAGCATACCGATCAAACAATTTCAAAATTATTATTTTATTATGTATCAAGGTATTTGTGTCATTTTGACAGCACGCCAAATTCAATATTTAGTATTAAAGTAAGCGCGTACGTTTTCTTCGTTTCAAAGATATTTCCATTTTGTTTTTCGGAGTCACTTACACATGCAAAGTTTGTGGTTGTTTTCCTCGTAAGTGATTTTCGTTTTCGTTGGGCGATTTCAGGTCCCACAACATGTTAACTTTGAAAATTTACTGATAGAAAAAATGGCATTCAACTCATCACATTGCCATGAAATTTCTGGTAAATCGGAGGTATTCAGAACAAAACATGTTTATTGTAGTTAAAATGTTGCCAACAGTTGTCGTACCAGAAAGCGCCCATTCTTACCGGAATTTCTATTCCATTTTTAATATGGATTTCTTTACTTACTCCCACTAAAGATGTTATCAGCACATCAAAAATAATAAATTGGCCTGCAGCTGTATCCTGAAAAAAAGTAATAAAAACGTGATGGATAACGTGATGTTTCTTAACGTGAACATTTCTTTTTTGTCAAATTCCTATTCCGATAAAAAAAACGTTCACGAACATCGAAAAAACATAGAAACTAGAAAATAGAAAAAATAGTTTGTCAAATTATGCCATTTTACAACGATTTTAATATACACAAGTCTGTTTGCGAATATAACAGCAATAAAATGTATGTTTTGGTGAATAGGCGACAACAAGGAAGCCACCGAACTGAAATGTTTATTAATTTTAAATTATACATATGTATATGCATTTATAAATATATTCATAGTAATTAATAACACTGTTGGATTGGCCAAACCATGCTCGAATTACTTATGATCTTTTAAATGAAATCTTAAAATAAAAATATTTGGTAATAAGATATGACTGTTTGTTTTGTTTACTTCAAGTCATCTTAGTATATGCTCTATCCCGCTATTTACTTGTGACTGCAGTGCTCCGCTTATTATCTTACATGTCCTGTGTACTGAATTATTATTATTGTTAAGCTCTAATACTTAACGCTAACCAAATTATTTTAGTTTTAATATTACAAAAAACGAAAAACGTTTCAAAAACTCAATCAAAAAACATGGGTTTTTTTAACCTCGGAAACGTGCACGTTTTTCTTCAATCAGAATAGGAAATAATACGCTGATTATAGAATCTGCGGGAGCGAATCAACCGCGAATCGACAACTACATATAAAAAAAATGGGAAACAAAAGTTTTAGATCATAGTTGCATTGAAATCCCTTTGGATTTTTTTACAAACCGTTAAAAAGAAATGGTTTTAGAAACGCTAAAAAACTATTGCGTTTGTACGGTGACGGTGAATCAAAAAATCCAAATTGCATGTAAATCAATAGAAGTTTTCCAGGATACTTTGATTTGAAGCAATTGTTTCGTATTTTTTTTATATGCAGTTTTCAATCCGCGATTGATTCGCTCTCGCGACTTCTATAATCGACATGAACGTTAATTTTGCAATTTACGTTTTTAACTGTCAAAAAAAAACGTAAATAACCTAGTTATGTTTTTTCAGAATACAGCTGCTGGAGAAAATATGTTGTGAGAATATTGCGTGTAAATACGGTCTAGTCCAAAACATTATTGATCATTTTAGTGACATTGAAAATTTCTTTGGAAAAATAGAAAATTTTATTCGAAATATACACAGACAAAAACAAAAAGGGAAATCACAAAATACATGAAGTTGACAGAAATAATATTGTCTCTAGTCGCCATTGACTTTCGTGGTTTTATTTTTGGCAAAAAAATCAAAAACACATCAAAATCGCATCAAAAAGCGCAATATTTACCACAAAAAATCACAATTTTTTTGCCGCTTTTTTGATACACACCGAATATATCCAATATGCAATAATTCTGGAAAGATTCTTATTGATTGGCCGCTGGTTACCAGTTTAGACTGTGCTAATTCAGATGAGTGCGCTTTTTATCGTGTTTGACGTCAAAAACTATACAATGAGAAAATTATTACCACAGTATTCGAGCAGGCCGTTAAACGTGTAGAAATGACAATATATGAGTGCGAAGAAAAAAAAAAATCTAAACAATCTAGCCTTCCATGGGGTTGCTGAAAGAAATAATAGGATTCTAGTTGATATGGCCAGATGCATGTTATTCGATACTGGATTGCCTAATATATTTTGGGGTGAAGCTGTTAACGGCAAGTTTCATACAATGTTTCCATTAACAGATTTAAATGGTAATTTACGCGGAGCCATTTATAAAAAGCAGCCCCTGGATTTTTTGAAGTACAAAACCCAAACAAAATTTTTTTATAGAAACGTAAAATTCACAACGAAACGCTTGAAAAAACAATTCACGAATGATGTCGTATATCAGGACATTTTCTGTACATTAAATAAGTGAACATAAAACCGGGGTATTAAGACCAATACAAACATAAAAATCGTAAATTTTATTTGAAACGTCAGGTTGTTCTTTTTGGATCATAAAATTCGAGTAAATTTGAAATAGCAAAAAGAAATCGACATATAATTATTCACCGGGGAATTATTTTTCGATTAAATTTTAACTGTAAGGGCCCTGGAGCACTCATACAAAAGTATGGACTGCTAACAAGCTGGTTTAGCGATGACCTGTAGTTAAACAAAACACGTTTTTCGGCAATTAAGACATACTAATTAGCAAGTCCAATTATTAAAAGTTGAATTTGATTTCAATTATTATAGGAGGTTTTTGCGCTCCGATTGGAGCGAATGTTCGTCAAAGAGGATAGACCTGTTTTTTCTATCCTCTTCAAAAATTTAATTTAATTTAATTTTTATTTTGTTTTATTTATGTAGTTTATGTAGTATATAAAGTTTAATTATAATTATAATTTTAATTCTATTTAATTCAGTTTTTAGTGAAATAATAATTAAAGTGGAAGTGAAATAATTTAAAGTGTAATTTTGAAAAATGCAATCCACCGGGATGCATTGATCAGGCAATGTTTTATATTTATAGATAAAGAAATGAAAATTATTGATTTCTATTGGGTGCATGTTTTTAACGTGTGTGTGATTGGATTGTACATGATTTTATTACTAAAACCCAATAATTGGATCGTATCAAAATAGTTTTTAACGTAAATTAACATATTTATTTAATTAATGTAAAAAGGCGATAAATTAACTAAACCATATAAATAAAATGCTAACTTGGAAGTGTTGATTTGATTTGAGTTGTGATTTTGGTTTGCATCACATAATGACGTATTCATTTATGCATGCCAAATTTCGATTAAAAGATGGTGAACGAGGTGGGATTATGTGAAAACATTTTCGAAAGGCTATAAGAGAATAATGTTTCAATTTTATTTCATGGATTTATTATTTTACTTACTTTGCAGGCTTTATTTTGCAGGGTAATATGTCCATAAACGGAGTAAAAGTTTTATAATAAATAATAAATTTCGTAGTTTTTGATTTTTGTTTTATTTTAATTAAGTCAACTAGATTAGTAAATTAAAACATCAATAGTAATAATAATTTTTTGATGTCCTAATTTAGATTAATAAAATCCTGAGTTCTGGCATTTAAATTATATTATATACTTTTATAAATAAATAATTAATTTGAACATTATTAATTTCCTTTTTTCTAGATTTGTAGGAAATTGCCGATTAGTTTAAATTTAATAGTATGGTTAAATATATATTTTCAACTTTTTATTTTTAAATCTAGTTGCAGAAGGTAAACAATTAATTAAATATTTACAGGAGAATGGTAACTAATGGAACAAGTGCTGTGAATTTAAATTATAACTTAACAATTTAAAATTTTTAAACATTCTTTTAGAATTTTAGCATAGAAGTGGGAGAGTTTACATAGGCAATTTCATAAAATGTTAATTTTTGTAATACTTGTATGTAATATATTGTGTTTTGCTCATTAATATATATTAATTAATTTAGTTTAAAAATATTTAAAGGTTTCTCTTCCTTAATTTGCTAATAAATAATTTAATTTTCAGAACATAACATAGTTCCAGAATCAATCTTTAATATGGGGATTAAATTAATCCTGAATTTCAGAATTAGGTTTGATTAGAATTAATTAAATTTATTTTTCAGAGTTGTCTGGGAATTTGTATGTTAATTTTATTTGTTGATTCTTAATATACTTATAGTACCTAATTGAATTATTGAATTATTAATTAATCTAGGTATTGTGGTGCTGTAATATTATCATTTAAATCATTTTATATAAATTTTATAAAATAGTTGAATTCATAATTATATATTTTCTTTTCTGGATCGGTAGGAAATTGATGATTAGTTTTAAGTAAAATTTTATGTTTAAACGGTTTAATGTTTATGTTAATTCTTGTTGCAGTAAGTAATAATTTGTAATTGGATATAAAAAATAATTATTTTTTCAGGTAAATTAATAAAAGACGGACAAGGGTGAAATTAGAACATTAATAATTTTTTAAGCCCTGTTTTAGATTTAGGATTTAGGGAGTCCTGAGTATCCGGCCCTGGATTCCAGAGAAATGATCATCTAATAATGTAGTTAGATCGTGTTGTCTTTCGTGCCGTTAATTTACTAACTATCGATCGCATTGGTGTCTGTAACCGGGTCGAGTCTGCCGCAACTAATAATCCTATCCTATCCTTCGGGTTTGTTGTGTGTAAACGGGTGTACTGTGTGTGCCCGGGAGTCCGGGAGACTTGCTATAATGCTTGGCCGTACACTCACAATCAATCAATCAATTGTTTTATAGGTTTTTGCGCTCCAAATTAACCTTTTTCAAAACACAATCATACTTTCCAAAATTAAATTCATCTTTATCCAAAAATATCGGATTGAGGTCCCTTGAGTTACTGTTTAGATTTTTTGAGATCCTTTGTGACCAATATTTTTGAGATTATTTTCGAAATTATTGAAAATTTTAAAATTATTCGAAGTTTTTGGATATTAGTCTGCGGCGTAAAATTTTTTTTTCTTGATTCAACGATGAACCAGTAAAAACTTACTTGTTTATACCAGTAGGCTGGGGAGAAACTAAACTTGCCTGGCACTCTAATGCTGTGTGCCTCAGAAGGCTTTTCAAACTAAACTTTTCAAATTTTGAAGCTTTCGCTATTTCCTCATAGATGCTTGATGAAAAGGCACTTTACGAGGTTACTTTTCGACGACTTTTCAATTTGTATGACATACAGTTTAAAATACGTAGTAAGTAATGGAAAGTTGGAGAGGAGGCTCAAATCACCACAGAGGACTGTCGAAAATTAAAAAAAAATTGTAGCAACCTAATGATTATACACTCCGGTTCACTTAATTACGACACCTATTATATTGATTTCAAATGTCAATAGCTTCCACATTTCTGCAATTAGAATATTACTTTTTACATGCATTTGAGAGCACATTGTTGCTTTTTGAAATAACTGTAAAACAGATAACAACAATAAAACCATTACCTCTGTTTTGTTCGTTATTCGTATTCTAGTCAAAAAACGTGCAATTAAAATGCGTCACTTGATTACAACCAGTAGTGAATAGTTGTAGCTTATGAAAGCTATGGTAAACAACTTTGTTAATTAGCCTTGATTTATTATTTTTAATTAAATTTAGCAATAAAAATTTTCCGACGAAAAAAAAATTAATTTCAATGGTTCTGCGGGCATCAGTTTCATCAGAGTCCGAAAATACAAACCGGTTCCATTTTTGCTTCCATGACATGTGGTTTTTGGCAGATTCCAATCGGTTTGGTTTGCTTAATGCATTCAATGCATTTCCTTTGGAGTTTTTTCAATTTAAGATGCGTAGCATTGTTAATCACACGTCCAACCGTTGATAAGCTTGCTTTGACTCCTGGTTTTGCCTTCATTTTTTACGCAGATAAGCATGAATTTGAAGCTGATCGAATAATCGCCCGTTTATCCGTAGTCGTTGTAGCCTCCGCAATGCGTCCTTCTCTATTTTTACCATAATTTTTAATATTATTGATGAAGGATCCAAAAAAGGTTTTCCCTATCAATGTTTTCCGCTATTTGACGATTTGAGAATCCTCCTTCCCTCAGAACTCCGATCTTAGCTGTCGGATCCAATGAACATTAAAATCCATCGTCACCTAATAGAAAAAAATCCATGAGGTTGGAATGTTTGTTTGCGATATAATTGACTATTCCGTAGGACCCTTTGGACATGTACGGAACCCGGGGCAGAACAAATATTTAGCGTATTTCCTTGACAAATTTACAACAACAATTGCATATAATAAATCCCCACAAGAATAACATTAACCCCAAAAAAAATTGGGTTTATTTGAACATAATTCTAATTCTTGGTTATGATACCTGCCACCAGAGTCAGATTACATATTAAATTTATATTTTATTTCGAAAGGTTGGCTTTTGTCAATTAAATCAAATTGGCTATTTTCTTGGAAAAAAAATTAACCCAAAATAATTCGAATTAATTTTGGTTAACAAAATACGCTTAATAATACTTTTGCCAGAATTATCGCATACTGCCATTAAATTAATAATGTAATTAAGTGTACGGTTTATATATTGACAGTGTAACGCAGCCGGTAAAACAATTTTTATGTGGCATCCATCGATAGCATCATGCCCGATCGTCGATTAAATTGTTTGCCAATAAGAATATATGAATCTAAACTTGGCAATTTTATTACCTTTGGTGCAAGCTTCACAAACATATCAATAATTTTGTGAAGAATTGTTCTCACAGTATATCAATATATCGATTGAAACTTATACCAGTGACCCTATAGCTCGCTCCACTGGTCGGTCAATATAGAAACATAGAAACATGGAATTTTATTGAAAATTTGAAACATTTAAATGTTTTATGTTGGACGAATATACAGCATATTTTATTAAGTGAATGAGCAGACAGTCTTAAGTGTTTGCGGATATAAGCATTATCATTACCAAATAAATGCTTGTTAATTTCAGTTTTGTTATAGTTTCGTGTTATCTACAAATAATATAAAAATGTTACTGTAACATAACCTCATAAATTATATATATATATATATAAAGGGCTTTCAAATTCGAGGTATCTTTTTAAATATTCCGCCGTTTTATTTTTTTTTACTTGAGTACCACATGTTATTTGGCAGATGACAAGTGCAAACATTTCGGTTTTATTTTATTAAAACTTATTTTAAATATGGTGAAAGTTATTCGGAAGTTGGAAGAAAATTTCGTTCAAAATACGGTAGAGAAAGTGTTCCACAAACCGTGCTATTAAACTAATCATTGATAATTTTGAAGAAACTGGTTCAGTTGAAGATCAGAGAAGCAGAATTTATTATCGTAGTGGTCGTTCAAGTAAAAATATGCCAGCCGTTAGAACAAGTGTTGCTAAAGAGCCAAGGGCATCAATTCGTCGTCGTTCACAGCAATTAAGCCTCAAACCAACAACTTTTGTGGAGTGAATTGGAAGATATTGATGTGCAGAATATGTGGTTTCAACAGGATGGTGCAACATGCCACACAGCAATGCAATTAATCGTCTTTTGAAAGAGAGTTTAATAATCGAATAATTTCTCGAAGAACAGACGTGAATTGGCCACCAAGATCATGCGATTTAACGCCATTGAACTTCTTCTTGTACGACTCGATTTATTTTTTATTAGTCGTCATTTATTTAAACGAGACATTGAAAAGTTCTGTTGGCTATAAGGCACAATTGAATACTTTTAACCTAGTGACATCTATTTAAATATTGCATGAATTACTGGGTCTTACAAAAGTTTAGTTTGAAAAGGCTTCTGAGGCATACAACATAAATGTCTAATTCCTAATATAAATTCTAAATTTGAAAAATGTTGCAAACATTTTCTAAGTATCAGCATTCTTAAATTTTTTTTTTTTTTTTTTTTTTTTTTTTTTTTTACTTTATTACTACATTTATAGATATTACAATTTTTCGTTATACTTAATTACATAGATTATAATAAATTTCTTTTATCTATAAATTTTTTTTTTTTTTAAATGCAATGCCTGCGTCGGTTCACAGAACCGTAATGCAGTCGCATATTATAAACCATATAGCGTATTATAATTATAATGTTAATCATAAAAAATAGGTTGAAAATTTAATTAATATATAAATAAGTAATAAAATTATACTAAATAAATTATTTTTTTTTTTTTTTTTTTTAACTGCAAAACATTTTAGTTAGGTAACACACAAAACAATATAACAACCATTACAAGAAAAGAAATATTATAAAATGAAACTAAATGGATGGAAAGAAAAGTGACCGCATTTTGAAAGACATGTTCGGCTTTATAATAGTATACGTACATTTTCCAATACGTGCGCAGTGAGACACTTCTTGAATACATTAACGTCAGGTTGATGGCTTAAATAAGATGAAAGATTGTTATAAATCATAAGCCCTCTGTAAAAAACATTGCTGTCGGATGCAGATGTAAGAAAAAGAGTATTTCTAATTTGCGATCGTCTTCTTGTATCATGATCATGTATTTCTGACATACGAGTTAATACAAAATTATGCTTAATATGATCATATATAATTTTATGCATTAATAATAATAATTCTCTTGATATTATCATATTTAAGGATAAGAATTCTTGAAATAGGTAGACTGTAGGTGTTCTGATATGCAAACATAGGACATTTTTTATGGCTTTCTTTTGTAATAGAAATACTTCACTTAAGTACTTTTTTTTTCGCACCGCTCCAAATTGGGTTTAAATAAACTAAGTGTGTATGAATATAAGCATAGTAAATATTTCTTTTAACGTTTCGTGGCAATATCTTTCTTGTTTTTCGTAATAGAAAAATGTAAGGCATTATTTTGTTTTTCACATTCTCAATATGTAACTTCCATTTAATCTTACTGTCCAAAACCAGCCCTAAATAGATATATTTGGTGACTTTTTCAATTACTTCATCGTTGTATTTTAACTCGAGGATTGAATCGGTTTCCTTTACAATTTTGTTTTCAAATATCATATACTTAGTTTTATTAATGTTCAAAATTAATAAATTGGTATTAAACCACTGTTGCAACATTTTTAAGTCCGACTGCATATCATTAATTAAACTTGTTGTATCAGAGCTACTATAAACTAGAGCAATATCATCAGCATAGATTTGAATCATACCTCTCAAACTTACATCAACAATGTCATTAATAAAAATCTTAAATAAGGTAGGACCCAAAACCGAACCCTGAGGAACTCCGATACTTGAAACGTTCATATTGCTTTTAATATTACCTATCTCAACAAACTGCGCTCTCTTATATAAATAACTTTCAAAAAATGTCATATATTCACAATTAAAATTTGGCTTCCTTAACTTCCATAATAAAATTGTATGATTAACTGTATCGAAGGCCTTACTTAAATCCAAAAACAGAACAGAGACAAATTTCTTTTTTTCTATTTCCACAGTAACATTATTTGTTAAATTAAGGCATGCCGCAGTGGTATTTGAGTTCCTGGTAAAGCCAAATTGTTTTGCAGATATTATGTTTTTTGATTCCAGAAATGACTCAATTCTCCCATTTATGACATTTTCGAAAATTTTTGTAATTGAACTAGGAATTGAAATAGGTCGATAGTTGCTTACAAGGGTTGCAGAACCGCTTTTAAATATTGGAGTAATCCTAGATAGCTTCAAACAATCAGGAAATATTTTATTTTTTATACAGTCATTAATAAGCTGGCTAATAATAGTTTTAAGTTTTCCGATATTTCGAATTATAAACCTATTAGAAATTTTATCGTAACCAGTTGCTGAGCGACCCTTTAGTTTTTTTATGATATTAACAATCTCACCATCACTAACATTGCTAAAATCTATAGGGCAAACAATATTATGACGGAGGTGTCGAAAGACTGCTTCTGATGGCGTTTGCAGATGCTTTACCAAGTTCACTGATGTTGTATTAAAATAAACATTAAACTCATTCACTATTATATTGGTGTCATTGACGATTTCATTCTTAATTTCCAGATTAATTTCTCTATTATTAATTCGTTTTTTCAATATATGCTTATTAAAATTATTCCATAAAAGTTTTGGATTGCCAATACTATCATCAAATATTCTATTATAATAGGCAGTTTTTGCTTTAACTATTTTATCACTGACAGTTTTATCATAATACATGTACCTTTCTTTACAGTAATCAGAATAGGGATATTTTTTTTTAAGACGATGGAATTTCTCTCTCTGTTTAATAAGAGAAAATATAGCATCATTCATCCATTCTTTTTTAAACTTAGTAGATGATTTATATTTAATTTTTTTGCTATATTTCATTATTAGAAACCTTAATTTATTTATTAATTCTGAAAAACTGTTTGTACTATTAAGATCATTCCACAAACCATCCTTATCCATTTCATCATAATCAACTATCTCTTTGAAAGTCGGTTTATTTGACAAAATCTTTTTTTCTTTTACAAACCTGAAATATATTAGTTTATGATCCGATTTGGAGTAATCATCTAGATAAAATTCATAACTAAAATTACTCATATCCGAAATAACATGATCTATTATGGTTTTAATTGTATTACTTATTCTCGTGGCATAGTCAGGGTTTATTTTATTCAAGATAATATATCCAAGACTAGTTAATATTTGAACATAATTATCCAGAATCTTTTCTGAAGATAATAAGTTTAAATTGAAATCCCCTAGAACAATGTTATTGCTATAATTCAATAAAATAATTTCAAATTTTGTCAAGAAACTTTCAATGTGATGGTTTGGTTGCCTGTATACAGCAATTACATTTAATCGCAAAACAGGAAAACATACTACTAAGAAACTACTATTCATGTATGTTTCTTCATCATGTAAAATGAAAGAATTAATTGTTTCTTTAACTAGGATGCTGCAGCCACCATAACCTCCTTCTCTTACTGAGTGATATGAAATATAACCACTTATGTTACAGAATTCCCGATCAAAAGGACAAAGCCAAGTTTCTGTTAAAACAATTACATCTGTTTTGTACGGCAAAACTGTTAATAAAAGCTCTACATCATCTAACTTATATCGAACACTTCGAATGTTTAAATAAAGAATATTCAAAAAGTCTCCACAATGATTTGTAGATTTTTGAACGCACGTATAATATTTGTTCATTGCTTTCCATTCATCTATTTCATTTGACAGAATATTATTATGTAATGTCATCATATTCATAATTTTTAAAAACAATCGAAATCAAAACTAAAATATTGCAGCTAAAAATAAAAATATGTTCTTTCCGGATAACAATTGATTGTGAAACTACTAATAATGATAAAGTTTGAAAATAAATAAATGGTACAACATATAACCCATGGTTATTTTTAACCCACAGGAACTTAAAATGATTTGCCGACTTAAACTGGAGAGCTTTTCGAAATATGCGTGCTTGAAGCCTTGTAAGTTCTTCACGGATATAGAGCCGCTTATTATCAGCAACATTGTAGACCATTTCTTTCGCAAACAACTGCTGCCTTGTTCGAAATCGAGACAGGATTTCTTCTTTTGTAGCTCTATCGCGTAACCGAACTTGAAGAAAAATCTTGGTTGGCCCGTCCTGACTCTTTGTTTCAATATATTTAAGTTCCTGAATATGACCAAGGGTTACACTGGTTTGAAGCTTCGACAATATTTTCACCATAACATCTTCAGGTTTTTGAGATTTGTCTGGGATTCCAGTTATAATCAAATGATTCTCAATTAATTTCTGCTCTACACTTTCCAATTTATTTTCCGATTTTGATATAATGACAACCTGTTTCATTTGAGCCTCGGAAGTTTCACATATCTTATCCTCCAGTGCGTGATGTTTATTCTGTAGCTCACCAACCTGTTTTTCAGATTCATCCACCCTTTCGAAAAGTTCATTTTGGCATGACTGTATTTGTTCAAGCATTGAACTTAGATTATTGACTGATGCTAGTAGACCTGTTAGTTGTGCCGAAAGAGATGTCACCGTTTGTTTGACGCTTTCAATAACTGGAAGGTTGGAATTTGACGAATTTCTAGGTTTATACTACTTTTAATGATTTAGATCTTTACGCTCCCATTTTCCATTTTTACCTTCCCAAATTCGCAATAATTTTATTAAATTCTAATATCGCCACAATATAAATCTTCTAAATTTTCCTAAATTTCCTAATTTCTTTTCTTTCCAAGCAACGTTACAAAATTCGTTATTTTGTAAAATCAATAATCCCAAATTCCAAACAAATGATGAATTTGATCAATTAACTTTTCCACACTCCAGAATTCTTAAATTTGATAAAATCCTTATTTAATCTTCTTTCGACACTTTCTAAATTCCTGACACTTGGGGTGAATTTTAGAGTGAAGTTCAGCGTTAGTTTTAGAGACGGTTTCCAGTGAATTTTAGGGTGATTTCTAGGCTAGGTTGAACTAAAGGGTATGTTTTAGGGTTAATTTTAGAGTGGCTTGTAGGTTGAATTTAAGAGTGGATTTTAGAATTAATTTGTCGTAATTTTAGGAAGAATTTTAAAGTAAATTTGATAAAAAAGAATTTTAAGTTGAATTTATATCTTGTACACTAAAAATTCCATAGATTTTCTCAAAATCAGGTTGTGCGAGTTCATGATTTTCCTAATTATTTTTAGAATGAAAAAAAATATTTTTCTATTCACAGCTAGAATAGAAAAACGTTTATTTTGCAGTTCAACTTTAATATAAAAAATCCTCGGCATACAACTATGCATCTAAATTAATCGTTTATTCGAGACTAAAATAAATATTCTATCGAATTTGTATGTGTGCGCGCGCCCCGCGCAAACCACACCAAGCATCTATATATTTCTAGATTTAGTACTCTATTTCTGCTGCGCTTGAAAGATGCTATGAAATGTAAATATGTACAAAAAAAAAAAAAAAATGTCCAACCTTCAACCGATTTTAAATTATATTGCAAACATTTTTGTTTTGTTGTATTTTTAGTTTTGTTTGTTAAGTCAATAATGAATGCGTCACAATTTTTTTTTATAGTCTTTGTCTTATTATAAGACGTTTTTAGTTGGTGTACGTATACAGAAGATTTAAGACCGTCATAACATTTAAAATGCTCATAATTTAAAAAAAAAAATAAAAAATTGACGTTTACATGGAAATTTTTCAGTTTTCTGTAATCGATTGATCGATTGCAACTAATTTACAATCTCAACAATAATGAATTTGATTGAATTGGCGGAATTACCTCGTAATGTTATCCCATACGAAATAAACGATGTGTGTTTACAAAAAATGTCAACCAGACGAAAACTTACAAATAATGTGGAAACCAATGATCTGTTTTAGCAAAACAATTAAATTTTGCTTTTGAATACTTACAATAAAAAGAAAATGTAAATAAAAATTTTAACTGTAGTATAACAACAAACAAAAATTGAGAAAGAAAAGAAAGGAAAAAGAAACAAAGTTTTAATAAAACGATGAAAATACATTTTTTAAAAACGAAAAACCTTTACCTTAGACAATATGAATTCTATTGAACTCCACATTCTCGGTTTTATTTTTATTTCTCAATTTTTGTTGTTTTTTTATTTTTTATTTATCTTTTTTGTTCACTGGCACAAAGTTTATATTTATACATTTTTAAGAAAAGAAAATCCTCGAAATGAATGGTGGATTATAGAAAGAGGTGGATTTTTGATAGTATGTATATACGAGTACATCATGTTGAATGCTTCTTATGGTGAAAATATTCTGTGTGAATACGCTTACTGATTGAAAATGGATGAATCTGCAAATGCTACCCATGGTGTTAACTTTCCGCTGATTTCCGCTGGTAGGGTCTAGAAAATGCTTTTGCGTTGTTTATGTGCTGACATATTAGAGCATTTTGCTTAGTTGATAAATAACATGTGCATATTTCACCTTCTGCAACCTATGCGTTTTGGCTATTAACATAATATTATATGTTCACACGTGAAGTGAACGTTCTGCTGGGCAATTTTAAGCCTTCAACTGGTTGTCTATGACAAGAGGTGATATCATGTATCATTAATATTGGCTCCAGATGATTCTAGTGACCGCTTGTGATCTTGAATGACGGCCTCAATTACTGTAAATGTATCACCTTTTAAGCTGCTGTTTGCATGCAGCTCCAGGGCTCCTTCACCATGAATGGATATAGTTGTGGTTTCAAATGTACCATCGAAGTCTTGTTCGCAAATTACATTACAAGGTATTCTTGAGCTTATCTGTATGCATCTTTCATTAGAGCTGTAATCATATCAATGGCTGACGTATATTGCAGGATATTTTCCATTTATATAAGCAGAAGCGTTGAATTCATGAGCAGAGATTGGCATGAATTTATCCTGGTGGCTTGTTACCATCAAATAACTTGGAGACGGCTGAATATATAAATACTTCCCCTGATGTAGTATCATTCCCTGTATTTAATAGTATAAGATGTATCTTATTGGAACAAAAGTCGTTTTGTAACTTAACCTATTATTTTGGATTAACCTTAAGTTTCAGATAACACAGTTTTAACCTAACCACCGTGATGTACGAGGGTTACCTGTACTTAAATATAAGAAACAAAATGGACGAACTAAAACGAATATTAAATTTAAAAAATATGGATTTAAGTAAAAAAAAGCAAAACCAAACCCAAACCTACTCATATCTAAAAAATTAGAGAAAATTTAAGGAAAAATAGAAAAAAATATTCGATTTGATAGGTCTACATTTTAGAGAGTTTTACTGCCACAACTGCCACCGTCAGATTACCGATTATAAGACCTTCGTGGCCCAACCCTGGAGCCCCTCAAAAATTATCTCATTTCGACCAAAATACCATTTTGAATGTAATCCAATAGCACCAATTTAGCGCAGCAAATAAAACCGTTAGCAGAATCTGGAAAAAATGGTATATCTCATCACAGACCTGCTGTGGAAGTAAAACTGACCGATGAGCACAGGTTATTGTGGTTGGCGTTTGCGGAGAAATTGGAAAAGTTTAAACTCTTCTTGAAAACCGTGTGAATGGGCTAGAATTGGCCATAGAACCCCCACAACTTTACGAAAGCCCAGAAATATTTTACTAAGAAGCAAACTAAAGGAAAGTATAGTCATAGTTGAGTATAATACGTTAACCAGTATCGGCTATAGAATTTCCACAACTTACAAAAGGTATAATACTACCGTAAACGATATTTTTTATTGAATCGATAATTTATCTGTATCGCGCTGCCTTACAGATAATTCTCGCCTAAATAGGTATCGCAGGCTACATAAAGACGTTCATAAATAGCTAATTAGGATGGGTAGAACTTGAAAAAAATAGTACCTTAACAGTAATTAGTGTGTTACCCCGCGGAGCCTCTGGGTGCCATCTTTGAACTGAGGATTTTATTTACTAACCATTGAACGATTAAAGATTGAAGAAGTAGTACAACATTGGCCCGAACTCTCGACAAAGCAACATAAAGTTATTCATAAGTGAACACAGTATTTGGCAAATATATACCGATATATTCAATGGTGTGCCCTTGTGCTTGAAGCTGCCTTCTTTCTAATTCAAATGGATAATCAGTGTCAGAAACCATATGCGTCCCGGTTCACAACTAAACGCATCCCATTCCATAAACCTAATGAGGGATTAATATTTCTTGTTAGCATAATTGGAACTCCTATTTTTAGCAGTGGCAAACCGCTTGATTTTAAACTATTTAAATATTCAATAGGAACACCCATTAAGCTTGATTTTCATTAACAACAGAATCAGAGCTGTAATAAATGCGTTCCGTACCCTCAAATTTATTAATTACCAGAGCGTTTATCTCATCGACATCATCATTTAAAGATGTTAAAATACATATTTTGGAAATGTCAAAAATTTCGGATTGATCAAAGGGATAAGCATTTGGCTGAATAATAAATTTTGAAATGTCAGCAAACTTTCCTTCGCCGGCGACAACTAAACCGATCATATTATTTGATCGCAGTTCCTCCCGGTGCATCAATGAAATAAACTTTTGGCTGATTATTAGAAACAGCTATGATTATTTCATTATAAATAATTTTCTGGTCGGCATTTATTCTGTTTCCATTTTCCAATACTTGCTGTCTTAAATTGTCGATATCAACGGGTAACTTGTCTTGAATCATTAAAGTTTGTGATAGTACATCGTTAAATTTTGGCATAACGGCTTGTTCATTAGCTAATTTTCGGAAAATGTTCACCTTGTCGTTAAACATACATATATTCTGTAAATGTGTTCTCTAGGATTATGTGGTGCACAAAATAATAAAATTGTGACAAATAGTTTGCTTAATGGTTTAGGACTTTGCGAAATTTGAGCAATATTTCTCCATCTTTTGTTCCGTTTCTTTGGTGACGAGTTCCACATATAATATTGTGGTATATCAATATGATAATAAAAATTCGCTTCCGTATATCTGTCACTTTCGATTTGAACCTTACAGTTAATTTGGTTTCAGAGTTTCTTTCAAACATCTGTTCAATACTTTCTTCGGTTCCTATATCACGTCACTCATTGGAAAGGCATAAATTTGCCATAGAGCCTCTGAAGTAGAAACATACCATCAATATACGACTTGATTTCATTCATATTATTATCAACTGAGTTACTTATTCGAATAAGTGCTTCATCGAATCCTTTGTTAACATATATGTATAAATATTTAACGGATGTAACTGTACTGCAATACTCAACATTAATATGTGCACTATAATTTCGGCACAAATAAGAGTTGTAAGGAACAATATAACGATTATCCAATTTGGTTTAATCTGCTTCTATGTATTTTCCGTCATTCTGTCTTCGATATAACGGGATTCCAGCAGGACAAATAGAAGTAGTTTCTTAAAAAGCTCTAGAGAAACGCTTTTTACATATTTTTACGGTGCATTTTAAAAATTTAACGCCAACCATACATTAAGTTTCGTCCAACTATTTCATATATGTATATAGAGCAGCATCATTACGATCAGGAACTTCAGCATAAATTACTGAATCAATATTTTTTACTTCAAGGTGATCATTAGAATGCAAAACCAAAAGATATGTGCGTGAGGCAAACCAAGCTATGCAATAACTTTTCCAAAAATTTGGTTTTTTACAATATCTTCTAATAAACATTTAAATTTTTGGTAAAACACTCGAACGCATAAATCAGCTCATTCATGTTCAGGCTGGTTGTTTTCAAGATTTTCTGTTATTTTTTGCCATTTTGAATTACACGTAAATGTAATAAATAAATCTGGCTTTCCAAATTTGTTAACAATAGTCATTGCATCTTGATATTTTTGATGCGTGTACCTTGGACCTCGCAGACAAATAATGAATATAAATAACAAACCGTAAGTGTTCGACTTTTGCTTACATGTCAACAATTTACTGAGTATGAGTTTTCTCTATAATGACAACAAATAAGAGTAGTAAGTACTTCATCGGTTCTATAAAACTCATATTTTGCTGCTCAAGGTCATTTTGTTCATTTTCATTATTTCCGTTTTCATTTGAAATACTTAGAGGAATTTGTGGATTGTATCCGTAATAATGCAATGGATCATAATACATTGCATGTAATTCATTGTTCCTTCATTCAATGTTATTCCAATATCCTTTTCATTGGTTTCATTGTCACCCCCTGGTAAAATAATTGCTATATCAGAGGAACTTGGCAAGCAGTGTGATTACATTGCCTTCTAAACCGGTGTTCATATTCATAATTTGAAATTCCGAT
The DNA here is from genome assembly GCA_958295665.1 of Tipula vernalis. Classification (NCBI taxonomy): domain Eukaryota; kingdom Metazoa; phylum Arthropoda; class Insecta; order Diptera; family Tipulidae; genus Tipula; species Tipula vernalis. Next base: position 21,380,510 of record OY282558.1, on the reverse strand, counting down.
TGAATTTATTCGATGTACATAATTGTAAGTATAAGCTGTAGGACTTTATTTTGGGAACCTTGAATTATTTTAATGGTGGTCTTCTTGGCACAACCCCAAAGCTGAATACCATAAATCAATATTGGTTTTAATATTTGCCGATATAACAGCAATTTGTTATGTAATGTTAGCTCAGAGTTTTAGTTAACATATTTGATATAAAACTGTAAGATTCAACAATTTATCAAAGACACACACTTTTCGAAAGTTTAAAGTGCTGCCATCTAGGAAAAAATTAAAAAAAAATTAATATACAGTTGAATGACTGATTTTTAATCAATTTATGCATAGACGTAAACAGTTTATATGAAGATTTAGTTATCGAGGTGTTACTGCTCTCTTCCATATAAAAATATGACGTAGACGTTTATGTTGTTGTAATTTACATACAAAAATTCTTTGGGCTGTGGCTGTGCTAGGACCATCCATTTTACACTACTGCCTTCCTATGAGTCAGTACAGGTTCCTGTATATTTGATGTTTAATTCTTCCTTTTTCTTTTTCACATGCTCTTTCCACTTTAGCTTAGCATCGAGAGTCATGCCAAGATATTTCGCCGTATTCCACCGGTATCCAGTTAACTTTTTGGTTTGTATAGTTAACATGTACTGATTTTGCTTCATTCAGCTTGATTCGCCTCCTTTTCGTCCAGTTGCTCACTGTCTTAGTGGCTCTCTGAAGTTTTCTTATCGCTTCTTCTATGGTGTTACCAATTGCGGGATTGCAGTATCTACAGCGAATGTTGCAACGGTTTTTTCATCGCCATTTGGCAGATCTCGTGTATAAAGAAGATACAGTACTGGCCCTAGGACGCTGCCTTGCGCTATTCCTGCTGATATTTTCTTTAATTCAGAGTATTCTCTTTCATATTTAACCCGGAAGTAACGATCGGTTATGTAACATTTTAGAATCTGATAAAACTGCTTTGGTAAATCTCGATGCAGTTTAAATTCTAGTCCTTGATGTCACACTTTGTCAAAAGCTTGAGCTATATCCAAGAAGATACTGGAACATATTTTTTTTTTCGAGCACATCTTCAACTAAGTTTGTAATTCTATGCACCTGTTCTACAGTGGAGTGATTTTCTCTAAATCCAAATTCATATGTGGAGGAATTAGACTTCTTTCTTCTATTATTGGTGCTAACCTCTTCAGCACTAGTCTTTCGAAAGTCTTCCGGTCTATACGATTTTTTGTCATTAGCTGGTTTATTTGGTTTTGGTATCATGATAACCTCTGCTACCTTCCCTTGGCTTGGGATATATTTCAGTCTGAACTTTGCGTTGATTATTTGGAGTAATTTTCTTAGTCCTTTTTCAGGTAATGCTTTAACTATGTGGGCTGTAATTAGATTATATCCAGGAGATTTTCTTCCATTTAAGTTGTTGATTACTTCTCTCAGCTCTTGTAGTGTAACTTAACGTACATCAAGTTCATCCACTTTGTTTACTGGAGTTATATTTTCATCTGCTGATTTTCTAGGCAGAGATTGGAAGGTTCATTCCAGGTATTCAGTAAACAGCGTGGCTTTTTGCTTGGCGCTTCTAGCCCAGCTTCCATCGTTACATTTAAATGGTGGCACCTGCATTTTTGGTCTCTTCAGAAATTTTATAGCTTTCCAAAGTGAGTACTCAGTATCTTTTTCTCCAGTTAGACTACTTAAGTATTTGTTGATTGTGGATTTCTTAATTTCTTTGATTAAATTTTTCAGTGTATTACGTAGATAGTTGAGTACTTTTTTATTTTGCGGTGCACGATTCCTCTGCCAGGCTTTTCGTGCTTTCCTTTTCTCTCGAACCAATTCTCTAACTTCCAGAGGATAGCTTGGAGCTTTATTCATATTCTTGTGGCTAGTAGGAGTATTTTTCCAAGCTTGTTTTTGAATATTATTATTAAATAATTCTAGTTCCTCTTCTATCTGTGTCGGTGTTTTAATTGGCAGTTGCAGTTCAATATTCAAATTAATAAGTTCCTGGAATAGGTCCCAATTAGTTTTATTGTTTGCTAACCTAGGCGGACTTTCTTTATTAACTACAGTTGAGCTGATAGTCATGATAATGGGTGAATGATCAGGCGAGAGTTCCTCCATATTCCTTTTGTTATAAGAAAGTCGATGAGGTCAGGTATTTTATTCCTATCCACTGGCCAGTGCGTTAGCTTGTTTCCAGAATAAACTCGCAATTAAGTGCTCTTCCTGCTTTGAAGAGCTCTTTTCCTTTAGTGGTTCTAAGTCTGGATCCCCAAAAGGTATTTTGCGCGTTGAAATCACCTCCAATGATGAAATTTGGTCCTAGCGATTTTAACAAGGTAGTGTAGTCTTCCTCATTTAAGTTATGTCGTGGAGGACAGTAAATTGAAGAGATACCGTATTCCTTATTATTGTTTATTTGTACTTTAATAGACTTACATAACTTGCATAGTTGCGGTTTCAATATGTCCTAGTTCATAATGCTTGATGTTATCTTTAATTATTATTGTTGATCCTCCTCTAGCTTTTCCTGCTGGGTGGATGGAGTGGTAACAATGGTATCCTCATATATTAACATGTTAACATGTTAAGTTTTGGTAAAATGAGTCTCGGATATTAAGCAAATATCTATTTTTTCTGTGTGTAGGAACATTTCTAATTCTGGAATGTGTTGCATTAGTCCAATTGCATTCCAGACGACTTGGCGCTTCTTTAACCGTTTATTTAAGCTTTCTAAGACTCTTTCTTGTTTAGCTAATCGCATATTTAAGGCTTCTACATTACGCAGTATTCTTTCGAGAACGCTATCACTAGTGCTTGTTGGTTGCTGTTACACAATTTCTGAGAATGTTTTACGTTCTCGTGGTTTTTGAGCAGGAGGTCCAAGTTCCACTTGCTTTATGGTTTGTATTCGCCCGTTTGATGTTACACGATTTTGTGAAACTTGATGGGCTTTATTTCGTATTTCTTAATTGTTGTTAAGTTTTAGCTATTTCACAACCTGTGTAGTTGGCAGTATGTTGCCCTTTGCAGTTTATGCATTTTGCAGGCACATTTTTATTCTCCGTACCGCCTTTTGCATAATGTTTATCAGCACATCTCACGCACCGTGGCTCTCGCCCGCAGTATTTCTGCGTATAGTTATAGCTTTGACATTTCTTGCATTGCGGTTTTAAACCGGTGGAAGTTTTAGTAATTCAATCTTAACTCTCATGTTGAGGATAGCTTTTATATTGAAAATATCTTCAATTTTCTGTTTATTATTAAAGGTGAGTATGAACAATGGAAGACCCCTTTTGATTAATTTGCTCCCCTGAGCATTTTCTTTCCGTTTTTTTTAAGAATATTAACTGAATTTTCTATTAGCAGCTTCTCTTTGATTTAGATCCGCCACTATGTCTTCAATTTGACAAGTTGGATGAAGGCCTCGAGCCATTACTTTGATTTTGCGGTCATTCTTACCAGGTTATGTTGCATTGTTTTTTGTTTATTACTAATGTTTCCACTAGTTGATGGTTACCACATCCCTCATCAACTTCAGGCGAGGATTAGGCTTTCCTTTTTTTATTGGATTTTTTATTAGTTTTTAACGTCCTCTTTCAAGTTCTTCTTCATCTGTATGGTACTGTTGTTCTTTAGTGTTGTTTATAAAAGCCTGTATTTTGAAGAGCCTTTTTTCAGCTCCTCGTTTTCTATCTTGAGCTTCATAACTTCGTCGCTTAGCTGATCTATGAATTTCATTTTCTTTATCTGAGGATGAGTAGCCAACTATGGGTTGTGGTGAGTTAGCAAGTTTAGACCTCCGCAGAGAGTGGATTTACCGAATAATTCAGCGTACCACCTTTACATCTACCACTCCGACCAGAATGATTTGATAGTGGGTGCTGTATGAGAAAATCATTTGCTAAGTTCTCGGTAGTCGGTTATCTCGCCGTTACTCAGTCGTCAGAGCCTCGTTTGTTAATTAGCAGGGAGCACCACGAGCAGGTGAGGTTGACATTTGGGCTGGCATAGCGTAACCAATTTCACCGGAGCCCCTTACCCCCCCATTAAATTATATGAGATATAATTATCAATATAATATTATAATTATTTTCATTAATAAAATAAAAGAATAAATATAATCAACGCCAACATCCCCCGACCTACCGATTACTTGTCGAAAATCAATAGTTTTTGAGTACATAAATAATAGCGTTTCACGAAATTCGAAGTTCTATTTACTTTAAGGAAAGAGTTTGGAATATCAAGAGTACCGAAGCTGAATAAAAAATTTAATCAGATATAACACACCAACAAATGCAAATTTTTTATTTTTTCGAGCAGTTACAACAACAACATTTTTAAATTAATCGTTTCAGACTTTATTCGTCCGTTGTTTTATTTCTAAAATTGGAAATACATAACTAGAGTTTTGCGGTTGTATAACCCCTTTTTTGTATGAACATTTTTCTTCAGTTTCGTTTTTCTTGGGGAGGGGGGGGGGGCAGTTTCAGAAAGAACAAGCTCTCCTCTCAGTTAGCAATTACCATTCTAGCACTTTCGAGAATAATTCAGTATGCAAATATAAATGTTGGCGGCCAAATTATTTATTTTGGTTAGCCGGATTATCGGCTGTAATAGGCCAATAGCTCACACTTTTCATGACCAAACTAGTTGTTCAGGCGCCGAAATAGTTTCAGGATTTTATAAATAATCAATAAATCAATCTCGCTAAGCAAAATAGAGCATATAAGTAATTAATGCGTAATCTGATATGAGTGTGAAGTTTATGCTAAAAAAAATAACAAAAAATTACACTGTTAAATTAGCTATTTTTCCAATTGGAATTTAAATTATATGAAAATTTAATTTTTTTGAAATTTTGGATATTTCGTACAGATAGCTGAACCATCTGTTTATCTCATTAACCAAAAGCATCCAATTGTGTAGAACATTACTAGTTATATTTCAGATAATTTAAAAGTTGATTGATTTTTGATGGTTTAAATAATTATTTAGCGTCGATCCTAGAAATGACCCGAAGGCCCCGCACATTTCTTAGAATAGCTAAGCCATATAGCGGTCAATGTCACCAAGCCGATCCAATTATGATGAACTAATTTTGGATTATTTTACAAGTTTTATATCGCCGACCGCAGAGATGTCTACAAGGTCTTGCACATATCCTCGGATAGACCATATTGTCAGATAACTTGGCCATATACCCCTCTACGTGGCCAACCTGATCCAATTGTGATGAACTCTAGTATATTTCGCCGAATTTAGAATCTTTAATAATTATCTATGGTTTTAAAAATTGTTTTATTTCCAATCACAGAGATGTCCACAAGGGCTTGTCTATATTTTCGGATAAATTAGCCATTTGCCAGTCTAGATAGTCAACCTTATCCAATTGTGAAGAACTATACTATACTTCACAGAATTTAGAATTTTTAATAATTATCTATGGTTTTAAAAATTGTTGTATCTCCGATCACAGAGATGTCCACAAGGTCTTGCCCATATATTCGGATAAATTGGCCATTTTGGAGTCTACGGGGTCAACCTTATCCAATTGTGATGAACTCTACTATACTTCACTTTCGATTTTCGATCTGCGTCAAAGTAGATAAAGCTCGACAGTTGCTTAATTTATGGAAACTGCAACAGACAATAAAACAGATTTTTATGACATAGCCTGTTGATATTTTTGAGAATTTGGCAGCTTTTGAAGTTTCTCATATTGATAAATTTATTAATAATTAAATAACTGGTATATTAAGTTAAATTAAGATATATTTACTATACATCTCCCGGGAAATTTAATCCTAATCAAACAAAGCGCAGCCTCAGTAAAACTTCTAAAGTTAGCGTAGGGTCCCGGAATTTCAAAAATCATTTTAGAATCTCATTTCCGTAGTTCATGTCAAATTAATTCCAAATCAGTTTAGGAATAGCTGAGTTCTAACCGAACAGACCATATTCCACAACTTTATCTAAAAATAATTTTAAGGTCCCATTTCCATCGCAAATGTCACTGAAATCGGTTCCAAAATAGATATGTTCATCCTAGTTAGCCTTATTCCAGAACTTCATCTAAAAATCATTTTAGAATCCCATCTATAACGCACATGTCAAACTCAATCACAATCGGTTAAGGAATAGCTAAGTTCCATCCTAATTAGCCATATTCCAAACTTAATAAGAATTCTAAATTTTGTGAAGTATAGTATAGTTCATCACAATTGGATAAAGTTGACCACGTAGACTGGCAAATGGGTAATTTATCCGAAAATATGGGCAAAATCTTGTGGACATCTCTGTGATTGGAGATAAAACAATTTTTAAAACCATCCTATTATTAAGGATTCTAATAACTGATTCTGACAATATGGTCTATCCGAGGATAAGTGCAAGACTTTGTAGACATCTCTGCGGTCAGCGATATAAAACTTGTAAAATAATCCAAAATTAGTTCATCATAATTGGATCGGCTTGGTGACTTTGACCGCTATATGGCTTAGCTATTCTAAGAAATGTGCGGGGCCTTCGGGACATTTCCAGGATCGACGCTAAATAATTATTTAAACCATTAAAAATCAGTCAACTCTTAAATTATGTATCTGAAATATAACTAGTAATGTTCTACACAATTGGATGCTTTTGGTTAACGAGATAAACAGATGGTCCAGCTATCTGAAAACGATGAAAAGAACCTGTTTCCTGATAAAAATAATCTGTTTGGTGGCACGAAATATCCAAAATTACAAAAAATTTAAATTTTCATATAATTTAAATTCCAATTGGAAAAATAGCTAATTTAACAGTGTAATTTTTTGTTATTTTTTTTTTAGCGTAAACTTCACACTCATGATCTGATGGAATCTATTTATTAATTTTTATTAAATTTACCGATAATTTGTAATGAATTTTATGAGGTAAACAAATGCCGGTAAACCGGTAATCGGTAATGCACTGCCTGATCGTGAACAAACTCGGCAATCAAAATCATTACAATAAGCTTCCCGACATTTTTAACGCGGATTCAAAAACGTGAAACTGAAAACTAAGTAGTTTTATGTTTTCATGTATAACCAAGTTTTGTAGTTGTACAGTACATTGTGCCGGGTAGCACAAAATTTTTTTTTTTAAAATCAAATTGGCACATAAAATTTCAGAATATAGTTGGATTATCTCCACCTACAATCTTAAAGAAAAAAAAAAATTCCTACAAAAATTGTTTAGTAACTATAAGGGTCAAGAATTTATATATGAAATAAGATAAATTCTACAAATAAAAATTGTTGGTCGAGTAGGTGGATTTATTTACTTTAAGAAATATGTATTTAGAACCTAGATCTTTTAAAACCATTCATTTAGCGTTAAAGTAAAGATTAGACCCCGCGATTTATATGCATAAGTTTGCTCTCTTTAAATGCAAAAAAAACTATTTGACTTTAATGGTTGTCATTGCTGTGCTGTAAAATATATCATTTTGGACATTAACGATCGCAAAATATATATAAAAAAAAAAAAACTCAAGTAGCACATTTTAAAACGCGAAAAATTACACACAACAAAATTATCTATTTTTAATTCTTCTCAAAAGAAAGCAAAGCGCAGTCGGTAAGTAAATAAACAATTACGCGAGATATGCATGCAGTTATGCATGCAGTTTAAGATGTAAAATAAAATATATTTTTAGTCTTAAAGGAAACATATGCATAAATTAAATATTATTTCTATATGGTGTATGTCAGTCAGCGTTGGTATTTCTGATACATAATTCCGCATTTGATTATGGAACCGCAATTTATTATTATCCCTCTATCCCCATCAATAGAGATAATACAATTATTTGGATGTGGAAAATTTGAATTTTTCAATAAAAAAATTGGTGACTAAAAAAACAATTGAATGTTTTGACTACGCGAGCTTAATTTTTTTTTGTTACTCGTAATCGTAACATCTACATTTTTCTATTTTCATTTCTATAATTTTTTATTTCTGGTTGTTGTTTTTCAATTTCCGTTTTGTTTTTGTTACGGTATTTATACAATATGTATTTTTCTGTTGATATTACATTTTCTGTAGGTATAGCATAATTCCTAGTTTAACCCTTTGTGCTTGTAAGTCAAGCTCTCGACATAAACATATCTTGCATTATATCAACAACAAATATTTGTGACGAGACTCTCTCTCTTTATCTCTATGCATACCTCGCAGGGTCCAGTGTAATTGATGGGCGCATGGAACGAAATGTTAAACTAGTCATCGTCCGCAAAGGGTTGAAATATAAGTTTTCCTCAATGTTCTTCTTTTTAAAGTTATTATAAATGGAGTAACAAATTAATTCATAATTGAAGGAGAATTTTTAGAACTTTAAATTGTTAAGGATATGGCGTGGAAGTTGTTGTAATTTTGGTTGGTAAATTCTGCTTAAAAGTTGCAATACGCCTTAATTAAAATTTATATGAATATTGGCTATTTGAGAAATTCTTCAATTTCTCGATGATTTTGTCTTCCCCTCGACTAACTCAATAAGTTAAATCAACCACCCAACTGTTATTGATTTGTCGCAACTTAACACCTCAAACAATCTGATCATTTTAATTCATTATTTTTCTAATAAAATCGATAATAATTTTTCACAATAATATTTTGTTGTTGTGCGGCACAGCTTCCACCAACAAAGTGAAAATTAATCCTAGAAAACTATCATTAATTCTGTTTTAGTTTCGATTTATTTTTTGTTTTCGTAAGGCAGTCAGTACAGTAAACAGTAATAGATATATACCACAACAACAGACAGATAATAAACTGTACAGTGCCATATACTCGTATATATACGTTACGAGATATTTGTAAGAAAACTAAGAAGAAAAATGGCAACCATCCAATGATTTATTGTAACTTTTGGGATGCACAAAAAGAAAAATAATTTATTTATGCACATGATGTAGAAAAGAGATCATAAATTTTCCATTACAATTCATGTGGAAATTGTTTGTACATACATACATACATATATAATGAATACAAGTATGGATATTTAGATATGTGTTTTGCACCCAGTATGTAAGATATGCAGATTCATAACAATATGAATGTATACCGCACATAGTTTTGTTTGGTACAGGATTTACAATTCTGTTTCTTCAAATATTTTCAAGTAAGTATATAGTAACTAACTACTGGTTAACTTCTTAAAATAGAATACAATTTTCTTAAATTTTTTTTTTGTACTCGTTTAGAACAACAAATTGCTTAATAGTTTTGAAAAATAGCGTTTTGTGTTAAGATTAATTCGTTTGTCGTTGAAATTTAATGGATATAAATCGCGTGCGGAATAAATCGCATTCTATTATATTGATTTGTAAAGGATTAGGGCGAAAATGTTTTAATTGTTCAATTTAAATAAATTAAATCGGGAAAATATTGAAAATAAAACCCACATATACCTAGTCTTGTGTTTTGGAAAATTGGAAAAAACACCTTTTTCTATATATGTATGTACATATATATCATGCACATGTACTCGTATATCCTCTTTTTGATGAAATCATAACAGTTTTATTTTTGTTACTCTACATTTTCATCCCGTATGATGAAAAATATTTTCCGTTTTCCACATTCTTTTTTTTTTTTAGTGCCTTCAAGTTTTGGTGTGTGCTGTTTCATTCCTGGGTACATGTTTTCTTTTAATTTTGTCGTCATTTCTCGCATGTACGCTGGAAATTTTATGTTCCATTAAAAAAATTACAAAAAGGATGTTATTTCAACTTTTATATTTTATCCCGAATTTTTTTGTTATTTCTGTCTTATTTTTTATTTTTTTTGTGCGGTCTGTATACCTACACCATTTTGGATACAATTTTTTTCAGTTGGTTTTAGCTTTTGCAAGTTATTGCGCTTTATACATATACATATTCGTTTCGTTTAATTTCATTAGGCACATCTTTCTGTGTAGTAATTTTCTCCTTGTTTGAAATTCGACATGCAGTCATGAGCACAATTGCAGGTTTTCGATTTTGTAGCTCTGATTTTGTGGTCTATAGTCCAGGTGATTTTCCATAAAATTGAATTTTCTACAAAATGTGTAGAAATATTCGAACGATCCAAATAACCGTTGTCATGAGCACAATTGCAGGTTTTCGATTTTCTAGCTCTGATTTTGTGGTCTATAGTCCAGGTGATTTTGTGGTCTATATTCCAGGTGAATAGGCATTGAGACCTTTAATTGTTATGCCAATGGGCATTTGGATCGTTCGAATATTTCTACACATTTTGTAGAAAATTCAATTCTATGGAAAAGCACCTGGACTATAGACCACAAAATCAGAGCTACAAAATCGAAAATCTGCAATTGTGCTCCGATTTCGTTGATTGATACCTCTATCGATAGGCATTGAGACCTGTAATTGTTATGCCAATGAGCATTTCGATCGTTCGAATGTTTCTACACATTTTGTAGAAAATTCAATTTTATGGAAAATCACCTGGACGATAGACCACAAAATCAGAGCTAGAAAATCGAAAATCTGCAATTGTGCTCATGACAACGGTTATTTGGATCGTTCGAATATTTCTACACATTTTGTAGAAAATTCGATTTTTTTGAAAATCACCTGGACTATAGACCACAAAATCAGAGCTACAAAATCGAAAATCTGCAATTGTGCTCCAATTGCGTTGATTGATACCTCTATCGATAGGCATTGAGACCTGTAATTGTCATGCCAATGGGCATTTAGATCGTTCGAATATTTCTACACATTTTGTAGAAAATTAAATTTTATGGAAAATCACCTGGACTATAGACCACAAAATCAGAGCTACAAAATCGAAAATCTGCTATTGTGCTCCGATTTCGTTGATTGATACCTTTATCGATAGGCATTGAGACCTGTAAGTGTTATGCCAATGGGCATTTGGATCGTTCGAATATTTCTACACATTTTGTAGAAAATTCAATTTTATGAAAAATCACCTGGACTATAGACCACAAAATCAGAGCTACAAAATCGAAAATCTGCAATTGTGCTCCGATTTCGTTGATTGATACCTCTATCGATAGGCATTGAGACCTGTAATTGTTATGCCAATGGGCATTTGGATCGTTCGAATATTTCTACACATTTTTTAGAAAATTCAATTTTATGGAAAATCACCTGGACTATAGACCACAAAATCAGAGCTACAAAATCGAAAACCTGCAATTGTGCTCATGACAACGGTTATTTGGATCGTTCGAATATTTCTACACATTTTGTAGAAAATTCAATTTTATGGAAAATCACCTGGACTATAGACCACAAAATCAGAGCTACAAAATCGAAAATCTGCAATTGTGCTCCGATTTCGTTGATTGATACCTCTATCGATAGGCATTGAGACCTTTAATTGTTATGCCAATGGGCATTTGGATCGTTCTAATATTTGTAACATTTTGTACAAAATTCAATTTTATGGAAAATCACCTGGACTATAGACCACAAAATCAGAGCTACAAAATCGAAAATCTGCAATTGTGCTCCGATTTCGTTGATTGATACCTCTATCGATAGGCATTGAGACCTTTAATTGTTATGCCAATGGGCATTTGGATCGTTCGAATATTTGTAACATTTTGTACAAAATTCAAATTTATGGAAAATCACCTGGACTATAGACCACAAAATCAGAGCTACAAAATCGAAAACCTGCAATTGTGCTCATGACAACGGTTATTTGGATCGTTCGAATATTTCTACACATTTTGTAGAAAATTCGATTTTTTAAAAATCACCTGGACTATAGACCACAAAATCAGAGCTACAAAATCGAAAATCTGCAATTGTGCTCCGATTTCGTTGATTGATACCTCTATCGATAGGCATTGAGACCTTTAATTGTTATGCCAATGGGCATTTGGATCGTTCGAATATTTGTAATATTTTGTACAAAATTCAATTTTATGGAAAATCACCTGGACTATAGACCACAAAATCAGAGCTACAAAATCGAAAACCTGCAATTGTGTTCATGACAACGGTTATTTGGATCGTTCGCATATTTCTACACATTTTGTAGAAAATTCAATTTTATGGAAAATCACCTGGACTATAGACCACAAAATCAGAGCTACAAAATCGAAAATCTGCAATTGTGCTCCGATTTCGTTGATTGATACCTCTATCGATAGGCATTGAGACCTTTAATTGTTATGCCAATGGGCATTTGGATCGTTCGAATATTTCTACACATTTTGTAGAAAATTCAATTTTATGGAAAATCACCTGGACTATAGACCACAAAATCAGAGCTACAAAATCGAAAACCTGCAATTGTGCTCATGACAACGGTTATTTGGATCGTTCGAATATTTCTACACATTTTGTAGAAAATTCAATTTTATGGAAAATCACCTGGACTATAGACCACAAAATCAGAGCTACAAAATCGAAAATCTGCAATTGTGCTCCGATTTCGTTGATTGATACCTCTATCGATAGGCTTTGAGACCTGTAATTGTTATGCCAATGGGCATTTGGATCGTTCGAATATTTCTACACATTTTGTAGAAAATTCAATTTTATGGAAAATCACCTGGACTATAGACCACAAAATCAGAGCTACAAAATCGAAAATCTGCAATTGTGCTCCGATTTCGTTGATTGATACCTCTATCGATAGGCATTGAGACCTGTAATTGTTATTCCAATGGGCATTTGGATCGTTCGAATATTTCTACACATTTTTTAGAAAATTCAATTTTATGGAAAATCACCTGGACTATAGACCACAAAATCAGAGCTACAAAATCGAAAACCTGCAATTGTGCTCATGACAACGGTTATTTGGATCGTTCGAATATTTCTACACATTTTGTAGAAAATTCAATTTTATGGAAAATCACCTGGACTATAGACCACAAAATCAGAGCTACAAAATCGAAAATCTGCAATTGTACTCCGATTTCGTTGATTGATACCTCTATCGATAGGCATTGGGACCTGTAATTGTTATGCCAATGGGCATTTGGATCGTTCGAATATTTCTACACATTTTGTAGAAAATTCAATTTTATGGAAAATCACCTGGACTATAGACCACAAAATCAGAGCTACAAAATCGAAAATCTGCAATTGTGCTCCGATTTCGTTGATTGATACCTCTATCGATAGGCATTGAGACCTGTAATTGTTATGCCAATGGGCATTTGGATCGTTTGAATATTTCTACACATTTTGTAGAAAATTCAATTTTATGGAAAATCACCTGGACCATAGACCACAAAATCAGAGCTACAAAATCGAAAACCTGCAATTGTGCTCATGACAACGGTTATTTGGATCGTTCGAATATTTCTACACATTTTGTAGAAAATTCAGTTTTATGGAAAATCACCTGGACTATAGACCACAAAATCAGAGCTACAAAATCGAAAATCTGCAATTCTGCTCCGATTTCGTTGATTGATACCTCTATCGATAGGCATTGAGACCTTTAATTGTTATGCCAATGGGCATTTGGATCGTTTGAATATTTGTAACATTTTGTACAAAATTCAATTTTATGGAAAATCACCTGGACTATAGACCACAAAATCAGAGCTACAAAATCGAAAATCTGCAATTGTGCTCCGATTTCGTTGATTGATACCTCTATCGATAAGCATTGAGACCTTTAATTGTTATGCCAATGGGCATTTGGATCGTTCGAATATTTGTAACATTTTGTACAAAATTCAATTTTTTGGAAAATCACCTGGACTATAGACCACAAAATCAGAGCTACAAAATCGAAAACCTGCAATTGTGCTCATGACAACGGTTATTTGGATTGTTCGAATATTTCTACGCATTTTGTAGAAAATTCGATTTTTTTAAAAATCACCTGGACTATATAGACCACAAAATCAGAGCTACAAAATCGAAAATCTGCAATTGTGCTCCGATTTCGTTGATTGATACCTCTATCGATAGGCATTGAGACCTTTAATTGTTATGCCAATGGGCATTTGGATCGTTCGAATATTTGTAACATTTTGTACAAAATTCAATTTTATGGAAAATCACCTGGACTATAGACCACAAAATCAGAGCTACAAAATCGAAAACCTGCAATTGTGCTCATGACAACGGTTATTTGGATCGTTCGAATATTTCTACGCATTTTGTAGAAAATTCGATTTTTTTAAAAATCACCTGGACTATAGACCACAAAATCAGAGCTACAAAATCGAAAATCTGCAATTGTGCTCCGATTTCGTTGATTGATACCTCTATCGATAGGCATTGAGACCTTTAATTGTTTTGCCAATGGGCATTTGGATCGTTCGAATATTTGTAACATTTTGTACAAAATTCAATTTTATGGAAAATCACCTGGACTATAGACCACAAAATCAGAGCTACAAAATCGAAAACCTGCAATTGTGCTCATGACAACGGTTATTTGGATCGTTCGAATATTTCTACGCATTTTGTAGAAAATTCGATTTTTTTAAAAATCACCTGGACTATAGACCACAAAATCAGAGCTACAAAATCGAAAATCTGCAATTGTGCTCCGATTTCGTTGATTGATACCTCTATCGATAGGCATTGAGACCTTTAATTGTTATGCCAATGGGCATTTGGATCGTTCGAATATTTGTAACATTTTGTACAAAATTCAATTTTATGGAAAATCACCTGGACTATAGACCACAAAATCAGAGCTACAAAATCGAAAACCTGCAATTGTGCTCATGACAACGGTTATTTGGATCGTTCGAATATTTCTACGCATTTTGTAGAAAATTCGATTTTTTTAAAAATCACCTGGACTATAGACCACAAAATCAGAGCTACAAAATCGAAAATCTGCAATTGTGCTCCGATTTCGTTGATTGATACCTCTATCGATAGGCATTGAGACCTTTAATTGTTATGCCAATGGGCATTTGGATCGTTCGAATATTTGTAACATTTTGTACAAAATTCAATTTTATGGAAAATCACCTGGACTATAGACCACAAAATCAGAGCTACAAAATCGAAAATCTGCAATTGTGCTCCGATTTCGTTGATTGATACCTCTATCGATAAGCATTGAGACCTTTAATTGTTATGCCAATGGGCATTTGGATCGTTCGAATATTTGTAACATTTTGTACAAAATTCAATTTTATGGAAAATCACCTGGACTATAGACCACAAAATCAGAGCTACAAAATCGAAAATCTGCAATTGTGCTCCGATTTCGTTGATTGATACCTCTATCGATAAGCATTGAGACCTTTAATTGTTATGCCAATGGGCATTTGGATCGTTCGAATATTTGTAACATTTTGTACAAAATTCAATTTTATGGAAAATCACCTGGACTATAGACCACAAAATCAGAGCTACAAAATCGAAAACCTGCAATTGTGCTCATGACAATGGTTATTTGGATCGTTCGAATATTTCTACGCATTTTGTAGAAAATTCGATTTTTTTAAAAATCACCTGGACTATAGACCACAAAATCAGAGCTACAAAATCGAAAATCTGCAATTGTGCTCCGATTTCGTTGATTGATACCTCTATCGATAAGCATTGAGACCTTTAATTGTTATGCCAATGGGAATTTGGATCGTTCGAATATTTGTAACATTTTGTACAAAATTCAATTTTATGGAAAATCACCTGGACTATAGACCACAAAATCAGAGCTACAAAATCGAAAACCTGCAATTGTGCTCCGATTTCGTTGATTGATACCTCTATCGATAGGCATTGAGACCTGTAATTGTTATGCCAATGGGCATTTGGATCGTTCGAATATTTCTACACATTTTGTAGAAAATTCAATTTTATTGAAAATCACCTGGACTATAGACCACAAAATCAGAGCTACAAAATCGAAAACCTGCAATTGTGCTCATGACAACGGTTATTTGGATCGTTCGAATATTTCTACACATTTTGTAGAAAATTCAATTTTATGGAAAATCACCTGGACTATAGACCACAAAATCAGAGCTACAAAATTGAAAATCTGCAATTGTGCTCCGATTTCGTTGATTGATACCTCTATCGATAGGCATTGAGACCTTTAATTGTTATGCCAATGGGCATTTGGATCGTTCGAATATTTCTACACATTTTGTAGAAAATTCAATTTTATGGAAAATCACCTGGACTATATAGACCACAAAATCAGAGCTACAAAATCGAAAATCTGCAATTGTACTCCGATTTCGTTGATTGATACCTCTATCGATAGGCATTGAGACCTGTAATTGTTATGCCAATGGGCATTTGGATCGTTCGAATATTTGTACACATTTTGTAGAAAATTCAATTTTATGGAAAATCACCTGGACTATAGACCACAAAATCAGAGCTACAAAATCGAAAACCTGCAATTGTGCTCATGACAACGGTTATTTGGATCGTTCGAATATTTCTACACATTTTGTAGAAAATTCAATTTTATGGAAAATCACCTGGACTATAGACCACAAAATCAGAGCTACAAAATCGAAAATCTGCAATTGTGCTCCGATTTCGTTGATTGATACCTCTATCGATAGGCATTGAGACCTTTAATTGTTATGCCAATGGGCATTTGGATCGTTCGAATATTTCTACACATTTTGTAGAAAATTCAATTTTATGGAAAATCACCTGGACTATAGACCACAAAATCAGAGCTACAAAATCGAAAACCTGCAATTGTGCTCATGACAACGGTTATTTGGATCGTTCGAATATTTCTACACATTTTGTAGACAATTCAATTTTATGGAAAATCACCTGGACTATAGACCACAAAATCACAGCTACAAAATCGAAAATCTGCAATTGTGCTCCGATTTCGTTGATTGATACCTCTATCGATAAGCATTGAGACCTTTAATTGTTATGCCAATGGGCATTTGGATCGTTCGAATATTTCTACACATTTTGTACAAAATTCAATTTTATGGAAAATCACCTGGACTATAGACCACAAAATCAGAGCTACAAAATCGAAAACCTGCAATTGTGCTCATGACAACGGTTATTTGGATCGTTCGAATATTTCTACACATTTTGTAGAAAATTCAATTTTATGGAAAATCACCTGGACTATATAGACCACAAAATCAGAGCTACAAAATCGAAAATCTGCAATTGTGCTCCGATTTCGTTGATTGATACCTCTATCGATAGGCATTGAGACCTTTAATAGTTATGCCAATGGGCATTTGGATCGTTCGAATATTTCTACACATTTTGTAGAAAATTCAATTTTATGGAAAATCACCTGGACTATATAGACCACAAAATCAGAGCTACAAAATCGAAAATCTGCAATTGTACTCCGATTTCGTTGATTGATACCTCTATCGATAGGCATTGAGACCTTTAATTGTTATGCCAATGGGCATTTGGATCGTTCGAATATTTCTACACATTTTGTAGAAAATTCAATTTTATGGAAAATCACCTGGACTATATAGACCACAAAATCAGAGCTACAAAAACGAAAATCTGCTATTGTACTCCGATTTCGTTGATTGATACCTCTATCGATAGGCATTGAGACCTGTAATTGTTATGCCAATGGGCATTTGGATCGTTCGAATAAAGAAGACTTCAAATATGTTATTTTATATATGTACATCATAAATGTACCAAATAGGTGTGGTACAGAAGTTGTTGAATGGTGTGGTGATGAATGATTATTTCTTTTCGATAGGATTATATATTAGTTCCACAATTGATTGAAAGAAAAACCATTCGAATATTTATTATTTTTTTGGTAATAATTTTTATATTTTATTTTTGATATATTTGAAGTCTTCTTGGTTTGACGGTCGATGAAAAAGAGAAAGATTATAATTTGACGTCTATTTAAATTTACAATTATTGGTTCAAATTCTTAAAACTAGGTTGCTATAAAGATACAATTAAATATTAATTTGACGCTAGATGTCTAAAGTGTTCTACTGTTATCGAACTGTAATACAAAATAGAAATTATGTATAACACTATACAAAACGTCAAAATTTTTGGTAAATAAATAAATTATTTTTGTTTACATGTAAAATTGTTTTAGATTACAAATTATTCCTAAATTGGAATATATAAAGACGAATATAAATTATGGCCACCTTTAACATTAAAGATAAGTATTTGATTTGATACAATATTAACAATAAATGATTATAAATATTAATACATAAATTAATTTAATTTTAGGTTAGATTTACAATTGGAAAAGTATCAACAAGTTACAGTAAGTTTTTTTTTTTTTTAAAATTATGAATTAATATGAATTACGTTATAGCTTTTTCTTGGTTTATTTTCTTTTAGTAATCATCGTATGCAACATTGGGTTGTGTCTACAACATACCGGCCGCCTTGAATCGGTTGATTCAACTTATTGGTAAACGACAGAGTTTGTGTATTGGACGTTTTATGTTACCACTTTGTGTCTTTATAGTGACAACTCGTACGTTGTCGTCGGTGCCTGGGTGTAATGTGACAACTTTACCCATTGACCATTTTGAGGGGGGTAAGTTGATTTCCTTGATAAGCACTACGTCGTCTATCTTTATATTGGTTTGCTTAACGTGCCATTTACTTTTCTGTTGCAGATTCGTCAAATATTCGAGGTTCCACCTCTTCCAAATGTCTTGGTTCATCTTTTGTATCACCTGCCACCTGGATAATTTGGAAAGCTTGACATCTGTCATATTTTCGCTCGGAAGTTGTGTTGTTGGCCGGCCAATCAGAAAATGACCTGGAGTGAGGTAGTCCAAGTCGTCGCAGGATAGCACACAGATCGGTCTAGAATTTAACATGGCCTCGATCTCGGTCAGCAAGGTCGTCATTTCTTCGATTGTTAGTATGTGGCCGTCAGTAACTCGTCGGAGGTGAAACTTCATACTCTTGACGGCCGCTTCCCACAATCCTCCAAAATGTGGTGAGCTCGGCGGAATGAATTTAAACTGAATTTGATCTGCCAATAAAAGATTAGAAAAATAATTAGCGTTTTTTCTTAGGAATGAATAGAACTCGTATAGATGGTTTCGCGCTCCAATGAAGTTTGTTGCATTGTCGCTATGAACTTCTGTACATATACCCCTGCGGGCTGTAAATCTTCGCAATGCTCCCATATACGCATCTGTCGTCAAATCGGAGACTAGTTCAATGTGAACTGCTTTTGTAGCTAAACATACGAAAATACAAATGTAGCTCTTGTATGTTTTTTGCCCTCTCCCTCTGCATGTGTGTGTTAAAATCGGACCCGCATAATCGACTCCAACCTTATGGAATGGTCTAACCAATTCGACCCTGGGGTTAGGAAGATCCCCCATGACTTGATTTGAATCCCGTGCAGAGTATTTTGTGCATTTTATACAACTGTGGATGACCTTTCTGATTAGGTTTCTGCTTCCAACGATCCAATATCTTTGGCGTAGAGTTTCCATCATCAATGTAGGACCAGCATGTAAGTATTTTTCATGGTGTTCTCTTACAATAAGCTCTACCAGTCTTTCCTTTGAAGGTAGTATTGGCGGATGTTTGACATCATATGTAATTGCCGCATTTTTGATTCGCCCACCAACTCGTAGAGTGAATGATTCGTCGTAAAAGGGTTGAAGGCATCTTAGGTTGCTTGTTTTTGGTAGTTCCCTTTTGGATTTAAGAATATTGATTTCAGATTGGAAACATTTATACTGTATATGTCGGATAATGATAAATCTAGATTTTTGGAGTTCAGAGCAGAGGAGGTGTGGTGTTAAGGAATTTTTAGGTATTCGTTTTAATTTTAGGTTTATGTATCGCATTATGTAGGCTAAAATTCGCACTACTTTGGTAAAGTTAGATGATTTTGTAATTAGGTCGTCTAATATGTTCGGTGATGGAATCTGTGCGTGAAATGATTGATTTCGCAACTCATCTGTTGTGGTAGGTTGGTTCGCTATGCTCTTTGGCCAAGCTAATGGATCCTTAAGCCATTGAGGTCCATTCCACCATAAGCTAGCGTTTGTCAGTTTGTCCGGATCGAGACCTCTCGATGCATAGTCGGCAGGATATTCCTGCGAACACACGTGTCTCCACTGCGAACGACTCATGTGTGATAAGATCTCACCAGTCCTATTCCCAACGAATGTGGTCCATTTTGTAGGGTGTGCTGCAAGCCAACTTAAAACTATGGTGGAGTCGGTCCAGGCATTGATTTGGCTGATGTTAATCCGCATAGCTTGTTTAATTTTTATGATGAGTTTGCTCAGAAGTAACGCTCCGCAAAGTTCAAGGCGTGGGATTGAGATTTGTTTAACTGGAGCAACTTTGGTTTTGGCAGTCAGCAATCTTATACAGGAACTTCCATTTGGCATTATAGTTTCAATGTACACAACAGCTGCATATGCATTTCTGGAAGCATCTGAGAATCCATGTAAAATTGCCTCGCAGTTCAACGTTGTGCCTATGTATCTGCCAATTTTAATGTTTTCAAGGCTAACTAGATTATATCGAATTCTAGTCCATTCTGCCATTAGGTCATCTGGTAAATCATCATCCCAAGCTAAATTATGGATCCACAAGGTTTGAAAAAATATCTTAGCTCTTACGGTAACTGGAGCAAGCCATCCAATCGGGTCAAATAACCGGCTGGCTTCTGAAAGTATTCCTCTCTTGGTGTTGGGAGATTTATTATTTAAGTTCACCTTGAATTTAAAATAATCAGCTTTTGGGTCCCAATATAAACCCAACATTTTCACTGAGTCAGAACCTTTTATTTGGAGAGTGCTATTTTGTTCGGTGAATAATGACGGTAAGGTTTTTAGAATGCTCTCGTCGTTTGTCAGCCATTTTCTCAGCTTAAAACCGAACTTTGACAGTATCATATCGATATCTTGTACTAGCTTCATTGCTTCTTGGGTAGTGTCGGCTCCCGACATCAAGTCGTCTACGTAAATACTTGTCTTTATTTGGTTTACTGCTTCCGGGTATATCTCCTTATAGTTTTCGGTTGCCTCATTAAGCGCTCGGGTCGCTAGATATGTTGCACTGGCTGTGCCGTACGTGACAGTACTTAGTTCGTAGGTGCTGAACGGTTTACTAGGTGTGTTGCGCCATATTATCCTCTGGTATCTGGTATCGTCTGCTGCTACCCGGATTTGTCTGAACATTTTTTCTATATCACTTGTAAATGCAACCTTGGATTTTCGGAATCGCATTAGTATGTCATATAATGTTGATTGAAGGGTTGGTCCTACTGCTAGGCAATCATTCAATGACACATCTGAACTTGTTTTGGCGGAGCCGTCGAATACAACTCTCAGCTTCGTGGTGCTGCTGGAGCTCTTTATAACGCCATGGTGCGGTAGATAGTATCCCTTTTGTAATATTTCAAGATCAGATGTTCTTCTCATGTGTCCTAGCGATTCATACTCACTCATGAAGTCCTTGTAAAGTGTTGCAAATTCTTGATTTTTGGTGAATTTCCTTTCAATTGCGTGCATTCTCTGAATTGCGGCTTGATAAGAGTCTCCTAATAGCGACGGTGATAGCTTGAATGGTAAGCGCACTTCAAATCGGCCAGTACTGTCGACCCGTTTGGTCTCCCGAAAGTGGTTTTCACAGAATTCCTCTTCTTGCGACAAAGCTTTACATGGAACTTCTGCTGTCTCTACTTCCCAAAACTGTTTTAATAAGCTGTCGAGGTTTTCATTTGGATTGCTCAAAATAGCTGTGGTTGATTGCCTTGGTTGGTCTTCATTTGATTTGGTGACCACTACCCATCCTAGTAGCGTGTTCTGCATGATTAATTGATCGGTTATTATTTTACCCTCGGTTAGCACTTCTAAAAAGGTGTCTGCTCCAAGTATCAAATCGACTTCCTCTCGTTTGTAGAAGTATGGATCTGCTAATTCATACTGCTGTAGGAACTTCATTTCTATTGGTTGTGATACTTCCGATTGGTTTGCCGTCAACTTTGGTAATATTAGGGCATCAATTTGAATATTTGGTTGCTCTTTGTACCATGGTGAAATTGTTAATGATATTGACCCTCTTGTATAACCATTCTTTGATGCTCCGATGCCTGTGATTGCAAACTTGGCGTTTCTCCTATGCAGATTCAGTCTTTGTGCACAGCTTTCTGACATAAAAGACCCTTGAGATCCCGAGTCTAACAGTGCTCTACAGTACTGTTTTCGGTTTGTTGAGTCGCGTACTCGTACTAGAGCAGTAGGTAGGAAAGATGTTCCTGACTTGTAACTGGTAATGTCATTTGCTGGGTCTGAAGTGATGCATTGAGTGCTTAATACGGTAAAATCTGATTCTGGTTTTGGTAATGGTGAGGTTTCGTGTACTAAACTATGGTGTTTTAGATTGCACTGTCTGCATCGATATCTGGACCTACAGGTCTTTACTGTGTGATTGTTGTTTAAACAATTAACACATCGATTTTCACTTTTGAGCATCTCCACTCTTTTAGCTATCGGCATTTCCTTGAATTTGTTGCACTCGAATAATTTGTGGCTTTCTTGAGGACATATTGTGCATGGTGTTTCTAATGTCGTAATTGCTGCGTGACTTCTGACGTTTGGTTTGAGCTGGTTTGGTGGCTGTGGTACACGTCGGTTTGGTACTCTCATTGATTCGAGTGCATCGATTCTTTTATTTAAGAAGTCAAAAAACTCTTTTAGTGTTGGTCGAGCATCAACAGAAGACTCTTGCGCCCATAAGCTGTTGGTTTCATCATCGAGTTTATTTGTCATGATGTATATCAGCCAATGATCTCTAGACTCCGCATCTTCTCCTAATGCTTTTAGACCTCGTATGATCTCATCTGATGTGTCTAAAAGGCGTCTTACGTTAAAATTATTTGCTGTTGTTACTGCTGGTTGTGACATGAAATTGCGGATAAACGCATATATGGTATGCTTTCGTCTATCATATCGTTCCTTCAATTTTTTCAAAGCTTCGATATAGTTCATATCGGTGATGTTGAAATGTTTCAGTAACCCAAATGCTTCACCCTTGAGTGATCCCTTGAGGTACTGCAGCTTTTGTGATGCCGTGAGCTTCGGATTGTCATGTATGGTAGAGCAGAAAAGGTCGTAGAACGACTGCCAATCAGTATAATCACCGCTGAATACTGGAATTGCGATTTTCGGTAACTTCACTTCGGTATGATTACCGGACATACTGGCATTTCCCATCGTTTCACTTGTTGAAGTTGATAGTTCCGGATTTAATCTTAACGCGTGGTTTAGTCCTGCCACGATGGTATAATAGTTTTCTTCGAAATCCTCATCTGGCTCTTCAGTATCGTCTAATACTAATATTTTGTCTTCAATTACAATGAATTCGTCCCGAAGTTTATGAATGAGTGATAATCGGGCCTTGATTAGTTCTGGGTCAGTTTGATCGGTTATACTGTTGATGTATTTCAGCAACTTGGTTACGTTGCCTTTCATGGTAGAACGTCTCTTCTTCAATGCTGCAAGCGCTGCCATTTTATTTATCTTCAATTTCCTTAAGTATACACTAACGAACTTTAAACACTTTTAATTTACGCGATTTTTGTTAATTCACGATTATGGAAAAAATCAAGTCTAATTTTGCACGATTGAATTTTAGGTGCGTATGATATTACAGTAGGTATCGTACAAATATTAGTTTTGATTTAATGATTATTAAACAAATTATAATTTGATAAATTTGTAATCACTCTTATGCACAGATAATTATAGTTTAAAATTAATATATAAGATATATAAAAATGTGTGATACTTAAGGTTTCGTTTTGATGACTCCAGGTTGAGGTTATTTCCATGCGGTCTCTCGGTTTTGTAATTTATTTTTGTGAGTAATGGCGTAGCTTTTCGGAAATCCGGCTCGAAGGACCATAAATGTACCAAATAGGTGTGGTACAGAAGTTGTTGAATGGTGTGGTGATGAATGATTATTTCTTTTCGATAGGATTATATATTAGTTCCACAATTGATTGAAAGAAAAACCATTCGAATATTTATTATTTTTTTGGTAATAATTTTTATATTTTATTTTTGATATATTTGAAGTCTTCTTGGTTTGACGGTCGATGAAAAAGAGAAAGATTATAATTTGACGTCTATTTAAATTTACAATTATTGGTTCAAATTCTTAAAACTAGGTTGCTATAAAGATACAATTAAATATTAATTTGACGCTAGATGTCTAAAGTGTTCTACTGTTATCGAACTGTAATACAAAATAGAAATTATGTATAACACTATACAAAACGTCAAAATTTTTGGTAAATAAATAAATTATTTTTGTTTACATGTAAAATTGTTTTAGATTACAAATTATTCCTAAATTGGAATATATAAAGACGAATATAAATTATGGCCACCTTTAACATTAAAGATAAGTATTTGATTTGATACAATATTAACAATAAATGATTATAAATATTAATACATAAATTAATTTAATTTTAGGTTAGATTTACAATTGGAAAAGTATCAACAAGTTACAGTAAGTTTTTTTTTTTTTAAAAATTATGAATTAATATGAATTACGTTATAGCTTTTTCTTGGTTTATTTTCTTTTAGTAATCATCGTATGCAACATTGGGTTGTGTCTACAACACGAATATTTGTACACATTTTGTACAAAATTCAATTTTATGGAAAATCACCTGGACTATAGACCACAAAATCAGAGCTACAAAATCGAAAACCTGCAATTGTGCTCATGACAACGGTTATTTGGATCGTTCGAATATTTCTACACATTTTGTAGAAAATTCAATTTTATGGAAAATCACCTGGACTATAGACCACAAAATCAGAGCTACAAAATCGAAAACCTGCAATTGTGCTCATGACAACGGTTATTTGGATCGTTCGAATATTTCTACACATTTTGTAGAAAATTCAATTTTATGGAAAATCACCTGGACTATATAGACCACAAAATCAGAGCTACAAAATCGAAAATCTGCAATTGTGCTCCGATTTCGTTGATTGATACCTCTATCGATAGGCATTGAGACCTGTAATTGTTATGCCAATGGGCATTTGGATCGTTCGAATATTTCTACACATTTTGTAGAAAATTCAATTTTATGGAAAATCACCTGGACTATAGACCACAAAATCAGAGCTACAAAATCGAAAATCTGCAATTGTGCTCCGATTTCGTTGATTGATACCTCTATCGATAGGCATTGAGACCTTTAATTGTTATGCCAATGGGCATTTGGATCGTTCGAATATTTCTACACATTTTGTAGAAAATTCAATTTTATGGAAAATCACCTGGACTATATAGACCACAAAATCAGAGCTACAAAATCGAAAATCTGCAATTGTGCTCCGATTTCGTTGATTGATACCTCTATCGATAGGCATTGAGACCTTTAATTGTTATGCCAATGGGCATTTGGATCGTTCGAATATTTCTACACATTTTGTAGAAAATTCAATTTTATGGAAAATCACCTGGACTATAGACCACAAAATCAGAGCTACAAAATCGAAAACCTGCAATTGTGCTCATGACAACGGTTATTTGGATCGTTCGAATATTTCTACACATTTTGTAGAAAATTCAATTTTATGGAAAATCACCTGGACTATTATAGACCACAAAATCAGAGCTACAAAATCGAAAATCTGCAATTGTGCTCCGATTTCGTTGATTGATACCTCTATCGATAAGCATTGAGACCTTTAATTGTTATGCCAATGGGCATTTGGATCGTTCGAATATTTGTAACATTTTGTACAAAATTCAATTTTATGGAAAATCACCTGGACTATAGACCACAAAATCAGAGCTACAAAATCGAAAACCTGCAATTGTGCTCATGACAACGGTTATTTGGATCGTTCGAATATTTCTACACATTTTGTAGAAAATTCAATTTTATGGAAAATCACCTGGACTATATAGACCACAAAATCAGAGCTACAAAATCGAAAATCTGCAATTGTACTCCGATTTCGTTGATTGATACCTCTATCGATAGGCATTGAGACCTTTAATTGTTATGCCAATGGGCATTTGGATCGTTCGAATATTTCTACACATTTTGTAGAAAATTCAATTTTATGGAAAATCACCTGGACTATTATAGACCACAAAATCAGAGCTACAAAATCGAAAATCTGCAATTGTACTCCGATTTCGTTGATTGATACCTCTATCGATAGGCATTGAGACCTGTAATTGTTATGCCAATGGGCATTTGGATCGTTCGAATATTTGTACACATTTTGTACAAAATTCAATTTTATGGAAAATCACCTGGACTATAGACCACAAAATCAGAGCTACAAAATCGAAAACCTGCAATTGTGCTCATGACAACGGTTATTTGGATCGTTCGAATATTTCTACACATTTTGTAGAAAATTCAATTTTATGGAAAATCACCTGGACTATAGACCACAAAATCAGAGCTACAAAATCGAAAACCTGCAATTGTGCTCATGACAACGGTTATTTGGATCGTTCGAATATTTCTACACATTTTGTAGAAAATTCAATTTTATGGAAAATCACCTGGACTATATAGACCACAAAATCAGAGCTACAAAATCGAAAATCTGCAATTGTGCTCCGATTTCGTTGATTGATACCTCTATCAATAGGCATTGAGACCTGTAATTGTTATGCCAATGGGCATTTGGATCGTTCGAATATTTCTACACATTTTGTAGAAAATTCAATTTTATGGAAAATCACCTGGACTATAGACCACAAAATCAGAGCTACAAAATCGAAAACCTGCAATTGTGCTCATGACAACGGTTATTTGGATCGTTCGAATATTTCTACACATTTTGTAGAAAATTCAATTTTATGGAAAATCACCTGGACTATAGACCACAAAATCAGAGCTACAAAATCGAAAATCTGCAATTGTGCTCCGATTTCGTTGATTGATACCTCTATCGATAGGCATTGAGACCTTTAATTGTTATGCCAATGGGCATTTGGATCGTTCGAATATTTCTACACATTTTGTAGACAATTCAATTTTATGGAAAATCACCTGGACTATAGACCACAAAATCAGAGCTACAAAATCGAAAATCTGCAATTGTGCTCCAACTCCGTTGATTGATACCTCTATCGATAGGCATTGAGAGCTGTAATGGTCATACCAATGGGCATTTGGATCGTTCGAATATTTGTACACATTTTGTACAAAATTCAATTTTATGGAAAATCACCTGGACTATAGACCACAAAATCAGAGCTAGAAAATCGAAAACCTGCAATTGTGCTCATGACAACGGTTATTTTGATCGTTCGAATATTTCTACACATTTTGTAGAAAATTCAATTTTATGGAAAATCACCTGGACTATAGACCACAAAATCAGAGCTACAAAATCGAAAATCTGCAATTGTGCTCCGATTTCGTTGATTGATACCTCTATCGATAGGCATTGAGACCTTTAATTGTTATGCCAATGGGCATTTGGATCGTTCGAATATTTCTACACATTTTGTAGAAAATTCAATTTTATGGAAAATCACCTGGACTATAGACCACAAAATCAGAGCTACAAAATCGAAAACCTGCAATTGTGCTCATGACAACGGTTAATTGGATCGTTCGAATATTTCTACACATTTTGTAGAAAATTCAATTTTATGGAAAATCACCTGGACTATAATAGACCACAAAATCCGAGCTACAAAATCGAAAATCTGCAATTGTGCTCCGATTTCGTTGATTGATACCTGTATCGATAGGCATTGAGACCTTTAATTGTTATGCCAATGGGCATTTGGATCGTTCGAATATTTGTAACATTTTGTACAAAATTCAATTTTATGGAAAATTACCTGGAGACCACAAAATCAGAGCTACAAAATCGAAAACCTGCAATTGTGCTCATGACAACGGTTATTTGGATCGTTCGAATATTTCTACACATTTTGTAGAAAATTCAATTTTATGGAAAATCACCTGGACTATAGACCACAAAATCAGAGCTACAAAATCGAAAATCTGCAATTGTGCTCCGATTTCGTTGATTGATACCTCTATCGATAGGCATTGAGACCTGTAATTGTTATGCCAATGGGCATTTGGATCGTTCGAATATTTCTACACATTTTGTAGACAATTCAATTTTATGGAAAATCACCTGGACTATAGACCACAAAATCAGAGCTAGAAAATCGAAAATCTGCAATTGTGCTCCAATTCCGTTGATTGATACCTCTATCGATAGGCATTGAGAGCTGTAATTGTCATACCAATGGGCATTTGGATCGTTCGAATATTTGTACACATTTTGTACAAAATTCAATTTTATGGAAAATCACCTGGACTACAGACCACAAAATCAGAGCTACAAAATCGAAAACCTGCAATTGTGCTCATGACAACGGTTATTTGGATCGTTCGAATATTTCTACACATTTTGTAGAAAATTCAATTTTATGGAAAATCACCTGGACTATAGACCACAAAATCAGAGCTACAAAATCGAAAATCTGCAATTGTGCTCCGATTTCGTTGATTGATACCTCTATCGATAGGCATTGAGACCTTTAATTGTTATGCCAATGGGCATTTGGATCGTTCGAATATTTCTACACATTTTGTAGAAAATTCAATTTTATGGAAAATCACCTGGACTATAGACCACAAAATCAGAGCTACAAAATCGAAAACCTGCAATTGTGCTCATGACAACGGTTATTTGGATCGTTCGAATATTTCTACACATTTTGTAGAAAATTCAATTTTATGGAAAATCACCTGGACTATAGACCACAAAATCAGAGCTACAAAATCGAAAACCTGCAATTGTGCTCATGACAACGGTTATTTGGATCGTTCGAATATTTCAACACATTTTGTAGAAAATTCAATTTTATGGAAAATCACCTGGACTATAGACCACAAAATCAGAGCTACAAAATCGAAAATCTGCAATTGTGCTCCGATTTCGTTGATTGATACCTCTATCGATAGGCATTGAGACCTTTAATTGTTATGCCAATGGGCATTTGGATCGTTCGAATATTTCTACACATTTTGTAGAAAATTCAATTTTATGGAAAATCACCTGGACTATAGACCACAAAATCAGAGCTACAAAATCGAAAATCTGCAATTGTACTCCGATTTCGTTGATTGATACCTCTATCGATAGGCATTGAGACCTTTAATTGTTATGCCAATGGGCATTTGGATCGTTCGAATATTTCTACACATTTTGTACAAAATTCAATTTTATGGAAAATCACCTGGACTATAGACCACAAAATCAGAGCTACAAAATCGAAAACCTGCAATTGTGCTCATGACAACGGTTATTTGGATCGTTCGAATATTTCTACACATTTTGTAGAAAATTCAATTTTATGGAAAATCACCTGGACTATTATAGACCACAAAATCAGAGCTACAAAATCGAAAATCTGCAATTGTACTCCGATTTCGTTGATTGATACCTCTATCGATAGGTATTGAGACCTGTAATTGTTATGCCAATGGGCATTTGGATCGTTCGAATATTTCTACACATTTTGTACAAAATTCAATTTTTTGGAAAATCACCTGGACTATAGACCACAAAATCAGAGCTACAAAATCGAAAACCTGCAATTGTGCTCATGACAACGGTTATTTGGATCGTTCGAATATTTCTACACATTTTGTAGAAAATTCAATTTTATGGAAAATCACCTGGACTATAGACCACAAAATCAGAGCTACAAAATCGAAAATCTGCAATTGTGCTCATGACAACGGTTATTTGGATCGTTCGAATATTTCTACACATTTTGTAGAAAATTCAATTTTATGGAAAATCACCTGGACTATAGACCACAAAATCAGAGCTACAAAATCGAAAACCTGCAATTGTGCTCATGACAACGGTTATTTGGATCGTTCGAATATTTCTACACATTTTGTAGAAAATTAAATTTTATGGAAAATCACCTGGACTATAGACCACAAAATCAGAGCTACAAAATCGAAAATCTGCAATTGTGCTCCGATTTCGTTGATTGATACCTCTATCGATATGCATTGAGACCTTTAATTGTTATGCCAATGGGCATTTGGATCGTTCGAATATTTCTACACATTTTGTAGAAAATTCAATTTTATGGAAAATCACCTGGACTATAGACCACAAAATCAGAGCTACAAAATCGAAAATCTGCAATTGTGCTCCGATTTCGTTGATTGATACCTCTATCGATAGGCATTGAGACCTTTAATTGTTATGCCAATGGGCATTTGGATCGTTCGAATATTTCTACACATTTTGGAGAAAATTCAATTTTATGGAAAATCACCTGGACTATAGACCACAAAATCAGAGCTACAAAATCGAAAATCTGCAATTGTGCTCATGACAACGGTTAATTGGATCGTTCGAATATTTCTACACATTTTGTAGAAAATTCAATTTTATGGAAAATCACCTGGACTATAGACCACAAAATCAGAGCTACAAAATCGAAAATCTGCAATTGTGCTCCGATTTCGTTGATTGATACCTCTATCGATAGGCATTGAGACCTTTAATTGTTATGCCAATGGGCATTTGGATCGTTCGAATATTTGTACACATTTTGTACAAAATTCAATTTTATGGAAAATCACCTGGACTACAGACCACAAAATCAGAGCTACAAAATCGAAAACCTGCAATTGTGCTCATGACAACGGTTATTTGGATCGTTCGAATATTTCTACACATTTTGTAGAAAATTCAATTTTATGGAAAATCACCTGGATTATAGACCACAAAATCAGAGCTACAAAATCGAAAATCTGCAATTGTGCTCCGATTTCGTTGATTGATACCTCTATCGATAGGCATTGAGACCTTTAATTGTTATGCCAATGGGCATTTGGATCGTTCGAATATTTCTACACATTTTGTAGAAAATTCGATTTTTTTAAAAATCACCTGGACTATAGACCACAAAATCAGAGCTACAAAATCGAAAATCTGCAATTGTGCTCCGATTTCGTTGATTGATACCTCTATCGATAGGCATTGAGACCTTTAATTGTTATGCCAATTGGCATTTGGATCGTTCGAATATTTATAACATTTTGTACAAAATTCAATTTTATGGAAAATCACCTGGACTATAGACCACAAAATCAGAGCTACAAAATCGAAAACCTGCAATTGTGCTCATGACAACGGTTATTTGGATCGTTCGAATATTTCTACACATTTTGTAGAAAATTCAATTTTATGGAAAATCACCTGGACTATAGACCACAAAATCAGAGCTACAAAATCGAAAATCTGCAATTGTGCTCCGATTTCGTTGATTGATACCTCTATCGATAGGCATTGAGACCTTTAATTGTTATGCCAATGGGCATTTGGATCGTTCGAATATTTCTACACATTTTGTAGAAAATTCAATTTTATGGAAAATCACCTGGACTATAGACCACAAAATCAGAGCTACAAAATCGAAAACCTGCAATTGTGCTCATGACAATGGTTAATTGGATCGTTCGAATATTTCTACACATTTTGTGGAAAATTCAATTTTATGGAAAATCACCTGGACTATAGACCACAAAATCAGAGCTACAAAATCGAAAATCTGCAATTGTGCTCCGATTTCGTTGATTGATACCTCTATCGATAGGCATTGAGACCTTTAATTGTTATGCCAATGGGCATTTGGATCGTTCGAATATTTCTACACATTTTGTAGAAAATTCAATTTTATGGAAAATCACCTGGACTATAGACCACAAAATCAGAGCTACAAAATCGAAAACCTGCAATTGTGCTCATGACAACGGTTATTTTGATCGTTCGAATATTTCTACACATTTTGTAGAAAATTCAATTTTATGGAAAATCACCTGGACTATAGACCACAAAATCAGAGCTACAAAATCGAAAATCTGCAATTGTGCTCCGATTTCGTTGATTGATACCTCTATCGATAGGCATTGAGACCTTTAATTGTTATGCCAATGGGCATTTGGATCGTTCGAATATTTCTACACATTTTGTAGAAAATTCAATTTTATGGAAAATCACCTGGACTATAGACCACAAAATCAGAGCTACAAAATCGAAAACCTGCAATTGTGCTCATGACAACGGTTATTTTGATCGTTCGAATATTTCTACACATTTTGTGGAAAATTCAATTTTATGGAAAATCACCTGGACTATAGACCACAAAATCAGAGCTACAAAATCGAAAATCTGCAATTGTGCTCCGATTTCGTTGATTGATACCTCTATCGATAGGCATTGAGACCTTTAATTGTTATGCCAATGGGCATTTGGATCGTTCGAATATTTCTACACATTTTGTAGAAAATTCAATTTTATGGAAAATCACCTGGACTATAGACCACAAAATCAGAGCTACAAAATCGAAAACCTGCAATTGTGCTCATGACAACGGTTATTTTGATCGTTCGAATATTTCTACACATTTTGTGGAAAATTCAATTTTATGGAAAATCACCTGGACTATAGACCACAAAATCAGAGCTACAAAATCGAAAATCTGCAATTGTGCTCCGATTTCGTTGATTGATACCTCTATCGATAGGCATTGAGACCTGTAATTGTTATGCCAATGGGCATTTGGATCGTTCGAATATTTCTACACATTTTGTAGAAAATTCAATTTTATGGAAAATCACCTGGACTATAGACCACAAAATCAGAGCTACAAAATCGAAAACCTGCAATTGTGCTCATGACAATGGTTAATTGGATCGTTTGAATATTTCTACACATTTTGTAGAAAATTCAATTTTATGGAAAATCACCTGGACTATAGACCACAAAATCAGAGCTACAAAATCGAAAATCTGCAATTGTGCTCCGATTTCGTTGATTGATACCTCTATCGATAGGCATTGAGACCTTTAATTGTTATGCCAATGGGCATTTGGATCGTTCGAATATTTCTACACATTTTGTAGAAAATTCAATTTTATGGAAAATCACCTGGACTATAGACCACAAAATCAGAGCTACAAAATCGAAAATCTGCAATTGTGCTCCGATTTCGTTGATTGATACCTCTATCGATAGGCATTGAGACCTTTAATTGTTATGCCAATGGGCATTTGGATCGTTCGAATATTTGTACACATTTTGTAGAAAATTCAATTTTATGGAAAATCACCTGGACTATAGACCACAAAATCAGAGCTACAAAATCGAAAACCTGCAATTGTGCTCATGACAATGGTTAATTGGATCGTTCGAATATTTCTACACATTTTGTAGAAAATTCAATTTTATGGAAAATCACCTGGACTATAGACCACA
The DNA here is from genome assembly GCA_958295665.1 of Tipula vernalis. Classification (NCBI taxonomy): domain Eukaryota; kingdom Metazoa; phylum Arthropoda; class Insecta; order Diptera; family Tipulidae; genus Tipula; species Tipula vernalis. The sequence continues at coordinate 21,347,245 of OY282558.1, read as the reverse complement.
AAATCAGAACTACAAAATCGAAAATCTGCAATTGTGCTCCGATTTCGTTGATTGATACCTCTATCGATAGGCATTGAGACCTTTAATTGTTATGCCAATGGGCATTTGGATCGTTCGAATATTTCTACACATTTTGTAGAAAATTCAATTTTATGGAAAATCACCTGGACTATAGACCACAAAATCAGAGCTACAAAATCGAAAATCTGCAATTGTGCTCCGATTTCGTTGATTGATACCTCTATCGATAGGCATTGAGACCTGTAATTGTTATGCCAATGAGCATTTGGATCGTTCGAATATTTCTACACATTTTGTAGAAAATTCAATTTTATGGAAAATCACCTGGACTATAGACCACAAAATCAGAGCTACAAAATCGAAAATCTGCAATTGTGCTCCGATTTCGTTGATTGATACCTCTATCGATAGGCATTGAGACCTTTAATTGTTATGCCAATGGGCATTTGGATCGTTCGAATATTTCTACACATTTTGTAGAAAATTCAATTTTATGGAAAATCACCTGGACTATAGACCACAAAATCAGAGCTACAAAATCGAAAATCTGCAATTGTGCTCCGATTTCGTTGATTGATACCTCTATCGATAGGCATTGAGACCTTTAATTGTTATGCCAATGGGCATTTGGATCGTTCGAATATTTCTACACATTTTGTAGAAAATTCAATTTTATGGAAAATCACCTGGACTATAGACCACAAAATCAGAGCTACAAAATCGAAAACCTGCAATTGTGCTCATGACAATGGTTAATTGGATCGTTCGAGTATTTCTACACATTTTGTAGAAAATTCAATTTTATGGAAAATCACCTGGACTATAGACCACAAAATCAGAGCTACAAAATCGAAAATCTGCAATTGTGCTCCGATTTCGTTGATTGATACCTCTATCGATAGGCATTGAGACCTTTAATTGTTATGCCAATGGGCATTTGGATCGTTCGAATATTTCTACACATTTTGTAGAAAATTCAATTTTATGGAAAATCACCTGGACTATAGACCACAAAATCAGAGCTACAAAATCGAAAACCTGCAATTGTGCTCATGACAACGGTTATTTGGATCGTTCGAATATTTCTACACATTTTGTAGAAAATTCAATTTTATGGAAAATCACCTGGACTATAGACCACAAAATCAGAGCTACAAAATCGAAAATCTGCAATTGTGCTCCGATTTCGTTGATTGATACCTCTATCGATAGGCATTGAGACCTTTAATTGTTATGCCAATGGGCATTTGGATCGTTCGAATATTTCTACACATTTTGTAGAAAATTCAATTTTATGGAAAATCACCTGGACTATAGACCACAAAATCAGAGCTACAAAATCGAAAATCTGCAATTGGGCTCATGACAATGGTTAATTAGATCGTTCGAATATTTCTACACATTTTGTAGAAAATTCAATTTTATGGAAAATCACCTGGACTATAGACCACAAAATCAGAGCTACAAAATCGAAAATCTGCAATTGTGCTCCGATTTCGTTGATTGATACCTCTATCGATAGGCATTGAGACCTTTAATTGTTATGCCAATGGGCATTTGGATCGATCGAATATTTCTACACATTTTGTAGAAAATTCAATTTTATGGAAAATCACCTGGACTGTAGACCACAAAATCAGAGCTACAAAATCAAAATCTGCAATTGTGCTCCGATTTCGTTGATTGATACCTCTATCGATAGGCATTGAGACCTTTAATTGTTATGCCAATGGGCATTTGGATCGTTCGAATATTTCTACACATTTTGTAGAAAATTCAATTTTATGGAAAATCACCTGGACTATAGACCACAAAATCAGAGCTACAAAATCGAAAACCTGCAATTGTGCTCATGACAATGGTTAATTGGATCGTTCGAATATTTCTACACATTTTGTAGAAAATTCAATTTTATGGAAAATCACCTGGACTATAGACCACAAAATCAGAGCTACAAAATCGAAAACCTGCAATTGTGCTCATGACAATGGTTAATTGGATCGTTCGAATATTTCTACACATTTTGTAGAAAATTCAATTTTATGGAAAATCACCTGGACTATAGACCACAAAATCAGAGCTACAAAATCGAAAATCTGCAATTGTGCTCCGATTTCGTTGATTGATATCTCTATCGATAGGCATTGAGACCTTTAATTGTTATGCCAATGGGCATTTGGATCGTTCGAATATTTCTACACATTTTGTAGAAAATTCAATTTTATGGAAAATCACCTGGACTATAGACCACAAAATCAGAGCTACAAAATCGAAAATCTGCAATTGTGCTCCGATTTCGTTGATTGATACCTCTATCGATAGGCATTGAGACCTTTAATTGTTATGCCAATGGGCATTTGGATCGTTCGAATATTTCTACACATTTTGTAGAAAACTCAATTTTATGGAAAATCACCTGGACTATAGACCACAAAATCAGAGCTACAAAATCGAAAATCTGCAATTGTGCTCCGATTTCGTTGATTGATACCTCTATCGATAGGCATTGAGACCTGTAATTGTTATGCCAATGGGCATTTGGATCGTTAGAATATTTGTACACATTTTGTACAAAATTCAATTTTATGAAAAATCACCTGGACTATAGACCACAAAATCAGAGCTACAAAATCGAAAACCTGCAATTGTGCTTATGACAACGGTTATTTGGATCGCTCGAATATTTCTACACATTTTGTAGAAAATTCAATTTTATGGAAAATCACCTGGACTACAACAGACCACAAAATCAGAGCTACAAAATCGAAAATCTGCAATTGTGCTCCGATTTCGTTGATTGATACCTCTATCGATAGGCATTGAGACCTTTAATTGTTATTCCAATGGGCATTTGGATCGTTCGAATATTTCTACACATTTTGTAGACAATTCAATTTTATGGAAAATCACCTGGACTATAGACCACAAAATCAGAGCTACAAAATCGAAAACCTGCAATTGTGCTCATGACAACGGTTATTTGGATCGTTCAAATATTTCTACACATTTTGTAGAAAATTCAATTTTATGGAAAATCACCTGGACTATAGACCACAAAATCAGAGCTACAAAATCGAAAATCTGCAATTGTGCTCCGATTTCGTTGATTGATACCTCTATCGATAGGCATTGAGACCTTTAATTGTTATGCCAATGGGCATTTGGATCGTTCGAATATTTCTACACATTTTGTAGAAAATTCAATTTTATGGAAAATCACCTGGACTATAGACCACAAAATCAGAGCTACAAAATCGAAAACCTGCAATTGTGCTCATGACAATGGTTAATTGGATCGTTCGAATATTTCTACACATTTTGTAGAAAATTCAATTTTATGGAAAATCACCTGGACTATAGACCACAAAATCAGAGCTACAAAATCGAAAACCTGCAATTGTGCTCATGACAATGGTTAATTGGATCGTTCGAATATTTCTACACATTTTGTAGAAAATTCAATTTTATGGAAAATCACCTGGACTATAGACCACAAAATCAGAGCTACAAAATCGAAAACCTGCAATTGTGCTCATGACAATGGTTAATTGGATCGTTCGAATATTTCTACACATTTTGTAGAAAATTCAATTTTATGGAAAATCACCTGGACTATAGACCACAAAATCAGAGCTACAAAATCGAAAATCTGCAATTGTGCTCCGATTTCGTTGATTGATATCTCTATCGATAGGCATTGAGACCTTTAATTGTTATGCCAATGGGCATTTGGATCGTTCGAATATTTCTACACATTTTGTAGAAAATTCAATTTTATGGAAAATCACCTGGACTATAGACCACAAAATCAGAGCTACAAAATCGAAAATCTGCAATTGTGCTCCGATTTCGTTGATTGATACCTCTATCGATAGGCATTGAGACCTTTAATTGTTATGCCAATGGGCATTTGGATCGTTCGAATATTTCTACACATTTTGTAGAAAATTCAATTTTATGGAAAATCACCTGGACTATAGACCACAAAATCAGAGCTACAAAATCGAAAACCTGCAATTGTGCTCATGACAATGGTTAATTGGATCGTTCGAATATTTCTACACATTTTGTAGAAAATTCAATTTTATGGAAAATCACCTGGACTATAGACCACAAAATCAGAGCTACAAAATCGAAAACCTGCAATTGTGCTCATGACAATGGTTAATTGGATCGTTCGAATATTTCTACACATTTTGTAGAAAATTCAATTTTATGGAAAATCACCTGGACTATAGACCACAAAATCAGAGCTACAAAATCGAAAACCTGCAATTGTGCTCATGACAATGGTTAATTGGATCGTTCGAATATTTCTACACATTTTGTAGAAAATTCAATTTTATGGAAAATCACCTGGACTATAGACCACAAAATCGAAAACCTGCAATTGTGCTCATGACAATGGTTAATTGGATCGTTCGAATATTTCTACACATTTTGTAGAAAATTCAATTTTATGGAAAATCACCTGGACTATAGACCACAAAATCAGAGCTACAAAATCGAAAATCTGCAATTGTGCTCCGATTTCGTTGATTGATATCTCTATCGATAGGCATTGAGACCTTTAATTGTTATGCCAATGGGCATTTGGATCGTTCGAATATTTCTACACATTTTGTAGAAAATTCAATTTTATGGAAAATCACCTGGACTATAGACCACAAAATCAGAGCTACAAAATCGAAAATCTGCAATTGTGCTCCGATTTCGTTGATTGATACCTCTATCGATAGGCATTGAGACCTTTAATTGTTATGCCAATGGGCATTTGGATCGTTCGAATATTTCTACACATTTTGTAGAAAATTCAATTTTATGGAAAATCACCTGGACAGACCACAAAATCAGAGCTACAAAATCGAAAATCTGCAATTGTGCTCCGATTTCGTTGATTGATACCTCTATCGATAGGCATTGAGACCTTTAATTGTTATGCCAATGGGCATTTGGATCGTTAGAATATTTGTACACATTTTGTACAAAATTCAATTTTATGGAAAATCACCTGGACTATAGACCACAAAATCAGAGCTACAAAATCGAAAACCTGCAATTGTGCTCATGACAACGGTTATTTGGATCGTTCGAATATTTCTACACATTTTGTAGAAAATTCAATTTTATGGAAAATCACCTGGACTACAACAGACCACAAAATCAGAGCAACAAAATCGAAAATCTGCAATTGTGCTCCGATTTCGTTGATTGATACCTCTATCGATAGGCATTGAGACCTTTAATTGTTATGCCAATGGGCATTTGGATCGTTCGAATATTTCTACACATTTTGTAGACAATTCAATTTTATGGAAAATCACCTGGACTATAGACCACAAAATCAGAGCTACAAAATCGAAAACCTGCAATTGTGCTCATGACAACGGTTATTTGGATCGTTCAAATATTTCTACACATTTTGTAGAAAATTCAATTTTATGGAAAATCACCTGGACTATAGACCACAAAATCAGAGCTACAAAATCGAAAATCTGCAATTGTGCTCCGATTTCGTTGATTGATACCTCTATCGATAGGCATTGAGACCTTTAATTGTTATGCCAATGGGCATTTGGATCGTTAGAATATTTGTACACATTTTGTACAAAATTCAATTTTATGGAAAATCACCTGGACTATAGACCACAAAATCAGAGCTACAAAATCGAAAATCTGCAATTGTGCTCCGATTTCGTTGATTGATACCTCTATCGATAGGCATTGAGACCTTTAATTGTTATGCCAATGGGCATTTAGATCGTTCGAATATTTCTACACATTTTGTAGAAAATTCAATTTTATGGAAAATCACCTGGACTATAGACCACAAAATCAGAGCTACAAAATCGAAAATCTGCAATTGTGCTCCGATTTCGTTGATTGATACCTCTATCGATAGGCATTGAGACCTTTAATTGTTATGCCAATGGGCATTTGGATCGTTAGAATATTTGTACACATTTTGTAGAAAATTCAATTTTATGGAAAATCACCTGGACTATAGACCACAAAATCAGAGCTACAAAATCGAAAACCTGCAATTGTGCTCATGACAACGGTTATTTGGATCGTTCAATTATTTCTACACATTTTGTAGAAAATTCAATTTTATGGAAAATCACCTGGACTACAACAGACCACAAAATCAGAGCTACAAAATCGAAAATCTGCAATTGTGCTCCGATTTCGTTGATTGATACCTCTATCGATAGGCATTGAGACCTTTAATTGTTATGCCAATGGGCATTTGGATCGTTCGAATATTTCTACACATTTTGTAGACAATTCAATTTTATGGAAAATCACCTGGACTATAGACCACAAAATCAGAGCTACAAAATCGAAAACCTGCAATTGTGCTCATGACAACGGTTATTTGGATCGTTCAAATATTTCTACACATTTTGTAGAAAATTCAATTTTATGGAAAATCACCTGGACTATAGACCACAAAATCAGAGCTACAAAATCGAAAATCTGCAATTGTGCTCCGATTTCGTTGATTGATACCTCTATCGATAGGCATTGAGACCTTTAATTGTTATGCCAATGGGCATTTGGATCGTTAGAATATTTGTACACATTTTGTACAAAATTCAATTTTATGGAAAATCACCTGGACTATAGACCACAAAATCAGAGCTACAAAATCGAAAACCTGCAATTGTGCTCATGACAACGGTTATTTGGATCGTTCGAATATTTCTACACATTTTGTAGAAAATTCAATTTTATGGAAAATCACCTGGACTACAACAGACCACAAAATCAGAGCTACAAAATCGAAAATCTGCAATTGTGCTCCGATTTCGTTGATTGATACCTCTATCGATAGGCATTGAGACCTTTAATTGTTATGCCAATGGGCATTTGGATCGTTCGAATATTTCTACACATTTTGTAGACAATTCAATTTTATGGAAAATCACCTGGACTATAGACCACAAAATCAGAGCTACAAAATCGAAAACCTGCAATTGTGCTCATGACAACGGTTATTTGGATCGTTCAAATATTTCTACACATTTTGTAGAAAATTCAATTTTATGGAAAATCACCTGGACTATAGACCACAAAATCAGAGCTACAAAATCGAAAATCTGCAATTGTGCTCCGATTTCGTTGATTGATACCTCTATCGATAGGCATTGAGACCTTTAATTGTTATGCCAATGGGCATTTGGATCGTTAGAATATTTGTACACATTTTGTACAAAATTCAATTTTATGGAAAATCACCTGGACTTATAGACCACAAAATCAGAGCTACAAAATCGAAAATCTGCAATTGTGCTCCGATTTCGTTGATTGATACCTCTATCGATAGGCATTGAGACCTTTAATTGTTATGCCAATGGGCATTTGGATCGTTAGAATATTTGTACACATTTTGTACAAAATTCAATTTTATGGAAAATCACCTGGACTATAGACCACAAAATCAGAGCTACAAAATCGAAAACCTGCAATTGTGCTCATGACAATGGTTAATTGGATCGTTCGAATATTTCTACACATTTTGTAGAAAATTCAATTTTATGGAAAATCACCTGGACTATAGACCACAAAATCAGAGCTACAAAATCGAAAACCTGCAATTGTGCTCATGACAATGGTTAATTGGATCGTTCGAATATTTCTACACATTTTGTAGAAAATTCAATTTTATGGAAAATCACCTGGACTATAGACCACAAAATCAGAGCTACAAAATCGAAAACCTGCAATTGTGCTCATGACAATGGTTAATTGGATCGTTCGAATATTTCTACACATTTTGTAGAAAATTCAATTTTATGGAAAATCACCTGGACTATAGACCACAAAATCAGAGCTACAAAATCGAAAACCTGCAATTGTGCTCATGACAATGGTTAATTGGATCGTTCGAATATTTCTACACATTTTGTAGAAAATTCAATTTTATGGAAAATCACCTGGACAGACCACAAAATCAGAGCTACAAAATCGAAAATCTGCAATTGTGCTCCGATTTCGTTGATTGATATCTCTATCGATAGGCATTGAGACCTTTAATTGTTATGCCAATGGGCATTTGGATCGTTCGAATATTTCTACACATTTTGTAGAAAATTCAATTTTATGGAAAATCACCTGGACTATAGACCACAAAATCAGAGCTACAAAATCGAAAATCTGCAATTGTGCTCCGATTTCGTTGATTGATACCTCTATCGATAGGCATTGAGACCTTTAATTGTTATGCCAATGGGCATTTGGATCGTTCGAATATTTCTACACATTTTGTAGAAAATTCAATTTTATGGAAAATCACCTGGACTATAGACCACAAAATCAGAGCTACAAAATCGAAAATCTGCAATTGTGCTCCGATTTCGTTGATTGATACCTCTATCGATAGGCATTGAGACCTTTAATTGTTATGCCAATGGGCATTTGGATCGTTCGAATATTTCTACACATTTTGTAGACAATTCAATTTTATGGAAAATCACCTGGACTATAGACCACAAAATCAGAGCTACAAAATCGAAAACCTGCAATTGTGCTCATGACAACGGTTATTTGGATCGTTCAAATATTTCTACACATTTTGTAGAAAATTCAATTTTATGGAAAATCACCTGGACTATAGACCACAAAATCAGAGCTACAAAATCGAAAATCTGCAATTGTGCTCCGATTTCGTTGATTGATACCTCTATCGATAGGCATTGAGACCTTTAATTGTTATGCCAATGGGCATTTGGATCGTTCGAATATTTCTACACATTTTGTAGAAAATTCAATTTTATGGAAAATCACCTGGACTATAGACCACAAAATCAGAGCTACAAAATCGATAATCTGCAATTGTGCTCCGATTTCGTTGATTGATACCTCTATCGATAGGCATTGAGACCTTTAATTGTTATGCCAATGGGCATTTGGATCGTTCGAATATTTCTACACATTTTGTAGAAAATTCAATTTTATGGAAAATCACCTGGACTATAGACCACAAAATCAGAGCTACAAAATCGAAAACCTGCAATTGTGCTCATGACAACGGTTATTTGGATCGTTCAAATATTTCTACACATTTTGTAGAAAATTCAATTTTATGGAAAATCACCTGGACTACAACAGACCACAAAATCAGAGCTACAAAATCGAAAATCTGCAATTGTGCTCCGATTTCGTTGATTGATACCTCTATCGATAGGCATTGAGACCTTTAATTGTTATGCCAATGGGCATTTGGATCGTTCGAATATTTCTACACATTTTGTAGAAAATTCAATTTTATGGAAAATCACCTGGACTATAGACCACAAAATCAGAGCTACAAAATCGAAAACCTGCAATTGTGCTCATGACAATGGTTAATTGGATCGTTCGAATATTTCTACACATTTAGTAGAAAATTCAATTTTATGGAAAATCACCTGGACTATAGACCACAAAATCAGAGCTACAAAATCGAAAACCTGCAATTGTGCTCATGACAATGGTTAATTGGATCGTTCGAATATTTCTACACATTTTGTAGAAAATTCAATTTTATGGAAAATCACCTGGACTATAGACCACAAAATCAGAGCTACAAAATCGAAAACCTGCAATTGTGCTCATGACAATGGTTAATTGGATCGTTCGAATATTTCTACACATTTTGTAGAAAATTCAATTTTATGGAAAATCACCTGGACTATAGACCACAAAATCAGAGCTACAAAATCGAAAACCTGCAATTGTGCTCATGACAATGGTTAATTGGATCGTTCGAATATTTCTACACATTTTGTAGAAAATTCAATTTTATGGAAAATCACCTGGACTATAGACCACAAAATCAGAGCTACAAAATCGAAAATCTGCAATTGTGCTCCGATTTCGTTGATTGATATCTCTATCGATAGGCATTGAGACCTTTAATTGTTATGCCAATGGGCATTTGGATCGTTCGAATATTTCTACACATTTTGTAGAAAATTCAATTTTATGGAAAATCACCTGGACTATAGACCACAAAATCAGAGCTACAAAATCGAAAATCTGCAATTGTGCTCCGATTTCGTTGATTGATACCTCTATCGATAGGCATTGAGACCTTTAATTGTTATGCCAATGGGCATTTGGATCGTTCGAATATTTCTACACATTTTGTAGAAAATTCAATTTTATGGAAAATCACCTGGACTATAGACCACAAAATCAGAGCTACAAAATCGAAAATCTGCAATTGTGCTCCGATTTCGTTGATTGATACCTCTATCGATAGGCATTGAGACCTTTAATTGTTATGCCAATGGGCATTTGGATCGTTAGAATATTTGTACACATTTTGTACAAAATTCAATTTTATGGAAAATCACCTGGACTATAGACCACAAAATCAGAGCTACAAAATCGAAAACCTGCAATTGTGCTCATGACAACGGTTATTTGGATCGTTCGAATATTTCTACACATTTTGTAGAAAATTCAATTTTATGGAAAATCACCTGGACTACAACAGACCACAAAATCAGAGCTACAAAATCGAAAATCTGCAATTGTGCTCCGATTTCGTTGATTGATACCTCTATCGATAGGCATTGAGACCTTTAATTGTTATGCCAATGGGCATTTGGATCGTTCGAATATTTCTACACATTTTGTAGACAATTCAATTTTATGGAAAATCACCTGGACTATAGACCACAAAATCAGAGCTACAAAATCGAAAACCTGCAATTGTGCTCATGACAACGGTTATTTGGATCGTTCAAATATTTCTACACATTTTGTAGAAAATTCAATTTTATGGAAAATCACCTGGACTATAGACCACAAAATCAGAGCTACAAAATCGAAAATCTGCAATTGTGCTCCGATTTCGTTGATTGATACCTCTATCGATAGGCATTGAGACCTTTAATTGTTATGCCAATGGGCATTTGGATCGTTCGAATATTTCTACACATTTTGTAGAAAATTCAATTTTATGGAAAATCACCTGGACTATAGACCACAAAATCAGAGCTACAAAATCGAAAATCTGCAATTGTGCTCCGATTTCGTTGATTGATACCTCTATCGATAGGCATTGAGACCTTTAATTGTTATGCCAATGGGCATTTGGATCGTTAGAATATTTGTACACATTTTGTACAAAATTCAATTTTATGGAAAATCACCTGGACTATAGACCACAAAATCAGAGCTACAAAATCGAAAACCTGCAATTGTGCTCATGACAACGGTTATTTGGATCGTTCGAATATTTCTACACATTTTGTAGAAAATTCAATTTTATGGAAAATCACCTGGACTACAACAGACCACAAAATCAGAGCTACAAAATCGAAAATCTGCAATTGTGCTCCGATTTCGTTGATTGATACCTCTATCGATAGGCATTGAGACCTTTAATTGTTATGCCAATGGGCATTTGGATCGTTCGAATATTTCTACACATTTTGTAGAAAATTCAATTTTATGGAAAATCACCTGGACTATAGACCACAAAATCAGAGCTACAAAATCGAAAACCTGCAATTGTGCTCATGACAATGGTTAATTGGATCGTTCGAATATTTCTACACATTTTGTAGAAAATTCAATTTTATGGAAAATCACCTGGACTATAGACCACAAAATCAGAGCTACAAAATCGAAAACCTGCAATTGTGCTCATGACAATGGTTAATTGGATCGTTCGAATATTTCTACACATTTTGTAGAAAATTCAATTTTATGGAAAATCACCTGGACTATAGACCACAAAATCAGAGCTACAAAATCGAAAACCTGCAATTGTGCTCATGACAATGGTTAATTGGATCGTTCGAATATTTCTACACATTTTGTAGAAAATTCAATTTTATGGAAAATCACCTGGACTATAGACCACAAAATCAGAGCTACAAAATCGAAAACCTGCAATTGTGCTCATGACAATGGTTAATTGGATCGTTCGAATATTTCTACACATTTTGTAGAAAATTCAATTTTATGGAAAATCACCTGGACTATAGACCACAAAATCAGAGCTACAAAATCGAAAATCTGCAATTGTGCTCCGATTTCGTTGATTGATATCTCTATCGATAGGCATTGAGACCTTTAATTGTTATGCCAATGGGCATTTGGATCGTTCGAATATTTCTACACATTTTGTAGAAAATTCAATTTTATGGAAAATCACCTGGACTATAGACCACAAAATCAGAGCTACAAAATCGAAAATCTGCAATTGTGCTCCGATTTCGTTGATTGATACCTCTATCGATAGGCATTGAGACCTTTAATTGTTATGCCAATGGGCATTTGGATCGTTCGAATATTTCTACACATTTTGTAGAAAATTCAATTTTATGGAAAATCACCTGGACTATAGACCACAAAATCAGAGCTACAAAATCGAAAATCTGCAATTGTGCTCCGATTTCGTTGATTGATACCTCTATCGATAGGCATTGAGACCTTTAATTGTTATGCCAATGGGCATTTGGATCGTTAGAATATTTGTACACATTTTGTACAAAATTCAATTTTATGGAAAATCACCTGGACTATAGACCACAAAATCAGAGCTACAAAATCGAAAACCTGCAATTGTGCTCATGACAACGGTTATTTGGATCGTTCGAATATTTCTACACATTTTGTAGAAAATTCAATTTTATGGAAAATCACCTGGACTACAACAGACCACAAAATCAGAGCTACAAAATCGAAAATCTGCAATTGTGCTCCGATTTCGTTGATTGATACCTCTATCGATAGGCATTGAGACCTTTAATTGTTATGCCAATGGGCATTTGGATCGTTCGAATATTTCTACACATTTTGTAGACAATTCAATTTTATGGAAAATCACCTGGACTATAGACCACAAAATCAGAGCTACAAAATCGAAAACCTGCAATTGTGCTCATGACAACGGTTATTTGGATCGTTCAAATATTTCTACACATTTTGTAGAAAATTCAATTTTATGGAAAATCACCTGGAATATAGACCACAAAATCAGAGCTACAAAATCGAAAATCTGCAATTGTGCTCCGATTTCGTTGATTGATATCTCTATCGATAGGCATTGAGACCTTTAATTGTTATGCCAATGGGCATTTGGATCGTTCAAATATTTCTACACATTTTGTAGAAAATTCAATTTTATGGAAAATCACCTGGACTATAGACCACAAAATCAGAGCTACAAAATCGAAAATCTGCAATTGTGCTCCGATTTCGTTGATTGATACCTCTATCGATAGGCATTGAGACCTTTAATTGTTATGCCAATGGGCATTTGGATCGTTAGAATATTTGTACACATTTTGTACAAAATTCAATTTTATGGAAAATCACCTGGACTATAGACCACAAAATCAGAGCTACAAAATCGAAAACCTGCAATTGTGCTCATGACAACGGTTATTTGGATCGTTCGAATATTTCTACACATTTTGTAGAAAATTCAATTTTATGGAAAATCACCTGGACTACAACAGACCACAAAATCAGAGCTACAAAATCGAAAATCTGCAATTGTGCTCCGATTTCGTTGATTGATACCTCTATCGATAGGCATTGAGACCTTTAATTGTTATGCCAATGGGCATTTGGATCGTTCGAATATTTCTACACATTTTGTAGACAATTCAATTTTATGGAAAATCACCTGGACTATAGACCACAAAATCAGAGCTACAAAATCGAAAACCTGCAATTGTGCTCATGACAACGGTTATTTGGATCGTTCAAATATTTCTACACATTTTGTAGAAAATTCAATTTTATGGAAAATCACCTGGACTATAGACCACAAAATCAGAGCTACAAAATCGAAAATCTGCAATTGTGCTCCGATTTCGTTGATTGATATCTCTATCGATAGGCATTGAGACCTTTAATTGTTATGCCAATGGGCATTTGGATCGTTAGAATATTTGTACACATTTTGTACAAAATTCAATTTTATGGAAAATCACCTGGACTATAGACCACAAAATCAGAGCTACAAAATCGAAAACCTGCAATTGTGCTCATGACAACGGTTATTTGGATCGTTCGAATATTTCTACACATTTTGTAGAAAATTCAATTGTATGGAAAATCACCTGGACTATAGACCACAAAATCAGAGCTACAAAATCGAAAATCTGCAATTGTGCTCCGATTTCGTTGATTGATACCTCTATCGATAGGCATTGAGACCTTTAATTGTTATGCCAATGGGCATTTGGATCGTTCGAATATTTGTACACATTTTGTACAAAATTCAATTTTATGGAAAATCACCTGGACTATAGACCACAAAATCAGAGCTACAAAATCGAAAACCTGCAATTGTGCTCATGACAACGGTTATTTGGATCGTTCGAATATTTCTACACATTTTGTAGAAAATTCAATTTTATGGAAAATCACCTGGACTATAGACCACAAAATCAGAGCTACAAAATCGAAAACCTGCAATTGTGCTCATGACAACGGTTATTTGGATCGTTCGAATATTTCTACACATTTTGTAGAAAATTCAATTTTATGGAAAATCACCTGGACTATAGACCACAAAATCAGAGCTACAAAATCGAAAATCTGCAATTGTGCTCCGATTTCGTTGATTGATACCTCTATCGATAGGCATTGAGACCTTTAATTGTTATGCCAATGGGCATTTGGATCGTTCGAATATTTCTACACATTTTGTAGAAAATTCAATTTTATGGAAAATCACCTGGACTATAGACCACAAAATCAGAGCTAGAAAATCGAAAACCTGCAATTGTGCTCATGACAACGGTTATTTGGATCGTTCAAATATTTCTACACATTTTGTAGAAAATTCAATTTTATGGAAAATCACCTGGACTATAGACCACAAAATCAGAGCTACAAAATCGAAAATCTGCAATTGTGCTCCGATTTCGTTGATTGATACCTCTATCGATAGGCATTGAGACCTTTAATTGTTATGCCAATGGGCATTTGGATCGTTCTAATATTTGTAACATTTTGTACAAAATTCAATTTTATGGAAAATCACCTGGACTACAGACCACAAAATCAGAGCTAGAAAATCGAAAACCTGCAATTGTGCTCATGACAACGGTTATTTGGATCGTTCGAATATTTCTACACATTTTGTAGAAAATTCAATTTTATGGAAAATCACCTGGACTATAGACCACAAAATCAGAGCTACAAAATCGAAAACCTGCAATTGTGCTCATGACAACGGTTATTTGGATCGTTCAAATATTTCTACACATTTTGTAGAAAATTCAATTTAATGGAAAATCACCTGGACTATAGACCACAAAATCAGAGCTACAAAATCGAAAACCTGCAATTGTGATCATGACAACGGTTATTTGGATCGTTCAAATATTTCTACACATTTTGTAGAAAATTCAATTTTATGGAAAATCACCTGGACTATAGACCACAAAATCAGAGCTACAAAATCGAAAATCTGCAATTGTGCTCCGATTTCGTTGATTGATACCTCTATCGATAGGCATTGAGACCTTTAATTGTTATGCCAATGGGCATTTGGATCGTTCGAATATTTCTACACATTTTGTAGAAAATTCAATTTTATGGAAAATCACCTGGACTATAGACCACAAAATCAGAGCTACAAAATCAAAAACCTGCAATTGTGCTCATGACAACGGTTATTTGGATCGTTCAAATATTTCTACACATTTTGTAGAAAATTCAATTTTATGGAAAATCACCTGGACTATAGACCACAAAATCAGAGCTACAAAATCGAAAATCTGCAATTGTGCTCCGATTTCGTTGATTGATACCTCTATCGATAGGCATTGAGACCTTTAATTGTTATGCCAATGGGCATTTGGATCGTTCGAATATTTCTACACATTTTGTAGAAAATTCAATTTTATGGAAAATCACCTGGACTATAGACCACAAAATCAGAGCTACAAAATCGAAAATCTGCAATTGTGCTCCGATTTCGTTGATTGATACCTCTATCGATAGGCATTGAGACCTTTAATTGTTATGCCAATGGGCATTTGGATCGTTCGAATATTTCTACACATTTTGTAGAAAAATCAATTTTATGGAAAATCACCTGGACTATAGACCACAAAATCAGAGCTACAAAATCGAAAACCTGCAATTGTGCTCATGACAACGGTTATTTGGATCGTTCTAATATTTCTACACATTTTGTAGAAAATTCAATTTTATGGAAAATCACCTGGACTATAGACCACAAAATCAGAGCTACAAAATCGAAAAACTGCAATTGTGCTCCGATTTCGTTGATTGATACCTCTATCGATAGGCATTGAGACCTTTAATTGTTATGCCAATGGGCATTTGGATCGTTCGAATATTTCTACACATTTTGTAGAAAATTCAATTTTATGGAAAATCACCTGGACTATAGACCACAAAATCAGAGCTACAAAATCGAAAATCTGCAATTGTGCTCCGATTTCGTTGATTGATACCTCTATCGATAGGCATTGAGACCTTTAATTGTTATGCCAATGGGCATTTGGATCGTTCGAATATTTCTACACATTTTGTAGAAAATTCAATTTTATGGAAAATCACCTGGACTATAGACCACAAAATCAGAGCTACAAAATCGAAAACCTGCAATTGTGCTCATGACAACGGTTATTTGGATCGTTCGAATATTTCTACACATTTTGTAGAAAATTCAATTTTATGGAAAATCACCTGGACTATAGACCACAAAATCAGAGCTACAAAATCGAAAATCTGCAATTGTGCTCCGATTTCGTTGATTGATACCTCTATCGATAGGCATTGAGACCTTTAATTGTTATGCCAATGGGCATTTGGATCGTTCGAATATTTCTACACATTTTGTAGAAAATTCAATTTTATGGAAAATCACCTGGACTATAGACCACAAAATCAGAGCTACAAAATCGAAAACCTGCAATTGTGCTCATGACAACGGTTATTTGGATCGTTCAAATATTTCTACACATTTTGTAGAAAATTCAATTTTATGGAAAATCACCTGGACTATAGACCACAAAATCAGAGCTACAAAATCGAAAATCTGCAATTGTGCTCCGATTTCGTTGATTGATACCTCTATCGATAGGCATTGAGACCTTTAATTGTTATGCCAATGGGCATTTGGATCGTTCGAATATTTGTACACATTTTGTAGAAAATTCAATTTTATGGAAAATCACCTGGACTATAGACCACAAAATCAGAGCTACAAAATCGAAAACCTGCAATTGTGCTCATGACAACGGTTATTTGGATCGTTCGAATATTTCTACACATTTTGTAGAAAATTCAATTTTATGGAAAATCACCTGGACTATAGACCACAAAATCAGAGCTACAAAATCGAAAATCTGCAATTGTGCTCCGATTTCGTTGATTGATACCTCTATCGATAGGCATTGAGACCTTTAATTGTTATGCCAATGGGCTTTTGGATCGTTCGAATATTTCTACACATTTTGTAGAAAATTCAATTTTATGGAAAATCACCTGGACTATAGACCACAAAATCAGAGCTACAAAATCGAAAACCTGCAATTGTGCTCATGACAACGGTTATTTGGATCGTTCAAATATTTCTACACATTTTGTAGAAAATTCAATTTTATGGAAAATCACCTGGACTATAGACCACAAAATCAGAGCTACAAAATCGAAAATCTGCAATTGTGCTCCGATTTCGTTGATTGATACCTCTATCGATAGGCATTGAGACCTTTAATTGTTATGCCAATGGGCATTTGGATCGTTCGAATATTTGTACACATTTTGTAGAAAATTCAATTTTATGGAAAATCACCTGGACTATAGACCACAAAATCAGAGCTACAAAATCGAAAATCTGCAATTGTGCTCCGATTTCGTTGATTGATACCTCTATCGATAGGCATTGAGACCTTTAATTGTTATGCCAATGGGCATTTGGATCGTTCGAATATTTCTACACATTTTGTAGAAAAATCAATTTTATGGAAAATCACCTGGACTATAGACCACAAAATCAGAGCTACAAAATCGAAAACCTGCAATTGTGCTCATGACAACGGTTATTTGGATCGTTTTAATATTTCTACACATTTTGTAGAAAATTCAATTTTATGGAAAATCACCTGGACTATAGACCACAAAATCAGAGCTACAAAATCGAAAACCTGCAATTGTGCTCATGACAACGGTTATTTGGATCGTTCAAATATTTCTACACATTTTGTAGAAAATTCAATTTTATGGAAAATCACCTGGACTATAGACCACAAAATCAGAGCTACAAAATCGAAAATCTGCAATTGTGCTCCGATTTCGTTGATTGATACCTCTATCGATAGGCATTGAGACCTTTAATTGTTATGCCAATGGGCATTTGGATCGTTCGAATATTTGTACACATTTTGTACAAAATTCAATTTTATGGAAAATCACCTGGACTATAGACCACAAAATCAGAGCTACAAAATCGAAAACCTGCAATTGTGCTCATGACAACGGTTATTTGGATCGTTCGAATATTTCTACACATTTTGTAGAAAATTCAATTTTATGGAAAATCACCTGGACTATAGACCACAAAATCAGAGCTACAAAATCGAAAATCTGCAATTGTGCTCCGATTTCGTTGATTGATACCTCTATCGATAGGCATTGAGACCTTTAATTGTTATGCCAATGGGCATTTGGATCGTTCGAATATTTCTACACATTTTGTAGAAAATTCAATTTTATGGAAAATCACCTGGACTATAGACCACAAAATCAGAGCTACAAAATCGAAAATCTGCAATTGTGCTCCGATTTCGTTGATTGATACCTCTATCGATAGGCATTGAGACCTTTAATTGTTATGCCAATGGGCATTTGGATCGTTCGAATATTTGTACACATTTTGTAGAAAAATCAATTTTATGGAAAATCACCTGGACTATAGACCACAAAATCAGAGCTACAAAATCGAAAAACTGCAATTGTGCTCCGATTTCGTTGATTGATACCTCTATCGATAGGCATTGAGACCTTTAATTGTTATGCCAATGGGCATTTGGATCGTTCGAATATTTCTACACATTTTGTAGAAAATTCAATTTTATGGAAAATCACCTGGACTATAGACCACAAAATCAGAGCTACAAAATCGAAAACCTGCAATTGTGCTCATGACAACGGTTATTTGGATCGTTCGAATATTTCTACACATTTTGTAGAAAATTCAATTTTATGGAAAATCACCTGGACTATAGACCACAAAATCAGAGCTACAAAATCGAAAATCTGCAATTGTGCTCCGATTTCGTTGATTGATACCTCTATCGATAGGCATTGAGACCTTTAATTGTTATGCCAATGGGCATTTGGATCGTTAGAATATTTGTACACATTTTGTACAAAATTCAATTTTATGGAAAATCACCTGGACTATAGACCACAAAATCAGAGCTACAAAATCGAAAACCTGCAATTGTGCTCATGACAACGGTTATTTGGATCGTTTGAATATTTCTACACATTTTGTAGAAAATTCAATTTTATGGAAAATCACCTGGGGGCCAATTCCGGTTCGATGACTAAAGTCACCAATGAGTTTAGTTGGTATAAAAATTTACACTGGTATAATAAAATCATAAAGCCGATTCCCGTATGATTACATACTGAGAAAAACCAACTCATAATATCTGTCAAAAAGACTCAGCATATTTTATTTTGTGATAAAATTAAATACTACTGAGATTTTGGAATTATTATAAATAAAAACAAAATATTAATATTTTTTTAAGCGAGATGTTAGTAAGGCAAAGACGGGAGGCTAGCGAGGAACAAAAAACATACTTAGTTTCCTATTTAGAGGAAAATGTTGAGATTAAAAGGTTAGCGTCATAAATGATTTGCACACACACAGACGAGTTCCACTCTATTATTAGGCTTTTTAATTGAAATATGTGTCCCGTCGATTAGCCCTACGATGCCCGGAAATCCATATATGTATATTAAAAAATTGTTGCTTTATTTCAACATTTTGTAGAGTCTAATTGGAATTTCACGAAATCTTTTGCGAATTTGTTTTCAATTATTTGACAAACATCATCAACACATCGTGATACCGAAATTTTTCAAAGTGAGATGAAGAAGTCTTGCCTTATTGGGCGTTGATAGCAGCCGACCGCTAGAAAACGAAGAGCGCATGGAATTCTTACAGTCGAGTTCAACACGTGAATTCGAACGCGCTTTTGATATGTGGTTGAATGAAGCTGATAAGCAGCCTACAAGCTGCTTTATTAAATCTAAACAGCCTCGGTCCGTAGTTGATTCAAATGGATCACCTAAATCTCTTAACTTCCTTCTGAATCTTAAGATAAATCTAATACTACTTTACCTTTTGGTTAGAAATTCGACGCCTAAGAATTCTTAAAATAAAGAAATCCATTTTATTTTATTTATTTTTATTAGGTGTGCATAGAACGGTTTGAAAATACGTATTTTCTACTTCCCCAAATGTCAGCAATAGAACCCAATAATCCAAAAATTCATACTATAAATTTTACAGCACGTCAAAACTCATTAGTCATATCAGAATCGAAAATATTATGAGCATGAGAACTGACTAGTCTAAAAAAATAATAAAGTCATTTGTCATACTCATTTGTCATAAAACCGGAATTCGGCCCCAGGACTACAACAGACCACAAAATCAGAGCTACAAAATCGAAAATCTGCAATTGTGCTCCGATTTCGTTGATTGATACCTCTATCGATAGGCATTGAGACCTTTAATTGTTATGCCAATGGGCATTTGGATCGTTCGAATATTTGTACACATTTTGTACAAAATTCAATTTTATGGAAAATCACCTGGACTATAGACCACAAAATCAGAGCTACAAAATCGAAAACCTGCAATTGTGCTCATGACAACGGTTATTTGGATCGTTCGAATATTTCTACACATTTTGTAGAAAATTCAATTTTATGGAAAATCACCTGGACTACAACAGACCACAAAATCAGAGCTACAAAATCGAAAATCTGCAATTGTGCTCCGATTTCGTTGATTGATACCTCTATCGATAGGCATTGAGATCTTTAATTGTTATGCCAATGGGCATTTGGATCGTTCGAATATTTCTACACATTTTGTAGAAAATTCAATTTTATGGAAAATCACCTGGACTATAGACCACAAAATCAGAGCTACAAAATCGAAAACCTGCAATTGTGCTCATGACAACGGTTATTTGGATCGTTCGAATATTTCTACACATTTTGTAGAAAATTCAATTTTATGGAAAATCACCTGGACTATAGACCACAAAATCAGAGCTACAAAATCGAAAATCTGCAATTGTGCTCCGATTTCGTTGATTGATACCTCTATCGATAGGCATTGAGACCTTTAATTGTTATGCCAATGATCATTTGGATCGTTAGAATATTTGTACACATTTTGTACAAAATTCAATTTTATGGAAAATCACCTGGACTATAGACCACAAAATCAGAGCTACAAAATCGAAAACCTGCAATTGTGCTCATGACAACGGTTATTTGGATCGTTCGAATATTTCTACACATTTTGTAGAAAATTCAATTGTATGGAAAATCACCTGGACTATAGACCACAAAATCAGAGCTACAAAATCGAAAATCTGCAATTGTGCTCCGATTTCGTTGATTGATACCTCTATCGATAGGCATTGAGACCTTTAATTGTTATGCCAATGGGCATTTGGATCGTTCGAATATTTGTACACATTTTGTACAAAATTCAATTTTATGGAAAATCACCTGGACTATAGACCACAAAATCAGAGCTACAAAATCGAAAACCTGCAATTGTGCTCATGACAACGGTTATTTGGATCGTTCGAATATTTCTACACATTTTGTAGAAAATTCAATTTTATGGAAAATCACCTGGACTACAACAGACCACAAAATCAGAGCTACAAAATCGAAAATCTGCAATTGTGCTCCGATTTCGTTGATTGATACCTCTATCGATAGGCATTGAGACCTTTAATTGTTATGCCAATGGGCATTTGGATCGTTCGAATATTTCTACACATTTTGTAGAAAATTCAATTTTATGGAAAATCACCTGGACTATAGACCACAAAATCAGAGCTACAAAATCGAAAAACTGCAATTGTGCTCCGATTTCGTTGATTGATACCTCTATCGATAGGCATTGAGACCTTTAATTGTTATGCCAATGGGCATTTGGATCGTTCGAATATTTCTACACATTTTGTAGAAAATTCAATTTTATGGAAAATCACCTGGACTATAGACCACAAAATCAGAGCTACAAAATCGAAAACCTGCAATTGTGCTCATGACAACGGTTATTTGGATCGTTCGAATATTTCTACACATTTTGTAGAAAATTCAATTGTATGGAAAATCACCTGGACTATAGACCACAAAATCAGAGCTACAAAATCGAAAATCTGCAATTGTGCTCCGATTTCGTTGATTGATACCTCTATCGATAGGCATTGAGACCTTTAATTGTTATGCCAATGGGCATTTGGATCGTTCGAATATTTCTACACATTTTGTAGAAAATTCAATTTTATGGAAAATCACCTGGACTATAGACCACAAAATCAGAGCTACAAAATCGAAAATCTGCAATTGTGCTCCGATTTCGTTGATTGATACCTCTATCGATAGGCATTGAGACCTTTAATTGTTATGCCAATGGGCATTTGGATCGTTCGAATATTTGTACACATTTTGTACAAAATTCAATTTTATGGAAAATCACCTGGACTATAGACCACAAAATCAGAGCTAGAAAATCGAAAACCTGCAATTGTGCTCATGACAACGGTTATTTGGATCGTTCGAATATTTCTACACATTTTGTAGAAAATTCAATTTTATGGAAAATCACCTGGACTATAGACCACAAAATCAGAGCTACAAAATCGAAAATCTGCAATTGTGCTCCGATTTCGTTGATTGATACCTCTATCGATAGGCATTGAGACCTTTAATTGTTATGCCAATGGGCATTTGGATCGTTCGAATATTTCTACACATTTTCTAGAAAATTCAATTTTATGGAAAATCACCTGGACGATTTCGTTGATTGATACCTCTATCGATAGGCATTGAGACCTTTAATTGTTATGCCAATGGGCATTTGGATCGTTCGAATATTTCTACACATTTTGTAGAAAATTCAATTTTATGGAAAATCACCTGGACTATAGACCACAAAATCAGAGCTACAAAATCGAAAATCTGCAATTGTGCTCCGATTTCGTTGATTGATACCTCTATCGATAGGCATTGAGACCTTTAATTGTTATGCCAATGGGCATTTGGATCGTTCGAATATTTCTACACATTTTGTAGAAAATTCAATTTTATGGAAAATCACCTGGACTATAGACCACAAAATCAGAGCTACAAAATCGAAAACCTGCAATTGTGCTCATGACAACGGTTATTTGGATCGTTCGAATATTTCTACACATTTTGTAGAAAATTCGATTTTTTTAAAAATCACCTGGACTATAGACCACAAAATCAGAGCTATAAAATCGAAAATCTGCAATTGTGCTCCGATTTCGTTGATTGATACCTCTATCGATAGGCATTGAGACCTTTAATTGTTATGCCAATGGGCATTTGGATCGTTCGAATATTTGTAACATTTTGTACAAAATTCAATTTTATGGAAAATCACCTGGACTATAGACCACAAAATCAGAGTTACAAAATCGAAAATCTGCAATTGTGCTCCGATTTCGTTGATTGATACCTCTATCGATAGGCATTGAGACCTTTAATTGTTATGCCAATGGGCATTTGGATCGTTCGAATATTTCTACACATTTTGTAGAAAATTCAATTTTATGGAAAATCACCTGGACTATAGACCACAAAATCAGAGCTACAAAATCGAAAATCTGCAATTGTGCTCCGATTTCGTTGATTGATACCTCTATCGATAGGCATTGAGACCTTTAATTGTTATGCCAATGGGCATTTGGATCGTTCGAATATTTCTACACATTTTGTAGAAAATTCAATTTTATGGAAAATCACCTGGACTATAGACCACAAAATCAGAGCTACAAAATCGAAAACCTGCAATTGTGCTCATGACAACGGTTATTTGGATCGTTCGAATATTTCTACACATTTTGTAGAAAATTCAATTTTATGGAAAATCACCTGGACTATAGACCACAAAATCAGAGCTATAAAATCGAAAATCTGCAATTGTGCTCCGATTTCGTTGATTCATACCTCTATCGATAGGCATTGAGACCTTTAATTGTTATGCCAATGGGCATTTGGATCGTTCGAATATTTGTAACATTTTGTACAAAATTCAATTTTATGGAAAATCACCTGGACTACAGACCACAAAATCAGAGCTACAAAATCGAAAACCTGCAATTGTGCTCATGACAACGGTTATTTGGATCGTTCGAATATTTCTACACATTTTGTAGAAAATTCGATTTTTTTAAAAATCACCTGGACTATAGACCACAAAATCAGAGCTATAAAATCGAAAATCTGCAATTGTGCTCCGATTTCGTTGATTGATACCTCTATCGATAGGCATTGAGACCTTTAATTGTTATGCCAATGGGCATTTGGATCGTTCGAATATTTGTAACATTTTGTACAAAATTCAATTTTATGGAAAATCACCTGGACTATAGACCACAAAATCAGAGTTACAAAATCGAAAATCTGCAATTGTGATCATGACAACGGTTATTTGGATCGTTCGAATATTTCTACACATTTTGTAGAAAATTCGATTTTTTTAAAAATCACCTGGACTACAAAATCAGAGCTATAAAATCAAAAATCTGCAATTGTGCTCCGATTTCGTTGATTGATACCTCTATCGATAGGCATTGAGACCTTTAATTGTTATGCCAATGGGCATTTGGATCGTTCGAATATTTGTAACATTTTGTACAAAATTCAATTTTATGGAAAATCACCTGGACTATAGACCACAAAATCAGAGTTACAAAATCGAAAATCTGCAATTGTGCTCCGATTTTGTTGATTGATACCTCTATCGATAGGCATTGAGACCTTTAATTGTTATGCCAATGGGCATTTGGATCGTTAGAATATTTGTACACATTTTGTACAAAATTCAATTTTATGGAAAATCACCTGGACTATAGACCACAAAATCAGAGCTAGAAAATCGAAAACCTGCAATTGTGCTCATGACAACGGTTATTTGGATCGTTCGAATATTTCTACAGATTTTGTAGAAAATTCAATATTTATGGAAAATCACCTGGACTATAGACCACAAAATCAGAGCTACAAAATCGAAAATCTGCAATTGTGCTCCGATTTCGTTGATTGATACCTCTATCGATAGGCATTGAGACCTTTAATTGTTATGCCAATGGGCATTTGGATCGTTCGAATATTTCTACACATTTTGTAGAAAATTCAATTTTATGGAAAATCACCTGGACTATAGACCACAAAATCAGAGCTACAAAATCGAAAATCTGCAATTGTGCTCCGATTTCGTTGATTGATACCTCTATCGATAGGCATTGAGACTTTTAATTGTTATGCCAATGGGCATTTGGATCGTTTGAATATTTGTACACATTTTGTACAAAATTTAATTTTATGGAAAATCACCTGGACTATAGACCACAAAATCAGAGCTACAAAATCGAAAACCTGCAATTGTGCTCATGACAACGGTTATTTGGATCGTTCGAATATTTCTACACATTTTGTAGAAAATTCAATTTTATGGAAAATCACCTGGACTATAGACCACAAAATCAGAGCTACAAAATCGAAAACCTGCAATTGTGCTCATGACAACGGTTATTTGGATCGTTCAAATATTTCTACACATTTTGTAGAAAATTCAATTTAATGGAAAATCACCTGGACTATAGACCACAAAATCAGAGCTACAAAATCGAAAACCTGCAATTGTGCTCATGACAACGGTTATTTGGATCGTTCAAATATTTCTACACATTTTGTAGAAAATTCAATTTTATGGAAAATCACCTGGACTATAGACCACAAAATCAGAGCTACAAAATCGAAAATCTGCAATTGTGCTCCGATTTCGTTGATTGATACCTCTATCGATAGGCATTGAGACCTTTAATTGTTATGCCAATGGGCATTTGGATCGTTCGAATATTTCTACACATTTTGTAGAAAAATCAATTTTATGGAAAATCACCTGGACTATAGACCACAAAATCAGAGCTACAAAATCGAAAACCTGCAATTGTGCTCATGACAACGGTTATTTGGATCGTTCGAATATTTCTACACATTTTGTAGAAAATTCAATTTTATGGAAAATCACCTGGACTATAGACCACAAAATCAGAGCTACAAAATCGAAAATCTGCAATTGTGCTCCGATTTCGTTGATTGATACCTCTATCGATAGGCATTGAGACCTTTAATTGTTATGCCAATGGGCATTTGGATCGTTCGAATATTTCTACACATTTTGTAGAAAATTCAATTTTATGGAAAATCACCTGGACTATAGACCACAAAATCAGAGCTACAAAATCGAAAACCTGCAATTGTGCTCATGACAACGGTTATTTGGATCGTTCAAATATTTCTACACATTTTGTAGAAAATTCAATTTTATGGAAAATCACCTGGACTATAGACCACAAAATCAGAGCTACAAAATCGAAAATCTGCAATTGTGCTCCGATTTCGTTGATTGATACCTCTATCGATAGGCATTGAGACTTTTAATTGTTATGCCAATGGGCATTTGGATCGTTTGAATATTTGTACACATTTTGTACAAAATTCAATTTTATGGAAAATCACCTGGACTATAGACCACAAAATCAGAGCTACAAAATCGAAAACCTGCAATTGTGCTCATGACAACGGTTATTTGGATCGTTCGAATATTTCTACACATTTTGTAGAAAATTCAATTTTATGGAAAATCACCTGGACTATAGACCACAAAATCAGAGCTACAAAATCGAAAACCTGCAATTGTGCTCATGACAACGGTTATTTGGATCGTTCGAATATTTCTACACATTTTGTAGAAAATTCAATTTTATGGAAAATCACCTGGACTATAGACCACAAAATCAGAGCTACAAAATCGAAAACCTGCAATTGTGCTCATGACAACGGTTATTTGGATCGTTCAAATATTTCTACACATTTTGTAGAAAATTCAATTTTATGGAAAATCACCTGGACTATAGACCACAAAATCAGAGCTACAAAATCGAAAACCTGCAATTGTGCTCATGACAACGGTTATTTGGATCGTTCAAATATTTCTACACATTTTGTAGAAAATTCAATTTTATGGAAAATCACCTGGACTATAGACCACAAAATCAGAGCTACAAAATCGAAAATCTGCAATTGTGCTCCGATTTCGTTGATTGATACCTCTATCGATAGGCATTGAGACCTTTAATTGTTATGCCAATGGGCATTTGGATCGTTCGAATATTTCTACACATTTTGTAGAAAATTCAATTTTATGGAAAATCACCTGGACTATAGACCACAAAATCAGAGCTACAAAATCGAAAATCTGCAATTGTGCTCCGATTTCGTTGATTGATACCTCTATCGATAGGCATTGAGACCTTTAATTGTTATGCCAATGGGCATTTGGATCGTTCGAATATTTCTACACATTTTGTAGAAAAATCAATTTTATGGAAAATCACCTGGACTATAGACCACAAAATCAGAGCTACAAAATCGAAAACCTGCAATTGTGCTCATGACAACGGTTATTTGGATCGTTCGAATATTTCTACACATTTTGTAGAAAATTCAATTTTATGGAAAATCACCTGGACTATAGACCACAAAATCAGAGCTACAAAATCGAAAATCTGCAATTGTGCTCCGATTTCGTTGATTGATACCTCTATCGATAGGCATTGAGACCTTTAATTGTTATGCCAATGGGCATTTGGATCGTTCGAATATTTCTACACATTTTGTAGAAAATTCAATTTTATGGAAAATCACCTGGACTATAGACCACAAAATCAGAGCTACAAAATCGAAAATCTGCAATTGTGCTCCGATTTCGTTATTGATACCTCTATCGATAGGCATTGAGACCTTTAATTGTTATGCCAATGGGCATTTGGATCGTTCGAATATTTCTACACATTTTGTACAAAATTCAATTTTATGGAAAATCACCTGGACTATAGACCACAAAATCAGAGCTACAAAATCGAAAACCTGCAATTGTGCTCATGACAACGGTTATTTGGATCGTTCGAATATTTCTACACATTTTGTAGAAAATTCAATTTTATGGAAAATCACCTGGACTATAGACCACAAAATCAGAGCTACAAAATCGAAAATCTGCAATTGTGCTCCGATTTCGTTGATTGATACCTCTATCGATAGGCATTGAGACCTTTAATTGTTATGCCAATGGGCATTTGGATCGTTCGAATATTTCTACACATTTTGTAGAAAATTCAATTTTATGGAAAATCACCTGGACTATAGACCACAAAATCAGAGCTACAAAATCGAAAACCTGCAATTGTGCTCATGACAACGGTTATTTGGATCGTTCAAATATTTCTACACATTTTGTAGAAAATTCAATTTTATGGAAAATCACCTGGACTATAGACCACAAAATCAGAGCTACAAAATCGAAAATCTGCAATTGTGCTCCGATTTCGTTGATTGATACCTCTATCGATAGGCATTGAGACCTTTAATTGTTATGCCAATGGGCATTTGGATCGTTCGAATATTTCTACACATTTTGTACAAAATTCAATTTTATGGAAAATCACCTGGACTATAGACCACAAAATCAGAGCTACAAAATCGAAAACCTGCAATTGTGCTCATGACAACGGTTATTTGGATCGTTCGAATATTTCTACACATTTTGTAGAAAATTCAATTTTATGGAAAATCACCTGGACTATAGACCACAAAATCAGAGCTACAAAATCGAAAATCTGCAATTGTGTTCCGATTTCGTTGATTGATACCTCTATCGATAGGCATTGAGACCTTTAATTGTTATGCCAATGGGCATTTGGATCGTTCGAATATTTCTACACATTTTGTAGAAAATTCAATTTTATGGAAAATCACCTGGACTATAGACCACAAAATCAGAGCTTCAAAATCGAAAATCTGCAATTGTGCTCCGATTTCGTTGATTGATACCTCTATCGATAGGCATTGAGACCTTTAATTGTTATGCCAATGGGCATTTGGATCGTTCGAATATTTCTACACATTTTGTAGAAAAATCAATTTTATGGAAAATCACCTGGACTATAGACCACAAAATCAGAGCTACAAAATCGAAAACCTGCAATTGTGCTCATGACAACGGTTATTTGGATCGTTCTAATATTTCTACACATTTTGTAGAAAATTCAATTTTATGGAAAATCACCTGGACTATAGACCACAAAATCAGAGCTACAAAATCGAAAAACTGCAATTGTGCTCGGATTTCGTTGATTGATACCTCTATCGATAGGCATTGAGAATTTTAATTGTTATGCCAATGGGCATTTGGATCGTTCGAATATTTCTACACATTTTGTAGAAAATTCAATTTTATGGAAAATCACCTGGACTATAGACCACAAAATCAGAGCTACAAAATCGAAAACCTGCAATTGTGCTCATGACAACGGTTATTTGGATCGTTCAAATATTTCTACACATTTTGTAGAAAATTCAATTTTATGGAAAATCACCTGGACTATAGACCACAAAATCAGAGCTACAAAATCGAAAATCTGCAATTGTGCTCCGATTTCATTGATTGATACCTCTATCGATAGGCATTGAGACTTTTAATTGTTATGCCAATGGGCATTTGGATCGTTCGAATATTTCTACACATTTTGTAGAAAAATCAATTTTATGGAAAATCACCTGGACTATAGACCACAAAATCAGAGCTACAAAATCGAAAACCTGCAATTGTGCTCATGACAACGGTTATTTGGATCGTTCTAATATTTCTACACATTTTGTAGAAAATTCAATTTTATGGAAAATCACCTGGACTATAGACCACAAAATCAGAGCTACAAAATCGAAAAACTGCAATTGTGCTCGGATTTCGTTGATTGATACCTCTATCGATAGGCATTGAGAATTTTAATTGTTATGCCAATGGGCATTTGGATCGTTCGAATATTTCTACACATTTTGTAGAAAATTCAATTTTATGGAAAATCACCTGGACTATAGACCACAAAATCAGAGCTACAAAATCGAAAATCTGCAATTGTGCTCCGATTTCGTTGATTGATACCTCTATCGATAGGCATTGAGACCTTTAATTATTATTGCCAATGGGCATTTGGATCGTTCGAATATTTCTACACATTTTGTAGATAATTCAAATTTATGGAAAATCACCTGGACTATAGACCACAAAATCAGAGCTACAAAATCGAAAACCTGCAATTGTGCTCCGATTTCGTTGATTGATACCTCTATCGATAGGCATTGAGACCTTTAATTGTTATGCCAATGGGCATTTGGATCGTTCGAATATTTCTACACATTTTGTAGAAAATTCAATTTTATGGAAAATCACCTGGACTATAGACCACAAAATCAGAGCTACAAAATCGAAAACCTGCAATTGTGCTCATGACAACGGTTATTTGGATCGTTCAAATATTTCTACACATTTTGTAGAAAATTCAATTTTATGGAAAATCACCTGGACTATAGACCACAAAATCAGAGCTACAAAATCGAAAATCTGCAATTGTGCTCCGATTTCATTGATTGATACCTCTATCGATAGGCATTGAGACTTTTAATTGTTATGCCAATGGGCATTTGGATCGTTTGAATATTTGTACACATTTTGTACAAAATTCAATTTTATGGAAAATCACCTGGACTATAGACCACAAAATCAGAGCTACAAAATCGAAAACCTGCAATTGTGCTCATGACAACGGTTATTTGGATCGTTCGAATATTTCTACACATTTTGTAGAAAATTCAATTTTATGGAAAATCACCTGGACTATAGACCACAAAATCAGAGCTACAAAATCGAAAACCTGCAATTGTGCTCATGACAACGGTTATTTGGATCGTTCGAATATTTCTACACATTTTGTAGAGAATTCAATTTTATGGAAAATCACCTGGACTATAGACCACAAAATCAGAGCTACAAAATCGAAAACCTGCAATTGTGCTCATGATAACGGTTATTTGGATCGTTCAAATATTTCTACACATTTTGTAGAAAATTCAATTTAATGGAAAATCACCTGGACTATAGACCACAAAATCAGAGCTACAAAATCGAAAACCTGCAATTGTGCTCATGACAACGGTTATTTGGATCGTTCAAATATTTCTACACATTTTGTAGAAAATTCAATTTTATGGAAAATCACCTGGACTATAGACCACAAAATCAGAGCTACAAAATCGAAAATCTGCAATTGTGCTCCGATTTCGTTGATTGATACCTCTATCGATAGGCATTGAGACCTTTAATTGTTATGCCAATGGGCATTTGGATCGTTCGAATATTTCTACACATTTTGTAGAAAATTCAATTTTATGGAAAATCACCTGGACTATAGACCACAAAATCAGAGCTACAAAATCGAAAACCTGCAATTGTGCTCATGACAACGGTTATTTGGATCGTTCAAATATTTCTACACATTTTGTAGAAAATTCAATTTTATGGAAAATCACCTGGACTATAGACCACAAAATCAGAGCTACAAAATCGAAAATCTGCAATTGTGCTCCGATTTCGTTGATTGATACCTCTATCGATAGGCATTGAGACCTTTAATTGTTATGCCAATGGGCATTTGGATCGTTCGAATATTTGTACACATTTTGTACAAAATTCAATTTTATGGAAAATCACCTGGACTATAGACCACAAAATCAGAGCTACAAAATCGAAAACCTGCAATTGTGCTCATGACAACGGTTATTTGGATCGTTCGAATATTTCTACACATTTTGTAGAAGATTCAATTTTATCGAAAATCACCTGGACTATAGACCACAAAATCAGAGCTACAAAATCGAAAATCTGCAATTGTGCTCCGATTTCGTTGATTGATACCTCTATCGATAGGCATTGAGACCTTTAATTGTTATGCCAATGGGCATTTGGATCGTTCGAATATTTCTACACATTTTGTAGAAAAATCAATTTTATGGAAAATCACCTGGACTATAGACCACAAAATCAGAGCTACAAAATCGAAAACCTGCAATTGTGCTCATGACAACGGTTATTTGGATCGTTCTAATATTTCTACACATTTTGTAGAAAATTCAATTTTATGGAAAATCACCTGGACTATAGACCACAAAATCAGAGCTACAAAATCGAAAAACTGCAATTGTGCTCCGATTTCGTTGATTGATACCTCT
The DNA here is from genome assembly GCA_958295665.1 of Tipula vernalis. Lineage (NCBI taxonomy): Eukaryota > Metazoa > Arthropoda > Insecta > Diptera > Tipulidae > Tipula > Tipula vernalis. The sequence goes on along the minus strand of OY282558.1, from coordinate 21,314,794 downwards.
ATCGATAGGCATTGAGACCTTTAATTGTTATGCCAATGGGCATTTGGATCGTTCGAATATTTCTACACATTTTGTAGAAAATTCAATTTTATGGAAAATCACCTGGACTATAGACCACAAAATCAGAGCTACAAAATCGAAAATCTGCAATTGTGCTCCGATTTCGTTGATTGATACCTCTATCGATAGGCATTGAGACCTTTAATTGTTATGTCAATGGGCATTTGGATCGTTCGAATATTTCTACACATTTTGTACAAAATTCAATTTTATGGAAAATCACCTGGACTATAGACCACAAAATCAGAGCTACAAAATCGAAAACCTGCAATTGTGCTCATGACAACGGTTATTTGGATCGTTCGAATATTTCTACACATTTTGTAGAAAATTCAATTTTATGGAAAATCACCTGGACTATAGACCACAAAATCAGAGCTACAAAATCGAAAATCTGCAATTGTGCTCCGATTTCGTTGATTGATACCTCTATCGATAGGCATTGAGACCTTTAATTGTTATGCCAATGGGCATTTGGATCGTTCGAATATTTCTACACATTTTGTACAAAATTCAATTTTATGGAAAATCACCTGGACTATAGACCACAAAATCAGAGCTACAAAATCGAAAACCTGCAATTGTGCTCATGACAACGGTTATTTGGATCGTTCAAATATTTCTACACATTTTGTAGAAAATTCAATTTTATGGAAAATCACCTGGACTATAGACCACAAAATCAGAGCTACAAAATCGAAAATCTGCAATTGTGCTCCGATTTCGTTGATTGATACCTCTATCGATAGGCATTGAGACCTTTAATTGTTATGCCAATGGGCATTTGGATCGTTCGAATATTTGTACACATTTTGTACAAAATTCAATTTTATGGAAAATCAGCTGGACTATAGACCACAAAATCAGAGCTACAAAATCGAAAACCTGCAATTGTGCTCATGACAACGGTTATTTGGATCGTTCGAATATTTCTACACATTTTGTAGAAAATTCAATTTTATGGAAAATCACCTGGACTATAGACCACAAAATCAGAGCTACAAAATCGAAAATCTGCAATTGTGCTCCGATTTCGTTGATTGATACCTCTATCGATAGGCATTGAGACCTTTAATTGTTATGCCAATGGGCATTTGGATCGTTCGAATATTTCTACACATTTTGTAGAAAATTCAATTTTATGGAAAATCACCTGGACTATAGACCACAAAATCAGAGCTACAAAATCGAAAATCTGCAATTGTGCTCCGATTTCGTTGATTGATACCTCTATCGATAGGCATTGAGACCTTTAATTGTTATGCCAATGGGCATTTGGATCGTTCGAATATTTCTACACATTTTGTAGAAAAATCAATTTTATGGAAAATCACCTGGACTATAGACCACAAAATCAGAGCTACAAAATCGAAAACCTGCAATTGTGCTCATGACAACGGTTATTTGGATCGTTCAAATATTTCTACACATTTTGTAGAAAATTCAATTTTATGGAAAATCACCTGGACTATAGACCACAAAATCAGAGCTACAAAATCGAAAAACTGCAATTGTGCTCCGATTTCGTTGATTGATACCTCTATCGATAGGCATTGAGACCCAATGGGTTATGCCAATGGGCATTTGGATCGTTCGAATATTTCTACACATTTTGTAGAAAATTCAATTTTATGGAAAATCACCTGGACTATAGACCACAAAATCAGAGCTACAAAATCGAAAACCTGCAATTGTGCTCATGACAACGGTTATTTGGATCGTTCGAATATTTCTACACATTTTGTAGAAAATTCAATTTTATGGAAAATCACCTGGACTATAGACCACAAAATCAGAGCTACAAAATCGAAAATCTGTAATTGTGCTCCGATTTCGTTGATTGATACCTCTATCGATAGGCATTGAGACTTTTAATTGTTATGCCAATGGGCATTTGGATCGTTCGAATATTTCTACACATTTTGTAGAAAATTCAATTTTATGGAAAATCACCTGGACTATAGACCACAAAATCAGAGCTACAAAATCGAAAACCTGCAATTGTGCTCATGACAACGGTTATTTGGATCGTTCGAATATTTCTACACATTTTGTAGAAAATTCAATTTTATGGAAAATCACCTGGACTATAGACCACAAAATCAGAGCTACAAAATCGAAAATCTGCAATTGTGCTCCGATTTCGTTGATTGATACCTCTATCGATAGGCATTGAGACCTTTAATTGTTATGCCAATGGGCATTTGGATCGTTCGAATATTTCTACACATTTTGTAGAAAATTCAATTTTATGGAAAATCACCTGGACTATAGACCACAAAATCAGAGCTACAAAATCGAAAATCTGCAATTGTGCTCCGATTTCGTTGATTGATACCTCTATCGATAGGCATTGAGACCTTTAATTGTTATGCCAATGGGCATTTGGATCGTTCGAATATTTGTACACATTTTGTACAAAATTCAATTTTATGGAAAATCACCTGGACTATAGACCACAAAATCAGAGCTACAAAATCGAAAACCTGCAATTGTGCTCATGACAACGGTTATTTGGATCGTTCAAATATTTCTACACATTTTGTAGAAAATTCAATTTTATGGAAAATCACCTGGACTATAGACCACAAAATCAGAGCTACAAAATCGAAAATCTGCAATTGTGCTCCGATTTCGTTGATTGATACCTCTATCGATAGGCATTGAGACCTTTAATTGTTATGCCAATGGGCATTTGGATCGTTCGAATATTTGTACACATTTTGTACAAAATTCAATTTTATGGAAAATCACCTGGACTATAGACCACAAAATCAGAGCTACAAAATCGAAAACCTGCAATTGTGCTCATGACAACGGTTATTTGGATTGTTCGAATATTTCTACACATTTTGTAGAAAATTCAATTTTATGGAAAATCACCTGGACTATAGACCACAAAATCAGAGCTACAAAATCGAAAATCTGCAATTGTGCTCCGATTTCGTTGATTGATACCTCTATCGATAGGCATTGAGACCTTTAATTGTTATGCCAATGGGCATTTGGATCGTTCGAATATTTCTACACATTTTGTAGAAAATTCAATTTTATGGAAAATCACCTGGACTATAGACCACAAAATCAGAGCTACAAAATCGAAAATCTGCAATTGTGCTCCGATTTCGTTGATTGATACCTCTATCGATAGGCATTGAGACCTTTAATTGTTATGCCAATGGGCATTTGGATCGTTCGAATATTTGTACACATTTTGTAGAAAATTCAATTTTATGGAAAATCACCTGGACTATAGACCACAAAATCAGAGCTACAAAATCGAAAACTTGCAATTGTGCTCATGACAACGGTTATTTGGATCGTTCGAATATTTCTACACATTTTGTAGAAAATTCAATTTTATGGAAAATCACCTGGACTATAGACCACAAAATCAGAGCTACAAAATCGAGAATCTGCAATTGTGCTCCGATTTCGTTGATTGATACCTCTATCGATAGGCATTGAGACCTTTAATTGTTATGCCAATGGGCATTTGGATCGTTCGAATATTTCTACACATTTTGTAGAAAATTCAATTTTATGGAAAATCACCTGGACTATAGACCACAAAATCAGAGCTACAAAATCGAAAATCTGCAATTGTGCTCCGATTTCGTTGATTGATAGTACCTTTAATTGTTATGCCAATGGGCATTTGGATCGTTCGAATATTTCTACACATTTTGTAGAAAATTCAATTTTATGGAAAATCACCTGGACTATAGACCACAAAATCAGAGCTACAAAATCGAAAATCTGCAATTGTGCTCCGATTTCGTTGATTGATACCTCTATCGATAGGCATTGAGACCTTTAATTGTTATGCCAATGGGCATTTGGATCGTTCGAATATTTCTACACATTTTGTAGAAAATTCAATTTTATGGAAAATCACCTGGACTATAGACCACAAAATCAGAGCTACAAAATCGAAAATCTGCAATTGTGCTCCGATTTCGTTGATTGATACCTCTATCGATAGGCATTGAGACCTGTAATTGTTATGCCAATGGGCATTTGGATCGTTCGAATATTTCTACACATTTTGTAGAAAATTCAATTTTATGGAAAATCACCTGGACTATAGACCACAAAATCAGAGCTACAAAATCGAAAACCTGCAATTGTGCTCATGACAACGGTTATTTGGATCGTTCGAATATTTCTACACTTTTTGTAGAAAATTCAATTTTATGGAAAATCACCTGGACTATAGACCACAAAATCAGAGCTACAAAATCGAAAATCTGCAATTGTGCTCCGATTTCGTTGATTGATACCTCTATCGATAGGCATTGAGACCTTTAATTGTTATGCCAATGGGCATTTGGATCGTTCGAATATTTGTACACATTTTGTACGAAATTCAATTTTATGGAAAATCACCTGGACTACAGACCACAAAATCAGAGCTACAAAATCGAAAACCTGCAATTGTGCTCATGACAACGGTTATTTGGATCGTTCGAATATTTCTACACATTTTGTAGAAAATTCAATTTTATGGAAAATCACCTGGACTATAGACCACAAAATCAGAGCTACAAAATCGAAAATCTGCAATTGTGCTCCGATTTCGTTGATTGATACCTCTATCGATAGGCATTGAGACCTTTAATTGTTATGCCAATGGGCATTTGGATCGTTCGAATATTTCTACACATTTTGTAGAAAATTCAATTTTATGGAAAATCACCTGGACTATAGACCACAAAATCAGAGCTACAAAATCGAAAACCTGCAATTGTGCTCATGACAACGGTTATTTGGATCGTTCGAATATTTCTACACATTTTGTAGAAAATTCAATTTTATGGAAAATCACCTGGACTATAGACCACAAAATCAGAGCTACAAAATCGAAAATCTGCAATTGTGCTCCGATTTCGTTGGTTGATACCTCTATCGATAGGCATTGAGACCTTTAATTGTTATGCCAATGGGCATTTGGATCGTTCGAATATTTGTACACATTTTGTACGAAATTCAATTTTATGGAAAATCACCTGGACTACAGACCACAAAATCAGAGCTACAAAATCGAAAACCTGCAATTGTGCCCATGACAACGGTTATTTGGATCGTTCGAATATTTCTACACATTTTGTAGAAAATTCAATTTTATGGAAAATCACCTGGACTATAGACCACAAAATCAGAGCTACAAAATCGAAAATCTGCAATTGTGCTCCGATTTCGTTGATTGATACCTCTATCGATAGGCATTGAGACCTTTAATTGTTATGCCAATGGGCATTTGGATCGTTCGAATATTTCTACACATTTTGTAGAAAATTCAATTTTATGGAAAATCACCTGGACTATAGACCACAAAATCAGAGCTACAAAATCGAAAACCTGCAATTGTGCTCATGACAACGGTTATTTGGATCGTTCGAATATTTCTACACATTTTGTAGAAAATTCAATTTTATGGAAAATCACCTGGACTATAGACCACAAAATCAGAGCTACAAAATCGAAAATCTGCAATTGTGCTCCGATTTCGTTGATTGATACCTCTATCGATAGGCATTGAGACCTGTAATTGTTATGCCAATGGGCATTTGGATCGTTCGAATATTTCTACACATTTTGTAGAAAATTCAATTTTATGGAAAATCACCTGGACTATAGACCACAAAATCAGAGCTACAAAATCGAAAACCTGCAATTGTGCTCATGACAACGGTTATTTGGATCGTTCGAATATTTCTACACATTTTGTAGAAAATTCAATTTTATGGAAAATCACCTGGACTATAGACCACAAAATCAGAGCTACAAAATCGAAAATCTGCAATTGTGCTCCGATTTCGTTGATTGATACCTCTATCGATAGGCATTGAGACCTTTAATTGTTATGCCAATGGGCATTTGGATCGTTCGAATATTTCTACACATTTTGTAGAAAATTCAATTTTATGGAAAATCACCTGGACTATAGACCACAAAATCAGAGCTACAAAATCGAAAATCTGCAATTGTGCTCCGATTTCGTTGATTGATACCTCTATCGATAGGCATTGAGACCTTTAATTGTTATGCCAATGGGCATTTGGATCGTTCGAATATTTGTACACATTTTGTACGAAATTCAATTTTATGGAAAATCACCTGGACTACAGACCACAAAATCAGAGCTACAAAATCGAAAACCTGCAATTGTGCTCATGACAACGGTTATTTGGATCGTTCGAATATTTCTACACATTTTGTAGAAAATTCAATTTTATGGAAAATCACCTGGACTATAGACCACAAAATCAGAGCTACAAAATCGAAAATCTGCAATTGTGCTCCGATTTCGTTGATTGATACCTCTATCGATAGGCATTGAGACCTTTAATTGTTATGCCAATGGGCATTTGGATCGTTCGAATATTTCTACACATTTTGTAGAAAATTCAATTTTATGGAAAATCACCTGGACTATAGACCACAAAATCAGAGCTACAAAATCGAAAATCTGCAATTGTGCTCCGATTTCGTTGATTGATACCTCTATCGATAGGCATTGAGACCTTTAATTGTTATGCCAATGGGCATTTGGATCGTTCGAATATTTCTACACATTTTGTAGAAAATTCAATTTTATGGAAAATCACCTGGACTATAGACCACAAAATCAGAGCTACAAAATCGAAAACCTGCAATTGTGCTCATGACAACGGTTATTTGGATCGTTCGAATATTTCTACACATTTTGTAGAAAATTCAATTTTATGGAAAATCACCTGGACTATATACCACAAAATCAGAGCTACAAAATCGAAAATCTGCAATTGTGCTCCGATTTCGTTGATTGATACCTCTATCGATAGGCATTGAGACCTGTAATTGTTATGCCAATGGGCATTTGGATCGTTCGAATATTTCTACACATTTTGTAGAAAATTCAATTTTATGGAAAATCACCTGGACTATAGACCACAAAATCAGAGCTACAAAATCGAAAACCTGCAATTGTGCTCATGACAACGGTTATTTGGATCGTTCGAATATTTCTACACATTTTGTAGAAAATTCAATTTTATGGAAAATCACCTGGACTATAGACCACAAAATCAGAGCTACAAAATCGAAAATCTGCAATTGTGCTCCGATTTCGTTGATTGATACCTCTATCGATAGGCATTGAGACCTTTAATTGTTATGCCAATGGGCATTTGGATCGTTCGAATATTTCTACACATTTTGTAGAAAATTCAATTTTATGGAAAATCACCTGGACTATAGACCACAAAATCAGAGCTACAAAATCGAAAATCTGCAATTGTGCTCCGATTTCGTTGATTGATACCTCTATCGATAGGCATTGAGACCTTTAATTGTTATGCCAATGGGCATTTGGATCGTTCGAATATTTGTACACATTTTGTAGAAAATTCAATTTTATGGAAAATCACCTGGACTATAGACCACAAAATCAGAGCTACAAAATCGAAAACCTGCAATTGTGCTCATGCCAACGGTTATTTGGATCGTTCGAATATTTCTACACATTTTGTAGAAAATTCAATTTTATGGAAAATCACCTGGACTATAGACCACAAAATCAGAGCTACAAAATCGAAAATCTGCAATTGTGCTCCGATTTCGTTGATTGATACCTCTATCGATAGGCATTGAGACCTTTAATTGTTATGCCAATGGGCATTTGGATCGTTCGAATATTTGTACACATTTTGTAGAAAATTCAATTTTATGGAAAATCACCTGGACTATAGACCACAAAATCAGAGCTACAAAATCGAAAACCTGCAATTGTGCTCATGCCAACGGTTATTTGGATCGTTCGAATATTTCTACACATTTTGTAGAAAATTCAATTTTATGGAAAATCACCTGGACTATAGACCACAAAATCAGACCTACAAAATCGAAAATCTGCAATTGTGCTCCGATTTCGTTGATTGATACCTCTATCGATAGGCATTGAGACCTTTAATTGTTATGCCAATGGGAATTTGGATCGTTCGAATATTTCTACACATTTTGTAGAAAATTCAATTTTATGGAAAATCACCTGGACTATAGACCACAAAATCAGAGCTACAAAATCGAAAATCTGCAATTGTGCTCCGATTTCGTTGATTGATACCTCTATCGATAGGCATTGAGACCTTTAATTGTTATGCCAATGGGCATTTGGATCGTTCGAATATTTGTACACATTTTGTAGAAAATTCAATTTTATGGAAAATCACCTGGACTATAGACCACAAAATCAGAGCTACAAAATCGAAAACCTGCAATTGTGCTCATGCCAACGGTTATTTGGATCGTTCGAATATTTCTACACATTTTGTAGAAAATTCAATTTTATGGAAAATCACCTGGACTATAGACCACAAAATCAGAGCTACAAAATCGAAAATCTGCAATTGTGCTCCGATTTCGTTGATTGATACCTCTATCGATAGGCATTGAGACCTTTAATTGTTATGCCAATGGGCATTTGGATCGTTCGAATATTTGTACACATTTTGTAGAAAATTCAATTTTATGGAAAATCACCTGGACTATAGACCACAAAATCAGAGCTACAAAATCGAAAATCTGCAATTGTGCTCCGATTTCGTTGATTGATACCTCTATCGATAGGCATTGAGACCTGTAATTGTTATGCCAATGGGCATTTGGATCGTTCGAATATTTCTACACATTTTGTAGAAAATTCAATTTTATGGAAAATCACCTGGACTATAGACCACAAAATCAGACCTACAAAATCGAAAATCTGCAATTGTGCTCCGATTTCGTTGATTGATACCTCTATCGATAGGCATTGAGACCTTTAATTGTTATGCCAATGGGCATTTGGATCGTTCGAATATTTCTACACATTTTGTAGAAAATTCAATTTTATGGAAAATCACCTGGACTATAGACCACAAAATCAGAGCTACAAAATCGAAAATCTGCAATTGTGCTCCGATTTCGTTGATTGATACCTCTATCGATAGGCATTGAGACCTTTAATTGTTATGCCAATGGGCATTTGGATCGTTCGAATATTTGTACACATTTTGTAGAAAATTCAATTTTATGGAAAATCACCTGGACTATAGACCACAAAATCAGAGCTACAAAATCGAAAACCTGCAATTGTGCTCATGCCAACGGTTATTTGGATCGTTCGAATATTTCTACACATTTTGTAGAAAATTCAATTTTATGGAAAATCACCTGGACTATAGACCACAAAATCAGAGCTACAAAATCGAAAATCTGCAATTGTGCTCCGATTTCGTTGATTGATACCTCTATCGATAGGCATTGAGACCTTTAATTGTTATGCCAATGGGCATTTGGATCGTTCGAATATTTGTACACATTTTGTAGAAAATTCAATTTTATGGAAAATCACCTGGACTATAGACCACAAAATCAGAGCTACAAAATCGAAAATCTGCAATTGTGCTCCGATTTCGTTGATTGATACCTCTATCGATAGGCATTGAGACCTGTAATTGTTATGCCAATGGGCATTTGGATCGTTCGAATATTTCTACACATTTTGTAGAAAATTCAATTTTATGGAAAATCACCTGGACTATAGACCACAAAATCAGAGCTACAAAATCGAAAATCTGCAATTGTGCTCTGATTTCGTTGATTGATACCTCTATCGATAGGCATTGAGACCTTTAATTGTTATGCCAATGGGCATTTGGATCGTTCGAATATTTGTACACATTTTGTAGAAAATTCAATTTTATGGAAAATCACCTGGACTATAGACCACAAAATCAGAGCAACAAAATCGAAAATCTGCAATTGTGCTCCGATTTCGTTGATTGATACCTCTATCGATAGGCATTGAGACCTTTAATTGTTATGCCAATGGGCATTTGGATCGTTCGAATATTTCTACACATTTTGTAGAAAATTCAATTTTATGGAAAATCACCTGGACTATAGACCACAAAATCAGAGCTACAAAATCGAAAATCTGCAATTGTGCTCCGATTTCGTTGATTGATACCTCTATCGATAGGCATTGAGACCTTTAATTGTTATGCCAATGGGCATTTGGATCGTTCGAATATTTCTACACATTTTGTAGAAAATTCAATTTTATGGAAAATCACCTGGACTATAGACCACAAAATCAGAGCTACAAAATCGAAAATCTGCAATTGTGCTCCGATTTCGTTGATTGATACCTCTATCGATAGGCATTGAGACCTTTAATTGTTATGCCAATGGGCATTTGGATCGTTCGAATATTTCTACACATTTTGTAGAAAATTCAATTTTATGGAAAATCACCTGGACTATAGACCACAAAATCAGAGCTACAAAATCGAAAACCTGCAATTGTGCTCATGACAACGGTTATTTGGATCGTTTGAATATTTCTACACATTTTGTAGAAAATTCAATTTTATGGAAAATCACCTGGACTATAGACCACAAAATCAGAGCAACAAAATCGAAAATCTGCAATTGTGCTCCGATTTCGTTGATTGATACCTCTATCGATAGGCATTGAGACCTTTAATTGTTATGCCAATGGGCATTTGGATCGTTCGAATATTTCTACACATTTTGTAGAAAATTCAATTTTATGGAAAATCACCTGGACTATAGACCACAAAATCAGAGCTACAAAATCGAAAACCTGCAATTGTGCTCATGCCAACGGTTATTTGGATCGTTCGAATATTTCTACACATTTTGTAGAAAATTCAATTTTATGGAAAATCACCTGGACTATAGACCACAAAATCAGAGCTACAAAATCGAAAATCTGCAATTGTGCTCCGATTTCGTTGATTGATACTTCTATCGATAGGCATTGAGACCTTTAATTGTTATGCCAATGGGCATTTGGATCGTTCGAATATTTGTACACATTTTGTAGAAAATTCAATTTTATGGAAAATCACCTGGACTATAGACCACAAAATCAGAGCTACAAAATCGAAAACCTGCAATTGTGCTCATGCCAACGGTTATTTGGATCGTTCGAATATTTCTACACATTTTGTAGAAAATTCAATTTTATGGAAAATCACCTGGACTATAGACCACAAAATCAGAGCTACAAAATCGAAAATCTGCAATTGTGCTCCGATTTCGTTGATTGATACCTCTATCGATAGGCATTGAGACCTTTAATTGTTATGCCAATGGGCATTTGGATCGTTCGAATATTTCTACACATTTTGTAGAAAATTCAATTTTATGGAAAATCACCTGGACTATAGACCACAAAATCAGAGCTACAAAATCGAAAATCTGCAATTGTGCTCTGATTTCGTTGACTGAAACCTCTATCGATAGGCATTGAGACCTTTAATTGTTATGCCAATGGGCATTTGGATCGTTCGAATATTTGTACACATTTTGTAGAAAATTCAATTTTATGGAAAATCACCTGGACTATAGACCACAAAATCAGAGCAACAAAATCGAAAATCTGCAATTGTGCTCCGATTTCGTTGATTGATACCTCTATCGATAGGCATTGAGACCTTTAATTGTTATGCCAATGGGCATTTGGATCGTTCGAATATTTGTACACATTTTGTAGAAAATTCAATTTTATGGAAAATCACCTGGACTATAGACCACAAAATCAGAGCTACAAAATCGAAAATCTGCAATTGTGCTCCGATTTCGTTGATTGATACCTCTATCGATAGGCATTGAGACCTGTAATTGTTATGCCAATGGGCATTTGGATCGTTCGAATATTTCTACACATTTTGTAGAAAATTCAATTTTATGGAAAATCACCTGGACTATAGACCACAAAATCAGAGCTACAAAATCGAAAATCTGCAATTGTGCTCCGATTTCGTTGATTGATACCTCTATCGATAGGCATTGAGACCTTTAATTGTTATGCCAATGGGCATTTGGATCGTTCGAATATTTCTACACATTTTGTAGAAAATTCAATTTTATGGAAAATCACCTGGACTATAGACCACAAAATCAGAGCTACAAAATCGAAAATCTGCAATTGTGCTCCGATTTCGTTGATTGATACCTCTATCGATAGGCATTGAGACCTGTAATTGTTATGCCAATGGGCATTTGGATCGTTCGAATATTTCTACACATTTTGTAGAAAATTCAATTTTATGGAAAATCACCTGGACTATAGACCACAAAATCAGAGCTACAAAATCGAAAATCTGCAATTGTGCTCCGATTTCGTTGATTGATACCTCTATCGATAGGCATTGAGACCTTTAATTGTTATGCCAATGAAAATTTGGATCGTTCGAATATTTCTACACATTTTGTAGAAAATTCAATTTTATGGAAAATCACCTGGACTATAGACCACAAAATCAGAGCTACAAAATCGAAAACCTGCAATTGTGCTCATGACAACGGTTATTTGGATCGTTTGAATATTTCTACACATTTTGTAGAAAATTCAATTTTATGGAAAATCACCTGGACTATAGACCACAAAATCAGAGCAACAAAATCGAAAATCTGCAATTGTGCTCCGATTTCGTTGATTGATACCTCTATCGATAGGCATTGAGACCTTTAATTGTTATGCCAATGGGCATTTGGATCGTTCGAATATTTCTACACATTTTGTAGAAAATTCAATTTTATGGAAAATCACCTGGACTATAGACCACAAAATCAGAGCTACAAAATCGAAAACCTGCAATTGTGCTCATGACAACGGTTATTTGTATCGTTTGAATATTTCTACACATTTTGTAGAAAATTCAATTTTATGGAAAATCACCTGGACTATAGACCACAAAATCAGAGCTACAAAATCGAAAATCTGCAATTGTGCTCCGATTTCGTTGATTGATACCTCTACCGATAGGCATTGAGACCTTTAATTGTTATGCCAATGGGCATTTGGATCGTTCGAATATTTCTACACATTTTGTAGAAAATTCAATTTTATGGAAAATCACCTGGACTATAGACCACAAAATCAGAGCTACAAAAGCGAAAACCTGCAATTGTGCTCATGACAACGGTTATTTGGATCGTTTGAATATTTCTACACATTTTGTAGAAAATTCAATTTTATGGAAAATCACCTGGACTATAGAATAGACCACAAAATCAGAGCTACAAAATCGAAAACCTGCAATTGTGCTCATGACAACGGTTATTTGGATCGTTCGAATATTTCTACACATTTTGTAGAAAATTCAATTTTATGGAAAATCACCTGGACCACAAAATCAGAGCTACAAAATCGAAAATCTGCAATTGTGCTCCGATTTCGTTGATTGATACCTCTATCGATAGGCATTGAGACCTTTAATTGTTATGCCAATGGGCATTTGGATCGTTCGAATATTTCTACACATTTTGTAGAAAATTCAATTTTATGGAAAATCACCTGGACTATAGACCACAAAATCAGAGCTACAAAATCGAAAACCTGCAATTGTGCTCATGACAACGGTTATTTGGATCGTTCGAATATTTCTACACATTTTGTAGAAAATTCAATTTTATGGAAAATCACCTGGACTATAGACCACAAAATCAGAGCTACAAAATCGAAAATCTGCAATTGTGCTCCGATTTCGTTGATTGATACCTCTATCGATAGGCATTGAGACCTTTATTTGTTATGCCAATGGGCATTTGGATCGTTCGAATATTTCTACACATTTTGTAGAAAATTCAATTTTATGGAAAATCACCTGGACTATAGACCACAAAATCAGAGCTACAAAATCGAAAACCTGCAATTGTGCTCATGACAACGGTTATTTGGATCGTTCGAATATTTCTACACATTTTGTAGAAAATTCAATTTTATGGAAAATCACCTGGACTATAGACCACAAAATCAGAGCAACAAAATCGAAAATCTGCAATTGTGCTCCGATTTCGTTGATTGATACCTCTATCGATAGGCATTGAGACCTTTAATTGTTATGCCAATGGGCATTTGGATCGTTCGAATATTTCTACACATTTTGTAAAAAATTCAATTTTATGGAAAATCACCAGGACTATAGACCACAAAATCAGAGCTACAAAATCGAAAACCTGCAATTGTGCTCATGACAACGGTTATTTGGATCGTTCGAATATTTCTACACATTTTGTAGAAAATTCAATTTTATGGAAAATCACCTGGACTATAGACCACAAAATCAGAGCAACAAAATCGAAAATCTGCAATTGTGCTCCGATTTCGTTGATTGATACCTCTATCGATAGGCATTGAGACCTTTAATTGTTATGCCAATGGGCATTTGGATCGTTCGAATATTTCTACACATTTTGTAGAAAATTCAATTTTATGGAAAATCACCTGGACTATAGACCACAAAATCAGAGCTATAAAATCGAAAACCTGCAATTGTGCTCATGACAACGGTTATTTGGATCGTTTGAATATTTCTACACATTTTGTAGAGAATTCAATTTTATGGAAAATCACCTGGACTATAGACCACAAAATCAGAGCAACAAAATCGAAAATCTGCAATTGTGCTCCGATTTCGTTGATTGATACCTCTATCGATAGGCATTGAGACCTTTAATTGTTATGCCAATGGGCATTTGGATCGTTCGAATATTTCTACACATTTTGTAGAAAATTCAATTTTATGGAAAATCACCTGGACTATAGACCACAAAATCAGAGCTACAAAATCGAAAATCTGCAATTGTGCTCCGATTTCGTTGATTGATACTTCTATCGATAGGCATTGAGACCTTTAATTGTTATGCCAATGGGCATTTGGATCGTTAGAATATTTCTACACATTTTGTAGAAAATTCAATTTTATGGAAAATCACCTGGACTATAGACCACAAAATCAGAGCTACAAAATCGAAAACCTGCAATTGTGCTCATGACAACGGTTATTTGGATCGTTCGAATATTTCTACACATTTTGTAGAAAATTCAATTTTATGGAAAATCACCTGGACTATAGACCACAAAATCAGAGCAACAAAATCGAAAATCTGCAATTGTGCTCCGATTTCGTTGATTGATACCTCTATCGATAGGCATTGAGACCTTTAATTGTTATGCCAATGGGCATTTGGATCGTTCGAATATTTCTACACATTTTGTAGAAAATTCAATTTTATGGAAAATCACCTGGACTATAGACCACAAAATCAGAGCTACAAAATCGAAAATCTGCAATTGTGCTCCGATTTCGTTGATTGATACCTCTATCGATAGGCATTGAGACCTTTAATTGTTATGCCAATGGGCATTTGGATCGTTCGAATATTTCTACACATTTTGTAGAAAATTCAATTTTATGGAAAATCACCTGGACTATAGACCACAAAATCAGAGCTACAAAATCGAAAACCTGCAATTGTGCTCATGACAACGGTTATTTGGATCGTTTGAATATTTCTACACATTTTGTAGAAAATTCAATTTTATGGAAAATCACCTGGACTATAGACCACAAAATCAGAGCAACAAAATCGAAAATCTGCAATTGTGCTCCGATTTCGTTGATTGATACCTCTATCGATAGGCATTGAGACCTTTAATTGTTATGCCAATGGGCATTTGGATCGTTCGAATATTTCTACACATTTTGTAGAAATTTCAATTTTATGGAAAATCACCTGGACTATAGACCACAAAATCAGAGCTACAAAATCGAAAACCTGCAATTGTGCTCATGACAACGGTTATTTGGATCGTTCGAATATTTCTACACATTTTGTAGAAAATTCGATTTTTTTAAAAATCACCTGGACTATAGACCACAAAATCAGAGCTATAAAATCGAAAATCTGCAATTGTGCTCCGATTTCGTTGATTGATACCTCTATCGATAGGCATTGAGACCTTTAATTGTTATGCCAATGGGCATTTGGATCGTTCGAATATTTCTACACATTTTGTAGAAAATTCAATTTTATGGAAAATCACCTGGACTATAGACCACAAAATCAGAGCTACAAAATCGAAAACCTGCAATTGTGCTCATGACAACGGTTATTTGGATCGTTCGAATATTTCTACACATTTTGTAGAAAATTCAATTTTATGGAAAATCACCTGGACTATAGACCACAAAATCAGAGCTACAAAATCGAAAATTTGCAATTGTGCTCCGATTTCGTTGGTTGATACCTCTATCGATAGGCATTGAGACCTTTAATTGCTATGCCAATGGGCATTTGGATCGTTCGAATATTTGTACACATTTTGTACAAAATTCAATTTTATGGAAAATCACCTGGACTATAGACCACAAAATCAGAGCTACAAAATCGAAAACCTGCAATTGTGCTCATGACAACGGTTATTTGGATCGTTCGAATATTTCTACACATTTTGTAGAAAATTCAATTTTATGGAAAATCACCTGGACTATAGACCACAAAATCAGAGCTACAAAATCGAAAATCTGCAATTGTGCTCCGATTTCGTTGATTGATAGTACCTTTAATTGTTATGCCAATGGGCATTTGGATCGTTCGAATATTTCTACACATTTTGTAGAAAATTCAATTTTATGGAAAATCACCTGGACTATAGACCACAAAATCAGAGCTACAAAATCGAAAATTTGCAATTGTGCTCCGATTTCGTTGATTTATAGTACCTTTAATTGTTATGCCAATGGGCATTTGGATCGTTCGAATATTTCTACACTTTTTGTAGAAAATTCAATTTTATGGAAAATCACCTGGACTATAGACCACAAAATCAGAGCTAGAAAATCGAAAATCTGCAATTGTGCTCCGATTTCGTTGATTGATACCTCTATCGATAGGTATTGAGACCTTTAATTGTTATGCCAATGGGCATTTGGATCGTTCTAATATTTGTACACATTTTGTACAAAATTCAATTTTATGGAAAATCACCTGGACTACAGACCATAAAATCAGAGCTACAAAATCGAAAACCTGCAATTGTGCTCATGACAACGGTTATTTGGATCGTTCGAATATTTCTACACATTTTGTAGAAAATTCGATTTATTTAAAAATCACCTGGACTATAGACCACAAAATCAGAGCTATAAAATCGAAAATCTGCAATTGTGCTCCGATTTCGTTGATTGATACCTCTATCGATAGGCATTGAGACCTTTAATTGTTATGCCAATGGGCATTTGGATCGTTCGAATATTTCTACACATTTTGTAGAAAATTCAATTTTATGGAAAATCACCTGGACTATAGACCACAAAATCAGAGCTACAAAATCGAAAACCTGCAATTGTGCTCATGACAACGGTTATTTGGATCGTTCGAATATTTCTACACATTTTGTAGAAAATTCAATTTTATGGAAAATCACCTGGACTATAGACCACAAAATCAGAGCTACAAAATCGAAAATCTGCAATTGTGCTCCGATTTCGTTGATTGATACCTCTATCGATAGGCATTGAGACCTTTAATTGTTATGCCAATGGGCATTTGGATCGTTCGAATATTTCTACACATTTTGTAGAAAATTCAATTTTATGGAAAATCACCTGGACTATAGACCACAAAATCAGAGCTACAAAATCGAAAATCTGCAATTGTGCTCCGATTTCGTTGATTGATACCTCTATCGATAGGCATTGAGACCTTTAATTGTTATGCCAATGGGCATTTGGATCGTTCGAATATTTGTACACATTTTGTAGAAAATTCAATTTTATGGAAAATCACCTGGACTATAGACCACAAAATCAGAGCTACAAAATCGAAAATCTGCAATTGTGCTCCGATTTCGTTGATTGATACCTCTATCGATAGGCATTGAGACCTTTAATTGTTATGCCAATGGGCATTTGGATCGTTCGAATATTTCTACACATTTTGTAGAAAATTCAATTTTATGGAAAATCACCTGGACTATAGACCACAAAATCAGAGCTACAAAATCGAAAATCTGCAATTGTGCTCCGATTTCGTTGGTTGATACCTCTATCGATAGGCATTGAGACCTTTAATTGTTATGCCAATGGGCATTTGGATCGTTCGAATATTTCTACACTTTTTGTAGAAAATTCAATTTTATGGAAAATCACCTGGACTATAGACCACAAAATCAGAGCTAGAAAATCGAAAATCTGCAATTGTGCTCCGATTTCGTTGATTGATACCTCTATCGATAGGCATTGAGACCTTTAATTGTTATGCCAATGGGCATTTGGATCGTTCTAATATTTCTACACATTTTGTAGAAAATTCGATTTATTTAAAAATCACCTGGACTATAGACCACAAAATCAGAGCTATAAAATCGAAAATCTGCAATTGTGCTCCGATTTCGTTGATTGATACCTCTATCGATAGGCATTGAGACCTTTAATTGTTATGCCAATGGGCATTTGGATCGTTCGAATATTTCTACACATTTTGTAGAAAATTCAATTTTATGGAAAATCACCTGGACTATAGACCACAAAATCAGAGCTACAAAATCGAAAATCTGCAATTGTGCTCCGATTTCGTTGGTTAATACCTCTATCGATAGGGCATTGAGATAATTGTTATGCCAATGGGCATTTGGATCGTTCGAATATTTGTACACATTTTGTACAAAATTCAATTTTATGGAAAATCACCTGGACTATAGACCACAAAATCAGAGCTACAAAATCGAAAGCCTGCAATTGTGCTCATGACAACGGTTATTTGGATCGTTCGAATATTTCTACACATTTTGTAGAAAATTCAATTTTATGGAAAATCACCTGGACTATAGACCACAAAATCAGAGCTACAAAATCGAAAATCTGCAATTGTGCTCCGATTTCGTTGATTGATACCTCTATCGATAGGCATTGAGACCTTTAATTGTTATGCCAATGGGCATTTGGATCGTTCGAATATTTCTACACATTTTGTAGAAAATTCAATTTTATGGAAAATCACCTGGACTATAGACCACAAAATCAGAGCTACAAAATCGAAAATCTGCAATTGTGCTCCGATTTCGTTGATTGATACCTCTATCGATAGGCATTGAGACCTTTAATTGTTATGCCAATGGGCATTTGGATCGTTCGAATATTTCTACACATTTTGTAGAAAATTCAATTTTATGGAAAATCACCTGGACTATAGACCACAAAATCAGAGCTACAAAATCGAAAATCTGCAATTGTGCTCCGATTTCGTTGATTGATACCTCTATCGATAGGCATTGAGACCTTTAATTGTTATGCCAATGGGCATTTGGATCGTTCGAATATTTCTACACATTTTGTAGAAAATTCAATTTTATGGAAAATCACCTGGACTATAGACCACAAAATCAGAGCTACAAAATCGAAAATCTGCAATTGTGCTCCGATTTCGTTGATTGATACCTCTATCGATAGGCATTGAGACCTTTAATTGTTATGCCAATGGGCATTTGGATCGTTCGAATATTTCTACACATTTTGTAGAAAATTCAATTTTATGGAAAATCACCTGGACTATAGACCACAAAATCAGAGCTACAAAATCGAAAATCTGCAATTGTGCTCCGATTTCGTTGGTTGATACCTCTATCGATAGGCATTGAGACCTTTAATTGTTATGCCAATGGGCATTTGGATCGTTCGAATATTTGTACACATTTTGTACAAAATTCAATTTTATGGAAAATCACCTGGACTATAGACCACAAAATCAGAGCTACAAAATCGAAAACCTGCAATTGTGCTCATGACAACGGTTATTTGGATCGTTCGAATATTTCTACACATTTTGTAGAAAATTCAATTTTATGGAAAATCACCTGGACTATAGACCACAAAATCAGAGCTACAAAATCGAAAATCTGCAATTGTGCTCCGATTTCGTTGATTGATACCTCTATCGATAGGCATTGAGACCTTTAATTGTTATGCCAATGGGCATTTGGATCGTTCGAATATTTCTACACATTTTGTAGAAAATTCAATTTTATGGAAAATCACCTGGACTATAGACTACAAAATCAGAGCTACAAAATCGAAAATCTGCAATTGTGCTCCGATTTCGTTGATTGATACCTCTACCGATAGGCATTGAGACCTTTAATTGTTATGCCAATGGGCATTTGGATCGTTCGAATATTTCTACACATTTTGTAGAAAATTCAATTTTATGGAAAATCACCTGGACTATAGACCACAAAATCAGAGCTACAAAATCGAAAACCTGCAATTGTGCTCATGACAACGGTTATTTGGATCGTTTGAATATTTCTACACATTTTGTAGAAAATTCAATTTTATGGAAAATCACCTGGACTATAGACCACAAAATCAGAGCTACAAAATCGAAAATCTGCAATTGTGCTCCGATTTCGTTGATTGATACCTATATCGATAGGCATTGAGACCTTTAATTGTTATGCCAATGGGCATTTGGATCGTTCGAATATTTCTACACATTTTGTAGAAAATTCAATTTTATGGAAAATCACCTGGACTATAGACCACAAAATCAGAGCTACAAAATCGAAAACCTGTAATTGTGCTCATGACAACGGTTATTTGGATCGTTCGAATATTTCTACACATTTTGTAGAAAATTCAATTTTATGGAAAATCACCTGGACTATAGACCACAAAATCAGAGCTACAAAATCGAAAATCTGCAATTGTGCTCCGATTTCGTTGATTGATACCTCTATCGATAGGCATTGAGACCTTTAATTGTTATGCCAATGGGCATTTGGATCGTTCGAATATTTCTACACATTTTGTAGAAAATTCAATTTTATGGAAAATCACCTGGACTATAGACCACAAAATCAGAGCTACAAAATCGAAAACCTGCAATTGTGCTCATGACAACGGTTATTTGTATCGTTTGAATATTTCTACACATTTTGTAGAAAATTCAATTTTATGGAAAATCACCTGGACTATAGACCACAAAATCAGAGCAACAAAAAATCTTAAATCTGCAATTGTGCTCCGATTTCGTTGATTGATACCTCTATCGATAGGCATTGAGACCTTTAATTTTTATGCCAATGGGCATTTGGATCGTTCGAATATTTCTACACATTTTGTAGAAAATTCAATTTTATGGAAAATCACCTGGACTATAGACCACAAAATCAGAGCTACAAAATCGAAAACCTGCAATTGTGCTCATGAAAACGGTTATTTGGATCGTTCGAATATTTCTACACATTTTGTAGAAAATTCAATTTTATGGAAAATCACCTGGACTATAGACCACAAAATCAGAGCTACAAAATCGAAAATCTGCAATTGTGCTCCGATTTCGTTGATTGATACCTCTATCGATAGGCATTGAGAACTTTAATTGTTATGCCAATGGGCATTTGGATCGTTCGAATATTTCTACACATTTTGTAGAAAATTCAATTTTATGGAAAATCACCTGGACTATAGACCACAAAATCAGAGCTACAAAATCGAAAACCTGCAATTGTGCTCATGACAACGGTTATTTGGATCGTTTGAATATTTCTACACATTTTGTAGAAAATTCAATTTTATGGAAAATCACCTGGACTATAGACCACAAAATCAGAGCTACAAAATCGAAAATCTGCAATTGTGCTCCGATTTCGTTGATTGATACCTCTATCGATAGGCATTGAGACCTTTAATTGTTATGCCAATGGGCATTTGGATCGTTCGAATATTTCTACACATTTTGTAGAAAATTCAATTTTATGGAAAATCACCTGGACTATAGACCACAAAATCAGAGCTACAAAATCGAAAATCTGCAATTGTGCTCCGATTTCGTTGATTGATACCTCTATCGATAGGCATTGAGACCTTTAATTGTTATGCCAATGGGCATTTGGATCGTTCGAATATTTCTACACATTTTGTAGAAAACTCAATTTTATGGAAAATCACCTGGACTATAGACCACAAAATCAGAGCTACAAAATCGAAAACCTGCAATTGTGCTCATGACAACGGTTATTTGGATCGTTCGAATATTTCTACACATTTTGTAGAAAATTCAATTTTATGGAAAATCACCTGGACTATAGACCACAAAATCAGAGCTACAAAATCGAAAATCTGCAATTGTGCTCCGATTTCGTTGATTGATACCTCTATCGATAGGCATTGAGACCTTTAATTGTTATGCCAATGGGCATTTGGATCGTTCGAATATTTCTACACATTTTGTAGAAAATTCAATTTTATGGAAAGTCACCTGGACTATAGACGACAAAATCAGAGCTACAAAATCGAAAACCTGCAATTGTGCTCATGACAACGGTTATTTGGATCGTTTGAATATTTCTACACATTTTGTAGAAAATTCAATTTTATGGAAAATCACCTGGACTATAGACCACAAAATCAGAGCAACAAAATCGAAAATCTGCAATTGTGCTCCGATTTCGTTGATTGATACCTCTATCGATAGGCATTGAGACCTTTAATTGTTATGCCAATGGGCATTTGGATCGTTCGAATATTTCTACACATTTTGTAGAAAATTCAATTTTATGGAAAATCACCTGGACTATAGACCACAAAATCAGAGCTACAAAATCGAAAACCTGCAATTGTGCTCATGACAACGGTTATTTGGATCGTTTGAATATTTCTACACATTTTGTAGAAAATTCAATTTTATGGAAAATCACCTGGACTATAGACCACAAAATCAGAGCAACAAAATCGAAAATCTGCAATTGTGCTCCGATTTCGTTGATTGATACCTCTATCGATAGGCATTGAGACCTTTAATTGTTATGCCAATGGGCATTTGGATCGTTCGAATATTTCTACACATTTTGTAGAAAATTCAATTTTATGGAAAATCACCTGGACTATAGACCACAAAATCAGAGCTACAAAATCGAAAACCTGCAATTGTGCTCATGACAATGGTTATTTGGATCGTTCGAATATTTCTACACATTTTGTAGAAAATTCAATTTTATGGAAAATCACCTGGACTATAGACCACAAAATCAGAGCTACAAAATCGAAAATCTGGAATTGTGCTCCGATTTCGTTGGTTGATACCTCTATCGATAGGCATTGAGACCTTTAATTGTTATGCCAATGGGCATTTGGATCGTTCGAATATTTGTACACATTTTGTACAAAATTCAATTTTATGGAAAATCACCTGGACTATAGACCACAAAATCAGAGCTACAAAATCGAAAACCTGCAATTGTGCTCATGACAACGGTTATTTGGATCGTTCGAATATTTCTACACATTTTGTAGAAAATTCAATTTTATGGAAAATCACCTGGACTATAGACCACAAAATCAGAGCTACAAAATCGAAAATCTGCAATTGTGCTCCGATTTCGTTGATTGATACCTCTATCGATAGGCATTGAGACCTTTAATTGTTATGCCAATGGGCATTTGGATCGTTCGAATATTTCTACACATTTTGTAGAAAATTCAATTTTATGGAAAATCACCTGGACTATAGACCACAAAATCAGAGCTACAAAATCGAAAATCTGCAATTGTGCTCCGATTTCGTTGGTTGATACCTCTATCGATAGGCATTGAGACCTTTAATTGTTATGCCAATGGGCATTTGGATCGTTCGAATATTTGTACACATTTTGTACAAAATTCAATTTTATGGAAAATCACCTGGACTATAGACCACAAAATCAGAGCTACAAAATCGAAAACCTGCAATTGTGCTCATGACAACGGTTATTTGGATCGTTCGAATATTTCTACACATTTTGTAGAAAATTCAATTTTATGGAAAATCACCTGGACTATAGACCACAAAATCAGAGCTACAAAATCGAAAATCTGCAATTGTGCTCCGATTTCGTTGATTGATACCTCTATCGATAGGCATTGAGACCTTTAATTGTTATGCCAATGGGCATTTGGATCGTTCGAATATTTCTACACATTTTGTAGAAAATTCAATTTTATGGAAAATCACCTGGACTATAGACCACAAAATCAGAGCTACAAAATCGAAAATCTGCAATTGTGCTCCGATTTCGTTGGTTGATACCTCTATCGATAGGCATTGAGACCTTTAATTGTTATGCCAATGGGCATTTGGATCGTTCGAATATTTCTACACATTTTGTGGAAAACTCAATTTTATGGAAAATCACCTGGACTATAGACCACAAAATCAGAGCTACAAAATCGAAAACCTGCAATTGTGCTCATGACAACGGTTATTTGGATCGTTCGAATATTTCTACACATTTTGTAGAAAATTCAATTTTATGGAAAATCACCTGGACTATAGACCACAAAATCAGAGCTACAAAATCGAAAATCTGCAATTGTGCTCCGATTTCGTTGATTGATACCTCTATCGATAGGCATTGAGACCTTTAATTGTTATGCCAATGGGCATTTGGATCGTTCGAATATTTCTACACATTTTGTAGAAAATTCAATTTTATGGAAAATCACCTGGACTATAGACGACAAAATCAGAGCTACAAAATCGAAAACCTGCAATTGTGCTCATGACAACGGTTATTTGGATCGTTTGAATATTTCTACACATTTTGTAGAAAATTCAATTTTATGGAAAATCACCTGGACTATAGACCACAAAATCAGAGCAACAAAATCGAAAATCTGCAATTGTGCTCCGATTTCGTTGATTGATACCTCTATCGATAGGCATTGAGACCTTTAATTGTTATGCCAATGGGCATTTGGATCGTTCGAATATTTCTACACATTTTGTAGAAAATTCAATTTTATGGAAAATCACCTGGACTATAGACCACAAAATCAGAGCTACAAAATCGAAAACCTGCAATTGTGCTCATGACAACGGTTATTTGGATCGTTCGAATATTTCTACACATTTTGTAGAAAATTCAATTTTATGGAAAATCACCTGGACTATAGACCACAAAATCAGAGCAACAAAATCGAAAATCTGCAATTGTGCTCCGATTTCGTTGATTGATACCTCTATCGATAGGCATTGAGACCTTTAATTGCTATGCCAATGGGCATTTGGATCGTTCGAATATTTCTACACATTTTGTAGAAAATTCAATTTTATGGAAAATCACCTGGACTATAGACCACAAAATCAGAGCTACAAAATCGAAAACCTGCAATTGTGCTCATGACAACGGTTATTTGGATCGTTTGAATATTTCTACACATTTTGTAGAAAATTCAATTTTATGGAAAATCACCTGGACTATAGACCACAAAATCAGAGCAACAAAATCGAAAATCTGCAATTGTGCTCCAATTTCGTTGATTGATACCTCTATCGATAGGCATTGAGACCTTTAATTGTTATGCCAATGGGCATTTGGATCGTTCGAATATTTCTACACATTTTGTAGAAAATTCAATTTTATGGAAAATCACCTGGACTATAGACCACAAAATCAGAGCTACAAAATCGAAAACCTGCAATTGTGCTCATGACAATGGTTATTTGGATCGTTCGAATATTTCTACACATTTTGTAGAAAATTCAATTTTATGGAAAATCACCTGGACTATAGACCACAAAATCAGAGCTACAAAATCGAAAATCTGCAATTGTGCTCCGATTTCGTTGATTGGTACCTCTATCGATAGGCATTGAGACCTTTAATTGTTATGCCAATGGGCATTTGGATCGTTCGAATATTTCTACACATTTTGTAGAAAATTCAATTTTATGGAAAATCACCTGGACTATAGACCACAAAATCAGAGCTACAAAATCGAAAATCTGGAATTGTGCTCCGATTTCGTTGGTTGATACCTCTATCGATAGGCATTGAGACCTTTAATTGTTATGCCAATGGGCATTTGGATCGTTCGAATATTTGTACACATTTTGTACAAAATTCAATTTTATGGAAAATCACCTGGACTATAGACCACAAAATCAGAGCTACAAAATCGAAAACCTGCAATTGTGCTCATGACAACGGTTATTTGGATCGTTCGAATATTTCTACACATTTTGTAGAAAATTCAATTTTATGGAAAATCACCTGGACTATAGACCACAAAATCAGAGCTACAAAATCGAAAATCTGCAATTGTGCTCCGATTTCGTTGATTGATACCTCTATCGATAGGCATTGAGACCTTTAATTGTTATGCCAATGGGCATTTGGATCGTTCGAATATTTCTACACATTTTGTAGAAAATTCAATTTTATGGAAAATCACCTGGACTATAGACCACAAAATCAGAGCTACAAAATCGAAAATCTGCAATTGTGCTCCGATTTCGTTGGTTGATACCTCTATCGATAGGCATTGAGACCTTTAATTGTTATGCCAATGGGCATTTGGATCGTTCGAATATTTGTACACATTTTGTACAAAATTCAATTTTATGGAAAATCACCTGGACTATAGACCACAAAATCAGAGCTACAAAATCGAAAACCTGCAATTGTGCTCATGACAACGGTTATTTGGATCGTTCGAATATTTCTACACATTTTGTAGAAAATTCAATTTTATGGAAAATCACCTGGACTATAGACCACAAAATCAGAGCTACAAAATCGAAAATCTGCAATTGTGCTCCGATTTCGTTGATTGATACCTCTATCGATAGGCATTGAGACCTTTAATTGTTATGCCAATGGGCATTTGGATCGTTCGAATATTTCTACACATTTTGTAGAAAATTCAATTTTATGGAAAATCACCTGGACTATAGACCACAAAATCAGAGCTACAAAATCGAAAATCTGCAATTGTGCTCCGATTTCGTTGGTTGATACCTCTATCGATAGGCATTGAGACCTTTAATTGTTATGCCAATGGGCATTTGGATCGTTCGAATATTTGTACACATTTTGTACAAAATTCAATTTTATGGAAAATCACCTGGACTATAGACCACAAAATCAGAGCTACAAAATCGAAAACCTGCAATTGTGCTCATGACAACGGTTATTTGGATCGTTCGAATATTTCTACACATTTTGTAGAAAATTCAATTTTATGGAAAATCACCTGGACTATAGACCACAAAATCAGAGCTACAAAATCGAAAATCTGCAATTGTGCTCCGATTTCGTTGATTGATACCTCTATCGATAGGCATTGAGACCTTTAATTGTTATGCCAATGGGCATTTGGATCGTTCGAATATTTCTACACATTTTGTAGAAAATTCAGTTTTATGGAAAATCACCTGGACTATAGACCACAAAATCAGAGCTACAAAATCGAAAATCTGCAATTGTGCTCCGATTTCGTTGATTGATACCTCTATCGATAGGCATTGAGACCTTTAATTGTTATGCCAATGGGCATTTGGATCGTTCGAATATTTGTACACATTTTGTAGAAAATTCAATTTTATGGAAAATCACCTGGACTATAGACCACAAAATCAGAGCTACAAAATCGAAAACCTGCAATTGTGCTTATGCCAACGGTTATTTGGATCGTTCGAATATTTCTACACATTTTGTAGAAAATTCAATTTTATGGAAAATCACCTGGACTATAGACCACAAAATCAGAGCTACAAAATCGAAAATCTGCAATTGTGCTCCGATTTCGTTGATTGATACCTCTATCGATAGGCATTGAGACCTTTAATTGTTATGCCAATGGGCATTTGGATCGTTCGAATATTTCTACACATTTTGTAGAAAATTCAATTTTATGGAAAATCACCTGGACTATAGACCACAAAATCAGAGCTACAAAATCGAAAATCTGCAATTGTGCTCCGATTTCGTTGATTGATACCTATATCGATAGGCATTGAGACCTTTAATTGTTATGCCAATGGGCATTTGGATCGTTCGAATATTTCTACACATTTTGTAGAAAATTCAATTTTATGGAAAATCACCTGGACTATAGACCACAAAATCAGAGCTACAAAATCGAAAACCTGCAATTGTGCTCATGACAACGGTTATTTGGATCGTTCGAATATTTCTACACATTTTGTAGAAAATTCAATTTTATGGAAAATCACCTGGACTATAGACCACAAAATCAGAGCTACAAAATCGAAAATCTGCAATTGTGCTCCGATTTCGTTGATTGATACCTCTATCGATAGGCATTGAGACCTTTAATTGTTATGCCAATGGGCATTTGGATCGTTCGAATATTTCTACACATTTTGTAGAAAATTCAATTTTATGGAAAATCACCTGGACTATAGACCACAAAATCAGAGCTACAAAATCGAAAACCTGCAATTGTGCTCATGACAACGGTTATTTGGATCGTTCGAATATTTCTACACATTTTGTAGAAAATTCAATTTTATGGAAAATCACCTGGACTATAGACCACAAAATCAGAGCAACAAAATCGAAAATCTGCAATTGTGCTCCGATTTCGTTGATTGATACCTCTATCGATAGGCATTGAGACCTTTAATTGTTATGCCAATGGGCATTTGGATCGTTCGAATATTTCTACACATTTTGTAGAAAATTCAATTTTATGGAAAATCACCTGGACTATAGACCACAAAATCAGAGCTACAAAATCGAAAACCTGCAATTGTGCTCATGACAACGGTTATTTGTATCGTTTGAATATTTCTACACATTTTGTAGAAAATTCAATTTTATGGAAAATCACCTGGACTATAGACCACAAAATCAGAGCAACAAAAAATCTTAAATCTGCAATTGTGCTCCGATTTCGTTGATTGATACCTCTGTCGATAGGCATTGAGACCTTTAATTTTTATGCCAATGGGCATTTGGATCGTTCGAATATTTCTACACATTTTGTAGAAAATTCAATTTTATGGAAAATCACCTGGACTATAGACCACAAAATCAGAGCTACAAAATCGAAAACCTGCAATTGTGCTCATGAAAACGGTTATTTGGATCGTTCGAATATTTCTACACATTTTGTAGAAAATTCAATTTTATGGAAAATCACCTGGACTATAGACCACAAAATCAGAGCTACAAAATCGAAAATCTGCAATTGTGCTCCGATTTCGTTGATTGATACCTCTATCGATAGGCATTAAGAACTTTAATTGTTATGCCAATGGGCATTTGGATCGTTCGAATATTTCTACACATTTTGTAGAAAATTCAATTTTATGGAAAATCACCTGGACTATAGACCACAAAATCAGAGCTACAAAATCGAAAACCTGCAATTGTGCTCATGACAACGGTTATTTGGATCGTTTGAATATTTCTACACATTTTGTAGAAAATTCAATTTTATGGAAAATCACCTGGACTATAGACCACAAAATCAGAGCTACAAAATCGAAAATCTGCAATTGTGCTCCGATTTCGTTGATTGATACCTCTATCGATAGGCATTGAGACCTTTAATTGTTATGCCAATGGGCATTTGGATCGTTCGAATATTTCTACACATTTTGTAGAAAATTCAATTTTATGGAAAATCACCTGGACTATAGACCACAAAATCAGAGCTACAAAATCGAAAACCTGCAATTGTGCTCATGACAACGGTTATTTGGATCGTTCGAATATTTCTACACATTTTGTAGAAAATTCAATTTTATGGAAAATCACCTGGACTATAGACCACAAAATCAGAGCAACAAAATCGAAAATCTGCAATTGTGCTCCGATTTCGTTGATTGATACCTCTATCGATAGGCATTGAGACCTTTAATTGTTATGCCAATGGGCATTTGGATCGTTCGAATATTTCTACACATTTTGTAGAAAATTCAATTTTATGGAAAATCACCTGGACTATAGACCACAAAATCAGAGCTACAAAATCGAAAACCTGCAATTGTGCTCATGAAAACGGTTATTTGGATCGTTCGAATATTTCTACACATTTTGTAGAAAATTCAATTTTATGGAAAATCACCTGGACTATAGACCACAAAATCAGAGCTACAAAATCGAAAATCTGCAATTGTGCTCCGATTTCGTTGATTGATACCTCTATCGATAGGCATTGAGAACTTTAATTGTTATGCCAATGGGAATTTGGATCGTTCGAATATTTCTACACATTTTGTAGAAAATTCAATTTTATGGAAAATCACCTGGACTATAGACCACAAAATCAGAGCAACAAAATCGAAAACCTGCAATTGTGCTCATGACAACGGTTATTTGGATCGTTTGAATATTTCTACACATTTTGTAGAAAATTCAATTTTATGGAAAATCACCTGGACTATAGACCACAAAATCAGAGCTACAAAATCGAAAATCTGCAATTGTGCTCCGATTTCGTTGATTGATACCTCTATCGATAGGCATTGAGACCTTTAATTGTTATGCCAATGGGCATTTGGATCGTTCGAATATTTCTACACATTTTGTAGAAAATTCAATTTTATGGAAAATCACCTGGACTATAGACCACAAAATCAGAGCTACAAAATCGAAAACCTGCAATTGTGCTCATGACAACGGTTATTTGGATCGTTCGAATATTTCTACACATTTTGTAGAAAATTCAATTTTATGGAAAATCACCTGGACTATAGACCACAAAATCAGAGCAACAAAATCGAAAATCTGCAATTGTGCTCCGATTTCGTTGATTGATACCTCTATCGATAGGCATTGAGACCTTTAATTGTTATGCCAATGGGCATTTGGATCGTTCGAATATTTCTACACATTTTGTAGAAAATTCAATTTTATGGAAAATCACCTGGACTATAGACCACAAAATCAGAGCTACAAAATCGAAAATCTGCAATTGTGCTCCGATTTCGTTGATTGATACCTCTATCGATAGGCATTGAGACCTTTAATTGTTATGCCAATGGGCATTTGGATCGTTCGAATATTTCTACACATTTTGTAGAAAATTCAATTTTATGGAAAATCACCTGGACTATAGACCACAAAATCAGAGCTACAAAATCGAAAACCTGCAATTGTGCTCCGATTTCGTTGATTGATACCTCTATCGATAGGCATTGAGACCTTTAATTGTTATGCCAATGGGGATTTGGATCGTTCGAATATTTCTACACATTTTGTAGAAAATTCAATTTTATGGAAAATCACCTGGACTATAGACCACAAAATCAGAGCTACAAAATCGAAAACCTGCAATTGTGCTCATGACAACGGTTATTTGGATCGTTTGAATATTTCTACACATTTTGTAGAAAATTCAATTTTATGGAAAATCACCTGGACTATAGACCACAAAATCAGAGCAACAAAATCGAAAATCTGCAATTGTGCTCCGATTTCGTTGATTGATACCTCTATCGATAGGCATTGAGACCTTTAATTGTTATGCCAATGGGCATTTGGATCGTTCGAATATTTCTACACATTTTGTAGAAAATTCAATTTTATGGAAAATCACCTGGACTATAGACCACAAAATCAGAGCTACAAAATCGAAAACCTGCAATTGTGCTCATGACAACGGTTATTTGGATCGTTCGAATATTTCTACACATTTTGTAGAAAATTCAATTTTATGGAAAATCACCTGGACTATAGACCACAAAATCAGAGCAACAAAATCGAAAATCTGCAATTGTGCTCCGATTTCGTTGATTGATACCTCTATCGATAGGCATTGAGACCTTTAATTGTTATGCCAATGGGCATTTGGATCGTTCGAATATTTCTACACATTTTGTAGAAAATTCAATTTTATGGAAAATCACCTGGACTATAGACCACAAAATCAGAGCTACAAAATCGAAAACCTGCAATTGTGCTCATGACAACGGTTATTTGGATCGTTTGAATATTTCTACACATTTTGTAGAAAATTCAATTTTATGGAAAATCACCTGGACTATAGACCACAAAATCAGAGCTACAAAATCGAAAACCTGCAATTGTGCTCATGACAACGGTTATTTGGATCGTTTGAATATTTCTACACATTTTGTAGAAAATTCAATTTTATGGAAAATCACCTGGACTATAGACCACAAAATCAGAGCAACAAAATCGAAAATCTGCAATTGTGCTCCGATTTCGTTGATTGATACCTCTATCGATAGGCATTGAGACCTTTAATTGTTATGCCAATGGGCATTTGGATCGTTCGAATATTTCTACACATTTTGTAGAAAATTCAATTTTATGGAAAATCACCTGGACTATAGACCACAAAATCAGAGCTACAAAATCGAAAACCTGCAATTGTGCTCATGACAACGGTTATTTGAATCGTTCGAATATTTCTACACATTTTGTAGAAAATTCAATTTTATGGAAAATCACCTGGACTATAGACCACAAAATCAGAGCTACAAAATCAAAAATCTGCAATTGTGCTCCGATTTCGTTGATTGATACCTCTATCGATAGGCATTGAGACCTTTATTTGTTATGCCAATGGGCATTTGGATCGTTCGAATATTTCTACACATTTTGTAGAAAATTCAATTTTATGGAAAATCACCTGGACTATAGACCACAAAATCAGAGCTACAAAATCGAAAACCTGCAATTGTGCTCATGACAACGGTTATTTGGATCGTTCGAATATTTCTACACATTTTGTAGAAAATTCAATTTTATGGAAAATCACCTGGACTATAGACCACAAAATCAGAGCAACAAAATCGAAAATCTGCAATTGTGCTCCGATTTCGTTGATTGATACCTCTATCGATAGGCATTGAGACCTTTAATTGTTATGCCAATGGGCATTTGGATCGTTCGAATATTTCTACACATTTTGTAAAAAATTCAATTTTATGGAAAATCACCAGGACTATAGACCACAAAATCAGAGCTACAAAATCGAAAACCTGCAATTGTGCTCATGACAACGGTTATTTGGATCGTTCGAATATTTCTACACATTTTGTAGAAAATTCAATTTTATGGAAAATCACCTGGACTATAGACCACAAAATCAGAGCAACAAAATCGAAAATCTGCAATTGTGCTCCGATTTCGTTGATTGATACCTCTATCGATAGGCATTGAGACCTTTAATTGTTATGCCAATGGGCATTTGGATCGTTCGAATATTTCTACACATTTTGTAGAAAATTCAATTTTATGGAAAATCACCTGGACTATAGACCACAAAATCAGAGCTACAAAATCGAAAACCTGCAATTGTGCTCATGACAACGGTTATTTGGATCGTTTGAATATTTCTACACATTTTGTAGAAAATTCAATTTTATGGAAAATCACCTGGACTATAGACCACAAAATCAGAGCTACAAAATCGAAAATCTGCAATTGTGCTCCGATTTCGTTGATTGATACCTCTATCGATAGGCATTGAGACCTTTAATTGTTATGCCAATGGGCATTTGGATCGTTCGAATATTTCTACACATTTTGTAGAAAATTCAATTTTATGGAAAATCACCTGGACTATAGACCACAAAATCAGAGCTATAAAATCGAAAACCTGCAATTGTGCTCATGACAACGATTATTTGGATCGTTTGAATATTTCTACACATTTTGTAGAGAATTCAATTTTATGGAAAATCACCTGGACTATAGACCACAAAATCAGAGCAACAAAATCGAAAATCTGCAATTGTGCTCCGATTTCGTTGATTGATACCTCTATCGATAGGCATTGAGACCTTTAATTGTTATGCCAATGGGCATTTGGATCGTTCGAATATTTCTACACATTTTGTAAAAAATTCAATTTTATGGAAAATCACCTGGACTATAGACCACAAAATCAGAGCTACAAAATCGAAAACCTGCAATTGTGCTCATGACAACGGTTATTTGGATCGTTTGAATATTTCTACACATTTTGTAGAGAATTCAATTTTATGGAAAATCACCTGGACTATAGACCACAAAATCAGAGCAACAAAATCGAAAATCTGCAATTGTGCTCCGATTTCGTTGATTGATACCTCTATCGATAGGCATTGAGACCTTTAATTGTTATGCCAATGGGCATTTGGATCGTTCGAATATTTCTACACATTTTGTAGAAAATTCAATTTTATGGAAAATCACCTGGACTATAGACCACAAAATCAGAGCTACAAAATCGAAAACCTGCAATTGTGCTCATGACAACGGTTATTTGGATCGTTTGAATATTTCTACACATTTTGTAGAAAATTCAATTTTATGGAAAATCACCTGGACTATAGACCACAAAATCAGAGCAACAAAATCGAAAATCTGCAATTGTGCTCCGATTTCGTTGATTGATACCTCTATCGATAGGCATTGAGACCTTTAATTGTTATGCCAATGGGCATTTGGATCGTTCGAATATTTCTACACATTTTGTAAAAAATTCAATTTTATGGAAAATCACCAGGACTATAGACCACAAAATCAGAGCTACAAAATCGAAAACCTGCAATTGTGCTCATGACAACGGTTATTTGGATCGTTCGAATATTTCTACACATTTTGTAGAAAATTCAATTTTATGGAAAATCATCTGGACTATAGACCACAAAATCAGAGCAACAAAATCGAAAATCTGCAATTGTGCTCCGATTTCGTTGATTGATACCTCTATCGATAGGCATTGAGACCTTTAATTGTTATGCCAATGGGCATTTGGATCGTTCGAATATTTCTACACATTTTGTAGAAAATTCAATTTTATGGAAAATCACCTGGACTATAGACCACAAAATCAGAGCTACAAAATCGAAAACCTGCAATTGTGCTCATGACAACGGTTATTTGGATCGTTTGAATATTTCTACACATTTTGTAGAAAATTCAATTTTATGGAAAATCACCTGGACTATAGACCACAAAATCAGAGCTACAAAATCGAAAATCTGCAATTGTGCTCCGATTTCGTTGATTGATACCTCTATCGATAGGCATTGAGACCTTTAATTGTTATGCCAATGGGCATTTGGATCGTTCGAATATTTCTACACATTTTGTAGAAAATTCAATTTTATGGAAAATCACCTGGACTATAGACCACAAAATCAGAGCTACAAAATCGAAAACCTGCAATTGTGCTCATGACAACGGTTATTTGGATCGTTCGAATATTTCTACACATTTTGTAGAAAATTCAATTTTATGGAAAATCACCTGGACTATAGACCACAAAATCAGAGCAACAAAATCGAAAATCTGCAATTGTGCTCCGATTTCGTTGATTGATACCTCTATCGATAGGCATTGAGACCTTTAATTGTTATGCCAATGGGCATTTGGATCGTTCGAATATTTCTACACTTTTTGTAGAAAATTCAATTTTATGGAAAATCACCTGGACTATAGACCACAAAATCAGAGCTACAAAATCGAAAATCTGCAATTGTGCTCCGATTTCGTTGATTGATACCTCTATCGATAGGCATTGAGACCTTTAATTGTTATGCCAATGGGCATTTGGATCGTTCGAATATTTCTACACATTTTGTAGAAAATTCAATTTTATGGAAAATCACCTGGACTATAGACCACAAAATCAGAGCTACAAAATCGAAAACCTGCAATTGTGCTCATGACAACGGTTATTTGGATCGTTCGAATATTTCTACACATTTTGTAGAAAATTCAATTTTATGGAAAATCACCTGGACTATAGACCACAAAATCAGAGCTACAAAATCGAAAATCTGCAATTGTGCTCCGATTTCGTTGATTGATACCTCTATCGATAGGCATTGAGACCTTTAATTGTTATGCCAATGGGGATTTGGATCGTTCGAATATTTCTACACATTTTGTAGAAAATTCAATTTTATGGAAAATCACCTGGACTATAGACCACAAAATCAGAGCTACAAAATCGAAAACCTGCAATTGTGCTCATGACAATGGTTATTTGGATCGTTTGAATATTTCTACACATTTTGTAGAAAATTCAATTTTATGGAAAATCACCTGGACTATAGACCACAAAATCAGAGCAACAAAATCGAAAATCTGCAATTGTGCTCCGATTTCGTTGATTGATACCTCTATCGATAGGCATTGAGACCTTTAATTGTTATGCCAATGGGCATTTGGATCGTTCGAATATTTCTACACATTTTGTAGAAAATTCAATTTTATGGAAAATCACCTGGACTATAGACCACAAAATCAGAGCTACAAAATCGAAAACCTGCAATTGTGCTCATGACAACGGTTATTTGGATCGTTTGAATATTTCTACACATTTTGTAGAAAATTCAATTTTATGGAAAATCACCTGGACTATAGACCACAAAATCAGAGCTACAAAATCGAAAACCTGCAATTGTGCTCATGACAACGGTTATTTGGATCGTTTGAATATTTCTACACATTTTGTAGAAAATTCAATTTTATGGAAAATCACCTGAACTATAGACCACAAAATCAGAGCAACAAAATCGAAAATCTGCAATTGTGCTCCGATTTCGTTGATTGATACCTCTATCGATAGGCATTGAGACCTTTAATTGTTATGCCAATGGGCATTTGGATCGTTCGAATATTTCTACACATTTTGTAGAAAATTCAATTTTATGGAAAATCACCTGGACTATAGACCACAAAATCAGAGCTACAAAATCGAAAACCTGCAATTGTGCTCATGACAACGGTTATTTGAATCGTTCGAATATTTCTACACATTTTGTAGAAAATTCAATTTTATGGAAAATCACCTGGACTATAGACCACAAAATCAGAGCTACAAAATCGAAAATCTGCAATTGTGCTCCGATTTCGTTGATTGATACCTCTATCGATAGGCATTGAGACCTTTATTTGTTATGCCAATGGGCATTTGGATCGTTCGAATATTTCTACACATTTTGTAGAAAATTCAATTTTATGGAAAATCACCTGGACTATAGACCACAAAATCAGAGCTACAAAATCGAAAATCTGCAATTGTGCTCCGATTTCGTTGATTGATACCTCTATCGATAGGCATTGAGACCTTTAATTGTTATGCCAATGGGCATTTGGATCGTTCGAATATTTCTACACATTTTGTAGAAAACTCAATTTTATGGAAAATCACCTGGACTATAGACCACAAAATCAGAGCTACAAAATCGAAAACCTGCAATTGTGCTCATGACAACGGTTATTTGGATCGTTCGAATATTTCTACACATTTTGTAGAAAATTCAATTTTATGGAAAATCACCTGGACTATAGACCACAAAATCAGAGCTACAAATTCGAAAATCTGCAATTGTGCTCCGATTTCGTTGATTGATACCTCTATCGATAGGCATTGAGACCTTTAATTGTTATGCCAATGGGCATTTGGATCGTTCGAATATTTCTACACATTTTGTAGAAAATTCAATTTTATGGAAAATCACCTGGACTATAGACCACAAAATCAGAGCTACAAAATCGAAAACCTGCAATTGTGCTCATGACAACGGTTATTTGGATCGTTCGAATATTTCTACACATTTTGTAGAAAATTCAATTTTATGGAAAATCACCTGGACTATAGACCACAAAATCAGAGCTACAAAATCGAAAATCTGCAATTGTGCTCCGATTTCGTTGATTGATACCTCTATCGATAGGCATTGAGACCTTTAATTGTTATGCCAATGGGCATTTGGATCGTTCGAATATTTCTACACATTTTGTAGAAAATTCAATTTTATGGAAAATCACCTGGACTATAGACCACAAAATCAGAGCTACAAAATCGAAAACCTGCAATTGTGCTCATGACAACGGTTATTTGGATCGTTCGAATATTTCTACACATTTTGTAGAAAATTCAATTTTATGGAAAATCACCTGGACTATAGACCACAAAATCAGAGCAACAAAATCGAAAATCTGCAATTGTGCTCCGATTTCGTTGATTGATACCTCTATCGATAGGCATTGAGACCTTTAATTGTTATGCCAATGGGCATTTGGATCGTTCGAATATTTCTACACATTTTGTAAAAAATTCAATTTTATGGAAAATCACCAGGACTATAGACCACAAAATCAGAGCTACAAAATCGAAAACCTGCAATTGTGCTCATGACAACGGTTATTTGGATCGTTCGAATATTTCTACACATTTTGTAGAAAATTCAATTTTATGGAAAATCACCTGGACTATAGACCACAAAATCAGAGCAACAAAATCGAAAATCTGCAATTGTGCTCCGATTTCGTTGATTGATACCTCTATCGATAGGCATTGAGACCTTTAATTGTTATGCCAATGGGCATTTGGATCGTTCGAATATTTCTACACATTTTGTAGAAAATTCAATTTTATGGAAAATCACCTGGACTATAGACCACAAAATCAGAGCTACAAAATCGAAAACCTGCAATTGTGCTCATGACAACGGTTATTTGGATCGTTTGAATATTTCTACACATTTTGTAGAAAATTCAATTTTATGGAAAATCACCTGGACTATAGACCACAAAATCAGAGCTACAAAATCGAAAATCTGCAATTGTGCTCCGATTTCGTTGATTGATACCTCTATCGATAGGCATTGAGACCTTTAATTGTTATGCCAATGGGCATTTGGATCGTTCGAATATTTCTACACATTTTGTAGAAAATTCAATTTTATGGAAAATCACCTGGACTATAGACCACAAAATCAGAGCTATAAAATCGAAAACCTGCAATTGTGCTCATGACAACGGTTATTTGGATCGTTTGAATATTTCTACACATTTTGTAGAGAATTCAATTTTATGGAAAATCACCTGGACTATAGACCACAAAATCAGAGCAACAAAATCGAAAATCTGCAATTGTGCTCCGATTTCGTTGATTGATACCTCTATCGATAGGCATTGAGACCTTTAATTGTTATGCCAATGGGCATTTGGATCGTTCGAATATTTCTACACATTTTGTAGAAAATTCAATTTTATGGAAAATCACCTGGACTATAGACCACAAAATCAGAGCTACAAAATCGAAAACCTGCAATTGTGCTCATGACAACGGTTATTTGGATCGTTTGAATATTTCTACACATTTTGTAGAAAATTCAATTTTATGGAAAATCACCTGGACTATAGACCACAAAATCAGAGCTACAAAATCGAAAATCTGCAATTGTGCTCCGATTTCGTTGATTGATACCTCTATCGATAGGCATTGAGACCTTTAATTGTTATGCCAATGGGCATTTGGATCGTTCGAATATTTCTACACATTTTGTAGAAAATTCAATTTTATGGAAAATCACCTGGACTATAGACCACAAAATCAGAGCTACAAAATCGAAAACCTGCAATTGTGCTCATGACAACGGTTATTTGGATCGTTTGAATATTTCTACACATTTTGTAGAAAATTCAATTTTATGGAAAATCACCTGGACTATAGACCACAAAATCAGAGCAACAAAATCGAAAATCTGCAATTGTGCTCCGATTTCGTTGATTGATACCTCTATCGATAGGCATTGAGACCTTTAATTGTTATGCCAATGGGCATTTGGATCGTTCGAATATTTCTACACATTTTGTAAAAAATTCAATTTTATGGAAAATCACCAGGACTATAGACCACAAAATCAGAGCTACAAAATCGAAAACCTGCAATTGTGCTCATGACAACGGTTATTTGGATCGTTCGAATATTTCTACACATTTTGTAGAAAATTCAATTTTATGGAAAATCACCTGGACTATAGACCACAAAATCAGAGCAACAAAATCGAAAATCTGCAATTGTGCTCCGATTTCGTTGATTGATACCTCTATCGATAGGCATTGAGACCTTTAATTGTTATGCCAATGGGCATTTGGATCGTTCGAATATTTCTACACATTTTGTAGAAAATTCAATTTTATGGAAAATCACCTGGACTATAGACCACAAAATCAGAGCTACAAAATCGAAAACCTGCAATTGTGCTCATGACAACGGTTATTTGGATCGTTTGAATATTTCTACACATTTTGTAGAAAATTCAATTTTATGGAAAATCACCAGGACTATAGACCACAAAATCAGAGCTACAAAATCGAAAACCTGCAATTGTGCTCATGACAACGGTTATTTGGATCGTTCGAATATTTCTACACATTTTGTAGAAAATTCAATTTTATGGAAAATCACCTGGACTATAGACCACAAAATCAGAGCAACAAAATCGAAAATCTGCAATTGTGCTCCGATTTCGTTGATTGATACCTCTATCGATAGGCATTGAGACCTTTAATTGTTATGCCAATGGGCATTTGGATCGTTCGAATATTTCTACACATTTTGTAGAAAATTCAATTTTATGGAAAATCACCTGGACTATAGACCACAAAATCAGAGCTACAAAATCGAAAACCTGCAATTGTGCTCATGACAACGGTTATTTGGATCGTTTGAATATTTCTACACATTTTGTAGAAAATTCAATTTTATGGAAAATCACCTGGACTATAGACCACAAAATCAGAGCTACAAAATCGAAAATCTGCAATTGTGCTCCGATTTCGTTGATTGATACCTCTATCGATAGGCATTGAGACCTTTAATTGTTATGCCAATGGGCATTTGGATCGTTCGAATATTTCTACACATTTTGTAGAAAATTCAATTTTATGGAAAATCACCTGGACTATAGACCACAAAATCAGAGCTACAAAATCGAAAACCTGCAATTGTGCTCATGACAACGGTTATTTGGATCGTTTGAATATTTCTACACATTTTGTAGAAAATTCAATTTTATGGAAAATCACCTGGACTATAGACCACAAAATCAGAGCAACAAAATCGAAAATCTGCAATTGTGCTCCGATTTCGTTGATTGATACCTCTATCGATAGGCATTGAGACCTTTAATTGTTATGCCAATGGGCATTTGGATCGTTCGAATATTTCTACACATTTTGTAAAAAATTCAATTTTATGGAAAATCACCAGGACTATAGACCACAAAATCAGAGCTACAAAATCGAAAACCTGCAATTGTGCTCATGACAACGGTTATTTGGATCGTTCGAATATTTCTACACATTTTGTAGAAAATTCAATTTTATGGAAAATCATCTGGACTATAGACCACAAAATCAGAGCAACAAAATCGAAAATCTGCAATTGTGCTCCGATTTCGTTGATTGATACCTCTATCGATAGGCATTGAGACCTTTAATTGTTATGCCAATGGGCATTTGGATCGTTCGAATATTTCTACACATTTTGTAGAAAATTCAATTTTATGGAAAATCACCTGGACTATAGACCACAAAATCAGAGCTACAAAATCGAAAACCTGCAATTGTGCTCATGACAACGGTTATTTGGATCGTTTGAATATTTCTACACATTTTGTAGAAAATTCAATTTTATGGAAAATCACCTGGACTATAGACCACAAAATCAGAGCAACAAAATCGAAAATCTGCAATTGTGCTCCGATTTCGTTGATTGATACCTCTATCGATAGGCATTGAGACCTTTAATTGTTATGCCAATGGGCATTTGGATCGTTCGAATATTTCTACACATTTTGTAGAAAATTCAATTTTATGGAAAATCACCTGGACTATAGACCACAAAATCAGAGCTACAAAATCGAAAACCTGCAATTGTGCTCATGACAACGGTTATTTGGATCGTTCGAATATTTCTACACATTTTGTACAAAATTCAATTTTATGGAAAATCACCTGGACTATAGACCACAAAATCAGAGCTACAAAATCGAAAATCTGCAATTGTGCTCCGATTTCGTTGATTGATACCTCTATCGATAGGCATTGAGACCTTTAATTGTTATGCCAATGGGCATTTGGATCGTTCGAATATTTCTACACATTTTGTACAAAATTCAATTTTATGGAAAATCACCTGGACTATAGACCACAAAATCAGAGCTACAAAATCGAAAATCTGCAATTGTGCTCCGATTTCGTTGATTGATACCTCTATCGATAGGCATTGAGACCTTTAATTGTTATGCCAATGGGCATTTGGATCGTTCGAATATTTCTACACATTTTGTAGAAAATTCAATTTTATGGAAAATCACCTGGACTATAGACCACAAAATCAGAGCTACAAAATCGAAAACCTGCAATTGTGCTCATGACAACGGTTATTTGGATCGTTCGAATATTTCTACACATTTTGTAGAAAATTCAATTTTATGGAAAATCACCTGGACTATAGACCACAAAATCAGAGCTACAAAATCGAAAACCTGCAATTGTGCTCATGACAACGGTTATTTGGATCGTTCGAATATTTCTACACATTTTGTAGAAAATTCAATTTTATGGAAAATCACCTGGACTATAGACCACAAAATCAGAGCTACAAAATCGAAAATCTGCAATTGTGCTCCGATTTCGTTGATTGATACCTCTATCGATAGGCATTGAGACCTGTAATTGTTATGCCAATGGGCATTTGGATCGTTCGAATATTTCTACACATTTTGTAGAAAATTCAATTTTATGGAAAATCACCTGGACTATAGACCACAAAATCAGAGCAACAAAATCGAAAATCTGCAATTGTGCTCCGATTTCGTTGATTGATACCTCTATCGATAGGCATTGAGACCTTTAATTGTTATGCCAATGGGCATTTGGATCGTTCGAATATTTCTACACATTTTGTAGAAAATTCAATTTTATGGAAAATCACCTGGACTATAGACCACAAAATCAGAGCTACAAAATCGAAAACCTGCAATTGTGCTCATGACAACGGTTATTTGGATCGTTTGAATATTTCTACACATTTTGTAGAAAATTCAATTTTATGGAAAATCACCTGGACTATAGACCACAAAATCAGAGCTACAAAATCGAAAATCTGCAATTGTGCTCCGATTTCGTTGATTGATACCTCTATCGATAGGCATTGAGACCTTTAATTGTTATGCCAATGGGCATTTGGATCGTTCGAATATTTCTACACATTTTGTAGAAAATTCAATTTTATGGAAAATCACCTGGACTATAGACCACAAAATCAGAGCTACAAAATCGAAAATCTGCAATTGTGCTCCGATTTCGTTGATTGATACCTCTATCGATAGGCATTGAGACCTTTAATTGTTATGCCAATGGGCATTTGGATCGTTCGAATATTTCTACACATTTTGTAGAAAATTCAATTTTATGGAAAATCACCTGGACTATAGACCACAAAATCAGAGCTACAAAATCGAAAACCTGCAATTGTGCTCATGACAACGGTTATTTGGATCGTTTGAATATTTCTACACATTTTGTAGAGAATTCAATTTTATGGAAAATCACCTGGACTATAGACCACAAAATCAGAGCAACAAAATCGAAAATCTGCAATTGTGCTCCGATTTCGTTGATTGATACCTCTATCGATAGGTATTGAGACCTTTAATTGTTATGCCAATGGGCATTTGGATCGTTCGAATATTTCTACACATTTTGTAGAAAATTCAATTTTATGGAAAATCACCTGGACTATAGACCACAAAATCAGAGCTACAAAATCGAAAACCTGCAATTGTGCTCATGACAACGGTTATTTGGATCGTTTGAATATTTCTACACATTTTGTAGAAAATTCAATTTTATGGAAAATCACCTGGACTATAGACCACAAAATCAGAGCAACAAAATCGAAAATCTGCAATTGTGCTCCGATTTCGTTGATTGATACCTCTATCGATAGGCATTGAGACCTTTAATTGTTATGCCAATGGGCATTTGGATCGTTCGAATATTTCTACACATTTTGTAGAAAATTCAATTTTATGGAAAATCACCTGGACTATAGACCACAAAATCAGAGCTACAAAATCGAAAACCTGCAATTGTGCTCATGACAACGGTTATTTGGATCGTTCGAATATTTCTACACATTTTGTAGAAAATTCAATTTTATGGAAAATCACCTGGACTATAGACCACAAAATCAGAGCTACAAAATCGAAAATCTGCAATTGTGCTCCGATTTCGTTGATTGATACCTCTATCGATAGGCATTGAGACCTTTAATTGTTATGCCAATGGGCATTTGGATCGTTCGAATATTTCTACACATTTTGTACAAAATTCAATTTTATGGAAAATCACCTGGACTATAGACCACAAAATCAGAGCTACAAAATCGAAAATCTGCAATTGTGCTCCGATTTCGTTGATTGATACCTCTATCGATAGGCATTGAGACCTTTAATTGTTATGCCAATGGGCATTTGGATCGTTCGAATATTTCTACACATTTTGTAGAAAATTCAATTTTATGGAAAATCACCTGGACTATAGACCACAAAATCAGAGCTACAAAATCGAAAACCTGCAATTGTGCTCATGACAACGGTTATTTGGATCGTTTGAATATTTCTACACATTTTGTAGAGAATTCAATTTTATGGAAAATCACCTGGACTATAGACCACAAAATCAGAGCAACAAAATCGAAAATCTGCAATTGTGCTCCGATTTCGTTGATTGATACCTCTATCGATAGGCATTGAGACCTTTAATTGTTATGCCAATGGGCATTTGGATCGTTCGAATATTTCTACACATTTTGTAGAAAATTCAATTTTATGGAAAATCACCTGGACTATAGACCACAAAATCAGAGCTACAAAATCGAAAACCTGCAATTGTGCTCATGACAACGGTTATTTGGATCGTTTGAATATTTCTACACATTTTGTAGAAAATTCAATTTTATGGAAAATCACCTGGACTATAGACCACAAAATCAGAGCAACAAAATCGAAAATCTGCAATTGTGCTCCGATTTCGTTGATTGATACCTCTATCGATAGGCATTGAGACCTTTAATTGTTATGCCAATGGGCATTTGGATCGTTCGAATATTTCTACACATTTTGTAGAAAATTCAATTTTATGGAAAATCACCTGGACTAT
The DNA here is from genome assembly GCA_958295665.1 of Tipula vernalis. NCBI lineage: Eukaryota > Metazoa > Arthropoda > Insecta > Diptera > Tipulidae > Tipula > Tipula vernalis. The sequence goes on along the minus strand of OY282558.1, from coordinate 21,270,171 downwards.
AGACCACAAAATCAGAGCTATAAAATCGAAAACCTGCAATTGTGCTCATGACAACGGTTATTTGGATCGTTTGAATATTTCTACACATTTTGTAGAAAATTCAATTTTATGGAAAATCACCACTATAGACCACAAAATCAGAGCAACAAAATCGAAAATCTGCAATTGTGCTCCGATTTCGTTGATTGATACCTCTATCGATAGGCATTGAGACCTTTAATTGTTATGCCAATGGGCATTTGGATCGTTCGAATATTTCTACACATTTTGTAAAAAATTCAATTTTATGGAAAATCACCAGGACTATAGACCACAAAATCAGAGCTACAAAATCGAAAACCTGCAATTGTGCTCATGACAACGGTTATTTGGATCGTTCGAATATTTCTACACATTTTGTAGAAAATTCAATTTTATGGAAAATCACCTGGACTATAGACCACAAAATCAGAGCAACAAAATCGAAAATCTGCAATTGTGCTCCGATTTTGTTGATTGATACCTCTATCGATAGGCATTGAGACCTTTAATTGTTATGCCAATGGGCATTTGGATCGTTCGAATATTTCTACACATTTTGTAGAAAATTCAATTTTATGGAAAATCACCTGGACTATAGACCACAAAATCAGAGCTACAAAATCGAAAACCTGCAATTGTGCTCATGACAACGGTTATTTGGATCGTTTGAATATTTCTACACATTTTGTAGAAAATTCAATTTTATGGAAAATCACCTGGACTATAGACCACAAAATCAGAGCAACAAAATCGAAAATCTGCAATTGTGCTCCGATTTCGTTGATTGATACCTCTATCGATAGGCATTGAGACCTTTAATTGTTATGCCAATGGGCATTTGGATCGTTTGAATATTTCTACACATTTTGTAGAAAATTCAATTTTATGGAAAATCACCTGGACTATAGACCACAAAATCAGAGCTACAAAATCGAAAACCTGCAATTATGCTCATGACAACGGTTATTTGGATCGTTCGAATATTTCTACACATTTTGTACAAAATTCCATTTTATGGAAAATCACCTGGACTATAGACCACAAAATCAGAGCTACAAAATCGAAAATCTGCAATTGTGCTCCGATTTCGTTGATTGATACCTCTATCGATAGGCATTGAGACCTTTAATTGTTATGCCAATGGGCATTTGGATCGTTCGAATATTTCTACACATTTTGTAGAAAATTCAATTTTATGGAAAATCACCTGGACTATAGACCACAAAATCAGAGCTACAAAATCGAAAACCTGCAATTGTGCTCATGACAACGGTTATTTGGATCGTTTGAATATTTCTACACATTTTGTAGAAAATTCAATTTTATGGAAAATCACCTGGACTATAGACCACAAAATCAGAGCTACAAAATCGAAAACCTGCAATTGTGCTCATGACAACGGTTATTTGGATCGTTTGAATATTTCTACACATTTTGTAGAAAATTCAATTTTATGGAAAATCACCTGGACTATAGACCACAAAATCAGAGCTACAAAATCGAAAATCTGCAATTGTGCTCCGATTTCGTTGATTGATACCTCTATCGATAGGCATTGAGACCTTTAATTGTTATGCCAATGGGCATTTGGATCGTTCGAATATTTATACACATTTTGTAGAAAATTCAATTTTATGGAAAATCACTTGGACTATAGACCACAAAATCAGAGCTACAAAATCGAAAACCTGCAATTATGCTCATGACAACGGTTATTTGGATCGTTTGAATTTTTCTACACATTTTGTAGAAAATTCAATTTTATGGAAAATCACCTGGACTATAGACCACAAAATCAGAGCTACAAAATCGAAAACCTGCAATTGTGCTCATGACAACGGTTATTTGGATCGTTCGAATATTTCTACACGTTTTGTAGAAAATTCAATTTTATGGAAAATCACCTGGACTATAGACCACAAAATCAGAGCTACAAAATCGAAAACCTGCAATTGTGCTCATGACAACGGTTATTTGGATCGTTCGAATATTTCTACACATTTTGTAGAAAATTCAATTTTATGGAAAATCACCTGGACTATAGACCACAAAATCAGAGCTACAAAATCGAAAATCTGCAATTGTGCTCCGATTTCGTTGATTGATACCTCTATCGATAGGCATTGAGACCTTTAATTGTTATGCCAATGGGCATTTGGATCGTTCGAATATTTCTACACATTTTGTAGAAAATTCAATTTTATGGAAAATCACCTGGACTATAGACCACAAAATCAGAGCTACAAAATCGAAAACCTGCAATTGTGCTCATGACAACGGTTATTTGGATCGTTTGAATATTTCTACACATTTTGTAGAAAATTCAATTTTATGGAAAATCACCTGGACTATAGACCACAAAATGAGAGCTACAAAATCGAAAACCTGCAATTGTGCTCATGACAACGGTTATTTGGATCGTTCGAATATTTCTACACATTTTGTAGAAAATTCAATTTTATGGAAAATCACCTGGACTATAGACCACAAAATCAGAGCTACAAAATCGAAAATCTGCAATTGTGCTCCGATTTCGTTGATTGATACCTCTATCGATAGGCATTGAGACCTTTAATTGTTATGCCAATGGGCATTTGGATCGTTCGAATATTTATACACATTTTGTAGAAAATTCAATTTTATGGAAAATCACCTGGACTATAGACCACAAAATCAAGCTACAAAATCGAAAACCTGCAATTATGCTCATGACAACGGTTATTTGGATCGTTTGAATATTTCTACACATTTTGTAGAAAATTCAATTTTATGGAAAATCACCTGGACTATAGACCACAAAATCAGAGCTACAAAATCGAAAACCTGCAATTGTGCTCATGACAACGGTTATTTGGATCGTTCGAATATTTCTACACATTTTGTAGAAAATTCAATTTTATGGAAAATCACCTGGACTATAGACCACAAAATCAGAGCTACAAAATCGAAAACCTGCAATTGTGCTCATGACAACGGTTATTTGGATCGTTCGAATATTTCTACACATTTTGTAGAAAATTCAATTTTATGGAAAATCACCTGGACTATAGACCACAAAATCAGAGCTACAAAATCGAAAATCTGCAATTGTGCTCCGATTTCGTTGATTGATACCTCTATCGATAGGCATTGAGACCTTTAATTGTTATGCCAATGGGCATTTGGATCGTTCGAATATTTCTACACATTTTGTAGAAAATTCAATTTTATGGAAAATCACCTGGACTATAGACCACAAAATCAGAGCTACAAAATCGAAAACCTGCAATTGTGCTCATGACAACGGTTATTTGGATCGTTTGAATATTTCTACACATTTTGTAGAGAATTCAATTTTATGGAAAATCACCTGGACTATAGACCACAAAATCAGAGCTACAAAATCGAAAATCTGCAATTGTGCTCCGATTTCGTTGATTGATACCTCTATCGATAGGCATTGAGACCTTTAATTGTTATGCCAATGGGCATTTGGATCGTTCGAATATTTCTACACATTTTGTAGAAAATTCAATTTTATGGAAAATCACCTGGACTATAGACCACAAAATCAGAGCTACAAAATTCGAAACCTGCGATTGTGCTCCGATTTCGTTGGTTGATACCTCTATCGATAGGCATTGAGACCTTTAATTGTTATGCCAATGGGCATTTGGATCGTTCGAATATTTGTACACATTTTGTACAAAATTCAATTTTATGGAAAATCACCTGGACTATAGACCACAAAATCAGAGCTACAAAATCGAAAACCTGCAATTGTGCTCATGACAACGGTTATTTGGATCGTTCGAATATTTCTACACATTTTGTAGAAAATTCAATTTTATGGAAAATCACCTGGACTATAGACCACAAAATCAGAGCTACAAAATCGAAAATCTGCAATTGTGCTCCGATTTCGTTGATTGATACCTCTATCGATAGGCATTGAGACCTTTAATTGTTATGCCAATGGGCATTTGGATCGTTCGAATATTTCTACACATTTTGTAGAAAATTCAATTTTATGGAAAATCACCTGGACTATAGACCACAAAATCAGAGCTACAAAATCGAAAACCTGCAATTGTGCTCATGACAACGGTTATTTGGATCGTTCGAATATTTCTACACATTTTGTAGAAAATTCAATTTTATGGAAAATCACCTGGACTATAGACCACAAAATCAGAGCTACAAATTCGAAAATCTGCAATTGTGCTCCGATTTCGTTGATTGATACCTCTATCGATAGGCATTGAGACCTTTAATTGTTATGCCAATGGGCATTTGGATCGTTCGAATATTTCTACACATTTTGTAGAAAATTCAATTTTATGGAAAATCACCTGGACTATAGACCACAAAATCAGAGCTACAAAATCGAAAACCTGCAATTGTGCTCATGACAACGGTTATTTGGATCGTTCGAATATTTCTACACATTTTGTAGAAAATTCAATTTTATGGAAAATCACCTGGACTATAGACCACAAAATCAGAGCTACAAAATCGAAAATCTGCAATTGTGCTCCGATTTCGTTGATTGATACCTCTATCGATAGGCATTGAGACCTTTAATTGTTATGCCAATGGGCATTTGGATCGTTCGAATATTTCTACACATTTTGTAGAAAATTCAATTTTATGGAAAATCACCTGGACTATAGACCACAAAATCAGAGCTACAAAATCGAAAACCTGCAATTGTGCTCATGACAACGGTTATTTGGATCGTTCGAATATTTCTACACATTTTGTAGAAAATTCAATTTTATGGAAAATCACCTGGACTATAGACCACAAAATCAGAGCTACAAAATCGAAAATCTGCAATTGTGCTCCGATTTCGTTGATTGATACCTCTATCGATAGGCATTGAGACCTTTAATTGTTATGCCAATGGGCATTTGGATCGTTCGAATATTTCTACACATTTTGTAGAAAATTCAATTTTATGGAAAATCACCTGGACTATAGACCACAAAATCAAAGCTACAAAATCGAAAATCTGCAATTGTGCTCCGATTTCGTTGATTGATACCTCTATCGATAGGCATTGAGACCTTTAATTGTTATGCCAATGGGCATTTGGATCGTTCGAATATTTCTACACATTTTGTAGAAAATTCAATTTTATGGAAAATCACCTGGACTATAGACCACAAAATCAGAGCTACAAAATCGAAAACCTGCAATTGTGCTCATGACAACGGTTATTTGGATCGTTCGAATATTTCTACACATTTTGTACAAAATTCAATTTTATGGAAAATCACCTGGACTATAGACCACAAAATCAGAGCTACAAAATCGAAAATCTGCAATTGTGCTCCGATTTCGTTGATTGATACCTCTATCGATAGGCATTGAGACCTTTAATTGTTATGCCAATGGGCATTTGGATCGTTCGAATATTTCTACACATTTTGTAGAAAATTCAATTTTATGGAAAATCACCTGGACTATAGACCACAAAATCAGAGCTACAAAATCGAAAACCTGCAATTGTGCTCATGACAACGGTTATTTGGATCGTTTGAATATTTTTACACATTTTGTAGAAAATTCAATTTTATGGAAAATCACCTGGACTATAGACCACAAAATCAGAGCTACAAAATCGAAAATCTGCAATTGTGCTCCGATTTCGTTGATTGATACCTCTATCGATAGGCATTGAGACCTTTAATTGTTATGCCAATGGGCATTTGGATCGTTCGAATATTTCTACACATTTTGTAGAAAATTCAATTTTATGGAAAATCACCTGGACTATAGACCACAAAATCAGAGCTACAAAATCGAAAATCTGCAATTGTGCTCCGATTTCGTTGATTGATACCTCTATCGATAGGCATTGAGACCTTTAATTGTTATGCCAATGGGCATTTGGATCGTTCGAATATTTCTACACATTTTGTAGAAAATTCAATTTTATGGAAAATCACCTGGACTATAGACCACAAAATCAGAGCTACAAAATCGAAAACCTGCAATTGTGCTCATGACAACGGTTATTTGGATCGTTTGAATATTTCTACACATTTTGTAGAAAATTCAATTTTATGGAAAATCACCTGGACTATAGACCACAAAATCAGAGCAACAAAATCGAAAATCTGCAATTGTGCTCCGATTTCGTTGATTGATACCTCTATCGATAGGCATTGAGACCTTTAATTGTTATGCCAATGGGCATTTGGATCGTTCGAATATTTCTACACATTTTGTAGAAAATTCAATTTTATGGAAAATCACCTGGACTATAGACCACAAAATCAGAGCTACAAAATCGAAAACCTGCAATTGTGCTCATGACAACGGTTATTTGGATCGTTTGAATATTTCTACACATTTTGTAGAAAATTCAATTTTATGGAAAATCACCTGGACTATAGACCACAAAATCAGAGCAACAAAATCGAAAATCTGCAATTGTGCTCCGATTTCGTTGATTGATACCTCTATCGATAGGCATTGAGACCTTTAATTGTTATGCCAATGGGCATTTGGATCGTTCGAATATTTCTACACATTTTGTAGAAAATTCAATTTTATGGAAAATCACCTGGACTATAGACCACAAAATCAGAGTTACAAAATCGAAAACCTGCAATTGTGCTCATGACAACGGTTATTTGGATCGTTCGAATATTTCTACACATTTTGTAGAAAATTCAATTTTATGGAAAATCACTTGGACTATAGACCACAAAATCAGAGTTACAAAATCGAAAATCTGCAATTGTGCTCATGACAACGGTTATTTGGATCGTTCGAATATTTCTACACATTTTGTAGAAAATTCAATTTTATGGAAAATCACCTGGACTATAGACCACAAAATCAGAGCTACAAAATCGAAAACCTGCAATTGTGCTCATGACAACGGTTATTTGGATCGTTTGAAAATTTCTACACATTTTGTAGAAAATTCAATTTTATGGAAAATCACCTGGACTATAGACCACAAAATCAGAGCTACAAAATCAAAATCTGCAATTGTGCTCCGATTTCGTTGATTGATACCTATATCGATAGGCATTGAGACCTTTAATTGTTATGCCAATGGGCATTTGGATCGTTCGAATATTTCTACACATTTTGTAGAAAATTCAATTTTATGGAAAATCACCTGGACTATAGACCACAAAATCAGAGCTACAAAATCGAAAACCTGCAATTGTGCTCATGACAACGGTTATTTGGATCGTTTGAAAATTTCTACACATTTTGTAGAAAATTCAATTTTATGGAAAATCACCTGGACTATAGACCACAAAATCAGAGCTACAAAATCAAAATCTGCAATTGTGCTCCGATTTCGTTGATTGATACCTATATCGATAGGCATTGAGACCTTTAATTGTTATGCCAATGGGCATTTGGATCGTTCGAATATTTCTACACATTTTGTAGAAAATTCAATTTTATGGAAAATCACCTGGACTATAGACCACAAAATCAGAGTTACAAAATCGAAAACCTGCAATTGTGCTCATGACAACGGTTATTTGGATCGTTCGAATATTTCTACACATTTTGTAGAAAATTCAATTTTATGGAAAATCACTTGGACTATAGACCACAAAATCAGAGCTACAAAATCGAAAATCTGCAATTGTGCTCCGATTTCGTTGATTGATACCTCTATCGATAGGCATTGAGACCTTTAATTGTTATGCCAATGGGCATTTGGATCGTTCGAATATTTCTACACATTTTGTAGAAAATTCAATTTTATGGAAAATCACCTGGACTATAGACCACAAAATCAGAGCTTCAAAATCGAAAACCTGCAATTGTGCTCATGACAACGGTTATTTGGATCGTTCGAATATTTCTACACATTTTGTAGAAAATTCAATTTTATGGAAAATCACCTGGACTATAGACCACAAAATCAGAGCTACAAAATCGAAAACCTGCAATTGTGCTCATGACAACGGTTATTTGGATCGTTCGAATATTTCTACACATTTTGTAGAAAATTCAATTTTATGGAAAATCACCTGGACTATAGACCATAAAATCAGAGCTACAAAATCGAAAACCTGCAATTGTGCTCATGACAACGGTTATTTGGATCGTTCGAATATTTCTACACATTTTGTAGAAAATTCAATTTTATGGAAAATCACCTGGACTATAGACCACAAAATCAGAGCTACAAAATCGAAAATCTGCAATTGTGCTCCGATTTCGTTGATTGATACCTCTATCGATAGGCATTGAGACCTTTAATTGTTATGCCAATGGGCATTTGGATCGTTCGAATATTTCTACACATTTTGTAGAAAATTCAATTTTATGGAAAATCACCTGGACTATAGACCACAAAATCAGAGCTACAAAATCGAAAACCTGCAATTGTGCTCATGACAACGGTTATTTTGATCGTTCGAATATTTCTACACATTTTGTAGAAAATTCAATTTTATGGACCTGGACTATAGACCATAAAATCAGAGCTACAAAATCGAAAATCTGCAATTGTGCTCCGATTTCGTTGATTGATACCTCTATCGATAGGCATTGAGACCTTTAATTGTTATGCCAATGGGCATTTGGATGGTTCGAATATTTCTACACATTTTGTAGAAAATTCAATTTTATGGAAAATCACCTGGACTATAGACCACAAAATCAGAGCTACAAAATCGAAAACCTGCAATTGTGCTCATGACAACGGTTATTTGGATCGTTCGAATATTTCTACACATTTTGTAGAAAATTCAATTTTATGGAAAATCACCTGGACTATAGACCACAAAATCAGAGCTACAAAATCGAAAATCTGCAATTGTGCTCCGATTTCGTTGATTGATACCTCTATCGATAGGCATTGAGACCTTTAATTGTTATGCCAATGGGCATTTGGATCGTTCGAATATTTCTACACATTTTGTAGAAAATTCAATTTTATGGAAAATCACCTGGACTATAGACCACAAAATCAGAGCTACAAAATCGAAAATCTGCAATTGTGCTCCGATTTCGTTGATTGATACCTCTATCGATAGGCATTGAGACCTTTAATTGTTATGCCAATGGGCATTTGGATCGTTCGAATATTTCTACACATTTTGTAGAAAATTCAATTTTATGGAAAATCACCTGGACTATAGACCACAAAATCAGAGCTACAAAATCGAAAACCTGCAATTGTGCTCATGACAACGGTTATTTGGATCGTTTGAATATTTCTACACATTTTGTAGAAAATTCAATTTTATGGAAAATCACCTGGACTATAGACCACAAAATCAGAGCTACAAAATCAAAAATCTGCAATTGTGCTCCGATTTCGTTGATTGATACCTCTATCGATAGGCATTGAGACCTTTAATTGTTATGCCAATTGGCATTTGGATCGTTCGAATATTTCTACACATTTTGTAGAAAATTCAATTTTATGGAAAATCACCTGGACTATAGACCACAAAATCAGAGCTACAAAATCGAAAACCTGCAATTGTGCTCATGACAACGGTTATTTGGATCGTTCGAATATTTCTACACATTTTGTAGAAAATTCAATTTTATGGAAAATCACCTGGACTATAGACCACAAAATCAGAGCTACAAAATCGAAAATCTGCAATTGTGCTCCGATTTCGTTGATTGATACCTCTATCGATAGGCATTGAGACCTTTAATTGTTATGCCAATGGGCATTTGGATCGTTCGAATATTTCTACACATTTTTTACAAAATTCAATTTTATGGAAAATCACCTGGACTATAGACCACAAAATCAGAGCTACAAAATCGAAAATCTGCAATTGTGCTCCGATTTCGTTGATTGATACCTCTATCGATAGGCATTGAGACCTTTAATTGTTATGCCAATGGGCATTTGGATCGTTCGAATATTTCTACACATTTTGTAGAAAATTCAATTTTATGGAAAATCACCTGGACTATAGACCACAAAATCAGAGCTACAAAATCGAAAACCTGCAAGTGTGCTCATGACAACGGTTATTTGGATCGTTCGAATATTTCTACACATTTTGTAGAAAATTCAATTTTATGGAAAATCACCTGGACTATAGACCACAAAATCAGAGCTACAAAATCGAAAATCTGCAATTGTGCTCCGATTTCGTTGATTGATACCTCTATCGATAGGCATTGAGACCTTTAATTGTTATGCCAATGGGCATTTGGATCGTTCGAATATTTCTACACATTTTGTAGAAAATTCAATTTTATGGAAAATCACCTGGACTATAGACCACAAAATCAGAGCTACAAAATCGAAAACCTGCAATTGTGCTCATGACAACGGTTATTTGGATCGTTCGAATATTTCTACACATTTTGTAGAAAATTCAATTTTATGGAAAATCACCTGGACTATAGACCACAAAATCAGAGTTACAAAATCGAAAACCTGCAATTGTGCTCATGACAACGGTTATTTGGATCGTTCGAATATTTCTACACATTTTGTAGAAAATTCAATTTTATGGAAAATCACTTGGACTATAGACCACAAAATCAGAGCTACAAAATCGAAAATCTGCAATTGTGCTCCGATTTCGTTGATTGATACCTCTATCGATAGGCATTGAGACCTTTAATTCTTATGCCAATGGGCATTTGGATCGTTCGAATATTTCTACACATTTTGTAGAAAATTCATGTGCTCATGACAACGGTTATTTGGATCGTTCGAATATTTCTACACATTTTGTAGAAAATTCAATTTTATGGAAAATCACCTGGACTATAGACCACAAAATCAGAGCTACAAAATCGAAAATCTGCAATTGTGCTCCGATTTCGTTGATTGATACCTCTATCGATAGGCATTGAGACCTTTAATTGTTATGCCAATGGGCATTTGGATCGTTCGAATATTTCTACACATTTTGTAGAAAATTCAATTTTATGGAAAATCACCTGGACTATAGACCACAAAATCAGAGCTACAAAATCGAAAATCTGCAATTGTGCTCCGATTTCGTTGATTGATACCTCTATCGATAGGCATTGAGACCTTTAATTGTTATGCCAATGGGCATTTGGATCGTTCGAATATTTCTACACATTTTGTAGAAAATTCAATTTTATGGAAAATCACCTGGACTATAGACCACAAAATCAGAGCTACAAAATCGAAAACCTGCAATTGTGCTCATGACAACGGTTATTTGGATCGTTCGAATATTTCTACACATTTTGTAGAAAATTCAATTTTATGGAAAATCACCTGGACTATAGACCACAAAATCAGAGCTACAAAATCGAAAATCTGCAATTGTGCTCCGATTTCGTTGATTGATACCTCTATCGATAGGCATTGAGACCTTTAATTGTTATGCCAATGGGCATTTGGATCGTTCGAATATTTCTACACATTTTGTAGAAAATTCAATTTTATGGAAAATCACCTGGACTATAGACCACAAAATCAGAGCTACAAAATCGAAAACCTGCAATTATGCTCATGACAACGGTTATTTGGATCGTTTGAATATTTCTACACATTTTGTAGAAAATTCAATTTTATGGAAAATCACCTGGACTATAGACCACAAAATCAGAGCTACAAAATCGAAAATCTGCAATTGTGCTCCGATTTCGTTGATTGATACCTCTATCGATAGGCATTGAGACCTTTAATTGTCATGCCAATGGGCATTTGGATCGTTCGAATATTTCTACACATTTTGTAGAAAATTCAAATTTATGGAAAATCACCTGGACTATAGACCACAAAATCAGAGCTACAAAATCGAAAACCTGCAATTGTGCTCATGACAACGGTTATTTGGATCGTTACAATATTTCTACACATTTTGTAGAAAATTCAATTTTATGGAAAATCACCTGGACTATAGACCACAAAATCAGGGCTACAAAATCGAAAATCTGCAATTGTGCTCCGATTTCGTTGATTGATACCTCTATCGATAGGCATTGAGACCTTTAATTGTTATGCCAATGGGCATTTGGATCGTTCGAATATTTCTACACATTTTGTAGAAAATTCAATTTTATGGAAAATCACCTGGACTATAGACCACAAAATCAGAGCTACAAAATCGAAAATCTGCAATTGTGCTCCGATTTCGTTGATTGATACCTCTATCGATAGGCATTGAGACCTTTAATTGTTATGCCAATGGGCATTTGGATCGTTCGAATATTTCTACACATTTTGTAGAAAATTCAATTTTATGGAAAATCACCTGGACTATAGACCACAAAATCAGAGCTACAAAATCGAAAACCTGCAATTGTGCTCATGACAACGGTTATTTGGATCGTTACAATATTTCTACACATTTTGTAGAAAATTCAATTTTATGGAAAATCACCTGGACTATAGACCACAAAATCAGAGCTACAAAATCGAAAATCTGCAATTGTGCTCCGATTTCGTTGATTGATACCTCTATCGATAGGCATTGAGACCAGTAATTGTCATGCCAATGGGCATTTGGATCGTTCGAATATTTGTACACATTTTGTACAAAATTCAATTTTATGGAAAATCACCTGGACTATAGACCACAAAATCAGAGCTACAAAATCGAAAATCTGCAATTGTGCTCCGATTTCGTTGATTGATACCTCTATCGATAGGCATTGAGACCTTTAATTGTTATGCCAATGGGCATTTGGATCGTTCGAATATTTCTACACATTTTGTAGAAAATTCAATTTTATGGAAAATCACCTGGACTATAGACCACAAAATCAGAGCTACAAAATCGAAAATCTGCAATTGTGCTCCGATTTCGTTGATTGATACCTCTATCGATAGGCATTGAGACCTTTAATTGTTATGCCAATGGGCATTTGGATCGTTCGAATATTTCTACACATTTTGTAGAAAATTCAATTTTATGGAAAATCACCTGGACTATAGACCACAAAATCAGAGCTACAAAATCGAAAACCTGCAATTGTGCTCATGACAACGGTTATTTGGATCGTTACAATATTTCTACACATTTTGTAGAAAATTCAATTTTATGGAAAATCACCTGGACTATAGACCACAAAATCAGAGCTACAAAATCGAAAATCTGCAATTGTGCTCCGATTTCGTTGATTGATACCTCTATCGATAGGCATTGAGACCAGTAATTGTCATGCCAATGGGCATTTGGATCGTTCGAATATTTGTACACATTTTGTACAAAATTCAATTTTATGGAAAATCACCTGGACTATAGACCACAAAATCAGAGCTACAAAATCGAAAATCTGCAATTGTGCTCCGATTTCGTTGATTGATACCTCTATCGATAGGCATTGAGACCTTTAATTGTTATGCCAATGGGCATTTGGATCGTTCGAATATTTCTACACATTTTGTAGAAAATTCAATTTTATGGAAAATCACCTGGACTATAGACCACAAAATCAGAGCTACAAAATCGAAAACCTGCAATTGTGCTCATGACAACGGTTATTTGGATCGTTTGAATATTTCTACACATTTTGTAGAAAATTCAATTTTATGGAAAATCACCTGGACTATAGACCACAAAATCAGAGCTACAAAATCGAAAATCTGCAATTGTGCTCCGATTTCGTTGATTGATACCTCTATCGATAGGCATTGAGACCTTTAATTGTTATGCCAATGGGCATTTGGATCGTTCAAATATTTCTACACATTTTGTAGAAAATTCAATTTTATGGAAAATCACCTGGACTATAGACCACAAAATCAGAGCAACAACATCGAAAATCTGCAATTGTGCTCCGATTTCGTTGATTGATACCTCTATCGATAGGCATTGAGACCTTTAATTGTTATGCCAATGGGCATTTGGATCGTTCGAATATTTCTACACATTTTGTAGAAAATTCAATTTTATGGAAAATCATCTGGACTATAGACCACAAAATCAGAGCAACAAAATCGAAAATCTGCAATTGTGCTCATGACAACGGTTATTTGGATCGTTACAATATTTCTACACATTTTGTAGAAAATTCAATTTTATGGAAAATCACCTGGACTATAGACCACAAAATCAGAGCTACAAAATCGAAAATCTGCAATTGTGCTCCGATTTCGTTGATTGATACCTCTATCGATAGGCATTGAGACCTTTAATTGTTATGCCAATGGGCATTTGGATCGTTCAAATATTTCTACACATTTTGTAGAAAATTCAATTTTATGGAAAATCACCTGGACTATAGACCACAAAATCAGAGCAACAACATCGAAAATCTGCAATTGTGCTCCGATTTCGTTGATTGATACCTCTATCGATAGGCATTGAGACCTTTAATTGTTATGCCAATGGGCATTTGGATCGTTCGAATATTTCTACACATTTTGTAGAAAATTCAATTTTATGGAAAATCATCTGGACTATAGACCACAAAATCAGAGCAACAAAATCGAAAATCTGCAATTGTGCTCATGACAACGGTTATTTGGATCGTTCGAATATTTCTACACATTTTGTAGAAAATTCAATTTTATGGAAAATCACCTGGACTATAGACCACAAAATCAGAGCTACAAAATCGAAAACCTGCAATTGTGCTCATGACAACGGTTATTTGGATCGTTTGAATATTTCTACACATTTTGTAGAAAATTCAATTTTATGGAAAATCACCTGGACAGACCACAAAATCAGAGCTACAAAATCGAAAATCTGCAATTGTGCTCCGATTTCGTTGATTGATACCTCTATCGATAGGCATTGAGACCTTTAATTGTTATGACAACGGTTATTTGGATCGTTCGAATATTTCTACACATTTTGTAGAAAATTCAATTTTAAGGAAAATCACCTGGACTATAGACCACAAAATCAGAGCAACAAAATCGAAAATCTGCAATTGTGCTCCGATTTCGTTGATTGATACCTCTATCGATAGGCATTGAGACCTTTAATTGTTATGCCAATGGGCAGTTGGATCGTTCGAATATTTCTACACATTTTGTAGAAAATTCAATTTTATGGAAAATCACCTGGACTATAGACCACAAAATCAGAGCTACAAAATCGAAAATCTGCAATTGTGCTCCGATTTCGTTGATTGATACCTCTATCGATAGGCATTGAGACCTTTAATTGTTATGCCAATGGGCATTTGGATTGTTCGAATATTTCTACACATTTTGTAGAAAATTCAATTTTATGGAAAATCACCTGGACTATAGACCACAAAATCAGAGCTACAAAATCGAAAACCTGCAATTGTGCTCATGACAACGGTTATTTGGATCGTTCGAATATTTCTACACATTTTGTAGAAAATTAGATTTTTTTAAAAATCACCTGGACTATAGACCACAAAATCAGAGCTACAAAATCGAAAATCTGCAACTGTTCTCCGATTTCGTTGATTGATACCTCTATCGATAGGCATTGAGACCTTTAATTGTTATGCCAATGGGCATTTGGATCGTTTGAATATTTCTACACATTTTGTACAAAATTCAATTTTATGGAAAATCACCTGGACTATAGACCACAAAATCAGAGCTACAAAATCGAAAATCTGCAATTGTGCTCCGATTTCGTTGATTGATACCTCTATCGGTAGGCATTGAGACCTTTAATTGTTATGCCAATGGGCATTTGGATCGTTCGAATATTTCTACACATTTTGTAGAAAATTCAATTTTATGGAAAATCACCTGGACTATAGACCACAAAATCAGAGCTACAAAATCGAAAATCTGCAATTGTGCTCCGATTTCGTTGATTGATACCTCTATCGATAG
Source organism: Tipula vernalis (assembly GCA_958295665.1). Lineage (NCBI taxonomy): Eukaryota > Metazoa > Arthropoda > Insecta > Diptera > Tipulidae > Tipula > Tipula vernalis. The sequence continues at coordinate 21,254,441 of OY282558.1, read as the reverse complement.
GCATTGAGACCTTTAATTGTTATGCCAATGGGCATTTGGATCGTTCGAATATTTCTACACATTTTGTAGAAAATTCAATTTTATGGAAATTCACCTGGACTATAGACCACAAAATCAGAGCTACAAAATCGAAAACCTGCAATTGTGCTCATGACAACGGTTATTTGGATCGTTTGAATATTTCTACACATTTTGTAGAAAATTCAATTTTATGGAAAATCACCTGGACTATAGACCACAAAATCAGGGCTACAAAATCGAAAATCTGCAATTGTGCTCCGATTTCGTTGATTGATACCTCTATCGATAGGCATTGAGATCTTTAATTGTTATGCCAATGGGCATTTGGATCGTTCGAATATTTCTACACATTTTGTAGAAAATTCAATTTTATGGAAAATCACCTGGACTATAGACCACAAAATCAGAGCAACAAAATCGAAAATCTGCAATTGTGCTCCGATTTCGTTGATTGATACCTCTATCGATAGGCATTGAGACCTTTAATTGTTATGCCAATGGGCATTTGGATTGTTCGAATATTTCTACACATTTTGTAGAAAATTCAATTTTATGGAAAATCACCTGGACTATAGACCACAAAATCAGAGCAACAAAATCGAAAATCTGCAATTGTGCTCCGATTTCGTTGATTGATACCTCTATCGATAGGCATTGAGACCTTTAATTGTTATGCCAATGGGCATTTGGATCGTTCGAATATTTGTACACATTTTGTACAAAATTCAATTTTATGGAAAATCACCTGGACTACAGACCACAAAATCAGAGCTACAAAATCGAAAACCTGCAATTGTGCTTATGACAACGATTATTTGGATCGTTCGAATATTTGTACACATTTTGTAGAAAATTCAATTTTATGGAAAATCACCTGGACTATAGACCACAAAATCAGAGCTACAAAATCGAAAATCTGCAATTGTGCTCCGATTTCGTTGATTGATACCTCTATCGATAGGCATTGAGACCTTTAATTGTCATGCCAATGGGCATTTGGATCGTTCGAATATTTGTACACATTTTGTACAAAATTCAATTTTATGGAAAATCACCTGGACTATAGACCACAAAATCAGAGCTACAAAATCGAAAACCTGCAATTGTGCTCATGACAACGGTTATTTGGATCGTTCGAATATTTCTACACATTTTGTAGAAAATTCAATTTTATGGAAAATCACCTGGACTATAGACCACAAAATCAGAGCTACAAAATCGAAAACCTGCAATTGTGCTCATGACAACGGTTATTTGGATCGTTCGAATATTTCTACACATTTTGTAGAAAATTCGATTTTTTTAAAAATCACCTGGACTATAGACCACAAAATCAGAGCTACAAAATCGAAAATCTGCAATTGTGCTCCGATTTCGTTGATTGATACCTCTATCGATAGGCATTGAGACCTGTAATTGTCATGCCAATGGGTATTTGGATCGTTCGAATATTTCTACACATTTTGTAGAAAATTCAATTTTATGGTAAATCACCTGGACTATAGACCGACCACAAAATCAGAGCTACAAAATCGAAAACCTGCAATTGTGCTCATGACAACGGTTATTTGGATCGTTTGAATATTTCTACACATTTTGTAGAAAATTCAATTTTATGGAAAATCACCTGGACTATAGACCACAAAATCAGAGCTACAAAATCGAAAATCTGCAATTGTGCTCCGATTTCGTTGATTGATACCTCTATCGATAGGCATTGAGACCTTTAATTGTTATGCCAATGGGCATTTGGATCGTTCGAATATTTCTACACATTTTGTAGAAAATTCCATTTTATGGAAAATCACCTGGACTATAGACCACAAAATCAGAGCTACAAAATCGAAAACCTGCAATTGTGCTCATGACAACGGTTATTTGGATCGTTTGAATATTTCTACACATTTTGTAGAAAATTCAATTTTATGGAAAATCACCTGGACTATAGACCACAAAATCAGAGCTACAAAATCGAAAATCTGCAATTGTGCTCCGATTTCGTTGATTGATACCTCTATCGATAGGCATTGAGACCTTTAATTGTTATGCCAATGGGCAGTTGGATCGTTCGAATATTTCTACACATTTTGTAGAAAATTCAATTTTATGGAAAATCACCTGGACTATAGACCACAAAATCAGAGCTACAAAATCGAAAATCTGCAATTGTGCTCCGATTTCGTTGATTGATACCTCTATCGATAGGCATTGAGACCTTTAATTGTTATGCCAATGGGCATTTGGATCGTTCGAATATTTCTACACATTTTGTAGAAAATTCAATTTTATGGAAAATCACCTGGACTATAGACCACAAAATCAGAGCTACAAAATCGAAAATCTGCAATTGTGCTCCGATTTCGTTGATTGATACCTCTATCGATAGGCATTGAGACCTTTAATTGTTATGCCAATGGGCATTTGGATTGTTCGAATATTTCTACACATTTTGTAGAAAATTCAATTTTATGGAAAATCACCTGGACTATAGACCAGCAAATCAGAGCTACAAAATCGAAAACCTGCAATTGTGCTCATGACAACGGTTATTTGGATCGTTCGAATATTTCTACACATTTTGTAGAAAATTAGATTTTTTTAAAAATCACCTGGACTATATACCACAAAATCAGAGCTACAAAATCGAAAATCTGCAATTGTGCTCCGATTTCGTTGATTGATACCTCTATCGATAGGCATTGAGACCTTTAATTGTTATGCCAATGGGCATTTGGATCGTTCGAATATTTCTACACATTTTGTAGAAAATTCAATTTTATGGAAAATCACCTGGACTATAGACCACAAAATCAGAGCTACAAAATCGAAAATCTGCAATTGTGCTCCGATTTCGTTGATTGATACCTCTATCGATAGGCATTGAGACCTTTAATTGTTATGCCAATGGGCATTTGGATCGTTCGAATATTTCTACACATTTTGTAGAAAATTCAATTTTATGGAAAATCACCTGGACTATAGACCACAAAATCAGAGCTACAAAATCGAAAATCTGCAATTGTGCTCCGATTTCGTTGATTGATACCTCTATCGATAGGCATTGAGACCTTTAATTGTTATGCCAATGGGCATTTGGATTGTTCGAATATTTCTACACATTTTGTAGAAAATTCAATTTTATGGAAAATCACCTGGACTATAGACCAGCAAATCAGAGCTACAAAATCGAAAACCTGCAATTGTGCTCATGACAACGGTTATTTGGATCGTTCGAATATTTCTACACATTTTGTAGAAAATTAGATTTTTTTAAAAATCACCTGGACTATATACCACAAAATCAGAGCTACAAAATCGAAAATCTGCAATTGTGCTCCGATTTCGTTGATTGATACCTCTATCGATAGGCATTGAGACCTTTAATTGTTATGCCAATGGGCATTTGGATCGTTCGAATATTTCTACACATTTTGTAGAAAATTCAATTTTATGGAAAATCACCTGGACTATAGACCACAAAATCAGAGCTACAAAATCGAAAATCTGCAATTGTGCTCCGATTTCGTTGATTGATACCTCTATCGATAGGCATTGAGACCTTTAATTGTTATGCCAATGGGCATTTGGATCGTTCGAATATTTCTACACATTTTGTAGAAAATTCAATTTTATGGAAAATCACCTGGACTATAGACCACAAAATCAGAGCTACAAAATCGAAAACCTGCAATTGTGCTCATCACAACGGTTATTTGGATCGTTTGAATATTTCTACACATTTTGTAGAAAATTCAATTTTATGGAAAATCACCTGGACTATAGACCACAAAATCAGAGCTACAAAATCGAAAATCTGCAATTGTGCTCCGATTTCGTTGATTGATACCTCTATCGATAGGCATTGAGACCTTTAATTGTTATGCCAATGGGCAGTTGGATCGTTCGAATATTTCTACACATTTTGTAGAAAATTCAATTTTATGGAAAATCACCTGGACTATAGACCACAAAATCAGAGCTACAAAATCGAAAATCTGCAATTGTGCTCCGATTTCGTTGATTGATACCTCTATCGATAGGCATTGAGACCTTTAATTGTTATGCCAATGGGCAGTTGGATCGTTCGAATATTTCTACACATTTTGTAGAAAATTCAATTTTATGGAAAATCACCTGGACTATAGACCACAAAATCAGAGCAACAAAATCGAAAATCTGCAATTGTGCTCCGATTTCGTTGATTGATACCTCTATCGATAGGCATTGAGACCTTTAATTGTTATGCCAATGGGCATTTGGATCGTTCGAATATTTCTACACATTTTGTAGAAAATTCAATTTTATGGAAAATCACCTGGACTATAGACCACAAAATCAGAGCTACAAAATCGAAAACCTGCAATTGTGCTCATGACAACGGTTATTTGGATCGTTTGAATATTTCTACACATTTTGTAGAAAATTCAATTTTATGGAAAATCACCTGGACTATAGACCACAAAATCAGAGCTACAAAATCGAAAATCTGCAATTGTGCTCCGATTTCGTTGATTGATACCTCTATCGATAGGCATTGAGACCTTTAATTGTTATGCCAATGGGCATTTGGATTGTTCGAATATTTCTACACATTTTGTAGAAAATTCAATTTTATGGAAAATCACCTGGACTATAGACCACAAAATCAGAGCTACAAAATCGAAAACCTGCAATTGTGCTCATGACAACGGTTATTTGGATCGTTCGAATATTTCTACACATTTTGTAGAAAATTAGATTTTTTTAAAAATCACCTGGACTATAGACCACAAAATCAGAGCTACAAAATCGAAAATCTGCAATTGTGCTCCGATTTCGTTGATTGATACCTCTATCGATAGGCATTGAGACCTTTAATTGTTATGCCAATGGGCATTTGGATCGTTCGAATATTTCTACACATTTTGTAGAAAATTCAATTTTATGGAAAATCACCTGGACTATAGACCACAAAATCAGAGCAACAAAATCGAAAATCTGCAATTGTGCTCATGACAACGGTTATTTGGATCGTTCGAATATTTCTACACATTTTGTAGAAAATTCGATTTTTTTAAAAATCACCTGGACTATAGACCACAAAATCAGAGCTACAAAATCGAAAATCTGCAATTGTGCTCCGATTTCGTTGATTGATACCTCTATCGATAGGTATTGAGACCTTTAATTGTTATGCCAATGGGCATTTGGATCGTTCGAATATTTCTACACATTTTGTACAAAATTCAATTTTATGGAAAATGACCTGGACTACAGACCACAAAATCAGAGCTACAAAATCGAAAACCTGCAATTGTGCTCATGACAACGATTATTTGGATCGTTCGAATATTTCTACACATTTTGTAGAAAATTCGATTTTTTTAAAAATCACCTGGACTATAGACCACAAAATCAGAGCTACAAAATCGAAAATCTGCAATTGTGCTCCGATTTCGTTGATTGATACCTCTATCGATAGGCATTGAGACCTGTAATTGTCATGCCAATGGGTATTTGGATCGTTCGAATATTTCTACACATTTTGTAGAAAATTCAATTTTATGGTAAATCACCTGGACTATAGACCGACCACAAAATCAGAGCTACAAAATCGAAAACCTGCAATTGTGCTCATGACAACGGTTATTTGGATCGTTTGAATATTTCTACACATTTTGTAGAAAATTCAATTTTATGGAAAATCACCTGGACTATAGACCACAAAATCAGAGCTACAAAATCGAAAATCTGCAATTGTGCTCCGATTTCGTTGATTGATACCTCTATCGATAGGCATTGAGACCTTTAATTGTTATGCCAATAAGCAGTTGCATCGTTCGAATATTTCTACACATTTTGTAGAAAATTCAATTTTATGGAAAATCACCTGGACTATAGACCACAAAATCAGAGCAACAAAATCGAAAATCTGCAATTGTGCTCCGATTTCGTTGATTGATACCTCTATCGATAGGCATTGAGACCTTTAATTGTTATGCCAATGGGCATTTGGATCGTTCGAATATTTCTACACATTTTGTAGAAAATTCAATTTTATGGAAAATCACCTGGACTATAGACCACAAAATCAGAGCTACAAAATCGAAAACCTGCAATTGTGCTCATGACAACGGTTATTTGGATCGTTTGAATATTTCTACACATTTTGTAGAAAATTCAATTTTATGGAAAATCACCTGGACTATAGACCACAAAATCAGAGCTACAAAATCGAAAATCTGCAATTGTGCTCCGATTTCGTTGGTTGATACCTCTATCGATAGGCATTGAGACCTTTAATTGTTATGCCAATGGGCAGTTGGATCGTTCGAATATTTCTACACATTTTGTAGAAAATTCAATTTTATGGAAAATCACCTGGACTATAGACCACAAAATCAGAGCTACAAAATCGAAAATCTGCAATTGTGCTCCGATTTCGTTGATTGATACCTCTATCGATAGGCATTGAGACCTTTAATTGTTATGCCAATGGGCATTTGGATTGTTCGACTATTTCTACACATTTTGTAGAAAATTCAATTTTATGGAAAATCACCTGGACTATAGACCACAAAATCAGAGCTACAAAATCGAAAACCTGCAATTGTGCTCATGACAACGGTTATTTGGATCGTTCGAATATTTCTACACATTTTGTAGAAAATTAGATTTTTTTAAAAATCACCTGGACTATAGACCACAAAATCAGAGCTACAAAATCGAAAATCTGCAATTGTGCTCCGATTTCGTTGATTGATACCTCTATCGATAGGCATTGAGACCTTTAATTGTTATGCCAATGGGCATTTGGATCGTTCGAATATTTCTACACATTTTGTAGAAAATTCAATTTTATGGAAAATCACCTGGACTATAGACCACAAAATCAGAGCTACAAAATCGAAAACCTGCAATTGTGCTCATGACAACGGTTATTTGGATCGTTTGAATATTTCTACACATTTTGTAGAAAATTCAATTTTATGGAAAATCACCTGGACTATAGACCACAAAATCAGAGCTACAAAATCGAAAATCTGCAATTGTGCTCCGATTTCGTTGATTGATACCTCTATCGATAGGCATTGGGACCTTTAATTGTTATGCCAATGGGCAGTTGGATCGTTCGAATATTTCTACACATTTTGTAGAAAATTCAATTTTATGGAAAATCACCTGGACTATAGACCACAAAATCAGAGCTACAAAATCGAAAATCTGCAATTGTGCTCCGATTTCGTTGATTGATACCTCAATCGATAGGCATTGAGACCTTTAATTGTTATGCCAATGGGCATTTGGATTGTTCGAATATTTCTACACATTTTGTAGAAAATTCAATTTTATGGAAAATCACCTGGACTATAGACCACAAAATCAGAGCTACAAAATCGAAAACCTGCAATTGTGCTCATGACAACGGTTATTTGGATCGTTCGAATATTTCTACACATTTTGTAGAAAATTAGATTTTTTTAAAAATCACCTGGACTATAGACCACAAAATCAGAGCTACAAAATCGAAAACCTGCAATTGTGCTCATGACAACGGTTTTTTGGATCGTTCGAATATTTCTACACATTTTGTAGAAAATTCGATTTTTTTAAAAATCACCTGGACTATAGACCACAAAATCAGAGCTACAAAATCGAAAATCTGCAATTGTGCTCCGATTTCGTTGATTGATACCTCTACCGATAGGCATTGAGACCTGTAATTGTCATGCCAATGGGTATTTGGATCGTTCGAATATTTCTACACATTTTGTAGAAAATTCAATTTTATGGTAAATCACCTGGACTATAGACCGACCACAAAATCAGAGCTACAAAATCGAAAACCTGCAATTGTGCTCATGACAACGGTTATTTGGATCGTTTGAATATTTCTACACATTTTGTAGAAAATTCAATTTTATGGAAAATCACCTGGACTATAGACCACAAAATCAGAGCTACAAAATCGAAAATCTGCAATTGTGCTCCGATTTCGTTGATTGATACCTCTATCGATAGGCATTGAGACCTTTAATTGTTATGCCAATAGGCAGTTGGATCGTTCGAATATTTCTACACATTTTGTAGAAAATTCAATTTTATGGAATATCACCTGGACTATAGACCACAAAATCAGAGCAACAAAATCGAAAATCTGCAATTGTGCTCCGATTTCGTTGATTGATACCTCTATCGATAGGCATTGAGACCTTTAATTGTTATGCCAATGGGCATTTGGATCGTTCGAATATTTCTACACATTTTGTAGAAAATTCAATTTTATGGAAAATCACCTGGACTATAGACCACAAAATCAGAGCTACAAAATCGAAAACCTGCAATTGTGCTCATGACAACGGTTATTTGGATCGTTTGAATATTTCTACACATTTTGTAGAAAATTCAATTTTATGGAAAATCACCTGGACTATAGACCACAAAATCAGAGCTACAAAATCGAAAATCTGCAATTGTGCTCCGATTTCGTTGGTTGATACCTCTATCGATAGGCATTGAGACCTTTAATTGTTATGCCAATGGGCAGTTGGATCGTTCGAATATTTCTACACATTTTGTAGAAAATTCAATTTTATGGAAAATCACCTGGACTATAGACCACAAAATCAGAGCTACAAAATCGAAAATCTGCAATTGTGCTCCGATTTCGTTGATTGATACCTCTATCGATAGGCATTGAGACCTTTAATTGTTATGCCAATGGGCATTTGGATTGTTCGAATATTTCTACACATTTTGTAGAAAATTCAATTTTATGGAAAATCACCTGGACTATAGACCACAAAATCAGAGCTACAAAATCGAAAACCTGCAATTGTGCTCATGACAACGGTTATTTGGATCGTTTGAATATTTCTACACATTTTGTAGAAAATTAGATTTTTTTAAAAATCACCTGGACTATAGACCACAAAATCAGAGCTACAAAATCGAAAATCTGCAATTGTGCTCCGATTTCGTTGATTGATACCTCTATCGATAGGCATTGAGACCTTTAATTGTTATGCCAATGGGCATTTGGATCGTTCGAATATTTCTACACATTTTGTAGAAAATTCAATTTTATGGAAAATCACCTGGACTATAGACCACAAAATCAGAGCAACAAAATCGAAAATCTGCAATTGTGCTCCGATTTCGTTGATTGATACCTCTATCGATAGGCATTGAGACCTTTAATTGTTATGCCAATGGGCATTTGGATTGTTCGAATATTTCTACACATTTTGTAGAAAATTCAATTTTATGGAAAATCACCTGGACTATAGACCACAAAATCAGAGCTACAAAATCGAAAACCTGCAATTGTGCTCATGACAACGGTTATTTGGATCGTTCGAATATTTCTACACATTTTGTAGAAAATTAGATTTTTTTAAAAATCACCTGGACTATATACCACAAAATCAGAGCTACAAAATCGAAAATCTGCAATTGTGCTCCGATTTCGTTGATTGATACCTCTATCGATAGGCATTGAGACCTTTAATTGTTATGCCAATGGGCATTTGGATCGTTCGAATATTTCGACACATTTTGTAGAAAATTCAATTTTATGGAAAATCATCTGGACTATAGACCACAAAATCAGAGCAACAAAATCGAAAATCTGCAATTGTGCTCCGATTTCGTTGATTGATACCTCTATCGATAGGCATTGAGACCTTTAATTGTTATGCCAATGGGCATTTGGATCGTTCGAATATTTCTACACATTTTGTAGAAAATTCAATTTTATGGAAAATCACCTGGACTATAGACCACAAAATCAGAGCTACAAAATCGAAAACCTGCAATTGTGCTCATGACAACGGTTATTTGGATCGTTTGAATATTTCTACACATTTTGTAGAAAATTCAATTTTATGGAAAATCACCTGGACTATAGACCACAAAATCAGAGCTACAAAATCGAAAATCTGCAATTGGGCTCCGATTTCGTTGATTGATACCTCTATCGATAGGCATTGAGACCTTTAATTGTTATGCCAATAGGCAGTTGGATCGTTCGAATATTTCTACACATTTTGTAGAAAATTCAATTTTATGGAAAATCACCTGGACTATAGACCACAAAATCAGAGCTACAAAATCGAAAATCTGCAATTGTGCTCCGATTTCGTTGATTGATACCTCTATCGATAGGCATTGAGACCTTTAATTGTTATGCCAATGGGCATTTGGATTGTTCGAATATTTCTACACATTTTGTAGAAAATTCAATTTTATGGAAAATCACCTGGACTATAGACCACAAAATCAGAGCTACAAAATCGAAAATCTGCAATTGTGCTCCGATTTCGTTGATTGATACCTCTATCGATAGGCATTGAGACCTTTAATTGTCATGCCAATGGGCATTTGGATCGTTCGAATATTTGTACACATTTTGTACAAAATTCAATTTTATGGAAAATCACCTGGACTATAGACCACAAAATCAGAGCTACAAAATCGAAAACCTGCAATTGTGCTCATGACAACGGTTATTTGGATCGTTCGAATATTTCTACACATTTTGTAGAAAATTCAATTTTATGGAAAATCACCTGGACTATAGACCACAAAATCAGAGCTACAAAATCGAAAATCTGCAATTGTGCTCCGATTTCGTTGATTGATACCTCTATCGATAGGCATTGAGACCTTTAATTGTCATGCCAATGGGCATTTGGATCGTTCGAATATTTGTACACATTTTGTACAAAATTCAATTTTATGGAAAATCACCTGGACTATAGACCACAAAATCAGAGCTACAAAATCGAAAACCTGCAATTGTGCTCATGACAACGGTTATTTGGATCGTTCGAATATTTCTACACATTTTGTAGAAAATTCAATTTTATGGAAAATCACCTGGACTACAGACCACAAAATCAGAGCTACAAAATCGAAAACCTGCAATTGTGCTCATGACAACGGTTATTTGGATCGTTCGAATATTTCTACACATTTTGTAGAAAATTAGATTTTTTTAAAAATCACCTGGACTATAGACCACAAAATCAGAGCTACAAAATCGAAAATCTGCAATTGTGCTCCGATTTCGTTGATTGATACCTCTATCGATAGGTATTGAGACCTTTAATTGTTATGCCAATGGGCATTTGGATCGTTCGAATATTTCTACACATTTTGTACAAAATTCAATTTTATGGAAAATCACCTGGACTACAGACCACAAAATCAGAGCTACAAAATCGAAAACCTGCAATTGTGCTCATGACAACGATTATTTGGATCGTTCGAATATTTCTACACATTTTGTAGAAAATTCGATTTTTTTAAAAATCACCTGGACTATAGACCACAAAATCAGAGCAACAAAATCGAAAATCTGCAATTGTGCTCCGATTTCGTTGATTGATACCTCTATCGATAGGCATTGAGACCTGTAATTGTCATGCCAATGGGTATTTGGATCGTTCGAATATTTCTACACATTTTGTAGAAAATTCAATTTTATGGTAAATCACCTGGACTATAGACCGACCACAAAATCAGAGCTACAAAATCGAAAACCTGCAATTGTGCTCATGACAACGGTTATTTGGATCGTTTGAATATTTCTACACATTTTGTAGAAAATTCAATTTTATGGAAAATCACCTGGACTATAGACCACAAAATCAGAGCTACAAAATCGAAAATCTGCAATTGTGCTCCGATTTCGTTGATTGATACCTCTATCGATAGGCATTGAGACCTTTAATTGTTATGCCAATGGGCAGTTGGATCGTTCGAATATTTCTACACATTTTGTAGAAAATTCAATTTTATAGAAAATCACCTGGACTATAGACCACAAAATCAGAGCAACAAAATCGAAAATCTGCAATTGTGCTCCGATTTCGTTGATTGATACCTCTATCGATAGGCATTGAGACCTTTAATTGTTATGCCAATGGGCATTTGGATCGTTCGAATATTTCTACACATTTTGTAGAAAATTCAATTTTATGGAAAATCACCTGGACTATAGACCACAAAATCAGAGCTACAAAATCGAAAACCTGCAATTGTGCTCATGACAACGGTTATTTGGATCGTTTGAATATTTCTACACATTTTGTAGAAAATTCAATTTTATGGAAAATCACCTGGACTATAGACCACAAAATCAGAGCTACAAAATCGAAAATCTGCAATTGTGCTCCGATTTCGTTGGTTGATACCTCTATCGATAGGCATTGAGACCTTTAATTGTTATGCCAATGGGCAGTTGGATCGTTCGAATATTTCTACACATTTTGTAGAAAATTCAATTTTATGGAAAATCACCTGGACTATATAGACCACAAAATCAGAGCTACAAAATCGAAAATCTGCAATTGTGCTCCGATTTCGTTGATTGATACCTCTATCGATAGGCATTGAGACCTTTAATTGTTATGCCAATGGGCATTTGGATTGTTCGAATATTTCTACACATTTTGTAGAAAATTCAATTTTATGGAAAATCACCTGGACTATAGACCACAAAATCAGAGCTACAAAATCGAAAACCTGCAATTGTGCTCATGACAACGGTTATTTGGATCGTTCGAATATTTCTACACATTTTGTAGAAAATTAGATTTTTTTAAAAATCACCTGGACTATAGACCACAAAATCAGAGCTACAAAATCGTAAATCTGCAATTGTGCTCCGATTTCGTTGATTGATACCTCTATCGATAGGCATTGAGACCTTTAATTGTTATGCCAATGGGCATTTGGATCGTTCGAATATTTCTACACATTTTGTAGAAAATTCAATTTTATGGAAAATCACCTGGACTATAGACCACAAAATCAGAGCTACAAAATCGAAAACCTGCAATTGTGCTCATGACAACGGTTATTTGGATCGTTTGAATATTTCTACACATTTTGTAGAAAATTCAATTTTATGGAAAATCACCTGGACTATAGACCACAAAATCAGAGCTACAAAATCGAAAATCTGCAATTGTGCTCCGATTTCGTTGATTGATACCTCTATCGATAGGCATTGAGACCTTTAATTGTTATGCCAATGGGCATTTGGATTGTTCGAATATTTCTACACATTTTGTAGAAAATTCAATTTTATGGAAAATCACCTGGACTATAGACCACAAAATCAGAGCTACAAAATCGAAAACCTGCAATTGTGCTCATGACAACGGTTATTTGGATCGTTCGAATATTTCTACACATTTTGTAGAAAATTCGATTTTTTTAAAAATCACCTGGACTATAGACCACAAAATCAGAGCTACAAAATCGAAAATCTGCAATTGTGCTCCGATTTCGTTGATTGATACCTCTATCGATAGGCATTGAGACCTGTAATTGTCATGCCAATGGGTATTTGGATCGTTCGAATATTTCTACACATTTTGTAGAAAATTCAATTTTATGGTAAATCACCTGGACTATAGACCGACCACAAAATCAGAGCTACAAAATCGAAAACCTGCAATTGTGCTCATGACAACGGTTATTTGGATCGTTTGAATATTTCTACACATTTTGTAGAAAATTCAATTTTATGGAAAATCACCTGGACTATAGACCACAAAATCAGAGCTACAAAATCGAAAATCTGCAATTGTGCTCCGATTTCGTTGATTGATACCTCTATCGATAGGCATTGAGACCTTTAATTGTTATGCCCATGGGCAGTTGGATCGTTCGAATATTTCTACACATTTTGTAGAAAATTCAATTTTATGGAAAATCACCTGGACTATAGACCACAAAATCAGAGCAACAAAATCGAAAATCTGCAATTGTGCTCCGATTTCGTTGATTGATACCTCTATCGATAGGCATTGAGACCTTTAATTGTTATGCCAATGGGCATTTGGATCGTTCGAATATTTCTACACATTTTGTAGAAAATTCAATTTTATGGAAAATCACCTGGACTATAGACCACAAAATCAGAGCTACAAAATCGAAAACCTGCAATTGTGCTCATGACAACGGTTATTTGGATCGTTTGAATATTTCAACACATTTTGTAGAAAATTCAATTTTATGGAAAATCACCTGGACTATAGACCACAAAATCAGAGCTACAAAATCGAAAATCTGCAATTGTGCTCCGATTTCGTTGATTGATACCTCTATCGATAGGCATTGAGACCTTTAATTGTTATGCCAATGGGCATTTGGATTGTTCGAATATTTCTACACATTTTGTAGAAAATTCAATTTTATGGAAAATCACCTGGACTATAGACCACAAAATCAGAGCTACAAAATCGAAAACCTGCAATTGTGCTCATGACAACGGTTATTTGGATCGTTCGAATATTTCTACACATTTTGTAGAAAATTAGATTTTTTTAAAAATCACCTGGACTATAGAACACAAAATCAGAGCTACAAAATCGAAAATCTGCAATTGTGCTCCGATTTCGTTGATTGATACCTCTATCGATAGGCATTGAGACCTTTAATTGTTATGCCAATGGGCATTTGGATCGTTCGAATATTTCTACACATTTTGTAGAAAATTCAATTTTATGGAAAATCACCTGGACTATAGACCACAAAATCAGAGCTACAAAATCGAAAATCTGCAATTGTGCTCCGATTTCGTTGATTGATACCTCTATCGATAGGCATTGAGACCTTTAATTGTTATGCCAATGGGCATTTGGATTGTTCGAATATTTCTACACATTTTGTAGAAAATTCAATTTTATGGAAAATCACCTGGACTATAGACCACAAAATCAGAGCTACAAAATCGAAAACCTGCAATTGTGCTCATGTTAACGGTTATTTGGATCGTTCGAATATTTCTACACATTTTGTAGAAAATTAGATTTTTTTAAAAATCACCTGGACTATATACCACAAAATCAGAGCTACAAAATCGAAAAACTGCAATTGTGCTCCGATTTCGTTGATTGATACCTCTATCGATAGGCATTGAGACCTTTAATTGTTATGCCAATGGGCATTTGGATCGTTCGAATATTTCTACACATTTTGTAGAAAATTCAATTTTATGGAAAATCACCTGGACTATAGACCACAAAATCAGAGCAACAAAATCGAAAATCTGCAATTGTGCTCCGATTTCGTTGATTGATACCTCTATCGATAGGCATTGAGACCTTTAATTGTTATGCCAATGGGCATTTGGATCGTTCGAATATTTCTACACATTTTGTAGAAAATTCAATTTTATGGAAAATCACCTGGACTATAGACCACAAAATCAGAGCTACAAAATCGAAAACCTGCAATTGTGCTCATGACAACGGTTATTTGGATCGTTCGAATATTTCTACACATTTTGTAGAAAATTAGATTTTTTTAAAAATCACCTGGACTATAGACCACAAAATCAGAGCTACAAAATCGAAAATCTGCAATTGTGCTCCGATTTCGTTGATTGATACCTCTATCGATAGGCATTGAGACCTTTAATTGTTATGCCAATGGGCATTTGGATCGTTCGAATATTTCTACACATTTTGTAGAAAATTCAATTTTATGGAAAATCACCTGGACTATAGACCACAAAATCAGAGCAACAAAATCGAAAATCTGCAATTGTGCTCCGATTTCGTTGATTGATACCTCTATCGATAGGCATTGAGACCTTTAATTGTTATGCCAATGGGCATTTGGATCGTTCGAATATTTCTACACATTTTGTAGAAAATTCAATTTTATGGAAAATCACCTGGACTATAGACCACAAAATCAGAGCTACAAAATCGAAAACCTGCAATTGTGCTCATGACAACGGTTATTTGGATCGTTTGAATATTTCTACACATTTTGTAGAAAATTCAATTTTATGGAAAATCACCTGGACTATAGACCACAAAATCAGAGCTACAAAATCGAAAATCTGCAATTGGGCTCCGATTTCGTTGATTGATACCTCTATCGATAGGCATTGAGACCTTTAATTGTTATGCCAATAGGCAGTTGGATCGTTCGAATATTTCTACACATTTTGTAGAAAATTCAATTTTATGGAAAATCACCTGGACTATAGACCACAAAATCAGAGCTACAAAATCGAAAATCTGCAATTGTGCTCCGATTTCGTTGATTGATACCTCTATCGATAGGCATTGAGACCTTTAATTGTTATGCCAATGGGCATTTGGATTGTTCGAATATTTCTACACATTTTGTAGAAAATTCAATTTTATGGAAAATCACCTGGACTATAGACCACAAAATCAGAGCTACAAAATCGAAAACCTGCAATTGTGCTCATGACAACGGTTATTTGGATCGTTCGAATATTTCTACACATTTTGTAGAAAATTAGATTTTTTTAAAAATCACCTGGACTATAGACCACAAAATCAGAGCTACAAAATCGAAAATCTGCAATTGTGCTCCGATTTCGTTGATTGATACCTCTATCGATAGGCATTGAGACCTTTAATTGTTATGCCAATGGGCATTTGGATCGTTCGAATATTTCTACACATTTTGTAGAAAATTCAATTTTATGGAAAATCACCTGGACTATAGACCACAAAATCAGAGCAACAAAATCGAAAATCTGCAATTGTGCTCCGATTTCGTTGATTGATACCTCTATCGATAGGAATTGAGACCTTTAATTGTTATGCCAATGGGCATTTGGATTGTTCGAATATTTCTACACATTTTGTAGAAAATTCAATTTTATGGAAAATCACCTGGACTATAGACCACAAAATCAGAGCTACAAAATCGAAAACCTGCAATTGTGCTCATGACAACGGTTATTTGGATCGTTCGAATATTTCTACACATTTTGTAGAAAATTAGATTTTTTTAAAAATCACCTGGACTATATACCACAAAATCAGAGCTACAAAATCGAAAATCTGCAATTGTGCTCCGATTTCGTTGATTGATACCTCTATCGATAGGCATTGAGACCTTTAATTGTTATGCCAATGGGCATTTGGATCGTTCGAATATTTCTACACATTTTGTAGAAAATTCAATTTTATGGAAAATCACCTGGACTATAGACCACAAAATCAGAGCAACAAAATCGAAAATCTGCAATTGTGCTCCGATTTCGTTGATTGATACCTCTATCGATAGGCATTGAGACCTTTAATTGTCATGCCAATGGGCATTTGGATCGTTCGAATATTTCTACACATTTTGTAGAAAATTCAATTTTATGGAAAATCACCTGGACTATAGACCACAAAATCAGAGCAACAAAATCGAAAATCTGCAATTGTGCTCCGATTTCGTTGATTGATACCTCTATCGATAGGCATTGAGACCTTTAATTGTTATGCCAATGGGCATTTGGATCGTTCGAATATTTCTACACATTTTGTAGAAAATTCAATTTTATGGAAAATCACCTGGACTATAGACCACAAAATCAGAGCTACAAAATCGAAAACCTGCAATTGTGCTCATGACAACGGTTATTTGGATCGTTTGAATATTTCTACACATTTTGTAGAAAATTCAATTTTATGGAAAATCACCTGGACTATAGACCACAAAATCAGAGCTACAAAATCGAAAACCTGCAATTGTGCTCATGACAACGGTTATTTGGATCGTTCGAATATTTCTACACATTTTGTAGAAAATTCAATTTTATGGAAAATCACCTGGACTATAGACCACAAAATCAGAGTTACAAAATCGAAAACCTGCAATTGTGCTCATGACAACGGTTATTTGGATCGTTCGAATATTTCTACACATTTTGTAGAAAATTCAATTTTATGGAAAATCACTTGGACTATAGACCACAAAATCAGAGCTACAAAATCGAAAATCTGCAATTGTGCTCCGATTTCGTTGATTGATACCTCTATCGATAGGCATTGAGACCTTTAATTCTTATGCCAATGGGCATTTGGATCGTTCGAATATTTCTACACATTTTGTAGAAAATTCATGTGCTCATGACAACGGTTATTTGGATCGTTCGAATATTTCTACACATTTTGTAGAAAATTCAATTTTATGGAAAATCACCTGGACTATAGACCACAAAATCAGAGCTACAAAATCGAAAATCTGCAATTGTGCTCCGATTTCGTTGATTGATACCTCTATCGATAGGCATTGAGACCTTTAATTGTTATGCCAATGGGCATTTGGATCGTTCGAATATTTCTACACATTTTGTAGAAAATTCAATTTTATGGAAAATCACCTGGACTATAGACCACAAAATCAGAGCTACAAAATCGAAAATCTGCAATTGTGCTCCGATTTCGTTGATTGATACCTCTATCGATAGGCATTGAGACCTTTAATTGTTATGCCAATGGGCATTTGGATCGTTCGAATATTTCTACACATTTTGTAGAAAATTCAATTTTATGGAAAATCACCTGGACTATAGACCACAAAATCAGAGCTACAAAATCGAAAACCTGCAATTGTGCTCATGACAACGGTTATTTGGATCGTTCGAATATTTCTACACATTTTGTAGAAAATTCAATTTTATGGAAAATCACCTGGACTATAGACCACAAAATCAGAGCTACAAAATCGAAAATCTGCAATTGTGCTCCGATTTCGTTGATTGATACCTCTATCGATAGGCATTGAGACCTTTAATTGTTATGCCAATGGGCATTTGGATCGTTCGAATATTTCTACACATTTTGTAGAAAATTCAATTTTATGGAAAATCACCTGGACTATAGACCACAAAATCAGAGCTACAAAATCGAAAACCTGCAATTATGCTCATGACAACGGTTATTTGGATCGTTTGAATATTTCTACACATTTTGTAGAAAATTCAATTTTATGGAAAATCACCTGGACTATAGACCACAAAATCAGAGCTACAAAATCGAAAATCTGCAATTGTGCTCCGATTTCGTTGATTGATACCTCTATCGATAGGCATTGAGACCTTTAATTGTTATGCCAATGGGCATTTGGATCGTTCGAATATTTCTACACATTTTGTAGAAAATTCAAATTTATGGAAAATCACCTGGACTATAGACCACAAAATCAGAGCTACAAAATCGAAAACCTGCAATTGTGCTCATGACAACGGTTATTTGGATCGTTACAATATTTCTACACATTTTGTAGAAAATTCAATTTTATGGAAAATCACCTGGACTATAGACCACAAAATCAGGGCTACAAAATCGAAAATCTGCAATTGTGCTCCGATTTCGTTGATTGATACCTCTATCGATAGGCATTGAGACCTTTAATTGTTATGCCAATGGGCATTTGGATCGTTCGAATATTTCTACACATTTTGTAGAAAATTCAATTTTATGGAAAATCACCTGGACTATAGACCACAAAATCAGAGCTACAAAATCGAAAATCTGCAATTGTGCTCCGATTTCGTTGATTGATACCTCTATCGATAGGCATTGAGACCTTTAATTGTTATGCCAATGGGCATTTGGATCGTTCGAATATTTCTACACATTTTGTAGAAAATTCAATTTTATGGAAAATCACCTGGACTATAGACCACAAAATCAGAGCTACAAAATCGAAAACCTGCAATTGTGCTCATGACAACGGTTATTTGGATCGTTACAATATTTCTACACATTTTGTAGAAAATTCAATTTTATGGAAAATCACCTGGACTATAGACCACAAAATCAGAGCTACAAAATCGAAAATCTGCAATTGTGCTCCGATTTCGTTGATTGATACCTCTATCGATAGGCATTGAGACCAGTAATTGTCATGCCAATGGGCATTTGGATCGTTCGAATATTTGTACACATTTTGTACAAAATTCAATTTTATGGAAAATCACCTGGACTATAGACCACAAAATCAGAGCTACAAAATCGAAAATCTGCAATTGTGCTCCGATTTCGTTGATTGATACCTCTATCGATAGGCATTGAGACCTTTAATTGTTATGCCAATGGGCATTTGGATCGTTCGAATATTTCTACACATTTTGTAGAAAATTCAATTTTATGGAAAATCACCTGGACTATAGACCACAAAATCAGAGCTACAAAATCGAAAATCTGCAATTGTGCTCCGATTTCGTTGATTGATACCTCTATCGATAGGCATTGAGACCTTTAATTGTTATGCCAATGGGCATTTGGATCGTTCGAATATTTCTACACATTTTGTAGAAAATTCAATTTTATGGAAAATCACCTGGACTATAGACCACAAAATCAGAGCTACAAAATCGAAAACCTGCAATTGTGCTCATGACAACGGTTATTTGGATCGTTACAATATTTCTACACATTTTGTAGAAAATTCAATTTTATGGAAAATCACCTGGACTATAGACCACAAAATCAGAGCTACAAAATCGAAAATCTGCAATTGTGCTCCGATTTCGTTGATTGATACCTCTATCGATAGGCATTGAGACCAGTAATTGTCATGCCAATGGGCATTTGGATCGTTCGAATATTTGTACACATTTTGTACAAAATTCAATTTTATGGAAAATCACCTGGACTATAGACCACAAAATCAGAGCTACAAAATCGAAAATCTGCAATTGTGCTCCGATTTCGTTGATTGATACCTCTATCGATAGGCATTGAGACCTTTAATTGTTATGCCAATGGGCATTTGGATCGTTCGAATATTTCTACACATTTTGTAGAAAATTCAATTTTATGGAAAATCACCTGGACTATAGACCACAAAATCAGAGCTACAAAATCGAAAACCTGCAATTGTGCTCATGACAACGGTTATTTGGATCGTTTGAATATTTCTACACATTTTGTAGAAAATTCAATTTTATGGAAAATCACCTGGACTATAGACCACAAAATCAGAGCTACAAAATCGAAAATCTGCAATTGTGCTCCGATTTCGTTGATTGATACCTCTATCGATAGGCATTGAGACCTTTAATTGTTATGCCAATGGGCATTTGGATCGTTCAAATATTTCTACACATTTTGTAGAAAATTCAATTTTATGGAAAATCACCTGGACTATAGACCACAAAATCAGAGCAACAACATCGAAAATCTGCAATTGTGCTCCGATTTCGTTGATTGATACCTCTATCGATAGGCATTGAGACCTTTAATTGTTATGCCAATGGGCATTTGGATCGTTCGAATATTTCTACACATTTTGTAGAAAATTCAATTTTATGGAAAATCATCTGGACTATAGACCACAAAATCAGAGCAACAAAATCGAAAATCTGCAATTGTGCTCATGACAACGGTTATTTGGATCGTTACAATATTTCTACACATTTTGTAGAAAATTCAATTTTATGGAAAATCACCTGGACTATAGACCACAAAATCAGAGCTACAAAATCGAAAATCTGCAATTGTGCTCCGATTTCGTTGATTGATACCTCTATCGATAGGCATTGAGACCTTTAATTGTTATGCCAATGGGCATTTGGATCGTTCAAATATTTCTACACATTTTGTAGAAAATTCAATTTTATGGAAAATCACCTGGACTATAGACCACAAAATCAGAGCAACAACATCGAAAATCTGCAATTGTGCTCCGATTTCGTTGATTGATACCTCTATCGATAGGCATTGAGACCTTTAATTGTTATGCCAATGGGCATTTGGATCGTTCGAATATTTCTACACATTTTGTAGAAAATTCAATTTTATGGAAAATCATCTGGACTATAGACCACAAAATCAGAGCAACAAAATCGAAAATCTGCAATTGTGCTCATGACAACGGTTATTTGGATCGTTCGAATATTTCTACACATTTTGTAGAAAATTCAATTTTATGGAAAATCACCTGGACTATAGACCACAAAATCAGAGCTACAAAATCGAAAACCTGCAATTGTGCTCATGACAACGGTTATTTGGATCGTTTGAATATTTCTACACATTTTGTAGAAAATTCAATTTTATGGAAAATCACCTGGACAGACCACAAAATCAGAGCTACAAAATCGAAAATCTGCAATTGTGCTCCGATTTCGTTGATTGATACCTCTATCGATAGGCATTGAGACCTTTAATTGTTATGACAACGGTTATTTGGATCGTTCGAATATTTCTACACATTTTGTAGAAAATTCAATTTTAAGGAAAATCACCTGGACTATAGACCACAAAATCAGAGCAACAAAATCGAAAATCTGCAATTGTGCTCCGATTTCGTTGATTGATACCTCTATCGATAGGCATTGAGACCTTTAATTGTTATGCCAATGGGCAGTTGGATCGTTCGAATATTTCTACACATTTTGTAGAAAATTCAATTTTATGGAAAATCACCTGGACTATAGACCACAAAATCAGAGCTACAAAATCGAAAATCTGCAATTGTGCTCCGATTTCGTTGATTGATACCTCTATCGATAGGCATTGAGACCTTTAATTGTTATGCCAATGGGCATTTGGATTGTTCGAATATTTCTACACATTTTGTAGAAAATTCAATTTTATGGAAAATCACCTGGACTATAGACCACAAAATCAGAGCTACAAAATCGAAAACCTGCAATTGTGCTCATGACAACGGTTATTTGGATCGTTCGAATATTTCTACACATTTTGTAGAAAATTAGATTTTTTTAAAAATCACCTGGACTATAGACCACAAAATCAGAGCTACAAAATCGAAAATCTGCAACTGTTCTCCGATTTCGTTGATTGATACCTCTATCGATAGGCATTGAGACCTTTAATTGTTATGCCAATGGGCATTTGGATCGTTTGAATATTTCTACACATTTTGTACAAAATTCAATTTTATGGAAAATCACCTGGACTATAGACCACAAAATCAGAGCTACAAAATCGAAAATCTGCAATTGTGCTCCGATTTCGTTGATTGATACCTCTATCGGTAGGCATTGAGACCTTTAATTGTTATGCCAATGGGCATTTGGATCGTTCGAATATTTCTACACATTTTGTAGAAAATTCAATTTTATGGAAAATCACCTGGACTATAGACCACAAAATCAGAGCTACAAAATCGAAAATCTGCAATTGTGCTCCGATTTCGTTGATTGATACCTCTATCGATAGGCATTGAGACCTTTAATTGTTATGCCAATGGGCATTTGGATCGTTCGAATATTTCTACACATTTTGTAGAAAATTCAATTTTATGGAAAATCACCTGGACTATAGACCACAAAATCAGAGCTACAAAATCGAAAATCTGCAATTGTGCTCCGATTTCGTTGATTGATACCTCTATCGATAGGCATTGAGACCTTTAATTGTTATGCCAATGGGCATTTGGATCGTTCGAATATTTCTACACATTTTGTAGAAAATTCAATTTTATGGAAATTCACCTGGACTATAGACCACAAAATCAGAGCTACAAAATCGAAAACCTGCAATTGTGCTCATGACAACGGTTATTTGGATCGTTTGAATATTTCTACACATTTTGTAGAAAATTCAATTTTATGGAAAATCACCTGGACTATAGACCACAAAATCAGGGCTACAAAATCGAAAATCTGCAATTGTGCTCCGATTTCGTTGATTGATACCTCTATCGATAGGCATTGAGATCTTTAATTGTTATGCCAATGAGCATTTGGATCGTTCGAATATTTCTACACATTTTGTAGAAAATTCAATTTTATGGAAAATCACCTGGACTATAGACCACAAAATCAGAGCAACAAAATCGAAAATCTGCAATTGTGCTCCGATTTCGTTGATTGATACCTCTATCGATAGGCATTGAGACCTTTAATTGTTATGCCAATGGGCATTTGGATTGTTCGAATATTTCTACACATTTTGTAGAAAATTCAATTTTATGGAAAATCACCTGGACTATAGACCACAAAATCAGAGCAACAAAATCGAAAATCTGCAATTGTGCTCCGATTTCGTTGATTGATACCTCTATCGATAGGCATTGAGACCTTTAAATGTTATGCCAATGGGCATTTGGATCGTTCGAATATTTGTACACATTTTGTACAAAATTCAATTTTATGGAAAATCACCTGGACTACAGACCACAAAATCAGAGCTACAAAATCGAAAACCTGCAATTGTGCTTATGACAACGATTATTTGGATCGTTCGAATATTTGTACACATTTTGTAGAAAATTCAATTTTATGGAAAATCACCTGGACTATAGACCACAAAATCAGAGCTACAAAATCGAAAATCTGCAATTGTGCTCCGATTTCGTTGATTGATACCTCTATCGATAGGCATTGAGACCTTTAATTGTCATGCCAATGGGCATTTGGATCGTTCGAATATTTGTACACATTTTGTACAAAATTCAATTTTATGGAAAATCACCTGGACTATAGACCACAAAATCAGAGCTACAAAATCGAAAACCTGCAATTGTGCTCATGACAACGGTTATTTGGATCGTTCGAATATTTCTACACATTTTGTAGAAAATTCAATTTTATGGAAAATCACCTGGACTACAGACCACAAAATCAGAGCTACAAAATCGAAAACCTGCAATTGTGCTCATGACAACGGTTATTTGGATCGTTCGAATATTTCTACACATTTTGTAGAAAATTAGATTTTTTTAAAAATCACCTGGACTATAGACCACAAAATCAGAGCTACAAAATCGAAAATCTGCAATTGTGCTCCGATTTCGTTGATTGATACCTCTATCGATAGGTATTGAGACCTTTAATTGTTATGTCAATGGGCATTTGGATCGTTCGAATATTTCTACACATTTTGTACAAAATTCAATTTTATGGAAAATCACCTGGACTACAGACCACAAAATCAGAGCTACAAAATCGAAAACCTGCAATTGTGCTCATGACAACGGTTATTTGAATCGTTCGAATATTTCTACACATTTTGTACAAAATTCAATTTTATGGAAAATCACCTGGACTATAGACCACAAAATCAGAGCTACAAAATCGAAAACCTGCAATTGTGCTCATGACAACGGTTATTTGGATCGTTCGAATATTTCTACACATTTTGTAGAAAATTCGATTTTTTTAAAAATCACCTGGACTATAGACCACAAAATCAGAGCTACAAAATCGAAAATCTGCAATTGTGCTCCGATTTCGTTGATTGATACCTCTATCGATAGGCATTGAGACCTGTAATTGTCATGCCAATGGGTATTTGGATCGTTCGAATATTTCTACACATTTTGTAGAAAATTCAATTTTATGGTAAATCACCTGGACTATAGACCGACCACAAAATCAGAGCTACAAAATCGAAAACCTGCAATTGTGCTCATGACAACGGTTATTTGGATCGTTTGAATATTTCTACACATTTTGTAGAAAATTCAATTTTATGGAAAATCACCTGGACTATAGACCACAAAATCAGAGCTACAAAATCGAAAATCTGCAATTGTGCTCCGATTTCGTTGATTGATACCTCTATCGATAGGCATTGAGACCTTTAATTGTTATGCCAATGGGCATTTGGATCGTTCGAATATTTCTACACATTTTGTAGAAAATTCCATTTTATGGAAAATCACCTGGACTATAGACCACAAAATCAGAGCTACAAAATCGAAAACCTGCAATTGTGCTCATGACAACGGTTATTTGGATCGTTTGAATATTTCTACACATTTTGTAGAAAATTCAATTTTATGGAAAATCACCTGGACTATAGACCACAAAATCAGAGCTACAAAATCGAAAATCTGCAATTGTGCTCCGATTTCGTTGATTGATACCTCTATCGATAGGCATTGAGACCTTTAATTGTTATGCCAATGGGCAGTTGGATCGTTCGAATATTTCTACACATTTTGTAGAAAATTCAATTTTATGGAAAATCACCTGGACTATAGACCACAAAATCAGAGCTACAAAATCGAAAATCTGCAATTGTGCTCCGATTTCGTTGATTGATACCTCTATCGATAGGCATTGAGACCTTTAATTGTTATGCCAATGGGCATTTGGATCGTTCGAATATTTCTACACATTTTGTAGAAAATTCAATTTTATGGAAAATCACCTGGACTATAGACCACAAAATCAGAGCTACAAAATCGAAAATCTGCAATTGTGCTCCGATTTCGTTGATTGATACCTCTATCGATAGGCATTGAGACCTTTAATTGTTATGCCAATGGGCATTTGGATTGTTCGAATATTTCTACACATTTTGTAGAAAATTCAATTTTATGGAAAATCACCTGGACTATAGACCAGCAAATCAGAGCTACAAAATCGAAAACCTGCAATTGTGCTCATGACAACGGTTATTTGGATCGTTCGAATATTTCTACACATTTTGTAGAAAATTAGATTTTTTTAAAAATCACCTGGACTATATACCACAAAATCAGAGCTACAAAATCGAAAATCTGCAATTGTGCTCCGATTTCGTTGATTGATACCTCTATCGATAGGCATTGAGACCTTTAATTGTTATGCCAATGGGCATTTGGATCGTTCGAATATTTCTACACATTTTGTAGAAAATTCAATTTTATGGAAAATCACCTGGACTATAGACCACAAAATCAGAGCTACAAAATCGAAAATCTGCAATTGTGCTCCGATTTCGTTGATTGATACCTCTATCGATAGGCATTGAGACCTTTAATTGTTATGCCAATGGGCATTTGGATCGTTCGAATATTTCTACACATTTTGTAGAAAATTCAATTTTATGGAAAATCACCTGGACTATAGACCACAAAATCAGAGCTACAAAATCGAAAATCTGCAATTGTGCTCCGATTTCGTTGATTGATACCTCTATCGATAGGCATTGAGACCTTTAATTGTTATGCCAATGGGCATTTGGATTGTTCGAATATTTCTACACATTTTGTAGAAAATTCAATTTTATGGAAAATCACCTGGACTATAGACCAGCAAATCAGAGCTACAAAATCGAAAACCTGCAATTGTGCTCATGACAACGGTTATTTGGATCGTTCGAATATTTCTACACATTTTGTAGAAAATTAGATTTTTTTAAAAATCACCTGGACTATATACCACAAAATCAGAGCTACAAAATCGAAAATCTGCAATTGTGCTCCGATTTCGTTGATTGATACCTCTATCGATAGGCATTGAGACCTTTAATTGTTATGCCAATGGGCATTTGGATCGTTCGAATATTTCTACACATTTTGTAGAAAATTCAATTTTATGGAAAATCACCTGGACTATAGACCACAAAATCAGAGCTACAAAATCGAAAATCTGCAATTGTGCTCCGATTTCGTTGATTGATACCTCTATCGATAGGCATTGAGACCTTTAATTGTTATGCCAATGGGCATTTGGATCGTTCGAATATTTCTACACATTTTGTAGAAAATTCAATTTTATGGAAAATCACCTGGACTATAGACCACAAAATCAGAGCTACAAAATCGAAAACCTGCAATTGTGCTCATCACAACGGTTATTTGGATCGTTTGAATATTTCTACACATTTTGTAGAAAATTCAATTTTATGGAAAATCACCTGGACTATAGACCACAAAATCAGAGCTACAAAATCGAAAATCTGCAATTGTGCTCCGATTTCGTTGATTGATACCTCTATCGATAGGCATTGAGACCTTTAATTGTTATGCCAATGGGCAGTTGGATCGTTCGAATATTTATACACATTTTGTAGAAAATTCAATTTTATGGAAAATCACCTGGACTATAGACCACAAAATCAGAGCTACAAAATCGAAAATCTGCAATTGTGCTCCGATTTCGTTGATTGATACCTCTATCGATAGGCATTGAGACCTTTAATTGTTATGCCAATGGGCAGTTGGATCGTTCGAATATTTCTACACATTTTGTAGAAAATTCAATTTTATGGAAAATCACCTGGACTATAGACCACAAAATCAGAGCAACAAAATCGAAAATCTGCAATTGTGCTCCGATTTCGTTGATTGATACCTCTATCGATAGGCATTGAGACCTTTAATTGTTATGCCAATGGGCATTTGGATCGTTCGAATATTTCTACACATTTTGTAGAAAATTCAATTTTATGGAAAATCACCTGGACTATAGACCACAAAATCAGAGCTACAAAATCGAAAACCTGCAATTGTGCTCATGACAACGGTTATTTGGATCGTTTGAATATTTCTACACATTTTGTAGAAAATTCAATTTTATGGAAAATCACCTGGACTATAGACCACAAAATCAGAGCTACAAAATCGAAAATCTGCAATTGTGCTCCGATTTCGTTGATTGATACCTCTATCGATAGGCATTGAGACCTTTAATTGTTATGCCAATGGGCATTTGGATTGTTCGAATATTTCTACACATTTTGTAGAAAATTCAATTTTATGGAAAATCACCTGGACTATAGACCACAAAATCAGAGCTACAAAATCGAAAACCTGCAATTGTGCTCATGACAACGGTTATTTGGATCGTTCGAATATTTCTACACATTTTGTAGAAAATTAGATTTTTTTAAAAATCACCTGGACTATAGACCACAAAATCAGAGCTACAAAATCGAAAATCTGCAATTGTGCTCCGATTTCGTTGATTGATACCTCTATCGATAGGCATTGAGACCTTTAATTGTTATGCCAATGGGCATTTGGATCGTTCGAATATTTCTACACATTTTGTAGAAAATTCAATTTTATGGAAAATCACCTGGACTATAGACCACAAAATCAGAGCAACAAAATCGAAAATCTGCAATTGTGCTCATGACAACGGTTATTTGGATCGTTCGAATATTTCTACACATTTTGTAGAAAATTCGATTTTTTAAAAATCACCTGGACTATAGACCACAAAATCAGAGCTACAAAATCGAAAATCTGCAATTGTGCTCCGATTTCGTTGATTGATACCTCTATCGATAGGTATTGAGACCTTTAATTGTTATGCCAATGGGCATTTGGATCGTTCGAATATTTCTACACATTTTGTACAAAATTCAATTTTATGGAAAATGACCTGGACTACAGACCACAAAATCAGAGCTACAAAATCGAAAACCTGCAATTGTGCTCATGACAACGATTATTTGGATCGTTCGAATATTTCTACACATTTTGTAGAAAATTCGATTTTTTTAAAAATCACCTGGACTATAGACCACAAAATCAGAGCTACAAAATCGAAAATCTGCAATTGTGCTCCGATTTCGTTGATTGATACCTCTATCGATAGGCATTGAGACCTGTAATTGTCATGCCAATGAGTATTTGGATCGTTCGAATATTTCTACACATTTTGTAGAAAATTCAATTTTATGGTAAATCACCTGGACTATAGACCGACCACAAAATCAGAGCTACAAAATCGAAAACCTGCAATTGTGCTCATGACAACGGTTATTTGGATCGTTTGAATATTTCTACACATTTTGTAGAAAATTCAATTTTATGGAAAATCACCTGGACTATAGACCACAAAATCAGAGCTACAAAATCGAAAATCTGCAATTGTGCTCCGATTTCGTTGATTGATACCTCTATCGATAGGCATTGAGACCTTTAATTGTTATGCCAATAAGCAGTTGCATCGTTCGAATATTTCTACACATTTTGTAGAAAATTCAATTTTATGGAAAATCACCTGGACTATAGACCACAAAATCAGAGCAACAAAATCGAAAATCTGCAATTGTGCTCCGATTTCGTTGATTGATACCTCTATCGATAGGCATTGAGACCTTTAATTGTTATGCCAATGGGCATTTGGATCGTTCGAATATTTCTACACATTTTGTAGAAAATTCAATTTTATGGAAAATCACCTGGACTATAGACCACAAAATCAGAGCTACAAAATCGAAAACCTGCAATTGTGCTCATGACAACGGTTATTTGGATCGTTTGAATATTTCTACACATTTTGTAGAAAATTCAATTTTATGGAAAATCACCTGGACTATAGACCACAAAATCAGAGCTACAAAATCGAAAATCTGCAATTGTGCTCCGATTTCGTTGGTTGATACCTCTATCGATAGGCATTGAGACCTTTAATTGTTATGCCAATGGGCAGTTGGATCGTTCGAATATTTCTACACATTTTGTAGAAAATTCAATTTTATGGAAAATCACCTGGACTATAGACCACAAAATCAGAGCTACAAAATCGAAAATCTGCAATTGTGCTCCGATTTCGTTGATTGATACCTCTATCGATAGGCATTGAGACCTTTAATTGTTATGCCAATGGGCATTTGGATTGTTCGACTATTTCTACACATTTTGTAGAAAATTCAATTTTATGGAAAATCACCTGGACTATAGACCACAAAATCAGAGCTACAAAATCGAAAACCTGCAATTGTGCTCATGACAACGGTTATTTGGATCGTTCGAATATTTCTACACATTTTGTAGAAAATTAGATTTTTTTAAAAATCACCTGGACTATAGACCACAAAATCAGAGCTACAAAATCGAAAATCTGCAATTGTGCTCCGATTTCGTTGATTGATACCTCTATCGATAGGCATTGAGACCTTTAATTGTTATGCCAATGGGCATTTGGATCGTTCGAATATTTCTACACATTTTGTAGAAAATTCAATTTTATGGAAAATCACCTGGACTATAGACCACAAAATCAGAGCTACAAAATCGAAAACCTGCAATTGTGCTCATGACAACGGTTATTTGGATCGTTTGAATATTTCTACACATTTTGTAGAAAATTCAATTTTATGGAAAATCACCTGGACTATAGACCACAAAATCAGAGCTACAAAATCGAAAATCTGCAATTGTGCTCCGATTTCGTTGATTGATACCTCTATCGATAGGCATTGGGACCTTTAATTGTTATGCCAATGGGCAGTTGGATCGTTCGAATATTTCTACACATTTTGTAGAAAATTCAATTTTATGGAAAATCACCTGGACTATAGACCACAAAATCAGAGCTACAAAATCGAAAATCTGCAATTGTGCTCCGATTTCGTTGATTGATACCTCAATCGATAGGCATTGAGACCTTTAATTGTTATGCCAATGGGCATTTGGATTGTTCGAATATTTCTACACATTTTGTAGAAAATTCAATTTTATGGAAAATCACCTGGACTATAGACCACAAAATCAGAGCTACAAAATCGAAAACCTGCAATTGTGCTCATGACAACGGTTATTTGGATCGTTCGAATATTTCTACACATTTTGTAGAAAATTAGATTTTTTTAAAAATCACCTGGACTATAGACCACAAAATCAGAGCTACAAAATCGAAAACCTGCAATTGTGCTCATGACAACGGTTTTTTGGATCGTTCGAATATTTCTACACATTTTGTAGAAAATTCGATTTTTTTAAAAATCACCTGGACTATAGACCACAAAATCAGAGCTACAAAATCGAAAATCTGCAATTGTGCTCCGATTTCGTTGATTGATACCTCTACCGATAGGCATTGAGACCTGTAATTGTCATGCCAATGGGTATTTGGATCGTTCGAATATTTCTACACATTTTGTAGAAAATTCAATTTTATGGTAAATCACCTGGACTATAGACCGACCACAAAATCAGAGCTACAAAATCGAAAACCTGCAATTGTGCTCATGACAACGGTTATTTGGATCGTTTGAATATTTCTACACATTTTGTAGAAAATTCAATTTTATGGAAAATCACCTGGACTATAGACCACAAAATCAGAGCTACAAAATCGAAAATCTGCAATTGTGCTCCGATTTCGTTGATTGATACCTCTATCGATAGGCATTGAGACCTTTAATTGTTATGCCAATAGGCAGTTGGATCGTTCGAATATTTCTACACATTTTGTAGAAAATTCAATTTTATGGAATATCACCTGGACTATAGACCACAAAATCAGAGCAACAAAATCGAAAATCTGCAATTGTGCTCCGATTTCGTTGATTGATACCTCTATCGATAGGCATTGAGACCTTTAATTGTTATGCCAATGGGCATTTGGATCGTTCGAATATTTCTACACATTTTGTAGAAAATTCAATTTTATGGAAAATCACCTGGACTATAGACCACAAAATCAGAGCTACAAAATCGAAAACCTGCAATTGTGCTCATGACAACGGTTATTTGGATCGTTTGAATATTTCTACACATTTTGTAGAAAATTCAATTTTATGGAAAATCACCTGGACTATAGACCACAAAATCAGAGCTACAAAATCGAAAATCTGCAATTGTGCTCCGATTTCGTTGGTTGATACCTCTATCGATAGGCATTGAGACCTTTAATTGTTATGCCAATGGGCAGTTGGATCGTTCGAATATTTCTACACATTTTGTAGAAAATTCAATTTTATGGAAAATCACCTGGACTATAGACCACAAAATCAGAGCTACAAAATCGAAAATCTGCAATTGTGCTCCGATTTCGTTGATTGATACCTCTATCGATAGGCATTGAGACCTTTAATTGTTATGCCAATGGGCATTTGGATTGTTCGAATATTTCTACACATTTTGTAGAAAATTCAATTTTATGGAAAATCACCTGGACTATAGACCACAAAATCAGAGCTACAAAATCGAAAACCTGCAATTGTGCTCATGACAACGGTTATTTGGATCGTTTGAATATTTCTACACATTTTGTAGAAAATTAGATTTTTTTAAAAATCACCTGGACTATAGACCACAAAATCAGAGCTACAAAATCGAAAATCTGCAATTGTGCTCCGATTTCGTTGATTGATACCTCTATCGATAGGCATTGAGACCTTTAATTGTTATGCCAATGGGCATTTGGATCGTTCGAATATTTCTACACATTTTGTAGAAAATTCAATTTTATGGAAAATCACCTGGACTATAGACCACAAAATCAGAGCAACAAAATCGAAAATCTGCAATTGTGCTCCGATTTCGTTGATTGATACCTCTATCGATAGGCATTGAGACCTTTAATTGTTATGCCAATGGGCATTTGGATTGTTCGAATATTTCTACACATTTTGTAGAAAATTCAATTTTATGGAAAATCACCTGGACTATAGACCACAAAATCAGAGCTACAAAATCGAAAACCTGCAATTGTGCTCATGACAACGGTTATTTGGATCGTTCGAATATTTCTACACATTTTGTAGAAAATTAGATTTTTTTAAAAATCACCTGGACTATATACCACAAAATCAGAGCTACAAAATCGAAAATCTGCAATTGTGCTCCGATTTCGTTGATTGATACCTCTATCGATAGGCATTGAGACCTTTAATTGTTATGCCAATGGGCATTTGGATCGTTCGAATATTTCGACACATTTTGTAGAAAATTCAATTTTATGGAAAATCATCTGGACTATAGACCACAAAATCAGAGCAACAAAATCGAAAATCTGCAATTGTGCTCCGATTTCGTTGATTGATACCTCTATCGATAGGCATTGAGACCTTTAATTGTTATGCCAATGGGCATTTGGATCGTTCGAATATTTCTACACATTTTGTAGAAAATTCAATTTTATGGAAAATCACCTGGACTATAGACCACAAAATCAGAGCTACAAAATCGAAAACCTGCAATTGTGCTCATGACAACGGTTATTTGGATCGTTTGAATATTTCTACACATTTTGTAGAAAATTCAATTTTATGGAAAATCACCTGGACTATAGACCACAAAATCAGAGCTACAAAATCGAAAATCTGCAATTGGGCTCCGATTTCGTTGATTGATACCTCTATCGATAGGCATTGAGACCTTTAATTGTTATGCCAATAGGCAGTTGGATCGTTCGAATATTTCTACACATTTTGTAGAAAATTCAATTTTATGGAAAATCACCTGGACTATAGACCACAAAATCAGAGCTACAAAATCGAAAATCTGCAATTGTGCTCCGATTTCGTTGATTGATACCTCTATCGATAGGCATTGAGACCTTTAATTGTTATGCCAATGGGCATTTGGATTGTTCGAATATTTCTACACATTTTGTAGAAAATTCAATTTTATGGAAAATCACCTGGACTATAGACCACAAAATCAGAGCTACAAAATCGAAAATCTGCAATTGTGCTCCGATTTCGTTGATTGATACCTCTATCGATAGGCATTGAGACCTTTAATTGTCATGCCAATGGGCATTTGGATCGTTCGAATATTTGTACACATTTTGTACAAAATTCAATTTTATGGAAAATCACCTGGACTATAGACCACAAAATCAGAGCTACAAAATCGAAAACCTGCAATTGTGCTCATGACAACGGTTATTTGGATCGTTCGAATATTTCTACACATTTTGTAGAAAATTCAATTTTATGGAAAATCACCTGGACTATAGACCACAAAATCAGAGCTACAAAATCGAAAATCTGCAATTGTGCTCCGATTTCGTTGATTGATACCTCTATCGATAGGCATTGAGACCTTTAATTGTCATGCCAATGGGCATTTGGATCGTTCGAATATTTGTACACATTTTGTACAAAATTCAATTTTATGGAAAATCACCTGGACTATAGACCACAAAATCAGAGCTACAAAATCGAAAACCTGCAATTGTGCTCATGACAACGGTTATTTGGATCGTTCGAATATTTCTACACATTTTGTAGAAAATTCAATTTTATGGAAAATCACCTGGACTACAGACCACAAAATCAGAGCTACAAAATCGAAAACCTGCAATTGTGCTCATGACAACGGTTATTTGGATCGTTCGAATATTTCTACACATTTTGTAGAAAATTAGATTTTTTTAAAAATCACCTGGACTATAGACCACAAAATCAGAGCTACAAAATCGAAAATCTGCAATTGTGCTCCGATTTCGTTGATTGATACCTCTATCGATAGGTATTGAGACCTTTAATTGTTATGCTAATGGGCATTTGGATCGTTCGAATATTTCTACACATTTTGTACAAAATTCAATTTTATGGAAAATC
Source organism: Tipula vernalis (assembly GCA_958295665.1). NCBI lineage: Eukaryota > Metazoa > Arthropoda > Insecta > Diptera > Tipulidae > Tipula > Tipula vernalis. The sequence continues at coordinate 21,219,657 of OY282558.1, read as the reverse complement.
ACCTGGACTACAGACCACAAAATCAGAGCTACAAAATCGAAAACCTGCAATTGTGCTCATGACAACGATTATTTGGATCGTTCGAATATTTCTACACATTTTGTAGAAAATTCGATTTTTTTAAAAATCACCTGGACTATAGACCACAAAATCAGAGCAACAAAATCGAAAATCTGCAATTGTGCTCCGATTTCGTTGATTGATACCTCTATCGATAGGCATTGAGACCTGTAATTGTCATGCCAATGGGTATTTGGATCGTTCGAATATTTCTACACATTTTGTAGAAAATTCAATTTTATGGTAAATCACCTGGACTATAGACCGACCACAAAATCAGAGCTACAAAATCGAAAACCTGCAATTGTGCTCATGACAACGGTTATTTGGATCGTTTGAATATTTCTACACATTTTGTAGAAAATTCAATTTTATGGAAAATCACCTGGACTATAGACCACAAAATCAGAGCTACAAAATCGAAAATCTGCAATTGTGCTCCGATTTCGTTGATTGATACCTCTATCGATAGGCATTGAGACCTTTAATTGTTATGCCAATGGGCAGTTGGATCGTTCGAATATTTCTACACATTTTGTAGAAAATTCAATTTTATAGAAAATCACCTGGACTATAGACCACAAAATCAGAGCAACAAAATCGAAAATCTGCAATTGTGCTCCGATTTCGTTGATTGATACCTCTATCGATAGGCATTGAGACCTTTAATTGTTATGCCAATGGGCATTTGGATCGTTCGAATATTTCTACACATTTTGTAGAAAATTCAATTTTATGGAAAATCACCTGGACTATAGACCACAAAATCAGAGCTACAAAATCGAAAATCTGCAATTGTGCTCCGATTTCGTTGGTTGATACCTCTATCGATAGGCATTGAGACCTTTAATTGTTATGCCAATGGGCAGTTGGATCGTTCGAATATTTCTACACATTTTGTAGAAAATTCAATTTTATGGAAAATCACCTGGACTATATAGACCACAAAATCAGAGCTACAAAATCGAAAATCTGCAATTGTGCTCCGATTTCGTTGATTGATACCTCTATCGATAGGCATTGAGACCTTTAATTGTTATGCCAATGGGCATTTGGATTGTTCGAATATTTCTACACATTTTGTAGAAAATTCAATTTTATGGAAAATCACCTGGACTATAGACCACAAAATCAGAGCTACAAAATCGAAAACCTGCAATTGTGCTCATGACAACGGTTATTTGGATCGTTCGAATATTTCTACACATTTTGTAGAAAATTAGATTTTTTTAAAAATCACCTGGACTATAGACCACAAAATCAGAGCTACAAAATCGTAAATCTGCAATTGTGCTCCGATTTCGTTGATTGATACCTCTATCGATAGGCATTGAGACCTTTAATTGTTATGCCAATGGGCATTTGGATCGTTCGAATATTTCTACACATTTTGTAGAAAATTCAATTTTATGGAAAATCACCTGGACTATAGACCACAAAATCAGAGCTACAAAATCGAAAACCTGCAATTGTGCTCATGACAACGGTTATTTGGATCGTTTGAATATTTCTACACATTTTGTAGAAAATTCAATTTTATGGAAAATCACCTGGACTATAGACCACAAAATCAGAGCTACAAAATCGAAAATCTGCAATTGTGCTCCGATTTCGTTGATTGATACCTCTATCGATAGGCATTGAGACCTTTAATTGTTATGCCAATGGGCATTTGGATTGTTCGAATATTTCTACACATTTTGTAGAAAATTCAATTTTATGGAAAATCACCTGGACTATAGACCACAAAATCAGAGCTACAAAATCGAAAACCTGCAATTGTGCTCATGACAACGGTTATTTGGATCGTTCGAATATTTCTACACATTTTGTAGAAAATTCGATTTTTTTAAAAATCACCTGGACTATAGACCACAAAATCAGAGCTACAAAATCGAAAATCTGCAATTGTGCTCCGATTTCGTTGATTGATACCTCTATCGATAGGCATTGAGACCTGTAATTGTCATGCCAATGGGTATTTGGATCGTTCGAATATTTCTACACATTTTGTAGAAAATTCAATTTTATGGTAAATCACCTGGACTATAGACCGACCACAAAATCAGAGCTACAAAATCGAAAACCTGCAATTGTGCTCATGACAACGGTTATTTGGATCGTTTGAATATTTCTACACATTTTGTAGAAAATTCAATTTTATGGAAAATCACCTGGACTATAGACCACAAAATCAGAGCTACAAAATCGAAAATCTGCAATTGTGCTCCGATTTCGTTGATTGATACCTCTATCGATAGGCATTGAGACCTTTAATTGTTATGCCCATGGGCAGTTGGATCGTTCGAATATTTCTACACATTTTGTAGAAAATTCAATTTTATGGAAAATCACCTGGACTATAGACCACAAAATCAGAGCAACAAAATCGAAAATCTGCAATTGTGCTCCGATTTCGTTGATTGATACCTCTATCGATAGGCATTGAGACCTTTAATTGTTATGCCAATGGGCATTTGGATCGTTCGAATATTTCTACACATTTTGTAGAAAATTCAATTTTATGGAAAATCACCTGGACTATAGACCACAAAATCAGAGCTACAAAATCGAAAACCTGCAATTGTGCTCATGACAACGGTTATTTGGATCGTTTGAATATTTCTACACATTTTGTAGAAAATTCAATTTTATGGAAAATCACCTGGACTATAGACCACAAAATCAGAGCTACAAAATCGAAAATCTGCAATTGTGCTCCGATTTCGTTGGTTGATACCTCTATCGATAGGCATTGAGACCTTTAATTGTTATGCCAATGGGCAGTTGGATCGTTCGAATATTTCTACACATTTTGTAGAAAATTCAATTTTATGGAAAATCACCTGGACTATAGACCACAAAATCAGAGCTACAAAATCGAAAATCTGCAATTGTGCTCCGATTTCGTTGATTGATACCTCTATCGATAGGCATTGAGACCTTTAATTGTTATGCCAATGGGCATTTGGATTGTTCGAATATTTCTACACATTTTGTAGAAAATTCAATTTTATGGAAAATCACCTGGACTATAGACCACAAAATCAGAGCTACAAAATCGAAAACCTGCAATTGTGCTCATGACAACGGTTATTTGGATCGTTCGAATATTTCTACACATTTTGTAGAAAATTAGATTTTTTTAAAAATCACCTGGACTATAGAACACAAAATCAGAGCTACAAAATCGAAAATCTGCAATTGTGCTCCGATTTCGTTGATTGATACCTCTATCGATAGGCATTGAGACCTTTAATTGTTATGCCAATGGGCATTTGGATCGTTCGAATATTTCTACACATTTTGTAGAAAATTCAATTTTATGGAAAATCACCTGGACTATAGACCACAAAATCAGAGCTACAAAATCGAAAATCTGCAATTGTGCTCCGATTTCGTTGATTGATACCTCTATCGATAGGCATTGAGACCTTTAATTGTTATGCCAATGGGCATTTGGATTGTTCGAATATTTCTACACATTTTGTAGAAAATTCAATTTTATGGAAAATCACCTGGACTATAGACCACAAAATCAGAGCTACAAAATCGAAAACCTGCAATTGTGCTCATGTTAACGGTTATTTGGATCGTTCGAATATTTCTACACATTTTGTAGAAAATTAGATTTTTTTAAAAATCACCTGGACTATATACCACAAAATCAGAGCTACAAAATCGAAAAACTGCAATTGTGCTCCGATTTCGTTGATTGATACCTCTATCGATAGGCATTGAGACCTTTAATTGTTATGCCAATGGGCATTTGGATCGTTCGAATATTTCTACACATTTTGTAGAAAATTCAATTTTATGGAAAATCACCTGGACTATAGACCACAAAATCAGAGCAACAAAATCGAAAATCTGCAATTGTGCTCCGATTTCGTTGATTGATACCTCTATCGATAGGCATTGAGACCTTTAATTGTTATGCCAATGGGCATTTGGATCGTTCGAATATTTCTACACATTTTGTAGAAAATTCAATTTTATGGAAAATCACCTGGACTATAGACCACAAAATCAGAGCTACAAAATCGAAAACCTGCAATTGTGCTCATGACAACGGTTATTTGGATCGTTCGAATATTTCTACACATTTTGTAGAAAATTAGATTTTTTTAAAAATCACCTGGACTATAGACCACAAAATCAGAGCTACAAAATCGAAAATCTGCAATTGTGCTCCGATTTCGTTGATTGATACCTCTATCGATAGGCATTGAGACCTTTAATTGTTATGCCAATGGGCATTTGGATCGTTCGAATATTTCTACACATTTTGTAGAAAATTCAATTTTATGGAAAATCACCTGGACTATAGACCACAAAATCAGAGCAACAAAATCGAAAATCTGCAATTGTGCTCCGATTTCGTTGATTGATACCTCTATCGATAGGCATTGAGACCTTTAATTGTTATGCCAATGGGCATTTGGATCGTTCGAATATTTCTACACATTTTGTAGAAAATTCAATTTTATGGAAAATCACCTGGACTATAGACCACAAAATCAGAGCTACAAAATCGAAAACCTGCAATTGTGCTCATGACAACGGTTATTTGGATCGTTTGAATATTTCTACACATTTTGTAGAAAATTCAATTTTATGGAAAATCACCTGGACTATAGACCACAAAATCAGAGCTACAAAATCGAAAATCTGCAATTGGGCTCCGATTTCGTTGATTGATACCTCTATCGATAGGCATTGAGACCTTTAATTGTTATGCCAATAGGCAGTTGGATCGTTCGAATATTTCTACACATTTTGTAGAAAATTCAATTTTATGGAAAATCACCTGGACTATAGACCACAAAATCAGAGCTACAAAATCGAAAATCTGCAATTGTGCTCCGATTTCGTTGATTGATACCTCTATCGATAGGCATTGAGACCTTTAATTGTTATGCCAATGGGCATTTGGATCGTTCGAATATTTCTACACATTTTGTAGAAAATTCAATTTTATGGAAAATCACCTGGACTATAGACCACAAAATCAGAGCAACAAAATCGAAAATCTGCAATTGTGCTCCGATTTCGTTGATTGATACCTCTATCGATAGGAATTGAGACCTTTAATTGTTATGCCAATGGGCATTTGGATTGTTCGAATATTTCTACACATTTTGTAGAAAATTCAATTTTATGGAAAATCACCTGGACTATAGACCACAAAATCAGAGCTACAAAATCGAAAACCTGCAATTGTGCTCATGACAACGGTTATTTGGATCGTTCGAATATTTCTACACATTTTGTAGAAAATTAGATTTTTTTAAAAATCACCTGGACTATATACCACAAAATCAGAGCTACAAAATCGAAAATCTGCAATTGTGCTCCGATTTCGTTGATTGATACCTCTATCGATAGGCATTGAGACCTTTAATTGTTATGCCAATGGGCATTTGGATCGTTCGAATATTTCTACACATTTTGTAGAAAATTCAATTTTATGGAAAATCACCTGGACTATAGACCACAAAATCAGAGCAACAAAATCGAAAATCTGCAATTGTGCTCCGATTTCGTTGATTGATACCTCTATCGATAGGAATTGAGACCTTTAATTGTTATGCCAATGGGCATTTGGATTGTTCGAATATTTCTACACATTTTGTAGAAAATTCAATTTTATGGAAAATCACCTGGACTATAGACCACAAAATCAGAGCTACAAAATCGAAAACCTGCAATTGTGCTCATGACAACGGTTATTTGGATCGTTCGAATATTTCTACACATTTTGTAGAAAATTAGATTTTTTTAAAAATCACCTGGACTATATACCACAAAATCAGAGCTACAAAATCGAAAATCTGCAATTGTGCTCCGATTTCGTTGATTGATACCTCTATCGATAGGCATTGAGACCTTTAATTGTTATGCCAATGGGCATTTGGATCGTTCGAATATTTCTACACATTTTGTAGAAAATTCAATTTTATGGAAAATCACCTGGACTATAGACCACAAAATCAGAGCAACAAAATCGAAAATCTGCAATTGTGCTCCGATTTCGTTGATTGATACCTCTATCGATAGGCATTGAGACCTTTAATTGTCATGCCAATGGGCATTTGGATCGTTCGAATATTTCTACACATTTTGTAGAAAATTCAATTTTATGGAAAATCACCTGGACTATAGACCACAAAATCAGAGCAACAAAATCGAAAATCTGCAATTGTGCTCCGATTTCGTTGATTGATACCTCTATCGATAGGCATTGAGACCTTTAATTGTTATGCCAATGGGCATTTGGATCGTTCGAATATTTCTACACATTTTGTAGAAAATTCAATTTTATGGAAAATCACCTGGACTATAGACCACAAAATCAGAGCTACAAAATCGAAAACCTGCAATTGTGCTCATGACAACGGTTATTTGGATCGTTTGAATATTTCTACACATTTTGTAGAAAATTCAATTTTATGGAAAATCACCTGGACTATAGACCACAAAATCAGAGCTACAAAATCGAAAATCTGCAATTGTGCTCCGATTTCGTTGATTGATACCTCTATCGATAGGCATTGAGACCTTTAATTGTTATGCCAATGGGCATTTGGATTGTTCGAATATTTCTACACATTTTGTAGAAAATTCAATTTTATGGAAAATCACCTGGACTATAGACCACAAAATCAGAGCTACAAAATCGAAAACCTGCAATTGTGCTCATGACAACGGTTATTTGGATCGTTCGAATATTTCTACACATTTTGTAGAAAATTAGATTTTTTTAAAAATCACCTGGACTATAGACCACAAAATCAGAGCTACAAAATCGAAAATCTGCAATTGTGCTCCGATTTCGTTGATTGATACCTCTATCGATAGGCATTGAGACCTTTAATCGTTATGCCAATGGGCATTTGGATCGTTCGAATATTTCTACACATTTTGTAGAAAATTCAATTTTATGGAAAATCACCTGGACTATAGACCACAAAATCAGAGCAACAAAATCGAAAATCTGCAATTGTGCTCATGACAACGGTTATTTGGATCGTTTGAATATTTCTACACATTTTGTAGAAAATTCAATTTTATGGAAAATCACCTGGACTATAGACCACAAAATCAGAGCTACAAAATCGAAAATCTGCAATTGTGCTCCGATTTCGTTGATTGATACCTCTATCGATAGGCATTGAGACCTTTAATTGTTATGCCAATGGGCATTTGGATTGTTCGAATATTTCTACACATTTTGTAGAAAATTCAATTTTATGGAAAATCACCTGGACTATAGACCACAAAATCAGAGCTACAAAATCGAAAACCTGCAATTGTGCTCATGACAACGGTTATTTGGATCGTTCGAATATTTCTACACATTTTGTAGAAAATTAGATTTTTTTAAAAATCACCTGGACTATAGACCACAAAATCAGAGCTACAAAATCGAAAATCTGCAATTGTGCTCCGATTTCGTTGATTGATACCTCTATCGATAGGCATTGAGACCTTTAATTGTTATGCCAATGGGCATTTGGATCGTTCGAATATTTCTACACATTTTGTAGAAAATTCAATTTTATGGAAAATCACCTGGACTATAGACCACAAAATCAGAGCAACAAAATCGAAAATCTGCAATTGTACTCCGATTTCGTTGATTGATACCTCTATCGATAGGCATTGAGACCTTTAATTGTTATGCCAATGGGCATTTGGATTGTTCGAATATTTCTACACATTTTGTAGAAAATTCAATATAATGGAAAATCACCTGGACTATAGACCACAAAATCAGAGCTACAAAATCGAAAACCTGCAATTGTGCTCATGACAACGGTTATTTGGATCGTTCGAATATTTCTACACATTTTGTAGAAAATTAGATTTTTTTAAAAATCACCTGGACTATAGACCACAAAATCAGAGCTACAAAATCGAAAATCTGCAATTGTGCTCCGATTTCGTTGATTGATACCTCTATCGATAGGCATTGAGACCTTTAATTGTTATGCCAATGGGCATTTGGATCGTTCGAATATTTCTACACATTTTGTAGAAAATTCAATTTTATGGAAAATCACCTGGACTATAGACCACAAAATCAGAGCAACAAAATCGAAAATCTGCAATTGTGCTCATGACAACGGTTATTTGGATCGTTCGAATATTTCTACACATTTTGTAGAAAATTAGATTTTTTTAAAAATCACCTGGACTATAGACCACAAAATCAGAGCTACAAAATCGAAAATCTGCAATTGTGCTCCGATTTCATTGATTGATACCTCTATCGATAGGCATTGAGACCTTTAATTGTTATGCCAATGGGCATTTGGATCGTTCGAATATTTCTACACATTTTGTAGAAAATTCAATTTTATGGAAAATCACCTGGACTATAGACCACAAAATCAGAGCAACAAAATCGAAAATCTGCAATTGTGCTCCGATTTCGTTGATTGATACCTCTATCGATAGGCATTGAGACCTTTAATTGTTATGCCAATGGGCATTTGGATCGTTCGAATATTTCTACACATTTTGTAGAAAATTCAATTTTATGGAAAATCACCTGGACTATAGACCACAAAATCAGAGCTACAAAATCGAAAATCTGCAATTGTGCTCCGATTTCGTTGATTGATACCTCTATCGATAGGCATTGAGACCTTTAATTGTTATGCCAATGGGCATTTGGATCGTTCGAATATTTCTACACATTTTGTAGAAAATTCAATTTTATGGAAAATCACCTGGACTATAGACCACAAAATCAGAGCTACAAAATCGAAAACCTGCAATTGTGCTCATGACAACGGTTATTTGAATCGTTTGAATATTTCTACACATTTTGTAGAAAATTCAATTTTATGGAAAATCACCTGGACTATAGACCACAAAATCAGAGCTACAAAATCGAAAATCTGCAATTGTGCTCCGATTTCGTTGATTGATACCTCTATCGATAGGCATTGAGACCTTTAATTGTTATGCCAATGGGCAGTTGGATCGTTCGAATATTTCTACACATTTTGTAGAAAATTCAATTTTATGGAAAATCACCTGGACTATAGACCACAAAATCAGAGCTACAAAATCGAAAATCTGCAATTGTGCTCCGATTTCGTTGATTGATACCTCTATCGATAGGCATTGAGACCTTTAATTGTTATGCCAATGGGCATTTGGATTGTTCGAATATTTCTACACATTTTGTAGAAAATTCAATTTTATGGAAAATCACCTGGACTATAGACCACAAAATCAGAGCTACAAAATCGAAAACCTGCAATTGTGCTCATGACAACGGTTATTTGGATCGTTCGAATATTTCTACACATTTTGTAGAAAATTAGATTTTTTTAAAAATCACCTGGACTATAGACCACAAAATCAGAGCTACAAAATCGAAAATCTGCAATTGTGCTCCGATTTCGTTGATTGATACCTCTATCGATAGGCATTGAGACCTTTAATTGTTATGCCAATGGGCATTTGGATCGTTCGAATATTTCTACACATTTTGTAGAAAATTCAATTTTATGGAAAATCACCTGGACTATAGACCACAAAATCAGAGCAACAAAATCGAAAATCTGCAATTGTGCTCCGATTTCGTTGATTGATACCTCTATCGATAGGCATTGAGACCTTTAATTGTTATGCCAATGGGCATTTGGATCGTTCGAATATTTCTACACATTTTGTAGAAAATTCAATTTTATGGAAAATCACCTGGACTATAGACCACAAAATCAGAGCTACAAAATCGAAAATCTGCAATTGTGCTCCGATTTCGTTGATTGATACCTCTATCGATAGGCATTGAGACCTTTAATTGTTATGCCAATGGGCAGTTGGATCGTTCGAATATTTCTACACATTTTGTAGAAAATTCAATTTTATGGAAAATCACCTGGACTATAGACCACAAAATCAGAGCTACAAAATCGAAAATCTGCAATTGTGCTCCGATTTCGTTGATTGATACCTCTATCGATAGGCATTGAGACCTTTAATTGTTATGCCAATGGGCATTTGGATTGTTCGAATATTTCTACACATTTTGTAGAAAATTCAATTTTATGGAAAATCACCTGGACTATAGACCACAAAATCAGAGCTACAAAATCGAAAACCTGCAATTGTGCTCATGACAACGGTTATTTGGATCGTTCGAATATTTCTACACATTTTGTAGAAAATTAGATTTTTTTAAAAATCACCTGGACTATAGACCACAAAATCAGAGCTACAAAATCGAAAATCTGCAATTGTGCTCCGATTTCGTTGATTGATACCTCTATCGATAGGCATTGAGACCTTTAATTGTTATGCCAATGGGCATTTGGATCGTTCGAATATTTCTACACATTTTGTAGAAAATTCAATTTTATATGGAAAATCACCTGGACTATAGACCACAAAATCAGAGCAACAAAATCGAAAATCTGCAATTGTACTCCGATTTCGTTGATTGATACCTCTATCGATAGGCATTGAGACCTTTAATTGTTATGCCAATGGGCATTTGGATTGTTCGAATATTTCTACACATTTTGTAGAAAATTCAATATAATGGAAAATCACCTGGACTATAGACCATAAAATCAGAGCTACAAAATCGAAAACCTGCAATTGTGCTCATGACAACGGTTATTTGGATCGTTCGAATATTTCTACACATTTTGTAGAAAATTAGATTTTTTTAAAAATCACCTGGACTATAGACCACAAAATCAGAGCTACAAAATCGAAAATCTGCAATTGTGCTCCGATTTCGTTGATTGATACCTCTATCGATAGGCATTGAGACCTTTAATTGTTATGCCAATGGGCATTTGGATCGTTCGAATATTTCTACACATTTTGTAGAAAATTCAATTTTATGGAAAATCACCTGGACTATAGACCACAAAATCAGAGCTACAAAATCGAAAATCTGCAATTGTGCTCCGATTTCGTTGATTGATACCTCTATCGATAGGCATTGAGACCTTTAATTGTTATGCCAATGGGCATTTGGATTGTTCGAATATTTCTACACATTTTGTAGAAAATTCAATTTTATGGAAAATCACCTGGACTATAGACCACAAAATCAGAGCTACAAAATCGAAAACCTGCAATTGTGCTCATGACAACGGTTATTTGGATCGTTCGAATATTTCTACACATTTTGTAGAAAATTAGATTTTTTTAAAAATCACCTGGACTATAGACCACAAAATCAGAGCTACAAAATCGAAAATCTGCAATTGTGCTCCGATTTCATTGATTGATACCTCTATCGATAGGCATTGAGACCTTTAATTGTTATGCCAATGGGCATTTGGATCGTTCGAATATTTCTACACATTTTGTAGAAAATTCAATTTTATGGAAAATCACCTGGACTATAGACCACAAAATCAGAGCAACAAAATCGAAAATCTGCAATTGTGCTCCGATTTCGTTGATTGATACCTCTATCGATAGGCATTGAGACCTTTAATTGTTATGCCAATGGGCATTTGGATCGTTCGAATATTTCTACACATTTTGTAGAAAATTCAATTTTATGGAAAATCACCTGGACTATAGACCACAAAATCAGAGCTACAAAATCGAAAACCTGCAATTGTGCTCATGACAACGGTTATTTGGATCGTTTGAATATTTCTACACATTTTGTAGAAAATTCAATTTTATGGAAAATCACCTGGACTATAGACCACAAAATCAGAGCTACAAAATCGAAAATCTGCAATTGTGCTCCGATTTCGTTGATTGATACCTCTATCGATAGGCATTGAGACCTTTAATTGTTATGCCAATGGGCAGTTGGATCGTTCGAATATTTCTACACATTTTGTAGAAAATTCAATTTTATGGAAAATCACCTGGACTATAGACCACAAAATCAGAGCTACAAAATCGAAAATCTGCAATTGTGCTCCGATTTCGTTGATTGATACCTCTATCGATAGGCATTGAGACCTTTAATTGTTATGCCAATGGGCATTTGGATTGTTCGAATATTTCTACACATTTTGTAGAAAATTCAATTTTATGGAAAATCACCTGGACTATAGACCACAAAATCAGAGCTACAAAATCGAAAACCTGCAATTGTGCTCATGACAACGGTTATTTGGATCGTTCGAATATTTCTACACATTTTGTAGAAAATTAGATTTTTTAAAAATCACCTGGACTATAGACCACAAAATCAGAGCTACAAAATCGAAAATCTGCAATTGTGCTCCGATTTCGTTGATTGATACCTCTATCGATAGGCATTGAGACCTTTAATTGTTATGCCAATGGGCATTTGGATCGTTCGAATATTTCTACACATTTTGTAGAAAATTCAATTTTATGGAAAATCACCTGGACTATAGACCACAAAATCAGAGTTACAAAATCGAAAACCTGCAATTGTGCTCATGACAACGGTTATTTGGATCGTTTGAATATTTCTACACATTTTGTAGAAAATTCAATTTTATGGACCTGGACTATAGACCATAAAATCAGAGCTACAAAATCGAAAATCTGCAATTGTGCTCCGATTTCGTTGATTGATACCTCTATCGATAGGCATTGAGACCTTTAATTGTTATGCCAATGGGCATTTGGATCGTTCGAATATTTCTACACATTTTGTAGAAAATTCAATTTTATGGAAAATCACCTGGACTATAGACCACAAAATCAGAGCTACAAAATCGAAAATCTGCAATTGTGCTCCGATTTCGTTGATTGATACCTCTATCGATAGGCATTGAGACCTTTAATTGTTATGCCAATGGGCAGTTGGATCGTTCGAATATTTCTACACATTTTGTAGAAAATTCAATTTTATGGAAAATCACCTGGACTATAGACCACAAAATCAGAGCTACAAAATCGAAAATCTGCAATTGTGCTCCGATTTCGTTGATTGATACCTCTATCGATAGGCATTGAGACCTTTAATTGTTATGCCAATGGGCATTTGGATTGTTCGAATATTTCTACACATTTTGTAGAAAATTCAATTTTATGGAAAATCACCTGGACTATAGACCACAAAATCAGAGCTACAAAATCGAAAACCTGCAATTGTGCTCATGACAACGGTTATTTGGATCGTTCGAATATTTCTACACATTTTGTAGAAAATTAGATTTTTTTAAAAATCACCTGGACTATAGACCACAAAATCAGAGCTACAAAATCGAAAATCTGCAATTGTGCTCCGATTTCGTTGATTGATACCTCTATCGATAGGCATTGAGACCTTTAATTGTTATGCCAATGGGCATTTGGATCGTTCGAATATTTCTACACATTTTGTAGAAAATTCAATTTTATGGAAAATCACCTGGACTATAGACCACAAAATCAGAGCAACAAAATCGAAAATCTGCAATTGTGCTCCGATTTCGTTGATTGATACCTCTATCGATAGGCATTGAGACCTTTAATTGTTATGCCAATGGGCATTTGGATCGTTCGAATATTTCTACACATTTTGTAGAAAATTCAATTTTATGGAAAATCACCTGGACTATAGACCACAAAATCAGAGCTACAAAATCGAAAATCTGCAATTGTGCTCCGATTTCGTTGATTGATACCTCTATCGATAGGCATTGAGACCTTTAATTGTTATGCCAATGGGCAGTTGGATCGTTCGAATATTTCTACACATTTTGTAGAAAATTCAATTTTATGGAAAATCACCTGGACTATAGACCACAAAATCAGAGCTACAAAATCGAAAATCTGCAATTGTGCTCCGATTTCGTTGATTGATACCTCTATCGATAGGCATTGAGACCTTTAATTGTTATGCCAATGGGCATTTGGATTGTTCGAATATTTCTACACATTTTGTAGAAAATTCAATTTTATGGAAAATCACCTGGACTATAGACCACAAAATCAGAGCTACAAAATCGAAAACCTGCAATTGTGCTCATGACAACGGTTATTTGGATCGTTCGAATATTTCTACACATTTTGTAGAAAATTAGATTTTTTTAAAAATCACCTGGACTATAGACCACAAAATCAGAGCTACAAAATCGAAAATCTGCAATTGTGCTCCGATTTCGTTGATTGATACCTCTATCGATAGGCATTGAGACCTTTAATTGTTATGCCAATGGGCATTTGGATCGTTCGAATATTTCTACACATTTTGTAGAAAATTCAATTTTATATGGAAAATCACCTGGACTATAGACCACAAAATCAGAGCAACAAAATCGAAAATCTGCAATTGTACTCCGATTTCGTTGATTGATACCTCTATCGATAGGCATTGAGACCTTTAATTGTTATGCCAATGGGCATTTGGATTGTTCGAATATTTCTACACATTTTGTAGAAAATTCAATATAATGGAAAATCACCTGGACTATAGACCATAAAATCAGAGCTACAAAATCGAAAACCTGCAATTGTGCTCATGACAACGGTTATTTGGATCGTTCGAATATTTCTACACATTTTGTAGAAAATTAGATTTTTTTAAAAATCACCTGGACTATAGACCACAAAATCAGAGCTACAAAATCGAAAATCTGCAATTGTGCTCCGATTTCGTTGATTGATACCTCTATCGATAGGCATTGAGACCTTTAATTGTTATGCCAATGGGCATTTGGATCGTTCGAATATTTCTACACATTTTGTAGAAAATTCAATTTTATGGAAAATCACCTGGACTATAGACCACAAAATCAGAGCTACAAAATCGAAAATCTGCAATTGTGCTCCGATTTCGTTGATTGATACCTCTATCGATAGGCATTGAGACCTTTAATTGTTATGCCAATGGGCATTTGGATTGTTCGAATATTTCTACACATTTTGTAGAAAATTCAATTTTATGGAAAATCACCTGGACTATAGACCACAAAATCAGAGCTACAAAATCGAAAACCTGCAATTGTGCTCATGACAACGGTTATTTGGATCGTTCGAATATTTCTACACATTTTGTAGAAAATTAGATTTTTTTAAAAATCACCTGGACTATAGACCACAAAATCAGAGCTACAAAATCGAAAATTTGCAATTGTGCTCCGATTTCATTGATTGATACCTCTATCGATAGGCATTGAGACCTTTAATTGTTATGCCAATGGGCATTTGGATCGTTCGAATATTTCTACACATTTTGTAGAAAATTCAATTTTATGGAAAATCACCTGGACTATAGACCACAAAATCAGAGCAACAAAATCGAAAATCTGCAATTGTGCTCCGATTTCGTTGATTGATACCTCTATCGATAGGCATTGAGACCTTTAATTGTTATGCCAATGGGCATTTGGATCGTTCGAATATTTCTACACATTTTGTAGAAAATTCAATTTTATGGAAAATCACCTGGACTATAGACCACAAAATCAGAGCTACAAAATCGAAAACCTGCAATTGTGCTCATGACAACGGTTATTTGGATCGTTTGAATATTTCTACACATTTTGTAGAAAATTCAATTTTATGGAAAATCACCTGGACTATAGACCACAAAATCAGAGCTACAAAATCGAAAATCTGCAATTGTGCTCCGATTTCGTTGATTGATACCTCTATCGATAGGCATTGAGACCTTTAATTGTTATGCCAATGGGCAGTTGGATCGTTCGAATATTTCTACACATTTTGTAGAAAATTCAATTTTATGGAAAATCACCTGGACTATAGACCACAAAATCAGAGCTACAAAATCGAAAATCTGCAATTGTGCTCCGATTTCGTTGATTGATACCTCTATCGATAGGCATTGAGACCTTTAATTGTTATGCCAATGGGCATTTGGATTGTTCGAATATTTCTACACATTTTGTAGAAAATTCAATTTTATGGAAAATCACCTGGACTATAGACCACAAAATCAGAGCTACAAAATCGAAAACCTGCAATTGTGCTCATGACAACGGTTATTTGGATCGTTCGAATATTTCTACACATTTTGTAGAAAATTAGATTTTTTAAAAATCACCTGGACTATAGACCACAAAATCAGAGCTACAAAATCGAAAATCTGCAATTGTGCTCCGATTTCGTTGATTGATACCTCTATCGATAGGCATTGAGACCTTTAATTGTTATGCCAATGGGCATTTGGATCGTTCGAATATTTCTACACATTTTGTAGAAAATTCAATTTTATGGAAAATCACCTGGACTATAGACCACAAAATCAGAGCAACAAAATCGAAAATCTGCAATTGTGCTCCGATTTCGTTGATTGATACCTCTATCGATAGGCATTGAGACCTTTAATTATTATGCCAATGGGCATTTGGATTGTTCGAATATTTCTACACATTTTGTAGAAAATTCAATTTTATGGAAAATCACCTGGACTATAGACCACAAAATCAGAGCTACAAAATCGAAAACCTGCAATTGTGCTCATGACAACGGTTATTTGGATCGTTCGAATATTTCTACACATTTTGTAGAAAATTCAATTTTATGGAAAATCACCTGGACTATAGACCACAAAATCAGAGCTACAAAATCGAAAATCTGCAATTGTGCTCCGATTTCGTTGATTGATACCTCTATCGATAGGCATTGAGACCTTTAATTGTTATGCCAATGGGCATTTGGATCGTTCGAATATTTCTACACATTTTGTAGAAAATTCAATTTTATGGAAAATCACCTGGACTATAGACCACAAAATCAGAGCTACAAAATCGAAAATCTGCAATTGTGCTCCGATTTCGTTGATTGATACCTCTATCGATAGGCATTGAGACCTTTAATTGTTATGCCAATGGGCATTTGGATTGTTCGAATATTTCTACACATTTTGTAGAAAATTCAATTTTATGGAAAATCACCTGGACTATAGACCACAAAATCAGAGCTACAAAATCGAAAACCTGCAATTGTGCTCATGACAACGGTTATTTGGATCGTTCGAATATTTCTACACATTTTGTAGAAAATTAGATTTTTTTAAAAATCACCTGGACTATAGACCACAAAATCAGAGCTACAAAATCGAAAATCTGCAATTGTGCTCCGATTTCGTTGATTGATACCTCTATCGATAGGCATTGAGACCTTTAATTGTTATGCCAATGGGCATTTGGATCGTTCGAATATTTCTACACATTTTGTAGAAAATTCAATTTTATGGAAAATCACCTGGACTATAGACCACAAAATCAGAGCAACAAAATCGAAAATCTGCAATTGTGCTCCGATTTCGTTGATTGATACCTCTATCGATAGGCATTGAGACCTTTAATTGTTATGCCAATGGGCATTTGGATCGTTCGAATATTTCTACACATTTTGTAGAAAATTCAATTTTATGGAAAATCACCTGGACTATAGACCACAAAATCAGAGCTACAAAATCGAAAATCTGCAATTGTGCTCCGATTTCGTTGATTGATACCTCTATCGATAGGCATTGAGACCTTTAATTGTTATGCCAATGGGCATTTGGATTGTTCGAATATTTCTACACATTTTGTAGAAAATTCAATTTTATGGAAAATCACCTGGACTATAGACCACAAAATCAGAGCTACAAAATCGAAAACCTGCAATTGTGCTCATGACAACGGTTATTTGGATCGTTCGAATATTTCTACACATTTTGTAGAAAATTAGATTTTTTTAAAAATCACCTGGACTATTATAGACCACAAAATCAGAGCTACAAAATCGAAAATCTGCAATTGTGCTCCGATTTCGTTGATTGATACCTCTATCGATAGGCATTGAGACCTTTAATTGTTATGCCAATGGGCATTTGGATTGTTCGAATATTTCTACACATTTTGTAGAAAATTCAATTTTATGGAAAATCACCTGGACTATAGACCACAAAATCAGAGCTACAAAATCGAAAACCTGCAATTGTGCTCATGACAACGGTTATTTGGATCGTTCGAATATTTCTACACATTTTGTAGAAAATTAGATTTTTTTAAAAATCACCTGGACTATAGACCACAAAATCAGAGCTACAAAATCGAAAATCTGCAATTGTGCTCCGATTTCGTTGATTGATACCTCTATCGATAGGCATTGAGACCTTTAATTGTTATGCCAATGGGCATTTGGATTGTTCGAATATTTCTACACATTTTGTAGAAAATTCAATTTTATGGAAAATCACCTGGACTATAGACCACAAAATCAGAGCTACAAAATCGAAAACCTGCAATTGTGCTCATGACAACGGTTATTTGGATCGTTCGAATATTTCTACACATTTTGTAGAAAATTAGATTTTTTTAAAAATCACCTGGACTATAGACCACAAAATCAGAGCTACAAAATCGAAAATCTGCAATTGTGCTCCGATTTCGTTGATTGATACCTCTATCGATAGGCATTGAGACCTTTAATTGTTATGCCAATGGGCATTTGGATCGTTCGAATATTTCTACACATTTTGTAGAAAATTCAATTTTATGGAAAATCACCTGGACTATAGACCACAAAATCAGAGCTACAAAATCGAAAATCTGCAATTGTGCTCCGATTTCGTTGATTGATACCTCTATCGATAGGCATTGAGACCTTTAATTGTTATGCCAATGGGCATTTGGATTGTTCGAATATTTCTACACATTTTGTAGAAAATTCAATTTTATGGAAAATCACCTGGACTATAGACCACAAAATCAGAGCTACAAAATCGAAAACCTGCAATTGTGCTCATGACAACGGTTATTTGGATCGTTCGAATATTTCTACACATTTTGTAGAAAATTAGATTTTTTTAAAAATCACCTGGACTATAGACCACAAAATCAGAGCTACAAAATCGAAAATCTGCAATTGTGCTCCGATTTCGTTGATTGATACCTCTATCGATAGGCATTGAGACCTTTAATTGTTATGCCAATGGGCATTTGGATCGTTCGAATATTTCTACACATTTTGTAGAAAATTCAATTTTATGGAAAATCACCTGGACTATAGACCACAAAATCAGAGCAACAAAATCGAAAATCTGCAATTGTGCTCCGATTTCGTTGATTGATACCTCTATCGATAGGCATTGAGACCTTTAATTGTTATGCCAATGGGCATTTGGATCGTTCGAATATTTCTACACATTTTGTAGAAAATTCAATTTTATGGAAAATCACCTGGACTATAGACCACAAAATCAGAGCTACAAAATCGAAAACCTGCAATTGTGCTCATGGCAACGGTTATTTGGATCGTTTGAATATTTCTACACATTTTGTAGAAAATTTAATTTTATGGAAAATCACCTGGACTATAGACCACAAAATCAGAGCTACAAAATCGAAAATCTGCAATTGTGCTCCGATTTCGTTGATTGATACCTCTATCGATAGGCATTGAGACCTTTAATTGTTATGCCAATGGGCAGTTGGATCGTTCGAATATTTCTACACATTTTGTAGAAAATTCAATTTTATGGAAAATCACCTGGACTATAGACCACAAAATCAGAGCTACAAAATCGAAAATCTGCAATTGTGCTCCGATTTCGTTGATTGATACCTCTATCGATAGGCATTGAGACCTTTAATTGTTATGCCAGTGGGCATTTGGATTGTTCGAATATTTCTACACATTTTGTAGAAAATTCAATTTTATGGAAAATCACCTGGACTATAGACCACAAAATCAGAGCTACAAAATCGAAAACCTGCAATTGTGCTCATGACAACGGTTATTTGGATCGTTCGAATATTTCTACACATTTTGTAGAAAATTAGATTTTTTAAAAATCACCTGGACTATAGACCACAAAATCAGAGCTACAAAATCGAAAATCTGCAATTGTGCTCCGATTTCGTTGATTGATACCTCTATCGATAGGCATTGAGACCTTTAATTGTTATGCCAATGGGCATTTGGATCGTTCGAATATTTCTACACATTTTGTAGAAAATTCAATTTTATGGAAAATCACCTGGACTATAGACCACAAAATCAGAGCAACAAAATCGAAAATCTGCAATTGTGCTCCGATTTCGTTGATTGATACCTCTATCGATAGGCATTGAGACCTTTAATTATTATGCCAATGGGCATTTGGATTGTTCGAATATTTCTACACATTTTGTAGAAAATTCAATTTTATGGAAAATCACCTGGACTATAGACCACAAAATCAGAGCTACAAAATCGAAAACCTGCAATTGTGCTCATGACAACGGTTATTTGGATCGTTCGAATATTTCTACACATTTTGTAGAAAATTAGATTTTTTTAAAAATCACCTGGACTATAGACCACAAAATCAGAGCTACAAAATCGAAAATCTGCAATTGTGCTCCGATTTCGTTGATTGATACCTCTATCGATAGGCATTGAGACCTTTAATTGTTATGCCAATGGGCATTTGGATCGTTCGAATATTTCTACACATTTTGTAGAAAATTCAATTTTATGGAAAATCACCTGGACTATAGACCACAAAATCAGAGCAACAAAATCGAAAATCTGCAATTGTGCTCCGATTTCGTTGATTGATACCTCTATCGATAGGCATTGAGACCTTTAATTGTTATGCCAATGGGCATTTGGATCGTTCGAATATTTCTACACATTTTGTAGAAAATTCAATTTTATGGAAAATCACCTGGACTATAGACCACAAAATCAGAGCAACAAAATCGAAAATCTGCAATTGTGCTCCGATTTCGTTGATTGATACCTCTATCGATAGGCATTGAGACCTTTAATTGTTATGCCAATGGGCATTTGGATCGTTCGAATATTTCTACACATTTTGTAGAAAATTCAATTTTATGGAAAATCACCTGGACTATAGACCACAAAATCAGAGCTACAAAATCGAAAATCTGCAATTGTGCTCCGATTTCGTTGATTGATACCTCTATCGATAGGCATTGAGACCTTTAATTGTTATGCCAATGGGCATTTGGATTGTTCGAATATTTCTACACATTTTGTAGAAAATTCAATTTTATGGAAAATCACCTGGACTATAGACCACAAAATCAGAGCAACAAAATCGAAAATCTGCAATTGTACTCCGATTTCGTTGATTGATACCTCTATCGATAGGCATTGAGACCTTTAATTGTTATGCCAATGGGCATTTGGATTGTTCGAATATTTCTACACATTTTGTAGAAAATTCAATATAATGGAAAATCACCTGGACTATAGACCACAAAATCAGAGCTACAAAATCGAAAACCTGCAATTGTGCTCATGACAACGGTTATTTGGATCGTTCGAATATTTCTACACATTTTGTAGAAAATTAGATTTTTTTAAAAATCACCTGGACTATAGACCACAAAATCAGAGCTACAAAATCGAAAATCTGCAATTGTGCTCCGATTTCGTTGATTGATACCTCTATCGATAGGCATTGAGACCTTTAATTGTTATGCCAATGGGCATTTGGATCGTTCGAATATTTCTACACATTTTGTAGAAAATTCAATTTTATGGAAAATCACCTGGACTATAGACCACAAAATCAGAGCTACAAAATCGAAAATCTGCAATTGTGCTCCGATTTCGTTGATTGATACCTCTATCGATAGGCATTGAGACCTTTAATTGTTATGCCAATGGGCATTTGGATTGCTCGAATATTTCTACACATTTTGTAGAAAATTCAATTTTATGGAAAATCACCTGGACTATAGACCACAAAATCAGAGCTACAAAATCGAAAACCTGCAATTGTGCTCATGAAAACGGTTATTTGGATCGTTCGAATATTTCTACACATTTTGTAGAAAATTAGATTTTTTTAAAAATCACCTGGACTATAGACCACAAAATCAGAGCTACAAAATCGAAAATCTGCAATTGTGCTCCGATTTCGTTGATTGATACCTCTATCGATAGGCATTGAGACCTTTAATTGTTATGCCAATGGGCATTTGGATCGTTCGAATATTTCTACACATTTTGTAGAAAATTCAATTTTATGGAAAATCACCTGGACTATAGACCACAAAATCAGAGCAACAAAATCGAAAATCTGCAATTGTGCTCCGATTTCGTTGATTGATACCTCTATCGATAGGCATTGAGACCTTTAATTGTTATGCCAATGGGCATTTGGATCGTTCGAATATTTCTACACATTTTGTAGAAAATTCAATTTTATGGAAAATCACCTGGACTATAGACCACAAAGTCAGAGCTACAAAATCGAAAACCTGCAATTGTGCTCATGACAACGGTTATTTGGATCGTTTGAATATTTCTACACATTTTGTAGAAAATTCAATTTTATGGAAAATCACCTGGACTATAGACCACAAAATCAGAGCTACAAAATCGAAAATCTGCAATTGTGCTCCGATTTCGTTGATTGATACCTCTATCGATAGGCATTGAGACCTTTAATTGTTATGCCAATGGGCAGTTGGATCGTTCGAATATTTCTACACATTTTGTAGAAAATTCAATTTTATGGAAAATCACCTGGACTATAGACCACAAAATCAGAGCTACAAAATCGAAAACCTGCAATTGTGCTCATGACAACGGTTATTTGGATCGTTCGAATATTTCTACACATTTTGTAGAAAATTAGATTTTTTAAAAATCACCTGGACTATAGACCACAAAATCAGAGCTACAAAATCGAAAATCTGCAATTGTGCTCCGATTTCGTTGATTGATACCTCTATCGATAGGCATTGAGACCTTTAATTGTTATGCCAATGGGCATTTGGATCGTTCGAATATTTCTACACATTTTGTAGAAAATTCAATTTTATGGAAAATCACCTGGACTATAGACCACAAAATCAGAGCAACAAAATCGAAAATCTGCAATTGTGCTCCGATTTCGTTGATTGATACCTCTATCGATAGGCATTGAGACCTTTAATTATTATGCCAATGGGCATTTGGATTGTTCGAATATTTCTACACATTTTGTAGAAAATTCAATTTTATGGAAAATCACCTGGACTATAGACCACAAAATCAGAGCTACAAAATCGAAAACCTGCAATTGTGCTCATGACAACGGTTATTTGGATCGTTCGAATATTTCTACACATTTTGTAGAAAATTAGATTTTTTTAAAAATCACCTGGACTATAGACCACAAAATCAGAGCTACAAAATCGAAAATCTGCAATTGTGCTCCGATTTCGTTGATTGATACCTCTATCGATAGGCATTGAGACCTTTAATTGTTATGCCAATGGGCATTTGGATCGTTCGAATATTTCTACACATTTTGTAGAAAATTCAATTTTATGGAAAATCACCTGGACTATAGACCACAAAATCAGAGCTACAAAATCGAAAATCTGCAATTGTGCTCCGATTTCGTTGATTGATACCTCTATCGATAGGCATTGAGACCTTTAATTGTTATGCCAATGGGCATTTGGATTGTTCGAATATTTCTACACATTTTGTAGAAAATTCAATTTTATGGAAAATCACCTGGACTATAGACCACAAAATCAGAGCTACAAAATCGAAAACCTGCAATTGTGCTCATGACAACGGTTATTTGGATCGTTCGAATATTTCTACACATTTTGTAGAAAATTAGATTTTTTTAAAAATCACCTGGACTATAGACCACAAAATCAGAGCTACAAAATCGAAAATCTGCAATTGTGCTCCGATTTCGTTGATTGATACCTCTATCGATAGGCATTGAGACCTTTAATTGTTATGCTAATGGGCATTTGGATCGTTCGAATATTTCTACACATTTTGTAGAAAATTCAATTTTATGGAAAATCACCTGGACTATAGACCACAAAATCAGAGCAACAAAATCGAAAATCTGCAATTGTGCTCCGATTTCGTTGATTGATACCTCTATCGATAGGCATTGAGACCTGTAATTGTTATGCCAATGGGCATTTGGATTGTTCAAATATTTCTACACATTTTGTAGAAAATTCAATTTTATGGAAAATCACCTGGACTATAGACCACAAAATCAGAGCTACAAAATCGAAAACCTGCAATTGTGCTCATGACAACGGTTATTTGGATCGTTCGAATATTTCTACACATTTTGTAGAAAATTAGATTTTTTTAAAAATCACCTGGACTATAGACCACAAAATCAGAGCTACAAAATCGAAAATCTGCAATTGTGCTCCGATTTCGTTGATTGATACCTCTATCGATAGGCATTGAGACCTTTAATTGTTATGCCAATGGGCATTTGGATCGTTCGAATATTTCTATACATTTTGTAGAAAATTCAATTTTATGGAAAATCACCTGGACTATAGACCACAAAATCAGAGCAACAAAATCGAAAATCTGCAATTGTGCTCCGATTTCGTTGATTGATACCTCTATCGATAGGCTTTGAGACCTTTAATTGTTATGCCAATGGGCATTTGGATTGTTCGAATATTTCTACACATTTTGTAGAAAATTCAATTTTATGGAAAATCACCTGGACTATAGACCACAAAATCAGAGCTACAAAATCGAAAACCTGCAATTGTGCTCATGACAACGGTTATTTGGATCGTTCGAATATTTCTACACATTTTGTAGAAAATTAGATTTTTTTAAAAATCACCTGGACTATAGACCACAAAATCAGAGCTACAAAATCGAAAATCTGCAATTGTGCTCCGATTTCGTTGATTGATACCTCTATCGATAGGCATTGAGACCTTTAATTGTTATGCCAATGGGCATTTGGATCGTTCGAATATTTCTACACGTTTTGTAGAAAATTCAATTTTATGGAAAATCACCTGGACTATAACCACAAAATCAGAGCAACAAAATCGAAAATCTGCAATTGTGCTCCGATTTCGTTGATTGATACCTCTATCGATAGGCATTGAGACCTTTAATTGTTATGCCAATGGGCATTTGGATCGTTCGAATATTTCTACACATTTTGTAGAAAATTCAATTTTATGGAAAATCACCTGGACTATAGACCACAAAATCAGAGCTACAATATCGAAAACCTGCAATTGTGCTCATGACAACGGTTATTTGGATCGTTTGAATATTTCTACACATTTTGTAGAAAATTCAATTTTATGGAAAATCACCTGGACTATAGACCACAAAATCAGAGCTACAAAATCGAAAATCTGCAATTGTGCTCCGATTTCGTTGATTGATACCTCTATCGATAGGCATTGAGACCTTTAATTGTTATGCCAATGGGCAGTTGGATCGTTCGAATATTTCTACACATTTTGTAGAAAATTCAATTTTATGGAAAATCACCTGGACTATAGACCACAAAATCAGAGCTACAAAATCGAAAATCTGCAATTGTGCTCCGATTTCGTTGATTGATACCTCTATCGATAGGCATTGAGACCTTTAATTGTTATGCCAATGGGCATTTGGATTGTTCGAATATTTCTACACATTTTGTAGAAAATTCAATTTTATGGAAAATCACCTGGACTATAGACCACAAAATCAGAGCTACAAAATCGAAAACCTGCAATTGTGCTCATGACAACGGTTATTTGGATCGTTCGAATATTTCTACACATTTTGTAGAAAATTAGATTTTTTTAAAAATCACCTGGACTATAGACCACAAAATCAGAGCTACAAAATCGAAAATCTGCAATTGTGCTCCGATTTCGTTGATTGATACCTCTATCGATAGGCATTGAGACCTTTAATTGTTATGCCAATGGGCATTTGGATCGTTCGAATATTTCTACACATTTTGTAGAAAATTCAATTTTATGGAAAATCACCTGGACTATAACCACAAAATCAGAGCAACAAAATCGAAAATCTGCAATTGTGCTCCGATTTCGTTGATTGATACCTCTATCGATAGGCATTGAGACCTTTAATTGTTATGCCAATGGGCATTTGGATCGTTCGAATATTTCTACACATTTTGTAGAAAATTCAATTTTATGGAAAATCACCTGGACTATAGACCACAAAATCAGAGCTACAATATCGAAAACCTGCAATTGTGCTCATGACAACGGTTATTTGGATCGTTTGAATATTTCTACACATTTTGTAGAAAATTCAATTTTATGGAAAATCACCTGGACTATAGACCACAAAATCAGAGCTACAAAATCGAAAATCTGCAATTGTGCTCCGATTTCGTTGATTGATACCTCTATCGATAGGCATTGAGACCTTTAATTATTATGCCAATGGGCAGTTGGATCGTTCGAATATTTCTACACATTTTGTAGAAAATTCAATTTTATGGAAAATCACCTGGACTATAGACCACAAAATCAGAGCTACAAAATCGAAAATCTGCAATTGTGCTCCGATTTCGTTGATTGATACCTCTATCGATAGGCATTGAGACCTTTAATTGTTATGCCAATGGGCATTTGGATTGTTCGAATATTTCTACACATTTTGTAGAAAATTCAATTTTATGGAAAATCACCTGGACTATAGACCACAAAATCAGAGCTACAAAATCGAAAACCTGCAATTGTGCTCATGACAACGGTTATTTGGATCGTTCGAATATTTCTACACATTTTGTAGAAAATTAGATTTTTTTAAAAATCACCTGGACTATAGACCACAAAATCAGAGCTACAAAATCGAAAATCTGCAATTGTGCTCCGATTTCGTTGATTGATACCTCTATCGATAGGCATTGAGACCTTTAATTGTTATGCCAATGGGCATTTGGATCGTTCGAATATTTCTACACATTTTGTAGAAAATTCAATTTTATGGAAAATCACCTGGACTATAGACCACAAAATCAGAGCAACAAAATCGAAAATCTGCAATTGTGCTCCGATTTCGTTGATTGATACCTCTATCGATAGGCATTGAGACCTTTAATTGTTATGCCAATGGGCATTTGGATTGTTCGAATATTTCTACACATTTTGTAGAAAATTCAATTTTATGGAAAATCACCTGGACTATAGACCACAAAATCAGAGCTACAAAATCGAAAACCTGCAATTGTGCTCATGACAACGGTTATTTGGATCGTTCGAATATTTCTACACATTTTGTAGAAAATTAGATTTTTTTAAAAATCACCTGGACTATAGACCACAAAATCAGAGCTACAAAATCGAAAATCTGCAATTGTGCTCCGATTTCGTTGATTGATACCTCTATCGATAGGCATTGAGACCTTTAATTGTTATGCCAATGGGCATTTGGATCGTTCGAATATTTCTACACATTTTGTAGAAAATTCAATTTTATGGAAAATCACCTGGACTATAGACCACAAAATCAGAGCAACAAAATCGAAAATCTGCAATTGTGCTCCGATTTCGTTGATTGATACCTCTATCGATAGGCATTGAGACCTGTAATTGTTATGCCAATGGGCATTTGGATCGTTAGAATATTTCTACACATTTTGTAGAAAATTCAATTTTATGGAAAATCACCTGGACTATAGACCACAAAATCAGAGCTACAAAATCGAAAACCTGCAATTGTGCTCATGACAACGGTTATTTGGATCGTTTGAATATTTCTACACATTTTGTAGAAAATTCAATTTTATGGAAAATCACCTGGACTATAGACCACAAAATCAGAGCTACAAAATCGAAAATCTGCAATTGTGCTCCGATTTCGTTGATTGATACCTCTATCGATAGGCATTGAGACCTTTAATTGTTATGCCAATGGGCAGTTGGATCGTTCGAATATTTCTACACATTTTGTAGAAAATTCAATTTTATGGAAAATCACCTGGACTATAGACCACAAAATCAGAGCTACAAAATCGAAAATCTGCAATTGTGCTCCGATTTCGTTGATTGATACCTCTATCGATAGGCATTGAGACCTTTAATTGTTATGCCAATGGGCATTTGGATTGTTCGAATATTTCTACACATTTTGTAGAAAATTCAATTTTATGGAAAATCACCTGGACTATAGACCACAAAATCAGAGCTACAAAATCGAAAACCTGCAATTGTGCTCATGACAACGGTTATTTGGATCGTTCGAATATTTCTACACATTTTGTAGAAAATTAGATTTTTTTAAAAATCACCTGGACTATAGACCACAAAATCAGAGCTACAAAATCGAAAATCTGCAATTGTGCTCCGATTTCGTTGATTGATACCTCTATCGATAGGCATTGAGACCTTTAATTGTTATGCCAATGGGCATTTGGATCGTTCGAATATTTCTACACATTTTGTAGAAAATTCAATTTTATGGAAAATCACCTGGACTATAGACCACAAAATCAGAGCTACAAAATCGAAAATCTTCAATTGTGCTCCGATTTCGTTGATTGATACCTCTATCGATAGGCATTGAGACCTTTAATTGTTATGCCAATGGGCATTTGGATTGTTCGAATATTTCTACACATTTTGTAGAAAATTCAATTTTATGGAAAATCACCTGGACTATAGACCACAAAATCAGAGCTACAAAATCGAAAACCTGCAATTGTGCTCATGACAACGGTTATTTGGATCGTTCGAATATTTCTACACATTTTGTAGAAAATTAGATTTTTTTAAAAATCACCTGGACTATATACCACAAAATCAGAGCTACAAAATCGAAAATCTGCAATTGTGCTCCGATTTCGTTGATTGATACCTCTATCGATAGGCATTGAGACCTTTAATTGTTATGCCAATGGGCATTTGGATCGTTCGAATATTTCTACACATTTTGTAGAAAATTCAATTTTATGGAAAATCACCTGGACTATAGACCACAAAATCAGAGCAACAAAATCGAAAATCTGCAATTGTGCTCCGATTTTGTTGATTGATACCTCTATCGATAGGCATTGAGACCTTTAATTGTTATGCCAATGGGCATTTGGATCGTTCGAATATTTCTACACATTTTGTAGAAAATTCAATTTTATGGAAAATCACCTGGACTATAGACCACAAAATCAGAGCAACAAAATCGAAAATCTGCAATTGTGCTCCGATTTTGTTGATTGATACCTCTATCGATAGGCATTGAGACCTTTAATTGTTATGCCAATGGGCATTTGGATCGTTCGAATATTTCTACACATTTTGTAGAAAATTCAATTTTATGGAAATTCACCTGGACTATAGACCACAAAATCAGAGCTACAAAATCGAAAACCTGCAATTGTGCTCATGACAACGGTTATTTGGATCGTTTGAATATTTCTACACATTTTGTAGAAAATTCAATTTTATGGAAAATCACCTGGACTATAGACCACAAAATCAGAGCAACAAAATCGAAAATCTGCAATTGTGCTCCGATTTCGTTGATTGATACCTCTATCGATAGGCATTGAGACCATTAATTGTTATGCCAATGGGCATTTGGATCGTTCGAATATTTCTACACATTTTGTAGAAAATTCAATTTTATGGAAAATCACCTGGACTATAGACCACAAAATCAGAGCAACAAAATCGAAAATCTGCAATTGTGCTCCGATTTCGTTGATTGATACCTCTATCGATAGGCATTGAGACCATTAATTGTTATGCCAATGGGCATTTGGATCGTTCGAATATTTCTACACATTTTGTAGAAAATTCAATTTTATGGAAATTCACCTGGACTATAGACCACAAAATCAGAGCTACAAAATCGAAAACCTGCAATTGTGCTCATGACAACGGTTATTTGGATCGTTTGAATATTTCTACACATTTTGTAGAAAATTCAATTTTATGGAAAATCACCTGGACTATAGACCACAAAATCAGGGCTACAAAATCGAAAATCTGCAATTGTGCTCCGATTTCGTTGATTGATACCTCTATCGATAGGCATTGAGACCTTTAATTGTTATGCCAATGAGCATTTGGATCGTTCGAATATTTCTACACATTTTGTAGAAAATTCAATTTTATGGAAAATCACCTGGACTATAGACCACAAAATCAGAGCAACAAAATCGAAAATCTGCAATTGTGCTCCGATTTCGTTGATTGATACCTCTATTGATAGGCATTGAGACCTTTAATTGTTATGCCAATGGGCATTTGGATTGTTCGAATATTTCTACACATTTTGTAGAAAATTCAATTTTATGGAAAATCACCTGGACTATAGACCACAAAATCAGAGCAACAAAATCGAAAATCTGCAATTGTGCTCCGATTTCGTTGATTGATACCTCTATCGATAGGCATTGAGGCCTTTAATTGTCATGCCAATGGGCATTTGGATCGTTCGAATATTTGTACACATTTTGTACAAAATTCAATTTTATGGAAAATCACCTGGACTATAGACCACAAAATCAGAGCTACAAAATCGAAAACCTGCAATTGTGCTCATGACAACGGTTATTTGGATCGTTCGAATATTTCTACACATTTTGTAGAAAATTCAATTTTATGGAAAATCACACATTTTGTACAAAATTCAATTTTATGGAAAATCACCTGGACTATAGACCACAAAATCAGAGCTACAAAATCGAAAACCTGCAATTGTGCTCATGACAACGGTTATTTGGATCGTTCGAATATTTCTACACATTTTGTAGAAAATTCAATTTTATGGAAAATCACCTGGACTACAGACCACAAAATCAGAGCTACAAAATCGAAAACCTGCAATTGTGCTCATGACAACGGTTATTTGGATCGTTCGAATATTTCTACACATTTTGTACAAAATTCAATTTTATGGAAAATCACCTGGACTATAGACCACAAAATCAGAGCTACAAAATCGAAAACCTGCAATTGTGCTCATGACAACGGTTATTTGGATCGTTCGAATATTTCTACACATTTTGTAGAAAATTCGATTTTTTTAAAAATCACCTGGACTATAGACCACAAAATCAGAGCTACAAAATCGAAAATCTGCAATTGTGCTCCGATTTCGTTGATTAATACCTCTATCGATAGGCATTGAGACCTGTAATTGTCATGCCAATGGGTATTTGGATCGTTCGAATATTTCTACACATTTTGTAGAAAATTCAATTTTATGGTAAATCACCTGGACTATAGACCGACCACAAAATCAGAGCTACAAAATCGAAAATCTGCAATTGTGCTCCGATTTCGTTGATTGATACCTCTATCGATAGGCATTGAGACCTGTAATTGTCATGCCAATGGGCATTTGGATCGTTAGAATATTTCTACACCTGGACTATAGACCACAAAATCAGAACTACAAAATCGAAAACCTGCAATTGTGCTCATGACAACGGTTATTTGGATCGTTCGAATATTTCTACACATTTTGTAGAAAATTCAATTTTATGGAAAATCACCTGGACTATAGACCACAAAATCAGAGCAACAAAATCGAAAATCTGCAATTGTGCTCCGATTTCGTTGATTGATACCTCTATCGATAGGCATTGAGACCTGTAATTGTTATGCCAATGGGTGTTTGGATCGTTCGAATATTTCTACACATTTTGTAGAAAATTAGATTTTTTTAAAAATCACCTGGACTATAGACCACAAAATCAGAGCTACAAAATCGAAAATCTGCAATTGTGCTCCGATTTCGTTGATTGATACCTCTATCGATAGGCATTGAGACCTTTAATTGTTATGCCAATGGGCATTTGGATCGTTCGAATATTTCTACACATTTTGTAGAAAATTCAATTTTATGGAAAATCACCTGGACTATAGACCACAAAATCAGAGCAACAAAATCGAAAATCTGCAATTGTGCTCCGATTTCGTTGATTGATACCTCTATCGATAGGCATTGAGACCTGTAATTGTTATGCCAATGGGCATTTGGATCGTTAGAATATTTCTACACATTTTGTAGAAAATTCAATTTTATGGAAAATCACCTGGACTATAGCCCACAAAATCAGAGCTACAAAATCGAAAACCTGCAATTGTGCTCATGACAACGGTTATTTGGATCGTTTGAATATTTCTACACATTTTGTAGAAAATTCAATTTTATGGAAAATCACCTGGACTATAGACCACAAAATCAGAGCTACAAAATCGAAAATCTGCAATTGTGCTCCGATTTCGTTGATTGATACCTCTATCGATAGGCATTGAGACCTTTAATTGTTATGCCAATGGGCAGTTGGATCGTTCGAATATTTCTACACATTTTGTAGAAAATTCAATTTTATGGAAAATCACCTGGACTATAGACCACAAAATCAGAGCTACAAAATCGAAAATCTGCAATTGTGCTCCGATTTCGTTGATTGATACCTCTATCGATAGGCATTGAGACCTTTAATTGTTATGCCAATGGGCATTTGGATTGTTCGAATATTTCTACACATTTTGTAGAAAATTCAATTTTATGGAAAATCACCTGGACTATAGACCACAAAATCAGAGCTACAAAATCGAAAACCTGCAATTGTGCTCATGACAACGGTTATTTGGATCGTTCGAATATTTCTACACATTTTGTAGAAAATTAGATTTTTTTAAAGATCACCTGGACTATAGACCACAAAATCAGAGCTATAAAATCGAAAATCTGCAATTGTGCTCCGATTTCGTTGATTGATACCTCTATCGATAGGCATTGAGACCTTTAATTGTTATGCCAATGGGCATTTGGATCGTTCGAATATTTCTACACATTTTGTAGAAAATTCAATTTTATGGAAAATCACCTGGACTATAGACCACAAAATCAGAGCAACAAAATCGAAAATCTGCAATTGTGCTCCGATTTTGTTGATTGATACCTCTATCGATAGGCATTGAGACCTTTAATTGTTATGCCAATGGGCATTTGGATCGTTCGAATATTTCTACACATTTTGTAGAAAATTCAATTTTATGGAAAATCACCTGGACTATAGACCACAAAATCAGAGCTACAAAATCGAAAACCTGCAATTGTGCTCATGACAACGGTTATTTGGATCGTTCGAATATTTCTACACATTTTGTAGAAAATTAGATTTTTTTAAAAATCACCTGGACTATATACCACAAAATCAGAGCTACAAAATCGAAAATCTGCAATTGTGCTCCGATTTCGTTGATTGATACCTCTATCGATAGGCATTGAGACCTTTAATTGTTATGCCAATGGGCATTTGGATCGTTCGAATATTTCTACACATTTTGTAGAAAATTCAATTTTATGGAAAATCACCTGGACTATAGACCACAAAATCAGAGCAACAAAATCGAAAATCTGCAATTGTGCTCCGATTTTGTTGATTGATACCTCTATCGATAGGCATTGAGACCTTTAATTGTTATGCCAATGGGCATTTGGATCGTTCGAATATTTCTACACATTTTGTAGAAAATTCAATTTTATGGAAAATCACCTGGACTATAGACCACAAAATCAGAGCAACAAAATCGAAAATCTGCAATTGTGCTCCGATTTTGTTGATTGATACCTCTATCGATAGGCATTGAGACCTTTAATTGTTATGCCAATGGGCATTTGGATCGTTCGAATATTTCTACACATTTTGTAGAAAATTCAATTTTATGGAAAATCACCTGGACTATAGACCACAAAATCAGAGCAACAAAATCGAAAATCTGCAATTGTGCTCCGATTTCGTTGATTAATACCTCTATCGATAGGCATTGAGACCATTAATTGTTATGCCAATGGGCATTTGGATCGTTCGAATATTTCTACACATTTTGTAGAAAATTCAATTTTATGGAAAATCACCTGGACTATAGACCACAAAATCAGAGCTATAAAATCGAAAACCTGCAATTGTGCTCATGACAACGGTTATTTGGATCGTTTGAATATTTCTACACATTTTGTAGAAAATTCAATTTTATGGAAAATCACCTGGACTATAGACCACAAAATCAGACCTACAAAATCGAAAATCTGCAATTGTGCTCCGATTTCGTTGATTGATACCTCTATCGATAGGCATTGAGACCTTTAATTGTTATGCCAATGGACAGTTGGATCGTTCGAATATTTCTACACATTTTGTAGAAAATTCAATTTTATGGAAATTCACCTGGACTATAGACCACAAAATCAGAGCTACAAAATCGAAAACCTGCAATTGTGCTCATGACAACGGTTATTTGGATCGTTTGAATATTTCTACACATTTTGTAGAAAATTCAATTTTATGGAAAATCACCTGGACTATAGACCACAAAATCAGAGCTACAAAATCGAAAATCTGCAATTGTGCTCCGATTTCGTTGATTGATACCTCTATCGATAGGCATTGAGACCTTTAATTGTTATGCCAATGAGCATTTGGATCGTTCGAATATTTCTACACATTTTGTAGAAAATTCAATTTTATGGAAAATCACCTGGACTATAGACCACAAAATCAGAGCTACAAATTTCCAAAACCTGCAATTGTGCTCATGACAATGGTTATTTGGATCGTTCGAATATTTCTACACATTTTGTAGAAAATTCAATTTTATGGAAAATCACCTGGACTATAGACCACAAAATCAGAGCTACAAAATCGAAAATCTACAATTGTGCTCTAATTCCGTTGATTGATACCTCTGTCGATAGGCATTGAGACCATAATTTGTTATGCCAATGGGCATTTGGATCGTTCGAATATTTCTACACATTTTGTAGAAAATTCAATTTTATGGAAAATCACCTGGACTATAGACCACAAAATCAGAGCTACAAAATCGAGAATCTGCAATTGTGCTCATGACAACGGTTATTTGGATCGTTCGAATATTTCTACACATTTTGTAGAAAATTCAATTTTATGGAAAATCACCTGGACAATAGACCACAAAATCAGAGCTACAAAATCGCAAATCTGCAATTGTGCTCCAATTCCGTTGATTGATACCTCTATCGACGGGCATTGAGACCTGTAATTGTCATGCCAATGGGCCTTTGGATTATTCGAATATTTCTACACATTTTGTAGAAAATTCGATTTTTTTGAAAATCACCTGGACTATAGACCACAAAATCAGAGCTACAAAATCGAAAATCTGCAATTGTGCTCCAATTCTGTTGATTGATACCTCTATCGATAGGCATTGAGACCTGTAATTGTCATGCCAATGGGCATTTGTATCGTTCGAATATTTCTACACATTTTGTAGCAAATTCAGTTGTATTGAAAATCACCTGGACTATAGACCACAAAATCAGAGCTACAAAATCGAAAATCTGCAATTGTCCTTCGATTTCGTTGGTTGATACCTCTATCGATAGGCATTGAGACCTGTAATTGTTATGCCAATGGGCATTTGGATCGTTCGAATATTTCTACACATTTTGTAGAAAATTCAATTTTTTTGAAAATCACCTGGACTATAGACCACGAAATCAGAGCTAGAAATATTCGAACGATCCAAATGCCCATTGGCATGACAATTACAGGTCTCAATGCCTATCGATAGAGGTATCAAACAACGGAATTGGAGCACAATTGCAGATTTTCGATTTTGTAGCTCTGATTTTGTGAGTCCAGGTGATTTTCCATAAAATTGAATTTTCTACAAAATGTGTAGAAATATTCGAACGATCCAAATGCCCATTGGTATAACAATTAAAGGTCTCAATGCCTATCGATAGAGGTATCAATCAACGGAATTGGAGCACAATTGCAGATTTTCGATTTTGTAGCTCTGATTTTGTGGTCTATAGTCCTGGTTATTTTCAATGGTTAAGCGAAATCTCATGAGCAATAACATTCTGTTGACGTTTGAAAAGTTGTAATGCATGACCGCTGTAATCTAGGATTGTTCGGCATCTGAGAATTGGAAAAATTTAACGTGCACAGCAAGTTTGATTGTACCTATACTGCCGTGCCAAAAAAAAAAGTTGCAAGCGCCAAAAGTCAAAAAAAGGGTTAGGGTCTTATTTGGATTCTGCAAACAAATATCTACTTGTCTCTTTTTTAAAATTCCAAATATCCTTTAATAAATGTCATAAAATCCCGTTATTTAGTGTTCAAGTTTCATAGTAAGACATTGCAAACAAAAACAGAAAAATTGAAATTACTCAAAACTGCAGAAAGGCAAATATGACTTTTTTTCTTAGTACGGAAGTATAGCTAGGCATCTTAGAATGACCGATATGAACCCACCAACTATTTAGAAAAGTCCAAAATTTAGCCGAAAAAAATCGATCTGACGCACACCCCAGTAGTAGACATTTAAACCAAAATTTGATTGATTGTCGAAAAGCGGCCCCTTAAAGTGCTCCCCTTGCCCCCCCCCCCCCCCCCCTAATATATTATTGTGTTCAAATGTTTCTTTCGATGTCATATATTCTGCTGTTTGGTAACTGAACTCGAAATATTTTGGTCTAGGTAAATTCAGTTTCACCAAATGAGTTTTTCCTTTCGTAATAAAATACTTGTTACACACTTGTACTCAGACCAGCGGAAACTTAGGAAAATAATCTACCAAATATTAGTAATCATTTCGAGTTTAAAAGTGGTTTATGGCTTTATTTTTATTTTTTTAAATGTATTGTTACTATTTCAGTAGTTCCTTTGAAGGAAAAGCTGGTAACACTGTACCCAATCGTGATAAATTTCTTGTTACCACCACAACCAAACTTTATTTTTTCCATTATTCGAGCCATTTGTTCACTTTTACTCGAAGGAATGAAAATTCACTCACTCATTACACTAGCATCTTTATAAGCTTCTATGAGTGCAAATAATTCATTTGCATTTTAGAAAGCTCTCTTTTAACAAATAGTCGGAGTTTTTTTTCGATTTTTTTTTAACTTTGTGGTACTTTTTAACACTAAGCCAACTAAAATTCTTAATTTCATTACGACATTCTTGTTTGTTTACGGCAGTATACGACATGAATAGAATAATTTATTTTTAGGGTATAAAGGGTTTTAATACATAGTTATAGAGAGAACTAAGAAAATTATTATGCTTGAAGGATTGAAAGTAAGATTACAAATTTTGAAATAAGCTGATCTTTGACATTAAGAGTATGCTGATCTAAATGCAATAGACAGAAATCAACGACGCACCAGTACATTGAAATCGTCCAATCGTATATAATGCAATGCAAGTGTTGGTTGCGTTTCCTCAATCCACTGTAATCTCAATACTGAAGAAGAATTATTTCAATATTGGTGCACACAGTATATAAACTTTTATACAAACAAAGATTCTTTCGCGAATTCGCGAATTTTTTTTTTATCGTTTGTTTGTTGATATTCGCGAATGTATGCGGTTTTTTTTTTTTTTTTTTTTGTTATAAATTAAAGTTAATTTTTAATATTTAAAATAAAATAAACGAAACAAAAATTTATAAATTTATATAAAATGACGCATCAAAATTAAAGTTGCGGGGAGATCAATAAATATTGAGATTCTTAATTTTGAGTTGGATTTTTTTGTGTTTGTTAAGAAATGTTTTCAAAGTATTCTTGAAGAATTAAAAATCTTTATATTTGTGCTGTTTTGTATTATATTGGTGTAGAGCACGACAGTAGGTCAAGTCAAATAGGTTAAATTTATTTATTTTTTAAATGCATTAATTTTTTTGTTTTTGGTTGTTGCTTGACGAATTGTTTTTTAGTTTGATTGTGTTGAGTGAATTCAGATAGTATAGAGATTATAAAAATGTCTGTTTGATTAAAATTAATTTCGCCGACGTCTGAATAATACCCAATTTACTTCGACCGACCGCGGTGCTCACCATCTATAAAATTGACATATTGTGCTACTGTATAACGATAGTAAGTAGCTAATAAGTTTTATTTTAAGCATCGCATGGCATTAAATATCTGCATCTCAGCGGGGAATTATTGCAATTTGCACACACTTAGTTTATTTAACAATACTATAAAATGTTGCGGTTGTAATAGATTACAAAATATCGCTAATTCAATAACTGCATAAAATAATGAAACGAACTATAATGTCAAATATACTCTAGGAATCATTTATTGTAATTATTACGCTTAAACGTACGTTTGTAACAAAACTTGTACAACATTATTAGGCGGCTTCAAATTTCAACAAAGATAAGGTGTTAAAAAATGCCGACCTTCTGTATTACGACACTGTTTTTGATGAATTGTGAATTTTCTATGACAAATATTAACGAATTTGGCACCTGAATATTTATCGTGTTTCACTGTGGTTTCTTAGTTGTATATCAAGACAATTTGGGTGTACTCAGCTCATTATCCAAAGGTTCTTTAAAATAATAAAAAAGAACGGGAAGCTATACTTTCAGCACTGAGGAGCACATCCACTCAGGCACTAGAGACTCTGCTATTTTTGACTCCTCTAGATATCTTGGGGAAACAGTTGGCCTTCTAAAATCCATCTTAATGTGGACCTGCAACAATACAGCGACCTCATCTATTTTGTGCAACCAACAAATTCCCAAGACCACCGACTATACTGTCCCGTCACTAGCTTTTGACACAAAGTTCCGGACTAGGATCCCATCCAGGGAGGACTGGATGATGGGTGCAGTTTTGGAATCAGGAGTCATAAACTTCTTCAAAACGGGACGGGAAAGTCGGGGCTGGAGTATTCTGCGAGGAACTTCTGTTAAATCTCTCCATCCGTCTCCCCGACTACTGTATCATTTTTCAAGCTGAAGAAACTGCCATAAAGGAAGTCGTAGACTGGTTGAGGTATAATGTAATATCAGGTTGTGATATTAGCCTACATATATACGGACAGTCAGGCTGCCATTAAAGCGCTTCAATCACACCTCCTCACGTCGAAAGTAGTCCAGAACTGTCTCTCATCTCTTAACGAGATGCCAGATCAGTTCCTCTTGAGGTATGCAAACTGCTGTTTTAGGAAGAAGCTAGCAAGCTGACGAATGACAGATGATCAAGTATCACTTTGCGTAATAACTCGGCAGGCCTGGCCAAAGTTGGACTTCACAGACACAAAGTCAGATCAGTGTGGTTGTTGGAGTGATTACGGGGCACTGTCTCATAGGGAGGCATGCGAGTAGACTTGGTGTCTTCTCACATGACTACTGTCGTAGTTGCGAGGACAAAGAGGAGGAAGAGACAGTACTTCATCTTCTTTGCACCTGCCTTCGTCTGGCACGATACAGACTAAAGTTTCTAGGTACACCCCTCTTCAAAGACCTGACGGACCTCTGTAGGATGGACGTCAGAAGTATCCAGCGCTTTGTTAACAGCTCAAAATGGTTCCAATGAGTTGGAGGAAACAATTATTAGTGGTATAGCTACGGACCATTTTTGTGTCTATGCCTGGTCCTTGTGGACCGCCACCCAAATCTAACCTATACTCTCAGACACAGAATTTAATTTTCTCGCCTTATGCGTTAATTGTTTGGGAAGATTGACACTTACTCTTCAACTTCTGTCACCTTGTTATACAATCTCTCTGTCTTAACATGTTATACAATCATTTTCTGCCATTATGGCAAAACTTTATGTCATATATTATTTTGGATTTTGGAATGTGTAATTCTTACAGACCGTTGGAAATTTTGATAGTAATCAAAATGAATCAAAAGGGGAAATATTGCAATTTAATTCAAATGCATAGACAAAATTAATATTTAAGGAGAACTTCACCTGTACGGCGCCATATTTGATAAATTTTTTACTCGATACGTTAATGTTAATGGTAGCAAATTTAGCAGGTTGACTATTATCATCGGATATTTGTTTAAACAATTATTAGGGGTGGTGGTTGGTCGACAGTTAATAATCAGTTGGGACCTATTTAGAAACCCTTAATTTAATTTGTGTAGGCCTTCTGTCCCCAATTATTTGTATAATTAGAAAATAGTGACAAACAGTCTCGATTATTATGTTTCCTATCTTCCTAAGGGTAACCAAAAATTATAATAGAACATTATCGATACTGTCTTCATCTGTGTATTTAATTTGTTACTTTCCCTAAGTAGGTTTATTAAATTTTGTGATATTTTTGAGAAATAAATTCTAATCAAGCTGGATTATGCGGCTTTAATCTATTAACTACTAGATATCAAAATTGGTTTTCAAGGAATATTTTTTAAGGTGTTAATTTTGATTATTTGTATCACTTATATGGGGAGAAATAGTAGATTCCATACCGAGGCGGAAAGTATTGCATTCCTATCGAGAGAATTTTAGTTTAACGAGAGGCGTAGCTTCAACCGTAGGCGCTGCACAATTGACATTTTATGAAATTAGTTAACAATATATACAGATAGCGCCCTCACGGGTTAGTAATGCTTTCATTACTGACCGATTATTCTCATTACTCACCCGTTTTTACTATTACTGACCGCTTGAAGTGTATCCTTGGAAATTGCTCACTTTCTAATGTTTAAGAGGTTGAAAACGTTGTATGTTACCAACTGATTGTGAATAAACTAAATTTCGTTGTGTTACAAAAATGATGACGTCAGAATAACAGAAATTACGACATTAATTTTACAAAATTTATATGATAAAAGTAAATTGTGTCTTCATTGATTTTGAGTATACGACCAAGCATAAAGCGGGATCTCCCGGTTGACGCCGGGAACACCGTACAGCCACTTGGAAGGACTGGATAGGATTGCCAGTATAGGATTGGGATTGACCCGGTTACAAACACCTTGACGGTCAATTGCTAGTAGCTACATTTTATCTAAAAACCACTTTACTACACTTTTTTAACAACTATTTTCAATCCTTGGCAGTAAATATTAATTAGTTATCAACTAGCTCTTTTACACAATTAATCATATATTTTCAACCAATTAAGTTTAAATCTATGTTTAATCCAATTTCCATAAACCTGTTTGAAGTAATCTTAACCCTGTTATGAAGTAAGGGTCTGCTTCCCTTGGCCACTTCAGATATCAAAACCCACCTCCGGACACTTGTTGTTGCAGTATGACCAAGAGCTGCCTAAATCTAATTATTAACTGACTATCCAAATCCAACTTTGCAGCTCATTAGACTAACAACTGCATTCTGAATTAACGTCCACTACTTTGCTGGGTCACATTTCTGTACACATCTTAAATTGTAGTTATTATTAATTTAAATCTCACTTCGAACTTATCAACAGTAGTTCAAATATGATCTAATATAATAAATAAAATTAGCATCAGCTACTTAATCAAATGATTTCCACCATACTGGTCACTATCGCAACTTGAACTACAGTTTAGCACAACGTCTATTGTAAATGAAGCAATTCCGCGCACCTCCCACTAAGGTTATAGATGTGTGATGCGTATTGGCTTCTGTCCTGTAATGAATTACAATTAACGCCACCAGTAACCTTTCTAAAGTACGATGTCTGACCTGGAGTTCCAGTGAACTTGGATGACAAAAATCAAGACAACACAATTTCCAAACCACCTGTCCGCTGGATGCCTAAATTTTTTGGAAATCCGCATTAGGCTCCTCGAACCCGATTCAAAACAAATTTTTTTTTGTTTCATGATTATTCATGGTTAGTATATATTGCTGTATACCAGGTGTGTATATATGAAACCGGAATTTACCAATAAATGGCGCCACCTTTCAATATGGTATACCTTTCGACAAACCGCGTCATCGGCGCCATTGTTTTCTTTTGACATCTGTTAACAACTTGCAGTTCATAACCATACAAGTTTCATACAATAGCGCATGTTTTTTCTTGTTAAAAACGTCGAGTTTTGTCAGAGCACCCTGTATTTTATAGAGCCATAATCAAAAAATCTGAGCTTTTATAAGGGAATTAGAAACGAGGAAAAAACGAAACTTTTCATAGTAAAACACATAAAACATATGGGAAATCACTTTTTTTCCTAAGACAAATTTGTAAATGAAAACGTTACAAATTCTTAATTATGATTTCTGAAATTCTTTCATAAATGTTTGAATTTCAGCATATATGAATATCGTTTAAGTAAATCGTTTTCATTTTCTTGTAATAATTGATTTATTTAAACCAAAATATTAAAAAAAATTCATAACAACAGCATTCTGGTCAAATTGAAATAAAAGCTTACTACGATTCGTTTGGTCATTAAGTCAATGTACATTACATAGATGGCAGTGATGGCCGTAAAAATTTGGAAAAATCGTACCAAAAATTACCACCTGGGGAAATTTCAAGATCAAAAATTGAAGGAAAAGCAAAACAAATTCACAAAATATAGGAACGTGTGATAATTTTGCGATTAAATAATTTTTTTTCGTATTTTTCTTTTACCATTTTAGACATCTTACGTACACTAGTAAAACTAAAGATAAA
Organism: Tipula vernalis; assembly: GCA_958295665.1. NCBI lineage: Eukaryota > Metazoa > Arthropoda > Insecta > Diptera > Tipulidae > Tipula > Tipula vernalis. The sequence goes on along the minus strand of OY282558.1, from coordinate 21,177,572 downwards.
TTTAGCAAGTATTATTTTAATTTATCAGAGCCAACTTTGATGTATTTTTCAAAATGAAAGTTCGAAAAAATATATTTTAGAAATAATTTAATTTTAATATTTCTGCAATTAATATTTACTTAATATCAATATAGCCTTCTTGTATATTGTTCTTAAAGATATGTAGAAAACTTTTATATAAACATTTTATAATATTTTTGCTTTTTTCATTGAAAAACTTGAAGCTAAAAAACACCATTTTTACTATTGATTCCTATGGAAATCAGTGAAAAGTTATACCACTAAAACAGCTTCTAAAAAATACGTCATTAAGATTATGGCTCTATACTCTAGAAGGCTCTGGTTTTGTGCCTACATATTACAATTTGCGGACATCATTGATTTTTAGTTATGATTCGAGGAAAACTGCTGCAGAATCACATCGAATGCTTGTCGAAGCTTACGGTGAGCATGCTCTTGGTAAATTACAATGCTTTAATAAATTCAATAGTGTTGATTTTGACGTGAGAAGCGAAAAACGTGGAAGACCACCAAAAAAGTTTGAAGACAGTGAATTGCAAGCATTGTTGAATGAGGATGACGCTCAAACGTGAAAACATCTCGCGGATCAATTCGCGGTTGTAGTACCTGGATGTGGCTCTATTGAAGTTTTATGTGTCAAAGTTTTAATTTGTAATAATTTTTATTTTATAGTTTTGTACATACCACCTAGCTATTTGAGTCATGTAGATTGTATATGTGAATTGGTTAATATAATTAATTATAATGATACTTTAGTTGTATTAGGTGATTTTAATTTAAGTAATATTAATGGGTTGGTTGATAGTGAAACTGAGTCTTTGGGGTTACTCCCTTCGGATATTCTATCTGCAAATGATGCAGCGGTGGTGGATGCACTGTTCAGTTTCAATCTCAAACAAGTTAATTTATATTGTAATGATAACAATTCGTTTTTAGATTTAATTTTTGTTAATAATACGGAATATTTGTCAGTTCATGAGTCTTTGACATCTTTCAAGGAAAATGATATTCATCATAATTCCCTCGAGATTATATTTCATGTTGGTAATCGAGATGATAAATGTCGGGTTTTTTCTTTTGATGATTCGTTTTATGATTTTAAAGAATGCGACACACCTAGTCTCTCTGAATATCTCCGTTGCATTTGTTGGGATGATTTTTTTCGAGCCAATGATGTTAATGAAAATGTAAAAAATTTTAATGACTTACTATTTGTTGCTTTTGATAAATTCGTACCTTTGAGGAAAAAACGTAACTATAATTACCCACCATGGTTTGATTCTGATTTGATCAACTTACGTAACCGTAAAAATAAAGCTTACTATAGATTCAGATCCAATAATTGTCAACTGAATAAATCCAAATTTGTTGATCTACGTGAACAATTTAAATCTGTATTTCATTCTAAATATTGTCAGTATATAAGTGTGATTGAAACTAATATCAAACAAAACCCTAAAACATTTTGGAAGTTTGTTAACGAAAAACGTAACACAACTGGCTATCCATCGGTAATGATTTTTAATGGAGGTAAACTGAGCACGGTTCCTGAAATCTGCGAGGGTTTTGCTAGTTTCTTTCAATCGGTATATAAAGTTAATTACGGATCCTTTGAAAGCGACCCTACTGTTAGTAATTGCCAATTTAACATTCCGTAACTGAAGATGACATTTATGAATATCTGTCAGATTTTAATTATGGATGTGGGCCTGATGGTATACCTTCGTCAATACTTAAATGTGTGAGCTCATATATTGTAACTCCATTATGTTATCTTTTCAACCAATCATTAATTTCTGGACAATTTCCTTCAGCTTGGAAAATTTCTCACATTGTTCCAATTTACAAAAAGGGTAACCGTTCTGATATATCAAATTATCGTGGTATTTCAATTCTTTCGTCTATACCAAAACTTTTCGAATTAATTGTGTCGAAACATTTGTTATTCCATACTAAAGAGATAATTTCTTGTTTCCAGCATGGTTTCACCAGTGGAAAATCGACGACTACCAATCTGTTGCAATTTACTAAATTCACTATTGAGTCACTTGAATCTAAAGGCGCCCAAGTTGATTCAATTTACTTTGATTTTGCTAAAGCTTTTGATTCAATCGACCATAAAATTATTATTGAAAAACTTTCGGTTATTGGTCTTGATCCAAATTTTCTTAAATGGATTTCTTCTTATCTAGTTCGTAGGAAGCAGTATGTTCTATTGAATGATGTTAAGTCAGATTATATCTATTGTCATTCAGGAGTCCCTCAGGGGTCCCATTTAGGCCCAATTATATTTCTTTTATTCGTGAATGATATTCCTAATATTTTTAAATTCTGTAAATGTTTATTATTTGCTGATGATTTGAAGATTTTCATGCATGTTCAATCTGTAAGTGATGCTGAGGTTTTGCAATCTGAAATTAATATATTGTCTAGTTGGTGCTCTAAGAATAAATTGTTCATCAATGTACAGAAGTGTAAGGTGATGTCGTTTTTAAGAACACTCAATCCAAATATTGTCAATTATTATTTTGATGGAGATCTACTTTGTAGAGTAACTTCAACTGTTGATTTAGGAGTTCTGTTTGATCAGAAATTAACTTTTGCGTTACACATAGATAAAATAATATTAAAGGCCAATTCTATGTTAGGTTTTATTATTAGAATGACAAAGGATTTTATGGATGCATTTTCGTGTGTTAGTCTATATACTTCTTTAGTAAGATCTCACCTTGAATATGCTGTAGTGGTTTGGTATCCTCATCAGGATGTGCATATTGCAAGATTGGAATATATTCAGAAACGTTTTACTATCTATATGGCCAGGAAGCTTGGTCATTTATCTGATCGTCATCTACCTATGTGGGAACAGGTGCGAAGTCTCCCATCGTATGTGATTCGGTGTGAGTGCCTTCACATTGATACGTTGGTTAAACGCCGAAAAATTGCATCTGCCTTGTTTGTTAGTGATTCCCTTAGTGGCCGCATTAAGTGTCCTGAACTCATTTCTGCTTGGAGCATTTATGTACCTACCAGAAGCTTGCGTCCAAGGGAATTTTTGTTTGTTGACTTTCATAGAACGAATTATGGTTCCAATGAGCCAACCAAGTCAATGGCTAGGATTTTTAATGAATTTTACCATTTATTTAATTTTGAGAGATCCAGAGTGTATTTTCGGAAGGCAATTAGAAATTGCAATTTTTAATCTCATTTGACGTTTTTAAAGTTTTCGTTTTTTCATGTTCCGTATTGTTAGTATTCCTTTTATTTCTTTTTAATCTATAATAATTCTTTTTTTACTATTCATTAAGTTTTTAACTGTAGAATAGATTTAAATAAATAAATAAATAATAAATAAATTGAATGTGTCAAGAGGACCGTCTCCATACGTTTAAATACCATGTGAAAGATCCAAAAGCTGGGAAAATGGTTTCCGTATAAACTGAATAAAAGACAACAGGAAAATCGAAAATCCACTTGCGAAATGTTGCTCGCCAGATACGAAAGAATGTCATTTCTCCATCGAATTGTGACTGGCGATCAGAAATGGTTCTATTTTGAGAATCCAAAGCGCAAAAAGTCTTGGGTTGATCAACCCTCGACAACCATCGAATCGACAGCAAGGCATATTTGGTGAGATCAGAAGAGTGTGATTTATTTTGAGCTCCTAAAACCTATAGTGAAACCGTAAATACTAAACGCTAACAACAAAAAATGATCAATTTGAATCGAGCTTTGCGTGAAAAACGACCAGAATAAAATAAAAGGCAACACATTTATGGGTGGTATAATCACCACATAATTACCACCTCGTGTGTACCTTGTATCACTCCAAAGGATATTATTGAATCAGTTTAAAGATGGTTGTGGTTCAGATGGTGCTCCTTCAAGCTTCCTAAAAACCTTAGTTATATCATATGAGTTGACTTTTCCTTTGTCTATATTATTCAATGGATCACTTTCTTCCGCTATTTTCCACCTCCCTGGAAATCCCCTCATATCGTTCCAATAAATCCGGTAATAGGAACGATGTCTCTAATTATAGGGGCATATCTGTACTATCAGCTATCCCTAAATTATTCGAATAAATTATTTGGGACCACATGTATTTCGAACTGAAGTCATTTATAGTTGACGAACAACATAAATTTGTCTATGGTATAGATCTACTGTGACTAACTTAATAGAATTTTCGAAACGTGCATTGGAGGTGATTGAGGTTAAGGCTCAACTTGACGTCATTTATACTGACTTTATTTGACTCGATAAATCACGTCATTGTATTGGAAAAATTAAAATCTTTTGGTAATTAAAAATGAGAACCCTCAATGATTTCTTTTTGTTGGTAGTTTGGTTTCGTACTGAAAAATTGGTCTACTCATCAGGTAGTTACGACCAAACTACGAGGGGAGGGCGGAATGATATTTCTACTTTTTTCAGTAGATATGTTGTATCGCTTGTTATTCGGTGTAGTAACGGCAACGATTGTGGTGCCAATAAATCATTTCTTTACATTTTCCATCGCAACAGATATCATCCATTTTGAAATAGGACCAGTTTCGGTAATTAGGTTTCTTTAGCATTGGTTTTTGATACTAAAGTTCGACTTATTCATTTACACTTTAAAGTAGTATCAAGGAACTGTGTCAATAAATTTCCAAAATGCTCCAAAACCTGGAAAAATGGTCGTGATTGTCCAACACATCATAATTTCCGCATTGTCCGTTTTGATCAATCAATTTGTCCATTTTGTATAACAGCTCAGTTAGAATAATAATTGGGTGATTGTGATAATTCAGAAGTGCATTTGGTTGATTATGCAGGCATATCTTCAGATAAATCGTTTTGCTCATTGTCATCATCAGAATGTATCACCAGCGATTTACGACCTATGTTTTACTTACAGGAGCATATAACCTGACAATTTTTTCAATGACGACATCTTCAAAGAGACCTTTATTTATCCTAACACATTTTGTATGAACAGAAAGGCTGTGTAGCCTCTACGCGTAACAGAAGTGAAACTTTTAAGCTGTAAACTTAGATTGGATACTAAATATTTGTCTTGGTCTTTTATCTTGGTTTTCAAAAGTTTAGCTTTTATAAACTCTGGAAAATGGGGAATTTAATTTTAAAGTTTTCAAAAAACCAAGAATAATTTTGAGAATCATGATTTCGATAGGCTTCATTTATCATCCATTGGTTTATGCTGGCAGTTTCAGTAAAATTTGCACTGTTATCGCAGCCACCCTTGAATAAACATTCAATTCATCTGTTATAACTGCAGATACCCACACACTAGATAATCGTATATTCTATATTATCTATTTTTCTCAATCTGTCACTACACGATCTTGGCCAAACAGGATTATTACGACTCATAACTCGATAACCAAAATCTACAATTTTGATACGATGCTAAATGTCATTTTTATATGTATGAAACCGAATTGACCACGAAAGTTTAATTTGAAATCGTGAAGGGGAAAGCAAAGTATTTCCAAAAATATTTTTGATGTGATTTCGATGTCGAATCCAATTTTATCTGTGCCCGAATTGCTTTCGATCCTTTTTTATAGTACTGTTCGTTCGAAGGCACATGAGATGCGACATTCGTGTTTATATTATCAGTTATCGCGTTTGTATGTTGATGATGTCGCCGGTTAAATATACAACACGATTTTATTTAGCCTTGAAAAATGTAATTTGCACTCGTCACTTATTCCACTAATGAAGGAAATCACAACACTTTTGTTTAATTATCATTTATAATTTATTGTTTATAATTTTATATAATTTTCGGCATCAATTATTATTTTACACGATTATTTTATTTTTTATTATTTTTCACCACCTGATTACTTTATTGTTTTTTTAAAAAGTAAAAAGAACGCGAGTTGTTTTCATGGAGAGGAAAAAATACCAACTTGTCCAAAAATATATAAACCAGAGATGGGCGCGTAATTATTTTGTTATTTCATTATTTTTTAGTTTATCCGGTTGGCGCTCTGCGCCGATGTTGTCGTATGGACAAAATGACTGCGTTTAATTGTGGTGTGAGGCAATGCGGGGTATGGTTGAGTTGGTTGAATTGATACCAAACTTTGAATGGGTTTTGAATTACATTTGGGTGCGTTGATGGAACAATATATTGTTGAGACGGAATATATTGTGAGTCGCTACACAGTAAATTCAGAGCAGCCGCCCATTCTCATTTGGTATATTGTTCATCTGATTCAGGTAACAACTAAGTATTGAATCAACAAACAAATACTCATCAGATATTAAATTGAACGGTAGGCAACCCCCTAGAGAGATACGTTGTCTTCTTCAAGATAATTCAAACTAAAGCATATGTATGAATGGCTAAGAGAACACCATGACCTGATTCCACGTCCTGAAATTTGAAAAAGTAGCAATCGCCATAGTAAGCTTTCGCAACAATAATATCAAAATACACTAAAAGAGTCACAATAAAAACCGGAAGAGTGCTATTGGATGAAAGGAGTTTCGCACATCGCATGGTTTTGGACCTATATACATAGAATAAGTATTCATCGCTCTTATTGAACATTTCTCACTACAAGATTTCTTGGTTGATTCATTCCGTTTAACTTGTCGGCTTGAGTATCAGTGACCGTAACCTTTAAGTTGGTGTAAATACTGTCCAGGTATTCTTGCCCTGAGAGAAAGGCGCCCTCTGCTTATTCTCGAATTCTTTTATAAATATTCCCGATGGACAGGATTTGGAATTTAATATTGAATAGAATGATCCATCATCAACGCTAAGGTAGAGGATATGTAGGTCACAATTCTGATAGCATTGAATTCCTCAAGTTTAAATTTATAGATGTTGAACCTTCTAGGTTGTACCGCATTAATGGTAAGTAGGTCACCTGATTGTCGCGTTTCGTTAGGACCTTCCGAAGATTTCGACAGTAAACTTAACAGCTCAATCCGTTTCTGAAAATGTTGTTGTTGTTATCGTTGTTTTTGGCAGTGACTTAGCGGTAATCAATGTTGGCACTGTCAATATCAAAGTACTAACATAACTAACTAAAAGATTTCGTCTCATTCTTCAATTATTATTTTTTATTGTATCGGATGCTCTAAAATTTCAAGCCTAATTTCAAGTCAAACTTCAGTTATTAGCATACAATTCGACTAAATCTTGTCCTCGTTGCTCAACAAACGCTTAATCTTAGCTATTGTCCCATTTGTTGTTTGTTCGTTACAACAAGAACAATTAACAATTTTGAGGAGGGCTCTTTTTACGAACTACATATAATCGTATAACTTAAGTGTTTCAAATCCAGATTAAATTTCAAACGATGTAAGTTTACAACATTTTCGATTAATTATGTCACTGTACCACTGTTTAATCACTCCTATAGATAGATTACACACTCAAAACTGAAAAAATACCCATTTAGCATTACATTTTTAGTCGATCGACATCTCTTATTTATAACTACGTTAACAGAGTTTAAATGTCTCTTAATATTGTACGTGTCTGGGTGTGTATGTTTGTCGTTCGATTTTACATATTTAAAATTTTCATCATAATTTTCTTTCCAAAAACCAAGTTAAATACACACCTAGGTATTGTACCCAAAGTGGTATACGACTTACCACAGTATTAGTAGTTCAGTGCATTAAATATTGTAGTCTGTATATATAAAAACGATTAGAAAATGAAATAAAATGCATGTGCGACGATTTTTTTTTTTTGTGAACGTAAAGCAATAAATAACTTTTGGAGACGCAAATAGAATTGCTGATTTCGCGACTTTTTTTTTTTACTTTTGGTTTTCGTAGACAATATAATATATGCAACACAGAAATTATTTCACTGTGTACAGTATGTCGTGTAAAAGTGAATTTGTATAATTTAATATACCACCCGCGCATATTAATCAAGGGGATGAATTGAATAAATTCTAATCAATTCTATAACACATTCTATACATTAAATAAATGTTGGTTCACTATACCACTATATTAATAATAAAACTACAGAGACGAACACAATCAATGGAACTTTATGTACATTGTGTATTATATAGAGATACTCGTACATACTATATAGACAAGAAGAAACAAACTCACCGGTGGATTTTATTACTTCCAGCATCGTTTTTATAACCATCCTTATATACTCTCTGCTCTTATTCAAGAAATTGTTGTTCTTCGTCTCGTGTAATCAATTTAACACACACATTTAAAAGCTTTTCGGTATTAAATAAAAAAAAGCTTTTTTTATAGTGTATACATGTTTATTGTATCAGAGAGGATTGCTTGAATGAGAGATCTGAGATGAAAATTTAAATCTAAAGATGTACATGTGAATTATATTCATTGTTTTATGGGAGGCACAGGTTTCGTAGATTACGTTTTATTTTTGTGAATTACTGTCAAAATATTTTTACTTGACGTAATTTAGGTATGTCAACAGTTGAGTCAAAATAAAATAAAATCATAGTCTGACTACCGATTACAAAACGAGTTTCCTTCCGTTAAGCAGTTTTCCTTCCTAATCATTTCTTAATTTTTTTTTTCTTACCCTAAGATTAATGGATCCACAAAAAACTTTCAATAAATCATTGACGACGTTGACATTGTACCTACCAAAACGTATTTTCACTAACAAGCGAATGTTTGTAAAATTTTAAAATTTTGAATAAAAATCTGGAAAAATACTGAAACACCCGCGACCACCACTTTTAAGGTCTAAGTCTAAGATATTAAACGAATTAATATAAAATGCAAAAAAATGGTTCAGACTAATTGAAAAAAGCTGCTAAATATTTTTAATTTTAATCTGTTTAGATGTTTGAAAACTATATTCAACATTTTTGATAATAAATCAGTTCCTAGAAATAAAAAGCTCAACAAAATATGAAGCTTAAAAGTCATCTGCTTCTTGGTACCATCGTAAACGGTCTCGAAACACATTAAAATTAAAGCTTTACTCATTAATTTATTTAAAGTTATTATTTCCGAAAAATGTAAGAGAATTTAATTCAGTTCCGCGGCGGCTGAACTGATTATACCACAATTTATATTCTATAAATACAGAATGTACTGTGCAGGTTGTATATGCAACCGACCCAAAGAGCAATAATCTTAATATTAGAAATTATACGAATTAATTAATTAATTCAAATTATAGTTAAAAAATTATTAATTGTTAAAGCTTTAACCACGTAACCCATTAAATCATTTCTTAATGTTCTCAATAAATCTTTGAATAAATTTTCAAAATAAATTACGTTACGCAATAAAATCGTTTTGGTTTTACAGGCAAGGGTTTCAAGCTATGTAAATCAAGAGCAAAGTAATAAAGTTGAACGTTTTGCAAGATTTTACAATTTGAAATCGATGTTCGATACTTTTAAAAGCGACAAGTCAAAAATATTCTAGGAGATTGAAACAAAGTAAATATAATGAATGTTTAATAAAAGCTTCGAAAGCTTTAATTTATTTTGAAGAAATACTCATTATCAAAATGTGAATTCAGTGAATAAAAACTATTTTGCTCACTTCTTACATCGTAATTGTACACTAGAGCCTCGATTTGCGTCTTAAAAAAATTAAATAGCATAATTTTTAAAATTGCGTCGCAATTTGGACCCAAGTCAGAATTTTTTATGAGAAAAAAAATTGAAAAATGTCAAATGGTGATGAAACGGTGCTTATTAGTCATATTTGAGTTCGTTCTTGATTTATTTTAACAAATTTTGGTACATACAATACGTTTTAAAATCTATGGTGTAACGTGTTTGTATCTATTTTCTATTTTCTTTGCACATTTTTAATTAGGGGCCTGAGTAAATTTTATAAATTTAATTTTGTATAGGACCAATAGATAACCCGAGAAACCTAAAAAATACAATTAAAAAACTGCTATCGTTGGAATTAAAGCTTGACGTTTTGCACCGCCTAGAATTAGGAGAGAAACCAGTTAACATTGCAAGAGTATTAATTTTAGCTCCAACAACAGTGCTTAGTATCTGTAGTCGGGATGACTCGGGACAAAAGCGGAATCAGTTTTAACGATTTAGAAGAGACAGTGCCCTTACGAAGTGACTCGTTCAATGAAGATTTTAACGCTATAGTATAGCGGTTGGTTCGAGCAATACAAATCCCCCGCAAATCTTCATAATATCTGATTAAATGGGGAAATAACCAGTGCAGATCATATGACTGCAATCGAATTTTGCAAAATATTTAAAGTTGTGGTACACGAAGGAGAGTACCCTTTCTAACACATTTTTAATGTTGACGCAACAGGCTTGTTCTGGAAGCGTCTTCCAAAGAGAACGTATATTTAAAAAGAGGAATCTACTGTAACTGGAATTGGGATTGTTAACTGAAACCGCTGCTGGTTTATATATATATATATATATATATATATATATATATATATATATATATATATATATATATATATATATATATATATATATATATATATGGGGCATTCTCTGTCAAATCAGCCACCCCACCCTCACACTTCATTTTTTAAGATATATTAACGTTATTGGGCTTAAAATTCTAGGTTTTAGTACTGTATGGCATATGTGAATCTTTCAAAATGGCGGACCAGTAATGGCTGCCGAAAGGAAGAAACTACTCAATCAAAGCCGTTATTTGTATTCTGATTCGTATAAAAATAACAAATTGCTTCTTACAATTCACTTTTTTTATGTAATTTAGGTCGCTGATTATAAATCTATTCGTAGTTTTCAAATTTTCAAGATGGCGGATCCATGGATGGCGGCTGAAAAATGTAAAAATCATTTTATATCGACAGTTTGAGTCGGGTATGAATATAAGGGTTTTCGGGGTCGCTGATTACGAATTTATTATTTATTTTTTGAAATTCCAAGATGGCGGATCCAAAATGGCGGATAAATAGTGCAAAAATTGTTTTTGTTCGTGAAATTTACAGTTGGGTATGAGTATAAGTGTTTTCGGTGTTGCTGATTACGAATTTGCTATTTGTTTTTTGAAATTTCAAGGTATCAGATCTAAGCAACCAAAGGAAACTACTGTTCAAATCAACTACGGCAGTGTATAAGCAGTCAGTGAAAAGTTAAAATTGTGAAAATAGAAAGTTTAAGTGTTTGCATTACTATTTTTACTTGCTTTACGTTGATACTGCTTTGCTTTAAAAGAAATTTTCCAATTAAAACTGTTTAATATCGATATAACATTGTATGCGGTCTATGCAAATGTTAAATCACAGATTTTAAAAGCTAAATTTTATATAAAAAAATTTAATTGATTTATAAAAATAAGTATTTAAAATGAATGTTGTTGAATTAACTAAGTATATTCTCATAATAGTTGTTCGTTAATAATTTTGCAGTAGTTCAGAAAAAATAAATTACAAGCTTTTGACAGAGGTTAACCTTTTTTTTAATACGATTTCTTCTTTCAATAAAACTGCATTCTTATCACAATGCCAAAAAGACTCCATTCGTCAGATGCGCCAATCCATTTAAAAAACCCGACGAGCAAGGTCACATTGGTAAATCTTTGAGACTAATACCGAAATCTATGCTAGAAGAGTATCCTGATTTATCTGAACATAGTAAGGTTTGCTCTAAATGTGTAAAAAAATTTAAAGATAAAACTGATGGTAATAATAGTATGTCCTTGGACGAATCAAATGATTCTACGATTCATATGGAGACTCTGGACGATTCTGCAACGTCTTTAAATGACAGTGCAGATTTTGATCCTGAAAAAGATAATCGAGAAAAATCACAGAGAGAAATGGAATTGGAAGAGATGCTTGATGGAATTAAAGACAAATTTTCTAATCTAAGCAACACAGATCCTTTAAGGCTTCAAATTCTGACAATAGCTCCATCAACATGGTCTGCTAGAAAATTAGCAAAAGAATTCGGTGCAACGCGATATTTGGCTGCCAAAGCTAAAAAAATTAAATCACAACAAGGTATCTTACCTAATACAACCATGAAAGCAGGAAAAAATCTACCAAAAAATACTATAGATGAAGTATTTGATTTCTATACAAGTGATATGAATGGAAGACTTACATCTAGTACAAAAGAGTTTGTTTCAGTCAATATCGAGCGTGAGCGTGTACATCAGCAGAAACGTTTACTATTTTTAAATTTATCTGATTTGTACAGATTGTTTAAACAATCACATCCTGATTGTGACATAGGTTTTAGTACCTTTACTAAGCTCAGACCAAAATTTTGTATACTTCCTGGAGCTTCTGGGACCCATTCGGTGTGTGTATGCACAATACATCAAAATGTAAAGCTGATGTTAGATGCCATTGATTTTAAAAATCTAACTAAAGATACAAATTTACCGCTATCAGATTATCGAGATTGCTTAAAAAATATGTCTTGTGAAAATCCGAGTCCGAAATGCTACATTGATCAATGTGACAAATGTCCTGGCACAACCGCTAACAACCAAATATTTTAGAACATATACGTACACTATTAGATGACAAATACATTTCACATGTTAAGTAAGCTACATGGTCGGGAACTGATCGGTCAACATTTTTAAAGAGTGCCGTTAAATTAGATGAATTTCTAACAGAACTTGATAATAAATTGAAAATTCTCAAACCCCATTCATTTTTATGAAAACAACAATCACTTTTTGTTAAAGAAAAAAAAGAGAATCTTAAGGAAATTGAAGTTTTAGTTATGTTTGATTTCGCAGAAAATTACTGCAAAAAAACAAATAGCAAATTCGTAATCAGCAACACCGAAAACACTTATACTCATACCCAACTGTAAATTTCGAAAAAAAAAAAACGATTTTTGCACTATTTATCCGCTAGTTTGGATCCGCCATCCTGGAATTTCAAAAAATAAATAATAAATTCGTAATCAGCGACCCCGAAAACCTTTATATTCATACCCGACTCAAACTGTCGATATAAAATGATTTTTACATTTTTCAGCCGCCATCTTGGATCCGCCATCTTGAAAATGTGAAAACTACGAATATATTTATAATCAGCGACCTAAATTACATAAAAAAAGTGAATTGTAAGAAGCAATTTGTTATTTTTATACGAATCAGAATACAAATAACGCCTTTGATTGAGTAGTTTCTTCCTTTCGGCAGCCATTACTGGTCCGCCATTTTGAAAGATTCACATATGCCATACAGTACTAAAAACTAGAAGCTTCAACGAAAATTTTAAGCCCAATAACGTTAATTTATCTTAAAAATTTAAGTGTGAGGGTGGGGTGGCTGATTTGACAGAGAATGCCCCATATATATATATACATCGTTATACGTCGTGTAATTTGACATTGGTCAATATATAAAATCCCTAAGTTTATCACTAATTCTGTAATATTAAGCAACGCCTTTCCAATTTCGAATAATATTGAGAAACTCGAATATAGACTCGAATAATCTTTGAACAATCTTAGGCAGCCACCGCAATGTTATAATCAAACCAAAAGTAAATCTCGAAAAAGTAACTGAAAATTCTCGAATAATCTTGAAAGTAATGAATATTGACGGTAATCTCGAAATAATCGGATGCTAAGCAATTGAACACCATTCAAATCCAGCATCAAATACAATTAACCTCCCACCATTAACCATTGTAGGGGTTAATTCAATAGTAACCTTTTTTTATAATTGGTAGAACTTCAAACTTCGGCGCATTAAAAATTAAACCATTTGACGCGGCCCAGCTACATATTAAAAGTGAGTAGAGTATAAAACGGAAAACTTAAAGTCTAAGCATCTGTGCAAGTAAAACATGATCATTGTAATCAAACGCTCGGGTTTAACTGAATCACTATAGCCTTCTTCCACGAATCCGAAAAATTACACGTTGTTAATATATAATTAAAAATATGGGTACAGTAAGGTAAAATTATTGGTAGTAAAATTTTCATTAACCTAGGAACTATACTGTCATGGCCGGTAGCATTCGACTTAACATGCTCAACCGCCAATACAACATCAGCTTCACTAAACTCAGTAAAATTAAATTCACACTGGCAGAATTTAGCTACGCAAACTTTACTGGGCATCATTCCCAATCCCCTAATAATATTCCAAATGTTGCCTTTTTTGTGACCATTGTTCAACTTACTATTATCAGTTAACAGTACAGACCCGTTTATCTTGGCAAAATCCCTAACATATTCAGATTTTATTAAAGAGCGAGAATGCCCGTATGTGAAGCTTATACAAATCAAATTGTGATCCGAAATCCCAGATATAGCCGTTTGTCCAAGACTAATTATATTGCCAGGTTTTACGCTGATAATCATTATTAAATCGAATATAGGCGCTAACCATATATTAGAAAACTAAAAAAATATCAACGGAAAGTGATATTACGGAATCAACAAAGTGATCGGCCGCACCTACTAGGTCTGCCATGTTCAAATTAAAATCACCGTTAATGATAATACGATGATATTCATATACTGAAGAGTATATAAATTCAATAATTTCAACCGCTTGTAATACCAACTAATAATTTTCTCGTACATAACATCAACAAGTACTTCAAATCGTTCCTGAGCCGATCATAAGCCGAAATAAAAAATTTACAATACAAAACCAGAGCCTTCTAGAGTATAGAGCCATAATCTTAATGACGTATTTTTTAGAAGCTTTTTTAGTGGTATAACTTTTCACTGATTTCCATAGGAATCCATAGTAAAAATAGCGTTTTTTAGCTTCAAGTTTTTCAATGAAAAAAGCAAAAATGTTATAAAATGTTTGTTTAAAAGTATTCTACATATCTTTAAGAACAATATATAAGAAGGCCATATTGGTATCAAGTAAATATTAATTGTAGAAATATTAAAATTAAATTATTTCAAAAAAACATTTTTTCGAACTTTCATTTTTAAAAATACATCAAAGTTGGCTCTGACAAATTAAAATAATACCTGCTAAATTTATCTTTAGTTTTACTAGTGTACGTAAGATGTCTAAAATGGTTATAGAAAAATACCAAAAAAATTGTTTAATCGCAAAATTATCAAACGTTCCTATATTTTGTGAATTTGTTTTGCTTTTTCTACAATTTTTGAACTTGAAATTTCCCCAGGTGGTAATTTTTCGTACGATTTTTCCAAATTTTTAAGGCCATCGCTGCCATCTATGTATAGTGTATTGACTTAAATGATCAAACGAATCGTAGTAAGCTTTTATTTTAATTTGCCCAGAATGCTGTTGTTATGAATTTTTTTTTATATTTTGGTTTAAATAAATCAATTATTACAAGAAAATAAAAACGATTTACTTAAACGATATTCATATATGTTGAAATTCAAACATTTATGAAAGTATTTCAGAGATCATAATTAAGAATTTGTAACGTTTTCATTTAAAAATTTGTCTTAGGAAAAAAAGTGATTTCCCATATGTTTTATGTGTTTTACTATGAAAAGTTCCGTTTTTTCCTCGTTTCTAATTCCCTTATAAAAGCTCAGATTTTTTGATTATGGCTCTATAAAATATAGGGTGCTCTGTACAAAACCCTCACTGCAGGGAATAAAATTCAGATGTTTAGAATTTCATCCTCTCCTTCACCAGAAGCTCGAAATAAATTGTTTAAGTGGCTAAGATCATTTAATGTTGGAACCAAAGCAACCTTGATTATACAAAGCCATAGTCTAGAAAACACAGCTTTTATAAAGGAATTAGAAACGAGGAAAAAACCAAACTTTTCATAGTAAAATACACAAAACATATGGGAAATCACTTTTTTTCCTAAGACAAATTTTTAAATGAAAACGTTACAAATTCTTAATTATGATTTCTGAAATACTTTCATAAATATTTGAATTTCAACATATATAAATATCGTTTAAGTAAATCGTTTTTATTTTCTTGTAATAATTGATTTATTTAAAGCAAAATATAAAAAACATTTCATAACAAATGCATTCTGGTCAAATTAAAATAAAAGCTTACTACAATTCGTTTGGTCATTAAGTCAATATACATTACATAGATGGCAGTGATGGCCGTAAAAATTTGGTAAAATCATACCAAAAATTACCACCTGAGGAAATTTCAAGTTCAAAAATTTTAGGCAAAACAAAACAAATTCACAAAATATTAAGTACGAGTGATAATTTTGTGACTAAATAATTTTTTTTCGTATTTTTCTGCAAATATTTTAGACATCTTACGTACACTAGTAAAACTAAAGATAAATTTAGCAAGTATTATTTTAATTCATCAGAGCCAACTTTGATTTATTTTTCAAAATGGAAATTCGAAAAATATATGTTAGGCATAGTTTAATTTTAATATTTCTGCAATTAATATTTATTCAATAACAATATAGTCTTCTTGAATGTTGTTGGTCAAAGTATGTAGAAAACATTTATATAAACGTTTTATAATATATTTGCTTTTTTCATTGAAAAACTTGAACCTAAAAAACACCATTTTTACTATGGATTCCTATGGAAATCAATGAAAAGTTATACCACTAAAAAAGCTTCTAAAAAATACGTCATTATGATTATGGCTCTATACTCTAGAAGGCTCTGTTGGAACCCGTAAAGCAGTATTCTTTTCGAAAACCATGTGTTGTTTTAAGGTGTTTAGCCTCGCCACAAAGTTTTCTGGAAGTTTAGGGAAATTTTGCATTAGAGTAATTTTCTTGTTTTGATCAGCATTAGTAGATTTTGAGCCAGATTCGTTAGATATTGATAAACCAAGATCACTTGTCATTAACGATTTCGCAGCATAATACGCTTTCAACAGATCAGTTTTGCTCCTCAAATTCCCACCACAAGCACCTGATTTGCATGTCTTTTAGATTTGTTATAGTACCATTCGCTTTTAATGGATAAACGTTATCAAGTTTAGACTCCAAAACTAGTTTCTTAGATATGAGAATATGATTCACTCCAATATTTTTTTAATTTTTATTCGACTTCCGACATATTGTTTTTTAGACTTTTGTTCTCTTCCGTCGAGTCCGACATATTCTGCTGTGATTTTTCCATTTCTATCAAGCTAGCTTTCAATTCTTATAATATAATCATTATATCAGCTAGAGTAGAGTTCCATTTCCTACCGCTTTTTTTGCACTTAGCGCATTTCCATGCGGCGAAACCAGATTTCCGGCTTGGAAAAATCCTTACTTAAGTTCCCACATCCAAAGTGGGTAGCTTCCAAGCATCCTAAACATTGAACCACTGAATATTTAACATCAGTTATGTTTGATGAACACTTCACACACTCTTTCATTATTATAACCACAATAATGTAAACTTCATCTTGATGATGGGCAGAACAAATTAAACACGATTGGTATTTTATATTTAACTAATCAACGTGGCATCTATTCCTTTATTATTATTGCATTGAAAAATAAAACGTACGTTCAAGTTTATTTCAAAGAGTCCTAAGGCTCTCGTTGTCCTCAAACCTCGCTGGAGCTGGTTCCGCTCTGAATTTTAAAATTTTAGAGGCTTACAATAAGCAAAATTTTTTAAAGATCACTTAATATAATAGTAGGCAGAAACATAGTCAATACACATAAAAACAGATTTGTTGGCCTCACCCTTCAAGATCACCAGACTTACACCCTTTATTTTTTTATCTAAGGGGGCTTTAAAACCATTGGTTTCCACGTTCGAAATTTATAACCACGACCAATTAAAACCCCAAATAAAAAATATGTTTTGGACTGTACGTCAGTAAATTCAGTCGTTTAACGCTGCCAAGGTTTTCCTTTTCTCAAAACCTTTGAGGAGGACTCAAAATACTCAAAATTAAGAAACTTTTAAGGTTCTAACGACTTTTGTATAATTGTTCTGGTGGTCTTAAGAAATCACCTCTTCCTCACTAAAATATTACGAAGTCTCCATTTGAATTTTGTCTTACAAAAAATATTTCTGTTTTAGTAATCTTAAATTTCGCAAAAATTTTTTGGGACACACCATGCATTACATTCCAAGAAAATTCTTAATACCCCAATATCTCCTATACATATTCTATTTATATCCATTTGCCACAATACAAGCATATTCATTTTATTTATACACCCATACAAAACATAACCGAAAAAATTTGCAAAATAACACGAACCTACACCAATTCACAAAAGCAAGCAGAAAAGCAAAAAAAAAAATTTTCTTTTTTAGTTTTCTAGTCATTTTCTCTCGCGCGCTCATATCACAATACGATAGTTACACATACAGAATATAATTTCTACTTGAATTTTTTTTTTTTTTTTTATTAACAAAAAAAATAAAAAAAAACCGCGCTCCACCAGTTCATAATTTACACTTTGGCCGTATACACAGTTAAAGCCAACCTCATTCATATACGAAAAAAAAAAAAAAAAAAAAAAAAAAAAAAAACTTTAGATAATACTTATAAAATATATTTGTTTGTTTGTTAATAAATTTATTTATTGTTATTATTTTTTTATTTAAAATAAAAATAAAAGTGTCATTTTCAATTAAATACTCAAAAATTGTATATAATATACCTTATCTTTAAATAAGAGGTTGCGCGCGTCGTCGTCTTACTTTTTTTTTTTTTTTGTATTTGATTTTTATCTTCTGTAAAACATTTTTTTGTTGCTCATATTATATTTATTTTATTTTAAACCAAAATTAAAAAAAAAAAAACAAAAACAATAATAATAAATACAAAAATAATAAATAAATAGGAAATAATATAATCGTGATAAAAAAAAATAATTTCGCGCTCTTTTTACCGTCAAATGTGGATACAATTTTTAAAAATAAAAATTAAATTTTATTTTAACGCCATTTTATAAAATAAATAATTTTATTTAATTGTTTTCTAAGTTATAATAATTAATTTAATAAATATGTGATTTTATTGGGTTTTGTAAATATAAATATTTAAAAAAAAAGTGAAATTAAAAGTGGAATACAAAAAAAAATAATTGTGACGAATATAGCTATATTAATAAAATATGATTTACCAATTTTTTAATATTAGGTTTTTTTAAAGAACTTAACTAAAGTGAAATTTTTAAATTTTACACAATATTAAGAGATAATAAACAGGATTTTATAATTACTGAGAAATAAATAACGTGAGTTAAATTTTAATTTGTTAATTTAAAAAATAAAAGTTTTTCTAAATAAATTTCCGTCGGCAAATTTGTTTTTTGTTTTTTGCGGTACGTTTCCTATCAAACAATAATTTCGTAGCTTATGTACATGTGCATTAGTTTTTCCATGTCAAAAATAATTTGAATATGTTTTTGGCCGATCGATATTCAAGTCGACTAACATTTAACAATGTGTATGTGTGTTTAGAAGTTTAGATGTGGATGTTATATACGATTTCATTACTTACTTTATTTATATATATATATATATATATATATATATATATATATATATATATATATATATATATTCACATATACGTACATTTGGCAAAAAAAAAAAAAGTTTTTCCATCAACCCAACTCCAACAAAAACAACAACAACAACAACAATAAAAAAAGTGGAAATAAAATTATAATTTTAATTTTCTCCGGGTACCACAAACTCATTAATCATTCGAAGCATATTTATGTTTTGGTTGTTGTGTAAATTAATTATTTTTAATTTTTATAATTTTTGTAGTATAAAAAGCTTTACATTAAAGTTTATAAAATTTTTTGGTGATTTAAATTTTACTGAATACATTTGCTATTGTAGGTGAACACATAAATATAGGCACACGAAGAGCCTGTTTGGTTTGTAATTTATGGCGCAAACAAAGAGGATAATTTATTTTAATTAAAGTTAATTTTCTTGGATTTTTTTTTTTTTTAATAAGAATTAATTGCTATTTGCCACAATGTGCGTTTTATGTTTTGTACCGTTGGGATTTCCCAAAGACCAGTTGTATGACGAATCATCTTAAAAGATTTAAACATTAAATTCAAAATAAATCTTAAATATTTTTGGTGTTTTGGTTTAAGTTTTGTAAATTATTTGCCCGGTATTATAGTAAACGTTTGCTATAGCATAGGGTGCAATGTTCTGTCTAAACTAAAAACAGGTCAAAATTGTTCTTATCGGCCGGACGTAAAAAAAAAATCAATGATTGAAACGTTTCTAAAAGGAATGAGGTAACGATTTTCCTGTTTCCAATTTGAGTTTTTGTACGTAGATGGACTCATTTTTGTAGCACACAGCAGACGATAATTCGATTTACTATTAAACCAGTGATTGCGAACGAACATTTAAATAGTCAATTTTAGCAGGTTAAAGATAAAAAAATAACAATCGTGATTTAACATAATGACATTATGACCAAAATGACAAATTAAGGAGGGCCTCCCTCGAACAAAATTCAAATATTTTATGTCGGTATGGAACAACGTAAGATTAATTTGATGAAATAAAGTAAAAATTTACTAGTTGAAAAATTATTATCCGCTAACTTGTGGTAACATTCCTCTAAAATACGATACAATAAAAAGCTAATTCGGGGAGGTATCTGGCTTTTTGCTTACGTCATTTTTTCAAGATTGAATTATAATTTTTTCTCTTTGGTTTGAAGCTTAATACAAAAAACTAATGCCTTATCCACAAAATGTAAATTCGCTTTATAATGGTAAAATTGCCGATTAGTATTAAAATGGTATATTCACGAAATGTAACTTGACTCTATAAACGTAAATTATGCTCTGTAAGTTTACTGTGATAAATTTGTTGACGTAAACATACATAGTCTCGATATTCGCGTGAAGTTTATCTCCTAAACTATCCTAAAAAAAAAAAAAAAATAGGATCGGTTAGGAAAAACTTCACGTCTTTGAACATATGTGTGAAGTTTTCCTAAATTTTAATAGCTTTGCATGTGTTCGTGATTATAAAATACTTATTTCGAATTAACCGATAGTCAGCATTATATAAAGAAGAAGCCGCGATTCGAATTACATAGTTTATAAAATGAATATGGCCTAAAATGAGCCCAAACCTAGACTTTCATAAAATGAGAACATCATCATTTGAATAATAAATAAAAATAAAGCGAAATACTTGGTGTATTTCGTATGGGATTGTTGTTTGGTGGCCAGCCTTAAATAGTAAGGCTAATCAAAAGTTGCTGATGATAATTTAGAGAACTTTCACTTTTCAGGAGTACAACCACTCAGGCATTAAGGATCAAATCCATTTCTATGTGGACCTGTAGTAATACAGGACACTCATGTTTTTTGTGTAACAGAGATATCCTTGGTACCATCGATTACTTGAATTCTTTACCATCTTTTGAGGAAAGGTTTCGTACTGATATTCCCTCCAGAGAGGACTGACCTAGTGAAGAGATGTTGTACCCTGTAGTTTTGAACTTCTTCACGGATGGTTCGAAAACGGATGGTAGGGTTAGTTGTGGTGTTTCTGTGAGAAACTAAATGTGAACCTCCCGTTTTGTCTACCCGATTATTGCAGCATTTTTCAGGCTGAATTAACTGCGATAATTGAGGCCGAGGATTGGTTGAGGTATAATGTAGTATCTGTAAGGGATATTCGCATTTTTATGGACAATCTATGACCTTATTTTCTCACGCCGAAGGTATCCCAGAGCAGTCATTCATTTCTTAACGAGACATCCACTTAACGTAGATGCCAAGGCACTTCAGCGTAGCGAAGAATGGAAGCGTAGATGAACTCTCTCGGCAGGGTACAAATAGCCTCACTTTACCAAGCAAGGTAAATGTTTAACTTCCGCTCGCTGATTTTAAAAGTTATAGAGACAAGGATGTTTAGTATAACAAAATCATATTACGGCTTCCGTTTATGTCTTACGTAAATTTCCCAAGCATTTTCCGCAACTTAGAAAAACCGGCCAACAACACTAGGCATATTTTTGAGTAACTGTGAATGTAAGCTAACAGAAAAAAATCATCCTAAGGTTTCTTTTCAAATGATGATGTTTTTCTGTTAGCTTACATTGATAGTTACTCAAAAATATACTTAGTATTTTTGGCCGGTTTTTCTAAGTTGCGGAAAATGCTTGGGAAATTAACGTAAGACATAAACGGAAGCCGTAATATGATTTTGTTATACTAAACATCCTTAGTCTCCTAGTATTTTGGGCCGGTGTTTCGCAAAACGTTCGGAAATTGGACGTAGGGTATTGAACATTGGTATTTTTATCAACATTAAAGAGAAATTATTAATGGAATATTGAAAAAATATTTAGACGTATCAAAACAAAGTTTTAATGTTCTTTACTTAATGAGTAATGTATAATTTATTCGCTAATGCGTAGTTTTACTAATACATTCTCACAATTTTTTGTTTTTGTAATTTTAGGAAAGTTTAGGAAGAAATTCACATTCATGTCTCGATAGCATCTTTTTACCTGCAAGAAATCAACATGATTTTGTTTGTAATTTCAGAGATTTTCACTAAAAGGTTTTTCTAATAGAATTTCTTCGTGTTCTTAACCAATCAATATTCAGGTATCCTTGATGGTGTCTCTAGTTCTTATCAAAATATCTATTTTTCTACAGAATTTTGTTGAAAATTTGTGCAACTGTGTCAATGAGTCCAAAAAACAACATCTGGGTCCAATTGCACCAACTACTTATCACTTATTACTTATCAACTTATCATAAGTTAGTTTTTTTGATAATGATAAGTAATAAGTGTTTCACCAAAAATAACAAAATCTCACTCACTTATCAATTTGAAAACTTATCAAATTTTGATAATGATAAGTGATAAGCATTGCACATCAGATTGTCTATAACTTATCAATTGACGAATTATCAAATTTTTATGATAAGTTGTAATGATCTCCCATATACAAAAATACTATGAATGTGATAGTGTTTGCAAAATGTGCTTTTCGCACATTTTATATGTTAAACAATGGTTTTGTACCTATATAGCAAAACAGTTAAAAAAATTGTTATTCTGTAATTTAATAACAACAACAAGGTTGCATGTATATAATAACACATGAAGAGAAACCTTTCTCAATTGAGTGTTCTTATTTCAGTGTTTAGAATCAATTGTAAAACTTTTATTTTGTTGCGTTTAAAATAAATTCTCTTTTCTAACTGTAAATAATTTTTCAGCAGTACTTAAACGTAAACAATTTATTTTCATAACAAATGAGTTAAGAGAATTCCTATTAACAAATAAATTGAATTTAACTACATTTTACAAAAATTGTAATCGTCATGTACAAACCAAAACTAATTTTCCACTATTCGTCTCGTCCGCTTATGAGCACGACAGTTGTTTCTTTGCTTTATTGCATCATTAGGATTTCTTCGCATTGGTGGGATAAGCCAATCTTTAAGAGGAAGCACTATCACCCAAAATCACAGCACCGAGGAACGGGCAAAAACAAGACTCAAAATTCCTAAATAGCCTTGTATATGGCAATACTCTGGAGTCATGGACACTACCTGGCCAATTTGAATTTAATGCATAAAAGCTGTGGTCTGGGCCACACACCATCATTGCATCCAGTGAATATTTTCCATGTCGATTCGCAAAGTGTTCTTCATTGACCGTAGGTGCATCTATATTAATCATTGTTTCATCGAAGCAACCAGCTACCTGAGGGTAACCACCCAACTCAAGGGTCGCTTCCATGTTGCAAATTTGCTCCGATTTTTAATAATACGTGCTCAATTTGTTCATGTGACAAACGAAAATATTTTATCACTCGCGAGTCCAGAGAATATTTGGTTCTGGCTTTCACTACACGATTTCTTCTTTCGTTTTCATCCTCGAATAATCTTTCGAACCGATGCATTTATTTATAAAAATTATTTTTTGGTTTAATAAATTTCAGTTTTTGTTCACTAAAGTTGATATAATTAATGCCTATATTTGATAGTTTTTTATCAATTTTAAAATATCGAAAAACAACTGTCTTGCCTCTTACTTTGACTTAATATAATAATTCATTAGAATACAACAAAATAGAGGTATAAATTTTGAAATTAATATACACTTGAAATACATTCATTTGAATAATAAATAATTTTATTGAAAAATGTGTTTTTACTCTTTTAAAATTGAACAAAAGTTCTCATCTTACCAATAACAGAAAAAAAAACGTTTTTAACAGACTTCCGTCATACCACTAAAATTTGTAGCTCTTATCAATTTTTTTGAGTAGTGAAATTTTTCTTATTGCTATTTTTGATAAGTTATCATTACAGTAGTCGATTATTGATAAGTTAAAACTTTTGGTGCAACAGAACTACGAAAAAATTATCAAAAAAAATTACTTATCATTTATCATTTCGCAAATTGGTGCAACTTAATGTTGATAAGTGAGTGCTTATCACTTATTATAACTCAATTAAATACTTCTCAAATTTCAATTTGGTACAACAGAAAATTATCAAAAATTATGATAAGTTGATAAGTAATAAGTGATAAGTAGTTGGTGCAATAGGGCCCTGATCTCATACAACTACACATTTGAGAAAGTGTTGAGATTCTTTTGAGATTTCTTATCCTTACCCCATTTAACATATTTGGGTGTAAAATTTGATGCTACCGGATAGTTTGCTTACCTACGCCTATCAGTTAAGCGCATGCAAATAAACTGATACATTCTTTTTCATTTGATTTCCAAGCCAGAATCATTTCTGAAAGTAACTTCTGTAAAGTTACAGTTGGGGCATTAATTACTTCCAAATGCAGACAAAGTGAACGAATATATGTACATGTAAAGGGTGTTGATCAATTCATTTGTCGTTTATGGATGTGAAACTTGATGCTATACCGAATGAGTATAAAATATGGATGCGCGATACATGACTTTCGAGGGAAAAACCTTATGTGTGATTGCTTAGAACTCGGCAATGATTGTATATACCGGGAGTCAGAAAGTCAAAAATGTAATATCCATTTCTCATATTTTACACAAAGTACAAACACTTTTTGTGATTTATCTTGGATTTAATTCGCGGAAATGGTAAATGGCTTCATCGGATCCACTTAATGAAAAATACTTACCAATTTCTATCAGCTAAGCGCTAGAGTTTCAAGCTGAATGATTTGTTATCACTTATTTTTGACATTTCTGTTTATCAAACCCTACAATTTTTCTTACAGCGGCGTATTCAAATTACAGCTATAGAATTTTTCCATTATGACAGTCATTTTGGCAGATATGTAAATTTTAATAGGTCTAATACCCTTTAACTAGCGGATTAAGGAATATTCTGACGCTAAACTAGCTTTAGTTTCCGGGCCCCACGAAATAATAGGAGAATCTGAGCCATACTCACCTTAATTTATACAACACTTGTTGGAATGATAGGATTTCTTTGCTTGCGCAAAAAATATACATTTTATAAATTCCTAAAGGGGAGCCTAAAAACAAAACAACTTACTCTCGATTTACATCTCCTGATTTACATATAGTGGATTCGTTCTTGAATATTCCATGTTAAATTAAAATTAAGGAATTGGTCCCAAAAAAAAATTACAATTTTAATTTTTCACATTGAATTGATAACGGAAATTCAATTTTAAACATAACACTTACAGATTGTGTGCTGTGATGTAAGAAAATGTATGAGTTACGCGGCTAAATTATAGATTTTCAAAATCTACCTTTCAGTCTGATTCAGAATATTGAAATTTTAAAAAAAAATATTTCCTGATCGACTTCGTACTGTATCGTTTCAGATTAGACGAATGTAATATAAAAAGACAAAGCGAAACACGCTTCAATTTTATTTGTTTGTTAGATTCAAGATAAATAAACACGTTAGATAAAAATTGATTGAAAAATTTGGTCAACTGCCTCTTTAAAACGGCTCTTATTTCTACATTATAACCAAGAATTATTGTTTAGAGAACTATGCAGATTTGCTAATAAGAAAAATAAAATAATCTTTATACAAAATCGCCCATATTCCAGAACTTCATCAAAATATGACTTTAGAACATCATTTCCATTGCACATGTTGAATTTAAACAAAATCGGTTATTATCCTGGTTTGTGTCCTTGAAATTTGTAATTTCGACCGGGGCCAATAAAGTGACAGTGTTGATTTATTTCGTCACTCTAATTCTCATTCTTAATCTCTTTTCCATATTTATTCCGTTTTATTTCGAATCATAGGTACCACCGTGCATACAAATTTTTTACTTCAGTCAATTTTTTATTTATTATCAATTTTAGAGAGGTTGGTCAACAAAATCCGTCATACTTGCAAGCAAAAATGCTTAAAACATATAAATTGTTCAAAACATTAAAGACACTATAACACTATGCGATTTGCATGCAATATTTGTTGTACATTGGATAAATAAATTGCATGGAATTCACTCAATTTTGATGAAATTTGAATTTTTGATTATTTACACTTAACAACTAAAAATTGTATCATTTATGGAAAAAATGGGATTTAATCTTACTTACTGTATTGTGCTTCAATATTTCTTGAAAAAGAAAAACGAAAACGAAGTATGATAAGGGCAAAGATCAGGTTTGTGAGAGAGATACATATAATATACAAAGTACCATTTTCAATGAATTAAAGCTTGAAGATTTAATAACATTTAAAAAATTTACTAGAATAACGCCCTCGAATTTTGAAAGACTAGGTATTCATGTCAAATATGCCGGTCGGCTGCAATTTTAATGCCTTTCACATCCAATTATGATTTGTAGTTTACACTACACAATTTCCATGCAGCAAATTATTATCGCAGAGAGCACAGTGTAAAGGCACCTTAGTTGAATAAAATATGGAGGAAAGAGTTTTTTAAATGGAAATAAATTTTTGTTCACGTAGAATCTAATTAATAAAACACGATGAAGTCGACCTGTAATAATTTTTTTAATTTCGATATTCTGGATGAGACTGAAATCGTGATTATGAAAATCCGTAATTTGCCGTATACCACTTCATTAAATTTTCTTACTGAACCGCTCCCATCCTATTACACGTTCGTAATTTTAACCAACAGGAAACCCAAATTTAGTTCTAAAGTTGCGTTTACGTTCGTAAATTTTTAATTAGAACACCACTTATCGAGCAGCGAAAGTTTCTGTTTATTAATGGTTCTTATGCTGTATGCCAGGTTGATTTTTTTGTCTAAATTTTCGACTTTTCATTTCAAGACTTCATATGTAACTCTATTTACCGCCAGATGGTTCACGAAAATTTCTTCACGAGGTTATACATTTCAATTCCATTGTCATTTTAAATTTTAAATGCTATAACGCTTGGTTTATGCATTATAAAATGTAATGCTGGAAACAGATGTGCAGAATTCTGCATGCATCGAAATTAGAGTACAATATTTTATATGGAATGAAATACATGTATTCTGCAAACCATGCAGAATTCTGTATGTTGTTTCTATTTCTAATTTTGCTGCACATCGGTAGGCTACATTACGTAAAAGTAAACAAATCTAGTACAATTTGTGTAGTTTTTCTTTTTTTCAATCAATTTTTTGAATTTGTTGACAGAAAATATGTTTTGTGTGAAAAGTGCCAAAATGGAGGATAAAAATTAATTATTTTTTGACAAAATAAGATAACATTCACACAAAAAAATTGTATTTTAAAATTAAATATGTATGAAATAAATGTCAAAAAATAAAGAACTGCATGCATTACGGGTGTTTTGAACGCAGATCTGCAGGCATCACTGCATGCATAAATTCTGCACATCTGTTTCCAGCATAAATTTGCGTGAAAAGTAGTTTTACGATCCATGGCCTGTTTTTTTTGTTTCGTTGGAGAGATTAGAGAGGTTTTTGACCAGATAATTTATCTTTCTTAATCACAGATTGCGGTTTTTTGGTCTCAAATTTATTTCAGTGGCACTATTCTGGTTGGTTTTCCCGGAGAATTGGGAATTGATTTATTGTGATTTTTTAGTGTATTTTAGTATTTTATTTCCAAAGCATACCAAAGCATTTAACTTGAGATTACAATTTCAAATGAAGCAAATGACTCAACTTGCTTCATTAGAAATTGTATTCTCAGGATCAAATTTTACTGTGATGCTTTTTTTTTTTTTTTTTTTTTTTTTTCAATTATCGAAATATGAAAACTTTGGAAATATCCAAAAAATTTAAAAATTAAAATTGATCTGTACAAAATTCAGAGTTATCGAAAAAAAATTTTTTTCAACTACCAATCTTTGATATAATCAACTAATTTGAAAGTTATCTCGCTTACCAATTTTATAACTTATTCAAAAATTAACATTTTATTCTTTTATTTAGAACCTTGAATCGCGGTTTGAAATAACCAACGCTAACGAAACATTTTAAAAAAGTGAAAATTTTGATGAGAAATTTGACCAGCTGAGGTTTTAAATTTGAAATTAAATTAAAATTAATTTCGTAATTAAAAAATTTCTAAATTTTGAAAAGCCAATTTAATAATTTTTTATATTCCTAAATTCCTAACTTTTACTTTAAATTTAGCTTCTGATCTGAAATCCATGGAGATGAAGGGTCTTGACGGGGATATGATTTACACCACCACTATGGGAAGTAGAAACAATCAAATTTCGGTGGCACGAACTTTGTCAACAATCGGGCTCCATCGATTTCGATGATGAACCAGCTTTTCTTATTATTCTAAAAAAACAACCACAATATGCACAATATGCGCTAGGGCGTCCCTTTTAATTTCAAGTACTGCATTGCTCGAATCAAACTCCTATACAGGTGTTGCTATACAGCTATAACTTTCGTGATCAATAAACAGCGTTCAATTGTCACATTCAGATGTGACAATGCGCTTTTTCAACGCTATATGTAAAATTTTCGATAGATGATTGCAAGAAGTCCCTTTACTTTCTCCCATGTATATTTACTACTGCTAAAGTTCATGCTGTTATGGTCGTTAAAACCTTAGATCAGATATTTTTTATGAACTAAAAATACGATAAATTTCAAAATATAAAATCTGAAATTTAAAGAAACACCTCTTGCAGCCCTCCCTGCCGGGATTCAAACTTCAGATCCGATCGCCACAGATCGCCATAAAATATTGTGCTGTTTTGTCATTGGAATTTCAAAATAACACTGCAAGATAATTTTTGTGTTAACTCACCAAGCAATACAAAACTCTTGAAGTGTTTTATATATAACTAAAACTTTATATTGAGACATCCTTAATAGGAAAATGGTACTGCAAGTTAATTTTTGAGATGTGAGAAAGTCAGCAGATACCATATTAATCTAAAATTTTAGCCAATTAATAGCTCTGAGAAAACTGATTACAAGGTATTCTGTAGGACCCAGTGCAGTTCTTACCAAAATAATTTTGTGGCAATAAAATAATATTGTTCGCATTTTTAAAATGTTAGAATTGACAAATGTCCTAAGATAACTGGCACATACCAGTAAGAAGTCCCGCTTATTGTTTTTGCCGAAAAATATTTGAGATTGTATTCATTTTTTTAAGCCATATTTAAATAATTAATCCCATTTTTTATTGGTTTTGGAATCCTCTTTGGATTCATTCTCAAAAGCACAATGAAATTTGCTTCTCAAAAATTATTTGTTGTATAGAAATATCAAAAAATTGAAAAATCACAAAAGTTGAATAAAAACCGAATTTTTAAAGAAACGCACGCTATATCAGCTTATTATCTTAACTAAAGAGCTTAAAACCCATAAAAAATTTGGGTGCTTGTCTGTTAATTCACCCCAATTATTTTATTTTTATTTTTTTCAGAAATGATTTATTTATTTAAATTTAATCATTTATTTTTAGACTTTTATCGTCAATTAAATCAATTGTGGCACATCTATCAGAAGAAGCGATACGAGCGATACAATTCCTTTGATCTGTATCTGCAGGGTTGACGAAGCATTAACGAAGAATTAAATCCGCAATTCGCTCCAATAGATTCGTCGATACTATACTAACCCAACGAATTAAGCCAACCACAAAATAATTTGAAACATTTGTGGTAGAACTATTAGTAATTAGAAGCGATTTGCTGTGAATTAACAGACAAGTGCCAAAATTGAGAACGTTAGATTAGCTTTAAGTTACTTGGCCCTTCCTCGTTAGAATTTTTGCAGAATTTTTTCGTTTTAAGCGTTGAGATGTTAGGCATGGTTGCAATTAATTCGAAGTTTTCCTGGCTTTCGAAGTTACCTCCAGATGATTCGAGGTGGTAGAAATTTCAAGATTTTTATGATTATCATGTGAAGAAATTTCATTCAAAAATCAAAGAAGGAAAACCACAGATTATTCGATTTTATTCAAAGTGATTTAAGTTGATATTGACGACTATTTTATTAGTCTATCGTTTCGTAAATTTGGGCAAAGGAAGAAAAAGTAAAACAAATGGTAAATTTATAACATTCGTTTCGTCCTGTAGATACTTCCACGGCCTACTCCAGAATGATATGCTTTTGTGTGGGTTAAAATATTTGTTACTCTCTAAAAATACTTACATAGGTTAGGTTAGGTTAGGTTAGAGTGGCTGCTATCGCACACTTAGGCCAATAGTGGCCCATTGTGATACCACAGGATCTTATCTCCCCTTTACCCCTGAAACCATCCAGTGCTACTTATGTACCGTAAAATATCTCTTACTCCACAGTTCGCGAGTTCCGAAAGGCTATCCATACTGTACACACCCAAGTATTTATGTCTTCTGCCGGATACGAGCATAGGAAGTGATCTATAGTCTCTTCCTCCTCCTCATCCATGCAAGTTCTACAAAAGTCATTTGTCTGTAGACCCAGCCCTCTCGCGTGTTCCCCAAAAAGGCAGTGTCCTGTCAGTATCCCTAAGACCAATCCTAACTTTCGTCTTCCCAGGGATATCAGTGCCTTGGAGCGCCGCAAGTCCAGTTTTGGCCAAACCTGTTTTGCTACCGCGCACGTGAGAGTGTTAGTCCATCTCTCATTTGTCAAGGTGATTGCCTTTCTACTGAGCGCCAATTTGAGCGCTGCTATAGGCCTCCCCAGATCTGCCCTTTCCATCTGCATCTGGAGAGTCGTACCGTACCTAGCTAGTTCATCCGCCCTGCAGTTCCCCGTGATGTTCGAGTGACCAGGGACCCAGATTATCTGGATACTGAAATACTCGCTCATCTCTTTAAGAGATGATCGGCAATCCAGCGCCACCCGTGACCTCATAAAAACCGCCTCTAGTGACCTGACCGCCGCCTGACTGTCCACATAAATTGCGATATCCCTTACTGATACCACATTATGCTTCAACCATGTCACGACTTCCCCGATCGCCACCACTTTAGCTTGGTTCACGCTGCAGTAGTCAGGAAGACGAACAGAAATATTAACATTAAGCTTCTCACAGAAGACTCCGGCTCCTACTTTACCATCTAGCTTAGAGCCGTCCGTGAAAAATTGCACTGCCTCGTTTTCCAGTATTGATCTGTCGCTGAAGGACAGACGGTCCGGAACCCTTTATCGAAGCACAAGATTGGTATAACATAATCTAGATTCACCAGTTCATCCCTTAGTGATCCAACTATAGTCGAGTGCCCCACCTGCAGACACTTCCACTGAGAGACAGCCGTAAGTCGCATAGCCACCTCGGCTGCCTTCTGCTTACCAAAAACCTCTATTGGAATAAGGTGGAACATAACTCCAAAGCGCGAGTAGGTTTCTTCCTAAGCGCCCCGCTTATAAGCATGCAGGCCGTTCTTTGTACCATTTCCATTTTACTCCTGTATGTTATGTGCCTTGTCCAGAGCTGGCTACCACACGCCTACTCCGTACATAAGTACAGGTCTCACTACGGCAGTGTACAGCCAGTGT
This sequence comes from Tipula vernalis, assembly GCA_958295665.1. NCBI lineage: Eukaryota > Metazoa > Arthropoda > Insecta > Diptera > Tipulidae > Tipula > Tipula vernalis. Next base: position 21,145,797 of record OY282558.1, on the reverse strand, counting down.
ACCAGCTCCGGTTTCAAACCCCATCTCTTACCTATGGCGTTCCTGCACGAGTAAATGGCTACAGTGGCCTTATTTACCCTCTCTAACGTGTTAGGCATCCAGCTGAGTTTACTGTCCAAGAATCTCGCTCTATCAGAAAAAGTCAGTCTAGTGCCGTTTATCGTAGGCGGGCAAACTACCGGAATTTTATACTTCCTAGTAAAAAGTACCAGCTCTGTCTTGGACGGGTTGATCCCTAATCCACATTTGCTGGCCCATTTGGTAACGATTAATAGTGCATTCTGCATAACATCTCTAATCGTGTCCAAATATTTACCTGATACCGCTATCGCTACATCATCTGCGTACCCTACAACCAATACCCCTTCTCTCCAGTTCCAACAGCAATTCGTTAATCACTATACACCAGAGAGAAGGGGACATTACACCTCCCTGCGGGGTTCCTCTAACCACCCGCCTTCTAATTAGGACTCCCCCAGTTTTGAAGTAATAACCCTACTTAACAGCATATGATTAATCAACCTACTTATAGAGTAATCTACCTTCAAAGCTGACAATCCCTCCATGATCGCCTCCGTCTTTACGTTATTAAAGGCACCTTCAATATCGAGGAATGAGACCATACAGAACTCCTGCGAGTAAATTGACTTCTTAATTGTGCGTACCAAAGCGTGCAAGGCTGTGTCCACCGACCTCTCTTTACAGTACGCATGCTGTGACATTGCCCAATTGCTGGGTTCAATTTTTGATCGTATAAACAACTTACATATTTAAATTTTAAATTTTTATTGTTAAAATTATCGAAAGTCTGCTTAGTGCTTATCTGGGTCTATAAAATTTTGAAATGCGATACCATTATCGTCCGAAAATAAAGCTTCGTACCCATCGAAAAAACCTACTCGTAGATAACTTTGATATAGTAACAATTTCATATAATATTTTAGTGAATAATCAATGCTTATTGCGTTTATTTTCTTCAAATCAGGGTACGAAGCTTTTTTATTTTGTAAACTATATTCAGCTCCGATTTCAGTAATCTTTAAATTTTTAAAAACTCTGAAAGCATATTTAAACAATACACAGTTTGAAACAGTTCTTTTTGTCAAAGTTTTCAATTCAAATTTTAAAAGACAGTCAAAAATTCATTCATACAAGTAGAATACGCTTTCTACGTAGCATCCACGCACACATATTTTACTAATAATCGATAATTTTGAAAAGTATTTCCGGAACGTTTGATCAAATATCAATTGAATTGGAAAAAACGTTTCTTCGAACGGCAAAGTACAAATAATACGTTTTTCGAAATAATACATAGTTAGTTAGTTGCATGTTAAACTTTACAATGGGAGTTACTTTAATTGTTTTTTGAAATCCCTTAAGGATAACTACAAATCTGAATTCAACAGCATATTCTAAGAAACATTATGTATTTTTGGGCTAAACGGATTGTTTCGACATTTCGGGGTAAAAGTCTTAGATTTTACAAGAAACCAATACAATGTTTAGATACAAGTTTTTGAAAAATTGTATCAAATTCAAAACTGCCCGAAAATTTAATTATCGTCAAGTGTTATCATCAGCCCTTTGATATAAGTTCTATATTTTAATGAACTTTGTCCTGCAGCAGGGAAAGTTCAAGACGGCTTCATTGCTCAACCCCAATGTCTACATCATGCGTTTCAATAAAATTGCCAAAAAAATTACTAAGGTTGAGCTTTCGAGCCCTAAATAACAATAATAATAAGCTTTCATGACCAATGTATGGTAATAGTAGTGAAATGTATGCTTGGTTTTGTGCAAAACTGAAATATACAAAATCTTCATTTTGACGGTCATTAACAGGTAATCGTATAGAGGTTAATTTCACCTCGTTGTACTAAAATTTAGGTGGGTTGTGGCGACGTCTAAATCGATCTGAATGTAGAATTGTCTGTTCTACCTTTGCAAACTTTTCTGGGGATCAACCTTTTCGCAGTTCGCTTTTAATGTCCTTCTTTAGCCAGTACTCAAATCGAGGACGTACAGCTGGAGGGTCGATTTTACGTAGACCACTTGCACTTTGTATTCCTTCATGCCAGCGTATAGTGTGATGAAAAAGGGTCAGCCCATGAATTCTTCATTCTAGAGGTCATATTATGTGTACCGAATGAAATTTGTGATTGGTAAATGAAGAATTAAAACTAAACGGCAATATATAATCATTATTTTTCTTTAATTGTTCTATTGCACATCTCGTACAGTTTTTAAATAATAGTATTCATTCAAACTTTTTGTTCATTTGACGGCGAACATTCACTTTTCCCGTATGGAAGCCATTAGGTTCTGGATGATGTCTTCGGTGACTCTGGCGGATGCCCGTTTCCATCTGTACTGGAATTCTTGGTCATTTTTCGCAGGTTTAGGCTCTTTTTTCGATTCCTTATTCACTAAAGCTCAATATTTTTCGATTGGACGGTCTTCCGGCACGGCAGGCGGATTGCAATCCTTTGAAACAAATTCGATGTTATTTTTTATAAAAAGAAAAATTCTTTATTATTATTTTTAATATTATTTTTTATTATTTTAATATTTTTAGCTTCCTTATAGTAACAATTTGTTTTATTTTTAAAAAAATCTATTTCGGATGCTTTCGCCTTCCTTTCTCAATTTTTAATTTAATATTAATCTAAATTAAAAGGATTAATATTAAATTAAAAATTGAGAAAGGAAGGCGAAAGCATCCGAAATCGATTTTTTTTTAAAATAAAACAAATTGTTACTATAAGGAAGCTAAAAATATTTAAAATAATAAAAAAGAATTTTTCTTTTTTATAAAAAATTTTACAAAGTAACAAAAGAACACAAAAAAGTGAAAAAATGGAAATCCATTCACACAATAATCGATGTTATTGGCTTTCATAAAATCCATTGTAGCTGTAGCACAATGAATCGAGGCACGATCGGTATGGTAATATGGTAAAAATAGTAGGGCTATTGTGTTTTTTTAGAAACGGCAACAAACATTTCTGAAGGCATTCCTTGATGTAGATTTCGCCATTCATAATCCCATTTATTACGTATCGACGTGATCTTAAGCCGCTTTGGCAAATTGCTTGCCAAACCATACGTTTTTGCCAAATTTTTCAACAGCTATGGTAGTAATTGCTTCGTCCAGTTCTTCACCTTTCTTTTTGATGTAATATTGGTGACCTGGAAGTGTCGAGAAATCCATTTTCATGTAGGTCTCGTCTTCCATTATGATACAAGAATCTTTTCTTTCGTTCAACCATTTGTTAAGATTCTTTGCTCGATCGATCCCTCTATTAAATTGTTCAACACTTCTTTTGGGGGTTTTTGACTTCTTGCATGTCCGTAGATTATTTCTGGTGTTAGCTCGTTCCACCATCGATTTGGTTATTTTAGTTTTTCTGACCAAATCTCCCACAGACATCGAGGGATGTTTGGAAATGACTCTTACAATTTTCTGATCCAACTTCGAGCACCTTTTTTTGCTCCGGATCCGGGCTTGCGTGATACAGAAAGATTGATTTGACATTTTTTTTTTACATTTGTTACCGCATTATTGGAAACACCGGCCAATTTAGCCATTTTTTTATTGATATACTCTGAATGATCATTGCACAATCGAATTATTAAATCACGTTTTTCTCCTTCTGATGCGTCCATTTCGAAACAAATAAAACAAATGCCCAATTTGACGTTTATTCGTTTTTTAAAATTGTTCTTCTACGAAATAACGGTACCAGTTTTTTTCTTTTGCGTAGTAGCCTATGAGATAATATAAATTGGGGAATCACAAATTTCATTCGGTACACATAATAGTTGTGCTCATCATCGTCAAGCCCGATCGTAACCTAATGATGAAAAATCTCATCGAGCGAACTCGGTATCTCCCGATACAAATGCCGCAGCTTTAACCAATGTACCATTTGATTGATTTAGTATAGCATGGTATTATATTCTTATAAATGTCGAATGAAATTCTGTATAGCCTTGATTTACATACAAACCATTTATTCAAACAAAATACATTTTAACGGATTTTTGAGATATGCGGCGTTTTTGGTGAGAATTCAGAGCCATAGAGAGAGAGAGAGAGAGAGAGAGAGAGAGAATTGAGAACTGAAAGCCATTAATAGGTAATTAGGGGTTCTAAAAACGAATCAAAAATTATTTACCAATTGTTTTGAATTCACTTGAAGCACAGGTTGCTAATAAAATATTTACTGATTGCGGAAGACAAGAAAAGAAGCAATTTTTAAGAAGTTGCACACTTCCGAATCAGTATTTATCTTCTTACAAGACAACTGAAATAAACTATTAGTTAAAAAAAAAATTGTCAAAATATTTATTTTGTGAGGTTTCGAACCGATTTTTTCATATTTTTATGGATCCGAACCTGAACTAGCCAAACGTTCGGTTCAAAATTAATTTTTCAAAAATTGAAAAAGAAAAAATATCAATAAAACCAAATCAAAATAACCAAAATCTAAATTATTCTGTCCCAAAATTAATTTTAACGCCTTAATAAATTCAATGAAAGGAAAATTCATTACGAAATATTTTATTTCTTCGCTTAAATGAAAATCTTTAATTAAATAAATAATTCTTTTATTTTATTCATTTTTATTTGATATTAAAAAACCTAATATTTGTATTGGTAGGGTTCTAGACTCTGAATTAATGATTTTGACTCGTGATTGTCTTAAACAGCTTTAGCTATAACAGATTCTAGCCCAAGGGAGTCACTAGCCGTTAGTTAGATCTAATTTGTTATAATTAAACGAAATATTCCCTCCCGATATTTAGATGCCTAGCGCATACTTATTCGCCAAAGGGAAATTAAATCAGTCTTTCTCACGTTTAAACAGAAATGCATTGGTTAAAAGTCAAAGGTTTATCATCTGTGTATGCAACACTAAACACAATATATATTTTCATGATATAAAAGTGTCAGCCTAAAAAATTTGTATTTAATAACGCTATTCACGGTCATCCCAAAAAAAAAAATACTCTCATGACAGCTAAAACTAACGCGACATATGTGTATTGTACTCTCAGCCCAAAATTAAGAGAGTCGGATACTAAACATACCGTAATTTGAAAGTGAACTTAAATTATTTAAGTTAATTATGCATTTACGTCACATGTACTATAAATGCTTGTTTAAAATATTTATTGGTCAAGATTGTGTAAACGTTACCATACACCGGAACTTGCAATTAAATTTGTTGTGTCGAGGATTCTGGAATATAATATCCAAAATATTTATTTAATGTTGTTTTGCACATATTCCAGGACTGTGCTGTACATAGCTAGGAACACCATTATGGTTGGCCTTAAACCAAAATGGAAAAAAATTAAAATAATTAAATACGATAGGTTCAAGTCAAATTAATTGTTCACCAAATCTAAGGTAGTTAAATAAATTCAAAATATGTATTAATTACTTGACCGCCCCCTGTTATTTACACACCACTTGTTATATAAATTCAGAGCTGTGCTCTAAACGGTACATCTAAAACGAAAGCACATTAAATTATTACTTTATAGCAGAGATAGATGTGAGCTTTTTTTTTATGTTCACCAAAATAAGTGTATGTACCTACGTACCTATTTCCATATATTTACTCTTGATATTCGGGGACGTGAAAAAAGGTAAAGTGAAATAAAAATGGTTTTTATGCTTTTCCTTTTTTTTATATTTATAAACAGAGCAATGAAAATGGGTTTTCATTTTATTATATTATCTCCATCTTGAGTACAGAATAAGTGTTAGTTTCAATATACATACATACATATACAATATGTACATAATACTATTGTACTAGGTAGTGGTACTGTTTGATATCATAGACTGTGTGTGTGTGGTATCAGAGAAAATCTTTTTTTCAGTTTTTATTTTATCGTCGAGGAAAAGGAAAATTATAATCATTATTATCATTGTCATTATAATCATCGTCAGCAGTTGTATTAGTACTAGTGTACAGTAGTTATTTTATAGTTATAGAACAGTCAATTAGACATTAAAATTGTTTGCTTCAATGCAGAAAATTTGAGAGTTAAAATATATTGGTTCGTTAAGGATATAGAATATGACGACAATAAGCGATTATCGTGATGCAGACAAAATTGTAATTGTGGGTTGGGAAGTAGCTTTGGATAGTGTCAAATTTTATATAGAATTATTGAACATAGTACTGACGTTGATTTAGGTGGGAAATCTATAAATAAAATTACTTGTTACATAAAATATTAATTTACAAATAAAATACGCACGGCCAATTGTCAACATCTATTATTATTCAATGGCATATACACAAAATTGTTTACCTGTTATATTAGTCAATGTCGTTTGATATATTCAGGTTTTTGAATACATACCGACATCTGATTAAAAACACAAAAAAATAAATATTAATCGGTCCCATTCCATAAATTTTTCCAACGGAAATATTTCTAAAAAAAAATGTTAAATACATTTCGGTCGTTAAAATGATATGCCTCCAAAATCGCAATATCCTCAAAACAACCAACACATTTCTTTTATCAAACTCGTACCTCTATAAATTTCAAGAAAAATATCTAATCAATAAGATTAATTTAAGCAACATCATACCTTCCACATGTACGTAATACATTTATACAATTACCTAAAGAAACATTTTCGTGTTTTTCTTGTGCTTTTTGGCAAAAACAAAACATAAAGAAGAAAATTTATATAATTTTTCATTTTATAATTTTCTTTTGTACCTTTCAGTTATATTGCAGGTAGAAAAATGATTTTTCCAAAAAATGTTTGGCAAAATATGTAGGAATGTGTTTATATGGATTTTTGAATATTATATAGAACAGAAAATATGTTTAACTTTAAGGTACAAAACATTAAAACAACTAACCTGGCTTATTCCCCATCATCACCATTGATTTTTGTTTGAGCTTTTTGTTTCCAAAGTTATTTCAGTTTTAGTGGCTGGAATCTAACATAAATAATACAAGCAAAAAATTTAATTTATAACACACATTTCATACTAAATGAGACACTCTAGAAGAAGAAATGAAAATGTATAAAGTATGATCGACGATAAGACAACAAAGTAGAGTCATTTGTTACAAGTTGTGTCGTATTCACAGTAATAACAATTTCACAACAACAACAGTACAAATGAAAGTTCGAGATGATGGTTTATTTTCATAATCAAATCAATAAAACAAAAAAAAAAATTCATCTACATCCTACCTTCAATTATACCGGTTAAATCAATACAGGACATACAAGAATAGTTTTAAGTTTAGAGAATGTTATCAACTTTGAACTTTTGAAATAAAACTGCAGATGCTTGGCAGATCAATTAAACATTCGCACTCTTGAAAATATAAAATTTTAATCCTTACGTCATAGGCGACGAAAGTAAAGAATATTGACTCATGTGGGAACCAGCGAGTCAGTAACAACTTTAAGTAAGAATGCGATATACAGAAAGTGCATGTTACTGACCAGCGAATCTTTAAGAACTTTTCGTTCAGTTCAGATGTAACTTAACAGAGCGAAAATTAACGCGCAAACTGAAGGATATGTCAGAATACATCAAAATTTTCAAAGCATACTTTTCTTAAAAATAATAAATTTTGATATTCACATTAGAATTTTAATACTGTATTTGTCAATTGTTAGAGATTCGGTGGCCAATTTGTCAAATAATCTGTAACGAAATAATTTCGTTAAAATCTGTAAGGATTCGTAAGAGCCAACCAGCGAAACCGTAAGAAACCTTACTGAATTTGACGAACGATTTTTCTTACGGAAAACTGACAGGTAAGCTAGCGATTCCGTAATAAATATTGTCAATTGTGTTCATTTGTCAATTAATTATTTTGTGAGTGACTGAGTGCGAGAATAATTGAAAAGTGGCCACAAAAATACCTCTTAAATTAAAAATGGACAGCGAAATAGAAGAATTAGAAGGCAGTTTTATTATATTAAAATCAATTCACTGTTTAAAATTATTAAATGAAAAAAACAAAAAGAAAAGGTCTTGAGCTGTCAGAAAAAATCAACCGAACCAGAAGTAACTTGGGATATTTCAAGGTATACAATTAATTTCTATTGGTAAACCCCTATTTTAATATTTCATGTATTTAGGTTACTTTTCTGAAATCAAGCTTCACGACGAGAACCAATTTTTTATTCATACGAGAATGACACCAGCAGTTTTCGAGATGCTACTAACACTAATTAGACCTCAAATGCTAGAGCGTAAAAGAAACTTTACATAAATAATTTAAATTTTAAAATGTGTAAAATTAAATTAGCAATAAAAAATTCAATAAATGCTGAAACTGAAACTTCTACTTATTTGAAGAGCGACGAACAATGAGATGAAATCAAATGTTTTATATTAATTTTTGACGTTTCCTTCAGTTTGTACGAGAATTTTCGCTCTGTTAAGTGACACATAATTTTAACGAAAACTGAACGAAACTTGTTAAATTTTCGCTGGCCAGTAACATTCAAAAGCCATATATCGTGTTGTTACTTAAATTTATTATTATTATGGTTTCGCTGGTTGGCTCTTTACTTATTCGCTGATTAGCCGTTGAGACAGTCGGCCAACAAAAAACTACTAGATCATCCATCAATGAAGTAAAGTCAGTAAGAAAGGAAAAACATTCGGTTAGAGGATAGTCTAGCAGAGAAGAAAATCGCGGATCATCGATAAAGATGGAAGGCGGCGAGGAGGGGATAAATCAAAAGATAATCGAGATGGTCATGATGATGATAGAAAGATAGTAATCACTAAGAAAGGAGACATGTGCAACATTGATGCTTAAATACCACCCAAATGGGTTGGGTGGTGTCTAAGCATCAACCAGTACACTTTTTGTCACAAATCTCATTCGCTGCCACTACCTTGCCTGAACTAAGCGAAAATAAATATCCGTTGCCTTAATTTACCCCAAAATGGGGAGCCGATTTAAAAATTGGTACAAACGGTTTGGTATCGTTATTCCATCAGCTATTTAAGTACATTACAAAATTATAATAGAGACAAATGACGTTATAAGTCTCTCCATGGAACCATTAGGGTACATCGCTCTAAATCAATTGGATGAAATATTAACAAAATTCTGGATGTCAGGACATTAGAGAATTGTTGGCAACGACAAAGATGCAATCAAACCGGTAGCAGGGGCGTAATGTAAGTAAGGAAACGAATAAAAAGAGAGTCAAGAAGCTCTGGGAAACACATATTAGTCCGCCTCCGTAAAGCTTTTCACAAATTCTAAGAGTAGAGAGGTTTCCTGTAACCTTAAAAGAAATTTTTTGTTTAAGTCAATATATCGATCAACGGGTATCCAATACAGATTATCGAGTACTTGGTTTCTCAGATATTTGGAGCTCATTCCTTTGGAATTTACTATTAGTACAAATGGGAAAGTTCTAAATTGGGTAGACAGGTCAAATTATTGGTTTGTCATTTTGTTTATATTTTTCGTGATTTGTTTTCAAACAGCGGATTTATTGAGATACTTTTGAGTTTTATTTAAAATAACATGAGTTATAATTTTAAATTAAATTTGCTGAATTTTCATAACGATCGATGAGAAAACGGGGCAACAAAATTATGCACTTGCTTCATAATAGCCATACAGCCTTACAGCAACCTCATTATCATTTTTATGAACGCAGCAGAATAAGATGCAAACTAATATAAAATAATAATTAGCTAATTGAAAATAAAGTTTTGGGCCTAAATATTTAATTCTCCTCATTTAATATACTTATTGGTATTATTACAATATACACCCCTTGCGTTTATATTCCTCGGTCCTATAAAATGTATCTCACCGTCAAATTCCACGACGAGAAGCGGGATTTATTTACTCATGTTACACGCATCCGAAATTTACCTATATAAAGTTTTGTAAGGCGAAATTAATTCATTTTCAGTATCAATTAAATCCGCCACCGCCAATTTTTATTTTAAATTTCGCGTGGATTTAGTTCATTAGGTATAGTAGGTTAGTTTTTAAAAATTAAATGTCGCATTAATGTCGCGGTAGATGGTTGATATACAAATATTCCCATCCAAAGTGAAATGAATATAATACATATTTTCAAATGAAATTGAACTAAAATGTCACACATACATTATACCTTCACGAAAAAATTGAACTGAATTTAACGTTAAAACATTGTAACACGGTAATAAGACGTTTCTCCTTCAGGCTTGCCCATATCCAATATCGAAACCGTCAGTTTCATTTTAAATTTCGTCAGTCGGAATAGAGAAAGCCAAAAGAATTTTTTAGATGGTTTTAAACATATTTCTGTTTTTTTTAATACCCGGATACTCGGGTAACCCGGGTATTAAAATAAACAAATCTTGGACTAACCGAGTACTTCGAAACTCGAGTAAATTGGATACCCTATGATCAACCAAACGATAATATTCAAATTTGAGACTACTGGAAGATTTCTTAGGCAAATTCGATATATTCTGAATTCGAGATTTCTGAAGAATTTTTATAAGTCGGCAACACATTTAATTCGTATTTTGAATAGTACTGAAAGCCACTCAACATTCGTATTGGGAGTTGTATTTTGGCATAAATTAGCTATCGGTATAGAACTTTCAATACTCAAACATTACTGCATCAATGAATCCAAACACCACATTTCTATTAAAGTAAGTAAATAGAAACTCGAAACTCCCAAAAAAAAATCTTTCAGGTCGATATACGAAGTAAATTTCGTCGAAATTTAGAACATAAATTTAATGCGAAGGTTAGGAATTAATTTACGGTTCATTTTAGGTAGAGACAATAGTTGTATTGCTTTCACTAAAATTAAAAGAATTACAACAACAATCGTACTAGATAGACCAAAAAATAGTTTAGCTAACCCAAAAAAATTAGTGGTTAGACAAATCTTAACCAAATTTTTAGTTTCAATACCTGCTACAAGATTCGAATTTACAAGAAAATACACGAAAAAAAAATTAGACCAAATTTTGGTTAGTTTTTGCTGTTGCTTTGACCAGCCGTTAACCAAATAAAATACTAAACTCATTTTGGTTGAAAGCAATACACTTAATCTCGACGGAACGGAGACGGAATTACGCACAGAATGCAAAAATTAATTTAGTACTGTAAAAATTAAAAGTGCTGACAATCTCGACGCCTGTTTTTTATATTAAAATAATCGTAAACTATCTAACAAGAAGCCTTTTTGATTTCCATAAATCCATACTTTGATGGCTCTAAATCCTATTTTGTAAACCCCTTTATTGATCAATTAAAATTTTCCGTCGTAGTATAAAAATCTACTAATCTAGTTAATAACTAATAATTTAGTTACATAAAATCGTTTAATGTCATTGGCATCACTTTAATTTGTATAACTTTAGTTCCCTAGAATGTCTTTCATTTTGTATTTTTTTTACATCACAAAGTGACACTTCAATCCGTTCTTGCGTGCAATATTGAAAATAATTTAATTTTAGTACTTGGTCTAATGCGCTCCGTCCGTCGACTTTATCAATTCTCATATATTTTCTTGTAATTTAGCTCTTGCGCTATTGCGTGATTGCGCTACAGCGTCGAGACTGTCTGAGGGATAAATCATAAATAACCGCTTTTTCCTTAATTACTGCAAGCCAAAATAATTTATTACAGTTAAGAAATTTGAATTCATGGCACCTCATCTCACACACCATCCTAATGCTTTTAAAATATTGGTAGTGCACGAACTGTGAAAATTCAAAGCTTACTGTAACGATTTTATGTACAAAAAGAAACCTAGGTTTTACAAAACCATAGTCTAAACATAGATGCTTTTGTAGAGGAATTAGAAACGAGGAAAATCTAAAGTTTTTGAAAACGTTACAAATTCTTAATTATGATCTCAGAGATATTTTCATCAATTTTTGAGCTTCATGATATATGTACATACATATCGTGAACCATTTTGGGATATTTTGCACTTTTAGTATCATTTTGAAGAGAAGGAAATTCTGCTTCATCTCGTAACACTAAATTTTAAATATTTCACTCCCGCCTTATTTTAATATTTCCCGTTCAATGTTAAAATTGAGTAAAAATATTAATTTGTTAGGTTCAATAAAATTTTGTGTGCTAATTTGTTAAATTGAAAGTTTTTGATATTCCTTATGCGACGTTTAGCAATTAAAAATTTTAATTAATTGCTAAATATATGTGCGAAGCCTCATGGGCCAAGGAAATGTGCGAGTTTACATTTATATCACTAGATTTTGGGACTTACGCCTTTCTCTATAATTTTTTTTAGATTCAAATTGTTTCTTTTTCTCAAAATGATGCTTAAACCTTTCAATGAAATCTAATATTATTTTAATAACCATCGAAAATTTAATGCTGCTTGGGAAAAATCAACCAAATCTAACATGTGTAACGTTCAATAAGATGATTTTCAAATATCAGAACACAAGGCATTACAGGATTGCCCTGAAGAACCAAGCAAGTAATATCTTTGCCTAAATTTTTTTGATTCAAAAACTTATATTGCCGAGCCAGACAGTTATACCGAAATTGAAGAAACTGATATTCAAATGGACCTCTTAACCTTAGAAATACATCAATCATTCAAGAAATTTGAATTTATTTGTGAACCCGAAATCGGCCGATACAGACTTAACAATTTCTCCCGAAAATGCTGCAATATTATTGACCCCTGAAAAACAAATTCCAAACGGTTTAAAATAAATAAAAATAAGTGAAAAGTGAAACGAAATACTAAGCAGATCGAAACTAATGAAATTACCGAGGAGCATCGATTGCGATATTTAAGGAGTTTTCGGCTTTAACATGGGGTGAACAACAATTTTTGTAAAACGGCTAATCCACATAGCAGAAACCAGAGGATCCGATTGCAATCAAGTAGTAAGGACGGTTTTTCGCAACGAACAAATTCGGTCGTCTATTTTTTAGTATAAAGTATGCAAAAAAATTGGTTTGTTAATACTCTGGGTCGATCCTAACAACATAGAAAGCCCAGAAAACCCTGCAGTCACCACATTTCACACACGGAGTAAACACGTCAATTTTTCGAATGTTTGACAAAAATGAAATACTGACGAGCATCAAGCAGCAAGTAGATGTATTTAAAACCAAAATGAAATAGTAAAAGCCGCGTCTACGAAGAATATAAAAATAACTGCTGTTCCAAAAAAAACGATAACGACGTTTTGTAAATTATTTGAGCAAATTAATTTAAGATTAAATCCACTAAAGAAAGACCAGTGCGACATTTGTGTAAGCCATCAAACTAAAATTGTTGAAGATGCCGTTTATGAGGAGCACCAAATAAAACAAAAATTAGCTAGAACTGAAAAGGTGAAGGATAAAGGAAGTAATATTGAAAAGTGGTTCACTATGGACTTACAGTCTGTTTTGCTTTATGCAAAATCGAATATTACATCTCTATATTACAAAACCAAATGAATGATGCACAATTTCACAGTATATAACTTGAAAACACATGATGGCTTTTACTTTAGAAGTACCGCCAAATTTAAAGGATCTTAACGTTTGAAATTATAGTTTATAGTGATTGCTGCACAAATGAAAGTTGGAACTTTTCGCTTTCCAATGCGCTTTTGAATATCGCCGCAAGACGTCTCACTTTACAATTGTGCAGAAAATCCTGGTAAAAGGCCACACTCAGGTCGACTCAATGAATTTAATGTTCCAGCTGACTATATGGATATCTGTAGGCAAACAAGACTACATTCTAATCCGAACAAGGTTAAATACTTGGATCACACCTTTTTTAAAAATTTCAAATTAGCTGTTGGTTATTTAAATGTTAATCTACAAAACAGATACAAATTTTTATGTTTTTTAATTTTAGTTTAAAGTTCTAACCTTTCTGAATATTTTACAAGATCGACAAATTAAATTTTGTTTCTGTTAAGACCGGAAAATAAATTTTTTCCCAAAAAGTCAAAAATGGATATATAGGACACTTTTTATAGATATTGTTAATAGATTTTTTTTTAAAGTAATGCTAAAATGCATTGGAAATAGGACAGTCTTAAAATTAAAATACAAAATAGAAAATCAAAATAAAATTACAAAGATATTTCATTTCAAAGTTTCCTCATACAATAGGATGGCTGGAAAAATAAGAATTAAAATATTGATAAACAAAATCTAATATGGTCTAAAGAACAAAAGGAGTATTAATTATTTCAGAATCTGTAAGAGATAGGACATAAGCCATTTTTGGGAAAAATAATCTATAAAAAAATGATAGTACAAAGGTTCCGGTTTAGTGATAAAAAGTAATTTCTTGTAAGTGACCTCCCGCTACGTACGGCAAGCTATCATTCGTTTGCCAACCTTTTCGATGACATTTTGGCGTAACTGAGGCTCAATTTCTTGAATAAAATAAATAATATTCCTCTTTAGACTTTTGCATTGAAGTAGCCCCTTAGGAAAAAATCTAGGATCTTAGATCGCAAGATATAGCTAGGCGGCCAATTAATATTCCCTCTTCGAGAAATTATTCGACCAAAGCGTTCGAGTAAAAGATTAATTGTTTCATCAATTTTAACCCTCGTGCTGAAACCACATATTCTGGATATCCATGCCTTTTTACTCGTCAAACAAAAAATTCGTAATCATATTCCGATATTGAAATCCATTTAAAGTAACAACAATCCCAGCTTTGTTTTCAAAAAATACAGTCCGAATACTCCACCAGCCCAAAAAACCACACCAGACAATCACTTTGGATCACATGGATTTTCTTCACTCCAAATTCGACAACTTTGTCATCCCGTTCAAAATTTGCTTCGTCGCCCACAATGAATTTATTGAAAAAATTCGCATTTTCAAGATTTTTTTTATGGCCTCATTAGCGAATTGACCGCGTAAAAAAAATTGGCTTTGCCTTTCAAGTCAGCTAGTCTAATTAATTTTTAATAAATTTAAACCAAACCTCTATTTTTGGAGCTAAATGAAGATCTTTGTGCAAAATTCTGAAAAAAGTGGTTTGTGGAATGTATAATTGCTGTGAGCGATGGCGAATTGATGTTTTTGGACTCTCATTAACACTAGCACTTATACAGCAGCAACATTTTCTTCTGAACGAACACTACGATGCTATATTTTGTTTTTTCATCCTTTACTGAATCGGTTTCCACAAATTCTGCAACACTTTTTCGAATGGCCGCAATAGACGGACAATTTTCTCGTCCATGTTATGTTCGAAATTTTCCTACAACTTCTTATAACTTTCACCAAATTTAAAATAATTTTTAAGAATAAATGCGCATATACATATGCCATTCTAGTACGAAAAATATAAATGGCAGCAAATTTAAAAATTAACCTCAAACTGGAGCACCCTTTATTAAGAACGTGTGAAAATTTTGTGAGTAAATATTTATTTTTTTTATTTTTCTGTAAACAAATATAGACCTCTGAAGTACACTAGTAAAACTAAAGATTTTACATCGTCAGAGGCAACTTTGATTTTTTTTTTTTTTTTTCAAAATGAAAGACATAACTTGATTTTAGAATTTCTGCAATATTTATTTATGCTGTGTGCCTCAGAAGACTTTTCAAACTAAACTTTTGTAAGACCCAGTAATTCATGCAATATTTAAATAGATGTCACTAGGTTAAAAGTATTCAACTGTGCCTTATACCAAACTAAACTTTTTATATGTATATTTTTTGTAATTTGTGAATGTTTGTTACAGTATTATTTTTATTTTATTTGTAGGTAACAAGACTATAACAAAACTGAAATGTACAAGCTATATATTTGCTAATGATAATGCTTATATCCGCAAACAATTGAGTGTCTGCTAATTCGCTTAATAAAATTTGCGGTCTCTTCGCTCAAAATCAAACTTTTAAAGGTTTCAAATTTTAAATAAAATTCCGTGTTTCTTTGTTTCTACATTGGATGGCCAGTGGAGAGCGGGCTATAGGGTCACTGGTATAATTTGCAATCTATCAAGATATTCTGTGAGAACAATTGATCACAAAATTCTTGATGTTGGTAAAGCTCGCACCAAAGTTAGTCAAACTGCCAAGTTAAATTCATATCGGCCACTTCAATATTTTCGAAAGCGTTAAGTGCTATCGATGGATACCACATAAAAATTGTTGTACCTACTGCCATACACAGTCAATATATGAATCTTAAACTTGATTAGAGCATTAATTTAAGGGCAGTAAGCGACAGTTCTGGTAAATTTATTAACATTTGTTGTGGATACTCGAATATTCAATTATATCGCAAACAAATATTCCCACCTCATGGATTTTTTCTATTGGGTGACAGTGAATACAAATGTTCATTAGACCCGGTAGCTATTATCGCACCGTTCGTAAGAAAAGGCAACTTAACCGCAGTAGAAAGAAACTTTAACGTTATGCATAGCAAAGCACGAAGCATTGTGGGAAATGCATTTGGAATAATGAAAATCGATGACGTGCGATTTTTTTAAAATCACTGGAACTGAACATTTTTTATTTTTCAATTACATTTACATACTACGCATACTACATGTTTTAAACAGTATTTATTTATTTATTTATTACATAAATTTTGGTACGCCTTATTTTGAGCAGGAGCTCATTCATCATAGAACGTACATAACCGACCAACATAAAATAACAGTACTATGTGAACTGCTAACAGCCGCTACACTTTGTCCAGAGTTATTCGTTCACCATATTTACGATTAAAAATTCTAATCCCAATTGTCTGAGCTGCTTGATTTTTAACCATAATCAGCACAGCCTCTAATCTAACAACATCGGTTATTATCCGTTTACTTTAGGTAACTGTGATGATTGCGACATCGCGACTTCGTGGGTTCGCGGTTAAATTTTGCTTTCCATTTCAGATCATTTGTTTATTAATTTATACAAAAAAATTAATTTAAAATTTTCTAATAATAAAATACAAAATAAAATTCAACTGACTGACTCTAAAGTCAAAGCCTACTCATACAAATTGAAAATTCGTCGAAAAGTAACCTCTTAAATTGACTTTTCATCTAGCATCTATGAGGAAATAGCGAAAACTTCAAAATTTGAAAAGTTTAGTTTGAAAAGTCTTCTGAGGCACACAGCATTAATACCAATATAGTCTGTAGAAATTTTTATATAAACGTTTTGTAAGATTTGTGCTTTTTTCATACAATATCTGCAAGCTAAAAAACGTCATTTAACGCATAACCATGGATTCATAAGGGAAACAGTGACATGTTTCTAAAACCTTATGACGTATGTTTATGGCTCTACACTCTGGTTATAGAGAAGGCTCTGGTTTGATCTTGTGAAATACTTAATCGGCCCTAAATATTTCTTTTGTTTTATTCTCTTTTTATTTCTATGGACACTTTTGAATTTTTTTATCTAGTTTCCATAGAAATAACAGTTAATTAGCTGTTGAATTATGTGCTATTTAATGTTCAATTCAGTAATTTCCAAAACATATGCTACACAAAATCTGCAGTAATCAAAGTTAAATTAAGATATCCGCAAAGCTGAATCAGAACAAAAAATAAATTAGGAGTATTTGTGATGGAGTTCACCTTCACCAATTCCGAGAAACTCTCGGAAATTTGATTTAGCACCCAGGTCCGCATTAAAAACCGAACAAGTCACGCATATGCTACAAAACAAACTATGCCGGCGTGCAATCATTTTCGATAACCATGTACAATATAATATTATATCTACGAGTATACATTACACTCTATACATAATCTCAGTACCTATGTATATATGTACGTAAATATGTAACATAGGATGCATTCTCTTTTGGCTAATGTTATAATCAATAATACTTTTACCCAACATCACCAAACCACCATCATAAATTCAGTACACACCCACCACCATAAATGAGAACGAGTGCACAGAAAAAAAAAATTTAACTCACTCATCGATCTCATAAACTGGTAATATGCGGAGAAGTAGGGAAAGGAAATGTTGAGAAGAAAAACCATAAAGAAAAAAGGAAAAAGAAGTCTGACTCGCCGGGGTCGTGTTTTATTTTTTACTTTATATCTACTCAGATTTTTATTTTTGTGTGAACTCAACAACAACAAAAAAGCACGAAAAAGTTCTCTTTTATGAACTTTTCTTATAAGTATGTATGCACATATGTACATATATACTCGTACTTGTACAAGTACATAAAAGCGAACTGTTGTAAAGGAAGACACGAAAGGAAAGTAACTTTTTTTATCGTTGGTGCGGTTTTGTTGGTGAATTCAAATGTAGAACTTTTTTTTTTCCTCAATACCGTGCAACTTTTCTATTCCAGTAATAGAAAAGTTTTAAAAATATGCTTTTGTTTTTTTTTTTGTTTTTAATACGTGTGTGTGTGCAGATTGATTTTTATAATTTTGGGCTTTAGCATTATTTGTTCATATATTTATGTATTTTATTATACGGACATATTTTATTTAGGAAAACAATAAATTTATTGAAATAGGTCATAGCACGACTACATTGTACGTATTTGGTGCAACAACATACAACAGAAAATCTGTGAAAAATTGGAAAAATATAAAAGTAGGATGAATTTTTTTGGTGTGCTGTTTGTGTGTGTACACCGGATAAACAAGTACAAATAATAAAATTGGGTTAAGGACTTTGTTATTTGTACAATTTTTTGATTGTTTTGCTATATAGGTATGTTTTAAATCAATTTAAAACTGTTTTGTTTTATTTTAAAGTTTTGTTTTTTGAAAAGCTGATTTTTTTATGATTCTTTATCAGTTTGTTGTTTGATTTTATGTATAAGAGTGTAGGTGATTAATGTGAGGTTTTTTTGATTTCGGTTTTATTATTTTGTCGAGGTTTTCTTTTTGTTGTATCAGAAACCAGACCCAGTATTCCGGTATGAAGAAAGCAACAACTTCTATGAAAAGCAGGTAATATTTTGTATAAAGTTATAACCCCAAATGATTTGGCTCCCAACGTTATTATTTTGAAATTCATGAGTAAGCTTAAGCATTCGAGTTAGAGTTTTATTGTTGCAACTAATCGTAACCTAGCAAATTTGATCTATTAAAAATGGTTATTTGCACACCAAGTGGTGGTAAGAATTATTTGTTTTTCTAGGTGGAAGATTGTAGTTCGAAGTATTCGTAGGATTTATATTCGAGAGGCGGTAAGTGGTCCGCTAACCCAATTTTTTTTTTTTGGGTTAATGATATTCTTACGGGGATTTAGCCTATGCAATTGTTGTTGTAAATTTGTCAAGGAAATACGCTAATAATTAAATTGAGACGTCAAAATGTCGACGGAAATTATTTTAGGATTATTTAATGGATTTGGTTATAAAAAACATAAATTTTATCGATCGTGGATAAAGTATCGTATTCTACTCGCATATAATGGCTGTTATTCACTCAGATGATTTACGACACTCACCTATCGGCTCGTGTCGGTAAACTTCCTCTTCGTGAATAACAGCTATCATTATATGCTCGTTGTATTTTTCGCCTTTTATGATATATGTAGTTGCTATGAATTTATAGTATTTGAGGAGTTTCCATTGCAGTATACTATTTAGAAATGTATTATCGATTTACCACATGAGTAATGGAAAATATATTTCTATTACTTGTTCTAAGAGGATATCAATTCATTTTTGTCATCGACAAAGTGACAATCGTAAATTTAGGAAATTGGAATGCTAGCTACCAATAAAATTGTAATTTATATTTCGGCCTCTCGTAATTTCATAGTTTGAATTTACATTTCTACGGTTTGTAAATAGCTAATTTTGTTCTCCACTCTCAGAGTCACGTTCTTGCTAACTTCCTTTATATCTGAAAGCTCACGCATTGAAACATTAAGTTATTCTAGTATTTTCCAGATAAATAAATATTTTACGGAGAAGACAAATTGTTAAGAGTTCTAACGAGGATTATGAAAATTTAATCAAGTTTTTGTCATTTCTACAAATGCTGTAGGTACATGCTTGATTCTTTTATATAGGGAAAATCAGGGTAATAAGTCAGTGATTCAGTCGCTATAGCCTGATGAGATGACCGAAAAATCATTAGTTTTTCATAATCCCCGCCAGATCGAAACAGAATTGCAGAACTCTCAGCAATTTCTCCTCTTCCAAAATAATATTGTGTTTAGTATTAATGCGGTGAAACTTGGCAGTTTTCCGCTTCAATAAGTGCTCGTTAAATAACAGAGCTTTATAAATTTTTAAACTCGTAATCTATTGAGGAGGACTCACGGCTCGTCTGAACGCGGCTCAACCCAAAAGTGCTTGCACTTCTATTTTTTTATGGCATCATGTTCCCTAAGGTCTAATGAATAAGATAAAATTTTTTTTGAAATCATCCACCGACCAGTTTTCATTTTCGCGCCAAAATTCGAAAATTGGAACCAAAAAAATGATTTTTTGGTTTGAAAAAGTGAAATATCTTATGTTTTATGAAAAGTCTCAGGAAAAGAATGCAGTAGGCAGGTTACAAGAAAAGCAGAAAACTTTTCTTCCTCGATCAGTTCATTTCAGTTTTCCATAATGTTGAAAATTTTTAATACTCCAAAAGTTGCCCGAGCACTTTCACACGAAGAGAACCGGAGTGAAATTTGTATGTTGTGCTTAAAAAAGAATAATGTCATGTTCAAGATAGAAGCCTCGCTGCAATCGAATCTAGAAAAATTACTGAAACATCGTGTGGACAATATCTTGTGTGAAGAAAGACTGCCGAATGTTCTTTGTGCCGGATGCAAACGGAACGTCTACCGACAACTTCCCAGTGCCGATCCAGGAATCGTTCCCACCAAGATTGTCGAGCTACCTGATTATTCTAAGTTTTTGAGTGTAAGTTTAACTACGAGATCTAGGACTCAAAATCCCTGTCAGTGCTATTTGTGCCAGATTGCTCGAAGTAATGTGATATCCACGCAACTTCTTAACAAAAAAAAATCGGCTGACGGGAAATGCATCAAACGTTGTTCCAAATGTTTTATCGAATTCAAACGAGGAACACCTCATAAATGCACCAAAACTGCCCAAGTTGATAATGTATGCAATTATATAAATACAATGGGGGAGAAAGTAATGGAACAAGTGGCGTCAACATTAATCAGTAAAATTGCAATTCAACAACATGACATTGATGACAAAGTAAACAAAAAAGATTCGACGGTCTCCCTTACTCAGGCACGTGGAGGAAACTCCATGAAATTAACTCTTGATATAGCGACCGCTTTGAGAGTTGCTACCAAAAAGTGGGCGATAATTGAGCCAGGATTGAAAAAAAGCCTGGAACAGAAGAATGGCGAGGTAAAAAGTTTCTTTTGTGCTA
This sequence comes from Tipula vernalis, assembly GCA_958295665.1. Taxonomy (NCBI): domain Eukaryota; kingdom Metazoa; phylum Arthropoda; class Insecta; order Diptera; family Tipulidae; genus Tipula; species Tipula vernalis. The sequence goes on along the minus strand of OY282558.1, from coordinate 21,124,438 downwards.
AGACAATAGATTTTGTAACCATCAAAGCTCGAATGAGCACACCAATCCAATGTCCCATAGTTTACTGCCATACTCTTGAAGATTTTCTTTCTCATATCGAGAAATAGCGGGATATTAGAAATCAGCACTTAAAATTTGGAATTGACGTTGGCGGTGGTTTTTTGAAGGTGTGCCTGTCTGTTCAAGATGATTCAACAGAAATTTGTCAACAGGAGAAAAAACGTCAAAAGTATGATGATGGCGTGTTTGCTAAAGCTTTTGCTGACTCAGGCGTTAAGAAAATCTTTATTCTTGCTATTGTGAAATCGGCTCAAGAGAATTATGAAAACATGTCAGCAATATGGAAAATATTGAAAATTGAGGATTTTTCTGATACTATAGCGACTGATCTCAAATTAGCCAATATTCTGACAGGGATTATGTCTCATTCATCGACGTACCCCCTTGCACATGGTGCCTTTGTAAAAGCACAAATTTGGAGCACGTCGGACCTCGGCGAACTGTGGGAAATTCAACCTCATATTTTGAAGCTTGGTGAAACGCTGGCGGATCGATAATGAAAAATGCGAAAAATTTCAAAAGCTGTATCAATCCTCCAGTTTTTTCAGCTGATGACGATAAAAAGATTCTTGACATTATTGCTCCTCCAGAACTACATCTAAAGCTTGGTGTGGTTAATAAAATAGTCAGCCATATGCAAGATGAATTTGTTACTGAAACAACAGAATGGATCAACCTATGCAATGTTCAATGAGAATTTACTCAAGGAGGTATCAAATTCAATGGCAATTCATGTAGAATATAAATGATTGTTACAAAGAATCTATCGCTCAATTCAAGACTAGCTATTTGGCCCTAGGGCCATCAGTCACACCAAAAGTACATGTAGTATTTTCTCATATAGTAGAAGAATTTTGTGAAGGCCATAGAAGAGGGTTGGGGTTTTACAGTGAACAGGCCATGTAGGCAGTGCATTCTGATTTCAAGACAATGTGGAACAAATATCAAGTTTCTGAAAACCACCCAGATTATAATGATAAATTAATGAGAGCTGTAATTGAATATAATAGTTACCATATATAATTAATTGAATCAAACTTGAATTAATGTTACTGAAATAAAGGTTTTTGTTCTTTTCGACTTTCATGAGTTTTGATTTGTTTGAAATAATTTGATTATATCCCCACGTATGTGTTTAGAAGACATCTGTCGACAAAGAGAGAAATAATTCGCAAATTAGCAACCTTTTGACCTGTACTTTTCTACATTCTCTTCCTGAGACTTTCCTCTTTCGATCTTTGTATGCTGGAATCCTCCGGAAGGGCATACAAAATAAGATATTTCACTTTTTAAGACCAAAAAACCGTTTTTTGGTTCCAATTTTCGAATTTTGGCGCGAAAATGTAAACTGGTCGGTGGATGATTTCAAAAAAAAACTTTTATCTTATTTGTTATACCTTAGGGAACATGATGCCATAAAAAAACAGAAGTGCAGGCACTTTTCGGTTGAGCCGCGTTCAGACGAGCCATGGACTCGTTATATCCATTAATATTAGGGAAATTTACCAAATTACCTTACTTAAAAATTCAAATGTTTAATCATTTTTTTTAGAAAGAGAAAGTTTGTCTGTATTAATTAAATCAATAAGATTGTTTCGGCTTTTTATAGACAAAATATATTAAAAATAATGGCATTCACAACAATTTCGACTTGTTAATCAGAAAAAATGAAGAGGCCAATCATTTATAAATATATCTACCAGAAAAAGTAGAAATATCAAAATCCCACCCGTACTTTAACCCGTGGTCAATACAAAGTGTATCGACTCCAAAAATGAAAACTTTCCTTGAGCTTTCTCTGTGGTAGTTTGGTTTCGTACTGATAAGTTCGTACAAACAAAAAAGTTCGGTCTACTCATCAGGTACACACAGAAATGAGATTTCCTTGAGTTTTTTGATTTGCTGAATTTTATAATTCGCTAAATCAATGCGTTCTTGCCTCATACTTAATGTATGAAGATAGAATTTTATTTTTGTAGTTTGGTCGTAGCTACCTGATGAGTAGAGCGAAATCTTAATCAAATATTGATCGAATGACTTCGACATCATGTACTAAATATAGATAGAAAATTGTGATTTCGAGTAAATTATACTCTCGTAAAGTAGATATTAAAATTTGTGAATTTTTAAAATACGTCGAAAATCAAAAGTTGAGAAAATCGAAAACGCAAGACAAACTAAACAGCAGGAAAGATTCCACCAAGAATAATCAAACCAGCTCACACCCACCTCTATGATGTACAACAGATGGTAGAGAGAGTACAAGAGCGTGTAAAAACGTGTTACATTAAAACCAGTTATAACGTTTGATGGAAAACATCAGAATGAAATTTGGCAGTCTTTTAAGCAGACAGCCCTCTTAATTGCATCCGTGAGTTCTTAACCAAAATGGATACTTGAGATCAGATTTACTAAATACTTGTCTACAAATCTATCCTTTATCTATCCTTATCCTTTTCCCATTTAGCTTTAGTTTTCAAGCAGTACTCAGCCTGAGTTTGCGGTGAATGTGACAAACAAATGTGGTTTAGTTCACTTTGAAAAGATTGAAATGGTTTCATTGAAAAATAACAAGGGCAAGCTAGCGTTGATGTTTCAAATTAAATTAAATGGTTGATTTTGTTCTTCAGGTTTGCGGGTAAATTCGAATGCCATGCTGAAAATGTAGCTCACAATCTTCGTTTACGAATACCAACACAGTTTCATTTGAAGTTGGCTCTCCACTAAGTTTCTTGTCAATTACTCCTAAACTAATCAAATCAAATTATAAATAATGTTAAATGACAGAGACCAGCTTGCAATTAGACTGCCCCAGTCGTATAAAATGTAACCGAAATTTTAGTCATTCTGGTTTCTTTCCGATATTTTTGTGTTTCTTAAACCGCACAGCGTTGCAATAACTCTACATACAATAAATAAATAATGTCTGCAATTTTGCGATAAACTTTAAAGTACCTGAACCGATTGTGATACTTTAGTTTAAAGAATACAAAACTTTCTGGGCCAAGTGTTAGGGTAAATAATCACATTCGGGTAAATATTTTGAACTTTTCAATTGGAAAGATGCGTCAAAAACAAGAAAGCAAGAACGCTGTCCGACCGTTGTTTAACTTAGCGTCTGCCTTGAAAATCTCAAAGATTTCCATTAATCCATACAACTTGAAGCAGCAACTTTAAAGGTTGCCGAAGATGATTCGGGAAAACCACATTCAAAGTCAAATTTAGAGAATGCCTTGAACGAGATTACACGGTTCATCCAACAATTACCTGACCTGAAATTAGTGAATAATCAAGGTTGTGAAATTATCAGCAAGGCAAGCCAATAAAAGCGCTAAATATTAAAAAAATATTAGAGAATTGTGAAAAATTTAAATACAGAGAGACACAAGGGGAAACGAAAAAATAACTGAACTGCCGTCCTAAAGCAGAAGTTGTTTGTAGTGACAGCTTACCTTTCCTTCCTATAAATTTATTTGAATTAAACTTTAATGAATTTCCAGTTGATACCCAACATTTTCTGAGTTTTCGACGTCTCACAAACGTAATCTAAATAGGATAATTCAAGACCTGAGAACAAACCAGTCGCTCATCGTCAATTATTCCAAGGCGACCACTAATATTCTGTAATTAGTCTTTACTGAGAGAGTTTTGACACGGCAACTTTGTAATGATTTGATTGTAGCTGACAATGGCAGTGTGTAAGGGTATTATTAACTCCAAAAACGATAGCATCAACAATATGAATAATCACATTCAAATTTTACTTGCTGAGGTTATCCCTACGGAGGCAAGGCACTATCTGTTATACGACTTCCACTAAAAAGACAGTTTGTCTTTAAGCACCCGCAATCCCATATTCATTTGGCCTTTGAACTTTTCGCCAGCCCAAGGGGAAATTTTAGGATTTTTAAGTAGTCAAACATGTAAAGACTGTTGATCTCAGTTTAAGAAACATAAACAAATAGATATGGTGAATAAAATGCTTGATGGAGTTGAATAAAATACTTCATAACATTGATAAGAATCTAAGAACAAAATTAATCTATTGTTGAATCTTTGTACAGGATTCCATTAAAACATCAAATCTGGACAAAAATAGTAAGATTTTTAAATAAAACACAAACGGCTTATTATTCTTTCAAATATATCATCCTCTTCAAAGAAATTCCTTCGGGTAGAATACTCTTATGCCATAACGTTTTTCCCAGTCTTCGAAACAGTTGTTAAAGTCTATTTCTGGAATGGCCTACAAAAACTTCTTCGATTCCACTTGGATCTTTTTAGTCGTGTCAAAACGATGTCCCCGGAGCGGTTTCTTGTGTTTCAGTAATAGCCAGAAGTCAAGCAGAGCCAAAGCAGGCGAAGGGCAGTTGCAAAACTATATAGTTCGTATTTTTGGCCAAATAGTTATGTAGAACCAATGCAGTATGAGACGTCGCATGTTAGCAAGATCTCTATTTGTCAATCGACAATTTTTGAGCATCAAATCCTTGACATTTTTGATGTGGTGTTCATCGGTAGACGTCGAAGGAAGGCAAGGTCGTCTTCAACGCCTACAGTAAATTAAAATTTTACATAAATATAAGTTTAAGATCAATTAAACCCTTTAATCAATATATATATATATATATATATATATATATATATATATATATATATATATATATATATATATATATATATATATATATATATATATATATATATATATATATATATATATATATATATCAGCGTTTTAAAACTCGCTCTGTAAAATTTCTTATTTCCTTTTTACACATCGAATAATAATTTTTACAAATGATCGATTTGAATAGTGAGTAGAAAACAAAACATATTCTGATGATTATTTATTTTGCGTCGAATAAAGAAGAACAGAAAAAATATTCTCTACTCAGTCAATTCAATACTACGAAATATTCTATTCGTTATTCAAACAAAGAGGAGAGTGAAACTAAAGAATGGAAGATTAAGTTTGTTTAAGTTGCGCATAAGGAAAATAAAATTTGTCGTTTTACACCAAATTATCATAAAATATTCGAATTTTTGGCAAAAATTATCACTGTTGGAACTCAATTCATGATATAGCCCCAAAAATAAATCAAAACAATTGTACACCTTGAATAAAACTTGAACATTTAATTACTATTCAAAAATTATTCACTAATTATTCATTCAGCAGTGAACAAAACAGAACAGAAAAAAAAATTTCTATTCTATTCAGTAGATCGATTCTCTCATTTTGTTTCTTTTCTTCGCTCATTATTCATTTGTTACTGAATAGTATTCGTGAGTTTTTGGTTTACGAAGAAGAGAAAAAAGAATTGGAAAATTCATTTAAAACTAGAAGAAAAGGAATAAAAACAAACTGAAGAGTAATTTTAAACGCTGATATATAAATATATATATATATATATATATATATATGGTTCATCCCCGCCAACGCATTTATCATCCTCAGCCTCAACATTATCCATAACCGAATTATTCTTACTTTCCTCCAAGTCATCCGCTTCTTCAAGCGAATATAATTATGCAGCTTCATTCATTAATAATAATTTGTAGTTGATTCAGCAGGCAAATACTTCATCTTCGTTATCCACACTTCCTACGTTCGATCTCGACAGATTTAAGTTGTACAAAATGTACGTTAGTTTTCCTGCACGATCAACAGTCAATGGATTACATGTTGAGATATGTGTATAAAACCATAGGTATTGAATGTGCTTTCCATTGCAGATCTCAATGCAGGCATGCTCAAAATATCAACGGCCAAGCACTAGAATACAATCCCTTTTGAGCTGGCCACTTGCAAGCACAAACGGTCGTGAAAAAAGTTCACTTTGAACATTGTAATACGCCAAAAACTCGTATATTTTGTTGCCCTTCTATTGTTTGTCCTTATTGTCCTTATGGCAGTATTGTCCACGGCCCGTGATTTGAGAATACTTATAAGTTCTTCGAAATTGGCGTACTTATTTTGTTCAAAAGTTTGTTTTATATTAACATAACAGTACAACAAATATGGCGATTTAGCAATCGGAGGTAATCCACAGTGAACAATTTGAATAGGATATCGTAGTAATTTCAAATTGTTGATAGACTGAATCTTGAAGATATCGACAATGAGTAAGTTAAGTCCATGGCAGATGGACCCATACTCGGTAATATAGGGATAGCTTTCGTTAACCATTTACCAGTAATAAGTTCAATAAATTTATAAATTTCGACGTCTTTTAACACCGCTTCAACTTTCTCGAAAAGCAACTTTAAAAGTCAAATGTTGATTTGTTAATTTGTTATGGGGTCCCCTGCGTATGTTCGACCAAGCATCAGTCTGCAACGTTAGATGCATCGGCAATTTTTGGTAAGACTCACCCTTCGACGCGATGGTACTCAAAGCCCAACAATTGATTGGAAAGTTGGTATCTCGAAGGGAGTTTATAGCCGAGTTTGTATGCATCAGAAACGAAAATTACTCGAGTAATAGCTCATCGACCATCTGGTGCTACTTTGCTCTCAACGATGTCAACGAAATTCCAGCACACTAGAGATTTTCATCGACTAAGACGTTGTAGCTACTTTTCTAGTTAAAATAGTGATTGGTGTTTTTTCCAGACACAGCGATGGATCATATTAAGGGTCAGATTCCAGCTCTATTACGTATTTGCCAAATAAAATATGTCAATGAAACAGGAAAAGGGTGTAGATTATTATATTTTACAGCAAAAATTTGGTGTAGTAGGTTCATAATATATAAGGAAGTATAATGCAGTGGTGTCACAACTCTTTTTGCATTTAGACTAGTTGAGTTGTTTGGAAAATACATTTTTAATTTATGTTTCCGATGTTACCACGGTAACACCACTTTGGGTAATATTACCTAAAATTACCTATTTTACCGTTTACATCACTATTTGTGATACAGTGTGAAATGGAACATTTTAGTTAAAATCATCGAATGGCGCTACAGAATAAATAATCACTCAAGCTTCTATTGATAAGAATAGGATTCTAGTTGGAGGTAATTATAACGTAATTGTGTGGAATATATTAAAAGTTTATTGTCTACCGTTGTACGAAATTAGGAGCATGTTCTTATTATTTCATTAAAAACATGTTGCGATCCAATGATACCACAAACAATTTTAAGAATGTTTTAGAAGTCCTAAACAAAACCTTCAATATTTATCGAAAGATAAGCCAATTCATTATTGTGATTTTTACAAAGGTCCTATGTTAGATTTAATAATTACCTCTCATTCGGGTAAACATTTTGAATTTTTCAATTGGGAAGATGTGTCAGAAACAAGAAAGAAAGACCGCTGTCCGACCGTTGTTTAACTTAGCGTCTGCCTTGAAAATCTCAAAGAGTTCCAAGCAGCAACTTTAAAGGTTGCCGAGGATGATTCGGGAAAACCACATCCAAAGTCAAATTTAGAGATAGCCTTGAACGAGATTACACGGTTCATCCAACAAATGACGGGTGCTTATTTAAAAAAATACTGCCTCATATTTTCCGTCATATCCTTCGGTGACCTGAAATTAGTGAATAATCAATAAAAGCGCTAAATATTTAATAATTATTGGAGAATTGTGCAAAATTTAAATACAGAGAGACAGAAGGGGAAACGAAAAAATAACTGAACTGCCGTCCAAAAGCAGAAGTTGTTTCTAGTGACAACTTACCTTTCCTTCCTATAAATTTATTTGAATTAAACTTTAATGAATTTCCAGTTGGTACCCAACATTTTCTGAGTTTTTGACGTCTTACAAACGTAATCTAAATAGGATAATTCAAGACCTGAGAACAAAACAGTCGCTCATCGACAAATATTCTAAGCCAACCACCAATATTCTGTAATCAGTATTTACTGAGAGAGTTTTCACACGGCAACTTTGTAATGATTTGATAGTAGCTGACGATGGCAGTGTGTAAGAATATTATTAACTCCAAAAACGATAGCATCATCAATATGAATAATCACATTCAAATTTTACCTGCTGAGGTTATGTTATCCCTACTAAGCAAGGTACCGTCTGTTATAAGACTTCAATGAAAGATGATTCACTAACAAGACGTTTGTCTTTAAGCATCCGCAATTCCATATGGAATTCCCAATTAAGGCTAGTCCAAAAGTAGTCAAACATGTAAAGAATGTTGTTCTCAGTTTAAGCAACATAAACAAATAGATATGGTGAATAAAAAGCTTGATGGAGTTGAACAAAAAACTTCATAACATTGATAAGAATCTAAGCACAAAATTAAAGAAAGCTTAAACTGATTGAAATCAATAGAACGAAATGTATGGCATTGGATAAGAGTAATGACAGCACGAGCGGACGTATAACTTACGTAACCTTCAAGTCAGTGGTATTCCAATGTTTAAGCTAATAATTCTTATGTTGAATGTTTGAGGATTCCATCGAAACATCAAGGAATATAGCCTGGATGGCCTGGATGGAATTGTTAAATTTTTCATTAATGAAAACCTTACTAGACGGAAGTACCATATTCATAAAGAACTTCTGCAAATGAATTTTCTCTAGAAATGAATTGGTACACATGAAGAAACCAAATACGGATGTAATGGTGTACGACTTCGCTAAACTGGGCTCCCTAGCTTCTATTGATAAAAATAGGATTCTAGTTGGAGGTAATGATAACGTAATTGATAGTAATGTAGAAAATATTAAAAGTCCAAATTACGAGCATGTTCTTATTATTTTAATATAAACATGTTGCGATCCAATGATACAACAAACTTAAATTTTTACAAAGTTGCTCCTACATTAGATTTAATAATCACCTCTGGTTCTGGTACCCTAAGATCTCATTTGTTTCTCATATTCCTACCAACTATTTCGAGCGTTGATTTTTCGACACAGTAATGATGATAACGAGATATTAGCTATGATTCCTTATTTGCTAGCTGCCTAAATTTAAATTGAAATTTAATACTTCAAGAAAAATTAATCGATCACGTTTAGAAGACGTTCAGATATATTTAGATGGACACCACATTTTATTATATAAGACCTGTAGTTGCGTTGAACATAATTACTCGATATGCGTATAACATTTTTTTCTTTGACACCAGATATCAAGAGAATTTCATATCCGTCTCCGTTTAAAGCTAAATGTTACGAAGGGTTGGGCACGAAAAACTCTCTATTTTCAAAGTAACGAAATCTTAAAATATCGCATCTGATAGCAGCTCTCGTTTTCCTGAAAATAAAAATCCCACAAAACACAACGTGAAGTACCAGAAGAACCCATTCAATTTTATTAATTGGGATCAACTATATATTAAAACAAAATACTGCTAGGGTGGTGATATTCCAGAAGTTGTTTTTCTGGAATATCATACCACCAACCCTATTTGGCTTATTCAATATTTCATTCCATTATGTTGTTTTAAAACATCCGGGAAGTTGATGTTGGATAAACGTGATTTAAATAGCTAAATGGACATATTTATAAAAATATTATTTTACTTTGAACATGTTGCAATGAACTTTATACGACTAAACAGCGGAAGATTTTTTATGTGAATGCCAAATTTGTTTCAGTGCTTTGGAAATCAAGATTTCTCTCCTTTAAACGTTCGTCATCATAATATGGTAAGCTTAAATATGCACAACTTAGGTCCACGATGTAAAGTATCGTATAAATAATGCGAATCTACCCTGTGTAAAAAACAATATTCACCACAAAGTAAATAAATTAAACCAAACATCAATAGCTGTAAACAGGTAATGAATTATATTAGTTCTTTACAATATGAGTCGTATTATTTACAAATGTATAAGTAAACACAGGCACTATCAATAGGTGCTTAACGGTGACAGGGTAAATATATGTACATTCATATATAAAAGCGACATTTACACAGTAAATATAATTATAATGCAATACAGTATGTAGATAAACCACAATTTAGATTAAATATCAAAATCCAAAAGCAGCTACGTATGTATGGTATGTACTTAAGGAATTCCCTTGATTAATCAAATATCTCCTTATTAATACTTGGAGGGATGATAAAATATTTAAATTTAGAAAATTTATTCATATCTACACACAAAACTAGAAAATCTAAAACACTTTACATACGTACAAAGTTTCTTTACCGTATACATAACATACGTACGTATATTGATTATTTTCCGACTATAATAAGAATAACTTCCTGTTTATGTACATGCCGAGTATAGAGTAGCTTATATACAACAAAATTTACGATAACAAAAAGTGTATAGACAAACAAAACGTGATATGCATAAACGATGTAACAGTAAATCATCACGACATTATTTATCTACGAAAATGTATAAAAGGAAATTCAAAAGTTTTCATCAGTTTTTCGATATTTGCTGTTTTCTAGGCGCCAACATCGACTGAATAATTTTTGTCCCTCAACTCGTAAATTATATTAACCTGTGTAATACTAAGAACTAAAATTAAAGCTGAATGAACGCTCTGATTGCGTAGAAAAAAATTACCAATAACAACAACAAAAGTTGTAAATTCGCAATAAAAACTTTTCCTGGTTCTTTGAAAGAACGTGTGGGAGGTTGATGAGTTAAATTTGAAAAAATATTTTTCTTTATAAAAATCAGAATATTTTAAAATAATTTATTTTACTTGAAATCGTATATCTTAAAGAAACTGACAGTTTCACACAACAAAATTTTTTTGTGTTGAGCTTTCAAGTATTTTAAAATTATTATCGTCTCAAAAAATTTTCATTTTAACTTTAAACAAATTGAGTATGGTTTGGGCGGTGCATAATGTCTGTGCGCTTTTTTTGCCTCGAACTTACATACATACATACATAACTACGTATCCACTCGTACAAAATTGTATTTTTATTTTTTCGTATTTTCAACACACACACACACACATAAAAAAAATAAACGAAACGAAAAACCACAGTTTTCCTTTCTGGTGTATACATACATTTAGTGCTGCTTCATTTTCTTTTTTCATCTTCATCACACATTTTAGCGCACGATAACATAAAATATATTTGCTCGATTGAGTAGAAAATCTAAAAGAAAAGTTGGAAAATTTGTATTTTCATTTCTTTCAAAATGGTATTAGTTTGGTCACATTTCATTTTCTCTTGTTCATCTCTGACGTAGTTTCATTCCTGGCATCCTCCTATCTTGTTAAAAGAGAATTTCCGTTTCAGATCTGGGAAACAAAATATTTTTGTACGACCACAAAGTTTCAACTTTTGTATTTTTGGTTGTGAGAATATCAACAAGTGCTTATTGGGAAATTTTGACCAAATTATACCAAGAAATTGTTTTAATTTTCTATGTTTTGTAAGATTTAACTAATTAGACTTTTATTTTATTTTTATTTTCAGGGAATAATGAACTCCACCGGGAGGAGGGTGATACTTTATGATTAATGGATTAATGGATAAGTTGGAGATTATAAATCAAACCGATGATATCATAAATTATATAGGTATATAACGTAATTTGTAATTTTTTGTTTCAAATGTATGAAGCTTTAACAATAACAGGGTTTCTTAACATTTTTCTAAAATCGGACCATAAAACAATTTCTAATTAAGACCTACCTAAAATTCAAAACCTGGTCATAAGAGGCCAAAATATAGATCGTTTTCAAAACAAATTTGATTGCAGTTGGAGCAAACTTTATTGTTAAGCGGGATGTTTGATCAGGAGCAAATCGATATTTTAATTATTATTAAAAATATTAATTAAAATGTTAAAATTAAAAGTATCATTTCGTTCTCTAAGTGCTAAACACAAATCTATTTGGCTCGTAAATAAGTGGGCAAGCGAAAATTCAAATTATTTCATCATTGCCTTACTCTAGGGAACATCGTAAAGTTAACATTAAAGGAATGTGAATTAATTCCACATTCCCGCATTTTTGATTATAAATAAATTGCACGACATCAATCTTTTAAAAACTAAATTAAATCCGCGCGAATTTAATTCATATTAAAGATTGAATAAATTTCGCCATACAAAAATTTTCGGCCGCGGAATTAATTCGAGCCCCTCACTTATACCATTATGGCGACTTTCAAAATAAAAAAAAAATAATAAGAAATTTGGAAAATCACAGCCAGCAGACACTCCTATCGTTAGTAGACGTTAAGCGTTACTGAAATTCAGTAATTTATAAAATAACGAAAGTTCGTGATGTACCCCTCGTTTGAAGAGCTGAGCCCGGTTCTAGTGATGAAAGAAGTTTCTCTCTAGCTTTACAACTGAAGAGTTCTGTAATTTCTGAATGGAGCAAGTAAGAATTCGACGAATTGCTTGTTTTGTTGTATTTTACGCAAATATAAGCAAAACTGAAAAAAACATGGTAGCCTCCGCTAGTACATGTGTTAACGGTCGATTTCTTTAAACCTGGCCTCTTCCTGAAATATAGCGTTACTTTGAATGATTCGAAATCAAACCACACTACTCAACCTCTAACTCGACCCTCAATTCAACTCTCAACTAAAGCCAAACTCACACGTCAAATCAACTTAATTCAAGTCGGTTGAAATCAGATTAAAATAACTCAAGCTAACTTCCAACTGAACCCTCAACACAACCCCAAATAAATCCCCAACTGAACCGCTGACTCAACCTCAACACAACCCCCATTAAACCACAACTCAACCCTAATCCAACAGGAAACCAACTCTCACCCAATTCTAACTCAACCCCATCATTCAACCTAAAATCAACGCCCAACTCAACTCATAAACCAACATAGCTCAACAAAAAGCCTAGCTCAACCTTAAATAAATCCCAAACTGAACTCTAACCCAACTAAACTCCCTAATGCTAGTGAATTGTCGTTAGTTTTGGAAAATGTAATGAATGGTCTCAGGAGGTGTCAAAGCCCGGCCGAACAAGTAAGTAATTTGTCTGTAAATAATATTCTAAAAGTTTCTATTTGGAACGCTCATAGCGTCAACTCATAAAAAACACGAGCTTATTCATTTTCTCGACAAATAGGACATAGATGAAAATGATCGTTCGATCCAAATTGGCGGTGGAGTTAGTTGCCCAGTGATTTCTATATTAGCATTGTATAGTATCGAAAGCCCAATTAACCAAGTTGTTATGTCCCGTATTCAAACCATCCAAACTTCAGAAGCGATCTTAGCAGGTTTACCAATTCTAACTCACCTTATTTACTTGGAGGAGATTTTAATTGTCGTCATTCCTGTCACAAGTCCAGGTCAAATTGCGTCTTACATTTCCCAGACACTCCTGCATTCCATCGTTCTAATATGTCCAATAGCATATTAGATTTTTATTTAGCTAACCCGTCGTGCCCCGTTGGTTTTCTTGTAACAAAAATGAGATGAACTCCGACCAGAAAGTTTTCACTCCAGCACGACTTCAAAGATATATATCACTATAAAGTTTCAGATTGGTCTTCTTTTAGAAACTTTATTGAATACATACATAAATTCACAGATTGTATTCAACAAGCGGTAGATACATCTGTTCCTACTCTCGAATCAAACTGCGTAATGCTAGGCGGAGATAATGGATAAGAAAACGTGACCCGTACTTCAAAAATATTGTAAAGCTGTTGACTTACATTATAAGGTAAATCTCAATGAAAATGTTAATGTCAAATGGTAAAATAAACTTGAACTTCTCGTAGGCCAACTACTACATGTACTATCGGAAAGTGAATTCAAATCTCTGGCGAGTGGTGCTAAAGCCCATTTCAGCTAAAATCTCAATTAGTATAAAAAATTTCCAGGATAATTTATTCCCCTGGATAGGAGGGAGTTTTTGGGCTCGATGGATGAAGTAGTAGGCCAGCTACTATATGTACTATCGAAAAGTGAATTCAAATCTCTGGCAAGAGGTGCTAAAGCCCATTTATCAGTTTCATATCCATATTCATCAATAATTATTTATATTTTCTAATTGCTGGGTTCCATATAACGTGGCAAAGTACACACAAGTACTTCTGACTGCACGCAGCTACTCTTGCTAAATTTTATGAGTAGTTTGCTTTTTGAATTTATGGCGATTTCGTTACCAGAATATTTAGTACAACTAATCCATATTATTTAAATGCAATAATAATGTTTAACAACAAACAATAATGTTTAAAAACAAAATTCTAATGCAATAATAATGTTACGTAATTATTAATTATTTAAAAAAGTAAAACACACGCCCTCTTTTAAGCAAAACCAAATATTTCAGCACTTAGCAGAAACATTGTGTAGTAAATGTAGTACATATGCCCTAACAGAGATGTCACCATATCGACATATTATAGACACATTTGTTTTGATTGCATAAAACAAACAAATGTATATTAACTTGTATATGATAAGATAGACGAGGTAGTAAGGTGATACAGTGCAGTGAAGAAGGTCTGGAGTTCGAATCTAAGATGAAAAATTTTGAATTGGGGATAATCCGAGAAGATTAATCGGGATCGAGATCGCTACAAAAAAAAATTTGGTTTAAAATTCGTGGAAATAAAAAAAAATCAAATTTTTGCTTAGAAAATAGTTAAAGTCGGAAAGTTTGAAGAATCGAACTCCAAACCTTTCGCACATCACTCCTTCATCTTACCACCCAGCCACTCATCTCGTTTTCGTTTAAATATTGATAAATTCGATCTTGGCGAAAAATCGTATACAAATTTTTGTTATTTTACCAGGCGAACAAAATTTAAAAAACAACATAATTGTCAGCAACGTGACATTATTTTGTATCAAAGCGTGCCACTTCAAGTTATGTGACACTTGAACATACAAAATAAAGTCATATTGCAGACAATTCTACCTTCTTGTAATTTCTGTTCGCCTGTTAAAATGACAAAATTTTTTTGCGATTTTTGATGAAAAAAAAAATTTATTTTTTTTGATTTCTGCTCACCTGGTAAATAAAAATTAACTGATGATAATATTTAGGACCAATGCAATTTATTAAAACTTGTACTTTTTTTGTAGAATTTGTAATATCCCGCATGGCTAAATAATTTTCTAACCTTTCCATGTAACTTGGAAAATTTTCTTCGTCCTCGTTGTATGCATTAAACTGCAAATTTGGGGTACTTGATTCGTTTTTGATGTGCATTTTTTTTAACAGCTGTAGTAATGCCACCACATCAATTTTTCCAGCATCATTTTCGTTGTCCGACATTTCGAGATTTTTCTTAACCTCAAATCCTCGTCGCCACTATTATGTCCGTAATTATTTTAAATCCGTGTTTCTTGTAATGCACACGTTGATAAGTTCGTATGAAATGCGGACGGAAGAATTAATTAGCTAAGTACACCAATTATATTCTGTATCATTTATTTATTCATTAAATATAGATAACGTTTTTATATGCTACAATGTATTACAATGCACAACTCTGAAGTGACGTTTTTACCAGTAATCCTAGGGTTGTCCATATAATATGAACATAATACATATGTATGGCAATACTAATAATATTGTGACGGTGACACCTAGTGTCTAATAGAATAAGTTAAAATTAATAGCTCAATGTTAAACTGTTCTAAATGGAATTTTCCATGATAAAATTGTTATACACTATTCTAACTACAAAAATCATGAGCTTTCTAGAAGTTTGGTTTGTGAATATAAAAAGGCGAACGAAATCGAATTGGATGAGTAATATTTGGTATGCGATAGTATAAAGATTAAAAGGAATTTAAAAAGTGATTTAAAAAGTGTTGTAGTGCGAAATAAAAATTATAAGTGAACAGTAAAATTTGAGAATAATTTATATAAAGTGATTTTGTGAATTTTTATTGATAAACTGTGTTGTAATAAATTTTGTGAAATAAATAAATTCGTTGGTGATAAATTGAATTGAGTTTGTATTATTCACAATCCAGTGATACGAACCTTGATTGACAAGGCAAAAACGTAACAATTTGGTGACAGCGGTGGGATTGTGAATAAAAAGAAAAAGAAAATGATTCTCAACGAATTAAAAGTTCCAGAATTAAAGAGGGAACTTGAGAAACGGAGTTTGGCTACTGATGGTAGTAAAGGAGCTTTACAAGCGCGACTACGTGACGCCATGGAGAAAGAAGGGTTAAACGCAGATCAACATGATTTTGGAGAGAAAGTAACGGATGCGGCAACCGTAGAGCAGAAAGAAGAAGATAAACAACTGTCAGCCGAAACAACACAACCACCATCTGGAAGTTTCGATTTGTCGCAGTTAATAGGTGCTATGAACCAGATGATGGGACAGATGAGTCTAATGAAACAACAAAATGAGCGGCAGTTGGAGACTATAAACCAGTCAAACCAAAAAATTAAACATGAAATGAAACAACAAGGAGAGGAAATTAAAGACCAAATTATAGATGGTCAAAAGAGAATGGATGAGAAACTTCTCGAATTATCTACTAACATACAGGGCGAAGTGGAGAAGCTGCAAATGGAGATTGAACAGGTTGACCGAAAATTAGAAACGGAAGTTCAACTTGTCAAAACGGAGGTTCAGCGGGTTGAAAAAAAATTTCAACGTCTCGAAAAAGAACTAAATGATGTCAAAGCAAGTGGAACAACGACGCAAGTGGTTCAAACCGTCCAATCAATCAAGTTAAAGCCACCAACATTCGACGGAACAACATCTTTCGGCATTTTCAAATTTCAATTTGAAACGGCAGCCAATCAAAACCGTTGGAATGATGAACATCTTGTCGCAGCGTTAATAGTGGCTCTTAAAGGTGAAGCAGCGGAGGCCTTACAAACAATTCCGGAAAAAGATCGCAACAGTTATCTCGAAATTATGAAGGCGCTGGATAGGAAGTACGGCAGTGATCACAAGCGGGAAATCTATCGAATGCAATTGAAAAGCCGCTACCAAAAGGGAGGAGAATCACTTCAGGAATTTTCATCGGCAATCGAGCGATTAGTACATCTAGCCAAAACCAACAAAAATGTTTATACAAGCCAAACAGTACAAACACTTAAGATATAAAAAAGTACGTTAAGGCATAGTATTAGTGATGCATA
This sequence comes from Tipula vernalis, assembly GCA_958295665.1. Classification (NCBI taxonomy): domain Eukaryota; kingdom Metazoa; phylum Arthropoda; class Insecta; order Diptera; family Tipulidae; genus Tipula; species Tipula vernalis. The sequence goes on along the minus strand of OY282558.1, from coordinate 21,107,362 downwards.
TAAATAAATCAGAAAGTATATATACACAAAACAAATAAGTATAGGTGATAAATTCATAATAAATATAGTGTACATTTTTTTGATAGGATCTGTGTAAGGAGCGAACGAGACGGCTTGTATAAACATTTTTGTTGGTTTTGATCTAGCACATACCAGTACATCGGCCGATTATATGGAAAGACTAAAAATTGACGCATTCATTGACGGAATTCGAGATCCAGAGACACGCAAAGCGGTGATGTTCTTACCTAAAGCGACCTTCGCGGAAACCATCGCTTGTGCGTTAACAAATGAAACTGCACAAGCCATCACCAAACCATCAATGAAAATTCGCCGAGTGGAAATCGACACCAGCATAAATACGGAACGGTCAACACCAAGATACCGAGACGGGAGCGGCAAAATCAAATGTTGGGCATGTGATAAGATCGGTCACATCTCTCGGGACTGCTGGGAAATAAGAAGAAAAAGGGGAAGATCACCATCTCCTATGCAGCGACGACCAAGCGGGGAGCAGGCAGTGGTCAGGCAAGAAGGCCAAATGATGACGGAGTCGTTAAACTACGAAGAGTCAGCTTAAAGGGGCAGAAGCCGACTCCCACAACCGATTGCCCCATAACCTCCATCCGCGTTTCGAAAGTAGCAAGAGGCGGTGACAGCTTAACAATCAAAGGCGACATTGATGGCACAGATTGCATCATCACACTCGATAAGGGAGCAAATCGCACGATTGTCCGTAAAGATCTGATCGATGGAGATATACAACCAGCTAATGGATTGAAGTTACAAACAGCAACTGGAGGTAGTTCAATGATAAAAGGCAAAAAGATCGTGAAAATAAAAATCGGGAGAACTCTTTTCCAACACGAAGTGCTGATTGCAGATATTGTGGATGAAGTCATAATGGGGATGGACTTCATGAGGGCAAATGGCTTCGTGGTGGATGTTGGACGAGGAGTTTTAAGTTACGATAACATCGAGTTGCCACTTCAATCAAGCAGTGCCGGACCAACTATCAGGCGAATTATTATTGATCATCGGGAGAAGCTGCCACCGAATTCGGAGACGATCCTATGGGGAAAATTAGAGGGAGGTTTTGGGTCACCCAGGTTGTGGGTTGTGGAAGCTAACGAAGAGGAGAACGGAGCCAAGGAAATTATAATCGGGAAAGCCCTAGTTAAACCAGACAACGACTATAGAGTACCAATTAGGACTCTAAATCTCTCGGATAAGACGAAAACCATTAAGAAAGGGACAGTCATCGGCAAATGTAACGAGGTTTCAACTATAGTAAAGTGTGAACAGAGAAGTACGATCGAAAAAGCCGACATGCAAAGGCAGAAAGAAATGGTAGAACAACTTATGCAAAAATGGACCGAAGATCTTACCGAGGCACAGAAAAATTCTGCACATCAACTACTCAAACGGTACACGTCCATATTCTGCAGTACATCGAATACTAACGGAAGGACCTCAATGGTAAAGCACCGCATTGATACGGGAGCAGAGATGCCAATTCGTCAACCACCCAGGAGGCTACCTTTGGCAAAACAACAAGAAGTCAATCGAATGGTAACAGATATGCAGGCAGCAGGAGTAATTGAACCATCTAATAGCCCATGGAGATCACCGGTAGTATTGGTCGAGAAGAAGGACGGTAGCATGAGATTCTGCGTTGGGGTGCTCGAATATTTTCGACATTAGATCTACAAAGCGGCTATTGGCAGGTGGAAGTCCATGAGGAAGATCGTGAGAAAACAGCGTTCAGTGTGGGTAACGGACTTTGGCCATTTAATGTTATGCCGTTCGGATTATGTAATGCCCCTGCGACTTTTGAACGATTAATGGAGCGCGTGTTAAAGGGATTACATTGGAAGACGTGCCTAATATATCTGGACGATATCATCGTTATGGGGAAGGATTTCGACGAGCATCTAAGGAATTTGGCAGAAGTTTTAGATCGGATACAGGCCGTCGGATTAAAGTTAAGTCCAAAGAAGTGTAAGCTGTTCAGAACTGAAGTCAAATATTTGGGTCATCTCGTAACGACTAATGGAATTCACACCGATGAAGAAAAGATCGCAGCAGTAAAGAACTGGCCTAGACCTAAAAATTTACACGAATTACGAAGCTTTCTGGGATTGTGCACCTATTATAGACGCTTCGTGCCAGGATTCGCCAACATCGCCAAAAGTTTACATGAGTTGACGAGGAAGAACAAGGCATTCGAATGGAAGAATGACCAGGAGGAAGCATTCGTGGAACTAAGGAGACGGTTATGTGTCGCGCCAATCCTCGCGTACGCTATACCCAACGTGAAATTTATTTTGGACACCGATGCAAGTAATGACGGTATAGGAGGTGTGTTATCACAGGAAACCAATGGCCAAGAACGAGTTATTGCGTACTTCTCCAAAACATTATCAAAACCGGAGCGTAATTACTGCGTGACACGGAAAGAATTGTTGGCTATAGTGGAGTGTGTCAAGCATTTCCATAAGTATCTATATGGCCAAAAATTCCATTTACGAACAGATCACGGCGCTTTACGGTGGCTGTTACAATTCAAGAATCCAGAGGGACAAGTAGCACGCTAGATCGAACGTCTTCAAAGCTACGATTTCCAAATTGAACATCGGAAGGGAAGTGCACACAGAAATGCCGACGCATTATCAAGACGGTCGTGTCCAGTAGAATGTACACATTGTGGCCATGTTGAAGCAAAGGAAGGCATCATCGACATTAGGCTTACGCAAGTGCTGCCTGATGAGGAGTGGACCGACGAAATGATCAGGAAGAGCAATTGGATGATATGGATTTATCAGTTATAATGGAATGGAAGGAAAAGGAACACCGGCCAACTTGGAGCGAGATCGCGGACAAAACTCCCATTGTCAAGGCTTATTGGGCTCAATGGGATAGCCTCCGTTTTGAGAATGGCTGTTTAAAACGATTGTGGGAAAGCACGGATGGCAAAGTGAAGCAATTGTTGCTGGTGATACCAAAGTGCCGGATTGCAGAAATTCTGAAGGAGTATCATGGAGGAGCAAGTGGGGGCCACCTTGGAATTAATAAAACTCTAGCAAAGATACGTCAACGATTCTACTGGGCAGGATGTAGGCAGTCTGTGATAGAATGGTGCCAAAAATGTGACCAATGTGCGGCGGTGAAGGGACCCGCACGCAAAAGTCGTGGAACCATGAAACAATATAACGTTGGAGCACCATTCGAAAGAATTACAATGGATGTAGCGGGGCCATTTCCCACCACCGAGAGCGGCAACAAATATGTGCTAGTAATAATGGATTATTTCAGCAAATAATAGCTCAATGTTAAACTGTTCTAAATGGAATTTTCCATGATAAAATTGTTCTACACTATTCTAACTAGAAAAATCATGAGCTTTCTAGAAGTTTGGTTTGTGTATATAAAAAGGCGAACGAAATCGAATTGGATGAGTAATATTTGGTATGCGATAGTATAAAGATTAAAAGGAATTTAAAAAGTGATTTAAAAAGTGTTGTAGTGCGATAAATAAAGTAAAAGTGATCAGTAAAATTTAAGAATAATTTATATAAAGTGATTTTGTGAATTTTTATTGATAAACTGTGTTGTAATAAATTTTGTGAAATAAATAAATTCGTTGGAGAAAAATTAAATTGATTTTGTATTATTCACAATCCAGTGATACGAATCTTGAGTGACAAGGCAAAAACGTAACAGTATTTTTCTGTAAACATTTTAGACATCTTACGTACACTAGTAAAACTATAGATAAATTTAGCAAGTATTATTTTAATTCATCAGAGCCAACTTTGATGTATTTTTCAAAATGAAAGTTCGCTAAAATATATTTTAGAAATAATTTAATTTTAATATTTCTGCAATTAATATTTACTTAATACCAATATGGCCTTCTTGTATATTGTTCTTAAAGATATGTAGAACACTTTTAAACAAACATTTTATAACATTTTTGCTTTTTTCATTGAAAAACTTGAAGCTAAAATACAGCATTTTTACTATGGATTCCTATGGAAATCAGTGAAAAGTTATACCACTAAAAAAGCTTCTAAAAAATACGTCATTATGATTATGGCTCTATACTTTAGAAGGCTCTGGTTTTATTCGAATGGGCGCTTTAAACGAATTTTTTTTAAAGATTCTTAAAATATGAGCATTTTTGCCACTTTCGAATAAAACGCTCAGGCGTTATTTGACCACAAAGTATTCCGAAGCAAAGTTCATGTACTAAATCTCGAAAAATGTATTGTAATTTTTGTTTAAACGAGATCATAAATGCTTTTAAGCTCCGGGAAAATTATATGACTGGAAGAAATACAAACATTTTCCGAGTTTTGAAAATATTTAAACATATAAAGTTTAGATATTGGTTATGTGAATAAAAGTGTATCTCTAGGAACAAAAACCCGCAGGACTAAATTAAGAGGACACCACTGTACACAAGGTTCCGTGCAATAATTTATTTTTCATACATCATTTAATTTATTTCCTTTTTTTTATGTGTACATACATACTCGTATATTTTATATCAACTTTAGTTTATTATCGCAAAAAACCAACGTACATAAAATAAAACTACTTGTCTCTTTTCGTGTGATGTATTTCTAGCAAGCAATATTTGAGTAATACGCCCGCGCACAGTTCTGTAAATATACAAAAAACCATTTTATATATCCTTTCCTTACTCTGTCATAAAAAACAGCAATAATAAATTTCATTTAGACATTTACAACAGTTCATAATATATAAGCGCCTAAGCACTCGTCTATATACCATATACAAAAACTGTTATATAAACATATTATGTATGTCCATCCATATACAACAATATATTATATTAAGATGTAGAGAGATAATTTCAAACAGCAACAACTACAAAAAAGTTTAATTGCCACACTAATTTCTTTACTGGCCAAAATGGAAATGATTTTCATTTTACATGTCGCAAAAAAAAAAACCGAAATACATCAACAAAAATATTCTAATGACTTTCTATTACATGTACACTTTAGAAGTAACTAAAGTAATAATATAACGACAATCTTACTAACACAAATTCATCACATTTTTCCCCACATTTTCATCTCTGTTGTTTCACCTTCAACAAAATATAGGTTTATCTCCTTTTGATTTTGTTGAAATTTGGAAAAAGTATTTTCCAACAACAATATCACACTATCACAACACATATACACATAAATTATATACCATTATGTACATATGTATTTTCGTTTTTTTGTTAATGGATTTTCTAGTCTAGTGTTGAGTGTCGAACTTTACGATTAAGAGAAGAGCTTTTAAATCACATTTAAAAAAAAAACACAAGTGAAATAAAATACAAAAAAAAAAGTTTTCCATAAAAAAATGTGTGTTGATAAAAAATGAGAGAAAATTGGAACCGGTTGTATATGTATATATGTATGTACGAGTACATAAAAAATGAAAATGAGAAAAATGTATATCGAACAGTAGTAAAGCTTTTCTAAGCTTTTTTTTTTATGTACATAATATAACATATATATTATGTATTTTGTTTTTATATAAAGATTTTTTTAGTATGGTGCTTCTCAATTTTGTGTATAAAATAAAATAAAAAATAAAAGTGGTTGATTGTAAAAAAAAGAAAATGTGAAAATTTCTCTAACAACTCGCGAGTGTTTACAATTTACAATTTATAAAAAATAACGTGGTTGGAAATTTTTTTTTATGTTTTTTTGTGTATGATGTAAATAAAAATATTTTTGTGACATTGATACAGTTCAATTAAGTATGGTGCATATATAGAGCTTTTTTCCGTCTAACAAATCTCCTATATCTAGTGCTTTTTTTTTTGGGTGTGATTTTTGAAAAATCTATAAAATTTGAAAAACTAGAAAATATAAAATAACGCCATCTCGTTCTAATGCTAATTTTGAGTTAACATTTTTTTGAAAAAAGCTATATACTGTCTATTTATAGTGGTACGGCTTTGTGCTAATATATGGTAAAAACCCAAATACATATGTACATACATACATGGGTACATCTAACTCTTTGTGTGCTGTTTGGTGAATATTTTAAATATTTTCGTATATAAGGGTTTTATGTATTTATACAAACAAACATTTTATTTAAATTACAATAAAGGAAGTTAAACTATATACGATGGTAGAGTTTTACATAAATTCAGAATTGTGTAAAATTCGAGAAAGGACATCTGCATAGTGCAAAAGATTTAGTTTGACCTTACCTGATTTTACCGGTCGGATTTTACGCACCGGTCTAAGTGTGCGTAAGCAGCCACTCCAACCTAACCTAACCTTACCTGATTTTGAAACTTTCCGGTGTTACCTTTCGATGGTTTTCCATTATTTGTGGTATACAAAATTATTTTGATCAAATTAAGTTTAATGTAATTAAATCGGTCCTTACATAGATACAGCAATAATTGTACGACCACAATTGAAAGGTTTTCAATCAATCAAATCGAATTAAATATTTAGATGATTAATTTGTCCATTTTTAATTAGGATGTATGGTAGACAATAATATTTTTGATTATTTATTTACAGCTTTAATTTTATTAACAATAGACTACATATGTTATATCATTTTTATGTATACCCACAAACATGCATTATTTAGATAAAATAGTTTTGATATGAGACATGTAAATGGCAAAAATTAGCCTGTTGAATGTATTGATTTATGTACAGTAAAACGATACAATAAAGTAAACAAATTCAGAATGCTATCAGTTATTGCTTAGCGAGATTTAGGCCTCGAGTAATTCTATATTGTATCCGTGTTGTTTAATTTTTTGGTGGCGTCTTTCTTTAAACAAGCATTTTTCTTCATTTCATTTGACACGAAATCTAATTTTGCATGGTACAACCCTAAAGTTGAATACCATAAATCCAAGAGAGTACAGTTTCTTTCGCACCCAGGCCCATGCCGAGATACTTAGCTCTGTGCTCTACTAACTATCATATTTTCTCGAATTATGATAATCCAACTGGATAATCCTCCTTCCATCCTATTAAAGTTAGCCGAAAGTTACCAGCCGACATATTTCAGCCGGAACATATTTCATATAAAACGAAAAATTGTCAAAACAAAGTATAATGTATGTGTACTGAATAGTTCGGATTCCAAATAGGAGTTAAATATTCAAAAATACTTCTTACAACGGCCCCCTAAATAACAAGGTGAACCCGATCGCCCGGAAAATGTCTCATAGTTCCAGACGAGAAACCAAGCATTTTAAATGCTTTTCCCATTATATTTTAAATTAAAATACTTTAAAGTTCATCCTATCATCATTAGTTATATCCAAATCGGCAACGTTAAATATTTTTATGAAATTATAATTTTGTTTTTAATATTTAAGTTTATTTATTTATAATAATATATTTTTTTATTTATTTTAATAATGAGTGCTGCCTCCATTCTTTGAAATAAGGTCAAATATTCTATTGGGCATTGAATCGTATAGCGACTTCAAATAATTCAAAGAAATATCGGCCCAAGCAGCTTTGAATGGTTCAATAACCGACTCCTTATCATTATACTGCTTATCCCCTTCATAAACCTTGTGAGAAAGCCATCTCCAAACGTTTTCCATAATATTTAAATCAGGATAGTATACGAGGGCCAATTAAGTAAATCGACGATTTTCTTGGAAATCCAGCCTTTTACAATCCTTGCCGTATGTATAGGAGCGTTATCTTGCTGATAAGTCCATTTCAGTGGTCCGAACAGCTTTTGGAACTTTGGAAAGGCTGAATCCAAAATAGACAGATACGACTTAGCTGTCATTTTTTGATTTTGAAAAGCTAACTCAATCCCACCGTAGTATGAAATACCTCCCCAGACCATAACCAGAGCACCCTGTATTTTATAGAGCCATAATCAAAAAATCTGAGCTTTTATAACGGAATTAAAAAGGAGGAAAAACGAAACTTTTCATAGTAAAACACACAAAACATATGGGAAATCACTTTTTTTCCTAAGACAAATTTTTAAATTAAAACGTTACAAATTCTTTATTATGATTTCTGAAATAATTTCATAAATGTTTGAATTTCAACATATATGAATATCGTTTAAGTAAATCGTTTTCATTTTCTTGTAATAATTGATTTATTTAAACCAAAATATTAAAAAAAATTCATAACAACAGCATTCTGGTCAAATTGAAATAAAAGCTTACTACGATTCGTTTGGTCATTAAGTCAATATACATTACATAGATGGCAGTGATGGCCGTAAAAATTTGGAAAAATCGTACCAAAAATTACCACCTGGGGAAATTTCAAGTTAAAAAATTGTAGGAAAAGCAAAACAAATTCACAAAATATAGGAACGTGTGATAATTTTGCGATTAAATAATTTTTTTTCGTATTTTTCTTTTACCATTTTAGACATCTTACGTACACTAGTAAAACTAAAGATAAATTTAGCAAGTATTATTTTAATTTGTCAGAGCCAACTTTGATGTATTTTTCAAAATGAAAGTTCGAAAAAATATATTTTAGAAATAATTTAATTTTAATATTTCTCCAATTAATATTTACCTAATACCAATATGGCCCTCTTGTATATTGTTCTTAAAAATATGTAGAAAACTTTTATATAAACATTTTATAATATTTTTGCTTTTTTCATTGAAAAACTTGAAGCTAAAAAACACCATTTTTACTATGGATTCCTATGGAAATCAGTGAAAAGTTATACCACTAAAAAAGCTTCTAAAAAATATATGGCTCTATACTCTAGAAGGCTCTGCTCATAGTCACATATTCTGTAAAGCAGACTTGACTTTTGAGTACTATTCCTGTAGTGTGAGGAAACAATATTTTATCAACAATATTCTCGAAAATTTTAGAGACACAGATGAGTATTGAAATTGGTTTTTAATTTGGAATGTCTGTGTTATCCTTATCACCCTTTTTAAATACTAGAACTATTGTGGCAACTTGCCATTGCTTAGGGAATTTACCTTTGCAAAGAGATAAACCACTAAACGATTTTTTTAGTCAATATTACATGTACAGTTAACTTTTGGAACTTCTGGATATGATGATGGAACAGAAAAATTGTGGGAGGTAGTAGTACTGAATATATTTATATCGATGATCTTTTTATTTTTGAATCGTGAAAGTTTTATAAACCAAAGTGCTCCACTACAAACACTTGTGTCTACAAGGAGCGATTTTATTTCGAGATAAAAGATATTTTATGACGATTTGAAATAAGTGAAATAATAATAATAAATGATTAGCTCAGGCGCTTCATTTGTATATCAGTTCTAGTTAGCTCAAATAATGTTTCAGCTTCAGCAATACATAAATTAGGTAAAATGCTACATTGAATGTATAATGGCAGAGCCTTCTAGAGTATAGAGCCATAATCTTAATGATGTATTTTTTAGAAGCTTTTTTAGTGGTATAACTTTACACTGATTTCCATAGGAATCCTTAGTAAAAATGGTGTTTTTTAGCTTCAAGTTTTTCAATGAAAAAAGCAAAAATATTATAAAATGTTTATATAAAAGTTTTCTACATATTTTTAAGAACAATATACAAGAGGGCCATATTGGTATTAGGTAAATATTAATTGGAGAAATATTAAAATTAAATTATTTCTAAAATATATTTTTTCGAACTTTCATTTTGAAAAATACATCAAAGTTGGCTCTGACAAACTAAAATAATACTTGCTAAATTTATCTTTAGTTTTACTAGTGTACGCAAGATGTCTAAAATGGTCACAGAAAAATACGAAAAAAAATTATTTAATCGCAAAATTATCACACGTTCCTATATTTTGTGAATTTGTTTTGCTCTTCCTACAATTTTTGAGCTGAAAATTTCGCCAGCTGGTAATTTTTGGTACGATTTTTCCAAATTTTTACGGCCATCACTGCCATCTATGTAATGTGTATTGACTTAAATGACCAAACGAATCATAGTAAGCTTTTATTTTAATTTGACCAGAATGCTGTTGTTATGAATTTTTTTAATATTTTGGTTTAAATAAATCAATTATTACTAGAAAATTAAAACGATTTACTTAAACGATATCCATATATGTTGAAATTCAAACATTTATGAAAGTATTTCAGAAATCATAATTAAGAGTTTGTAACGTTTTCATTTAAAAATTTGTCTTAGGAAAAAAAGTGATTTCCCATATGTGTTGTGTGTTTTACTATGAAAAGTTTCGTTTTTTCCTCGTTTCTAATTCCCTTATAAAAGCTCAGATTTTTTGATTATGGCTCTATAAAATACAGGGTGCTCTGATAATGGTCCCATCGTAATTTCTGGAACCGTGAATCCCAAATTGTAAACTAATTTAAAGAAATCCCCAAATGAATTACAGATGTTTAAAGTATTACAGATATAGTTAGTAAACCTTCAGCGCTCATAGAAAGGCGAATGTTTTTAAAACAGCCCAACCGATTTTCAAAAGACATATTGACCTTATTAAGGTTTTGACAAAGACTTGGGGGATCGCACCACACTCCACTCCAACGCAATCTTGAGGTCACTGATATTAGATGGTACCGTATTTCTGGCTCGTCCCATAAACACTCAATTGGATTCAAGTCTGGACCTCATCCATGAACGGTGATTCGAGTTGTGTAACACCGGGCATTGTCATGTATCAAAATGAAATCTCCCGCATTTTTTTCCTGCGTACAGCACTACATGATCCAAGAGAATGTCCTCGATATATCGTTCAGCGGTCAGACCTTCTCTACGGCCTCCACCAGGTATGAAAATAAGATCTGTTTTTCCCTCAACCGATATGCCAGCCCACATCATGGAGACATATTCTGCACTCGTTATACCATGGAGACATATTCTGCACTCGTCAATGAATAGAAGGGACCTTCTATTCATTGACGAGTGCAGAATATGTCTCCATGGTATAACGAGTGCAGAATATATTGCTCGATGCTCCAATTGATGAGTTCGCGAGCTAATTCGAGTCGCTCTTTGCAGTCTCGTGCTGTCAATTTTGAGCCTCTAGCGGCCTTCAAGCGTCTTCTTACTGTCCATGGACTAACAGCTACGTCTCGTACTTGTCTTTGCTCCTGCTAAACATCGACTCTCGTGACATGACGATTTCGCGGTGAAGTTGGGTCGATAAATCGATCGCCCCTCTCAGATGTAGACAGAGATACCGGCTGGTATTTGATCTCCGATTGAAGGTACCAGTTTCCTGAAACTTTCTGCATACTCTTGAGACAGCAGATTCGCGACTTCTCCTCGTTGATTGCGTCCTTCTTGCAATAAAGCAACAACTTGTGCAAATTTTTTCTGAATTAGTATCAATGATTTTGAGGAAACAACGAATGAAACTGGTAGAGATTTGTTCAGGTCAACGTCTGATAAGTGACTGATGGCAAATATCGGTCAGCACGCCAAATGTTTTCAACGAAACATCGCATTTTGCTACGATTGCTTTAATTTGAAAAGTACTGTATAGATTTTAATGATAAATATGTGATAAAATACCAACCTGTCGAAAAAAAATTTGTTTTACGAAAATCGGTTGAGCCATTTTAAAAAATATGTCTTTTTGTACGCGCGAGGTTTGAGTCGTCGATTTAGTTGCTCGGGAGTAGATAATGCATTCGTAATGGAAGAAAGTTTGGTTCCTTTCTTTTTTCAGTAAGACCAAAATAGTTTGAGATCATTACACAGAGAATTTTCTGTTAATTTAATAAAACTACACAGCCTCGCTTTAGATGATTCGCGAGTACTTGTTACATAGCGAATATGGTTGGATTCGTTGAAGCTCTCTCTGCGGTTCGTGTGATTTTCGAAAATTTTCCATGACGCTATTTCGGGTTATGTTCTTTAGAAGTGATCCTTATGACAGATTCGCGATCACTTATCGCATAGCGTTGGATTCGTTGAAGTTCTCTCTATGGTTCGTGTGATTTTCGAAAAATTTTCATGACGCTATTTTAAGTTATGGTCTTTAGAAGTGATCCTTATGGCAGATTCGCAAGCACTTATCGCAAAGCACAATTCGAATGGTTACTCACCAACCAAGTTAATCGAAATATAATCATCCCGATTTGCCAAACAATCATTTTGTTTTGGCGAATTTGGATTTTCAAAAATCGTTGATTATAACATATGACCCACTAGCTCCTGGAAAAATTCTGACTGCAATTTTTAAAAAAACTAAACACTATGCAAACGAAGTATACGATTTTATAAAAAAAACCGCCTCAGAACCTCACAGTTCGTAGCAATAGCTCCTTACCACAACAGATCGATAGACATAATTGTGGTATATACAACATTTATGCCGTCGTTTCAATTATAAATCAAAATTACGTAGGAGATATACACTCCAACGAGGTTTATGCTAATATGAAAGCTATGAATGATTACTGGCAATATTTATATGTGATGATATGTGAAAATTCGGATTCGGTGGCAAGCCATTGCTATTATTGTTTTGAGGAACATTTACAAAATATAAATGAAACTACACAATGCTCATCTTGTCAGAGAAGAATTCATGTAAACTGTACAGAATTTTTGAAAATTGAGGAAGGTTTTTGCTGCTTTTGTAAAAACTAAAATTAAAAAATATGCAAAAATACAAAATAAAAAAACCAAAAAAAAAATTTAAACAAAATGTCACGAACCGTAAAGAAAATTTCAACGAATCCAACGCTATGCGATAAGTGCTCGCGAATCTTCCATAAGGATTACTTCTAAAGACCATAACCCGAAATAGATAAAGCTTCAACGAATTCAACCATCTTCGCTATGTAACAAGTACTCGCGAATCATCAATAAGGATCGAAATACCGTAACTTGATAACACGTCTCAGTTTTTCCAAGTTTCTCACAATAGGTAGAAAAATTGTAACGAATCCAATGGTATGCGAGGCAAGAGCTTGCGAACTATAAAGACAACTTATAGACCCAAACTTATGTTTAAGGACTACTTGACTAATGACCAATTCTCGATAAAGCGGAATTCCACGAATTGATCTTGTTACGACATTACTAACCATTGGTTGATAGTGTGTTTTTGTATATATTTTATAGATAAACAGATTCTATTTTCCGCTTAAAATAAAATATTGTTTATTGTTTGACGTTGTAAAATTATAAATATTTTTTTTAAATGTTGTTTATTCAGATAATATTAAAAATCTCAAACTTTAAAAAAAAAAATTCATAATAACGAGAGATTTAATTTAATTAACCAATACATTCTCAAGTGAAAAAAGTTAGGACAAATTTCGGACAAAATTCACACTCGTTAAAATATTCGTTGGCATCTAACAAATTTATTAGCGTTTTTTGATACAATGCTTAAACGGCACGTGCCGATACTGTTAAAGTTAGCCGAAAGTTGCCAGCCGAAAGTGAAAAGTCGATAATGCAGATTGTGTTAGTCCAGCCGAAAGTAAAAAAAAATGGTAATGCATATTGTATAATCCCAGCCGAAAGTTCCCAGCCGAAAGTAAAAAGTCGATAATGCAGATTATGATATAACATTCAAGCCGAAAATAAATAGGATACATAGAAATCTATAAATATAAATTTTTGTAAATAAATTTACGTGTAAAACTTTGCTTCGTAGAAAATATCGGAAAATCAGAAGAATATACAAAATTGGAATAAAATCAGCCTCTAGAGTATATACCTAAAGCTGAATCGTTTTTATGTGATTTGTCAATAGCTGTCGAGTTAATAAATTATGTTCAAGTTTCCCGTGGGAAACCTCGGAAAATTCGATTTTCCAAAAATTATTAGAAAATTTGTTTAAAATCAGCCTTTAAAGTGTTATATCTGGAGACGAATTGCATTGATGTGATTTATCAATAGCTATCGCAGGAAAAAAAATCAGTACAAGGTTCCCGTGGGAAACCTTGGAAAATTAAAAAAAATTTCCAGCCGAAAGTAAGAAATGGATGAATAAAAATAGCCTCCAGAGTGTTATGTCTGGAGATGGATTGCATTGATGTAACTTGTTAATAGCTATCGCACAAAAAAAAATTCAGTCCAAGTTTCCCGTGGGAAATCTCGGAAAATTCGATTTTCCAAAAATTATTAGAAAATTTGTATAAAATCAGCCTTTAAAGTGTTATGTCTGAAGATGAATTGCATTGATATGATTTATCAATAACTATTGCAGGAAAAAAATCAGTACAAGGTTCCCGTGGGAAATCTCGGAAAATTCAAAAAAAAATAATGGAAATAATAGAAAATGTTCCGAAATCGGAAAAACGAATTTTTCGAGATTTCCCACGGGAAACTTGGACTGAATTTTTCCTGCTATAGCTATTGAGTAATCACATCAATTGAATCCATCTCCAGACATAACACTCTAGAGGCTGATTTTATACAAATTTTCTAATAATTTTTGGAAAATCGAATTTTCCGAGATTTCCCACGGGAAACTTGAACTGAATTTTTTTCCTGCGATAGCTATTGACAAGTCACATCAATCCAATCTAACTCTAGACATAACACTCTAGAGGCTGATTTATTTTCGGCTGTAATGTCAATAACATAATCTGCATTATCGACTTTTCACTTTCGGCTGGAAACTTTCGGCTAACTTTAACAGGGTCACGTGCCGGTCAATTTTTTGGTTATTCGAATGGTAAAAAATGTCTACTGAATGGTCAGAACTCATATGAGCCAATTGATTGTCATAATTTTATGATTGATTACGTTATAATCACAGTTTCAAAAGTTAGAACACCGCTGATAGATTTCTTTAGTTACAACTTCTCAGAGCCCTGTAAGATGCATCACTTCATACAAACTTTCATTAGCTTGGCCAGAAGAGATGTCTGGCAAAGGACCATTACTGTAACTGACATGGACATTCCAAAAAATATTTGACAAATTGAGGTCACCAGTGATTAGAAAACAAGCAGAAAACTTTTCTATGTTTACGATTATATCGAAATTAGAACAATGAAATCATTTTGAGTTGCTTCTGGATAGATATAAGGCACATTAATAAACAATTTTCTATTGCTGGTTTCTATACATATCCAGATTTCTTCAGCTTAGGTTTCCTAATCCGATAGTCGACTTCAATTGACTTTTAATAGCTAGTAAATATCCTCCACCATCAGTTTTATTCGAAAACAGAGGCTAAGATCTCTGTCACATCGATAAACCGTAAATGCTGATGAAAATAATTCGGAATTCTTCTCGAGTTATCTTCAATAAAGTCTAATTTGTTGTTGAACAATTTAAAATGGTTTTTTGGTTCAACTAGAATTTTGATTCGTTGCTAACTTAACATTGATTGAATCAAGAGATTGAGAGAAAACAATTTGGTTAGTTCGAAGATTTTTCAGCTCAGCAGCAAAATCATTCATAGACTTCTAAATGTCTACAAAATCATCAACCACGTCACTCTCAGCAACAGAAGATTGATTATCATTCGATAAAATTTTGCAAGTGTAACAGCTCCAATAAACATTGTGTTTGTTAATACCATTATGACTAGATTCCGATATTTTAGCACATGATGCATGAAAGATTTCATTAGACGAAAAACATTTTGCACCATCCTTTTAAGCACAGCATTATCACCACGAATAGTTACTCGTATGTATGTGAATTATGTATATTAACGAAAAAATACACTGATAGGTACTGTAGAGTCTTTGGCTTTGATTTTAAAAATATTTTATTGATAATTAAAGTTTTAGTTTGACTTTTCACGTAACCCGAAAGAAAATAGTCCAACGGTGAAAAATCAAATGATGCTGGTGGCCAATTAACAGCACAATTTGTTGAAATAACTCGACCCTTAAGTTTTTCTTTCAATAATTCAATTGTTTCATTTGAAAAATGAGGCGCCATCCTGTTGTAACCACATGTCCACCAGATCAATATTAATCACACCATTCACAGTTACAGTCCTCGAAGTCTTATATGCAGATCCACACTATTTACACGAACATTAAACTCATTGATTAGCATTGCCTTTAGATCGATCATCTGATGATTTTAGATCTGAATAAGCCCTAATGGTCTTAGCTGCTGTCAAAGTGTTTTTTACTATTACCAACTTCTGTATTAAGTTTAGACTAAACAAATTTATGTAATTTTCAACATCCTCAATCCTCATCTCAACTCTGTAATTGTCACTTCCCGAAAAATTAGGTGTTCATTTCACTATGTTCCTAAGCTAAATATTGCTCAACGGTTGTTAAAACAAATATGTACTTAATTTAAATTAAATATGTACTTAATTACAACCGTAATTTTCCGTAGAATGTTATTTGTCGTTCGATGTGATGTTGCTTCCCGACATACAATGGTTATAACTGTTCCTAGCGTAAAACGGGGTTTTTATTTAACTCAACCATAACGTTTTATTGAGGCACCTAAAGACAGCAACTTAAACTTATTTTTCACCTCCTCAAGTTCCGCTCATAGCCTGCGTCTCTTCAAACTTTTTGCTTGGTAATTTTTCACGATAATTCTTTCTTACATTTTACGCGCAGAATTTGTTTTTGTAACTACAAAAAATTTCGACGACTTAAGGCTCACACTATTTTATTTATCACTAAATGATAAGTTCCTTGAGCCCCTAGATACAGTATCCAAAACGTTACAGTGTTCTCTTCACAATATTTAGTACATTGTTAGGAGTTAAGTGGTGAATATTGGGTTGGTCGAAATTTTTTAAAATTGATACTGTGGAGGGATCCACAAATAATATGTTCGATCGTCTTTATGATACTTTACTAAATTTATGTGACCCCGTTGCGAATATGTATACTTATACTAAAATCATGTATACTCATACGAATATGCGAATATGTATACTCATACTCATCACCTTGTCAATGTACATATTCCCCAATTGACAGAAAATACTTTTAGAAATAGAATAGGTCCACTGATGGCAACATCTGGTGATTAATTAAGTTCTCCCTTTTCTAAGATTTTGCATATGAGGTCAATTATAGTATTTCTATGTCGTCCTGGTTTATATCACCATATATTTGGGACTAATTAAATCGGTTAGCATGTCCCGATGATGGACATAAATGGTTTAAAAGAAATTCGTTCTTATCTATACTCTAACTAGAATGAGTGTGAAGTTTATGCTAAAAAAAATAACAAAAAATTACACTGTTAAATTAGCTATTTTCCAATTGGAATTTAAATTATATGAAAATTTTAATTTTTTGTAATTTTGGATTTTTCGTACCACCAAATAAATTCTTTTCATCAGGAAATAGGTTCTTTTCATCGTTTTCAGTTAGCTGGACCATCTGTTTATCTCGTTAACCAAAAGCATCCAATTGTGTTGAGCATTACTAGTTATATTTAAGATAATTTAAAAGTTGACTGAATTTTGATGGTTTAAATAATTATTTAGCGCCGATCCTGGATATGTCCCGAAGGCCCCGCATATTTCTTAGAATAGCTAAGCCATATAGCGGTCAATGTCACCAAGCCGATCCAATTATGATGAACTATACTATACTTCACAGAATTTCGAATTTTTAATAATTTTATTAGTTTTATAAATTTTTGTATCTCTGATCACAGAGATGTCCACAAGGTCTGGCCTATATTTTTGGATAACTTGACCATATGCCAGTCTACGTGGTCAATCTTATTCAATTGTGATGAACTATACTATACTTCACAGAATTTCGAATTTTTAATAATTTTATTAGTTGTATAAATTTTTGTATCTCTGATCACAGAGATGTCCACAAGGTCTGGCCTATATTTTTGGATAACTTGACCATGTGCCAGTCTACTTGGTCAATCTTATACAATTGTAATTGACATCTCTGTGATCGAAGATACAACAATTTATATAACTAATAAAATTATTAAAAATTTGAAATTCTGTGAAGTATAGTATAGTTCATCACAATTGACTAAGATTGACCAAGTAGACTGGCATATGGTCAAGTTATCCAAAAATATAGGCCAGACCTTGTGGACATCTCTGTGATCAGAGATACAAAAATTTATAAAACTAATAAAATTATTAAAAATTCGAAATTCTGTGAAGTATAGTATAGTTCATCACAATTGAATAAGATTAACCACGTAGACTGGCATATGGTCAAGTTATCCAAAAATATAGGCCAGACCTTGTGGACATCTCTGTGATCGGAGATACAACAATTTTTAAAACCAATAAAATTATTAAAAATTCGAAATTCTGTGAAGTATAGGATAGTTCATTACAATTGAATAAGATTGACCACGTAGACTGGCATATGGTCAAGTTATCCAAAAATATAGGCCAGACCTTGTGGACATTTCTGTGATCGGAGATACAACAATTTTTAAAACCAATAAAATTATTAAAAATTCGAAATTCTGTGAAGTATAGTATAGTTCATCACAATTGAATAAGATTGACCACGTAGACTGGCATATGGTCAAGTTATCCAAAAATATAGGCCAAGCCTTGTGGACATCTCTGTGATCGGAGATACAATTTTTAAAACAATAAAATTATTAAAAATTCGAAATTCTGTGAAGTATAGTATAGTTCATCACAATTGAATAAGATTGACCACGTATACTGGCATATGGCCAAGTTATCCGAAAATATAAGCAAGACCTTGTGGACATCTCTGTGATCTCAGATACAACACTTTTTAAAACCAATAAAATTATTAAAAATTCTAAATTCTGTGAAGTATAGTATAGTTCATCACAATTGGATAAGGTTGACTACGTAGACTGGCAAATGGCCAATTTATCCGAAAATATGGGCAAGACCTTGTAGACATCTCTGCGGTCGGCGATATAAAACTTTTAAAATAATGAAATTTTTTTAAAAATTCCAAAAACTGTGAAATATATTATAGTTCATCATAATTGGATCGGCTTGGTGACATTGGCCGCTATATGGCTTAGCTGTTCTAAGAAATATGCGGGCCTTCGGGACATTTCCAGGATCGGCGGTAAATAATTATTTAAACCATCAAAATTCAGTCAACTTTTAAATTATCTGAAATATAGTAATGTTCAACACAATTGGATGCTTTTGGTTAACGATATAAACAGATGGTCCAGCTATCTGAAAAGGATGAAAAGAACCTGTTTTCTGATGAAAAGAATCTGTTTGGTGATACTAAAATTCCAAAATTACAAAAAATTAAAATTTTCATATCATTTAAATTCCAATTGGAAAATAGCTAATTTAACAGTGTAATTTTTTGTTATTTTTTTTAGCATAAACTTCACACTCATTAACTAGACTGTAAATCACAAGAGGTTTTAACTTCTTCCATCCGAAATTTGCTTGTTTACAGATTTAGTGAACAAAAAATGGGCCTCATGGCTGAAATGATTCTCTTCAAAACTGATCTCAACTTACAAAAGGCTATTGAAATCGTCGCAGAACCGATACGTTAGAGCAAGCTGAAAATTTTACCAATAAATAATCAAAATCAATTTATGACATTCGTACCAATTTCTTGTATAACAACACCATCATCTTGTACACCATAAGCACCATGTTTTCTTCGTTTTTGCTATTGTTACAGCTGTACCTGCAATGCTTCTTATTATTCCTGACATTTTAAATGATCAATAACGATAAATAATATTAATTGTATATTTTGTGTACCAGTCAGTAATGTCTACCGTGTGAACAGTAATCATAGAGTTGCATTTGAACTCTCTAAATTTCACCTCATATGAAAATGTTTAGACAGTAATTACTATATGGATACTGCCCCGTCTGAACCCTTATTTATTGGACAGTTAAACACAGTATTATTCACTCGTGTGTGGGCATCATTACACGTTTGGAAAGTACATTCAAATCGTAATTAAATTATCATGACAATTTTGTTGTGCTTACTATAAAGTACCGTGTAAAACAATGAGTACTATTACATATTAACAAATAACAAGTGTTTCTAATTTATGAGGTGTGTCTCATATGTACTTATTAATTACATTATAATTACAATTAGAATGTGATAGTTCGATAAAAATAAATTTAGTAAACGTACATAGTAATTATGTAATTGTCACTTACATACGACCAAATAATAACACGAATGTTGTCTGCTGTATAAATCATTACAATTAAAGTTAATTGTATGGCATGCCACTGTCGAATTATATATTCCACGAAAATGAAATTTTCATATTTCAATCACGTTTTTCGTAACAGCGGATTTTAGTGAAATTGGGAATATTATTATTATTTATAAACCTTGACTTTTCAAGGTCGTCGAAAATAGAAAAATAAAAATTAATACCAAATTTAACTTGAGACACAATACAAATAATGTTGTACTTGCTGCTGTACGAACTTTTTTATTATTTCAACTTGTTTATGAAAATGAAAAACGAAAAAAAAAAAGTTTTGTGAAAGTTTACATTTTTTATTTTTTTATGCTAACCATTTTCCCCATTTTGTTTTCCCCGTCTAGAAACTCAAGCATTTTTTACATAACACACCGAAATGTAAAAAAATAAATTGCTTTATATATTATGAGTACTGAGTGTATTGTACCTTTGTATCCAATTTGTTATTTACTTTAATTTGCTCAATTTCTCTCGTCGCGACTCAAGAGTTCGCGATTTTTTATTTTTTTGCTTAACTAATTTTTGTGCATACAACAAAACTATTATGTATGGTTAAACCTGACAACACAATCGGTGGATTATCACATACTTTCTTGTTTATTAAAGTTTATGGTTTAAGACATTTGTTTCAAATCCAATGGATATCTTGTACGAGAGGTTTTTATTCCGTAGCTGAGTAAATTTTTCATATCATGTACCCTTGCCGCGTGTATTCGTCGTAAACCGAGTTTAAGCGCAACCAGTTTAGTCATTGTAACTGTCCTATTTGGTTATATTTGATTATAGCCGTAAATCAATTTCAGCGGTTCAAAGCACAACAACGATAATGTATCATTCAAGAAGCTACATTCAATTCTGGGATTCGAGATTCGCTAATTTAATTTCCAAGAATTTAATAAAATGCAAAATAAATAAACTTTAAACAACCCTCTACTTAGAATATATTAGTGTTAAAGCCATTGAACAAAAAGGGTAGATGATTTTAAAGCTTTGAATATTTTTCGACTTTTGACAAGGCTCAATAAGATTTTTCTTTACTAATTTTTCTCTAAGACTGCTGAAAAATCAATTGTGAAAATGTTTGAGAATTTGCCAAACTTTTGACGAATTCAAAATTGATAATCATTTCTTGATAGCGAAACAAACTTTGAAATTTTACTCCAACTATTTAAATCAAATATTAATTTGTCAGATATAATAAATTGGCTGTGTATACACAGTTGAAAAAATATTGGTTATGTAATGCAAATTGCATTATATATAGGTCCAGTGCAAGGCTGTATTACAAAATGATACAAAGGTTGCATTAAAAATTAGTTTGATACAATTTGCATTGATTTGTAATACAGCAGTTAGGTTAAATTTTAGTGCAACATTCCATTAGAATATAAAGCAAATTGTAGAAGAACCGTCAATCAACTGCATTAAAATTTATCAAAGACTGCATTAATAAAATATTTTAGAAGTATTAAATTTTAAAGCAAGTTGCATTAAAAGCTCCGTAATTTTAGCGATTTTTTTTTTCCGGGGTTATAATAATTGATTGATTGATTTCGATGTACGATCAAGCATTAAGCAAGTCTCCCGTATTATAAATGCGAATACCACACCACTAACATACCCATGTTACAACAATACACGACACACCATTTCTTCATGAAGCCCAAAACTCCATAAAGAAAGGCGCCAACATCGATAACCACATAAGTCTAATAGTGTGATATCCGCCCCGGGCCAGGCCGCCGTCGTACACCTTTTTACATATAACAAGAGATCGAGGCAAGATCGACAGATGGGAAAGGAATATTAGCAACAAAGGACTCAACCCGGTTCCAGACACCTAAGTAGTTGATATGATAGTTAGTAAATTTGTTAGTAATATATATTTTTTAGTAATTTATTTAGCGACAATACAATTTAAAGTTCATCTACTGCTCCAACCTGTAAGAGAACACACAATGACAACACAAATTTTCCTGGTGCCGCAAACTCTATTTTCTGAAAAGCTGTAAACAACTATTATTATTCCCTCCACCATTTTATCCATCGGCGATTGTGAGGGGGGCGAGATTTCGTTCCATCATCATGTTTCCATGCGGTCACCCAAATTTGTACTAACTGTAGGTAGTGTTTCTTGACGTTGTTGTTGAAATCGTTGCGTCTCTGCTGTCCCTGCTACTCGCCCCCTCATGCTTTAGAAATCCTCATAATTGTATTAAAATTTATTTTAACGCAATCATACTTTACAATTTAATAATAACTTGCATTACATAAGTCGTAATGCAATACGACATGGAGATATTTTAATCACAGTGTAACGAAAATGCAAAACGATTTCATGTACAAAAAAAAAAAAATTAAACAAACAAGAGTACTGGACACAGCACATGTCTGGCTATAGACTCACGGCGATGGGGTGGGTGAAGTCTCCAGCATCTTGTTTGTTCTTGAAAAAGCTGTGTTGATAAACTGATTGAAAAAAAAACCCAACAACACACTCAACACTTCCACTTCCAATCATCACCCTATTAACTTAATTTAATTCATAACTTATAATTATAATAAAAAGAAACAAATGATTTTTTTTTGATTTTTTTTAATTTTTTTAAGCTTACTTGCCCTCCAACGGTGCACGGGTGTGGTTTACCGCGGCTCGCCACACCGTTAACGAGCCTTGTATTGCCGATGTTCGGGAATTTAAAGGTGTTTCACGGATATTCAACACCCGCTCGTGAATATCCGAAGTCATACAATTTTATGACGTTTAATCGACTTAAAACAATAATTTGCTTATCACTCAAAAACCAATAGTTTCTTTAACACTCACAAAAATACACTCAAAACTAATGGTCTTATAAAACTTTACTCGTTTTTACGTTAGCACTTATGGTAGAAAATCCTGAATTTTTATCATGGTCGTTGTTTATATTATTCACATACATATATATTTAATACAAATTCAGGAATTTAAATTTTCTTAATTTATTTAATAAAACTAAAATATTAATTACATTTTTTTTTGTTTTGTTGTTTATTTATTAACTAGATTAAATTTTAATAAAATATATAAGAAAAAAATTTAACTTTAATATCTAAATTATCACAAACGCACATTTTATTTTTTTTTATTATTATACTAACTCGAATCACGCCACTGAACTGATTCCTCATCAACCACAAAAACAGATTGGTTTTTTTTTTATACGGGATTTATCATTTTTTTTTCTTCTGTTATCGACCTTCCTTTTTATTATCATTATCACAAAAAATTTTTTTTACAGTCCCCAAAAAAGATGCAAAATTGCAATCGAATCGAATGTAGATGTCTCTATTTTCTTTCTGCACATTTTCACTTCATTTTTATCTTCCTGGGGGCCTATTCTCGAATTCCACATTCATTTTCCACATGTGGATGTCTGTTAAAGTTCACATAAAAACGCTCGAAAATTGTAATTCGTATATAAAACACATGCGGCATGGACATTTTCCTATATGGGGAATTTTTTCCACATGCTTATACCCATTCGGAAATATTCCCTTATTACAGACAAAATTCAATTTTTATGAATTTTGACAGATGTCCACATGTGGAAAATGGATGTGGAATTCGAGAATAGGCCCCCTGGACGATAAATGTGAAAATAAATTTTGACAATTTCATTTGAGTTTTTGCGTTTTGAGGGTAATTATCTATTGAAGTAATTTTTATTGCACAAAATATGTTGTCAGAGACAAAATGAGGTTATACGCACTAAAATATTTACAAAACTCGTCAAACTAAATTTTCACATCAGATTTATCTTCCTATTTTTGGAGACCAACTTATTTAGTTTTTACCAAAAAATATGATCCTCGTAATCTTGAAAAAACGATTTTAGGGTTTAATTCTCGGGTTTCATGTGCTTATTTATTACAAGATGAATTTTTTTCTGTATTCTTTAGTGTTATATCTCAACCGTTTTTAAAATAATTTTATCTTCGATAATTGTTAAATATAAATCACGCATAAGTAAGGATATAACTTTCGTTTTCTTGTTAGCTGAACCTCTAGATTTTGAACGTCATTTTTATCAAAGTACATAATTGATTTTTTAAATAAGTAACAATGAGTTGGTGTTGCTCATTGTATAGATTGCATGTTGTTAAATAATATCCAGATTTTAATAGAGCCCCAAGGAATTTAAGTGCCTAAACTGGTTCCTTTACAACAACTATGTAGTGCGAATTGAGGAAGAGTTAACATCTAGTCCGAAGGAGTTCTGGAATTTCATTAACAGCAAGAAAAAAGTGGCTGGCTTTCCGTCTTCTATGTCTTATCAGAGCTCCGTCGCTAGTCAGCCCTTGGATATCTGTAATGTGTTTGGCAATTTTTTTGCGTCGGTTTATAAACCTGTTCTGTCATCCGCTATCATATCTCCAGCTTTGCCCACCTTCGATCAGATTTTGCCAAGGCTTTTCTTAGTAAGTTAGAGAGTCTAAATTGTCAGTTCATTCCTATTAAATGGTTGCGTTCCTACCTCACTGGTCGTTGGCATTCCGTTAGACTCTTGGGTTCTTACTCCCAATTACTTCATGTGCCGTCTGGTGTGCCTACTCTTCGCAGATGACATACAAATTTTCGCCCGGGTTTCTAGTTTATCTGATTGTGTAAAGTTGTAGGAGGCCTTAAACAGATTTTCTAGTTGGTCAATTAACAATAGACTGGCTCTGAACGTGAGCACATGTAAGACGCTTTCTTTTAAACGTATCCGCTCACCCATTTTTCACCAATATTAGCTGTACAATGAAGACGTTGACCGAGTCGAGTTCATTTCCGATCTTGGTGTAATTTTTGCAGCTGACGCTACATTTACCAGACATGTTAACACCATTATTTCAAAGTCGTATATTATGTTGGGCTTTATTAAACGAAACTGCAGGAATATCTCATTTGTTCTGTCTATTTTGCAGTATGCATCTCCAGTTTTGGCGCCATCCTACCACTGTTATTCCGGGAGGAACGTGTGCTGTGGAATATGTCCTCCCATCTTATCAAAATCGATGTAATCTTTTGAAACTGAAACGTCTAGAATATCGCCGGGACGTAGCTTCCGCGCTATACGTGCGCGATATCATTAATTCCCGTATCGATTGTACCGTGTTACTCGCACGTCTAAAAATCTATGCTTCCGAACACCGAATGCATCAACATGATGAGTTTTTATTCATTGACCTGGTGCCAACAAACTATGGTCTTTCGGAACCGATCCTGAGAATATCACGGGTGTTCAATTCAACTTTTGAAATTTTCGATTTTCATTTGTCGAGAGATTTGTTCAAGAATGTTTTATTTAATATTTTTAATATTTGTAGTTAGCCGTAATTTTTTGTACCGATTGTAGTCACTGTAGGTATCAATAAAAATAAATAATTAACAATCTATCTATATTATTAAACGAGCAATAATTGCGGGTATGTATATATGCAAATATGTCCGCACGAAAAACTACTTCGAGACCGATTTCGTTGACGTAAAATGGCTATATGATGTCTTTTTGCATGAAAATGCGATTGAGTCTGGTCTCAAGTCTGGGAAAACTCTGTAAAGCCTTCAAATCTGGAAAAATTATCCAAATTTTACAGCGCCATCTCTAAAATGGTCAATTGTATATCGCTCATTTGCTACCATAATGGCATAACTCAAAATCGGTCGTTTTTGACTTATTTATAGAGAAATATCGGCTTTTTAATATAGTTAAAACTGATATAACGACACACCTAAAGCTATAAAGCTCACTACAAGACAAACGGAAATGTCTCTCAAATTATAACATTTGTTATTTTTAAATTGTGTCATTGTTGCAGCAAATGAGCGATATGTATTGTGTATTTTTTTTATAGAAAAGAATGTTTGATGATTTTTTTAAATAGTACAGCTGCGTAGTTAGCAGCATACGGAGTTGGGATGTATTTAATTTTTTTTTTATGATTTTTTTTTCATGGATGTACAATTTTCAAAAATCACGACAAAAAAAAAAAATTTAAATTAATGTTGGATGATCAGCATATTTTTTTAGTCTTTTCCCGACGAATTTTCCGAGTGGAAATTCGCGATTTTCTCGCATTTTCCGTGATTTTTCCGATATCATGTAAAAGGAAATTATTCTTAGAATATTTTTCTTCATCTGTATACCAAATTACAGAAAGATCTGACAAATTTTATCTTTCTCTATGTTGATACGTCACATTGTGTAAATCTATCTACATATTATATAATTTAGTAGAATGCTCAAAACTTTTTATAAAACCAAGTAATTTTTCGGCAAATTCCCATGCCGCAGTAGTCTAGGTGTTAGCGTTGTGGATTTTAAAATTTTAGATCGTAGTTCGAACCTCGAAAATTACATTCTTGAGATAAATTTTTTTTTCGTTTTTTTTTTCAAATTTATATGGCATGTATGATTGAATAAAAGATGAATGTAAAAGTTGTAAGCTACATTTAGGCTATTATAGTAAATTATTTGTGTTGCAAAGGCACAATTATGACATTTACGTTCACAAAAATCAAGAATTAACTACAAAAACTACATTTACATTTAAGTTACGGTAAATGTATGTATATCAGTAAACGTAGGTATAATTTGGGAAACTACATATATATATGTATTTAGGTGAAGGATCATTAATTCGAGCGAGAATCTTGAAAATTTATATGAAATCGATATTGAAATAATTTTCTGGAAATATTGGATTCAATTTTCAATTGTAGGATTTAATTATTCCAGTGATTTTCTTGACCAAAAAATCACGAAAATGAGGAAATTAAATCCTAATGATGTAAATTGAGGCTGGGATTTTTTTTTTTTTTTTTTTTTTTTTTCAAATTAGATTTAGAAGAAATTTTCAAGATTTTCGCTCGAATTAAGTTTGTAAAGTTTTCTCAAGTTATGTCTATACATTTACCGAAATAAGTACAATACATACATTTACAGTACCATATTATATATATTATTTTTGCAACAATAGATGCAAAGATTGATAATTTAAACGGTATTGTTTTTACCTTCAAAATATTCGGTATCATCGCTAATCGGAATATATTAGAATTGATTTTTACTGAATCCAGATAATTATCTTAATCGGGGATCAAATGATTCTTATACTGAGTTATTCATATACGACACTTATATTGCAGTAAATATTTCAAACACTTTTACCAATGGTTAGCTAGCTAATCACAATATTACACAGATATCATTAATTTTCACTCGCGTCGGTAATCAATGTATACGTATATCGGTATAATTTGGGTGAACTACATACATATACGCATGGGTGCTAGAAAGCGATTGCGCTGGGTGTTGATTTCTGGAAAATTTGTCTAGGGGGTTCTCCAGTGGGCCCGGGTGCTTTTTTGTTAATTTTGGCGAATTTGCTAAAAAATTAGTGAGCGGGGGTTTTCGGGTGCCAGGAAGCGATTGCGACGGGTCTTGATAATTTAGAAGGTGTTCTCCATTTGTGCCCAGGCCTTTTTTTAATTTTTACGATTTTGGTAAAAATTGGTAAGCTGGGGTTTTCGTGTGCCAAGAATCAATTGTGACCGGTCTTGATTTCGAAAAAAATAGTTTAGGGGGTTCTTCAGTGGAACTCGGGCTCCTTTGTAATTTTCACGATGTTGGTAAATATTGGTAAGAAGTGTTTTTAAGTGGTATAAGGTGATCCCCATTGGTCTTGATTTCAGGAAAATTCAGACTCCATTTTTATAGTTTTAATGATTTTGTTGAAAATTGGTAAGTATGTTTACCAGTCCAGAGTGTCATCCATTGGAACTTGGGTTTTTTAAATTTTAACTATTTTGTTAAAAGTTGGTAAAGAGGGTTTTCGAGTGCCACGAAGCGATTGTGATGGGTATAAATTTTTGGAAAATTCGTTTAGGGGGTTCTCCAGTTGAGCCCGGGCTTCTTTTTTTTAATTTTTACATTTTTGGTAAAAATTTGTGAGCGGGTGGGTGCCAGACAGAGATTGCAATGGGTCTTGGTTTAAAAAAATTAGCTTAGGGTCTTCCAGTGGTATCCGGGTTCCTTTTTTCATTTTAACAATTTTGGTAAACATTTGGTAATGAGAGATATTCGAGCGGCAGGAAGCGATCGCCATGGGTATTGATTGAATTCAAATAGGGTTTTGAAAGGTCTGCAATGGGTGTTGATTTCGGGAAATATATGTTTAGAGGGTCCTCCGGATGGTCGAGGTCCATTTTTTAAGTTCAACGATTTTTGTAATAATTGGTGAGCAGGGATTTTCTAGTGTTAGGAAACATTTGCAGTGGACTTTGATTTCGGGAAATGTCGTTTAGTGGGTCCTCTAATAGGCCTGGGGTTCGTTTTTTTGAATATTTTTTTATTGATCATAATTGGTGAAAGAGAGTTTTCGAGTGCCAAAACGCGATAACACCGGGTATTGATTCTTAAAAAAAACGTTAAGGAAGTTCTCGTCCGGTGAGCCCCTGTTTGCTTGGTTTTATCTTACTTTTTAACTTACTACCGGTTTCTGAAACGGTTATTTGATTTTTATTAATGTTGGTTGGGGTGGTTTTATTTCAGTAAAATTCGTTTAAGAGGATCCTCCTATGGGAATTCATAGTTTTATTATTTTCTTTTGTTAATAGTAATTGGTTAGATGGAAATTTTCTAGTGAAAGGAAGCAATTGTAATGGGTTTTGATTTCTTGAAAAAATATTTTAGTAGGCTTTCTGGAGAGGTTCGGGTTTCATTTTTATTTTATTTTCTAACAAAGGAAATCTAATTGTTGTTATTGCTATTGATATTGCATTGTGTTTTGTTTTTTTTATTTGTTCAATTGTGATTTTTGAGAATTATATAGAGATCATAAATTAGTTCCAAATATGGATCGTATAGGTTCTGTAAAATGGCCAATTCCAATGGACCAAAGCCATTTCTCAACCGATTTCGATAGAACTCGGTATGTACCATGAAAATGGGATTGTAAAATGGGAATATGAATATCATTCTAGTTTCAATAGAATTAAACCATTTCCTTTCAATTGGGATGAATTGTATAGAACCAAAGTGATTCGTTACAACAGCCATATTAGGAGGCTTAAGCCGAGATTTTTGTTCTAAAGCAATTTTACGAAATAAATCCTATAATCAAGATTTCAATTATTTGACGTAAAATTTTATTTTTGAGACCACTGTCACAGGCACTAGATATTGTCAATTTCTTGCGGTTTTTAAATTTTGTGATTTGTGAACTACAGCAGATAATTTTAATACAATTATTAGTGGGCAAACACATGTATGGCAAACACACTCAAAGGTACACATACTAAATCGATGGTGTATAGTTGTTTTTATAAGTGTTTGTAAAATTTGGGTTCCACCAAAACCAACAAAAATGTTTATACAAGCCGTCTCATTCCCTCCTTACACAGATCCTATCAAAAAAATGTACACTATATTTATTTTGAATGTATCACCTATACTTATCTGTTTTGTGTATATATACTTTCTGATTTATTTATATGCATCACTAATACTACGCCTTAACGTACTTTTTATATCTTAAGTGTTTGTACTGTTTGGCTTGTATAAACATTTTTGTTGGTTTTGGTTCCACTAAGTATCTATTCACAAATACTTGGAAGTAGCAAATTTATCGCATTATAGAACACAGATATTAAGTAAGTCGACAATAATTTCTAAATAAAAAATGTTGGAACTAAATTTCATCAAAGAATTTATTCGTAGAATTTGGTTCACATTTTGTTTATCCGATGAGGATGCACATCAGATTTTTGGGATTCTAACGAATTCCATTTTGTTAAAATTCACGTTAACCACTATATTGTCCCCTGTGATCGGACAGAGGTACTCTTGTGTGCCTTGTAAAATCCCACTGGGCAGAGCAAAAGCTTTCAACTGAAGTTGGAATCAATCCTATTCATGTACGAACTGTGCAAAGACCCTTAAAGCGTTGTCCAAATCGTGTACGCAAGAAAATCCAAAGAAAACCACCACTTACTAAAAAACGGAAGACGGATCGCTAAAATTTTGCAAAAGAACATATTTCCTGGACAACTGAGTGGCCGGCGCTGCATTGTATTTA
Organism: Tipula vernalis; assembly: GCA_958295665.1. Taxonomy (NCBI): domain Eukaryota; kingdom Metazoa; phylum Arthropoda; class Insecta; order Diptera; family Tipulidae; genus Tipula; species Tipula vernalis. The sequence continues at coordinate 21,077,150 of OY282558.1, read as the reverse complement.
GCGATGAAAAAAGTTCAATTTGGACGGTCCGGATCGGTTTGATTTATTGGCATGATTTAAGAAAGAAAGAAAAAGTTTTATAACATCGTCAAATGGTTGATGAATCAGTAATGGTGTGGGCGGCTAGCGGCTATTGGCTGGCGGAAAAGAAGTGATATGATTTTTTGCGATAGCAAAATGAATTCCGACAGTTACATGATGTTGCTGGAAACCCATATTAAACGATCTGGACGCGTCATAGGTGCAAATAAATGAATAATGCCACAATCCAACTGGAATTGACTGGTTTGGAGCCACAAAAAATTGGCGTTCTTGATTAGCCTTCTAGATCACCTGATCTAAACCTAATCGAAAATGTTTGAGGAATGTTGTCCCGTAAGGTTGAGCTCAAGATTGATTAAAGGTTTATTTAGAAATGGATTGAAGTGAGAAATTTTCATTTTTGAAGACCTTTCTTAAAACATTCTTTCTTATTTCGCGACCAAGACACAGATCACCTGGCCAGAATGACGATCACTTCTTGGCATACAGAGAACAGATTTGAATTAGTTTCATTCATACATTTTTTTTCGCGGAAGTGATTTGTACACGAACCATATAGAATTGTTAGCCTTCACTAACTTTCTTAATGGCTACGTCAGCAATATTATTAGTTTTGTGAGTCTTCGATATTTACAACAGAAGCCTAATTTCATTGGGCCAATTTCATAAAAATCCGAAGTTGTGTAACAAAGTGGACTAATGTTGTATGCCTTAATTGACGAATGGAAAAGTTTAAAAAGCGACTTAAGCGGACAAAAGCAAAATATGTGATAGGCTGTAACAAAAATTTACTATATGAAGTTATATGTAAATAGTGTCTACTTCAATTACATTTTCATTTGTGAAAATTGTAATGATTGGAAAATTGAAGTAATCCAATATGTAGTTTGAAGTGTGTTTTTGTATATCTGATTGATTTGGGATATTCTTTTCATTTTAAATATGAAGTCTCTAATGCTTCACAAAATCAGCATTTATCCTTTTAACTAAACCCTCCGAAAGAGAAAAATGTTTAAATGCCTTTTTGTTACTTTTAGTGATATAAAAGTGAAAAGTCGTCAGTTAAACCTAGGGTCAAACGACCAAAATGATTCCAAATTTTCCATCAAAATTCAGCTAACTCCAATCGTTTCTGAGACATTTTTTTAAAAAATTTGTCTATTTCCACAAATTTTTACTGTCGCATTGTTTTATTTTGTCTATATCCTTCAGATTCGTTTTTGCCTACCTCCAAAGCAAAGCTGTAAAAAATGTTGATTTAATTTTGTTAGATGTGGTTTTATCTATATCCGTGCGATTTTGTCTATATCCGCTAACATTTTCTTCACTTCTATTTTTTTGTCCATACCAGTGAGTTTTGCAGTATCCTTGAGTGATGCTCCCTCAACATCAGCAAGATGTTCAACTTATTTAAGATTAAATCTCCTGACATCAACATCAAAAAATGGAAATACAGAGATACGCTCAACAAACAATTTAATTTGGGGTTCCATCGTCCTGCGATAAATAGAGGCACACATTCTAAATAAAAATTACCTAAGGCAAACTGTTTAGAATTTTCAGCTTTGAGATGCAAAATGTCAAGCTAACAATTCGAACTTCTTTTATAAGCGACAATTTTGCGTGTATAATTTAAAGGGAAAGGTTCATGGTGATAAAGAAGTTTTAAATTTTTTTTTTTCGAATTAAGAAATATATAACAACTTTTACATTTTTAAGTATGAATCTGTTAGTGACCACGAACGTACTCACATTGCAAATTTGAACAGAAATTTTCGAAAGCGGCCACAGCAATATACAAGATATTGACTCTGCGCATAGCGTTTTGGGAAGGAATTTTAAAAACAAATTTATATCGGCTAAAATTTGTTCCAGGTGCAATACACTTGTTACATTTAACTATGGAATTCAATCTCGTTTATATGACCATCGCGAGCACGTTTGCAGCGCATAAAATCCACACCACATGGTCACTTTTTGTGGTTGTAATGGAATCTTTTGAACCACATGTGGGTTTGTTGCTGTCCAATGACGCATATGTTGCTTATTGACAAAGTCATTAAACCAAAAATGAGCTTCATCACTGACGATGATTTTTCGATAAAATTCAGTTTCTCCAAACTTTAGCAAGGCCCAATCGGAGAAGTTTCAGCGCTTCAAATAATCAAGAGGTTTCAGCTCTTGAGGTTATTTAATCTTGTAAGGGTGTGAGCCAAGAACTTTATGCAAAATTCGCCACAATATGTTTTAAGAGATTCGCAATTCCTATAAACGGTGTGGAATCAATTGATTTGGTTCATTTTGAACTGAAGCACTTAAGGCTGCGATATTATCGGTAATTCGACTTCGAAAATTGAAGTAAGCGCTATTAAAGTTGCGACCATCGACTCAGAATTGCGGTAGCAATTTTAAATATTTCCCAAACGTTGCTCGTTCATGAACTTCACCATGATAAAAATGTTTACCTTGACTGACGTTTTCACGTTAACGGGTGCATTCGAAATGTTCAACGGTGTACAATCAATAAAATATATACGATCAATTTATGCATTTTTGACAGCAAATAATTGTATGACATCTGGCAAATCGTTGCAATTTCGTGTCTACACTATCAACTGTTCGAATTTTAATGGTATAACCCGATGTTAATGGCAGTTGGAGAGTAGGTGTAGAGAAATAGATTTTAGAGTTTTGTTTTATATTATTATTTTAATAAACATTGCTTGCTTGATGTATGATCAAAATTAGTATCCACAAAAATCGAGGATATAGACAAAATCGTAACGACGTAGACAAGCCTTTTAAGAGTTGGTCCAAAACTCTTAAATTTCAAACTCAAATAGTTAAAATACTTTTTGAGTTTGAAGCATTGCACTTCGTAATTAAGCTTTCTTCTAACAAATCTCAGGAACATCTTTAACTTTCCAGCTAATCTCCAATATAGGGAAAATGCATATAAAGGCAAGGATAATTCAGAGCCGACGATATGTAAACACATCAAAAAATTAAAAAGTACTTTAAATCCCAATTTAGTCCTCTGTTGCTCAACATTTTAGTACTTTGGAATTTTTGCCAATTTCATCCCTGGACTAAACTAAAAGATTAATGAAGCTTCTGCTATTGCCTCATAGGCGGTAACTGAAAAGTAAATTTACGAGCTTAGTTTTTTGTTTATTTTTTTTTAAATACTTTTGTATTTAAAATAAATTTAATATACCTTAAATTTGCATTGGTAAAATGTAAGCGCATCAATATCAATTATCAAACAAACAAATGTTTAGGTTTTTGTATTTTTGTTGTTGTTTTTCGAATATTTTTAAGTTTAGTTTAGTTCCTTTAGAGGCAAAGTTAATGATTTTTATACTAGTGCCACCTTGATCTAAATTATATTAGCTATCGTGTTTTAGTTTAGTTAGTTAATTTAGTCGATTAAGGCACACAGCATTAAGCCCAGTAATTTCCCTCTTTTCCAAAATATTTTTAAAGAATTTCACTCCATTTTACATTATGATGCAATCAATATTTTCTAATCAGGCTATTTTAGACAAAAAACCAATGTTAGTATAGTCACCATTCCATGTAATAAATTGGAATTTTTAAAATCTAAATAACTAGTGTACCAATCACTTCCACAAAAAAAAAAATTATATGAAACTAATCGTGGTTAAATCTTAATTCATTGTGCCAATTTTCATAAAAATCCGAAGTTGTGTAGGAAAGTGGATTTATTCCAAAATGTATTTCTCCATCAACTCGTTGAGCGAAATATGACGAATTCGCAAACAACCTCATTGTTGTTATCTTTTCCCCTGCATCTAATTTTCAATTATAATACTTTGCCAACAACTTTTTGGCAACACACATTTTTCGTGCGCACGTTCATACATTAAGCTACCACAAGAAGAGGAAAAATCAATTTGAGTTGTGCATGCAAGCTCATCTTATATTAGCAATGTTTAGACTTATAGAATATATAAGCCCTCTTTAATTTTAATAATTTGGTTTAAAATAAAACAAAAAAATCAATTTTTAAACCAATTATCGAGGGTAATTTAACCAAGTGATCAAATTTTTTTAATTTACGAAATCAAATTTCGAATAGCTCCGATGATATCGATTAAATAATTACGGAATACTCCATGAATCCAAAATTTTCAAAATCTCGAGTTTCAATAACCTCATATCAGAAAGGCCATATAACACAACGATATGCGTAATTATACCGGAGTAATATGGAAAATCTTAAATAATCTCGATAAAATAATAAATCGAACCAATTCTATTACATAATATTCAACAACAAACAAATCTCAAATATGTAAGCTTAAAACCCAAATTGTATAACATCACATAATTAAACCGCATTCTAAATTTAGGATAATAGGCTGATATCAAGAAACTCGCATAGACTTGAATAATCTCAAATTATTTTGGAATTATCGAATAAAATTAGAGTATTGATAAATTTTATCATTCATTTACAAATCAAAATCAAAAATAAATTTTTTTCGAAAAACCGCTAGAAGACCTCACCTAATTCAATTCAAGCTAAACTCATAATAATATCAAAAATCTTGAGTAATCTCGAAAAATTTCGCATAATATCTTTTTTATATACCATATGCAACGCATTTCACTCAATAATAAAGCAAATCGCAATACGAAAGTTGAAAAATGAGACAACTCGATCCATTTTACCAAGTACAATTATTTATGTTCAATTGAATCAAAAACACTGAACTTGACTTAAATATTGCTAAACTCAGCACGACAATCCCGATTTACCACTAATTCGGTATATATGATGCAACCTCCCAAACAAAATAAAACTAAAGCAGAAAAATTGGTTTTTCGAAAGTACCCAAATCGATTTGTGCTTGCGTGAAGATTTAAATCAGTAGAACCGCACTGATATGTGTTAGTGTTGCTGAAGTCATCTCGATATAAGAAGTGTAATATTAAAAATAAAAAATTGCAAAATTAGTAGTATATCGATATAATAAAATTTTAAAGAAATAAAATTTCAACACTCAGTTGTGGTAAAATCTCGGTAGAGTGAATTCGATATGCACTGTACACAACAACAGAATAAAAAGCACCAAAATAGATTCATTCATTTATAGAGAGAAAGAAAAACAGATTACTAATAATAAAATTATTAAACCTACTAAAGTTTTTTTTCTTTTTCCCAGCTTTTCCTATTGTCATATTGTGCTTATACTGCACGAGAATATAACATGAAAAAAAAACTTTATAACAGTACAAAATACAAAATTTATATACATACTTGCTTTATATACAAAAAAAAAAAGTTCGAAATGAAAGAGAAAATTCTATTTGTTTCTGTTTTAGTTTTCCTTTCATTTTCAAATATGAACGAAAAATTCTTATGATTTTCAAGATGAAACTAAAAATAATGACACAAAAAATTGTTTATATAAAAAGTACATTTGAAAGTAAAAAGTATGAATTTTCTTTTTATGTATACATTATACTGTTATATGTGTTTTAAAACTTTGTGAAATACGAGTATGTAGTTTAAAGCGAATAAGATCGGCCAGAAGAAAATATTTCTTAATTTTAAAAATTGTTTTGAATTATTTATTTAACACCGAAATGAATAAAAATGTGTTGCAGTTAATATGGGGAATTTGAATCCCTTGTAGTAATCTCATCAGATAACGTAAAAACTAAGTTTCACTAATTAGTTGCAAGAATTGACACGGCGGTATTTATAGGCGGCCTATTCACAGAAACAATCTGCAACTACATAACGCCAAAATTATTCATGACGTATGATTTACTGAAACTCAAACGAAGGACCAGAATACTGTGATAATACCGTGATAAATACTAATTTGTGACATTTACTTGAGAAATTTTCCCCTTCGCAGACATTTTTTATTTTTACTACCCGAATTCAATAATAATTTCCCCACCTATTTTTTTAAATAAAATCAAAAATAAAAGCATCTTGCTGCAATTTTCACAATCTTTGTCGCTTGACCTTAGTTAAATCATGAAAATGATACCCATAATTGAAGAGGGCGAACATATTCAAAATGTTAGAACCAGCGATGAAATAACAGCGCTTCAATACAGATAGATATTTATGTACATGTATAAGATTATAGGAATCGTATGGTTGATCAATTGTAATAAATTGAATATAATCAAATTCTGAATAATATGAATAATAATAGTATATTATTCAACAAGCATATAATGATAGCTGTTATTCACGAAGATGAAGTTTACCGACACGAGCCGATAGGCAAGTGTCGTAAATCATCTGAGTGAATAACAGCCATTATATGCGAGTAGAATACGATACTTTGTCCATGACCGATAAAAAATTTTATTTTATTATCAAATCCTTTAAATAAACCTAAAATAATTTACGTCGACATTTTGACGTCTCAATTTAATAATAATGAAAATGGCAAGAAACTACTATAAAAAGTTTACTACAAATCGTGTGGTCACTAATTCAATACACATTACATAGATGGCAGCACAAATTTGGTAAAATCGAACCAAATATTAACTCCTGCTAAAATTTTAAGTTCAAAAATTGTAGGAAAAGCAAAACAAAATGTTTTTTTCGTATTTTTCTGTAAACAACAACAGACGTCTGGCGTACACTAGTAAAACTAATGATTTTAGCAAGTACTATTTTACATCGTCATACAGTTAAATTTTAATATTTCTGCAATTAATATTTATTTAATATCAATATAGTCTTCTTGTATATTGTTGTTATAGATATGTAGAAAACTTTTATATAAACGTTTTATAATAGAAGAAGAAGCTTGAAGCTAAAAAACATCATTTTCATCAAATCTGACGATTCTGACTGTAGGCCTTCAAAATTCCGATATGACCAAAATTATTATAATGCTGTGTGCCTCAGAAGACTTTTCAAACTAAACTTTTGTAAGACCCAGTAATTCATGCAATATTTAAATAGATGTCACTAGGTTAAAAGTATTCAACTGTGCCTTATACCAAACTAAAATTTTTATATGTATATTTAATTTGTGAAGGTTTATTACAGTATTATTTTTATTTTATTTGTAGGTGACAAGAAACTATAACAAAACTGAAATTTACAAGCATATATTTGCTAATGATAATGCTTATATCCGCAAACACTTTAGTGTCTGCTAATTCGCTTAGTAAAATTTGCGATCTCTTCACTCAACATCAAACTTTTAAAGGTTTCAAATTTTAAATAAAATTCCGTGTTTCTGTGTTTCTATATTGGATGGCCTGTGGAGAGTGGGCTATAGGGTCACTGGTATAATTTTCAATATATCAAGATATTCTGTGAGAACAATTGTTCACAAAATTCTTGATGTTTGTAAAGCTCGCACCAAAGTTAGTCAAATTGCCAAGTTAAATTCATATAGTCGCAGTAGAAAGAAACTTTAACGTTATGCATAGTAAAGTATGAAGCATTGTGGGAAATACATTTGGAATAATGAAAATCGATGACGGGCGATTTTTTTAAAATCACTGGAACTGAAAATTTTTAGTTTTTCAATTACATTTACATACTGAAGACCAACAAGGATGGCGTATGTAGGGGCCACAGCCAGCGCGATAGACATTACCTTAGTGTCTAGCGGGCTGGCGGCCCAAGTCACTTGGAATGTTACTAATGAGAATTTGGGTAGTGATCATTATTTGATTCACGCTTGTATAGGTGGTGTAAATGTAGACATTGAGCAAAAGAGCATTATAAATAGCAAAAAATGGGTCAGATGTATGAATGAAATTCTCATGATGAATGAAATAAATGAGGTCAACCAACTTGAGGATGAAATACAGCGAGTGAATGATATGTGCAGTACGCAAATAAGAGTGAATGAAATTAAGGTACATGGTTGGTGGAACAATGAAATCCAGTATTGGTATGAACGGAAACGGATAAGCTTGAGTGAATTTAATAGGTGTATATGCCACCAGTGTAGGATAAGGTATGGACGGGCGAATGCAAGGCTAAAAAAAGCTATCCGTAGAACGAAAAGGAAAAGTTGGCGGGAGTATGTGTCTCATATGACACATAGAACTACAACGAAGGATGTATGGGATAAATTTAATAGAGTGAGAGGTCATAAAACACAAGGCAGAAATGCCGTTTTAGATGACAGAGAGAATGGAAATCAATTCCTACAAATGATGACGGATGTACGGAATAATTTAGGTGAAAATAATGAATGCGTGTTACCTGAAAATAACAGTGAATCTGTAAATGAAATGTGTGTTGAATTTGAATGGGACGAGTTCTGTGGGGTTCTGGATTCATCAAAATCCACTACCCCTGGAACTAATAGAGTGAGTTATAGCATGATTGTTGATTTGGAATTTGAGGCAAAGGGAACGTTGTTACAAATTCTAAATAAGGTGTGGATGAGTATCCAGATACCGGAAAAATGGAAGGAGAGCAGAGTGGTTCCAATTCCTAAGAAGGACAGGGATTGGAATCTGGCAACAAATTTCAGAGGAGTATGTATGAATGAATGTTTTTGTTAAGATGGTGAATGGAATAAAGAAAGGAAGATTGGATAAATTCGTGAATGAGGGTAATTTGATGCCAGAAACCACCTTTGGATTCCGGCGCAATCACTCGGCTAATGAATGCGTGGAAAAGTTTGTGTGGGAAGTACGAAAGGAAAATAAGAATGTTGTGGCGGTTTTTCTGGATATCGAGAGGGCGTATGATTATGTGGTTCCAGGGAAACTATATCAGGTTCTTTTAAACTTGGGTTTCCCTTGGAAAATTTGTAAGTGGGTATATGAGTTTATGAGTGAGCGTAAGTTAGTTTTGTGTGGAAGGGGGTACAGGTTGGAGGGAGCCATGAATATCGGCCTTCCACAAGGGAGTAAGATCTCTCCGACTCTCTTCAATCTGTATACGAGCTCGATTCATGCACTTAATTCCGCGGACAAGGTAATTCTGCAATTTGCAGATGACTTTGTCTTGATAGGCAAGGGAAGATAATCGACGAGGCACTGAATCGGGCTCAGGAATGTGTGAATCAGGTAATACAATGTTTAGCGGAATTGAATTTGCGTGTAAATACGAGAAAATGTTACAGTATGGCTTTTCGTTCAAAACGAAGAATTGATGTGAAAATATATAACGAGAGTATTGAATATGTGACTTTGACTAGGTATTTGGGAATCTGGATTGATAAGCGATTGAGTTTTAAGGTACATATGGAAAAGTTGGCCGATAATTGCAAGAGCAGATTGAATGTGATCAAAAGGGTGAGTAAACCAAAATGGGGAGCTCATCCTAGTGTGACTGACATGTTGCGAAAGGCGCTAGTGTCTTCCAAGATTGCATATGGGATAAGCGTGTATGGTGACGGGTCCAAGGTCGGGTTTGAAAAGCTAATGAAAGTTGAGAATGCATGTGCTAGAGTGGAATTAGGGGCGATTAATTCAACCCCAATACAAACTCTATGGTCTGAATTGGGTGATTCACCTCTCAATTATAAGAGAGAATGGATCACCGTGCGAATGTTGACCAAAGACAACGTGTTAGTAAATGAGATGAAAGTAAGGTTGCAAGGAGGAACGGTTTTGCGGAAGACACAAAGGGCAAAGATAATTTTGGAAAATATTCACTTATTTTCCAAGATCCGACAAGTGTGTCCGAGAGTTCCTCCGAACGGTCTTACGGTGTGTTTGAATTTTGGAGACACAACAAAAGCGATGATGAATGAGTTATCGGTTAAGAGAGAATTTAGAAAAATGCAATTGAATTTTTTTGCAAAATGCAATTGATATTATTTTCACTGAATTCCACTAATATTGCCTCTGAATGGTCTTATTTTCCCAGGAAATCACTTTTATTCGAAAGATTTTGTAATTAAATTACATTTTGAATGCAGTATATTTGAATTCCAATTGGAACCAAATAATAAATATGTTGAACTAAAACTATTTGATATTTTTGTGGTTTGTAAGTTTGGTTTCTAGTTTTAGAACTTCGATGTTTGATTGAACAAGCTTAACTGGTAGAAGAAAATTATACATCGTGTTTTAGTACATCAGCTTTACAAACATTTTCGCAAGATTTGATTTGTATACGTATTACTGTAGAAAAAAGTGTGGAAAACTTCACATCCATCCTCTGCGGCCAGATTATCGGTTTTTATTAAGCCAAATGAAGTTGAAGCTTTTTCTTTTGATTTGTATCAAGGTATTTTAGCCACTAAAAATTACGAGCCCATGAGATATGCATTGTAGACGAAACAGGCTATTCCATAGTTCCCACAAAGACACAAAAAAGGGAAGGCAGAGGGAAAAGCTACCGTCTTTCCATATTACGTTATAAAAGTGGGCAATAAAGCTCAAAAACAAAGAAAAATACAAAACCAAAAGAAAAAGGCAGAAAAGAAGAGAACAAAGCGGGATGGAGTGAAGTACAAAAGTCACAAACATATATAAAAGTATTCACGTTTCCAATAATGAGGAATCCTGAGATGCCAAATGTAATGTGTGCCAATGAACTTGATGTGGCGAATTTGATATCAAGCCAAAATATAATAGTTTGAAAAAATGTGTAAACTGTTAAAGTTAAGATACATAGAAAATTTGTAATGAAAAATAAAAACTACAACGAATATAAATATTAACAAATCAGTAAAATGTCTTACTATCGTCGTCTTGGCCTACCCTCCCCTATATTGTGCTCATTTGCAATATTTTTATTGATACGTTTGTTTATATTTCATTTTGCAAATTATTTAAAATAAAATTTAACTATAAATAAATTTACGGGAGATTTTAGGAAGAAAATTCGGAATTGAATAAAAATTGCGAATTGGTATGACGTTCACCATGTTTCTACATGACTGTTTTTGTTAAACCAGCGATTCGATTTCTCGCGCATAACCAGAGACATTTGGTTCATGAAGGTAATGCATGGATTGCATGCGTAAAGAAATTCAGATTTTCCAGTACAAGATAAACGCGCAAAGCAAATTTATCTTTGTTTAATTTCGCTAAATCAGCCATAACAAATTTTCGTTTTATTTTCCAATAACAACTTTGCTTTTTTGTTTTATGTTTTATGTTTGGGGGAAGAAAACAGGTGGGTCTAGAATCTGTCAGCTTTATACTCGATGAGCACAAAGAAAGTTTTGAAGATTCACCATCAAACCTTTAATCTATTTTATATTGGCCAGGGTACCGTACCACGGACCTGTTATCTGTTTATTTGTTTACATATATTTAGGCTATTTGTATACCGATCATCTTGCAACTTCGAACAATTATCAATCAAATCAAACAAGCTCGAGGAATCTTAAATAATCAGTTACATCATGCGAGTAAATCAACGAACACCTCATCTCGAAAATTTTAAAATTATTCGATAATCTTGAATGATAATCCCGAAAGTGTCGAATAATCTTGATTAATTCAACATAGTCAAAATTTAATTTAATTTTAAATAAGTCTTTATAATTCACTAAGTCTGTAATAAGACCCTGGCAAGCTTTGAAAAATCACGACAATCACCAGAGCCGTCTAGAGTATAGAGCCATAATCTTAATGACGTATTTTTTAGAAGCTTTTTAATGGTATAACTTTTTACTGATTTACATAGGAATCCATAGTAAAAATGGTGTTTTTTAGCTTCAAGTTTTTCAATGAAAAAAGCTAAAATATTATAAAATGTTTACATAGAAGTTTTCTACATATCTTTAAGAACAATATACAAGAAGGCCATATTGGTATTAAGTAAATATTAATTGCAGAAATATTAAAATTGAATTATTTCTAAAATATGTTTTTTCGAACTTTCATTTTGAAAAATACAACAAAGTTGGCTCTGACGAATTAAAATTTTTTTTTTTTTTTATTATTAGGCCTTGGCTCCTACAAAATTAGAGCCATATTGCCATAAATTCAAATTTGTATTACAATTTTTATTTACATTGTTTTAATTCATAATCCATATTTTAACCAAAAAAATGTTTAATCTTTAAAACGGATCCGGATTACTCCCTACACATATTCTGTCGGCTACTGCTTATTTGTATCATATTGCTATTCCACTCATCCTAATAAATTCATACATTTCCTTGTAAGCCAAACAATCACCCTCATTCATTAAATCACTTAGATTTCTTGTATTCCGAAGGATGTTGAACTTTGATCTATATTGGCTATATCTGGGACAAGCCAATATGAGATGTTCAATATCCTCCACACTTCCACACAACTCACAATCTTTGTCCTCACTCAAATGACGTTTCCACAAGCAATCCTTCCAGTTTCCATGGTTCAGCCTGATTCTCTCAACCGTTCGCAACATTCGCGTATCTCCTTTGAGCTCCTTAAAGAACGGAATTCTCAAAGGAGTACCATGGAGCACGCTGTACTTCATTCCTTTCGTTAGACTTTTCTCGTTAAATTCACTCTCCCATTTTCTCCACAGATTCATTTGAAACATTCGAAGTACATCTCTTGCATCCTTCCTTTCGTACTCCTGAACCATGTCATTCAATGTACCCGTTTTAGCTAACATATCGGCTCTTTCATTCCCTTCGATCTGTCTATGTGATGGGATCCATTGTATAGTCACATCACGTTGACAGTCTCGAACGCATTCAAAAATTAAATCAACATACACATTGCCTTCCCTTCCACCTCCACGTTTCAGCAAACATAAACCACTCTGGGAATCGGAAAATATTACTATTTTCCTTTCCCCTTCATTCACAGCCAGTTTAATTCCTTCAAATACTCCAATCAGTTCAGCGTTCATTATACAGATGCCTTTGTCCACTTTAAAATACCTTTCAACATTCTTACCAGGCATAAAGACACCAACACCCACTCCATTCTCATTCACACTAGCATCTGTATAAACAATATCCTCTCGCATATACCGCTGACTGATTTTCCCAAACATAATTTTGGCGATAACTTCATTCATTCCCTTATTATATTCCTTCATAGTCAAACATACAGTAAGATTATTAGGAACGGGTTGCGGACCAGCATTGCCTATTCTCAGAAACATGTTCAAGTTTTCAAGTGCAATACTAGTTCTATATGTCGGTTTGTACACCGCCCTATTTTGTAATCTTACTATCATCTCGTTCCAAAACTCATTTTGCTTAGTTATCATTCTCACCGACTCTCTCACTGTGATCCACTCTCTTATAATCAAGAGGTGAATCACCCATTTCAGACCACAGAGTGTGTATTGGAGTTGAGTTAATCGCCCCCAATACTACTCTTGCACATGCATTTTCTACTTTCATTAATTGGCTAAAAGCCCCTTTCGAACCATTCCCATACACACTAATACCATATCCAATTTTGGAGGATATAAGGGCCTTCCTTAACATGTCAGTCACACTCGGATGAGCGCCCCATTTAGATTTGCTCACCCGTTTAACCACATTTAAACGTTCCTTGCAGTTATCTGCCAAAATTTTCATGTGCTTCCCAAAATTCATACGTCTATCAATCCAAATACCCAAATACCTGTACGCATTTACTTGTTCAATACTTTGACTATCAACACTTATATTAACATTTGCAACGTTTGTTCTGAAACTCTTATAAGCACACTTATTAGGATTCACTCTCAGATTCAACATTTTAAGTTTTTGAATTAAATCATCTACCCCCTTTTGCGCTCTTTGAGCCGCCACATCAATACTTCTCCCTTTTCCAATTACTACAAAATCGTCTGCAAATTGCAGAACGATTTGATTGTCTGTATTGATGTGGTGTATCTCGCTGGTATATAGGTTAAACAGAGCTGGAGATATTTTACTTCCTTGCGGAAGTCCAATATTTGCAACTCCCTCCAACCTAAAACCACTTCCATTCAGAACCATTTTTCTATCAGTCATGAAATCTTTTATCCACATACATACTTTCCGTGAAAATCCAAAATTCGATAGAATTTGTTGTAATTTCCACGGAACCACATAATCATAAGCTCTTTCGATGTCCAAAAATACCGCAACAGCTTTCAAATTATCCTTTCTTACTTCCCAAACCAACTTTTCCACACACTCAATTGCAGAGTGGTTATTTCGAAATCCAAATGTTGTCGATGGCAACAAATTATTTTCATTCACAAAATCTTCCATGCGCTCTTTCATCATTCCATTTATGATTTTTATAAAAACATTCAACATACATATGCCTCGATAATTTGTTGCCACATCTGGATCTCTATCCCGTTTAGGGATAGGAACCACCCTGCTCTCTTTCCATTTGTCCGGTATTTTTGAACCCATCCACACTTTGTTGAGTATCTCAAGCAAATTATGTTTTGCTAAGTCACTCAACAACCGAATCATCTTATAACTTACTCGGTTCGTCCCTGGAGTGGTAGATTTTGATCTATCTAACACTCTCAGGAACTCTCCCCATTCATACATACAATCCATTCTTTCATTTCTACTCATTCTATCAACTTCATTTATTACATTCAAATCATTGCTTACATTCAATATCATTCTTATAAATTCTTCACCTTTTTCTCTGTTCTCACATACCACATTGCTCACATTAAAATGTTTACCATTCACCCTATTAAACAAACTCCATACATCCTTAGTTGTGGTTCTATGTGTCATTTGGGACACATATTCCCGCCAACTTTTCTTTTGTGCTCTGCGAATAGCCTTTTTCAATTTTTCATTCATTTTACCAAACATAATCTTATTCTCACTACTCTTATTCCTATTAAATTCACGCAAGGCTATTCGCTTTCTTTCATACCAGTATTGAACTTCATTGTTCCACCAACCATTCATATTAATCTCTTTTATATCCACAATTTTTGTACACAATTTATTTACCCGTTCAATTTCACTATCTAACTGGCTTTGATTTATTTCATTTTCTCCGAGAATCTCATTCATTTGATTCACCCATTTTCTATTATTCATTAATTCACGTTTTTTCCTAAACACTCGATTATCATTCATGATCATTTTGATCATGAAATGATCACCACCCAAATTCTCTTCTTCAACATTCCAAGTGACCCGGCAGGCCAGTTCAATAGTTGTCATAGACAAATCTATTGCGCTGGCCGTGCCTCCCACATTCGCCATTCTAGTTGGCCTTCCATCATTCAAGAGCACCATATCGGAGTCTTGAATCAGGTCGGCCAACTGTTTTCCTCTTGCGCAATTGTCTAAACAACCCCACATTCTCGCATGCGCATTCATATCTCCACATACAATCAGGTCACTTTTATCTTTCACCCTCAAACAATTTTTTTAAGTCACTCAAGGCTTTTTTCCTATCATCTTCATCACGAACCTGGGTTACATACACGCTCACTAGTAACAGATTTCTTTCCAAGTTCGTTGTTAAGGCGGCTATTGCTTCAATCACCTCAAAAGCGGGTAACTGAACCTCTTGAAGCGTTATATTTCTGGCGTACATTATCGCCACTCCACCATAACCATCATTTCTTGGTTTGGAAAGAAAACGAATTAAAATGATACTTGCTTAATTTATCTTTAGTTTTACTAGTGTACGTAAGATGTCTAAAATGGTTACAGAAAAATACAAAAAAAAAATTATTTAATCGCAAAATTATCACACGTTCCTATATTTTGTGAATTGGTTTTGCTTTTCCTACAATTTTTGAACTTGAAATTTCCCCAGGTGGTAATTTTTGGTACGATTTTTCCAAATTTTTACGGCCATCACTGCCATCTATGTAATGTATATTGACTTAATGTACAAACGAATCGTAGTAAGCTTTTATTTCAATTTGACCAGAATGCTGTTGTTATGAATTTTTTTTAATATTTTGGTTTAAATAAATCGATTATTACAAGAAAATGAAAATGATTTACTTAAACGATATTCATATATGTTGAAATTCAAACATTTATGAAAGTATCTCAGAAATCATAATTAAGAATTTGTAACGTTTTCATTTAAAAATTTGTCTTAGGAAAAAAAGTGATTTCCCATATGTTTTGTGTATTTTACTATGAAAAGTTTCGTTTTTTCCTCGTTCCAAATTCCCTTATAAAAGCTCAGATTTTTTGATTATGGCTCTATAAAATACAGGGTGCTCTGCAATCACGCGCTATTTTTAATTCAGTTACATCTTCCAAACTAAACTCAAATATTATTGAAAATTTCGAAAGTTACATATTTGTAACCATTCAACAACAATCAAATCTCGAATACGTCTAGAAACCACGAAAAATCTCATAAAATGTTGAAAAGATCGGTTTATCATTAATTTTGTGATGTCATG
Organism: Tipula vernalis; assembly: GCA_958295665.1. Lineage (NCBI taxonomy): Eukaryota > Metazoa > Arthropoda > Insecta > Diptera > Tipulidae > Tipula > Tipula vernalis. Next base: position 21,060,829 of record OY282558.1, on the reverse strand, counting down.
TAACACGTATATCCGACAACATTGAATAGTATTTTAATCCGGAAAAGTTTTGGAAACTTTTCAGGAATGTTTTGGAATAACCGGACTAATCAAAACCTGAAAATCTAGATTAATCTTAATATCTGAAAATCTCGAATTTCAAGGATTTCTTACTTAACCAAATGCTACATTTAATTCATTCCAATGTAAATATGTATATTATCGAAAATTTTGAATAATTTCGAAAATCTGTAAAATCTCCAATAATATCAGCTAGCACCAAACAAAATTCAAATAATCTTCAAAACATGGAAAAGTCACATAAAACGTCGAAATACTCGATTTATCTATACCTTTTTCAAGTCAAGTTAACCATTTTTTAAACCAAATTAACAAACGTTCAAATCAAATTAACAAATTTTCAAAACAAATTAAACTTTTTCAAATAAATTTACCAATAATTTTCAAATCAAATTAAATTAATTTTTTTTTATTAATTATTAATTAATCAGAGAATTGTACATTTATTAAATTAATTTAATTTGATTTGGTTTGAATTGTTAACTTGACTTGAAAAAGGTATAGATAAATCGTTGACCCAACGCCAAAATTCGAGAATTTCAATCATAATCTAGAATAATTCCTATGCTAGGGCAATTCTAACATATAATAAAAGCATTCAAGTGATAACATGAAATCAAGTTTTGTACTATACCTGCTTGACCACAACATACGTCCTTCCGTAAAACAAGATTGTACTGATTTTAATCATCGGTACAATCTAGGTACTTCAGGTCACAAGCTTTGTTCATTAGTATTGTATTTAAGTTTTAAGCATGTAAGGTGTAAATCTTTTCTATTGCAAATCAAATTCAATGTCACTCTTGGATAGGTCGAATTTTAGCTTTGCGGATGATTTTATACTTGCTTTTATTTGCCGGTATTGTAGTCTCCGATGTATGTCCTTCTATGGTTTCTGCCGACACATTGTTTAGAAAATTGTCTGTGACACTTGATACTTCAAATTATCTTTTAGCTTTGAATCAATTACAATTGTGATTCTATTATTTTCCCTAAGATTTTGCCTGAACCTATTTATATATTAGGTGTTAAATAAAATAGTTGCTTTTGCGTGTAGAGCTTCTAAGTGTTACGGGTAATTATTTAAAATTGAATCAGTCTTATCCCAAAAAAAAAAAAATATTTGCAAGAAGCTTTCTGCAAGGCTACATAATTTTCGTTATATTTTTATTACGCCCACATTTGCACCTCTCTCCACTTCATTCAAAAACAACATATGGAGAAAATGTTAAATGTCATTTGGAATAACGATAACCTAGATTTTTACAAAACCTCAAATTGTAGGGTAGTTCAGTGTTCCCATTTCCCGTTCTATTAACCATACCGCTTATTTACAATATATACGTAAGTTTAAAGTTCAATTACCCACTGTATAATCACTAATCCAGTAATTAAGCTCTTCAGAATAAATGGTTTACAATTTACGCAATTATCGGATAAATGATGAATGTTATGCACATTGCATGCAGTTAACTACAATTCAATCAATAAAATAGTTATTATTTATAATTCAATATGTAGATTCCGTTGTGTACGAATGTGAATATAAAAAAAAATTGTTTACATTTAAATTTAACAAATACCGATTTTAAAATGCTTAATTAAATGATAGGGTCATTTGGGGTCGTTTAATTAGAAATTTAAATGTCCATGTACTTATTAAATGTTAACCACGCTACTTACCAATAATATTAACTAATTTATTTAAAACCAATTTTTAAATATTTTCCAGACCAAAAATTCTTGTTGTTTATGCATTGCATCAAGTTTTAAAATGAAACTTTCCAAAGGCTAAAGTATTTCATAAATAAAGCAAAAGAGAACCAAATATTACTTTGCCTTTATATAGAGGGCAGATTAGAATAGTTCAATATTACATAAACAACAAAATATAAAAAAATTTCAAAATGGCAATAAATTTTTCGGCCTCATTTGCTGCTTGTCTGGCTGCAGGATTAAAAGTACCACGACAAATAATGTACTGTATCTCACAGGATACAGGCGCACCATATGTATTATATAAAGATTCACAAGAGGCTGCTGAACGGGGTGCACTAACCGGGCAATGGGGAACTGATGTATATCAATCGGCGATACAACAAAGTCCTCAGCAAGCTCATGTCACAACGCACAATGCGGTACAAATAACGGCAGTGCAACAAAATCAACAACAACAAACGGCACCGCAAAGTCCGCAGGGCGATGAAAATACAACCGGTAATAATAGTGGCAGCATAAATAGTCCGGCCCATAGTCCTGCATATCAAGGCAATAATAATCAGGAAATGGATGAGGATGCCTCAGCAGCTCAAGTATATTAATATATTAAATAATATTTTATAAATAGAATTTATAATTTTCCATCCGAATATTTACAGGTTACGTCTATGCACAATCAGCAGCAAGCTCAATCTAATCAACCGGCTGTGCCCGTAACGCAAAATAATCAAAATCAACAGACTTCCGAACAGCAAACAATTGACTTACAACAAAATGAGCAGAATCAAAATGGACAAGCTCAACAAATACAGCAACAGCAGCAACAACAGCAGCAGCAAACTACTCAACAACAACAACAACAACAACAAGCTCAAAATACCAATACTCAACCGAATGGACCACCATGTTTTGCTGAACCGGCACAACAATCTGAATTAGCTCAGTATTATGCACAGCGGCATCCGGCAGCACAAGGAGCAATGCTAGCACCAGCCGGATTTCCACCCCTCCACTATCTAAACAAAACTATTCCAATAAGCGGTGGAATGGATCAAAGTGCAATTGAAACATATACAATGCCAGATCTACTGCCTGGCGGCCATCAAATGGGACATCACAATCAGTCGCCGAATAGTAAATCAAAAAATTCAGATTTGCGACTATTCAAATGTCTGACATGTGGGAAAGATTTTAAACAAAAAAGTACATTACTGCAACACGAGCGAATCCATACAGATGCCCGTCCATTTGGTTGTCCTGAGTGTGGGAAACGTTTTCGACAGCAATCACATCTCACCCAGCACGTTCGGATACATGCAAACGAAAAACCATTTTCATGTGGGTTATGTCCCAGAAGTTTCAGACAACGGGCTATTCTCAACCAGCACGTTCGCATCCATTCGGGTGAGAAGCCCTACGCGTGCCCAGAGTGCGGCAAATCATTTCGCCAGAGGGCCATCCTATATCAACATGTGCGCACCCATCAAGGCGAGCGACAGTTATTGACCGCTAAACTAAAAACTTCTATTACTATAAATATAGTCTCATACCTCGAAAATCCTCTTTTAACAAATAAAACGAAATTGTCCGCGATATTTGATTATATTAGAACCTGGATTCAACAGATTTTTTAGTTCATTTTTCTTTGGGCGCATCACCCGAATATTAAAAATTTGCTGGTTTGAGGATATGACCCCCCTCCCCTCCTGATGATTTTATTTTTTGTTGTTTTATAATTTTGATACATCATTTTTAATTAAGAAATCGTAAAAGTTGTGAAAGATGAGTCTCTTAATCAATGATCCGACCGACCACGTCCCATACACTATTATACTGCCAGGCGTAGGGAACGGTTAAATACAAGTTTTCCTATTTTGTTTTTTTTTTGTTTAGTTCTTGTTTGAGTTTATTCAACTTTTTATAGTTTCTATGTACTGTGTACAAAATACACATCAATTAAATTATTTTGTACTTCAAAGTAAAATTAACTAAAAAATCTGTCAACCGTACATACTTTAATTAATAATTAAAAGTCGATAAAATTTACGCTGGCAAAATTTAAAGTACTATACGTTAACAAAAAATTAATGTAAAGATAAAAGAGGATAACGGCATGAGGATATAATAAGCCCGCCGTGTAATTTGGCGTATATTAGAAGTGGCGTATATACCTACCCTCTCATCGCGATTATGTTACATGTTTTCAAAATTTTTTTAATCTAAATTTCTTAATTAAAAGTATTTCGTCAAAATTGATATGTTTATACCAAAAAAAATTTGGCAAATTAAATAAAATCATTAATTATTTAATTAAATTAAACTACAAAAAAAAACACAAAATAATTCAAATTTATATTTTAGATGTGTCACCTCATTTAATATTTAAAAATGGTCCACATCCGACACTATGGCCTAGTGATGTACCATATCCGGGCGATGAGACAAAAGATGAAAATGGTTCAGGTTTCAATGAGGATGGTTCGCCGAGTGAAGGTCGCACATTATTCTCGCAAAAAGGTGGCATACATTATCCTGTTTACTTTAAAGATGCGAAAGGTGTTAATCATTCGATATTTGGTACAAATCTAGGTGCATACTTAAAACCAGGACAAAAAGGTTTATTACCCGATGTTATACAACATGGACGATCGTCTGGTATGCCCTTGTATGTACGTTGCCCGATATGCCAAAAAGAATTTAAACAAAAGAGTACACTGTTACAACACGGTTGTATCCATATAGAATCTAGACCATATCCATGCCCAGAATGTGGTAAACGTTTTCGACAACAATCACATTTAACGCAACACTTACGGATACATACAAATGAGAAACCATTTGGATGTTTATATTGTTCGAGATATTTTAGGCAGAGAACAATTTTAAATCAAGTGAGGGAATATTCAATCGTCATTTTATACGTTTAATCCAAATAATTTGACATTTAAACATATTTTCTAGCACATAAGAATACATACAGGTGAAAAACCATACAAATGTGTACAGTGCGGAAAAGATTTTAGACAAAAGGCCATATTGGATCAACATACCAGAACGCATCAGGTAAGTTTTGAAACAAATCATCTTATTTTGTTTGCCCTTGTCATCGGCATAACTATAGGTACCCACAGTACCTGCAAGCGTTCGAATATTAATTCAAAGTCAAGATTAGATAGATCAGATTAAGCTTAAACTAGACCACCTTTTCAAATTTGCAAAATTTTTGGACAGGCCCAACAATTTCTTCGCGGTTGCTGAAAGTAAATATCCGAATAATTACACGTAATCTGACTCCATAGAAACAAAAATGCCTTTAGGTTCTGACAGATAGTTTCGATTTAGCAGAAAACTTGCCAAACGGTAATGATTTTAGTGTTCGCTGGGTTGATTTATTTGTAACATACGTTTCATACTCACAGTTTACCCCTTTTGCACTTCAAATTCAACGTTTTACAAATCAAATGACTTATTGTGATTACAACAGATTAAATTTCTTTTCCAAAAGGTTAAATTAGCTTTGAAACAGGATAGTCTGATTTGTAAAAGGCAGATCCAAATGGAAAATTATTTTTGCGGTTACTTATGTAAGCAAAAAAATTGAGGTGGGCCAACACACGACTTTCTTTTACGAACAGAGAATTTTGAGAAATTTTATTGTTTTTTATAATTTTTAAATTTTTTTTTTTTTCTTTTTTTTTTTTAATTTTATTTGTTTTTAATTTTTGGAAACATTTTATTTAAAGTAGTTTTTTGTAAACCTTGTACTTTTTAAGATATTTGCAAAATAAATTTTCTGGACCAAGGGAGTGGCCACTTCCGGTTAGCCGATTTGGAATAAAATTCACTGGGACCTCCAAATTTATCAAAAAAGCTTAAATCTGAAGTTTCAGTTCGATTGATTAAACCATATGGGCTGTAGAGAGGACACAGACAGGCTGACAGACTGACAGTTTGACAGACTGACAGACAGACAGACAGACACCATTTCGAAACCCACTTTTTCGGACTCAAGGGCCCTCAAAACAAACAAATCTCTAAAAATCTCAAGATCCAAAATTTTCATGATTACTATACATACTTTATTTTACTAGAGTAAAAGAAAATAAAAAACCCTAATCCATACGAATCGTTGGTTTAGTAAAAGTTCTACGAAATTATTTTTTGGAAATCGCACTCAACAATGATGACAAAGGTTTCGCTAGCACATGGAATAGGTCTCTTAATTATCTAGATAGAAAACCCCAATTCTTACGAATCGTTCGTTTAGTAAAAGTTCTGCAAAATTATTTTTTGGAAATCGCACTCAACTCCCAAGGGCCAATATCGGCCATTGCCAACAATGATGGCAGAGGTTTCGCTAAAACATATAATAGGTCCCTCAAATACCTAGTTAAAAAACCCTAATCCATACAATTCGTTCGGTTAGTAAAAGTTCTGCAAAATTATTTTTTGGAAATCGAACTCAACTCCCAAGGGCCAATATCAGCCATTGCCAACAATGATGACAAAGGTTTCGCTAGCACATGGAATTGGTCTCTTAATGACCTAGTTAGAAAACCCTAATCCATACAATTCGTTCGGTTAGTAAAAGTTCTGCAAAATTATTTTTTGGAAATCGAACTCAACTCCCAAGGGCCAATATCGGCCATTGCCAAAAATGATAACAAAGGTTTCGCTAGCACATAGAATAGGTCCCTCAAATACCTAGTTAAAAAACCCTAATCCATACGAATCGTTCGTTTAGTAAAAGTTCTGCAAAATTATTTTTTGGAAATCGCACTCAACTCCCAAGGGCCAATATCGGCCATTGCCAAAAATGATGACAAAGGTTTCGCTAGCACATAGAATAGGTCCCTCAAATACCTAGTTAGAAAACCCTAATCCATACGAATTGTTTGTTTAGTAAAAGTTCTGCAAAATTATTTTTTTTAAATCGCACTCAACTCCCAAGGGACAATATCGGCCATTACCATAAATGATGACAAAGGTTTCGCTAGCACATATAATAGGTCCCTCAAATACCTAGTTAAAAACCCCTAATCCATACGAATCGTTCGTTTAGTAAAAGTTCTGCAAAATTATTTTTTGGAAATCGCACTCAACTCCCAAGGACCAATATCGGCCATTGCCAAAATGATGACAAAGGTTTCGCTAGCACATAGAATAGGTCCCTCAAATACCTAGTTAAAAAACCCTAATCCATACGAATCGTTCGTTTAGTAAAAGTCCTGCAAAATTATTTTTGGAAATCGCCCTCAACTCCCAAGGACCAATATCGGCCATTGCCAACAATGATGACAAAGGTTTCGCTAGCACATGGAATAGGTCCCTTAATTACCTAGTTAAAATTGAGGTGTGGCCAACACACAACTTTCTTTTACGAACAGAGAATTTTGAGAAATTTTATTTTTTTCTTAATTTTTTTTTTAATTTTTAAATTTTTAAATTTTTTTTTTAATTTTTTATTTTTATTTGTTTTTAATTTTTGGAAACATTTTGGATAAAAGAGTTTTTTGCAAACCTTATACTTTTTAAGATATTTGCAAAACAAATTTTCTGGACCAAGGGAGTGGCCACTTCCGGTTAGCCGATTTGGAGTAAAGTTCACTGGGACCTCCCAATTTATCAAAAAAGCTTAAATCTGAAGTTTCAGTTCGATTGATTAAACCATATGGGCTGTAGAGAAGACACAGACAGTCTGACAGACAGACACCATTTCGAAACCCACTTTTTCGGACTCAGGGGACCTCAAAACAAATAAATCTCTAAAAATCTCAAGGTCCAAAATTTTCATGATTACTATACTTTATTTTACTAGAGTAAAAGAAAGTAAAAATAAATAAAATATACAAAAGAATAAATTTGTAAGAAACTTGCTTAGTAAATTTCTCAAAATTCGTAAAAGAAAGTCGCATATTGGCCACACCTCCATTTTTTTTGTTGTTTCTGGCGGGATTCTCCTGATTCTGGAAATTCTGGTCGCGTTTCGGATTTCATCTTTTGATCACTTTTTAAAATGTCTCGAGATTTTGGTGTTTAGCATAGAAATTAGATGCATCATAATCAAGACTTAATTGGTGATTCGGTGGTTTGAAAGGATCTCGTGGTGATCTTGAGATTTTCGAGATTATTCCTTAATTTTTTCGAGATTTCTAGGACTTTTCGAGATTTTCAAATTTATTCGGATTTAGAGTTACATATACCATATACATAAATCTGAATCGTGATATTTAATAGATTTTTCGAGGTTATGCTAAAATTTCGATAATTCGCCGATTTCCTAGGTTATTCGAAATTTTTCAAGAAAGTCTAAGTTATTCAGTTTTATATAGCGATGATTGGCGCATACAGGATTGGTTTAATTTCACATACTTACGGATAATTCGATATTTGAGAACTTTGAAGAATATTCAAGATACTATGAAAATTTGACATTTTAGAGATTATTTCGAAATTCTTGGAATTTTTCAAATTATTTTCGAAATGTACGATGATTTATCGAAATATTTAGCAATCGTCATAGTAGCATTGAGTTGCAAGATATTCTATTTTATTTGAGGCCATTGAAATGAATCACGTCCTGTTTCGTCTACTCTCGAAATCAGATACTTCTAATTAATACGAGTTAGAAGACAGGTAAAAGAAGCATTTGGGTCCAAGAAAAATTTTTCGGGAGCCCGAAATGTATAGTTACGCCACTGTCGGTGTTTCCTATATGCTAAACTTAATCAAGAAGACAGAAATAGAAACGTTTTAACTTAAATTGCTCACTGCTTCGAATGAAGACCAAGGAAGGCGCTCTTACGTACTCAATTGAAACAACTTCTGAATGTGTCGATATGATTAAATCGACTGTAAGCTCGTTATAAGCCTTCTAAATCTGACCACTCAGGAAATCCTTTGGCTTGGTCTTCCAAAGAAATGAAATCAAGTTTGCCGCCAACCGCCGAGAACATATTTAAAGTAGCTTTACTGGATGGAGATCGGGAACTTTCGTAACTTTTTTTTTATTTATTAGAAGTTATTTAATTAGACGACTTTTATGAAGTTTAGCATGCGATAACTAATTACATATTACATTACCTTGTTTTTGTTATATTTAGGGCGATCGTCCATTCTGTTGTCCGATGCCAAATTGCCGAAGGCGATTCGCAACTGAACAAGAAGTGAAGAAACACATTGACAATCATATGAATCCGCATGCATCAAAATCACGTCGCGGCGGTGGCATAAATGCTGCATCAATGCTGGGAGCTGTAACACAAGCGGTTAGTGGTGTGACAGGTAATGGTGATGGTCCAAAACCATCAACTTTTTTAACTATGGATAAACAAACAAATTTAATACCACGTATGGGACCTGTTGTTAAACATGAATTATATTTTCCGCAATGTTATGCACCACCATTTAATCAGGCATTTGGTGGGCAACAACAAGCTCATAGTGGTAGTACCGCAGCAACAACTGTTACACCAACTGTCCAAACAGTGGCTCAGTGACATCCGCCCCCACCACTACAAACGCATCCACATCCATTCACGTTTCGTTAAAGATGGTAACTATAAAAATTTTCTTTTTATTTTATTCCTTCATATTTACCACCGATTTTCCTTTTTATTATACTTTCATTATCCTGTTCATATGTACATAAAAATAAATCCTTTTTTAATATAATTTAATTATAATTTATGATCTAAGACACAATTATTATAGTACATAATAAAATTAAATCGAATACATAAATATAAAAATTGTGGCAATATTATATTTTTAAAGTACATAATATGTACTGTACATATACATAAATTTAAATAAAATGTAAAAATAATAAAAACGTCTGTAGATAATTTACAAAATTAATCAAAATTATAAATTTTATTTACAATTTTATTTTTTATTTTGAATCAATAAATTTTATACTAAGGAATGGAACAGAAGACGTGTGCCTAGAGTTTAGAAACGTTTTTTATTGTATGAATACACAGAACTTGAGTATAGTCTTGCCATTTTAGTAATATTTTGTGATGGTCCATTGTTGCCATATTTTTTTTTTCTGTTTTAGTTTGTTAGATTTTAAGAAGAACTGTTATTATTTATTACAATTAACTTGGTTTAACTAAGAAAAGGTAAATGTTTCATAATTATTAACGATGGAACACATCCGGCTGGAAACCTAATCCTAATTGGTCTACCTCCAGATTCAACCGTAAGCAATATTGGAATTGGAATAAAACGAAACATTTATCTTACAAATTGAAATCTCCCCATTATATAGAATTTTAATTTAAAAAATTCTAAAATACATAAACAAAAATGTGATTAAAAAATTGTTTCTTCCTAAATTATTTTTATTATTTTGTATTTTTGGATTTAAGAAATAAATCAAGACAATTGGAATGGTGATCTTAAATAAACTTCTATGTGGTAATTTTTAATTTTATGTTTTACAAATTAAAAATAAATAAATGTTAAATAAATAATTTTAGAAAAATACAATCTTTTAAAAGAAATAAAAAAAATATATATATATATTTAAATAGCTATATATATATATATATTAAAGTCTGTGATAGAATTTTTCATTTTTATTTAATTTTCTATATTTTAATTATGTGTTACTAATTAATTCAAAGCTAAGCAATATAAAAATATTTCCAAAACTACTCTGAAAAAAAAAAATATTATTAATTAAATAATACAAACACAAATTGGCTTTTTATTTAAATTAATGTTTTTTATGTTTCTAGTCTTCAATTAAAACATTAAGTTTTAGCTTATTTGTATGTAAAAAAAAAAATTAGTATTTTTAGTTTTTTAAATACATAAGTTTTTTATAACCAGTAAAATAATAAACAAAAATACTTTAATTCAGATAAAATACAAAACCATTAACAAACAAACAAAAAAAAATATGTAAATAAATATTAAAACGTAAAAGTAAATAACTTACCATTTTAAATTATAAATAAAACAAAAAAATAACAAAAAAATTAATCATTCAATAACAATATAAAATATAAAAAGTAAAATTATATTTTATTTTAGTTAACAAAAAATTATGAAACAAAATAGAAGTTTACAAAGTTAATTTTAAAATAAATAAATTTGTACAGATTTTAGTGTTATGATAACCTATAAATAATTATATTACTTTACACAACAACAACAACAGCAACAAATAAAAATTATAAATACATATTTTTAAAACAAATAAAAAAAATAAGAAACAAAAATAAAAGAATTTGAATAAATAAAACAAAAAAACAAGTTTATAATTTTTAAAATATAAAACAAAACTAAACAAAAAACATACATAAGTTATGATTATTAATAAAAAAAAAAATGAGTAAAAAACAAAAAATTAAATAAAATATATCTTTATAAAAATAAGCGTTTATTTATTTTGATTACATACTGAGGATCTACCCCTACGTAGTAGGTTCCGGTGGAGCAGAATGACAAAGCGAAGTTATGAAATGCCGCGAAAAAATTAAAAAAAAAATGTTGTTCTGATTACCTTTAAGCCCGCCGCGAAATTAGTCCAATCCGTTAAAAGGTAGGTAATTTTTGAAATTTTCCTCTTACAAACAATCAAAAGTGCCAACTGGTCTAAACAGTACTTTTCAAGTTTATTTTCTATTACCAGCTAAACAATGTATTGAACTCTTTCGGTTTTGTTTCTTCACGAAATGAAATCTAATCTCGTATTCACTGATGCCAATTCTGCCGTGCTAAGAACAAAGTCACATTGGCCGTTGTGTAGTTTTGAGTAATTGCAATTTTTCTATTTTTGTTTGCCTTGTCTTAATATGAAACTTGACTACTAAATAACGTGATTTTATGGCATTTGGTGAAGGATATTTGTTTGCAGAATCCTAATATGCTCCTAACGCATTTTTCGACTTTTGGCGTTTGTGACTTTTCTTCTTAGCACGGCAGAATTCGTAAAGGCTAATTTGTTCAGCTGTTAATTGCAGAGCTGTGTTATATTAAGCTGACGGATTCAACTCTCGAATTCTAACAACGTTAATAATACAGAAAATAGCTGTGATTTGAATTGCGATCCCTAGTCTGTCACTACGGATTCTGGTAGGCCAGATCCATATCGAGTAAACTGCTACTGTTGATACAACTATGTTTGGCTTCAACCCAGCGTGTTCATCCGTCTATCAATGTGATGCAATAGCTTTGATTGTTTGAAATTGGCAACAATCCAACTATATCTTGGCACACAGTAACCAACCCCTGTGACTCCACGTTTAAAACGGAAAGGCTGAATGGATGGAGGTCTTTGTCACTATATTTATTAGTAGTACAAACCATATCGGCTAAAAACAAACAAAATTTCTAAAAAACTTAACACTAAATTTCATTTTTAAGATTTGTTTTTTTTTCTTCTTATGAAAACTCAATTTTAATTCTTTAACAGAAATAATTTTAAATCAATTTTACAATAACTTGCACGGCTCCGGGAGTTCCAGTCAAAAACAATTCAGTCAAAAAACGAAATCCGTTTCAGTCATAAACTTTCCCAGACAAATATAATGACCAAAACTCCTTTTAAAACGGAACTTCAAGGCGCAAATCCAAATATAAATTCAAACATTAGTGCACTTTCACAGCATTTGGAAGATACAAACCATTTAATCAGTTTAGATAACGTCAAAATTCTCGAAAAGTAAAAAAATTTTAAAAAACGATCGATTTTAGAAATGTTTCACATTAAAATAAGTACAAATTCTATAAACATTGTAGAAGATTTTGCATATATTGGTAAAATGGGTTTATTAAGGTAGCTTGGCAAACATTAAAGTTTGTTTAAAAGAAACAATTTTAATATAAGTTTATCATAAAGCTTTTGAGAATGATTCCGAATAGGAATTAAAAGCTAAAGCTGTAATTAGGTTTTTTAAAATAAAAAGAGCTCTAAACCAATATTTTAAAAATTTGTTTTAATTTTAAATCATTGGCTCAATAAAATAAAATTAATTCTTCAGGAAGTTAACTATTCGCTAGTTGAACGCGGATAGGGCCCCAACAAGTCCACATATACTCTCTATAATGATCTGCGATCTGGAACTTTTACCTAATAGTGGATTCATTGTACGGTTGTCGTTTTACATGCTTCGCATCGTACTATGTAATCGCTTACGTATCTTGGATGGAACTCATAGCTTCTAAGGAAGTATAACGGTTAACAGTCGTGTTCTTTTTGGCTCGAGTTTGATATAATGTTTCTTTCTCAATTCTAAAGGTGGGATATTTCGTTGGCTCTTTCTCTAATTTTGTACGAAATTCCACATATTCCTTTTCAAAAAACTAGCCAGATGCTCTTCTTTTGTATCCCAATATATTCTGGAAAGCATATCTGGTTTAATTTTAAAATTAAATCCCTCAAACTCCAATAAGCCATTAAGCCATTTGTTGATGGCACGCCTAAAATTGCTGCTAAACCTCCAGTTCTGTAACTGTATAATTTCGCTGCGCTTTATTTAACTTTTGTAACATAAAAGCTGTAGGTTGCTCATTTGCTTCGTAGTCGTGTTGATAAAACACAGTACCCATGCACCTAATTTGCCTAGTTTGGCTTACGTACGCCTGCTGCTCCGCATCCAAAACAAAATATGTGGTTCAAATATTGTTCACAGTCCTATGCTGGGATGTTATAACATCACTATTTTCGATATTCGATACGCTTTATGTCTCTTTTTTCATGAACAAAGTTGCCCATTATTTCGCTTCCTCAATTACGCTCATCTATTGCGATCTCAGCCTATTAGAATAAATTTCTTTACTATCCTTTTTCAACATAATCGACAAAGTATCACAAAAAATTTTTGTAGTGATAAAGTGATGAAGAAATAGCAGGCTGAATCAAAAATACTTAGACAATAATAGAAAAAACGTCCTTAATGGCGCATACTCGAAAATTCATTTCAGTAACTTTTATGATAATTTCGCAACAAGCGAACTTGACGGAGATAAACTTTTCTCAATATTTTGGTAATTTTTTTCCCCTCCATACCAACTTATGTATGGAGGGGAAAAAAATTACCAAAATATTGAGAAAAGTTTATCTCCGTCAAGTTCGCTTGTTGCGAAATTACCATAAAAGTTACTGAAATGAATTTTCGAGTATGCGCCATAAATAAGAGAAAGATAATGCGATTTTGTTCTTGAAAAAAAGACATAAAGCGTATCGAATATCGAAAATAGTGATGTTAGAACATCCCAGCACTGATATCTGTGCTACAAGTCTTTTTCAGTTCCAGCAAACTAACAGTCCTGATTGTTCATTTGCCCTTTTGGTCGATTATTCATTCCACTGCTGGATGACTTCTATGAGGTAATGTGTAACTTGGCGAGTGATCTTCTAAATCAACATTATACCGGAATCTGTTTGATTAGCATTCGTATCTTGGTAGTATAATATTCGCTTGCTGCAATTCATTACATAATCAGTTAACCAGACGACGACGATAAGGACTGTCACTGAATTGTCTTAGATCGTACCCAGTTTGATCCCACATTCGCTCGTAACGTTGATCGATTTTTGGCAAGAAATTCAATTTTTTGACAGATCTCTTGCATCCTTGCTTATCGAAGGCCAAAATCACGCTGTTCACGAGCATGAGTGAAATTTCTACCCTCCAGAATGTAACGAAAATGTTTAACGTTTAAATATGCAGCTAATAATTCTCGGTCATATGGTATGTGCTATATCTTTGTTGAGTGTCAGTTAGACTGATGGGAAAAAACATAATGGTTCCCAAGATTTATCGACTCACTATTGGACCACCGGGCAAATTGCCAAATCAGGCGATCATGATTGATAGCCTCGCGTTCGTAGCGGATGTGTAAGAATTGTTGCCATACACAAGATAGGTGCTTAGCACGATTTAATGTTGTGTTTTGATTATTCTCAGGAATCTCTTTAACTGCTGTACGTTGTTTGGTCTCTCTATCTGTTCGATGGATTTAACTCGCTCAGATGATGGTAATATACTAATAATATATTAAAATTCATTTTTGATTTAGGAAAAATATTTTTGCCAATATTTATGATTAGGCCATGTTCAGATAATTTCCGGAAAACTTTTTCTATTTGTTATTGTGTTAAATGTTCTTCATACGTCTTTGAGGCTAATTAATATGTCGGCTAAGTAAACGTAGTAAAAGACTAAGTATATCGGAAAAAAAATTAATGCGATAGCCTCTGAAATGACTGTGCTACGTTTCTGAGACCGAATGTCTTCGTTGTAAATTCAAATAACCCGAAAGGCTGATGTGTGCAAGATCTAGTGTGGAGAATACTGTACAACCTTCTAGTTGGAATGAGGGACGATCCTATAGGTAAGGCACAGGAACCATTACGTTGTTCAATGACCTGTAATGGCCGCATGACCGCCATTCACCGTTGTTTTTACATATCAATACATAGGAAGCTGAATCAGATGCTTTTGCTGGGCCGACATATCGCCTGTAACATCATGTCTTCAAGTTTTAGCAATTTAAAATTTATCTGGGCCTAGTCTACGTGTTTTCATTGATACCGGCAATCCGCGTCATCCCTTCGAATAGGGCAATTATTTGGACTATGTCTGGTTGTAAAACTGTTTTGTTAATATGAGGCAATGAGGGGTCTAGATTTGTCGATTATTCTAATGTGAATAGTGTAATCATCAGAATGTCGGCGATGAAGAATTTCTTGAGTAGTTTCGTCCTAGTCCGAGGTTTAGGGTAAGTATTTTTGAACCATAAACTCGAACTAGAGTCCCATACATCACCTTCAAAAGGTGTTAAAACCCTTTCCACTTGATTTGGTAATCTTTTCAATCATAATTGACGTATTGATTCGTCGTTAAAATTATCACCGTAATCTAGATAATAATTCCGACAGTTTGTTGTGGTCCAGTTTTATCACCTCACGTTTGAATATCGCATAATCTCTGATTATCAATCCGACGAAGGTAGTATGCATTCGCACATCAAGGGCTCTCACCGCATGCGAATACATAGTAGCTTCGATCTTAATATTAGCAACCTTGGATTGTTGTTCGAGGATCTCGAACCATACCTCAGGATTATGATTGTACGACGGTTGTAGAGGTTTGAAACCGAGTAAAACGAATATTCATTTGGACAACTTTTCCGACACAATTCAACAAATTTCAAAATGTTATCGTTACACCGCTATTCACGCTGGCATTTTGCTAGCGATAAACATGAATACTTTTTAAACTACACTTTTTTGAAAGTGTAGCTACACTAAATGTATCGAGCTACATTTTTTTTTTTTAAATTAAAACTTAATAAAAAACAGTTATGTATATATTTTCAATTCGTCCTAATCATAAGTTTATTTAAGCTTTTTGAACATTTTTCTAGGCATAATTTTGAAAATGCGATACCCAAAAGTAAAGATTGCCTGTGTAATTCCTTTTGAACGTTGGTAAAATTCGAATATTTCTCCTCCAGTTCAAGGCTTGTATTTAGTTTTACTTCGATAGTATTATTTGCTTTAGGATTATCATTAGTGCTACTTTCTTCATCTGTTTCATTCAAATTTAACAGCTTCTGGACAACAGATTCAGTTGAAACCTTTTCATTACCTACAAATAAACCAAATAGCCTAGAAGTTACAAATCGCTTTAGGTAATATGTATTTAAATTTTCATCTATATTCCGATTTGATAAAATCAACGAAAGCATTGATATAAGTTGTATTTTTTGGATGTTAATGTTGATCTGAACTATCGAGCCAGGTGAGGTGCCACCAACACTGCCCTGTGAAATTTGCTCATTCTCAAATATGTAAACATCTCCTTGCGGAATTATTTTATTTAGATACAAAATAATTTTTACTAAATCACTTAGCTGATATTTTTTATCCTCGATCTCATAGTGATCCCAATGCGTTAAATTACTGGAGTAGCTTCCATTCGGCTCTTGATGAACTTCCAATCGACTCCATGTAACATGACTCACATTGATATGAATCGAAATGCATGAATTTATTCTAGATCTAAATTTTTCAGTTAAACTAGGTGTTAACAAAGATGCAACTTTCGGTTTGATCCCACCAGTCTTTTTAGCCTCATTTCGCAGTATACTGTTACAAAAATTCTCTAAAATCTTTACACCAAATCCATCTATTTCTAGCAACTGTTCAACTGAATTAAACTTCCCAATTTTAACTTTATACATTTCAAATTTATTTAATCGGCCTTTGGAGATATTATATCTATAAATTAGAATAATTTTAATACATAAATACTATAATTTACTTGATAACTCCTACTTCGATAGCTCATTTATATGTCTCGCGTTTATCTCCGATAAAATTTTATCCGTATCTTCCGGCGTATATATTGACTTATAATCGAACGTGTCGGCACAGTAATATCGCTTATTATTTTTTATATGCATGCATAAAACTGTTCTATTTAAGAATTTATACATATTTTTTATTACTTTGGATATACTTTGCGGTGTTTACAAATTAAATTGTATTTTCATTATAATCAAACTTTAATGAAATGTCAAAATTATGCAATATGGCTCAACCAGCGAATCAGTAACAAATTAACGTAATAATGCGATAAATGGGTTTTGCTTGTTACTGGCCAGCGAAACTTTAACAACTTTTTCGTTCAGTTTCGTTAAATATATCTGTCACTTAACAGAGCGAAAAATTACGTGCAAACTGAAGGAAATGTCAAATACCATCAAGTCATCTTGTTTATTCAAATATTTTTATTATTCTCGGTAAGTAAAATTAATTTTCTTAATAAAATTAATTGTGAATCATTTTATATTAAATTTTTTGTAATGGGTTTCATTGTATTTTTGATTTATTTTAGTCGCTGATCAGGCCGTACAACCATTAGAAACGATCAGATCTGAGATTGATGTCAAGAAGGAACCAATGGACGAAATTAAAACGAATACTAATGAGAATTTTAATGTGGTTCTCTTGAATGGAAACAAATACTATCCTTGTTCGTTCGAGGGATGCAGAAAGTGCTTTAAGACCATCACACAATATAGAACTCATATGAAAGTTCACACTTGTGGTAAATTGTTCAAGTGCACTTGACCGGGCTGACCGACCAATCCCTTGTAAATGGACTGGATGTGATAAAAGTTTTAAATCATCAAGCGACCAGCTAAAACATTTAAGAACTGTCGATATAAATGCACCTTTCCCAAGTGTTTTAAACAGTTTACCACTTCCTGCAATCTAAAACAACACACAGTAACTCATACTAGAGAACGGAATTTCTTATGTAGCGTTTGTAATAAATCATTTCTACGCCTGGTTCATCTACAGAGCCACGAACGTATTCATCGCGGTGAAAAACCATTTTAATGCGGAATTTGCTCACGGACATTCACCAAATACTCGTCCGCATTCAAATACAGGCGGGTCCACGAGGAATGCAACCTAACATGTAATTTCTGTCAAAAATCTAATTTTAAAAATGTAAGAATAGTGTTTTCTGTTATAAGTCGAGGAAACATAGGAAGCGTATTCACCCTGAATATGAGGATATACTTCACTCGAACGATTTCGACCTGAACAACAAAAATTTGTCGAAATTATTGAATAAAACAAGTTTTTTTTAAAAAACAAAATATTATATTTCACTATCTGAATTATACTCTGCCCATTTTTATCATTCAAGTTCACTGGACTTCCTTCCAGCTTCTTCTTCGTCAAATACTTATTGAATTGTGGCCGAATACTAATAAACTTGGCAATTTTAGCTTTAAACTGTTTCCACGTGTCTTGATCTTAATTTTTCTTATCCTTGGTCGTCTCTTTGTAATTCCGACCATATTTATTCATAAAATGAATCATCCATAAAACGACCATTTGTCTGTGTATAAACAAATTGACATTGACAAATTGACAAGTTGTGTTACAGCTTCACTAGCCAACTTGTCAAATTTTCCGTAACAAAAAACTTTCGTTGTTTTCCGTAAAGGTTTGACAAGTTGTATTACTGATTCGCTGGTTGAGCCAATATTTTGTTAGGGTTGGAACAAAAACATAAATAAACAAGTGGAGACTTAACGAAAGTAGAAACACCGAACTCATCCATATTTATTTTGTAAGGTGATTGGTTGATTTGTCGGCGAAGTATTTTGTATGGTTGCGTTGAAACGTCGTTATACAACGGTAATGGTCAATGACCGCTTTATCTTTAAATCTCTTAGTTTATTAGTTTTCGGGCGGTCTACTCAAATAGAGGGAAACCATCTGATTTTAGTCGAAGTTTTTTAGAATTCAAAATTTGATTGATCTGTCAACAGATACTGGTTTATGGGATCACTATGGAGACTCTCACAGGACCCCAGTTCCGGTGCTAAAAATTCCAGAAACGACACAAGAACATGATGCCTTAGTAGGCAAGCTGATTAACGCTTTTAATGAAGCGATAGTAGGCTCTAGTCGTTTTCTTAGGCCGAAGAGTAAATCTCCCGGCAAAATATGCAAGAGGTTTTTAAAAAAATGCAAGTTAAACAAAAGCTGTTGTAGACTGGAACTCCTATAAGGAAGTCTTCAAAACATACAAATACGAATTAAGAAGTGCCAAGAACACATTTTGGAGAATATACTGCGGGAAAATCCAGGAGTCTTCAGAGATGTCAAGGCTAATCAAAGTACTATCTAACGGCCCTTTCATCCCAAGTTATCTTCAACGACCCGGATTGTTATATGGAACACTACTAAGTATTAAAGTTTTCTTGCAACTTCTGTTGGAGATTCAGTTATAGGGTTGTTCCGAATTTGTGCCTGCTACGTCAGAAAGCAAGGGCAAGTAGCCCCATAGAGCAAATTATTAGTAGAAAGAAAATTCTGTGAGTGATAAAGTTATATAAGTCGCGAGAACCTCTATCCAACAGACTATTGACTTAACCATTTCCTACGAACCAAGGCGAAATCTGCGGCTGCAATCCCAAAGACCTTAGATATGTTAGCTTTTCTTCCTTCCTCTTAGAAACCTTGGAAAAACCAATCGAAGATCATATTAGAGGCACGGTTGTGCCAGTAAAACCGTCAAAATCTCAATACGCATATTGCAAGGGGGGATGATTCTCTTTAGTAGTAGTAGTAGTAATAGTAATAGTAGTAATAGTAGTAATAGTAATATTTTATTAAAATGTTAAATAAGCCGAAGCTTTTGAATAACAATTAATCATATTTACAAATATTATCGATGTTCAGTTATCAATTTAAACAGACCCTTTTTAAATAAGCCTAGAGAGCTGATGAATTTTAGCTCCAAAGGCAAGCTGTTCCAGGTGATAATTGCATTTATCAATGCTGAATTATTCCTAACATTAGTTCTGTTAACAGGCAAGTTAACATTCTTTGTGCGCAGTGACTGGGAAAAATTTAATTTTTCATGCAAATACGATGGCATGCCCGATTTAACTATACGATACATAAAAACGGCAGTCCTATAGCAGTAAAATTGAAACAAGTCGCATCCAAGAATTATATCTTTATACTCAGAGATATGATCAAACTTTCTAAGATCATAAATATATCGAGTACAATTATTAAATGTAACCTCAAGTATACGACTTGAGGAACTATCACATTTGTTATAAATTACATCACAATAGCTGAAAATGGGTACAACCAAGCTTTTAATTAAATAAATTCTTAAGTTAACAGGGCAAAACTTTTTTATCAACCTAAGCGTGTACAAGCTATAATTAATACGCTGGCACAAGGAGCGCACATGGTCGTTCCAAGTAAGATTTGAGTTCAGTATAAGCCCTAAATTGTTTAATGTTGGAACAAATGAGATGATATCACTGTCCAAATAAAGCACAGGTCTAATATTAAGAGAAGTATTTCTAGAAAGAAACAATGCTTTACTTTTACCTGGATTAATTGAAAGTGAATTATTCTTGGCCCATAAAGAAATATTTCTAAGGTCAGAATTAAGTCGCAAAACAATTTCATTCAATTCTGATAAGTTACCACCAATATACAGTTGCAAATCGTCGGCATACAGATGAAACCGACAATTTAGGATTCGCCATGATAGATCATTTATATAAATAGAAAATAACAAAGGACCCAATATGGATCCCTGAGGCACTCCAGCAAGTATCCCCGCAATACAAGAATGATCATCACCACACCTCACAAACTGCTTACGATTACATAAATACGAATGCATCAACATAATAGCAGAATTGGAAAACTTATAATACAAATATAGATTCTGTAACAACTGGATATGATTAACACAATCAAATGCCTTAGAAAAATCCAAGAGCACCAAAATAGCCATCGAATTTCTACTGTCTAAGGTAGACGACAGATCATCAACATTATGTACAAGAGCTGTATGTAGTAGTGCTACAGCCGGATTTGTACCCGGATTGATATTTACAAAGAAAATCAAATTTATTAAGGTGCTCCTGGATCTGCAATTGCATAACTTTTTCCAAGACCTTAGATAGAGCAGACAAAATACTAATTGGACGTATATCACCAATACCAGAAATAACATCCTTTTTAGGTAGTGATGTGATAGAAGCTATCTTCCATAAATCAGGAAACACAGACTTTGTCAAACATTGATTTATAATGAATGTTATAAGAGGCAGGAACAGATCAATAAATAATTTTAGTACCTTGAAGTCTACCATATCATAAGCTTTCGAATCTGATTTAATTGCACGAATCGCATTCAACACTATAAGTTCATCAACGCAATCAAATACAAAGGCATCATTTTCATAACTACAGAAATCAATATCAGGTAAAGGCAAAACCCCAGTAGAATCACAAATATTACAAACCCCAGACAAGATTTGTTCCGCAGAAAATTCAATGGCTGCATCACCTGTAGAGCTTGAAACACCTAGTTTTTTTAAATTATTCCACGTTGTCTTAGAGTTATGAGCATTCTCAAAATAAAATTTTTGTTTAGCTTGATTGATGCCTTTAACAGTTTTATTCCTAAAAAATTTAAAAGCTGCCAAATCAGCATCCAACCCATACAATTTATATTTTTTATGAGCCAAATCCCTACATTTCATTAAATTTAATATATATGAATTTAACCACGGTGCAGTAGGGCATTTATTAATGATACTTTTCCGGGGTACACAAGCTAAATCTAAATGTAAGAAATTTGAATTAAATATATCAAGGATGTCAGTCACATCGGAATAGTTGTACATATTAAACCAATCTAACGAAAAGAAATTATTTACAAAATGCTCGTGATTGATAGCTTTATAATCAGGAACAACAGTATAAGAAATTTGATCCCTAGTACGAGAAAACTTATAAGATGCAAAAATCAAATCATGATCAGAAATAGCAGGAACAGCAGCCTGGCCAAATGAAATAATATTATGTCTATCAGGTACGTACAAAATTATCAGATCCAAAAGACTGTTGATCCTAGTGGGTCTATAAGGTAAATAACATAAATTATGCAAATTCAAACAAGCTTCTAGTTGATTATTAACCATCATATTGAAGTTAAAATCACCACAGCAGAAAATCTTTTCATAGCTTATTAGGTATTCAGCAAAAATTGTTTGTAAACTGTTAATATCATTACTACAAGCAGGAGGTGGGTTGTAAATAACCAAAATTAAAATTTTACCAAAACTCCCAGTAAGTTCAGATGCTAGATATTCTACTTTACCCAAAGAACCAGAGAATATTTTTTTAACCTTAAAAGTGGCCCAAAAATAAAGACCAACTCCACCCCAATTATTATTTATTCGATCAGATCGTAGCAGTTTATAATTATTAATTTGAAGCGACTTGTTAGAAATCTTACTACTAAGCAAAGTCTCAGTCAAGGCAAGAATATCAAATTGATATGTTTGTAAAATAATAGTTATGTCATCAAAATGTTTTACCAAGCTGCGCACATTCAAATGACCAAACTTTAAACAAGAATTGTTATGTACCTGCAAATTATCACCTGGAACAGCTTGATTAGCTTCATCGATTGAGCCTGTATACATATTATAATTATGTAAAAAAATGTTGTCATCTAAACAAGTGGTGTGTCGATTACAGCTGGTATCCGAAATTTGACACGTGGAGTTAGAGATGCCCGAAAATTTTTTTTGTCAAATTTTCTAACCAAAATACCAATTGGCCAAGTAGCAGGATCCAGAGCCTTACCACGCAATTCTTCCTTAAACCCCAATTTGAAGTACACATATTCCAAATCATTCAGATTGTGATTCTTTGGGACTAATTTAGAAATTTTACAGTTATCTGTATCTAAACAAGTTTTTGCCATAGCCAGGATGTCGTCCTCAGGAGTATTAGAAGCAAATCTTGAAATATGTATCCAAAACATTGGAGTAACCGTTTGTATACCAAAATTATTCGGAACATTTTTAGTACCACAAATAGATTTAGTGACTACGCGCTGTGGAGTTTTAACTCCAACTTCACTAGCATTCATACATTTGCTTGGTTGATACGGAGCACCACTGCGAGAAGCAAGTGCATTCGATGCTGCAACAGGCACAACTACAGGATTTTTTACCACTTCAGCAAATGTCGTACAAGAAGCACCGAAATTAGTGGGACTGGAAAATACTGGATTTTGATCGTCGTCATTAGTTAAAGGCGATGTAACCACAGCTAAATCTTCATTCACACCTACAGAGGAATTTAAAGGCATAGATGTAATAACATTAGTTGATCTCAACTGAGGTAAACAATCCAAAATCATGCCGATCTTTTGTTTAAGCGAGGAAACTTCATCAAGCAACTTTTCAATGAAGGAATGCTGAGCATTATCATCACTCAAATTATGTTTAATTAATTTAAGAAATGCTTTATTTCTTAAAAGGTCACGGCAATCGCAGCAGAACCACATGATATTTGGGCATTTCAAAGTTAGATTATATGCAACACGATCAACCTCAGCGCATCCATAGTGGAAAGTGTTACTACAAAATCCAGAGCAGCTAATCATTTGATTATTAGTAAACGCCAAGCTGCATTTACCGCATTCCATATTATGATATTAACACAATAACAGAACAAGAGAAAGAAATATAAATGGCAATGTCAAATTAATATTTACACTGTTTAAAAATTTATTCACCAAACACTAATATTTACACAACACATAGTACATAGTTAATAATATTAAATATTAAATTATAATATTTATTTCACAAAATCGAATTCAAATTATTTTTTAAAATTTTCAAATCAGAGAAAAATAAACAAACGTCTGATCACTTGGAAAACTCGATTCTTTCTCTTATATATTTCATCGAAAAATTGCCTTTAGTAACGTGATACCGTGGGCTATAACTCGGGCACTTTCGAATCTAGGAATGGATGGATCAATTAGGGGCAAATACTAAGAGACAGAATCATAAATGCCAGTTGGGGGGAATCCTCCACCAGAAGATTTGTAAGTACACCGGCACACCGCAAAGTAGCAAACCGTGCATTCTTTCCATACGGGCAACAGGTTGCGAATATCATATAATCGGATTTGCTTCTCGAAGAATGTTTCTTTAAAAATTGCAGTATAATGGATAATTTTAAATTGAGTGAATAATTCAGAATTTATTGGTTCTTCTAAAATTGAGTGGATCCCATAAATCCCCGCTTTTTCAAACAGGTTAACCAAAAATAAAAATATGAATTAAAAACATTCAAGTTTTTTATCCTTTTTTTATATTTTTTCCACTTTTTATTAATGTAATAAATCGTAACAATATTTTTTTTCATTTTGAATTAAGATTTTTCTTTAATTTTTTATATCATTTTTTTTTTTTGTTATTTTTATTTATTTTTTTACATGTCTTAATTAAAATAATTTTTATTTTTTATAAAATATGTGTTTCTTCAACTTTTTTTTACAAATTTTTTATTTTCATCGTGTTTAAAAACGTATTAATCGAAAAAAGGGTGAAACCTTCTACGGGACAAAAACCACCCTTTCTCGTATTATTTTATTAAGTGGAAATAATTTATGTTATTCATTAATTATTTAGATGATCTTTAAATAATTTTATTTTGTTTGTTTTTATTTATTTATTTATTTTTTTTTCATTTTTCTTTTAATTATAAATGAGATGCAATGAATATGAATTTTAAAAATTTGTATTTAGGAGTCCGAAATTAAAAAAAAAAAAAAAGTGATCTGCATAATTTTGGGATACTGGTGGACAGTATAAGATTGTAGTACATAGTTATTGAATAGTGAAACTTCTTTTTTGTTTTTGAAACAGGTACGTTATTTTTTAAAATTATTAATTAGGTTGCCACGAAGACTTGCATCTCATTAAAAAAAAATTATATTTATGTATATGTATAAGTAATAATAATTATTACTTTATTTTTATTTTTTATTATTTATTTTTGTAATTTTTATATATTTTATAATGTTTTTTGGTGCTTCATTAATTACGCAAAACAAACAAAAATGTAAAATGTTTATTTATTTATAATTAATTTTTAGTGACCAATATGTCCAAAGCGCTAAAAATAAATTTTTAACTTCTCTCTTTATTCGGGCCACTATCATAAATGTATATTTTTATGCTTTAAATTTTTTTTTTTAACAATGAAAATTTTTGAAAAAAAAAATATCACAGATTTAAAATAATAAAATATAATTAATAATAATTTCTCGAAAATTAAAAATTAAATTTGTTTGTTTTGCGTTCATTAATTAAGCGATTTTTTATAATTTTGAATTTTTTTTTTTACATTTTTTAATTTTTTTTTATGATTTCTGATATCAAAATAAATTATTATTTTTTTTTCATTAATATTGTTTTTAATGAAATTACATATATAAATATGTAATTTCATTACATATATGTGGATGTAAAAAAAAATAAAATAAACTGAAATAAAAGTATTTTATTTACACAATCAATTTTATTTTTGTTTTAATAAAAAAAAAAAAATAAACACAAGGAGCAAAAATTAATTTAATTAATAGAAAAAAAAACGCTATATATATAATAATTTTTATGTTTCTACTTTTTTGTGTTTTATTTATTAATTAATTAATATTTATGAAATAAAAATATTATAAATGTTTATTAGTAAGTTAAAGAAACAAAATTTAATTTATTACAATATAATTATAATTTAATAATAATGATATTATATACGTATACATATATATATATAATTTTTTATAATTAAGAATAAAATATTTCTATTTGTATGTATATGTAATTATATATATACATACATATATAATGCTTTTATTTATTTATTTATTTTATTTTTTTTAAAGTTACACGTTTTTTTATTTTTTAGTTTTATGTTTGATTAAAAATATATAACTTTTTTTTTATTTAATAATAAATAAATTATTAATTTTTAAATTTATATAACAAATTCTTATTTTTGTTTTTCTATTATTTTTTAAATTTTTATTATTTTTGATTAATATAAAAATAAGAATTAGAAAAATTAAATTAAATATACATTTTTTTATTTTTTTTTTGTATTATTTTTATGTTATTAAAATCTAATGTAAAAATATTTTTATTTATTAAAAATGTATATGCCCTTATTAAATATTTAATTTTATATTTCTTCCAATATTTTTATTAATATTTTTTTTTTTTTTTTTTTACTAAAACACAATTAAATTTTGTTTATTTTATATTTTTTTTTAATATTTTTTTATTTTTTTTAATAAAATCCTAATTATTATTAATTAATTAAACTGAAAGTACCAAAACCAAACAAAAAAAAAAACGCGAAGATTAATAATTAAATTAAATTCAAAATAACTAGAACAAATGTGCGTTCTAACAAAATAATAAGAATAATTTAATTATAGTACAATTATTAGAGATCGATACAGTCCCAGGAGGTTGCAAATTAGTTTTAATTTAATTAGAAACCTAAATTAAAATATATATATATATTTATATAGAGTAATGGGCTGTATCAAATTAATATAAATTATTTCATATTTTTTAAAATTAATATTTCGAATAAAAAAAAATAGTTAAATTAAATTAATTAAGAAACAAAATACTTTAAGCGAAAAAATCATAAGAATATTTATGTATAGTATTTTACCCTAAAGTGTGTATAATTTTTTTTTGTTTTTTTTTTTTAATTAGTTTTTTTGTTTTTTTAATTTTTTACTTACAATTAATTTAAATTTTTTTTTTTTTTGTTTGACGCGGAAGAAATACAGAAAAATATTTGTTACGTTAATTTACTGAAAATAATTGTAATATCCATTACTTTTTTGGCCCAACTCGCGGATAGCCGAAAAGGGATCTTTATCATCCGGATTATGGCCGCCATGCTGTTGTTGCTGAAGTTGCTGTTGTTTATTACTGTTCAAATATTGATTTATATGATTTTGTAATATATTTGAATGATTTTGATGTTGCTGCTGCTGTTGTTGTTGTTGTTGTTGTTGTTGGGCCTGTTGTTGAGCAGCCGCTTGTTGATTTTGGGCACCTTGACTCAGTACACTAGCATACGTCGCAGTGGAATTTTGACGATTTAAATAATCATCATCAGCACTACCACCACCACCACCACCACCACGATGATAATCTACTAAATTATTTTGTTGTTGACTTAAATGATGATGCATTTGCTGTTGCTGCTGCTGTTGTTGTTGCTGCTGCTGCTGCTGCTGATGTAATTGCTGCTGATGATGGGGATGAATTTGTTGCTGTTGTTGTTGTTGCTGGTGCTGTTGTGATAAATTATTATGAAATACATGCCCTGTGAGATTTTGCATTTGTGATAAACCATTATTCCCACCACCACTACCATGTAATAACTGATCTTGGTGAAAAACATGATTTAAAATATTATTACCATGAATTTTATCAATCGTGTCAAATAAATGATTTTCTAGTGAATCTGGTGTAGATGAGGATACCGATTGATTATTTGATGACGACGTGGTACTACCATTAAAATGTTGTCCAGCCTGGCGGCGATACAATGGGACCGATTGAGATTGGGAACTATCATTCATTTTTTGACCTAACATAAGATATTCATTTGTTTGTGATTCCGGCATTAAAATTGGAGCACTTTGTGGCATTTGGTTTAATGCGGCCAATCGAGATTGCATTTGAATTAAATTACCATTAGGAAATTGTTGTTGCTGTTGTTGCTGCTGCTGCTGCTGTTGTGGTTGTTGTTGTTGGGGCGCAACAATTCCCATATTCATAAGATTTGAATTCATTGCCGCCGTAATTGTATTGTCACCCAAAATATCACGCAATCCCAGTTGATTAATCGAGGTGCCACTCATAATTCGATCGAACATAAAATCAACCTGGGAACTCATTCCGGATATAGAAGTCTGACCCTGTGCCACTAGTGGATCACGATTGCCACCACTATTTATACCTAAGTTCTTTTGCCTTTCCAACGCTGACACAGACGCTGGAATTTGTCGCAAAATTTCGGTAAATTTATTGGCTGTCTCCAAGCCTTGTGTCTCGACCAATTTAACAAACCATTTAAATTGAAAATCTTTTGATTCGAGCGCCATTTCATAAAAATTCATACCGGGCGGTAATAAGTGAGTGTAATCATTAGCCGACGGTTGTGCAAAGCCCATTGCTAAACCGGCACCAGCACCAAGAGGTAAATGGCTTAAACCACGTTCAGGGAAATGAACATTTTGCAAAAATTGTATATCTTTATCCATGTGCCGTAATTGTTCCGGTCCCAATGGAATTTTTGGGACATTATTGACTATAGTAGGGTGTTGTTGCTGCACTTGAGTAGCCCGCGCAGTAATCGATGCCATTATGTCATTGGTTAAAGGTGATATATGTTCAGGTGGCATAACAATTTGTTGTTGTTGTGGAGGAAAAGCCGGACTCATAGGGCCCGATGTGTTACGTAAATGACCTGGTGGTTGATGAGTTTGTTGCATCATAAACGGAAGTTTATTATTTTGCACGTAATTTAAAGGATGTTGAGAACCCGGACTACGAGGCTGAGGAATTTGAGGGCGTGAGGGAACATTTAAGTTAAGATTCAGCTGCTGTTGTTGGCCCTGCTGTTGTTGGGAACGGATTGGAGGTGGCGGTACATTTGGTGGTTTTTGCCAAGCACCAGTCGCCCCAACATTGGTTACACCTGAATTATTGATATTGCCGGCATTTGGTGGTGGACCAATTTGAAATGGTGATGGACCCCATAAATTAGAGGCATTCTGTTGTGGTGGATAATTTCCTTGTGGTGGCCCAATTGGAGGAGGAGGCGGTGCTGTTTGTCGTAATAGCGGTTGTTGCTGCTGTTGTTGCTGCTGCTGTTGTTGCTGGTAATAGTAATATGGGTAAGGATACTGTTGTTGTTGGTTCCCCGGTGGAGGCGGTGGAGGTTGATGCGGTTGACCTTGTGCTCCAACAAACGGAGGCATTTGCGGATGATTGCTTTGTCCCATCATCGGTCTAATTTGCTGATTCATTAAATTTGGATTGTTTGCATAATGGCTAT
Organism: Tipula vernalis; assembly: GCA_958295665.1. Taxonomy (NCBI): domain Eukaryota; kingdom Metazoa; phylum Arthropoda; class Insecta; order Diptera; family Tipulidae; genus Tipula; species Tipula vernalis. The sequence goes on along the minus strand of OY282558.1, from coordinate 21,031,554 downwards.
TATTATTCGCCATCACATTTCCGCCATAATGATTTATATGTTGCTGAGGATGAGCAGCCTGTTGTTGCTGATATTGATGATATTGCCCCGCAAATGAGGCCTGCTGATCTTTAATATATGCCTCAGCTTGTAGCGCACGCGGAATAAATTCGGGTGCCAATGGATTCAATACATACGTCTTTTTAAGCTCGACCCCGTCCAACTGCGACCTCAAAAGTGACCACGTTATACCAAACAAGCTCTTATTTTGATTGCAAATTTCAATAAAACGTTCCCATACTTTCCGACATCTTCCTATCGAGCATAACGCCACCGGATCTCCTACAACCGCTACTAAACTCTGCGCCCTTGTTATAGCCGTATTCAACAATTTGGAATTACTCAAAAATCCAAAATCCATGTCATCCGATTGGCCACTTGTATTATTATTCGTGCATGTGCGACGAGTGCGCACCGTCGATAAAAATATAGCGCGAAATTGTTTTCCCTGTACATTTAAGACCCGTTCCACCGATATTCCACCCATTCGGCGTTTCCTTAGCTCAGATCTAATTCGAAACACTTGATCAGCGTATGGTGTCATTATACCAATACTTTGATCATTCATTTTACCCCAAGTCGTAGGCCATTTTTTACGAAGCTCACAAACACGTTCGACCACTTCATACACTTCGGAATTATTATAAAATGCTGTAGAGTTTTTATCCTGCACATCCTCGCCACGGGTTGTGAAAAACGTGAGCGGATAAAATTTATCATGTTTTGGTTGTTTTCCAGACGCAATTAATTTTTGGTCATAGAATAATTCCGAAGTAAACTTAATAATCGCTTCGTGAGCCCTATAATTTTCACACAATAGTATTTTGCAAGGGAAATCGGTTGGATAGTGATCATACAACCGCTCCAATAACGAAATGTGGAGTTTTCGTTCTTTAGCAAAATTTGAAAATAATTCAGGAGACATTTGCATGTGGTCACCGGCTAGCACAATTCGAGTGGTCTCGCCAGCTAAAGCGAGAGGCATTATAGCTTCACATTCCATTGCTTGGGCTGCTTCATCTAGTAGTATATGGGTGAAATGTCCTTTTGGTAGGTCTAGGGAAGCCAACTCCATTGAAATACTTAAAGTGACCACCACAATACGATACTTTAGTATATCCTCGATCGATGGGCGACGGAAATTGCGCACATTTCCGTTTGTCTCAATCAGACAGTATTTTTGAACCACACTATTCACAGTTGCTACCCATCTCTTGTGATAGTATACGCGAAGGGGACGAGCTTCTTCCATACCCTCTTCGACCCATGGATGCAAATAGTCTTTTATATATAAATCAGCTGCCGAATTTGAGTGGGTGCAAATCAAAATTTTTGCATCTGGCTGCCTTAACAGTTGCTTAATACCTTGAGCCAAGGTGTAGGTTTTTCCAGTTCCGAATGGTCCGATAAGTAAAATTGGCGGTAGTGCGATATTTGTTGGAGTTGTTATGGCAACGACCGCTTCTTTTTGTTTTGAATTTAACTTCGAATCCAAAGTATCAGACCATTGTTTTTTGGGGGTCCAAGGAATATTTGGTTCCAAGAACGTATCAGGAAATATTAAACGAAAATCTGCGATTTTATCGACGGCATGATGCCATTCACAATATGGTAAACGATTCAGCTGGAATTGTATTTCAGTCTTAAAATCGGTTTCTGCTTTTAAATTGAGCCCCGCGACACAAGCGGCAGATAATCTCAGGTAGATCATATTTTTCCCTTTATCCTCTATCAAACCTTCGTACACTTGACGCTTTTCATCTACCGAAGCAGGTGAATCTGGTGCCGATAAATAAACGGTTGCACAATTATTTAAAATTAATCGGCCGGCGGATGTATCCTCCGAGACATCCTTTCCTAACGTCATTAGGGCAAATAATTCACCAGAATGGGAATACTTTGCTGTACTCGTAGCCATACCGCTCGGTGTCAATAAATAATTCGTTACAATCGACAATTTCGTAGTTAGATTATATCGTGCCACTTGTTCATATCGGGCGATTTCTTCAACGTACAAAAGTTCGTGGATCCGATTACGATAATTATTTTTTGTTAAACGCTTCTCCATTATGGTCGATTGAGTTAGAGTGAATGTTGCAGCTTTTGGACATGGATACCGTTCGAGTAAATCTTTTTCACGTTTTACATCGCTAGCATACGCAGGCGTTTGTAAATGATGCATCACATTTGTTGTAAACAAAACTAAGTCACTATTTTCTTCAGTCCATCTTTCGGCTGATGAGAGTACCATCTCTTTCTTGATTTCTTGAATTTTATCTGCATCTGCAACTGGGATCACATCTACACATAAGTGTTTGACAAGAACGGGTTCCATACCAAAATCGAAAACTACAGATTGCCGAAATGTGCCATATATATCGGTGGAGAAAACAACTTTTACCCGATGTTCTAGGATTGGAGCATTCTCAGCTGGAGCTTCAATGTATTTAGTTTCACCGCTAGAGACAACCCATTCTTGATCCGAAGTCAATTCCGCCTCAATCACTTTACTACCATTATTATCCTTACTGTTATTGGTGCTAATATTTTGTCCCACTTTTTTATTCGTTTTAGGTTCGGCGGGAAACACTTGTTTTACTGTAAAATGATTACGATGCGTATCTTGTAATAGCGCTACAGCCTTTAATAGTCTTTTAGTTTTTAACACAAATGTCCATTCACGTTTCGACACTTTGGATGATACGGTGGTCACTAAATCATTAGAACATGTCTCATCGACACAATCCATTTTTTCTTTCATCACTTTGTCGGGACTTGTCGCTTGAACCCATTTTTCAAGCAACTGTTCTGTATAGCTTTTACCATAGAGTTCTTTTTCACAGGCACGCTGTAACTTCATTTTACGATATTCAAAACGTTCCTTCCATTCGTTTAACTCTTCGTTGCCGTGGGCTTCGACACACTGATTGCCATAATGGCAAACGGAATTTTCTATGAAACTTTCACAAAGTGAATAAGAATCGGCTGAAAATCCACGTGGCGGTGGACGCCATTTCCAATCACGACCTTAAATGAAAAATTGTGTTATAATTTCTAGAAATGAGATATATACAAAAAATTTTATGATGACGTTTTATTAATGGCGAATTTCTTAAGACAACTATTTATTGTTTTTTGTATATTTATTAAATGCAATCACATCCCAACTTTATATAAATAATTGTTCCCAATACAAATATTTCAAATCGATTAACCGATTATGGTGTGGTATAAAATTTTATTAAAGGTAAAGGAAATAAGACAATTCTCAATCAGTCTCAATTTATTGGTCTATAAACAGTGCCTTCGTTCAAATTGTGGTCTAGTTGATATTTCTCATAGAAAATTCGCGCGAAGACACTGAGATAGCTTAAGTAAAAAAGTAAAAAATTTTAAGAGTTCTAAATTCAATTAATTACAAGAGGCCGAATAATCGATTTCAATTTTTAGATAATTCAGTGACAATAGAAAATACAACCAAATTTTAAGTTTATTCGAATTGTGGAATTACTAATTCATATTCAGGGAAACCCGAATTATAAATTTCAATTTTTTTATTGAAACGTTATTTGAATTTCAAAAGATTACGAATTTGTTAATATACATTTTATAGCATTTCGCAACATTATGCACCTTTTTGACCAGAGATTAAATTCAATTTTGTATTACAATATCTACAGTAAAGGCTACTATTTCAAACTTGAGCATCCTTTTCAGAGAAAAACATCGATCATGACCATCTCAACAAAAATTCTTTTTATTATTAAGATAGGTCACTAATCTGTAAAAATTAAAATTTAATCAAATTTACTTGACCTTATTTGTATCTTTCGAGGTTAGTTATCATACCACATTTCATGAAATAATGGAACGAAGAAGATAGATCGAAGCAATACTACCCCAACTAAGCGACCGACACATTAAATTAGCTAGATCAAATGATCCATGAAATTTCAATTTGGTTGGTGTGTGCATATAATATTGTAAAATAAATTTTATTTCTCGACCCTAGAACATAAACATTTTGATACACTTGACTGATTGATTACATTCAAAAAGCTACATACGGACGGATAACACTGTAAAACGAAGATCATTCGAAATGCTCTTATTGTAATGTGTTTTGTTCAGAAGCAATTATCAATTATCTTCTGCAAAATCAATGCCAATGGCATACTGTTGCAGACCACAACCAAGGCCTAGCTTGTGCGATGTTTTGCTTTAAAATTTAATTGAACTCAACATTAAGTCTCGCACAAACAAAATCTAATCACTCTGGAGATAAGATAATGGTGCTAACAATGCTTTATATGTATTATACAAATTTATAAGCGAATTTAATCAATTCGAATGATTACCGATAATCTTTAATATCTCAGCCATAGACGGCATGAGATGTGAATAAGAATATTTATTATCTTAAAAAGTTATAAGCGGTTTCACACAATTTATTCAAACCACAAGTTCTAAAGATATCACAGATTCATCTAATTTAAATATGTAGGACTGGCAAAAACCACTTACATAATACACACTTCAATGGAGGCACTTAATTTATGTAAATAAAATTAGTTAATTTTGATGAAAAAATGTGTTCTGCTTACCTTCATCGGACATTATAACATTCTGATGATTTTCCGTTTGACAATGAGATCTTAACTCGGATCGATCCGTAAATGAAATTGCACAATACGAGCATAAAATATTTTTATCGTCACCATCTAAACTGCTATCCAATTTTAGGCTTTGAAGACTATTCGATAGTGTCGATGTTGATGTGATTGAAGCTGCTGTGCTACTACTGGTATTATTCCTGTTATTATTTATACTTGAATTTATGTTACTTTTATTGCTGCTGCTACCACTAAAACTAGATGACGGTGACAATGAGATGCTATTATTGCAATTACTGTTGTTATTATGATTTATTGATGTACTGGTACTAATAAAACTTGAATCACTCGACGTATATTTACTTATACGGTCACATCCTAGATTTTGTAGTGTACTATCGATTTTTTGATCAATCATCTGGATCTCATCATCCAACCGGTGTTGTGGGATAATTTTTTGATTTATTTTTTGTCCGTTAGCCATTTGCATCACAGTGCGATATCGTTCCAATAGTTTATAAATTTCTGAATTCACTGGCGGGCTTAAATTACTTGTTAGCCACTCTTTGCACACAAGTTCAGCGTCGTGATACTTTTTTGTTTTGTATAGTGCATATATTAAATGCAAATAAGTCTTTGCAATTGTTGTAGTTAAATCAGTTTCGGTATTTATCATTTTCAATAATCGCCGGCAATCTTGAACAGCCGCCTCATATTTCGTTAATTCATAGTGACACTCAATACGGCCATACAAACATGCCATAATTTTGTCCTTAGGTATTTTAAAATTATTTGTGCTCGGGCTCAAGATTAAATCATAGATTTGGATGGCTTTTAACCATTCTCGATTTTTAACTAATTCATGTGCTTGGGCTTCTTTATCTGTCATCGTACCACACTAGTATTGTTTTATGCATAAAATTTTTATGTTAAATGTTCTGAAATTCATTGATATTCTCGAGCACAAATCGGGAAAAAGCAAAAAAAAATATTTAAGAATGGATTCACTGTGGTCTGTATATGTATGTTGGCTGTTTTCTTCTTTAATTTTTCTTATTCGGATTTTTTTTTTTTTTGTATGTTCTACGTTTAAGCTTATATCCTAGTATTTTATTCCGATGCACTTTAAGTATTTTATATTATATTGTATTATGTACCGAACTTAAAATAATAGTATTTTGTAATTAAACCAAAAATTAAATTTAAAAAAAAATGTATTTTAATATTGTTTACAAGAGGTTATTAAATTGTAAACGGGTTTTGATAGCATCCCTGGAAGTAGAAGAGAAGAAAAAATTGAATGAAAAATATTTTTTCTTCAATCAAAAAATGTCAAATGGTTAATATAAAACGAAAATTTCGACCTAAATAAGCAACTATCGAGATTATTTTCTACACAAATCGGTGCAATTGCCAATGCACTTATACTTACCGCAATAAAATTAAATATAAAAAACATAATTATTCTAAAAAAAAAAAAAATATTACATTTTATTTTATTTTTCTGAACTTTTTTTTTATCAAACAAAAAATCTCTTAAAAAAGAATTGACACAAAACACTAAAAAAAATATTTCTTTTACCACAAAAGTCTACACAAAATTTTCTCCACGACATTTTTTGTGAAATGATTTTTTGGGTGTGTCTGGTATTTTAGCGATTTAACGAATACTGCTTATGTTTGCGTCGTAACGCGTTGAATTGTTCAGCAACGATAGCTTACGTACTTTTGTATGATGCAGCCGCCCTTAGAAATTTGTTGAAGAACTACTAATCTTTTATGGGAGGGTAAAAAATTTTACTCGAAGGGTAGAAATATTGACATTATAAATTCTTTTTGCGTAAATAAAGCACTTTTTTTTTGCTCGAAAGCATTTTGCTTTATGTCGATTTCGATTGACCTTTTACCAAATCTTTAAAAGATCACTTTCTAGGCTGTGTGTTTTTCACGTTTATATATACATAACCTATAATTTTTATAAAAGATCGAGACACAAAACAGAAATGATGCTTTCAAAACGACAGTTCTTTTTGTGTTTGGGTTAGTAAATCTGCCAAAAAATCGAGATTCGTAAACCAACAACAATTTTGCCCGACCGAGCGACTTTTCTTGACGAACAGTTTGACAGCAGAAAGAGCAAGCCGGGTACTCTGGATTTTTTCAAAATTTGCTTTGCTCTTTACAAATGCATAGAAATGTGAAATGTCAAAGTAAATTGAAAACAAAAACAAAATTGCATTTTGATAAATCATTTGTGGTTTATTTGAATATTACCGCGCTAGGTTAATTGGTTCCATCTTGTTGTTATCTTTTTTAATAAAAAAAGTTTTACTGATCAGTAAAACATAACCTTACTTTTTTTGCTCTTTTTGCACCAACAAAACTACAAAAATATTTCATATTCTTTTGGAAATAAAAAAAGCTACTTTATTTCGAGTAACCCGAAAGAATTTGATATTAATGTCGAATTCGTTTCGTTTTTTCAAATCAATGTAGATTTTGTGGTGTGAAACGTACATGAAACCAAAATTGATGCAGTTTTGTGTTTGGATTGGTAATACAAAATATTTGAAAATTAAAAAATTTCGAATCGATTTTTGTAGTGTCTAGTCGAGTGCTTTATTCAACAATTAAAATTAAACACAACAATTAAAATGATTAAAAATCAAGACAAAAAACTCTATATATTGACAACTTTGACAACTTAAAATTGACGTTTTTTTTTTTGGTTTTAATCTATGCAATCTGTTTTGGGGCTCAAGGCACTTCCAATTCTTTCGCAGTTTACTTTTACCGTCCTACTTTACACATTAGTATTATAATAGTGCTGACATGAAAGCTGGGTCGGCCCATGGATTCTGCCCTCTCAACAGGGGGTCACAGATGTGTTCATCTTCATCACCGATCGTAATCAGAAGATGAAAAATCCCTTTTGCATCTCGCCTCCATCGGGGTTCGAGCCCCTATCGGGGTTCGAACCCGGTACCTCCCGATCCAACCGCCGCAGCTTTAACCACTGCGCCGTTTGGTCGGTAAATTGACGTTTCTATTTTGTTGGTGTTAGTAAATTTATGAAAAAATGTACATTTCGTAAAATTGATGTACATTGAAAACACATTGATTTTTTGACGAATCGAATATGGTTTTCGATGTACATCAATTTTTTTTGATGTTTTTGGGTGAAACGAATTCAACATAACTTTGGATGTCTGTACGTTTATGCTTAGGGTTCAACCTGGTTTGAACCTAGGTTAACTTTTACTGAATACGTTTATGCTCAGAGTCGAGTCATCTTTTAGTTAACTTTGGATCATCTTGTAGTTATCTTTTTTAGTGTTTATACTGCAGAGTCAAATCGTAGTCGAGTCGAAACTAGGTTGAAACCGAGTCAGAAACGTCAAAAAAAAATCATTTACTATCGTATGTTTATATGTTTTTCTTGTATTATTTTCTGAATTTTATAAAAATAAAATAGGAAAGTTTTATTGCCACACAAAAATCGAAGATTCGCACACGAATTAAGAAATCAAAATGGTGTCTTTTTATTATTATTTTTTTGTTGTTTTTATTTTTCGACTCGACTCCGTTTATAGTGAAGGTTTTTAGAGTTAACTCGACTCGACCCTAGAAATTTTTTAGGTCGAGTCGAGTTAGCTACAAGATGACTCGACTCCGTTTATAGTAAAAGTTAACCTAGGTTCAAACCAGGTTGAACTCTAAGCATAAACGTACTCACTATAAACGGAGTCGAGTCATCTTGTAGTTAACTCGACTAGACCTAAAAAATTTCTAGGGTCGAGTCGAGTTAACTCTAAAAACCTTCACTATAAACGGAGTCGAGTCGAAAAATAAAAACAACAAAAAAATAGTAATAAAAAGACACCATTTTGATTTCTTAATTCGTGTGCGAATCTTCGATTTTTGTGTGGCAATAAAACTTTGTTATTTTATTTTTATAAAATTTAGAAAATAATACAAAAAAAACATATAAACATACGATAGTAAATGATTTTTTTTGACGTTTCTGACTCGGTTTCAACCTAGTTTCGACTCGACTACGATTTGACTCTGCAGTATAAACGCTAAAAAAGATAACTACAAGATGATCCAAAGTTAACTAAAAGATGACTCGACTCTGAGCATAAACGTATTCTCTTCCTCTTGAAATTTGTCGATAAAGTAGGCTCAACATGACGGAGGTAAAAAATTGTAGTCTACTATGTTATTTTTACAGCAGCAATGCCCACAATTTGAAATTTGTTTAATTTTTAATTCCGGTTTGAGTAATTTCATTACACTTAGAATTAGAATTAGAATAATCCTTCACGTAGGTGTAGCGTTTACATATAAATTAATATTTTTGGAATTTAATTATAACTTGACATAACCTCACTTTTTTCCAACCATCTATTGATTTGGATAGAGGACAAATCTGGTTTAATTTCTCCGTAATATTCTTCCACAAATTATTAGTTTGCTCCTTAAATTGTGGAGCATTCAATAAATTTTTCGCGATCCCTTCATTTTGCTCCATAAAACAGATAAGTAATTCAAATTGTCCACCGGTTGTAGTAGCCCTAAATTCACATAAAAATAAATATGTAATTAAAATGTAATTATTATAATATTTTCTATTTATTAATATGTAGTATCTTTATATTTAACTTATATTTATATTTTTATATTGGTAAAAGTCAAAATTAAATACGATTTCTCGATAAAATATAATTAAATTTTTAGGGAATACACAATAAAATATACGTCTACAGAAAACAAAATTCGTCAACTAAATAGCAGACGGATTTTGATTGTTTTCTCTTTTTAGTTTCATATTATAGCGGATTTTACGATATCGGATTTTTCCAAAGGAAAAAAGTTCATAATACGAATATCCGCGGCGTTCGTATAAATCCGAAATCGAAAAGTTTCATAATAGCCCCCCAGGATTACCAATATAACGTAACCAAAATGGTTCAGAGGAGAAAAATTTGACCCGCAATGTTACAGACATTTTTGTTTTGTTTAAAAGGGTGAGTGTATGCAGCCCAGAGCACTGCGACCATTGAGGCCTATTGTGCATATGTTACAGACATACTAACCAATTCGGTAGATTAATTAGTATTTCAACTTATCATGTAGCTATAATAGAGCATTCACATTGAAAAAAATTTTTACTTTTGACTTACAGGTTTGTATGAATTTCCAACATAACGAACAAAAATGTTTGTTCGTTAAGTTGGAAATTCATACAAACCTGTAGTAAAAAGTCAAAAGTTTTTCTATTGTGAATGCTCTGTAACTCGTATTGAGTTGTGTACACTTTTTATCAGAAATGTACCATGTACGCACCTTGAATGTAAATTGAAATAGCCCATTAAACAAAGCGATTCGTTTACGATACGAAAATGATGTTTGTTGTTCATACAAAATATCGTTTACGAATCGTTTTTGCGATTCGAAATCGATATGTTTACTGTTCCAACGTCCCATGATAATTAGAATTTTTTACGTAACGTCAATAGAAGATTTTTATGATACGTTTACGACACTTACTTTTCATATCGTAAACAGATCTAATTATGCAATATATTTACGTATCGTATTTTTCGTGTTGGTTACGATAGTATTTATTTCGGAGTAGCAAAAATAAAAAGCCAGTTTTATAATACGAATAATTTTTTGTTTTATTTATTTGAAGAATTATATTAAAATAATTATTACATTATATATAATATATAAAATTTACTTGTTTATATGGCGGTTTAATTGTATCGGGTTTAATAATACTTCGCTCCTCAATTAAATCAGTAGTAGTAAAATTTGGTCACATCTTAGAAAATAAACAACTACCTAGTATAAGGATTAAATTAATAAACTAAAATGATTTAAACAAATTGGAAAAGAAATATATAATTATTTTGTTAAACTCACAACTCGAAATATTTCCTAATGATTTTAATTTCTTTTTACACAATTTGCTTTTGTTTTAGGTTAAACTTGAATTGAAATAGCTAGTAAAGAGAACGCACAATATATAATTTTTATTTTCGTTGTTTCTATGAAGAAATAAAAATAAGAATGTGTTATGATATAAAAAATATGCATCATTCACATATCGGAATCGTATCGTTTTTTTCGAATCGCTTTTTTTGTTTAGAGGGAGGTAAATAAAAAAATATACGAAAAACGTGTCTACTAGTATCACCTCTCCCTTCCCTTTTCGAAAATATCCGATGTCAAACAGTTAAGAAATTTAATATTACATTTTTCTACACAAGTTGCATAATCATGGGGAGTCCACCAAAATTGCTTTAGCAGTTATTCCGACTTCTTCTTCTTCACTGGCGCTTCTTAACATGAAGGAATTTGGCCACTTCAACGATCCTCCTCCAAAATAGTACGATCCTTGAAAATAGAACGCATTCAAAGCTGCTCTCTTGAAATTTATCGATGTGCTTTACTGAAGACCTTGACAGTTAAAAATACGTGACAACGATGTGATCACGAATTTTTACCATAGTTCTCATTTACTTGTTGCTTAATTCTTTACTTCTATTTCTTCGTTGACTCATCGACAAATGAGAGCGGCTTCAACTTTATCGAGATCCATTTCTCGAGAATTTTTCGAATAATGTTTCATTCTAGTTACAGACCAAAGGTGAAAAATGGCCTTGAAGTTTTTGCCAAGACATATATTATGTTGGTGTGGAATGCTCGGAAAACTTGCTGTGATCCTCTAATCGCAATTGGATCCTTAAATTGGAGACGCCCAAAGTGGGGTTAGTAAACAGGTTTGCAACAACAAGTCTCCTCTACTTCGTTATGTAAATCTCTTAAATTGCCGTTTTGAGAGGAGATTCGCACTAATATTTAGAGGAAGGAAGAGGGTTTTGAATTTGTGACGTTTTATGATTATTGGCGAAGGAGTCAAAATTTTGGAATTCATATGTCAAAAAAGTGTCATATTTTCACTCGTTTTCTGCTCGGAAACGGTTTTTTGTTGTAACTGGAAAACCACATAAGTATGAATCCTCGCTGTTTTTCTCCATTTCGACCATATCCTTTCAGTTTTTTCTAGCAAAATATGTACATTGGAGTAACATCGTAGCATATTACTCGCATATTCCGGGTTAAAAGCATATTCGGTTAAAATTTCAATTTTTTAAACTTCATACCCCAAACACATAAGCGGCGCTCTACGCTTGACTTCACTTGACTTCGTCTTTATGATTTTAGTTTTTGAGATTTGTTTTACAATTGTCTTTCTCATATGCCCTCTTGGATGTTATATTCAACTAAAATTAGAGGTTTCCAAGCATTTACTTTAAAGACAACAATAATAAATATAAATTTCATTCATCACCTCAAAAAATACAAACTGCTAGTTTGACGCCGCTCTATGTGTTCGCTCTTAAGCAAATACATGTATTCTAATTTAGCGCCGCTGTTCGCTCCGTCAATGTGTTTGGGGTATCATCCTTTTATTGAATACTCCATTATATTGAATAGTTTATTATATTGAATAGTTTATTATATTGAATAGTTTATTATATTGAATAGTTTATTATATTGAATAGTTTATTATATTGAATAGTTTATTATATTGAATAGTTTATTATATTGAATAGTTTATTATATTGAATAGTTTATTATATTGAATAGTTTATTATATTGAATAGTTTATTATATTGAATAGTTTATTATATTGAATAGTTTATTATATTGAATAGTTTATTATATTGAATAGTTTATTATATTGAATAGTTTATTATATTGAATAGTTTATTATATTGAATAGTTTATTATATTGAATAGTTTATTATATTGAATAGTTTATTATATTGAATACTTTATTATATTGAATACTTTATTATATTGAATACTTTATTATATTGAATACTTTATTATATTGATACTTCAAAATAATGGAACTTGGTTGATTGATTGATACTTGGCTAGTATCTTACTGATCGTCACATTGAGAAACCCCGAAAATATCATTTCTCGATAATTTTCTAGATTTTTGTGTCAGAATCAAAATGTCCATTGTGATTTCTGAATGTGATACTCTTTTTACTGTATTAATATAATTTAGCCATTTCTTAGAATGTAATCAATCACAAGTAATTTCGATAATTTCAGTTGCAATATGCAAATAATTTCTTTTCTGTTATTCAGATAAAAACAATAGATTGGTAGGGTATACAAGAAAAGGATTAACAATTTTATTAAATATTTACCACATAAAAATAATAATTATCGATAAAGTACATTAATAATACAGTAGGGTTGTGAGTATAGAAATTGGCTGAGATTCAATAAATGCTTAAAATTAAAATTACTGTGTCTAAAAATGTGGAAGACAAACTTTCCCAGCAAATAATTCAGATATCACAGTGATCCAAAGTGCTAGCACGAACATAATATATGAGATTCCAACTTGATGCGAATTTGGTAGCTGATACGGTTGACCGCCTATTTCATCAACATGGAATCCGAGCGGAAAGATGACCGCAGCAAAGCAAAATAGCACCACTGAAATAAACGTTTTGTCGTTATTGTAAGAGAATCAGTAATATATACGAAATGAAACTATTGACTTACTAGCGGTGAATCCAACCCATCTTGCATACGGTATAACATTTCGGTCCCAATTACTTGATGCCAACAGTATTATAGTTGTTGTTATACAAATGCAGCCGACAAAAATACAAATTAACGAGATGTACCATTCAATTTGTAATTCGGGTGTGAAACAAACTTGTGGTCGATTATACAGTGTCATGCATGTCCACATAAGACCTAGCCGTGTTTCACCTTCAAATAAAATACAATTCAATGAAATTTCACGTCATCAACTTAAAAGTTATCTCCTCTAAATTTACCACCGACATCCGATACAATCCAATCGGGCATTGCCAAACTGACAATTGCGAAAACATCAGCTGCCATAAATAGTGTTGCACTTATTGTTGTTAATTTATCCATTATTGAGATTGCTTTTAATAACAAATGTTATTTATTAAGAAATTTTTGTAAATTGTGTACAGAAATCAATTAATTTGTGCACTCCATTTTGGTTTGTTTTTATTATGGTTTGTTGTTGTAATTTTGACGTTTAATTTTTATTGTTTTGATATCGTAAGTGCCGACATCTAGAGAAAATTTAACGAAATTTGAAATAATGATTTTGTGTCGTGGATGCATTATGTTTATGAAAGTGTACCACCATAGTGATGGTTTTTTGTTACTAATTTTTCAGTAAATTTTTTATGAACTTGATTTATATTTGTACAGCGGCATTATAAAAGCAGTTGGAAAATGTCTTTGAAGACTTTAAATTTTGTAGTAAGCACCCGGTTCGATGACCGACTTCAGTATTTATTTCGCGCATTTTTGTGTTGAATACGCTTTTCCATGCTATTTAATACAATTGCAGGTAATACAATAGTCGATTGAAACGAATGCCAGAAGCTGCACTAATGTGGTTTCCCTATTTTCTGAAATTAAACCGGAATGTTTCGAAAAAAATTATCTTCCTGCACCAGTCCGATCTCGCTATATTAACATCCCGCATCAACTCAATATGATGTGTATGCATTATGTGCATCTCAATTTTGACTTGAACTCAATTCGAAGTAATTTTGAGGTCGACATCGGTAAGTGCTCAAAGTAAACCTTTTGAATTTTTAAACTATATTATAAGTCCTTTTGTGGCCCCCGTAGTTGGGGTGCTCACTTAACTGGTAAAATCCGATCGAGCGATCATGATAGCCTTAGAATACCACCACAATATCCATTTCTTGAGCCGTAGAAGGCGACTAGACTGTTGGATCGCTGAGCTAACAACAATCCCCAAAATCCTTTACAAAAATGTTATCAAACTGAAAACTGGATACTGCCATACAACACTGAACTCCCGCTAATGTATGCGGATGCGAAATTTAGGATCGGCACGTGGAACATGCAGCCATTATACCGAGTTATGTATAATCGCGAGATCAGGGATTTAATGCGAAGTGCGCTGGCTCGGTAACGTTCTGCTTGCTGATCCGGAATAAACAGTGCAGCGATATATGAGAGAAGAGCCAGCTTTTGGTAGGCACAAAGAATGGAAACTGATGGGGTCAGGTTGACGAGCAACAATTGTAACAGTCAATTTAAGTTATTTTAACTTTGGTATACCGGTGCATCCCTGTTTTAAGCTAAATAGCTGGAATTTATGGAAGACACAATGTATTTAAAAAAATTACAAAATTTTAAAAATAGTAATTCGACCGGTTTTCATTAATTCAAGCGATTTTTTAACAAATTTGCTATTGTAAAAAAACGGTTTCATGAAAAATTTCCAGTTTAGCTCATCCCTGTAAATGGGTTTACCGGTCTGTTTGAGGACATTTGTGCTGGATTTGCTTATACGTCGTAGGTTATTATTATTATTATTATTGGAGGGCCATGCGGGCGATCAGCCACTTCGCACTGCGACCTAAAAGATCTATTGTACTGAACCTGCTTAATTATCCGTCCAGTCAATATTCAGGTTCTTAATGAACCTGACAATACTGCCTTCTGGTACGTGATACATACTATCTGGGCTTATTGCTCTCCCTCCTAGATGTTTACTACAGCATGTAGTTCCGCTAGAAAGACGGTAGCATTGGAGCCCAAAGACCTCGAAAGGGTTGTCCCACTCCCGTATATTCCTACTCCTGCCCCGTATTCCGTTTGATTTTACTCTTACGAGTTGCTGGGAATTGTAAATCGCCTGTAGGTCACCCAGCTTTACTACAGGAAGGATAAATAAAACTGGAGGGTGCCTGGTATCCAGAGTCCGCATATTTTGTACTGATTAACCTATCAGCCATTCATCCATCGGCATATGCTGTTCCACCTTAGATTAGGGTTTTTTGTCAAGGTTTTCTCCTTTAGTGCCATACTTTAGCCTGTGCCAAATGGCCAAAAATGTGCCAAATGGCCTTAGTTACCAGTGGTTGCCATGAGAAGGCAGTACGTACACTTGCGAATTGTGAACAGGTTACCTCTTACACAATTGTACAAGACCAGAACAGCTCACGTGATGCGCACCCTACTGGAAGGTTACGGAGCTGGTAGATTAATCTACTCAACTTTGGTCTCCCCCTCCAATAGACGCCAAACCACCACGTCGTAGGTTAACTTGATGCCAACAAGTTGCCACGTTTTACTGGGCAGTAAAACGGTAAGAAGGGACAATCATTTATGAAAATGTCGGTTTACATTTCTTTCATCAAATTCTATACAGTTATTGGTTGCCTTTACTTGAACTTGAATTCCTAAAAAAATGTGGGTCACATAAATTTAAAATAATTTCCATATCATATCAAAACGATAAACATCTTACAATACTATATACTCGTGTATTTATTTGTTTTTGCTTGGTTTTTAATTTTATCAAAAAGATTCGTTTACATGGTATAAATATTGGAATTTTTTATTTTATAAAAAGCACGAAAAGCAAAAGAAAAGTACTTGTTTAAATCATTTTTTGGGTTTGCGATTATGCGGAAAATCAATCAGTGATATAACAGTTTATTCGTATGACAAGATAATATAACGCTTATTAAAGGTAATCCGATTGGATTTTTATATGAAGTTGTGTATTCTACAGATTTTCTGTTTGGAATTTATAAATTGGGTTTGAACAACAATTTGTATAACAATTTAATCCCTCGTAATTTCCTTAAAATATTGTCCCAACCAACAACTCAAATATTATTCCGCATAAAAGTTTTAATTAAAAATTCATTAAAATATAGCAAGATTCTGGTACCAACTGTCACATTTGATTGTATACATAAATTCAATAATTATTTATGTATATAGCTGTTCCTGAAATGTAAATTTTCATGAATAAAAGCAAAATAAAGTATTTCGATTTAGATGAATTTTTCGACAGATTTTCTGATATTCTCTAATCGAAATCACGTTAGAGTGGTGGTGACTTTTTTTTGAAATAAGGGTGTTTTAAAATTAAAAACTAAATGCTTTAATGTTATAATTTTAATGTTCAATTGGCAAACAGGAAATACAAAATTAATTAAAATTGTTGTTGTTGGCAAATTTTGTGTTGCCAATTTATTTATGGTTGCATAGAATTTCACTATAAATAATTTTATTCTCCAGAAATTAATTAAAATATTGAATTCTAGGAATACCAATAACCCAGGACATGCCCCTTTTAATGGCCTTATAGAAAGAATGGAGATATTTTTAACAAACCGACTTGGGAACATTTGCTCTTCACTTGAATATGGAGTTCAATTTTATTTAGGAAAGGCCTCCATAATCTATAAACTATAGAAAATCAGCAAGGATAATAACAGCTTTACATAGGATGGTTAATGCAACGCAAACCAGTCGTATGAAGCGAATTTGTGCTAATTAGTGCTCTTTAGTAAATAAATGAACTAGTTCTAGTCCAGGAACCGAATAAAAGGAAAATTAATTTTTAAGTTGCCCATAAAAGTTTGGTAAATAATGCACAAATGAAACTTTATTTACAGCGGAAACCTCTTAAATTTACCGATATTAAATTTTCCATTAGTAAACTTGTTTTCAAAATGGAATTCGGCATAATAGGTTAAGAAATATCCAATTTCTACCCTTATTGGCTATGAAGTTCTATCTAAAACTCATTTTAGAACACCTTCAACGGTTAAGAAATAGAGAAATGTTCCATCAAAATTGGCCATATCGTAGAACTCCATCAAAAAACCATATTAAAATCACAATTCCATCGCACTTGTCGAATTTTATCATCATCCTTTAAGAAACAGCCGAGTTTCATCATTATTGGCTATATTCCAGAATTTCATCTAAAATCCGGTTTAGAATCCAATTTCCATCGTAAATGTCGAATTTCATCATAATCTGCTGAGAAACAGCTAAGTTCCTTCAAAATTGGCCATATCCCAGAACTTCATTTAAAAACCATTTTAGAACCCTATTTCCATCACACATTAACTGGCCATATTTCAGAACTTTGTCTAAAATACATTTTAGTATTCCATATTTTCATTGCACTTGTCAAATTTCACTATAATCGGCTAAGAATAGCCAATGATTGAAATATGCCATCGTGTACCTTATGCCATAGTGTACCATATGCTGTACTGAAATATGCCGCTTTGAAATATTCTGTAATGTAAGATGTACCATATGTCATAGTGTACCATATGCCGTTTTGAAATATGCGACAGTTTACGTTATGTTCTAATGAACCATATGCCGTATTGAAATATGCCATAGTATATCATATGCCGTAGTGTAACATAATATGTTAGTTAGAATATGTCGTTTTGAAATACTCCGTTTTAAAATATGCTATGTTGAACGGATCCCTTGAAAAAGGTAATTGGAAGCCACGGAACAAACCCAAAATGGTCGTCTGCTTTTTTTTTAGATGTCGAGTTTCATATTTTTTTTGTTATACAAGAAAACCAAACATATTTATAATGTTTTATGGCATTTTTTGTTTAAATTTAGTTTTTTAGGCGCATTTTATTTGACCAAGTTCAAATTGCTATATTCATTTCAAAATCACGTCCCTGCTGAATTTCGAAAAACAAAATCTCGGCTAAATTTTTGAGTCACATTTTTGATATACAACAATTATTTTGTAATTTACGTTAGACACTGACACGAAAAATAGAAAATCAAAATCACATATTTTGAACGTAAGTACATGAGAGCATCGGCAACCTTTAGAACTTTTTAAAATAAAATTTAGCAAAGGTTCCAGCAGCCTGGTGCTAAACACAATAAGTAAAAAATATTATTGGATTTTGAATACCATGTACACAGTGGGTATTCACGAATACCAAAATCGTATTGGATACATGGGATTGTTGTTGTATAAATGGTCAAATAAAATGCGCCTTACGTATTCAGTAAACTCCGAATTAAAAAACAAAAATTTCGGAAATTATAGGACACATAATGAGCCTTGCTAATTCTCTTCTTTTGTGAATGGAAATGCAGTTTCACAATTATTGTTTCTTTTTCTCGTCTTCTTCTAACAGAATAAAAAGTATCACTCTTAAATACCAATTTTTCTCTGCCGGTTTTATCCAAAAGTGTTTTGGATGTGGCGGCTTCGAACTTAAATTTGCGCAAATGCAAATGACTTTTTTCTAGCAATTTGAATTTATTTATAAATTGATTGGGTATTTTGGAAAAACAAATTCTTAACAACCGTAACAACAGGTTCCGCTCTAATACAAAAGCGTAAAATATAAAAAGTTTGCTTAAACCCGCCCTAGCTAAATGATTAAACTTTTCGTTTAATCGACCCGATATTAACCGATTTTTACCGAACACAATCGATAGGAGAGTAGGCCAACTGTCAAAAAAAATGGTTGAATATTTATTTTCTTTCGTATTTTTTTTTGATTTGTGTAAATTTTTAAATTAAATATTATTATTTTTTGTTTAAAATGCCTACGAGTATGTGGTTCTAATAACCTGTAAGGTCCACCGGTATCTGTTATGGATAACGAAATATTAGAAAATTATACACCGAACTTGTTAAATTCTGCACCTCCCGGTGAAACAAATGTTGATAATGAAGTTGAAGAAGAAAATTGTCAACCACAATGTCGTACCGTCGGCGCTGTTATTAAAATATGTCAATTAAATGTTGAAGGATTAACGAAGGCGAAAGTTGAATATTTGTCAAGATTTCTTCACACCAATAAATGTGATGTTTTGCTTCTACAGGAAACCCATATGAAAGATGATCTTCAACTTTTGAATTTCGGATTAATAAATGAATTTTCGTGCCTTGATTCTATTCATCATGAACATTATGGAATTGCGACATTTATAAGAAGTGATTTATGTGACGATTGCTCCGTTTTATTAAAATCAAACATCAATAATATTGAAATTCTGGTTATCAAATTAAACGACGTGAAAATGTTAAATGTTTATAAACCTCCTGGCTCTTCTTGGTCAACACCATTACCAGTATTTAATCATCCCGTAGTTTATATGGGTGATTTCAATAGCCATCATGGTCTGTGGGGTTACAACCAAGATGATCTGAATGGAGAATTTATACTTGATTGGGCAAATAGAAACCGTTTACACTTATTATTTGATGCTAAAGATAAATCAACATTTCATTCTGGTAGATGGAACAGAGGATATAACCCTTATCTATGTTTTGTTTCAACAGACGATTCCTTCAATGTCTTATCTGCTGTAAGAACTGTAAGTAATAAATTTCCAAGAAGTCAACATCGATGTGTTTTTCTAGAAGTTGGAATAAAAATTCCAATAGTAAAATCATTGCCGAAACCGAGATGGATCTTTTAAAAAGGTAATTGGACAAAATTTGCCATAGCGATATATAGATTCTAACATCAGATGGAATCCTCCGGTTGTTGAAAATTATAATAGATTTGTGGGACTCCTAATATCTACGGCTAAACGATTTATTCCAAGAGGATTTCGAAGAACATACATTCCAAATTGGTCCGATGAATGTGAAAGATTATGGTTTTTATATCAAGAGAACGAATCTAAAGAAATTGTAGATTAATTAATTAATGAATTAAATCAGGAACATACTGCGAAATGGATAAATTTAGTTGAAACAATGGATTTTTCACGTTCAAGCAGAAAAGCATGGGATTTACTAAAGAAATGTGGTGATTCTAGTAATAAGAATGGTGTTAACATTACAACAGTACATCCGAAGGATGTTGCGTCAAGATTAGTCAAAAATTCAAAATGTCGTATACCCAAAAATAAAATTCGAAACGTTAAAAATAAATGGAGAAGATCAAAGAAATTAATTACGGATTCTCCATTGGCTTCGTCAGTATCTTTTGATGAAATTAATAGTGTACTAACATATCTAAAACCAAGAAAAGCTAGTGGAGTGGATGAGGTGTTTCCTGAATTTTTTATTAATTTATCAAAAATCGCCCGTAATTGGTTGGCGAAATTTTATTCTGATTGTTATAATCGTGGCAAAATTCCTCCGATTTGGAATTTATCAAAAGTTCGTGCCATTTTAAAACCTGGAAAGGACAAACATCTACCTGAAAATTATAGACCTATATCTTTGTTGGGCATTGGTTATAAAATTTTCGAAAAAATTATTCATAACAGAATTTGTCCAACACTTGATGAAAATATTCATCAAGCCGGTTTTCGTCCAGAAAGAAATTGTTGTGATCAAGTTTTGTCTTTGGTAACCCATACCATATTGAAGCAGGATTCCAAGACAAATTACAAACAGCTGTTGCTTTCGTGGATCTAAGTGCAGCATATGATACGATTTGGAAGAAAGGATTGATGTTGAAATTAAGTAAGATTTTAAAATGTTCAAAAATTTTAAACATGATCTCTGCTTTGTTATCGAATCGAAAATTTGTTGTACATTTGGGAAATCTGAAAAGTAGAATTCGATGTGTGAATAATGGATTGCCTTAAAAGGTTCAGTTCTTGCTCCTGTTTTGTTCAATGTATATAAGTTTCTATACGCGGATGATTTGGCAATAGCTTACCAATTTCCATACAATGACAGAGCGGTGGTTGATGCAGAGCGTACTTTGACATTGGATTTGGATTTACTAAATGATTATTACAAGAATTGGCGACTGAAGGCGAATCTCAGCAAAACCGAAGTGGCATTTTTTCATTTATCAAATCAACATTCGAATACTCGTTTAAATGTTTACATGGATGGAATTTTAATCAAATTTAATCAGAATCCGATGTATTTGGGAGTTACTTTGGATCGAGCTTTAACTTTTAGAATTCATTGTTTAAAACTTGGACAAAAGATTAAATCAAGAGTGAACATTATGCAAAAACTATCTGGAACTCGATGGGGTGCGAATGCTAAAACGTTACGTATATCAGCAATTTCACTGGTGTATTCAACGGCTGAATATTGTTCACCTGTCTGGGAACATAGTACCCATACAAATCATGTAGATACAAAACTCAATAGTTGCATGCGAATTATTTCGGGTACAATTAAAACAACACCATTACCATGGCTGCCGATATTGTCCAATATTGAACCACCTCATCTTAGAAGATAGTTAGCATTATACAAAGAACATTTAAAAATTACAAGAAATTTAAACCTTCCTATTCATTTCGACGTCGATGGAAGAATAGAAAACCGTTTGAATTCTAGAAAACCTTTTTGGACAAAAATTGCTGAGTTGGGAGACTTAACCAACTATGACATCAATAACAATTGGAAGGCACTTTTCAATGAATCAGAGTTTGTCAACAAGCATCTAATTGAAGATCCAACATTAGTTGTCCCTGGATTTACAAATTTAAGATATCGTTGGACCTTAGTCAATAGATTTAGAACAAATCACGGGGTGGCAAATTCTGAATTAAATCGTTACAACATGAAATTTCAGCTGCCTGTGATTGCGGACATCCTATACAAAATATTGTTCACATTTATCAAGAATGCATATTTGGAAGATTTAAAGACGAATTGGAGGAAATTCATCAGATGACTGACGATGCGATATTGTGGATGGATAACTTAGACATTTTTATATGACATAATTATATTATCAAAATATATATATATATATATATATATATATATATATATATATATATATATATATAAAGCTTAATAATAATAACCGAACACAATATGTATACTGATTTTTTTTTTTTTAAATTTTGTGAATAAAATAATTTCACCGAATAATTATATCTACAAGCATCATCATCTCTGGGTACCAATTATATATCTCACATGTACAGAAATTCATAAAGTCACAATTGCAAAGATGTAATCCAATTGTATCCCTATTTTGAAATTCGTGAAACATTTTTTATGGCTTTCAAAATCGAGCCGCAGGCGCACCGTACCTATTTTCGAATATGGTGGATTTATTAACATTTTTTTTAATAAATATTCCAATAGTCTTAAAAGGGATTATTCGAGTTTCTCTAGTTTTAACGGTGAGTTGCGTCCTGTTACATCGTTAAGATTTATTTGGGGTTGAGTGTTACGTATAGATGATATTATGCCAGATTTCATGTTTCATGTTTCTAGAAGTTATTTTCGTGATATTTCAAGATTTTCGAATTGCTCGGTGTTGAGATTCGATACTTTCGAGTTTATTTATTTCAGCATTCTTTAAATAATTTTGTAACACATACCAATATTGGAAAAAAATCAACACAGCTTCCTTAATTTCTAGTATACCTGATGGTGGTGGGAGGAGAATATATACCTTTCATATTTTTAATGAATTTATCTCAACACTACAGCCAGTTGAGACTTCAGTTCATACAAACACAAACCAAAGTTTCATGTGTAATGTGTTTCAAGTTGTTGTAAGATCAAAAATTTAATACAAATTTTGATCACATGATCATTTTAAACTTCGAAGGCCGGTTTCGATCGAAACATACAGATACAGATTGAACACATACAGAAATTTCGTGAGAACCCTTGTTGCCGGACTACGATAATAATCAAAAGCATTTTAATTTGATTTTAGCATCTTTCAAAACCTTTTTGGAAAAATTAACTTTCTTTCTCTTCTGTGCCATCTAAATTGAAATATCTTGAAACGTCTTTTAAACTATAACGAATATTCGAAAGAAGAAGAACAACTGGGTGAAGGTATCACGTTATGATTGACAAAATTTTATAAAGAGTAATAAGATGAGTATATCATCACAAAAAGGTTTTGTTGTGTCTTAAAAATTCATTGTTTAGGAATTTGTAAAGCAACATTTTTCAAAATTCCTGTTATAACTCTTGTTACAATAAATGTATTATAAACACTTATGTTTACCCGAGTAAATAAGCATTTTCTATATTCCGGAAATGTGTATAAATGTTTTTCATGGGATTAAGTGGACTTTATACAACATTTATAAATTCATATAATCCAATAATATAATAGAAAACAAATCCTCTTAAATTATTATGTATTTATGTAGGCATTCTGCACAAACGGAGTTTACAAACCAAAATGAAACTAAAAAATCTGTAATTTATATATGTAAACCAAAGATTTAAGCCTCTCATAAATTTATTAATTTCCCATTTTTTTCATTTTCCACAAATTTTCACTTAGATATTATTATTTTAAAAGATTCAATTTATTTACTTACACAACAATAATTTTTTTTTCATTGATAACGATAACAAAAGATTCACATCACAATAATTTTATGGCTTTAGGGGAATTTGAGTGATATTTTTCCAATCACTGAATTGACTTTACTAACAACATTGGCATATCCTCGAACATAATATGATAAAATACGTATAAGCTTGTTACGATAAACGAAAAGAATTCAATCAAATTTTTATTATTCCTTATTAATATTAATATTAGATTGTTTGTATACGAGTAAGCCGATCTCTTACTATAATAATTCAAAGTTATTTTATTTAATTTATTTCGTCTTTTAGGCTCGTATTTTTAAACAAGGATAAATCGATGGATTAATCCACAGTTTTCGAAAATCCGCAGATTTAGCCGAGGTTACTTTTGGTAATTTTAAACGCGGATAGATCCGTGGATTTTTTGTGTCTTAATTTTGAATGAAGCTAAAACCGACGATTTTCGAAATCAATTTTCGAATTAATAACTGCTTGCTGGGACATTTGATTTGTCATTTTTTTTTGTTTGTTTTCCTCCCTATATTTTTATGTTGTATACCGTTGACAGACAAAAACATTATGGCAATAATCTCAGATCGCGGTTTCAAATTCATTTTAAAAATTTGCTCAAAAAAGAAAATTGTTTCATATTCATCGAGTTTCAAACTATAGATTACGATAATCATGTTATGAAACACAGTAATCTTAAAGTATTTAAATCGTGTTGTAGACACATACACTAAAAATAATAACTACATAATCTCGAATTCGCGATTAGCTAGTTTGTGTCTGTTTTGGGTATTAGCAGTGCTGCCGAAGTGAGTATGGTCGGAGTATTTATACTACTTTCGCCTAACCCGGC
This sequence comes from Tipula vernalis, assembly GCA_958295665.1. Classification (NCBI taxonomy): domain Eukaryota; kingdom Metazoa; phylum Arthropoda; class Insecta; order Diptera; family Tipulidae; genus Tipula; species Tipula vernalis. Next base: position 21,006,881 of record OY282558.1, on the reverse strand, counting down.
GAAAAACCCTAAAATAGATTTCTTGCAGTAATGTGTGTGATTTTAGCAGATAATGTAAATTCAAACACAAAGGTTTTTTTTTAAGAATCGGGATATTTGTTGGTAAAACTTACATCTTATGTACATCAACGATATAAAAACATCAGGGCACTCTGCAGGAGGCACCAAATAAACTCAAACATGGCAGAAAAGTCATGATTTTAACTAAAACCGTTTATCTGTTTTGGCTAAATATTTAGATTAGAACCTCCTGAACATAAAAATTATGCTACAAGACAAATTATCCAATCACTTAGTCTTGCCGGACAAAAACGATGTATGGAAGTCTGTATTTACAATATTCCCAAATCCTTCCTTAGTAGATTAGGATTTCTTGAATATAAAAATAATACTTTAAGAAAATTTCTGCAGTCACTTAACCTTTCCAAATTAGAAATTTGAATGGAAGTGTGGATTGGAAACTTGAATGGAAGTGGCGAATTTTACTCATACAAAGTTTAGGTTAAAACCTCGAGAATATAAAAATGTTGCTGTATATTACAGCCAAAGAAATAATTTGAGAATATTGAATTCAGGCGTACTACATGATTTAAATTTGGTTTAACCACACCACACTGCATTTGAATAAAATTCAGGAGAACTGAAAGTAAAGTAAGAATAGCCTAAGCTTTCGTTCCAATTTGTGACATTTTTTAGTGTATCTGGGCTCTAGGTCGGATTTAGGTAGGAACATACTGTGGATTTGTCTAGCATTGACATTTCTTTAAATCGCACTAAAATATATTCCAACTATCAAAAATTATCTTTATGAAAAGACGATAGCCCGCATATTTAACATGTCTGAATTGACTTATCTGCCAAGATGACTGCCAACAAACAGCAAAAAATTAAACTACAGTGAAAAAATTTTAAAATAATATCGAGAAAATGACGCAAGCAAAAAGCCAGCTATCTCCCAAATTATAATAGTTTCTTTAACCATTTTGTTTTTGGTTTAGGGCTCTCTATTTTACTAATTTAATACTAAAGCTTTAGCTTGGGAAGCCATAGTTATGCTTTTGAAAATGAAAAGGGGTTCGAAGTTAAAGTTGCCCTCAGATAAATTTTCATTTTATACACATATGACGTAAAATTTAGCTAGGTAAAAACTGCTGAAAATTTCGCTTACGATTTCGCTAATTGAAAATATCTGTGATTTCGTGAAGAGTTAATATAAAACTTGAAAGATACTCCGTTTAAAGTTTTTAGAACGGCAGCACTGAGTATTAGACTTCAGTCAATATCGTGATTATTTATTTATTTTATTTATTTATTTAAATCTATTCTACAGTTAAAAACTTAATGAATAGTAAAAAAAGAATTATTATAGATTAAAAAAAAAATAAAAGGAATACTAACAATACGGAACATGAAAAAACGAAAACTTTAAAAACGTAAAATGAGATTAAAAATTGCAATTTCTGATTGCCTTACGAAAATACACTCTGGATCTCTCAAAATTAAATAAATGGTAAAACTCATTAAAAATTCTAGCCATTGACTTGGTTGGCTCATTGGAACCATAATTCGTTCTATGAAAGTCAACAAACAAAAATTCCCTTGGACGCAAGCTTCTGGTAGGTACATAAATGCTCCAAGCAGAAATGAGTTCAGGACACTTGATGCGGCCACTAAGGGAATCACTAACAAACAAGGCAGATGCAATTTTTCGGCGTTTAACCAACGTATCAATATGAAGGCACTCACACCGAATCACATACGATGGGAGACTTCGCACCTGTTCCCACATAGGTAGATGACGATCAGATAAATGACCAAGCTTCCTGGCCATATAGATAGTAAAACGTTTCTGAATAGATTCCAATCTTGCAATATGCACATCCTGATGAGGATACCAAACCACTACAGCATATTCAAGGTGAGATCTTACTAAAGAAGTATATAGACTAACACACGAAAATGCATCCATAAAATCCTTTGTCATTCTAAAAATAAAACCTAACATAGAATTGGCCTTTAATATTATTTTATCTATGTGTAAAGCAAAAGTTAATTTCTGATCAAACAGAACTCCTAAATCAACAGTTGAAGTTACTCTACAAAGTAGATCTCCATCAAAATAATAATTGACAATATTTGGATTGAGTGTTCTGAATAACGACATCACCTTACACTTCTGTACATTGATGAACAATTTATTCTTAGAGCACCAACTAGACAATATATTAATTTCGGATTGCAAAACCTCAGCATCACTTACAGATTGAACATGCATGAAAATCTTCAAATCATCAGCAAATAATAAACATTTACAGAATTTAAAAATATTAGGAATATCATTCACGAATAAAAGAAATATAATTGGGCCTAAATGGGACCCCTGAGGGACTCCTGAATGACAATAGATATAATCTGACTTAACATCATTCAATAGAACATACTGCTTCCTACCAACTAGATAAGAAGAAATCCATTTAAGAAAATTTGGATCAATACCAATAACCGAAAGTTTTTCAATAATAATTTTATGGTCGATTGAATCAAAAGCTTTAGCAAAATCAAAGTAAATTGAATCAACTTGGGCGCCTTTAGATTCAAGTGACTCAATAGTGAATTTAGTAAATTGCAACAGATTGGTAGTCGTAGATTTTCCACTGGTGAAACCATGTTGGAAACAAGAAATTATCTCTTTAGTATGAAATAACAAATGTTTCGACACAATTAATTCGAAAAGTTTTGGTATAGACGAAAGAATTGAAATACCACGATAATTTGATATATCAGAACGGTTACCCTTTTTGTAAATTGGAACAATGTGAGAAATTTTCCAAGCTGAAGGAAATTGTCCAGAAATTAATGATTGGTTGAAAAGATAACATAATGGAGTTACAATATATGAGCTCACACATTTAAGTATTGACGAAGGTATACCATCAGGCCCACATCCATCATTAAAATCTGACAGATATTCATAAATGTCATCTTCAGTTATTGATAGGTACGGAATGTTAAATTGGCAATTACTAACAGTAGGGTCGCTTTCAAAGGATCCGTAATTAACTTTATATACCGATTGAAAGAAACTAGCAAAACCCTCGCAGATTTCAGGAACCGTGCTCAGTTTACCTCCATTAAAAATCATTACCGGTGGATAGCCAGTTGTGTTACGTTTTTCGTTAACAAACTTCCAAAATGTTTTAGGGTTTTGTTTGATATTAGTTTCAATCACACTTATATACTGACAATATTTAGAATGAAATACAGATTTAAATTGTTCACGTAGATCAACAAATTTGGATTTATTCAGTTGACAATTATTGGATCTGAATCTATAGTAAGCTTTATTTTTACGGTTACGTAAGTTGATCAAATCAGAATCAAACCATGGTGGGTAATTATAGTTACGCTTTTTCCTCAAAGGTACGAATTTATCAAAAGCAACAAATAGTAAGTCATTAAAATTTTTTACATTTTCATTAACATCATTGGCTCGAAAAAAATCATCCCAACAAACGCCACGGAGATATTCAGAGAGACCAGGTGTGTCGCATTCTTTAAAATCATAAAACGAATCATCAAAAGAAAAAACCCGACATTTATCATCTCGATTACCAACATGAAATATAATCTCGAGGGAATTATGATGAATATCTTTTTCCTTGAAAGATGTCAAAGACTCATGAACTGACAAATATTCCGTATTATTAACAAAAATTAAATCTAAAAACGAATTGTTATCATTACAAAATAAATTAACTTGTTTGAGATTGAAACTGAACAGTGCATCCACCACCGCTGCATCATTTGCAGATAGAATATCCGAAGGGAGTAACCCCAAAGACTCAGTTTCACTATCAACCAACCATTTAATATTACTTAAATTAAAATCACCTAATACAACTAAAGTATCATTATAATTAATTATATTAACCAATTCACATATACAATCTACATGACTCAAATAAACATCAGTAGGTGAGCTAGGTGGTATGTACAAAACTATAAAATAAAATAAATTATTACAAATTAAAACTTTGACACATAAAAATTCAATAGAGCCACATCCAGGTACTACAACCAGCTCACTTTGCATAGAAGAATGGGCTGCAAACAGCACACCACCTCCACTTTTTTTAGCGCTGTTAAGAATAGATCTATCACATCTATAAACGACAAAGTCATCAGAAAAGAACTCATTATTAAAGATCCCCTCATGAAATCCAGTTTCCACAAGAGCAAAAAATTGAAAATCCGTTGAATAAAAGAAATTCAAAAATTCAGCTGACTTAGACGACATACGCCCAACATTACGATAAAATAATCTCGGAGACGTCAAATTATAATGATTAGTTTGTTTATCAAATCGACTGGCATCAGTTAAAGAGTTGGTTGGTTTCGTTGAAGAACGGGAAAATTCGATTTATTGGTTCGTCCCTTATTAAAAATTACAAATTCTTTAATTAATGACCCAGCAGGCCAAGAAGTAGGTTGTAATAAATTCTCAAAATCAGTAACGTCCACATATAATTTAAATGACGAAAAATTACGGTCTGCATCATTAATCCGTCGAGATATAATACGCTGGCAGTTTACATCCTCAATGTTAAATTTATCTTTAAGATAATCCAAAATTACAGCTTCGGAAACATCTTTATGGAGTCGAGAAACAAATAAAGTTTTACGTGGCTTCACAACCTGGAGCGATGAGACCAGATCACCAGTGCCAATAATAATTGGTCGCTCAGAATGAGGTTTGATATGATGTGCAGCCCCACTATTATGAGCATGATGAGAAGCTTGAAACGACAGTGGCGATTTAGCATTATTCTTCAATTGATCCCGATCATGATTGATTGAGTTTGCAGATGACTTAAACATGCTTAGTGGTATTCATCTACAAGAAATAAATAAAATGAAAAGCGAGTTGTGGACGTAATATGCGGTATTATAAGCGATAATATGCGTACAAAGGTTCCAGATCTTCTCGGAGGGTGTTGGTCAAATAATGAAACCCTTCTTTAGAAAACCAGAATCGGCGCCGAGACTCTTCCTTATTGTGAAACTCCACGTCTATTCTATCGTGAAATACTTTAGGACGTTTAGATCGCATCGACAATATTATACCGTAATCTGATTCACCAGACTCTGATCACCAGACTCGGAGATTCATTAAATATATTTTCCGACTTAACTATGTATATTTAGTTTTTTATATGTAATTTCACAGATCGTAAATGACGTTTTATATTTCCGAATTTTCGAAAATAGCCGTATCCACTGTTTTAGCCATCGATATCGAGGTATAAATCCGAGGATACAATTTTAATCCAGGTTTGATTCAGTGGATTTATCTTCGTTTAGAAATGCGAAAGGGGGGATAAATTGGCCGATTTAACACTATCCTCGTTTAAAATTACGAGCCTTATAGCTGGAAGCTTATGTGTCCACAAGGTGGAAAATTAAATGAACGATTTGTTTGTAGAATTACCAGTAACTAAAAACAAAAATTCATCAAAATCACATAATCCAAAATCAAATTTTGTCCGGTAAATGGTCAACTCTAGCATTGATGCATTGATGCAAACTTTGGCGGTTAAATATTGGCGTTCTGATCGGCAAGAGATTATGAACGATTGATGTTCACTTGGAATTTTAGATAGACCCACAAAAAAAGTCTAATGGTATAGACAAGGAACCATGTTTATCTCAAGGGGCGGCGGTCACTTTGGGCCCCGCTGATTTAAGGGCTCTCAAAATGAATATAACATTCATAATTTTCTAATTCTGTATATGTAAATCAACAATGACTTTGGCAATTTCAGGTGGACAAAATAAAATAACAACATTAGTTCGATGATTCGACACTAAAGTTACTCGTTTCACGTATTTTCCTACCTTTCATATATACAAAACATAAAGGAGAAATATCGAGAAGGGCTTGCCCGTTCCCGGACCTTTACCATTCCCGGGAAACGATATAATGGTTTGCTGATTGCTGTTTGCATAACTCCAATCTTTAAATCATGCAAACGGGATGCCGCCACATGTTACAGAGGAATATCATCTTCATCATCAATTCCTAAATTATTTGAACTGGTTGTATGCAACGCTTTTAAATCAACACTAATACGTCAAATATCTGTCAATCAGCTTGAGTTTATGGCTGGTAGGTCTACATATACAAACCTGGTTGAATTCACCAGCCAAGGAGATAAAAAAACATGATAAAGCAGACGTAGTTTATACTGATTTCAGTAAGGCATTTCATTCTATATAGAATACATTAATTGGTTCAAGTCATACTTAACAAAGCGTCTACAATATGTAACAATTGGTCATAAGAAATTCAACGTATCAAGGTGACATATGGTGTACTCAAGGATCACGTATTGGGCCCTGTTATTATTTCCATTGATCACTGTTAAAAAAAACTAGCTTTGAATATGACTATTAAGTACCTTTCTATCAAAATGTGGCTCGCTTACCACCATAATTAACAAGGTACAAAGAATATAAAATTTGCACCCTTGAAAATGGATGCCTTCTTCTGGATACTGCTTTCATCGGAAACGTCCTACTTGGCCAGATCGATTCAGCTTTTATATATTGGAAAACATCTCCATACATGTTCCAAGCAGGAAATTGCGTAATCAATCATTCCACCAATTATGTCAATAACAACCCAATCAATAGATTAGCAAAATCATTCAATAACGTAGAGGATCGAACAATTTGAAAACCTATTTTTTAAAATTTATGATTAATTTTTCTGACATCTTCTAAGTAGTAAATTTTTAACCGAAATCATTATTTTTCAACCGTACTGAAAAAGTAGTTCTGATAAGACTATGCAAGCACTGTTCTAGAAACACCAAAACGGTTGGCGGCAGCACAAGTGGCCTTCATACACATTTAAAAACTCATAACATTAACTTATTAAAGCGCTATGCAAACGCAACAGGTAGTTCACATCCAGTATAAGCTGACCAATTCCTACTAGAACCTTCAAATCGTGCTAAAATCACAATTAAATCATTTTTTAAAAGCGTAAAATAGGAATCTTTACCTTGGTATTAGCACGGATCGGTACAAGTGATGGCTTTTCTTTTAATATTATTGCCAAATCTGTTAATATAGAAAAAGGATTATTAGCACGAGGTTTTACGAATATACCACAATCCGAGAATATCGTACGGAAAGTGATTCTAAGCTATATCGCAGAAATAAAAAGAAAAATTTTGTGAAACTTAGTCAAATTAGCTTTAAAAAACGATGAAAAGTTTAGGTTAACTTTAGACGAATGGATATCCATTGGAACTAGCAGACGTTCACATCCATTCTAAAACTGAGTTTTGGAATCTTGGCTTGGTCCAAAAATTTGGATCTGGGCTCGCAGAAAAATGTTGCGAGTTCTTACAAAATAAGTTAAACCATCACGAAATTTGGTTAAATGAGCATATTGTCTGTATCACCACAGATGGGGCATCAGTTATAACTAAACTGGGAAAATTGATACAACCTTCACAACAACTTTGCTTAGCTCAAGGCATTCAATTAGCGGTTATGGCTATCCCTTATCAGCGTGTAAGCGTAGTAAGCGATTAAAAGATTTGGAGTACGGATGATGAATTGGAAGGAAATGGAATCATAGAAATATTTACTGTCACAAATGAGGTGTCCAGTACTAATAATCTTTCCAACGACGTTGGAGAAGAGTGGTTAGAATATTTAGAAAATCGCCAACCAAAAATTACATGATACCACACAAGTAAACAAAACAAGAATTTGGTAAAGAAGTTCAACTACTTAATCCTAGATACAAGAAGAAAGTGGAATAGTTTAAGTGCAATGCTAGATCGGTTTAAACAATTAAAAAATTGTATCCAGATGAGACTTACTACAATAACGTTTTTCGAAGCAGAATTTGAAATTATATCTGAATCAATTGCAGCATTGCCTCTTAAATGAGAAGGTACAATCGATTTTTTGCTAAGCAACTTTTCGACGAATTACAGTGTAGAATGCAACAAAGGGGCAAGGAATTGTCAATCCTAGTTTCTTCATAACTCAAATCAATATTATGATGAGGATGGTCATGACGAAGATGTGTTCAAAATTCTAACGAAGGCTTTGTTGGCAACATTTATTTTGAATATAGCGCAGCGGTTAAATAAAAAAAGGTAGACAAATTTGTAAACGCTGAAGCAGGGAGGAATATACAGGGGAAATAAATTTATGTCGTTTTAGATTGACCAAAAAAACTAGCGAGTTTAATTTTTTTTTATACGTGCACGCCATGGAATCTCATTAAAATGAGTAAAAATCCGCGAAGAATCAGGATGATGATACCGATCCTTGGCGGTTTTCATAACAGGATCCCTTCGGTTTGTACAAAAATGAATTCATTAAACTATATCGAATGCCACAAGAACGGTATTAATTAAAAAAAAAAAAATAGAAACCCCATATATGCAAGTCACTTGCATATATGCACAAGAGCCTCTACAAACGCTGGTCGCTCTTAAGTATATAGACACTTATTTCAATAACAAGGGCAAGAAGGCGCGACTTTTCACCATCTTGAGAATTTAATTGGGTTCCTCCTCTTTTCCAGTATTTATTATTCTTACTCGAGACGAAAAATTCTTGGTTAATCTTAATACCATAAGTAAAAACTATCAATATTCTTTAAATAAATTAGGTATTTAACCCTTATAGAAAGACATATAGTGAAGCTATGAGATTCCTAGCTAAGTAGCCGTCATTTAGGGGAACTATAAACATTTAGGGGCACCCCATTTAGGGGCACAATTAAACATTTAGGTGAATTATTCATAGTTACATTTAGGGGAAATTATTTGTCTACCTACCGGTAATTTAGGGGAAATGGCGGTCATCTTGGAATTTACAAGTCATCATTTAGGGGAAATAACAACATTTAGCGGACATTGTTTGACTACTCGCCGGTAGATTGTAGCAAAGTAAATTTCCGCATTTAGGTGAGATTTACTATTCATCAGTAGATGCAATTAACTAAAATGATGTGTGTCTATGCTAAGTACTAAAATGAGTCCATGCTAAGTACTAAAATGAGATCGTGCTAACTACTAAAAATGATGTATAATAATCTTTTATGCGTTTTATTATAAATTTCATATGTGTATTGTGATTACTGCTACACCCAACTTATATAATGTAAAAATATTTTTATATGAATATTTGTATGATGTGGTGCTTACGCATTTGAGGGGGCGCGACGATGATTGCTGGTATTCCATGTTATATTAGCAGGGTATACAACACTGGAGCTGGCAGCCCATGTTATATTAGCAGGACATACAACTCAGGATTTGATTTAGTACTTGAATATTTTTTTGTAGGAACATTTAATTTTTTCATGATGTTGTACCACGCTGGAAATAGTTAATTTGAATATGGAAATAATACCAAATTTTATAAATACAGAAGTATAATAAAAATAAATGCCAATATTGTTAGTAAGTGCAAACGTTTATTATAAATTTTATTTTATATAAATTAATTTTTCAAATTTGTGTAAGATTAAAAACTTAAAATTATTATATTATATTATTATTATTATTATTAATATTTCACTTTACCAATTAATGATATATAGTTAAGTAGAAATATTTTAAATTACATAAAGCAATAATCTATGAATAAACATATGTGATAACTATTACTCCTACATTGATTTTTAATTTTACTTTAATTGAATTATATAGGAAATGTATATTAGTAATTACATAATTTGAAAAATTTAGATTAATTAAGATAAATGTTAAACTGAAACTAAATATTAGAAATATGAAGAAGTCTAAGTATTCTATTAATAATAAGAATAATTTCAATTTGTTACTTTTTTGTTTTTGGTAATAGTCATTCAATCAAAATCGTAAATAGTGGATGTCTAGTTAATATCCATTATTTTAAAATGGCCCCATGGCAGCGTATTATAACTACCTTTGAGAAGATATCGTTTATTATCATTGTTGAAATACATTTCTGATTTATTTAATTCAATGGCAACTAAATTTTCATTAAAAATCGTAGATACCTTAAATTATGGTTTTGAGATATTGTATGCCTCCGCACCATATCTACCAAACCATTTGGTTAATAATTTCATAATGCAATATTTTCGAACATTTTCCATTGTCTTCCCAAATACAGCATTATTCATTAATTTAAAAAGATTTTTCTCAAACTCATTTGCTGCAGCAGTTCGCAAACAAGTGTTAAGATCTATGTAGGATTTCAACCAATCAGATTGCTTAAATTGTAGAATTTGGTTGATTTTTGATATTTTTAAACCATTTCTAAGAGCCTGTTTCAAATTTCTATAATGAATAATGTAGTTCCTTTTTTTCATAAAGTGTAGCCATTAATTTAGTTCCTATTGAGTTTGAAGCACATTTATGCTCGGGACAAAAAGGTGGATGGATATTGTAGCCGTATCGCTTGAGGTGATTCGGTGGAACCTTGATCAAAACACAAAGTACACAAAACACTAACCAAACGTTACCGCTACGTAGAATATCCTTTCAGGAACTGTGAGACGGTTTGACTAGCGCGGCTAAGCTCAGGGTGGTCGGGTTTTTTTTCACAGTTTGAAAAGGATCTTGAATAACCGTCGTTGATTATTGTTTCATATACATATATAATGTACACACGGGATAACTAAGACACAAATATACTAATATCCAAAAATTTACTGGTCCTCATTCTAGAAAACACTTCCAGAGAGAAAGAGAAAAAAAATATATATATTCACTCACTTCACTATTGAACTGTCCATGACTCATCCGCACGAGTATTTAAACAATTAACACATTACTTGTTTCTATCGGAGGATCATACAAAACTAAATAATAACTCCGGAATTATAGCGAAACTGTAAATAATACAAAATTTATTCAATAACTTAATCAATTTTTATAAATTTTCTAATTTAACAAAAAATCAATATCTTAATAAAAAGAAAAAATAATAATTAAGAATTATTGTGGAATAAAGCTAATATGTGTATAAGTAATTAGAAAATAAATATAATTACATTATCAATTCAAATAAAAAATTAATACTCATAATAGTTGTTCTATATAAACAAAATAAAGCTTGACAGAGTGAAACAAAAAAAAAAAAACAATAAAAACCGAATCGTAGAACGCAAAACAAAACCCCAAAATAAAATGTATCAATCAAAAGAAATCACTTACTGTTTGAGCTGCTGCTATTTTGACTGTGACTCCAATAGAGATACCTCTGCTAATTGTATGGGGCAGCTTGCTTTCCCAATCCCCAAAACAAATACTCACAACCACCTTTATTAATTTGAAGGTAACCGTTTCAATAAAATATTAAACTATTTATTCAAATTCAAACGTTATAAACTTTTTATTTTATTTCTTAAAACACAATAATTTGCTCTTATTTTTAGCTGCTTATACTTTGGAAGCCAGATTGTAATTAAATTTAGTTAACAATAAAAAAAAATATTATTCTGCATTTTGCTAGTTTAAAATACCACCGGTATTTTGTTAGCGCTAATATTTAAAGAAATGTTATGTACAAATTCAATCGCCTAAAAGCGGGCTAACTCAAATTGGTAACTAATTAAATATAATTAAAGTATAACTTAACAATAAAAAAATAATAATAAAAATGATCGAAAAATAATTGATCGATAGTAGTACAATTCATTACATTTTGTGAGTGTGTTGACAATTTAATGACATTTGAACAATAAAAAATTCATTATATTTTGTAACCTCTAAATGTGATGTTGTGAATTCTGTTCCGATATACACTGCCAAAACATACCGCCGGCGTTGAAACATCGTTTTAATTCACTGGGAGAACGCATAACTTGTGAATTGGCCGCTTGTATGTGCCGCTTGCTGTTTTGATCGTAGCTACTCGCACGACACCGTCATTTCCAGGATGCAGTTGAACAATCCGCCCGATTGCCCATCGCGAGGTAGTGAAATTTTCATCCTTTATTATTACGATGTCATTCAACTTGATATTTTCATGTTTAATAATCCATTTGGATCTTCTTTGCAGACTGCTTAAATAATCACGATGCCATCGAACCCAAATATGCTGCTTGAGTTTTTTGACTAACTCCCATCTGGCATTGGCTGATAATTTTACGTTTACTAGATCATTTTCTGGTAGTGCATGAAGTGCTCGCCCAATTGTGAAGTGTGCTGGCGTCAAAATCAGGTCATCTATATCAGTGGACGGTGAATCATTTGCACATAGCGGACGAGAATTGAGTATGCTTTCTATGCCGGTCATCAATGTTCCGAATTCTTCAAGGGACAAAATGGTGTCACCAACGACCCGTTTAAGGTGAGTCTTGGCTGACTTTACAGCTGCTTCCCATAGCCCATTCATGTGAGATGCACCTGGCGGGTTAAAATTCCACACAATTTCTTGCCTTAAAAGAGAGGAACTAATATTAGATTTGTTTAATTTTAGAAATTTGTACAACTCCGTCAATGATTTGTTAGCGCCCACGAAATTAGAACCATTATCGCTAAACATTGCTCTACAAAGTCCCCGTCTGGCCGTCATACGACTCAAAGCTGCTAAAAAACTTTGTGATGTTAAATCACACACAATTTCTATATGCACCGCTTTCGTGCTAAGACATACAAATATGCAAATGTATGCTTTGACTGACACCTGTCCTCTTCTTCTCACAGGAGTGACCTTAAATGGGCCAGCATAATCAACCCCGACATTTACGAATGCATCAGCATATGTCACCCTCTCTACTGGAAGATCGCCCATAATTTGGGACTCGATAATAGGCCTTTGTTTGACACATCGCACGCACTTGTGTACGATTTCTCGAACAACATCTTTGGCTCGTACGATCCAGTATTTGCTGCGTAATATGTTACTGGTTAAGTTGATACCGGCATGATAAAATCTGCTGTGATAATCCCGAACAATGGCTTTGGTGATTACAGATTTATGCGGCAAAATTACAGGATGCCTTGTGATATACGGAGCTGCTGAATTTCTTAGTCTCCCGCCGACTCGTAAAACCCCAAACTTGTCTACAAAAGGGTTTAATGATTTGATTTTGCTATTTTTGTGTACTGGTAAGTTATTTTTCAGATGTCTGATGTCTCCCTCAAATGTTGTAGCTTGTTCAAACCTGATTATCATCAAAGATGCTTCCTCGATATCCGACGGTAGTAATGGCCCAACACATCGCTGCTCTTTTGACATCCGACAATTGCGCGAGAACCGAAGTATCAATGCTAATATTTTAGACATTTTAAAAAAGCTTGAGTATCGGTCAATGATTTCTTGGACGACGTAATTCTCTGCAGTTACTTTGAACGCAAACATCTCCACCTTCGCTTCTTCATTTGTACCATATGACACAAGTTGGAGTGGCCAAAACTCATCATGTTGCCTCAACCATTGAGGGCCATTCCACCACAATTTATTTTCTAACAATTCAGTTGAGTTTATTCCACGCGAAGCACAATCGGCGGGATTATCATCTGAACGTACATGCTTCCATTGCTCTCTCTTAAAATGATTGAGGATTTCTGATGTGCGATTGGCTATAAACGTTGGCCATTTTCGGGGATGTGATGATAGCCAATCAAGAACAATTTTTGAATCTGTCCATAGCGTCGTTTTCTCAATAGTCAAATTCAGGGCATTTTGGACTACTAACATTAGCTTTGTGAGCAAGAATGCACCGTTAAGCTCCAGTCGTGGTATGCTTAGCTGCTTAATCGGTGCTACCTTTGTTTTGGCGGCTATAAGATGCGTGATGACTGTGTCTTCATTGGTAATACGACAATACACGGCCGCTGCATACGCCCATTGGCTCGCGTCGCAGAATCCATGCAATTCAATACTTTTACGGGAACCTAGCCATCGTGGAATTTGTATGTATTGCAACTTACACAGATCTTCACGTAGACATTCCCACTGGCTTCTCGTTGGTGCTGGCAGCTCTTCGTCCCAACCAATTGCTTGCAGCCAGGTGCTTTGAAACAAGATTTTTACTCGAACGATTGTAGGAGCAAGCCATCCCAGTGGATCGAAAATTCTGCTTGATTCTGACAACATTGTTCTTTTAGTATGCGTTGCCAGATTTTCGAAATTCGTTGAGAAATAAAATTTATCAGTCTTAGGACTCCATTCCAAACCCAACAACTTTGTTGCTTCTGGATGCTCTGCGATTGTCAAGCTACCTGTCGTGTCATCTTTGTCGCAAATTCTTCGACGAATTTCCTCGTCATTTGATGACCATTTCCTCATGTTGAATTTGGCTGATTGTAAAATTTTGGAGATGGTGAACTGTAATTCTATTAGCTCTTGCTTCGAATCGGCTCCTGTCATCAAATCGTCTACATAAATATCCTTCTCTATTGCTGTTGCTGCTGCTTCATGCTGTTCCTGGTTTAATTTAGCTAATTCCTGTAGACACCTTGTAGATAAAAATGATGCTGGTGCTGTTCCGTATGTTAAAGTCTTCAGTCGATAATGGCTTATGGGATGATCTCTGCTGCTTCGCCAAACAATGTTTTGCATTTTTGCGTCCTGCGGATCAACTAGCACTTGACGATACATTTTTTCGACGTCCCCAGTCAAGACAAATTGATGTTGACGAAAGCGCAAAACAATATCTAATAATGATGATTGTATTACTGGACCTACACGCAAGACATTGTTTAAAGATTTGCCCCTATTTGACTTAGCTGACGCGTCAAATACGACCCGTAGTTTAGTCGTCGAGCTTGAGGTTTTGAGAACGCCATGATGCGGGAGATAATATTGCTGCTGGGAAAATTCATTATTGGGTATTTTCTCCATATGGCCCAATTCTTCGTACTCCTTCATAAAGACAACGTACAAATCTCGAAATTGATTATCTCGCTCAAATCTTCTTTCCATTGCTCTTAGCCGATTTACTGCTACCTGGAAAGTTGGACTAATGTCAGTTGGCGGCTCAGAAAATGGTAGGTTGACGACAAATTTTCCTTCTGGGCTTCTCGTAGTCGTAGTACAAAATAGCTCTTCACACTTTTGCTCATCTTCAGATAATTGGGGCTTGGTTGGTACCGATTCCACTTCCCAAAAAGCTCGTAACGATGCGTCGATGTCGATCAATAAATTAAAACACGATGTCGATTGTTTTTGCTGCTCAACGAATCTTCCTGCCAAGACCCAGCCCAGTGATGTCTCCTCTGCGACTAAACGATTATTTAAATGCAATCTTTTGCCTCCAGTTATGCCATAGTAAATCTCGGTACCAAGCAAAACCTCAACTGGGCCCCTCCTGTTGAATTTCGGATCTGCTAAAATCAATCCCTTTAGTTGGTCACACTCAAATGGATCAAAATCATTGGCTGGAATGAAAGAAGCTATTTTTGGTACAACATACGCTTCAACTTCCCATTGTGGGTACTGCTTATTAATTGGCCGCACTGAAAGATGCACTTTTCCCCGTGAATGACCGAGCTTCGCGTCCCCAAGGCCCTTCATTAAAATTCGCCCATTTGTTCTCGGCAATCCTAGCTTCTGAGCACATTCTTCAGTGATAAAAGATTCTTGTGATGAAGAATCCAATAGCGATCTGCAATCTATCTCATCTCCGTCACTACATCTTAGTTTTACCATCGCTGTGGGTAAAACGACTTGGGATGTCGTCATGACCTGGAAATTGTTAGATGAAACAGTTTGATTTAAACCGGTGGTTGTAGCTTGAGAAGATGGGCTAATATTTGCATGTTCTTCCATGTGTAACAATGTATGATGTTTTCGTTGACAATGACGACATCTGATTTTAGACCGACATGCATAAACGCTATGATTGAAGTTGAAGCAGTTGAAACAACGTTTTTCTTCCTTAACAATTTCTCTTCGTTTCGATACAGTCATAGCCTTAAACATTTCACATTCAAAAAGCTTGTGATCGTTGCTCTTACACAGCGGACATGAAAGCGCGGTGGTATTACTGCTAGTCGTTGTAGCGAATGCATTTGACTTAACTATTTTCGTTGACGGATTAGGAGAAGATTTCTTTGATGTATATGATTTCATTGACTCCAATGCATCTGTGCGGTTTTCCAAAAATTCAAAAAACTCCGATAGTTCGGGAAAATCTTTATTTTCAATGCTCTGTTGTGACCATAATGCTTGTGTCTCCAAATCCAGTTTGTTTAACAAAATATAAATAAGCCAAGGATCTCGTTGTTCCGCTTTAGTTCCTAAACATTTGAGACCACGAAGTGCTTCATCCGAACTATCAAGTAGTGATCGAATATTTGCTGCGGTTGGGTTGCTAATTGACGGCTGCTTCAAAAATGCTTCTATGTGTGATGTGATGGTGTGGCGTTTCTTGTCGTACCGCTTTATAAGTTTTTGAAGAGCTTCTTGGTAATTGGCCTCAGTCACATTTGTGTTGCGAAGAAATCGTTCTGCATCACCCCTCAGGAAACTCTTCAAATACTGGAACTTTTGTGCCGATGTCAAATATTCCTTTTCATGTATCGTCGACGTAAATAAATCGAAAAATGTTTGCCACTCTTTATATTCCCCGCTAAAAATAGGAATATTTATTTTAGGAAGTCTTACATCGGCCCCATGACTGTGAGACAAGTTAACAGTATCACTGCCTGAGTGGTGTGATATTCCTTCGGATATGCTCTTTTTTCTAATCCATGAATTTAGCCCCGAAAGAACCGTATAATAGTTGTCCTCAAACGGACCAAGGTCAGACTGCTCAACTGGGCTGCATCGAATAATTTGTTCCTCAAGCTTCATGAATGTATCGAAAATTTCTTGCGCCCGCTTTGCTCTCGTTTTGAGCTGCTCGATATCTTGAATATTTTCACTTTTTAGTTCACTCACGTAATTTAATAGCTTGGTCATGCTGCCCTTTGCATTGGAGCGCAATTTCTTTAAACCATCTAGCTCAGCCATCGCTAACACGCGCTTGTTCGTTAATCGACCGCACTCACTAATTACACGTAATTGATTGAAAATTAAACCTTTAGTTTATATCACTTTACACTACAATGTTTATGATATTTTGCCAAACAAATTTGATTTCTAATAATTATTTTCACTTTTCAGGTATTGCAAAGAACACTAACCGAGAACGAGCACACTTTTAGTTCAACACAAGATAGAGTTTCAATATTTGCAAATAAAACGTAACACAAAGTGCTCTTATATGAGTTCAATATAATATAAGAAATGCACATATGTAAACTAGTCTTTATTATAATTATTAAGAAATATATATGGCAGTATAATAAAAAATAAAATGGCTTCACTTATCTGATTTGGCGCGTTTTATCCGCGTCCTATTTTGTTCTCGAATAGCGGATCCCGATTCCAGATGCTTCTCTTCAAAAATGCTTTTGTGGTAACCGGATGTAATCCGGCTCGAAGGACCAATGTTTGAGCTGCTGCTATTTTGACTGTGACTCCAATAGAGATACCTCTGCTAATTGTATGGGGCAGCTTGCTTTCCCAATCCCCAAAACAAATACTCACAACCACCTTTATTAATTTGAAGGTAACCGTTTCAATAAAATATTAAACTATTTATTCAAATTCAAACGTTATAAACTTTTTATTTTATTTCTTAAAACACAATAATTTGCTCTTATTTTTAGCTGCTTATACTTTGGAAGCCAGATTGTAATTAAATTTAGTTAACAATAAAAAAAAATATTATTCTGCATTTTGCTAGTTTAAAATACCACCGGTATTTTGTTAGCGCTAATATTTAAAGAAATGTTATGTACAAATTCAATCGCCTAAAAGCGGGCTAACTCAAATTGGTAACTAATTAAATATAATTAAAGTATAACTTAACAATAAAAAAATAATAATAAAAATGATCGAAAAATAATTGATCGATAGTAGTACAATTCATTACATTTTGTGAGTGTGTTGACAATTTAATGACATTTGAACAATAAAAAATTCATTATATTTTGTAACCTCTAAATGTGATGTTGTGAATTCTGTTCCGATATACACTGCCAAAACACTTACCACAAGGTCACGTCGAAAGTGCTTCCTCCATGATCCCGTTGTGGGTACCTGTTAAATAAAAATTTGGGTATTCTTTCCCATTCACGATTTCGGCAGTTAATTTTGTTTCACTTTCAAACTGACGATTTTCACTAAATTAAATAAAATAATTGACAGTAATCAACTGACTCTAAATAATTAAATCAGCAAAAAGGAAAAAAAAACAGAACACTAAATAAACTTGGTCATCAACCAAAATGTTAACGTAATTGACACTCCAAGAACACAGGTCACGATATGTTTAAAAAAAAATGTTGTCAATCAATCCAAACTGTATTCAATACCACTGACCATGGAATGGAATGCAATTTCTTAAAAATTAAATACAAAATCCAAGTTGTTTTATGATGATTGTGACTCGTAAATCCGATTTAAAGCAGTAAAAAACGGGAGTATACACCATGTATAAATGACGAAATGGATAAATTCATAAATCCAACCTGAATATCCAACGTAAACAATTTGAATTCCCACTTAAAGCATCTATATTTATACTGAAAAGGCCGTCGATTTTTGCCTCAATCTCGTTTGATTTTGAGATGTGGTTTCTTCTTAATAAAAATGGTTTAAATCGAAAAGTCTTTCGATTTACTTTAACGACCTTGATGTGGACGGGTAGTCTCGAACAAATTAATTCTTTTAGATCTTTTGTTATGGCGTTGTCGGATATACCCAGAGCGAATTTTATTGTTTAAAAAAAATATTTTAAATATTTATTGATTTTAATTTATTACTCTTCGCCAACTTGTTGGTTCAATATCCGAAATAACCATGACCAGATTTATTATCAGATAAATGAGGTGTAACAAAAAAAAAACTTTAAAATACACACCGTTTACCTCAACAAGAGCCTTTTAGTGGTTTAAATACAAGCTGACCATAACACATAATCAATTTGTGACGATGTGAAACGTCATATCGTTACAATCGTGGGGCTGTCCCACACCCTAGATGAGTCTCAAGGCCGGGCACTATTATGTCTTAATGTCTTTCATATGATATGTTCCTAATAATTGCCCCTTTAAATTTTCTACTTCGACGGCAACATTACCAATAAGACTTTTAACTCGACCGATAATAAATTTAGGTGAAAGCTTAGCTGAAATAAATTTTGCTGCATTACTGTTGGTAAAATTTCGTACGTAAATGATTTGACCAGGCTTAAAGTCCCGTATTCGAGTTCGTAAGTTATATCGTTTTACATTGTTATGCCGTGCTTGTTTCATATGTAACAGGACCTGTTCTTGGGCTAATGATAGACGATCAGCTGGTTGAATGGTTACGGAACAATCTTCTAGACAATTAAGATCTCTTAATAGTTGATACTCGGAACCGTTTGAAATCTTATGCTGCCCAAATACTAAATAATGTGGGGAATAACCGGTAGAATCATGAATTGAATTGCGAATGGCGCAAGCAATTTCCTGGAGATGACTATCCCATTTTCTATGATTTCCTACAAGGTATGCTCGAATAGCAGATAACACCGTTCGGTTAGATCTTTCACTAGCGTTACTTTGCGGTGAGTATTTGGGGGTAGTTATATGTTTGACACCAAATCGACAAAGCAAAGATTGAAAGGTTTTGGATAAAAATTGAAGCCCATTATCCGATACGATGGACTCAGGTGTACCGAACAAATGAAAAACATGGTTTTCCAAAGTCTGACATACTAAAGCGGAATTAGCGCTCCGCATAGGAAATAACAAAATAAATCGTGAATAAGAATCGAGAACAATGAAGATAAATGCATTCCCGTTCTTTGTCCTAGGATACGGACCTAAAAAATCAACGTATAGCTGTTGCAATGGTCGATACATTGTAATTGATTTACCCATGGGGAGTCGTAAAATCATATTGGAAGCCTTGCAAGTCTTACACAACTCACATTTCAAGATGTATTCTTTGACGCTTTTTAGCATTTTAGGCCAGTAAAAATACCGTTGCAATTTTTCTAAACTTTTTCCTACGCCAAGATGAGCGGAACTCGGAAGATCATGTGCTTGCTTTATTAAATCGGGAACTAGTGGAATGGGAACGTAAAGCTTCCAACGAGGCAGATCCATGTCATTCACGCCATTGATTCCTAATTGGTTTGAAAAATAGATTTTATCACCAACCACGCGGAGATTACAAGAAACGTTTGATTTGGCCAGTAAAGAAGTCAATAGTTCCGTGTATCCGGCATCTTGGAAATGAGGAGAATCAAAATCAATCTGAAACGGCGACATATCCAAATTAATTTGAATACTTTCAATGTTGTTTTCAAAGGATCGAGACAGTGTATCAGGCACAACATTTTGAGATCCCTTAACGTGCTGGATATCAAATGAAAACGATTGGAGTTTTAAGCTCCAACGAGCAACTCTCCCCTGGAGGTCTTTTTGTGAGGTTAACCATTTGAGGCTCGCATGGTCTGTAATTATTGTAAATGTATAACCTTCAATATAACACCGGAATTTTTTTACGCTTTGGACCGCGGCGAAGCATTCAAGTTCGGTAACCGAATAATTTTTTTGAGCCGCATTTAATTTTTGAGAGAAATACGCTACAGGCTTTTCGACACCTTGGCTGTCTCTTTGAAATAATACACCACCAATGCCGCTGGAACACGCGTCACACTGAATATAGAATCGATCATTGAAATTGGGATGCGATAATACAGGAGCAGATGTCATTGCTTGTTTTAGGCTAATAAAAGCATGGTGGGAATCCTCGGACCAACTCCATTTAATATTTTTCTTCAAGAGGTTAGTCAATGGGGCGGAAATGATGGAGAAGTTTCTGATAAATCGTCGGTACCACCCGCACATTCCTATGAATCGGCGAATTTGTTTCCGAGTGCTGGGAATTGGAAAATCAGCGATAGCTTGAACTCTCTCCGGATCAGTGCGTAGGCAACCGTTACCCACTAAGTAGCCTAAATATTTAATTTGTTGAAGCAAAAAATGGCTTTTCTCGATATTGATTGTCAAGTTCGCAGCAGAAAGCAATTCCGCGACCTGTGTTAGCAAATCAAAGTGCTCGTCTAAAGTCGCAGAAGTGATCAACAGGTCATCCAAATATGTGAAGACTCGGTCATGCAAATAATGTGGGATCACTTTATGCATTAGACGGCAAAGGGTTTGAGGTGCGTTACACAAGCCAAACGGCATCACCTTAAAATGGAACAGAGGCTGACCTGGCACCGTAAAGGCAGTTTTATCTCGAGAATTAGGGTGTAACGGAATCTGCCAAAATGCATCTTTAAGATCCAGGCTAGATATAAAGTGGGTTTGGTCCAGGTGACTGATAAGGCCTTCTATGAGTGGTATGGGATACGCTTCCTTTTTGGTAACCTCGTTAAGACGGCGAGCATCTAGACATAGTCGGATTTTTCCATTCTTCTTCTTGACCAAGGCAACAGGTGAGCTCCATGCACTGGTGGACTCTTCGATGACATCCATTGACAGCATTCTTTCCAACTCCTGATTTAATTGTTGCTGAATTACCGGAGAAACTGGATAAAAACGTTGCTTTATGGGTTTGTCCTCAATAAGTGTTATTTCGTGCTGAATAAGTTGCGTTCGTCCGAGCCCTAGTTTAGAATAAGAAGGAAATTGATCAATTATTTGTTGTAAACGTGTTTCATCGACTTGATTTAGCATATGTCGCTCGGGCGTGCATGCAACAGATCGTTCTTCAGGTAATATTTCTTCGATCGTTTGAGTGATATTAGATAAGTTGCTGTTTAATTGGCTGGAAAATTGATGTGGTGTAATATATAAACCAAACTTGTTCCAAAAATCAATGCGTAGGTACAAGGGCTGCTGTAACGAGGGAACAATGAACAGTCGCATAAGCTTGGATTGACCATTGAAACTAATTTTGGCATTAATGTATCCGAAAACTCGCTGTGAATCGCCACTGGCTGTTGAAATTGTGGTTGGGAAATGGTGTAAGATTGTATTAGGATCATTTATAAAATGTTCAGACCCAGCGCCTAGTACGCTAACGCTAGCCCCGCTGTCTAGTAAAACTTTGTATTGGTTTCCATAAATCCAGACTTCCGCGAAAGGTCCTTTGTCGTTTGTATCGTTAGCAATAATTAAAGCGACAACGTTCTCACGAAGATCTTTAATCTTTTCCCAATAATTACGAATGCGTACTCTTTGTTTTGGTGATAGAATTTTAGAGGATTTAGTACTACCGGAATTGTGATCAACATGAGTATCGACAGTTTGGGTAGCAACTGACTGGTATAAATTAGAATGTTCAGTGTCAGTCGATGATTGAGCCCGATTATTAGGAATTATATTGGATTCTATTGAATTGAAATCCACATCTAAAATGTAGCCTATTTCAGCGTCATCCGAAATTTTATTAACATCAAAATGTTGAAAATCCATAACCCATTTAAATTCATCATAAGGTAAAAATTGTGACATCGCCTAACCATACTGATTATTCACATCATTATACATTAGATAAATAGAATTATTTTCTGAATCATAATCTACCATATATTTGTTATTGGCCTTAGCATATCGTTTTGTACATTGGCTTAAACCGCTTCGTATTCCACGCTCAACAAACATTATCATATCGATGTCTGTGAGTAATTCTAGATTAATTTTTGTATACTTAAGCATAGCATCCCAAACTGTAACCTGGTAGTGTATAATAGTGAGCTGGATCAAGTGCATATATGTACTTAGATAGCTTGCTCTAAATTGCTCAAAAACATTAGCCAATAACAGCACATCAGTTTTTAGATACAAATCTGTGTATTCCCCCAAATTATCCAAATTAAATTTTTTTTTCCCAAACTTCTTGAGCATGAATATATTGTTCATCGCTTAAATTTGATTCATTAAGTTTATTATAAAACTGATCGTGGGGCGGTAATGAATTTTCTAAAAATTTATCAGTTGAATCCATGTAATCATATGGATAAATCCCTTTATTTTTCAAAAGATTAAATTTATCTACTGATAGTGTGGAAAACTCAGACATTAAGTTTGGAAAAGAAGTTAAATATGATGATAGCATGTCAAGACTACTCCCCATAAATCTAAATGAATCGATAGATCGGAAATGTGTTATAGAATTTGTTATATGCTTGGTAAATGAAATATATTTTTCTCCATTTAACTGCTGTGGGAATAATTTTTTCCCAAACACCAGAATACACTTTGGGGGAAAGGCAATAATACTGGGGAATTACCAGAATAGGGCGACAGGTGGTGAATTTGAGTAAGTATCTCTCTCATAGTTGTCCATTCTTTTAAATTCCTAGCAATAACCATCTCTTGGTTGCCTAAAGCAACTAAATGTACCTGCAGTGTACATTCGTTCATCCTACATTACCTAAATATTTTCAGTTCCCAAAGTGCTGTTTTTACTAAGGAATCGTTTCACCATACTCTCTAATGTAATCCAGCAAGATTCAGTTCTTTACGCTCCAACTCTATAAAGTGTTTTCATTTTTTATACCATTGTATTCTTCAAAGGCGATTTTCTGATTAATTCTATATGGAGTTAATAAACGACATAGAGGAGTTTTGAAATAAAATTTTGCAATCCCAGGAAATGTTTATATTATTCGCGGGCAACGGGAATACTTATAATTTCTTAAATTCCCGGGAATTCCATCCCGGAAAATTTCGGGACGCAAGCCCTAATATCAAGCATGATTAAAGTACTTACGAAATAATTTAATTTTAGAACGGAAAACTTCTTTTGGCACTTAAAAAGAGTAGATGAAAAGATTTCTTGTCTGCTTACTTAAGTTAAACATGAATATATTTTTGGAAAATTTCCTATACAGTAACAATAAGGGCCTCAAATCCGCTAGATCGTTCCAATCTGCTCCAGATGTTTGTGCATCAAGAAGGAGAACTAAAACGAAACATAATTTTTACTGGTATATTCAATATTCAACCTACAAATTGTTCTTAGTTTTGAATAGACATAATTTAATCCCATTGAAATAGTTTATCAGTAAGGCAAATTTAATTATAAGAAAATACTGCCTAGAAAACGTATTCTTTTATAAAATGTAAGCTTATCATAAAATATTCAATAAATCAATTCAATCAGAAATGATAATGATTTGTATTTTCTTTAAGTTTATGAATGCATGCATAAATTTGTACACGTTTCATAAAAACTTAACATTATTATTTAAATAAGTGAATAAATAAATTTTTACAGTCTATTGGCATATGTCACTTTTAATCTTCAAAACTACTTTAATTTATTATCCCTTAAACACTTATTAGACAACAGCTTCGATAATTTCCATTATTATACCACAGACTTGTCTCCAAATTTACGTGTATGCCGTATACGACTAGTAAGGTCCGTGTATATAGTAGAGAAAAGTTTTCAAATCAAATTAATTTTTTCAAATAAAAATTATCACGTACCATATTATTTTTTTGTTGTACTCCTCTATTATTAAATCCATTGCTATTTTTTTTTGGTGTTGACTTAACGCGTTTAAAGCAGCAAAAAACTACTGATGTAGTTAGTTAATGGTAAAGTCGTAACCTCCCCACAAACAAAAAAAAAAAGTTCCTCCAGAATTAAAAAGTCATAAAAATTACGTTTTTATTGTTGTTGTTGTTGTTGTTATTGATGCTATCAATTTAAAAGAAAGAATCTTTTCATTGTTCGAAAGAATTTTTGTGTTTGGTTTGTTGTATTCGACTCAATTTGGAACTTTGAGCATAAAAGTAATTTTTATGGTTATTTTTTGTTGGCATTAGGGTTTGTATAATGTGTCTGCAACTTTTTTTTTGTTGTTGGTCTTTATTCTTTTGTAACAAAATAAAAAAATTGGTCGGTGTCGAATTTAGATTCGAATCTTATGTAATTGGAAATATTTTTATTGGATTATTAAACATTCCATATATACGTACAATGTACATTACTTAGTGCAATACACATGTCATATACATACATAACCAAGTATTTTGTCTCGTTTCAACGATAAACTCGTACCACTCAATTCCTATCTTCTAAAAACAGAAAAAGCCTAGGTTTTGTTGTATAGTTTTATTTAAGATAAACCACGAAGATTATGAAAGTTCGAAACTTATCCATCATTAATCAAACGCATTTGATAATGTTTGATTGTTCATCGTCTATGTTGAATCGTTAAATTTACAAAACCTCAGATTTTGCAATTTCCAAGTGCAATACTGCAACGGATCGAATAACCTTTGAACTATGTTATGTAGGATTTTGGATCAAAACTGACAAATCCAAACACAATAATCTAAACAATAAATTGTAATTTCAAATCAGTATGAGAAAAAAAAAATCTTTGAGTTAGGTATAAACGGATATTACATTTTTGATTTTAAAGACAGTCGCATGACATAACGATTTAAATGTTAAAAATTGCTTTTTGTTATATTACATATAGGAGCTTGCTGGAAGCAATAAAAAATTGAAAAATTTTATTTAAAAAACTGAACGCATATTGAATGAATTAAAAATACTTCGCACCCTCTGTAAAATTTTATTTACGATTACTGTTGATTTAGGTTTGGAAATACAATTGTTTGTAGTCCTGCTTATAGGAATCAATAGCCGTCGCTCGTTTTATTTATTTTATTTCATTAAACATGTAATTATGAAATGTATACCTATCGGAAAAATATAAATATTGAATTACAATATTGGAACAGAGGAATAATGAATATTGCTATTTGGGGATTTAACACACATAACCTTTTATGCTGCATATCTAAGGCCAAAACAAATACTTTTATCCACTTATCGTTGATCAATATAAAAAATTTTCCCATTTGGTACATTCAATATTCATTCAATTTATACATTACATTACATTATTACATGCATCTTCGTTCATACCATCCCATACCTCCTCACAAAACATCTAAATACATCTCTTAATTCTTTTATTAAAATACGTTTCATTGAAATATTATAAAGAGATTTTGGATTTAGGTTCGTTTTAAGATAAAAACAAAAAAAAAAAAATACTTTCGACTTTAACATCTTAAGTATGTATTCAATCCTATAATCTAAACCTTTTTCTTGTTGGTGTTGTGAAGTTATGTTAAAAAAAAATATTTAAATTTTTTTTAATAAATTTAATGGTGAAACACTTTAGGACAGATATATATACTTACATATTTTGTAGGTTTGGGTGCCGGCAATATTCGAAATTGTTGCTCTAGCCTTTAACAGAGACAAATCTTGAAATTTATAAAGTCTTTAATAAATTAAATATTTTTTAAAGATCATAATTTAAATTAACTTCTAACTAAGATGGGCATATTGCCAGAATTCGACCTAATGTTGTGAAAAATCCAAGTCCCTGTTCAAAGAATCACTTTTTCCGATGGATCTATTCACCAATTGAAAATTAGTTCTAAGTTCTGGTAAAAATGATGAAAATATCACCAAAGAGATACTTTTAAGTGCTCAGGTTCTTTCGTTAACTTATAAAGTTCGGATTAGAGCATATTTTATGACAATACTGATAAAATCATCAATTGGAAATGTTGAATGCAGTTTTGTTTGAAAATGTTGAAATTCCTCTCTTCATTTACTAACCATTTATTTGCATTGAAAAAGGTAGCCATTTCTCAAAAATTCTAGAATCTATAATCTGAAAATAAATAATCAGGCCCGTAACGCTAAAGTTATTTTTTACACAAAAAGTTTATTTGGGGTACTTAGGAACTTAGCGAGTTTAAAATTCTTGATTTTTCGAGACAGTAAGAAGTTTGAAAATTTAGTATAAGTTAGAAACTAAAGATTTTGAAAAATTGAGAAATTTTGAACGTAAATAATTGAAAATTTGAATCTTTCGGAAAATTGGAATTTAGAAATTTTAAAAAATTATTCTAAATTTAGGTATTTAAGAATTTTTAAAATTTAAAATTGTAGGATTCATCTAATTAATTAATAAAGTTAGTTTATGAATTAAAAAATTAAATATTTAAGAAAATTTAAAGTTTAGTCAAAATGTTCTCTACATTAAATAATTTAAATCTTTTTTTTTGTATCCTTCTACGGTACTGTTCTTCGGAGCGGGGCCGTTCGCCGTCTTCTAATTTTTTTCATTTTTCTCAAAAACTTCTTAACCGATTTTAATGATCGGTGGCTCTTATGAAAGGGAACATTCACATAATATTATCAGTTTTATATTTCAATAATTTATTGTTGAAGAAAAAATGTATTTTTTTGAAAAATGTCATATTTGGTGACCTTTGACAAAAGGGGTCACCACTTTTTTTTTTTTTTTTTTTTTTTCTGAAAGCTTCTTTACTTTAAAAAGAAACAACAAAATAAAAAAATTTATATTCCGATTATGTTGCATTTATAAAATATGATTTTTGATTATATCCGGATCTGAATATTTTAAACAAAAAAATTAAGAAAATCACTCAAATTTTTCACTTGATAAAATTTTATTTTGAATCTTCTTTTCGAAACTGTAAATTGATTATTAAATTGTTATTATGCTATATCGATAACCTTCTGCTCTTTACAAAGCTGTGTTATTTTTGAGAATCTTATTGAGATTCCTCTTTAAAATTCCTCTTAATGTGTTGCGTGAGCTTTTTTCATGGCATTTTGAGATTGTAGAAATTTATTTTATTTTTATAGTAAGCCCAGATCCATAGGAAAAAATTGAGGTGTGGCCAGCACACGACTTTCTTTTACGAATAGAGAATTTTGAGAAATTTTATTTTTTTCTTAATTTTTTTTTTTAATTTTATATTTTAATTTTTTATTTGTTTTAAATTTTTGGAACCATGTTGTATTATGTACTTTTTTGTAAACCTTATACTATTTAAGATATTTGCAAAACAAATTTTCTGGACCAAGGGAGTGGCCACTTCCGGTTAGCCGATTTGGAGTAAAATTCACTGGGACCTCCCAATTTATCAAAAAAGCTTAAATCTGAAGTTTCAGTTCGATTGATTAAACCATATGGGCTGTAGAGAGGACACAGACAGACTGACAGACTGACAGTTTGACAGACAGACAGACAGACACCATTTCGAAACCCACTTTATCGGACTCAAGAGCCCTCAAAACAAATAAATCTCTAAAAATCTCAAAGTCCAAAATTTTCATGATTACTATACTTTATTTTACTAGAGTAAAAGAAAATAAAAAACCCTAATCCATACGGAACGTTCGTTTATTAAATGTTCTGCAAAATTATTTTTTGGAAATCGCACTCAACTCTGAAGGGCCAATATCGGCCATTGCCAACAACGATGACAAAGGTTTCGCTAGCACATAGAATAGGTCCCTTAATTACCTAGTTAGAAAACCCTAATCCATACGAATCGTTCGTTTAGTAAGAGTTCTGCAAAATTATATTTTGGAAATCGCACTCAACCTTCAAGGGCCAATATCGGCCATTGCCAACATTGATGACAAAGGTTTGTCTAGCACATAGAATAGATCCCTCAAATACCTAGTTAGAAACTCCTAATCCATACGAATCGTTCAGTTAGTAAAAGTTCTGCAAAATTATTTTTTTTGGAAATCGCACTCAACTGCGAAGGGCCAATATCGGCCATTGCCAACAATGATGACAAAGGTTACGCTAGCACATGAAATAGGTCCCTTAATTTTTGGGAACTAAACAGTACGCGTTGCGTTAAACATCGTAAATTTTTCTTCGCCATTTAATAAATTTATTAAATTTTCATTTTATTCATCTAATAGTATTTTGTAGTATTTTTGTTGGCTGTTATTGTGCTTTAATTTTCTTTTTTATCTTGTTTTAACAAGAATATTTGCTAACAATTTGTGTGTGTTATACAATTTGTGTTTGCCATCAAGTTGTGTTTTATACAAACTTTTGACCGTCAAAGTGCTAATACTATAATTATTTATTAATTTGTGATAATGTCCGTGTGCTGCAAGTGTAGTGTAAATATAACTGATAACTTTTTTTCTTGTTCTGGTGAATGCAAGAATGTAGTACATTATGGTTGTACGGGAATAAAAAAAACAGTGTTTGATGTAATATCTGCAATTCCTAATTTTTTATGGCGTTGTAATGAGTGTAGTGATCTTTTTAAAGTGTTGAAGGAAAATAATGATCATCTTACTAATGCTATGAACTCTATTTCAACAATTTTGCTTGCATTAAAACTTAAAACGACATCTTTAAATGTTGACCTGGTAACCGCAATAAAACCAAAATGTAATCCAGCTACATTGAAATCCAAAAAATTGCAAAATAACAATGTTGAGCCGTCGTCACGAACTACGAGATCAAGGGGTTCGTCAACAACAACAAAGGCTGAGCCTATTGCTGCTACTCAATCATCAAGTGATAATAATAATAATAATTCCCCCAAAATTATTATTGGGAGTGGTGGTCTTGATTCTACTCTGCGCACTGTTGAACCTGTAAAATGGGTTTTTGTTTCACGTCTGTGCAAGGATGTTATTGACGATGATATGGTACTGTATCTAAAAAATAAATTTGCCATTGATAAACCTATTCTGGTTCGGATGAGACGTAATGATGGCCGTGACTATATATCATTCAAAATTGGGGTTCCGGATAACAAATTCAACCTGCTGTTGGACTCATCATCTTGGCCTCCTGGTGTATTAATCAAAGAATTTGTAAATTATCGTCGGCAATCATCGAATAATTTTTTAGTACCTCGGTCGGCTTTAACGGTTTAAAGCCTACATTTAATTCAAAGTTAAGTTTAAAGTTAAGTTCAATCTCAATCTATTATCAGAATGTTGGTGGTATGCGCACAAAATCAACACATTTTTCATTATTTCTATCGTCGTCTTGCTATCCGATATATGTTTTATCTGAGACATGGTTGAGACCAGGTGTTTTAAGTTCGGAATTCTTTGATGGTAATTATGTTACATACAGATGTGACCGTTCCAGCCTAACAAGTGATAAATCTGATGGTGGTGGAGTTCTTGTAGCTGTGCATAATTCAATTATAAATTATGATGTAGTATGTCCGAATAATACTGTGGAATATGTTGCTGTGAAATTATCTTGGACAGTAAAATCAATGTATTTATATGCTGCATATGTCCCACCTCTGAGCCCTGTTGAGGTTTATAGATTACACTGTGCAAATATTTATTATTTTGTATCTGAGTGTAGCATACATGACATCATATGTGTATTGGGTGACTTCAATCTTCCGGGTTTATGTTGGTGTGCTGATGATGATAATACTACTTCTGTTTTTCCATCCAATGTTACGAGTGATGTGGAACAAATTTTTATTGATACCATGTTGTCTTTAAATTTACTTCAAATTTGCAAAGTTGCTAACTTGAATGGTAGAATTTTGGATCTAGTTTTACTGAATGATCCTAATTGTGGATTGGTTACTAAGTCGTTGGAGTCTTTTGTTCCTGATAGATCTCATCACAATGGATTGGATATCAATTTTGACTGCCAGGAGCTGTTTTGTAAATTCATCAACAATGCACAGCCAAAGTTAAATTACAATTTTAATAAGGCCAATATTGCCGGTCTGCAGGAGTTTTTTGAAATGGTGGACTGGGATGAAACTTTTAATTCTAAATTGAGTGATGTTAACGCTTTGGTCGACTCATTTTATTTGATTGTACTTGAGCCTTTCGATAAACATGTACCTAAATGCTATAAACGTAAGAATAACCATCCTCCATGGTTTGACAACAATTTGGTCAATTTAAGAAACAAAAAAAATAAGGCACATACATTAGCCAAAGGTTTGAGTGATAACTTGGATTGTCTTAATTCTTTCCGACAACTACGCCGGGAATTTGTTAAGGAACAGCACCGAGCGTATCGGAACTATATTTCACGGCTGGAAGATAATTTAATTTCAAACCCAAAACTATTTTGGCCTTTTGTTGATGTCAAAAGAAAATGTTCTGGTTATCCACAAATGATGTCGTTAAATGATGTAACTGCCTGTAATGCTGAGGACATATGTGAATTATTTGCAGAATTTTTCAAATCAGTCTATAAAAAATACAATGATAATGCTATTGATGTTTCCTTAGGACCTCGTATTCCGCAGCATCAAAATTTAATTGGAATACCTTATATTTCAGAAAAAGATGTCAGCCTTGGTATATCCAAGATGAAATCGGGATGTGGTTTTGATAATATACCTGCAACAATACTTAAAGACCTTAATAGCTCGCTATCATTACCATTATCTCTGATATTTAATGCGTCTCTGAAGAGTGGTGTATTTCCGTTGATATGGAAGAAGTCATTTATAATTCCCATTTTTAAATCCGGAAAACGGAGTAACATTACAAATTATCGAGGCATATCAATATTATCATCGATTCCAAAATTATTTGAGCTTATTGTTTCTGATTATTTGTATTTTAATGTTAAATCTTCATTAGCACTTCAACAACATGGATTCGTAAGACATCGGTCTACCACTACAAATCTCTTAAGTCTAACATCTAAAGTGTTTAGCGCTTTTGACTCCAAATGTCAGCTGGATGTGGTTTTCACAGATTTTGCGAAAGCATTTGACTCGCCTCAGTTTGAGCTACTTCTTGACAAACTGGATGGATTTGGAGTGAGTAAATTGTTTTTGGATTGGATTGGATCGTATCTGCGTGATCGGAAGCAGGTAGTGAAAATTAACGGGTTTACGTCTAAGATGATTGAAGTTCATTCTGGAGTACCTCGGGGCTCACACCTAGTTTAACGTTTTCATCAATGAAGTTGCTTCTTTGTTCCAGTACTGTGACTGTGAGTTATATGCTGATGATTTGAAAATATCAAAAACTGTATGTAGCCCGCAGCAATGTAATGAAATGCAGAGTGATCTTGATTTGCTGTATAATTGGTCAATTGTGAATAAATTGAACTTGAATTTGGAAAAGTGCAAGATTATGAGCTTCTCCAGGAAAAAAGCAGTTATTCATCATCAATATCTTATTGGTAATCACCAGCTTGAACGAGTTATGACATTTAAAGATTTGGGTGTTACCTTGGACCATCAATTGAATTTCCGAGACCATATCAATTTAATAGTGGCTAAGTCTTACTCTCTACTTGGCTTTATTCGTCGTATCACAAAAGATTTTCGTAATCCACAATCAATTAAAACTTTGTATTGTTCCATTGTTCGATCTAATTTGGAATATGCGTCGAGTATTTGGGATCCTGCTTACCATATTTATATCGATAGAATTGAACGGGTACAGAAGAAATTTAGTATTGACTATCTTCATAAATTGAATTGGCCATTTGATCCGGACTTTCCAATGTGGCTGAATAAAAAGAATTTTCCATCCTATAATGACCGTTGTAAAATTGCTAATTTGGACTCATTGCTTGTGTTGGAACGAGACAAATGAACCTGATAACGATGACAACCCAAAATCTCCGAATGATACAATCATCAGTGTATCATCAACAGAATCGCAGTAATAATTCCTTACCTTCCTAATTTTTCCTTTATAATCTCGAGACAGGCCCGAGTAAAGGTCTACCTTCCCTAATAACATTATTATTATTTGTTAATAATTATATTCTGCGCCTAAATGTCATTATGCAAAAATGTGTATAAACTAAATCTTATATTTTTTCATGTAAGTGCTACTATCTATTGTTGGCGGCTATAACAAATTAATATTTTTATTATACCAATTGATTTGTCGTAGCTTTAAAAATAATTGAATGAGCACCCGTTTTATTTTATGATTATGTATCTTTTTATTATTATTAGCAGTACAAAATTTGTCTCTTAGAAAACAAGAAGTGAATTTAATCAATAAAAATTATATTTAGTGAAATTAACCAACCAAGTTTTTTATTGTTAACCAATGCAAGGTTATAATTAGTTTTGCGATTGTTCCTGCATCTACAGCTTGTAAGACGTAGATGTGCTGCTTCAACAGTCATCGCTGATTTGCTGAACAATTCTATTGACTGTCCCGAACTACTTGCAAAGATTGATATTCATGTGCCCTGTAAACCTACTCGGGCCAGGGATTTTATATATTTGCCGACATTTAAATCGAACTATGCATATAATGCTCCGATCCCATCTATTTGTCGACAATTTAATCATAATTTTGATGTGTTTGATTTTAATATTTCTAAATGTACTTTTAAAAAGCAAATCAAAGCTAAATTATAAAACTATTTATAATTATAATTATTGTAATCAAAAAAGGATTTTTATCCCGTTGATTTTAGAATAAATAAATAAATAAATAAATAATTACCTAGTTAGAAAACCCTAATCCATACGGATCGTTGGTTTAGTAAAAGTTCTACGAAATTATTTTTTGGAAATCGCACTCAACAATGATGACAAAGGTTTCGCTAGCACATGGAATAGGTCCCTTAATTACCTAGTTAGAAAACCCCAATCCATACGAATCGTTCGTTTAGTAAAAGTTCTGCAAAATTATATTTTGGAAATCGCACTCAACCCCAAGGGCCATTGCTAACAATGATGACAAAGGTTTATCTAGCACATAGAATTGGTCCCTCAAATACCTAGTTAGAAAACCCTAATCCATACGGATCGTTCGGTTAGTAAAAGTACTGGAAAAATTAATTTTTGGAATTCGCACTCAACTCTGAAGGGCCAATATCGGCCATTGCCAACAATGATGACAAAGGTTTCGCTAGCACATGGAATAGGTCCCTTAATTACCTAGTTAGAAAACCCCAATCCATACGAATCGTTCGTTTAGTAAAAGTTCTGCAAAATTATTTTTGGAAATCGCACTCAACTCCCAAGGGCCAATATCGGCCATTGCCAACAATGATGACAAAGGTTTCGCTAGCACATGGAATAGGTCCCTTAATTACATAGTTAAAATTGAGGTGTGGCCAACACACAACTTTCTTTTACGAACAGAGAATTTTGAGAAATTTTATTTTTTTCTTAATTTTTTTTTTTATTTTTAAATTTTTTTTTTAATTTTTTATTTTTATTTGTTTTTAATTTTTGGAAACATTTTGTATAAAAGAGTTTTTTGCAAACCTTATACTTTTTAGATATTTGCAAAACAAATTTTCTGGACCAAGGGAGTGGCCACTTCCGATTAGTCGATTTGGCGTAAAGTTCACTGGGACCTCCCAATTTATCAAAAAAGCTTAAATCTGAAGTTTCAGTTCGATTGATTAAACCATATGGGCTGTAGAGAAGACACAGACAGACTGACAGACTGACAGACTGACAGACTGACAGACTGACAGACTGACAGACTGACAGACTGACAGACTGACAGACTGACAGACTGACAGACTGACAGACTGACAGACTGACAGACTGACAGACTGACAGACAGACACCATTTCGAAACCCACTTTTTCGGACTCAGGGGACCTCAAAACAAATAAATCTCTAAAAATCTCAAGGTCCAAAATTTTCATGATTACTATACTTTATTTTACTAGAGTAAAAGAAAGTAAAAAGCAGATTTTCTAAACGTGTCGTATTTTTTCTTTATAAAATTTACCTCAATGAACAATCTCACAGTTACATGATTATGCTTTGTTGTCTTAGTTATAGCTATCAAGTTTGTGAATTGCCCATTGCACTTGGGCCAAGGAAATATTGGAGTTGCTGCATTTGAATTTCTATATTTTAGGTAAGCTGCTTGATGCTCTGTAATAAACGAATTTGCAACTATGTGTAGTTGTTGGCACAGTTTATCAGAGAACGTCAATGATGGAAGTGTTACTGTTTTCACAAAGCATCGATCTAAGTTCTGCCACTATTTGACGATTATTTCATCTGTATCACTTTGTATTAATTTTATAGATATATCCTTAAGCAAATTATCGGTTTCGGTTCCTAGGCAGATGATTTATTTAAATTAGCGCATTATCATTTAATTAGTGCATCTAATGTGCGAAATAAGATCTCGATAACTTTCTTTTTCGTCCGAATAGGTTTATTCAAATTATAAAGAACAAATCTGCGCTGAATTACGCCATTTACAGTACACACCCGAATTATTTGATCTTCCTCATAAAAATTCTGCATCCACACAACGATTTCTTGATCAAAAGTTTTAGATCATCTCCGGTTGGGGGTTGATATGATACCTTTTTCTTCCTGACTCGTTTTTGCTCTATTTGTTTTATAATGCGATACACCGAAGTTGTCTTAAATTCTCCGGGCAGAACAACTTTTTGGTAGCGATATTATAAATAAATAGAATGGTGAAAGTCAACATAAATGGAACATTTAGTGACCCTAGAACTTTGAACGTTGGTGCTCAATGATTAATTCTGATCTTAATTTATTAAATTTATTGTTTGATAACACTGTGGTATTCCAATTTTGCCCGGTTGTAACATATCATAATTTTTCTAAATGCTCTACCAATAAGTTTTAATATCGAGTTTGTTAACACATTTAAATATCTTGGTATCCATTTGTATACCAATCTTAATTGGAAAATTCATGTGGACAACTTAAAATTATACACGAATTCCGCTTCCAGGATTTTTCATGTTCTTCGTGATTTTGGGCCCAGTCTCCCAGTAATAATGTCTAAACTCGGATATGGTTTATCATGTTGGGGTTGCTGCTATGCAAAAACTTTAAAGCGGTTGTATGTTTAGCAGGAAATGATTTTGAGAACCAGAAGAAAAGAGAAAGACCAAGAAAAAGATCAGTACCTTCTTGGCCTTTATTTAAGTTTAATAATATCTTGCCGTTGCGACATTTATACATTTAAAAGGTTTTAAAAATGTTTTTTAAGCGGAGTGACCGTCGTAGCATAAGGATCGATGAGCGCTATAACCCCCGTTGGAATCATAAACTACTTCACAAGATCAATGCGATTCGAAATGTTGTTTAGACGAACACATCGATATCGTGGGAAATGAGATACAGCCTTATTCCTTTGAACACGCTCATTTAATTTATTTTCCAACAGGATAATGATCGTAAACACACTGCAAAGTTAGTGAAGCGTTGGTTTACGGATCAAAAAATTGATGTTTGGAGCCCAACACCCCTGATCTTCACCCAATCGAAAAACCTTATTGATAGATGTTGAGCACGGAATAAAAAAGAAAAGTTTCAGGAATTCAGACAAGCTGTTTAAATAAGTTATTTCAGATGAAAATTTAAAATGCGCTATACTAAAGTCACCGGCGAACTTTTCGATTGATTTCAAGAATACGGGGCCAATATCGATTACCGGACAATAGTAGCTAGTCTTCCAAGAGACGGTGCGGTAGTTCTGAAAAATCAAGGGCTATCCCACTAATGAAGCATGGAAGTTACGGTCGCCCAATATTCACTGGCCCTAGGTGTTAAGCAACCCCTGGGTGTTCTTGTACGACAAACCAGCCACTTACTGTCTATAAAGGATGAAACAATTTTAGATAAGGCAGAAAATCTTGACAAAAGACTATACTTTTGGAAAGTTTATAAATAAAAAAAAGTTCAAAGTCATCACAAAGTTTACTAAATGTTCAGTTAGTTTCCAAAGTTTACTAAATGTTCAGTTAGTTTCCAAAGTGTGGCTAAATTATAACGGCAAGATTCTTCTTGAAAATATTTTCACTTTATTATTATATAAATTCAGTTAAGGTTCCGTTTTCAAATCAAGTTTGGTTTTAAAAAAATTGTTTTGGAAAATGTTTCATTTTAAATCCAAAACCAACACACAAAACATACGAGAAATCACTTTTTTCCTAAGTTACATTTTTAAATGAAAACGCTACAAATTCTTAATTATGATCTTTGAGATATTTTCATAAAGGTTTGAATTTCAACACATATGAACATCGGCTAAGAAAGTCATTTTCATTTTCTTGTAATTCTGGTCAAATTGAAATAAAAGCATACTACAAATCGTGCAGTTACTAAGTCAATATATATTACATACATGGCAGTGATGGCGGTACAAATTTGGTAAAATCGAACCAAAAATTACCACCTGAGGAAACTTCAAGTTAAAGAATTGTAGGAAAAGCAAAACAAATTCAAGAAGATAATGTTGTGATTAAATAGTCTTACGTTTTGGCCTTGTCACTCAGGTTTCGTATCACTGGATTGTGAATAATACAAAATCAATTTAATTTATCTCCAACGAATTTATTTATTTCACAAAATTTATTAAAACACAGTTTAACCGGTGTGAAGTATTTCACTCAAAGTGTAGCTACACAAATTAACGAAAAGTGTAAGTGTACTGAAAAAGTGTAGGCCTACATAAAAAGTGTAAATAAGAAGTAGAACCAGGTATGGAGCGATATTACCATAAAGTAGGCAGGTCAAGCTATCCGAAATCATTTTCCCTAATACAATAAAAAGGGTTGTGAATTGTGAAAATCAAATAAACTGTCGAAACCTGATGCTACACTATGACCATTTACAAAAATGTGTCAATTTTCATTTTGATTGCTCGATT
The DNA here is from genome assembly GCA_958295665.1 of Tipula vernalis. Taxonomy (NCBI): domain Eukaryota; kingdom Metazoa; phylum Arthropoda; class Insecta; order Diptera; family Tipulidae; genus Tipula; species Tipula vernalis. The sequence continues at coordinate 20,969,372 of OY282558.1, read as the reverse complement.
ATTTCTAAACATTTCTTAGAAAATTCAATTTTATTGAAAATCAACTGTGCTATAGCCCACAAGTTTTTGGGCGGCAAAAATCTAAAATGGTCCGATTACGATGGTTGATACCTCTATCAATAGGTTTCGGGACCTGTAATTGCTGTGACAATTTTCATTTTGATTGCTCGATTATTTCTAAACGTTTCTTAGAAAATTCAATTTTATTGAAAATCAACTGTGCTATAGCCCACAAGTTTTTGGGCGGCAAAAATCTAAAATGGTCCGATTACGATGGTTGATATCTCTATCAATAGGTTTCGGGACCTGTAATTGCTGTGACAATTTTCATTTTGATTGCTCGATTATTTCTAAACGTTTCTTAGAAAATTCAATTTTATTGAAAATCAACTGTGCTATAGCCCACAAGTTTTTGGGCGAAAAAATCTAAAATGGTCCGATTACGATGGTTGATACCTCTATCAATAGGTTTCGGGACCTGTAATTGCTGTGACAATTTTCATTTTGATTGCTCGATTATTTCTAAATGTTTCTTAGAAAATTCAATTTTATTGAAAATTAACTGTGATATAGCCCACAAGTTTTTGGGCGGCAAAAATCTAAAATGGTCCGATTACGATGGTTGATACCTCTATCAATAGGTTTCGGGACCTGTTATTGCTGTGACAATTTTCATTTTGATTGCTCGATTATTTCTAAACGTTTCTTAGAAAATTCAATTTTATTGAAAATCAACTGAGCTATAGCCCACAAGTTTTTGGGCGGCAAAAATCTAAAATGGTCCGATTACGATGGTTGATACCTCTATCAATAGGTTTCGGGACCTGTAATTGCTGTGACAATTTTCATTTTGATTGCTCGATTATTTCTAAACGTTTCTTAGAAAATTCAATTTTATTGAAAATCAACTGTGCTATAGCCCACAAGTTTTTGGGCGGCAAAAATCTAAAATGGTCCGATTACGATGGTTGATATCTCTATCAATAGGTTTCGGGACCTGTAATTGCTGTGACAATTTTCATTTTGATTGCTCGATTATTTCTAAACGTTTCTTAGAAAATTCAATTTTATTGAAAATCAACTGAGCTATAGCCCACAAGTTTTTGGGCGGCAAAAATCTAAAATGGTCCGATTACGATGGTTGATACCTCTATCAATAGGTTTCGGGACCTGTAATTGCTGTGACAATTTTCATTTTGATTGCTCGATTATTTCTAAACGTTTCTTAGAAAATTCAATTTTATTGAAAATCAACTGTGCTATAGCCCACAAGTTTTTGGGCGGCAAAAATCTAAAATGGTCCGATTACGATGGTTGATATCTCTATCAATAGGTTTCGGGACCTGTAATTGCTGTGACAATTTTCATTTTGATTGCTCGATTATTTCTAAACGTTTCTTAGAAAATTCAATTTTATTGAAAATCAACTGAGCTATAGCCCACAAGTTTTTGGGCGGCAAAAATCTAAAATGGTCCGATTACGATGGTTGATACCTCTATCAATAGGTTTCGGGACCTGTAATTGCTGTGACAATTTTCATTTTGATTGCTCGATTATTTCTAAACGTTTCTTAGAAAATTCAATTTTATTGAAAATCAACTGTGCTATAGCCCACAAGTTTTTGGGCGGCAAAAATCTAAAATGGTCCGATTACGATGGTTGATATCTCTATCAATAGGTTTCGGGACCTGTAATTGCTGTGACAATTTTCATTTTGATTGCTCGATTATTTCTAAACGTTTCTTAGAAAATTCAATTTTATTGAAAATCAACTGTGCTATAGCCCACAAGTTTTTGGGCGGCAAAAATCTAAAATAGTCCGATTACGATGGTTGATATCTCTATCAATAGGTTTCGGGACCTGTAATTGCTGTGACAATTTTCATTTTGATTGCTCGATTATTTCTAAACGTTTCTTAGAAAATTCAATTTTATTGAAAATCAACTGTGCTATAGCCCACAATTTTTTGGGCGGCAAAAATCTAAAATGGTCCGTACGATGGTTGATACCTCTATCAATAGGTTTTGGGACCTGTAATTGCTGTGACAATTTTCATTTTGATTGCTCGATTATTTCTAAACGTTTCTTAGAAAATTCAATTTTATTGAAAATCAACTGTGCTATAGCCCACAAGTTTTTGGGCGGCAAAAATCTAAAATGGTCCGATTACGATGGTTGATACCTCTATCAATAGGTTTCGGGACCTGTAATTGCTGTGACAATTTTCATTTTGATTGCTCGATTATTTCTAAACGTTTCTTAGAAAATTCAATTTTATTGAAAATCAACTGTGCTATATCCCACAAGTTTTTGGGCGGCAAAAATCTAAAATGGTCCGATTACGATGGTTGATACCTCTATCAATAGGTTTCGGGACCTGTTATTGCTGTGACAATTTTCATTTTGATTGCTCGATTATTTCTAAACGTTTCTTAGAAAATTCAATTTTATTGATAATCAACTGTGCTATAGCCCACAAGTTTTTGGGCGGCAAAAATCTAAAATGGTCAGATTACGATGATTGATAACTCTATCAATAGGTTTCGGGACCTGTAATTGCTGTGACAATTTTCATTTTGATTGCTCGATTATTTCTAAATGTTTCTTAGAAAATTCAATTTTATTGAAAATCAACTGTGCTATAGCCCACAAGTTTTTGGGCGACAAAAATCTAAAATGGTCCGTACGATGGTTGATACCTCTATCAATAGGTTTTGGGACCTGTAATTGCTGTGACAATTTTCATTTTGATTGCTCGATTATTTCTAAACGTTTCTTAGAAAATTCAATTTTATTGAAAATCAACTGTGTTATAGCCCACAAGTTTTTGGGCGGCAAAAATCTAAAATGGTCCGATTACGATGGTTGATACCTCTATCAATAGGTTTCGGGACCTGTTATTGCTGTGACAATTTTCATTTTGATTGCTCGATTATTTCTAAACGTTTCTTAGAAAATTCAATTTTATTGAAAATCAACTGTGCTATACCCACAAGTTTTTGGGCGGCAAAAATCTAAAATGGTCCGATTACGATGGTTGATACCTCTATCAATAGGTTTCGGGACCTGTAATTGCTGTGACAATTTTCATTTTGATTGCTCGATTATTTCTAAACGTTTCTTAGAAAATTCAATTTTATTGAAAATCAACTGTGCTATAGCCCACAAGTTTTTGGGCGGCAAAAATATAAAATGGTCCAATTACGATGGTTGATACCTCTATCAATAGGTTTCGGGACCTGCAATTGCTGTGACAATTTTCATTTTGATTGCTCGATTATTTCTAAATGTTTCTTAGAAACAATTTTATTGAAAATCAGCAGTGCTAGAGCCCACAAGTTTTTGGGCGGCAAAAATCTAAAATGGTCCGATTACGATGGTTGATACCTATATCAATAGGTTTCGGGACCTGTAATTGCTGTGACAATTTTCATTTTAATTGCTCGATTATTTCTAAACGTTTCTTAGAAAATTCAATTTTATTGAAAATCAACTGTGCTATATCCCACAAGTTTTTGGGCGGCAAAAATCTAAAATGGTCCGATTACGATGGTTGATACCTCTATCAATAGGTTTCGGGACCTGTTATTGCTGTGACAATTTTCATTTTGATTGCTCGATTATTTCTAAACGTTTCTTAGAAAATTCAATTTTATTGATAATCAACTGTGCTATAGCCCACAAGTTTTTGGGCGGCAAAAATCTAAAATGGTCAGATTACGATGATTGATAACTCTATCAATAGGTTTCGGGACCTGTAATTGCTGTGACAATTTTCATTTTAATTGCTCGATTATTTCTAAACGTTTCTTAGAAAATTCAATTTTATTGAAAATCAACTGTGCTATAGCCCACAAGTTTTTGGGCGGCAAAAATCTAAAATGGTCCGATTACGATGGTTGATACCTCTATCAATAGGTTTCGGGACCTGTAATTGCTGTGACAATTTTCATTTTGATTGCTCGATTATTTCTAAACGTTTCTTAGAAAATTCAATTTTATTGAAAATCAACTGTGCTATAGCCCACAAGTTTTTGGGCGGCAAAAATCTAAAATGGTCCGATTACGATGGTTGATATCTCTATCAATAGGTTTCGGGACCTGTAATTGCTGTGACAATTTTCATTTTGATTGCTCGATTATTTCTAAACGTTTCTTAGAAAATTCAATTTTATTGAAAATCAACTGAGCTATAGCCCACAAGTTTTTGGGCGGCAAAAATCTAAAATGGTCCAATTACGATGGTTGATATCTCTATCAATAGGTTTCGGGACCTGTAATTGCTGTGACAATTTTCATTTTGATTGCTCGATTATTTCTAAACGTTTCTTAGAAAATTCAATTTTATTGAAAATCAACTGTGCTATAGCCCACAAGTTTTTGGGCGGCAAAAATCTAAAATGGTCCGATTACGATGGTTGATATCTCTATCAATAGGTTTCGGGACCTGTAATTGCTGTGACAATTTTCATTTTGATTGCTCGATTATTTCTAAACGTTTCTTAGAAAATTCAATTTTATTGAAAATCAACTGAGCTATAGCCCACAAGTTTTTGGGCGGCAAAAATCTAAAATGGTCCGATTACGATGGTTGATACCTCTATCAATAGGTTTCGGGACCTGTAATTGCTGTGACAATTTTCATTTTGATTGCTCGATTATTTCTAAACGTTTCTTAGAAAATTCAATTTTATTGAAAATCAACTGTGCTATAGCCCACAAGTTTTTGGGCGGCAAAAATCTAAAATGGTCCGATTACGATGGTTGATATCTCTATCAATAGGTTTCGGGACCTGTAATTGCTGTGACAATTTTCATTTTGATTGCTCGATTATTTCTAAACGTTTCTTAGAAAATTCAATTTTATTGAAAATCAACTGAGCTATAGCCCACAAGTTTTTGGGCGGCAAAAATCTAAAATGGTCCGATTACGATGGTTGATACCTCTATCAATAGGTTTCGGGACCTGTAATTGCTGTGACAATTTTCATTTTGATTGCTCGATTATTTCTAAACGTTTCTTAGAAAATTCAATTTTATTGAAAATCAACTGTGCTATAGCCCACAAGTTTTTGGGCGGCAAAAATCTAAAATGGTCCGATTACGATGGTTGATATCTCTATCAATAGGTTTCGGGACCTGTAATTGCTGTGACAATTTTCATTTTGATTGCTCGATTATTTCTAAACGTTTCTTAGAAAATTCAATTTTATTGAAAATCAACTGTGCTATAGCCCACAAGTTTTTGGGCGGCAAAAATCTAAAATAGTCCGATTACGATGGTTGATATCTCTATCAATAGGTTTCGGGACCTGTAATTGCTGTGACAATTTTCATTTTGATTGCTCGATTATTTCTAAACGTTTCTTAGAAAATTCAATTTTATTGAAAATCAACTGTGCTATAGCCCACAATTTTTTGGGCGGCAAAAATCTAAAATGGTCCGTACGATGGTTGATACCTCTATCAATAGGTTTTGGGACCTGTAATTGCTGTGACAATTTTCATTTTGATTGCTCGATTATTTCTAAACGTTTCTTAGAAAATTCAATTTTATTGAAAATCAACTGTGCTATAGCCCACAAGTTTTTGGGCGGCAAAAATCTAAAATGGTCCGATTACGATGGTTGATACCTCTATCAATAGGTTTCGGGACCTGTAATTGCTGTGACAATTTTCATTTTGATTGCTCGATTATTTCTAAACGTTTCTTAGAAAATTCAATTTTATTGAAAATCAACTGTGCTATATCCCACAAGTTTTTGGGCGGCAAAAATCTAAAATGGTCCGATTACGATGGTTGATACCTCTATCAATAGGTTTCGGGACCTGTTATTGCTGTGACAATTTTCATTTTGATTGCTCGATTATTTCTAAACGTTTCTTAGAAAATTCAATTTTATTGATAATCAACTGTGCTATAGCCCACAAGTTTTTGGGCGGCAAAAATCTAAAATGGTCAGATTACGATGATTGATAACTCTATCAATAGGTTTCGGGACCTGTAATTGCTGTGACAATTTTCATTTTGATTGCTCGATTATTTCTAAATGTTTCTTAGAAAATTCAATTTTATTGAAAATCAACTGTGCTATAGCCCACAAGTTTTTGGGCGACAAAAATCTAAAATGGTCCGTACGATGGTTGATACCTCTATCAATAGGTTTTGGGACCTGTAATTGCTGTGACAATTTTCATTTTGATTGCTCGATTATTTCTAAACGTTTCTTAGAAAATTCAATTTTATTGAAAATCAACTGTGTTATAGCCCACAAGTTTTTGGGCGGCAAAAATCTAAAATGGTCCGATTACGATGGTTGATACCTCTATCAATAGGTTTCGGGACCTGTTATTGCTGTGACAATTTTCATTTTGATTGCTCGATTATTTCTAAACGTTTCTTAGAAAATTCAATTTTATTGAAAATCAACTGTGCTATACCCACAAGTTTTTGGGCGGCAAAAATCTAAAATGGTCCGATTACGATGGTTGATACCTCTATCAATAGGTTTCGGGACCTGTAATTGCTGTGACAATTTTCATTTTGATTGCTCGATTATTTCTAAACGTTTCTTAGAAAATTCAATTTTATTGAAAATCAACTGTGCTATAGCCCACAAGTTTTTGGGCGGCAAAAATATAAAATGGTCCAATTACGATGGTTGATACCTCTATCAATAGGTTTCGGGACCTGCAATTGCTGTGACAATTTTCATTTTGATTGCTCGATTATTTCTAAATGTTTCTTAGAAACAATTTTATTGAAAATCAGCAGTGCTAGAGCCCACAAGTTTTTGGGCGGCAAAAATCTAAAATGGTCCGATTACGATGGTTGATACCTATATCAATAGGTTTCGGGACCTGTAATTGCTGTGACAATTTTCATTTTAATTGCTCGATTATTTCTAAACGTTTCTTAGAAAATTCAATTTTATTGAAAATCAACTGTGCTATATCCCACAAGTTTTTGGGCGGCAAAAATCTAAAATGGTCCGATTACGATGGTTGATACCTCTATCAATAGGTTTCGGGACCTGTTATTGCTGTGACAATTTTCATTTTGATTGCTCGATTATTTCTAAACGTTTCTTAGAAAATTCAATTTTATTGATAATCAACTGTGCTATAGCCCACAAGTTTTTGGGCGGCAAAAATCTAAAATGGTCAGATTACGATGATTGATAACTCTATCAATAGGTTTCGGGACCTGTAATTGCTGTGACAATTTTCATTTTAATTGCTCGATTATTTCTAAACGTTTCTTAGAAAATTCAATTTTATTGAAAATCAACTGTGCTATAGCCCACAAGTTTTTGGGCGGCAAAAATCTAAAATGGTCCGATTACGATGGTTGATACCTCTATCAATAGGTTTCGGGACCTGTAATTGCTGTGACAATTTTCATTTTGATTGCTCGATTATTTCTAAACGTTTCTTAGAAAATTCAATTTTATTGAAAATCAACTGTGCTATAGCCCACAAGTTTTTGGGCGGCAAAAATCTAAAATGGTCCGATTACGATGGTTGATATCTCTATCAATAGGTTTCGGGACCTGTAATTGCTGTGACAATTTTCATTTTGATTGCTCGATTATTTCTAAACGTTTCTTAGAAAATTCAATTTTATTGAAAATCAACTGTGCTATAGCCCACAAGTTTTTGGGCGGCAAAAATCTAAAATGGTCCGATTACGATGGTTGATATCTCTATCAATAGGTTTCGGGACCTGTAATTGCTGTGACAATTTTCATTTTGATTGCTCGATTATTTCTAAACGTTTCTTAGAAAATTCAATTTTATTGAAAATCAACTGAGCTATAGCCCACAAGTTTTTGGGCGGCAAAAATCTAAAATGGTCCGATTACGATGGTTGATACCTCTATCAATAGGTTTCGGGACCTGTAATTGCTGTGACAATTTTCATTTTGATTGCTCGATTATTTCTAAACGTTTCTTAGAAAATTCAATTTTATTGAAAATCAACTGTGCTATAGCCCACAAGTTTTTGGGCGGCAAAAATCTAAAATGGTCCGATTACGATGGTTGATATCTCTATCAATAGGTTTCGGGACCTGTAATTGCTGTGACAATTTTCATTTTGATTGCTCGATTATTTCTAAACGTTTCTTAGAAAATTCAATTTTATTGAAAATCAACTGTGCTATAGCCCACAAGTTTTTGGGCGGCAAAAATCTAAAATAGTCCGATTACGATGGTTGATATCTCTATCAATAGGTTTCGGGACCTGTAATTGCTGTGACAATTTTCATTTTGATTGCTCGATTATTTCTAAACGTTTCTTAGAAAATTCAATTTTATTGAAAATCAACTGTGCTATAGCCCACAATTTTTTGGGCGACAAAAATCTAAAATGGTCCGTACGATGGTTGATACCTCTATCAATAGGTTTTGGGACCTGTAATTGCTGTGACAATTTTCATTTTGATTGCTCGATTATTTCTAAACGTTTCTTAGAAAATTCAATTTTATTGAAAATCAACTGTGCTATAGCCCACAAGTTTTTGGGCGGCAAAAATCTAAAATGGTCCGATTACGATGGTTGATACCTCTATCAATAGGTTTCGGGACCTGTAATTGCTGTGACAATTTTCATTTTGATTGCTCGATTATTTCTAAACGTTTCTTAGAAAATTCAATTTTATTGAAAATCAACTGTGCTATAGCCCACAAGTTTTTGGGCGACAAAAATCTAAAATGGTCCGATTACGATGGTTGATACCTCTATCAATAGGTTTTGGGACCTGTAATTGCTGTGACAATTTTCATTTTGATTGCTCGATTATTTCTAAACGTTTCTTAGAAAATTCAATTTTATTGAAAATCAACTGTGCTATAGCCCACAAGTTTTTGGGCGGCAAAAATCTAAAATGGTCCGATTACGATGGTTGATACCTCTATCAATAGGTTTCGGGACCTGTAATTGCTGTGACAATTTTCATTTTGATTGCTCGATTATTTCTAAACGTTTCTTAGAAAATTCAATTTTATTGAAAATCAACTGCTATTGGGCGGCAAAAATCTAAAATGGTCAGATTACGATGATTGATAACTTTATCAATAGGTTTCGGGACCTGTAATTGCTGTGACAATTTTCATTTTGATTGCTCGATTATTTCTAAACGTTTCTTAGAAAATTCAATTTTATTGAAAATCAACTGTGCTATAGCCCACAAGTTTTTGGGCGGCAAAAATCTAAAATGGTCCGATTACGATGGTTGATACCTCTATCAATAGGTTTCGGGACCTGTAATTGCTGTGACAATTTTCATTTTGATTGCTCGATTATTTCTAAACGTTTCTTAGAAAATTCAATTTTATTGAAAATCAACTGTGCTATAGCCCACAAGTTTTTGGGCGACACAAATCTAAAATGGTCCGATTACGATGGTTGATACCTCTATCAATAGGTTTTGGGACCTGTAATTGCTGTGACAATTTTCATTTTGATTGCTCGATTATTTCTAAACGTTTCTTAGAAAATTCAATTTTATTGAAAATCAACTGTGCTATAGCCCACAAGTTTTTGGGCGGCAAAAATCTAAAATGGTCCGATTACGATGGTTGATACCTCTATCAATAGGTTTCGGGACCTGTAATTGCTGTGACAATTTTCATTTTGATTGCTCGATTATTTCTAAACGTTTCTTAGAAAATTCAATTTTATTGAAAATCAACTGTGCTATAGCCCACAAGTTTTTGGGCGGCAAAAATCTAAAATGGTCCGATTACGATGGTTGATACCTCTATCAATAGGTTTCGGGACCTGTAATTGCTGTGACAATTTTCATTTTGATTGCTCGATTATTTCTAAACGTTTCTTAGAAAATTCAATTTTATTGAAAATCAACTGTGCTATAGCCCACAAGTTTTTGGGCGGCAAAAATCTAAAATGGTCCGATTACGATGGTTGATATCTCTATCAATAGGTTTCGGGACCTGTAATTGCTGTGACAATTTTCATTTTGATTGCTCGATTATTTCTAAACGTTTCTTAGAAAATTCAATTTTATTGAAAATCAACTGTGCTATAGCCCACAAGTTTTTGGGCGGCAAAAATCTAAAATGGTCCGATTACGATGGTTGATACCTCTATCAATAGGTTTCGGGACCTGTAATTGCTGTGACAATTTTCATTTTGATTGCTCGATTATTTCTAAACGTTTCTTAGAAAATTCAATTTTATTGAAAATCAATTGTGCTATAGCCCACAAGTTTTTGGGCGAAAAAATCTAAAATGGTCCGATTACGATGGTTGATACCTCTATCAATAGGTTTCGGGACCTGTAATTGCTGTGACAATTTTCATTTTGATTGCTCGATTATTTCTAAACGTTTCTTAGAAAATTCAATTTTATTGAAAATCAACTGAGCTATAGCCCACAAGTTTTTGGGCGGCAAAAATCTAAAATGGTCCGATTACGATGGTTGATACCTCTATCAATAGGTTTCGGGACCTGTAATTGCTGTGACAATTTTCATTTTGATTGCTCGATTATTTCTAAACGTTTCTTAGAAAATTCAATTTTATTGAAAATCAACTGTGCTATAGCCCACAAGTTTTTGGGCGGCAAAAATCTAAAATGGTCCGATTACGATGGTTGATATCTCTATCAATAGGTTTCGGGACCTGTAATTGCTGTGACAATTTTCATTTTGATTGCTCGATTATTTCTAAACGTTTCTTAGAAAATTCAATTTTATTGAAAATCAACTGTGCTATAGCCCACAAGTTTTTGGGCGGCAAAAATCTAAAATGGTCCGATTACGATGGTTGATATCTCTATCAATAGGTTTCGGGACCTGTAATTGCTGTGACAATTTTCATTTTGATTGCTCGATTATTTCTAAACGTTTCTTAGAAAATTCAATTTTATTGAAAATCAACTGAGCTATATAGCCCACAAGTTTTTGGGCGGCAAAAATCTAAAATGGTCCGATTACGATGGTTGATACCTCTATCAATAGGTTTCGGGACCTGTAATTGCTGTGACAATTTTCATTTTGATTGCTCGATTATTTCTAAACGTTTCTTAGAAAATTCAATTTTATTGAAAATCAACTGTGCTATAGCCCACAAGTTTTTGGGCGGCAAAAATCTAAAATGGTCCGATTACGATGGTTGATATCTCTATCAATAGGTTTCGGGACCTGTAATTGCTGTGACAATTTTCATTTTGATTGCTCGATTATTTCTAAACGTTTCTTAGAAAATTCAATTTTATTGAAAATCAATTGTGCTATAGGCCACAAGTTTTTGGGCGGCAAAAATCTAAAATGGTCCGATTACGATGGTTGATATCTCTATCAATAGGTTTCGGGACCTGTAATTGCTGTGACAATTTTCATTTTGATTGCTCGATTATTTCTAAACGTTTCTTAGAAAATTCAATTTTATTGAAAATCAACTGTGCTATAGCCCACAAGTTTTTGGGCGGCAAAAATCTAAAATGGTCCGATTACGATGGTTGATACCTCTATCAATAGGTTTCGGGACCTGTAATTGCTGTGACAATTTTCATTTTGATTGCTCGATTATTTCTAAACATTTCTTAGAAAATTCAATTTTATTGAAAATCAACTGTGCTATAGCCCACAAGTTTTTGGGCGGCAAAAATTTTACATGGTTCGATTACGATGGTTGATACCTCTATCAATAGGTTTCGGGACCTGTTATTGCTGTGACAATTTTCATTTTGATTGCTCGATTATTTCTAAACGTTTCTTAGAAAATTCAATTTTATTGAAAATCAACTGTGCTATAGCCCACAAGTTTTTGGGCGGCAAAAATCTAAAATGGTCCGATTACGATGGTTGATACCTTTATTAATAGGTTTCGGGACCTGTTATTGCTGTGACAATTTTCATTTTGATTGCTCGATTATTTCTAAACGTTTCTTAGAAAATTCAATTTTATTGAAAATCAACTGTGCTATAGCCCACAAGTTTTTGGGCGGCAAAAATCTAAAATGGTCCGATTACGATGATTGATACCTCTATCAATAGTTTTCGGGACCTGTAATTGCTGTGACAATTTTCATTTTGATTGCTCGATTATTTCTAAACGTTTCTTAGAAAATTCAATTTTATTGAAAATCAACTGTGCTATAGCCCACAAGTTTTTGGGCGGCAAAAATCTAAAATGGTCCGATTACGATGGTTGATACCTCTATCAATAGGTTTCGGGACCTGTTATTGCTGTGACAATTTTCATTTTGATTGCTCGATTATTTCTAAACGTTTCTTAGAAAATTCAATTTTATTGAAAATCAACTGTGCTATTGCCCACAAGTTTTTGGGCGGCAAAAATCTAAAATGGTCCGATTACGATGATTGATACCTCTATCAATAGTTTTCGGGAACTGTAATTGCTGTGACAATTTTCATTTTGATTGCTCGATTATTTCTAAACGTTTCTTAGAAAATTCAATTTTATTGAAAATCAACTGTGCTATAGCCCACAAGTTTTTGGGCGGCAAAAATCTAAAATGGTCCGATTACGATGATTGATACCTCTATCAATAGGTTTCGGGACCTGTAATTGCTGTGACAATTTTCATTTTGATTGCTCGATTATTTCTAAACGTTTCTTAGAAAATTCAATTTTATTGAAAATCAACTGTGCTATAGCCCACAAGTTTTTGGGCGGCAAAAATCTAAAATGGTCCGATTACGATGGTTGATATCTCTATCAATAGGTTTCGGGACCTGTAATTGCTGTGACAATTTTCATTTTGATTGCTCGATTATTTCTAAACGTTTCTTAGAAAATTCAATTTTATTGAAAATCAATTGTGCTATAGGCCACAAGTTTTTGGGCGGCAAAAATCTAAAATGGTCCGATTACGATGGTTGATATCTCTATCAATAGGTTTCGGGACCTGTAATTGCTGTGACAATTTTCATTTTGATTGCTCGATTATTTCTAAACGTTTCTTAGAAAATTCAATTTTATTGAAAATCAACTGTGCTATAGCCCACAAGTTTTTGGGCGGCAAAAATCTAAAATGGTCCGATTACGATGGTTGATACCTCTATCAATAGGTTTCGGGACCTGTAATTGCTGTGACAATTTTCATTTTGATTGCTCGATTATTTCTAAACATTTCTTAGAAAATTCAATTTTATTGAAAATCAACTGTGCTATAGCCCACAAGTTTTTGGGCGGCAAAAATTTTACATGGTTCGATTACGATGGTTGATACCTCTATCAATAGGTTTCGGGACCTGTTATTGCTGTGACAATTTTCATTTTGATTGCTCGATTATTTCTAAACGTTTCTTAGAAAATTCAATTTTATTGAAAATCAACTGTGCTATAGCCCACAAGTTTTTGGGCGGCAAAAATCTAAAATGGTCCGATTACGATGGTTGATACCTCTATTAATAGGTTTCGGGACCTGTTATTGCTGTGACAATTTTCATTTTGATTGCTCGATTATTTCTAAACGTTTCTTAGAAAATTCAATTTTATTGAAAATCAACTGTGCTATAGCCCACAAGTTTTTGGGCGGCAAAAATATATAATGGTCTGATTACGATGGTTGATACCTCTATCAATAGGTTTTGGGACCTGTAATTGCTGTGACAATTTTCATTTTGATTGCTCGATTATTTCTAAACGTTTCTTAGAAAATTCAATTTTATTGAAAATCAACTGTGCTATAGCCCACAAGTTTTTGGGCGGCAAAAATCTAAAATGGTCCGATTACGATGATTGATACCTCTATCAATAGTTTTCGGGACCTGTAATTGCTGTGACAATTTTCATTTTGATTGCTCGATTATTTCTAAACGTTTCTTAGAAAATTCAATTTTATTGAAAATCAACTGTGCTATAGCCCACAAGTTTTTGGGCGGCAAAAATCTAAAATGGTCCGATTACGATGGTTGATACCTCTATCAATAGGTTTCGGGACCTGTTATTGCTGTGACAATTTTCATTTTGATTGCTCGATTATTTCTAAACGTTTCTTAGAAAATTCAATTTTATTGAAAATCAACTGTGCTATTGCCCACAAGTTTTTGGGCGGCAAAAATCTAAAATGGTCCGATTACGATGATTGATACCTCTATCAATAGTTTTCGGGAACTGTAATTGCTGTGACAATTTTCATTTTGATTGCTCGATTATTTCTAAACGTTTCTTAGAAAATTCAATTTTATTGAAAATCAACTGTGCTATAGCCCACAAGTTTTTGGGCGGCAAAAATCTAAAATGGTCCGATTACGATGGTTGATACCTCTATCAATAGGTTTCGGGACCTGTAATTGCTGTGACAATTTTCATTTTGATTGCTCGATTATTTCTAAACGTTTCTTAGAAAATTCAATTTTATTGAAAATCAACTGTGCTATAGCCCACAAGTTTTTGGGCGGCAAAAATCTAAAATGGTCCGATTACGATGGTTGATACCTCTATCAATAGGTTTCGGGACCTGTAATTGCTGTGACAATTTTCATTTTGATTGCTCGATTATTTCTAAACGTTTCTTAGAAAATTCAATTTTATTGAAAATCAACTGCTATTGGGCGGCAAAAATCTAAAATGGTCAGATTACGATGATTGATAACTTTATCAATAGGTTTCGGGACCTGTAATTGCTGTGACAATTTTCATTTTGATTGCTCGATTATTTCTAAACGTTTCTTAGAAAATTCAATTTTATTGAAAATCAACTGTGCTATAGCCCACAAGTTTTTGGGCGGCAAAAATCTAAAATGGTCCGATTACGATGGTTGATACCTCTATCAATAGGTTTCGGGACCTGTAATTGCTGTGACAATTTTCATTTTGATTGCTCGATTATTTCTAAACGTTTCTTAGAAAATTCAATTTTATTGAAAATCAACTGTGCTATAGCCCACAAGTTTTTGGGCGACAAAAATCTAAAATGGTCCGATTACGATGGTTGATACCTCTATCAATAGGTTTTGGGACCTGTAATTGCTGTGACAATTTTCATTTTGATTGCTCGATTATTTCTAAACGTTTCTTAGAAAATTCAATTTTATTGAAAATCAACTGTGCTATAGCCCACAAGTTTTTGGGCGGCAAAAATCTAAAATGGTCCGATTACGATGGTTGATACCTCTATCAATAGGTTTCGGGACCTGTAATTGCTGTGACAATTTTCATTTTGATTGCTCGATTATTTCTAAACGTTTCTTAGAAAATTCAATTTTATTGAAAATCAACTGAGCTATAGCCCACAAGTTTTTGGGCGACAAAAATCTAAAATGGTCCGATTACGATGGTTGATACCTCTATCAATAGGTTTCGGGACCTGTAATTGCTGTGACAATTTTCATTTTGATTGCTCGATTATTTCTAAACATTTCTTAGAAAATTCAATTTTATTGAAAATCAACTGTGCTATAGCCCACAAGTTTTTGGGCGGCAAAAATTTAAAATGGTCCGATTACGATGGTTGATACCTCTATCAATAGGTTTCGGGACCTGTAATTGCTGTGACAATTTTCATTTTGATTGCTCGATTATTTCTAAACGTTTCTTAGAAAATTCAATTTTATTGAAAATCAACTGTGCTATAGCCCACAAGTTTTTGGGCGGCAAAAATCTAAAATGGTCCGATTACGATGGTTGATATCTCTATCAATAGGTTTCGGGACCTGTAATTGCTGTGACAATTTTCATTTTGATTGCTCGATTATTTCTAAACGTTTCTTAGAAAATTCAATTTTATTGAAAATCAACTGTGCTATAGCCCACAAGTTTTTGGGCGGCAAAAATCTAAAATGGTCCGATTACGATGATTGATACCTCTATCAATAGTTTTCGGGAACTGTAATTGCTGTGACAATTTTCATTTTGATTGCTCGATTATTTCTAAACGTTTCTTAGAAAATTCAATTTTATTGAAAATCAACTGTGCTATAGCCCACAAGTTTTTGGGCGACAAAAATCTAAAATGGTCCGATTACGATGGTTGATACCTCTATCAATAGGTTTCGGGACCTGTTATTGCTGTGACAATTTTCATTTTGATTGCTCGATTATTTCTAAACGTTTCTTAGAAAATTCAATTTTATTGAAAAACAACTGAGCTATAGCCCACAAGTTTTTGGGCGGCAAAAATATATAATGGTCTGATTACGATGGTTGATACCTCTATCAATAGGTTTCGGGACCTGTAATTGCTGTGACAATTTTCATTTTGATTGCTCGATTATTTCTAAACATTTCTTAGAAAATTCAATTTTATTGAAAATCAACTGTGCTATAGCCCACAAGTTTTTGGGCGGCAAAAATTTTACATGGTTCGATTACGATGGTTGATACCTCTATCAATAGGTTTCGGGACCTGTTATTGCTGTGACAATTTTCATTTTGATTGCTCGATTATTTCTAAACGTTTCTTAGAAAATTCAATTTTATTGAAAATCAACTGTGCTATAGCCCAAAAGTTTTTGGGCGGCAAAAATTTTACATGGTTCGATTACGATGGTTGATACCTCTATCAATAGGTTTTGGGACCTGTAATTGCTGTGACAATTTTCATTTTGATTGCTCGATTATTTCTAAACGTTTCTTAGAAAATTCAATTTTATTGAAAATCAACTGAGCTATAGCCCACAAGTTTTTGGGCGGCAAAAATCTAAAATGGTCCGATTACGATGATTGATACCTCTATCAATAGTTTTCGGGACCTGTAATTGCTGTGACAATTTTCATTTTGATTGCTCGATTATTTCTAAACATTTCTTAGAAAATTCAATTTTATTGAAAATCAACTGTGCTATAGCCCACAAGTTTTTGGGCGGCAAAAATTTTACATGGTTCGATTACGATGGTTGATACCTCTATCAATAGGTTTCGGGACCTGTTATTGCTGTGACAATTTTCATTTTGATTGCTCGATTATTTCTAAACGTTTCTTAGAAAATTCAATTTTATTGAAAATCAACTGAGCTATAGCCCACAAGTTTTTGGGCGGCAAAAATCTAAAATGGTCCGATTACGATGGTTGATACCTCTATCAATAGGTTTCGGGACCTGTTATTGCTGTGACAATTTTCATTTTGATTGCTCGATTATTTCTAAACGTTTCTTAGAAAATTCAATTTTATTGAAAATCAACTGTGCTATTGCCCACAAGTTTTTGGGCGGCAAAAATATATAATGGTCTGATTACGATGGTTGATACCTCTATCAATAGGTTTTGGGACCTGTAATTGCTGTGACAATTTTCATTTTGATTGCTCGATTATTTCTAAATGTTTCTTAGAAAATTCAATTTTATTGAAAATCAACTGAGCTATAGCCCACAAGTTTTTGGGCGGCAAAAATCTAAAATGGTCCGATTACGATGATTGATACCTCTATCAATAGTTTTCGGGACCTGTAATTGCTGTGACAATTTTCATTTTGATTACTCGATTATTTCTAAACGTTTCTTAGAAAATTCAATTTTATTGAAAATCAACTGTGCTATAGCCCACAAGTTTTTGGGCGACAAAAATCTAAAATGGTCCGATTACGATGGTTGATACCTCTATCAATAGGTTTCGGGACCTGTAATTGCTGTGACAATTTTCATTTTGATTGCTCGATTATTTCTAAATGTTTCTTAGAAAATTCAATTTTATTGAAAATCTACTGTGCTATAGCCCACAAGTTTTTGGGCGGCAAAAATCTAAAATGGTCCGATTACGATGGTTGATACCTCTATCAATAGGTTTCGGGACCTGTTATTGCTGTGACAATTTTCATTTTGATTGCTCGATTATTTCTAAACGTTTCTTAGAAAATTCAATTTTATTGAAAATCAACTGAGCTATAGCCCACAAGTTTTTGGGCGGCAAAAATCTAAAATGGTCCGATTACGATGGTTGATACCTCTATCAATAGGTTTCGGGACCTGTTATTGCTGTGACAATTTTCATTTTGATTGCTCGATTATTTCTAAACGTTTCTTAGAAAATTCAATTTTATTGAAAAACAACTGAGCTATAGCCCACAAGTTTTTGGGCGGCAAAAATATATAATGGTCTAGTTACGTTGGTTGACACCTCTATCAATAGGTTTCGGGACCTGTTATTGCTGTGACAATTTTCATTTTGATTGCTCGATTATTTCTAAACGTTTCTTAGAAAATTCAATTTTATTGAAAATCAACTGAGCTATAGCCCACAAGTTTTTGGGCGGCAAAAATCTAAAATGGTCCGATTACGATGGTTGATACCTCTATCAATAGGTTTCGGGACCTGTAATTGCTGTGACAATTTTCATTTTGATTGCTCGATTATTTCTAAATGTTTCTTAGAAAATTCAATTTTATTGAAAATTAACTGTGATATAGCCCACAAGTTTTTGGGCGGCAAAAATCTAAAATGGTCCGATTACGATGGTTGATACCTCTATCAATAGGTTTCGGGACCTGTTATTGCTGTGACAATTTTCATTTTGATTGCTCGATTATTTCTAAACGTTTCTTAGAAAATTCAATTTTATTGAAAATCAACTGAGCTATAGCCCACAAGTTTTTGGGCGGCAAAAATCTAAAATGGTCCAATTACGATGGTTGATATCTCTATCAATAGGTTTCGGGACCTGTAATTGCTGTGACAATTTTCATTTTGATTGCTCGATTATTTCTAAACGTTTCTTAGAAAATTCAATTTTATTGAAAATCAACTGTGCTATAGCCCACAAGTTTTTGGGCGGCAAAAATCTAAAATGGTCCGATTACGATGGTTGATATCTCTATCAATAGGTTTCGGGACCTGTAATTGCTGTGACAATTTTTATTTTGATTGCTCGATTATTTCTAAACGTTTCTTAGAAAATTCAATTTTATTGAAAATCAACTGTGCTATAGCCCACAAGTTTTTGGGCGGCAAAAATCTAAAATGGTCCGATTACGATGGTTGATACCTCTATCAATAGGTTTCGGGACCTGTTATTGCTGAGACAATTTTCATTTTGAGTGCTCGAATATTTCTAAATGTTTCTTAGAAAATTCAATTTTATGGAAAATCAACTGTGCTATAGCCCACAAGTTTTTGGGCGACAAAAATCTAAAATGGTCCGATTACGATGGTTGATACCTTTATCAATAGGTTTCGGGACCTGTTATTGCTGAGACAATTTTCATTTTGAGTGCTCGATTATTTCTAAATGTTTCTTAGAAAATTCAATTTTATTGAAAATCAACTGAGCTATAGCCCACAAGTTTTTGGGCGGCAAAAATCTAAAATGGTCCGATTACGATGGTTGATACCTCTATCAATAGGTTTCGGGACCTGTTATTGCTGAGACAATTTTCATTTTGAGTGCTCGATTATTTCTAAATGTTTCTTAGAAAATTCAATTTTATTGAAAATCAACTGTGCTATAGCCCACAAGTTTTTGGGCGACAAAAATCTAAAATGGTCCGATTACGATGGTTGATACCTCTATCAATAGGTTTCGGCTCGATTATTTCTAAACGTTTCTTAGAAAATTCAATTTTATTGAAAATCAACTGTGCTATAGCCCACAAGTTTTTGGGCGGCAAAAATCTAAAATGGTCCGATTACGATGATTGATACCTCTATCAATAGTTTTCGGGAACTGTAATTGCTGTGACAATTTTCATTTTGATTGCTTGATTATTTCTAAACGTTTCTTAGAAAATTCAATTTTATTGAAAATCAACTGTGCTATAGCCCACAAGTTTTTGGGCGGCAAAAATCTAAAATGGTCCGATTACGATGATTGATACCTCTATCAATAGTTTTCGGGAACTGTAATTGCTGTGACAATTTTCATTTTGATTGCTCGATTATTTCTAAACGTTTCTTAGAAAATTCAATTTTATTGAAAATCAACTGTGCTATAGCCCACAAGTTTTTGGGCGGCAAAAATCTAAAATGGTCCGATTACGATGGTTGATACCTCTATCAATAGGTTTCGGGACCTGTTATTGCTGTGACAATTTTCATTTTGAGTGCTCGATTATTTCTAAATGTTTCTTAGAAAATTCAATTTTATTGAAAATCAACTGAGCTATAGCCCACAAGTTTTTGGGCGGCAAAAATCTAAAATGGTCCGATTACGATGGTTGATACCTCTATCAATAGGTTTCGGGACCTGTTATTGCTGTGACAATTTTCATTTTGATTGCTCGATTATTTCTAAACGTTTCTTAGAAAATTCAATTTTATTGAAAATCAACTGTGCTATAGCCCACAAGTTTTTGGGCGGCAAAAATCTAAAATGGTCCAATTACGATGGTTGATACCTCTATCAATAGGTTTCGGGACCTGTAATTGCTGTGACAATTTTCATTTTGATTGCTCGATTATTTCTAAACGTTTCTTAGAAAATTCAATTTTATTGAAAATCAACTGTGCTATAGCCCACAAGTTTTTGGGCGGCAAAAATCTAAAATGGTCCGATTACGATGGTTGATATCTCTATCAATAGGTTTCGGGACCTGTAATTGCTGTGACAATTTTTATTTTGATTGCTCGATTATTTCTAAACGTTTCTTAGAAAATTCAATTTTATTGAAAATCAACTGTGCTATAGCCCACAAGTTTTTGGGCGGCAAAAATCTAAAATGGTCCGATTACGATGGTTGATACCTCTATCAATAGGTTTCGGGACCTGTTATTGCTGAGACAATTTTCATTTTGAGTGCTCGAATATTTCTAAATGTTTCTTAGAAAATTCAATTTTATGGAAAATCAACTGTGCTATAGCCCACAAGTTTTTGGGCGACAAAAATCTAAAATGGTCCGATTACGATGGTTGATACCTTTATCAATAGGTTTCGGGACCTGTTATTGCTGAGACAATTTTCATTTTGAGTGCTCGATTATTTCTAAATGTTTCTTAGAAAATTCAATTTTATTGAAAATCAACTGAGCTATAGCCCACAAGTTTTTGGGCGGCAAAAATCTAAAATGGTCCGATTACGATGGTTGATACCTCTATCAATAGGTTTCGGGACCTGTTATTGCTGAGACAATTTTCATTTTGAGTGCTCGATTATTTCTAAATGTTTCTTAGAAAATTCAATTTTATTGAAAATCAACTGTGCTATAGCCCACAAGTTTTTGGGCGACAAAAATCTAAAATGGTCCGATTACGATGGTTGATACCTCTATCAATAGGTTTCGGGACCTGTTATTGCTGTGACAATTTTCATTTTGATTGCTCGATTATTTCTAAACGTTTCTTAGAAAATTCAATTTTATTGAAAATCAACTGAGCTACAGCCCACAAGTTTTTGGGCGGCAAAAATCTAAAATGGTCCGATTACGATGGTTGATACCTCTATCAATAGGTTTCGGGACCTGTTATTGCTGAGACAATTTTCATTTTGAGTGCTCGATTATTTCTAAATGTTTCTTAGAAAATTCAATTTTATTGAAAATCAACTGTGCTATAGCCCACAAGTTTTTGGGCGACAAAAATCTAAAATGGTCCGATTACGATGGTTGATACCTCTATCAATAGGTTTCGGCTCGATTATTTCTAAACGTTTCTTAGAAAATTCAATTTTATTGAAAATCAACTGTGCTATAGCCCACAAGTTTTTGGGCGGCAAAAATCTAAAATGGTCCGATTACGATGATTGATACCTCTATCAATAGTTTTCGGGAACTGTAATTGCTGTGACAATTTTCATTTTGATTGCTTGATTATTTCTAAACGTTTCTTAGAAAATTCAATTTTATTGAAAATCAACTGTGCTATAGCCCACAAGTTTTTGGGCGGCAAAAATCTAAAATGGTCCGATTACGATGATTGATACCTCTATCAATAGTTTTCGGGAACTGTAATTGCTGTGACAATTTTCATTTTGATTGCTCGATTATTTCTAAACGTTTCTTAGAAAATTCAATTTTATTGAAAATCAACTGTGCTATAGCCCACAAGTTTTTGGGCGGCAAAAATCTAAAATGGTCCGATTACGATGGTTGATACCTCTATCAATAGGTTTCGGGACCTGTTATTGCTGTGACAATTTTCATTTTGAGTGCTCGATTATTTCTAAATGTTTCTTAGAAAATTCAATTTTATTGAAAATCAACTGAGCTATAGCCCACAAGTTTTTGGGCGGCAAAAATCTAAAATGGTCCGATTACGATGGTTGATACCTCTATCAATAGGTTTCGGGACCTGTTATTGCTGTGACAATTTTCATTTTGATTGCTCGATTATTTCTAAACGTTTCTTAGAAAATTCAATTTTATTGAAAATCAACTGTGCTATAGCCCACAAGTTTTTGGGCGGCAAAAATCTAAAATGGTCCAATTACGATGGTTGATACCTCTATCAATAGGTTTCGGGACCTGTAATTGCTGTGACAATTTTCATTTTGATTGCTCGATTATTTCTAAACGTTTCTTAGAAAATTCAATTTTATTGAAAATCAACTGTGCTATAGCCCACAAGTTTTTGGGCGGCAAAAATCTAAAATGGTCCGATTACGATGGTTGATATCTCTATCAATAGGTTTCGGGACCTGTAATTGCTGTGACAATTTTTATTTTGATTGCTCGATTATTTCTAAACGTTTCTTAGAAAATTCAATTTTATTGAAAATCAACTGTGCTATAGCCCACAAGTTTTTGGGCGGCAAAAATCTAAAATGGTCCGATTACGATGGTTGATACTTCTATCAATAGGTTTCGGGACCTGTTATTGCTGAGACAATTTTCATTTTGAGTGCTCGAATATTTCTAAATGTTTCTTAGAAAATTCAATTTTATGGAAAATCAACTGTGCTATAGCCCACAAGTTTTTGGGCGACAAAAATCTAAAATGGTCCGATTACGATGGTTGATACCTCTATCAATAGGTTTCGGGACCTGTTATTGCTGTGACAATTTTCATTTTGATTGCTCGATTATTTCTAAACGTTTCTTAGAAAATTCAATTTTATTGAAAATCAACTGTGCTATAGCCCACAAGTTTTTGGGCGGCAAAAATCTAAAATGGTCCAATTACGATGGTTGATACCTCTATCAATAGGTTTCGGGACCTGTAATTGCTGTGACAATTTTCATTTTGATTGCTCGATTATTTCTAAACGTTTCTTAGAAAATTCAATTTTATTGAAAATCAACTGTGCTATAGCCCACAAGTTTTTGGGCGGCAAAAATCTAAAATGGTCCGATTACGATGGTTGATATCTCTATCAATAGGTTTCGGGACCTGTAATTGCTGTGACAATTTTTATTTTGATTGCTCGATTATTTCTAAACGTTTCTTAGAAAATTCAATTTTATTGAAAATCAACTGTGCTATAGCCCACAAGTTTTTGGGCGGCAAAAATCTAAAATGGTCCGATTACGATGGTTGATACCTCTATCAATAGGTTTCGGGACCTGTTATTGCTGAGACAATTTTCATTTTGAGTGCTCGAATATTTCTAAATGTTTCTTAGAAAATTCAATTTTATTGAAAATCAACTGTGCTATAGCCCACAAGTTTTTGGGCGACAAAAATCTAAAATGGTCCGATTACGATGGTTGATACCTTTATCAATAGGTTTCGGGACCTGTTATTGCTGAGACAATTTTCATTTTGAGTGCTCGATTATTTCTAAATGTTTCTTAGAAAATTCAATTTTATTGAAAATCAACTGAGCTATAGCCCACAAGTTTTTGGGCGGCAAAAATCTAAAATGGTCCGATTACGATGGTTGATACCTCTATCAATAGGTTTCGGGACCTGTTATTGCTGAGACAATTTTCATTTTGAGTGCTCGATTATTTCTAAATGTTTCTTAGAAAATTCAATTTTATTGAAAATCAACTGTGCTATAGCCCACAAGTTTTTGGGCGACAAAAATCTAAAATGGTCCGATTACGATGGTTGATACCTCTATCAATAGGTTTCGGGACCTGTTATTGCTGTGACAATTTTCATTTTGATTGCTCGATTATTTCTAAACGTTTCTTAGAAAATTCAATTTTATTGAAAATCAACTGAGCTACAGCCCACAAGTTTTTGGGCGGCAAAAATCTAAAATGGTCCGATTACGATGGTTGATACCTCTATCAATAGGTTTCGGGACCTGTTATTGCTGAGACAATTTTCATTTTGAGTGCTCGATTATTTCTAAATGTTTCTTAGAAAATTCAATTTTATTGAAAATCAACTGTGCTATAGCCCACAAGTTTTTGGGCGACAAAAATCTAAAATGGTCCGATTACGATGGTTGATACCTCTATCAATAGGTTTCGGCTCGATTATTTCTAAACGTTTCTTAGAAAATTCAATTTTATTGAAAATCAACTGTGCTATAGCCCACAAGTTTTTGGGCGGCAAAAATCTAAAATGGTCCGATTACGATGATTGATACCTCTATCAATAGTTTTCGGGAACTGTAATTGCTGTGACAATTTTCATTTTGATTGCTTGATTATTTCTAAACGTTTCTTAGAAAATTCAATTTTATTGAAAATCAACTGTGCTATAGCCCACAAGTTTTTGGGCGGCAAAAATCTAAAATGGTCCGATTACGATGATTGATACCTCTATCAATAGTTTTCGGGAACTTTAATTGCTGTGACAATTTTCATTTTGATTGCTCGATTATTTCTAAACGTTTCTTAGAAAATTCAATTTTATTGAAAATCAACTGTGCTATAGCCCACAAGTTTTTGGGCGGCAAAAATCTAAAATGGTCCGATTACGATGATTGATACCTCTATCAATAGTTTTCGGGAACTGTAATTGCTGTGACAATTTTCATTTTGATTGCTTGATTATTTCTAAACGTTTCTTAGAAAATTCAATTTTATTGAAAATCAACTGTGCTATAGCCCACAAGTTTTTGGGCGGCAAAAATCTAAAATGGTCCGATTACGATGGTTGATATCTCTATCAATAGGTTTCGGGACCTGTAATTGCTGTGACAATTTTCATTTTGATTGCTCGATTATTTCTAAACGTTTCTTAGAAAATTCAATTTTATTGAAAATCAACTGTGCTATAGCCCACAAGTTTTTGGGCGGCAAAAATCTAAAATGGTCCGATTACGATGATTGATACCTCTATCAATAGTTTTCGGGAACTGTAATTGCTGTGACAATTTTCATTTTGATTGCTCGATTATTTCTAAACGTTTCTTAGAAAATTCAATTTTATTGAAAATCAACTGTGCTATAGCCCACAAGTTTTTGGGCGGCAAAAATCTAAAATGGTCCGATTACGATGGTTGATACCTCTATCAATAGGTTTCGGGACCTGTTATTGCTGTGACAATTTTCATTTTGAGTGCTCGATTATTTCTAAATGTTTCTTAGAAAATTCAATTTTATTGAAAATCAACTGAGCTATAGCCCACAAGTTTTTGGGCGGCAAAAATCTAAAATGGTCCGATTACGATGGTTGATACCTCTATCAATAGGTTTCGGGACCTGTTATTGCTGTGACAATTTTCATTTTGATTGCTCGATTATTTCTAAACGTTTCTTAGAAAATTCAATTTTATTGAAAATCAACTGTGCTATTGCCCACAAGTTTTTGGGCGACAAAAATCTAAAATGGTCCGATTACGATGGTTGATACCTCTATCAATAGGTTTCGGGACCTGTAATTGCTGTGACAATTTTCATTTTGATTGCTCGATTATTTCTAAATGTTTCTTAGAAAATTCAATTTTATTGAAAATCAACTGTGCTATAGCCCACAAGTTTTTGGGCGGCAAAAATCTAAAATGGTCCGATTACGATGGTTGATACCTCTATCAATAGGTTTCGGGACCTGTAATTGCTGTGACAATTTTCATTTTGATTGCTCGATTATTTCTAAACGTTTCTTAGAAAATTCAATTTTATTGAAAATCAACTGAGCTATAGCCCACAAGTTTTTGGGCGGCAAAAATCTAAAATGGTCCGATTACGATGATTGATACCTCTATCAATAGTTTTCGGGAACTGTAATTGCTGTGACAATTTTCATTTTGATTGCTTGATTATTTCTAAACGTTTCTTAGAAAATTCAATTTTATTGAAAATCAACTGTGCTATAGCCCACAAGTTTTTGGGCGGCAAAAATCTAAAATGGTCCGATTACGATGGTTGATATCTCTATCAATAGGTTTCGGGACCTGTAATTGCTGTGACAATTTTCATTTTGATTGCTCGATTATTTCTAAACGTTTCTTAGAAAATTCAATTTTATTGAAAATCAACTGTGCTATAGCCCACAAGTTTTTGGGCGGCAAAAATCTAAAATGGTCCGATTACGATGATTGATACCTCTATCAATAGTTTTCGGGAACTGTAATTGCTGTGACAATTTTCATTTTGATTGCTCGATTATTTCTAAACGTTTCTTAGAAAATTCAATTTTATTGAAAATCAACTGTGCTATAGCCCACAAGTTTTTGGGCGGCAAAAATCTAAAATGGTCCGATTACGATGGTTGATACCTCTATCAATAGGTTTCGGGACCTGTTATTGCTGTGACAATTTTCATTTTGAGTGCTCGATTATTTCTAAATGTTTCTTAGAAAATTCAATTTTATTGAAAATCAACTGAGCTATAGCCCACAAGTTTTTGGGCGGCAAAAATTTAAAATGGTCTGATTACGATGGTTGATACCTCTATCAATAGGTTTTGGGACCTGTAATTGCTGTGACAATTTTCATTTTGATTGCTCGATTATTTCTAAACGTTTCTTAGAAAATTCAATTTAATTCAAAATCAACTGTGCTATAGCCCACAAGTTTTTGGGCGGCAAAAATCTAAAATGGTCCAATTACGATGGTTGATACCTCTATCAATAGGTTTCGGGACCTGCAATTGCTGTGACAATTTTCATTTTGATTGCTCGATTATTTCTAAACATTTCTTAGAAAATTCAATTTGATTGAAAATTAACTGTGCTATAGCCCACAAGTTTTTGGGCGGCAAAAATTTAAAATGGTCCGATTACGATGGTTGATACCTCTATCAATAGGTTTCGGGACCTGTAATTGCTGTGACAATTTTCATTTTGATTGCTCGATTATTTCTAAACGTTTCTTAGAAAATTCAATTTTATTGAAAATCAACTGTGCTATAGCCCACAAGTTTTTGGGCGGCAAAAATCTAAAATGGTCCGATTACGATGGTTGATATCTCTATCAATAGGTTTCGGGACCTGTAATTGCTGTGACAATTTTCATTTTGATTGCTCGATTATTTCTAAACGTTTCTTAGAAAATTCAATTTTATTGAAAATCAACTGTGCTATAGCCCACAAGTTTTTGGGCGGCAAAAATCTAAAATGGTCCGATTACGATGATTGATACCTCTATCAATAGTTTTCGGGAACTGTAATTGCTGTGACAATTTTCATTTTGATTGCTCGATTATTTCTAAACGTTTCTTAGAAAATTCAATTTTATTGAAAATCAACTGTGCTATAGCCCACAAGTTTTTGGGCGGCAAAAATCTAAAATGGTCCGATTACGATGGTTGATACCTCTATCAATAGGTTTCGGGACCTGTTATTGCTGTGACAATTTTCATTTTGAGTGCTCGATTATTTCTAAATGTTTCTTAGAAAATTCAATTTTATTGAAAATCAACTGAGCTATAGCCCACAAGTTTTTGGGCGGCAAAAATCTAAAATGGTCCGATTACGATGGTTGATACCTCTATCAATAGGTTTTGGGACCTGTAATTGCTATGACAATTTTCATTTTGATTGCTCGATTATTTCTAAATGTTTCTTAGAAAATTCAATTTTATTGAAAATCAACTGTGCTATAGCCCACAAGTTTTTGGGCGGCAAAAATCTAAAATGGTCCGATTACGATGATTGATACCTCTATCAATAGTTTTCGGGAACTTTAATTGCTGTGACAATTTTCATTTTGATTGCTCGATTATTTCTAAACGTTTCTTAGAAAATTCAATTTTATTGAAAATCAACTGTGCTATAGCCCACAAGTTTTTGGGCGGCAAAAATCTAAAATGGTCCGATTACGATGGTTGATACCTCTATCAATAGTTTTCGGGAACTGTAATTGCTGTGACAATTTTCATTTTGATTGCTTGATTATTTCTAAACGTTTCTTAGAAAATTCAATTTTATTGAAAATCAACTGTGCTATAGCCCACAAGTTTTTGGGCGGCAAAAATCTAAAATGGTCCGATTACGATGGTTGATATCTCTATCAATAGGTTTCGGGACCTGTAATTGCTGTGACAATTTTCATTTTGATTGCTCGATTATTTCTAAACGTTTCTTAGAAAATTCAATTTTATTGAAAATCAACTGTGCTATAGCCCACAAGTTTTTGGGCGGCAAAAATCTAAAATGGTCCGATTACGATGATTGATACCTCTATCAATAGTTTTCGGGAACTGTAATTGCTGTGACAATTTTCATTTTGATTGCTCGATTATTTCTAAACGTTTCTTAGAAAATTCAATTTTATTGAAAATCAACTGTGCTATAGCCCACAAGTTTTTGGGCGGCAAAAATCTAAAATGGTCCGATTACGATGGTTGATACCTCTATCAATAGGTTTCGGGACCTGTTATTGCTGTGACAATTTTCATTTTGAGTGCTCGATTATTTCTAAATGTTTCTTAGAAAATTCAATTTTATTGAAAATCAACTGAGCTATAGCCCACAAGTTTTTGGGCGGCAAAAATCTAAAATGGTCCGATTACGATGGTTGATACCTCTATCAATAGGTTTCGGGACCTGTTATTGCTGTGACAATTTTCATTTTGATTGCTCGATTATTTCTAAACGTTTCTTAGAAAATTCAAT
Source organism: Tipula vernalis (assembly GCA_958295665.1). Classification (NCBI taxonomy): domain Eukaryota; kingdom Metazoa; phylum Arthropoda; class Insecta; order Diptera; family Tipulidae; genus Tipula; species Tipula vernalis. The sequence continues at coordinate 20,940,610 of OY282558.1, read as the reverse complement.
TTTATTGAAAATCAACTGTGCTATTGCCCACAAGTTTTTGGGCGACAAAAATCTAAAATGGTCCGATTACGATGGTTGATACCTCTATCAATAGGTTTCGGGACCTGTAATTGCTGTGACAATTTTCATTTTGATTGCTCGATTATTTCTAAATGTTTCTTAGAAAATTCAATTTTATTGAAAATCAACTGTGCTATAGCCCACAAGTTTTTGGGCGGCAAAAATCTAAAATGGTCCGATTACGATGGTTGATACCTCTATCAATAGGTTTCGGGACCTGTAATTGCTGTGACAATTTTCATTTTGATTGCTCGATTATTTCTAAACGTTTCTTAGAAAATTCAATTTTATTGAAAATCAACTGAGCTATAGCCCACAAGTTTTTGGGCGGCAAAAATCTAAAATGGTCCGATTACGATGATTGATACCTCTATCAATAGTTTTCGGGAACTGTAATTGCTGTGACAATTTTCATTTTGATTGCTTGATTATTTCTAAACGTTTCTTAGAAAATTCAATTTTATTGAAAATCAACTGTGCTATAGCCCACAAGTTTTTGGGCGGCAAAAATCTAAAATGGTCCGATTACGATGGTTGATATCTCTATCAATAGGTTTCGGGACCTGTAATTGCTGTGACAATTTTCATTTTGATTGCTCGATTATTTCTAAACGTTTCTTAGAAAATTCAATTTTATTGAAAATCAACTGTGCTATAGCCCACAAGTTTTTGGGCGGCAAAAATCTAAAATGGTCCGATTACGATGATTGATACCTCTATCAATAGTTTTCGGGAACTGTAATTGCTGTGACAATTTTCATTTTGATTGCTCGATTATTTCTAAACGTTTCTTAGAAAATTCAATTTTATTGAAAATCAACTGTGCTATAGCCCACAAGTTTTTGGGCGGCAAAAATCTAAAATGGTCCGATTACGATGGTTGATACCTCTATCAATAGGTTTCGGGACCTGTTATTGCTGTGACAATTTTCATTTTGAGTGCTCGATTATTTCTAAATGTTTCTTAGAAAATTCAATTTTATTGAAAATCAACTGAGCTATAGCCCACAAGTTTTTGGGCGGCAAAAATTTAAAATGGTCTGATTACGATGGTTGATACCTCTATCAATAGGTTTTGGGACCTGTAATTGCTGTGACAATTTTCATTTTGATTGCTCGATTATTTCTAAACGTTTCTTAGAAAATTCAATTTTATTGAAAATCAACTGTGCTATAGCCCACAAGTTTTTGGGCGGCAAAAATCTAAAATGGTCCAATTACGATGGTTGATACCTCTATCAATAGGTTTCGGGACCTGCAATTGCTGTGACAATTTTCATTTTGATTGCTCGATTATTTCTAAACATTTCTTAGAAAATTCAATTTGATTGAAAATTAACTGTGCTATAGCCCACAAGTTTTTGGGCGGCAAAAATTTAAAATGGTCCGATTACGATGGTTGATACCTCTATCAATAGGTTTCGGGACCTGTAATTGCTGTGACAATTTTCATTTTGATTGCTCGATTATTTCTAAACGTTTCTTAGAAAATTCAATTTTATTGAAAATCAACTGTGCTATAGCCCACAAGTTTTTGGGCGGCAAAAATCTAAAATGGTCCGATTACGATGGTTGATATCTCTATCAATAGGTTTCGGGACCTGTAATTGCTGTGACAATTTTCATTTTGATTGCTCGATTATTTCTAAACGTTTCTTAGAAAATTCAATTTTATTGAAAATCAACTGTGCTATTGCCCACAAGTTTTTGGGCGACAAAAATCTAAAATGGTCCGATTACGATGGTTGATACCTCTATCAATAGGTTTCGGGACCTGTAATTGCTGTGACAATTTTCATTTTGATTGCTCGATTATTTCTAAATGTTTCTTAGAAAATTCAATTTTATTGAAAATCAACTGTGCTATAGCCCACAAGTTTTTGGGCGGCAAAAATCTAAAATGGTCCGATTACGATGGTTGATACCTCTATCAATAGGTTTCGGGACCTGTAATTGCTGTGACAATTTTCATTTTGATTGCTCGATTATTTCTAAACGTTTCTTAGAAAATTCAATTTTATTGAAAATCAACTGTGCTATAGCCCACAAGTTTTTGGGCGGCAAAAATCTAAAATGGTCCGATTACGATGGTTGATATCTCTATCAATAGGTTTCGGGACCTGTAATTGCTGTGACAATTTTCATTTTGATTGCTCGATTATTTCTAAACGTTTCTTAGAAAATTCAATTTTATTGAAAATCAACTGTGCTATAGCCCACAAATTTTTGGGCGGCAAAAATCTAAAATGGTCCGATTACGAAGATTGATACCTCTATCAATAGTTTTCGGGAACTGTAATTGCTGTGACAATTTTCATTTTGATTGCTCGATTATTTCTAAACGTTTCTTAGAAAATTCAATTTTATTGAAAATCAACTGTGCTATTACCCACAAGTTTTTGGGCGACAAAAATCTAAAATGGTCCGATTACGATGGTTGATACCTCTATCAATAGGTTTCGGGACCTGTAATTGCTGTGACAATTTTCATTTTGATTGCTCGATTATTTCTAAATGTTTCTTAGAAAATTCAATTTTATTGAAAATCAACTGTGCTATAGCCCACAAGTTTTTGGGCGGCAAAAATCTAAAATGGTCCGATTACGATGGTTGATATCTCTATCAATAGGTTTCGGGACCTGTAATTGCTGTGACAATTTTCATTTTGATTGCTCGATTATTTCTAAACGTTTCTAAGAAAATTCAATTTTATTGAAAATCAACTGTGCTATAGCCCACAAGTTTTTGGGCGGCAAAAATCTAAAATGGTCCGATTACGATGATTGATACCTCTATCAATAGTTTTCGGGAACTGTAATTGCTGTGACAATTTTCATTTTGATTGCTTCATTATTTCTAAACGTTTCTTAGAAAATTTAATTTTATTGAAAATCAACTGTGCTATAGCCCACAAGTTTTTGGGCGGCAAAAATCTAAAATGGTCCGATTACGATGGTTGATATCTCTATCAATAGGTTTCGGGACCTGTAATTGCTGTGACAATTTTCATTTTGATTGCTCGATTATTTCTAAACGTTTCTTAGAAAATTCAATTTTATTGAAAATCAACTGTGCTATAGCCCACAAGTTTTTGGGCGGCAAAAATCTAAAATGGTCCGATTACGATGATTGATACCTCTATCAATAGTTTTCGGGAACTGTAATTGCTGTGACAATTTTCATTTTGATTGCTCGATTATTTCTAAACGTTTCTTAGAAAATTCAATTTTATTGAAAATCAACTGTGCTATAGCCCACAAGTTTTTGGGCGGCAAAAATCTAAAATGGTCCGATTACGATGGTTGATACCTCTATCAATAGGTTTCGGGACCTGCAAATTGCTGTGACAATTTTCATTTTGATTGCTCGATTATTTCTAAACATTTCTTAGAAAATTCAATTTGATTGAAAATTAACTGTGCTATAGCCCACAAGTTTTTGGGCGGCAAAAATTTAAAATGGTCCGATTACGATGGTTGATACCTCTATCAATAGGTTTCGGGACCTATAATTGCTGTGACAATTTTCATTTTGATTGCTCGATTATTTCTAAACGTTTCTTAGAAAATTCAATTTTATTGAAAATCAACTGTGCTATAGCCCACAAGTTTTTGGGCGGCAAAAATCTAAAATGGTCCGATTACGATGGTTGATATCTCTATCAATAGGTTTCGGGACCTGTAATTGCTGTGACAATTTTCATTTTGATTGCTCGATTATTTCTAAACGTTTCTTAGAAAATTCAATTTTATTGAAAATCAACTGTGCTATTGCCCACAAGTTTTTGGGCGACAAAAATCTAAAATGGTCCGATTACGATGGTTGATACCTCTATCAATAGGTTTCGGGACCTGTAATTGCTGTGACAATTTTCATTTTGATTGCTCGATTATTTCTAAATGTTTCTTAGAAAATTCAATTTTATTGAAAATCAACTGTGCTATAGCCCACAAGTTTTTGGGCGGCAAAAATCTAAAATGGTCCGATTACGATGGTTGATACCTCTATCAATAGGTTTCGGGACCTGTAATTGCTGTGACAATTTTCATTTTGATTGCTCGATTATTTCTAAACGTTTCTTAGAAAATTCAATTTTATTGAAAATCAACTGTGCTATAGCCCACAAGTTTTTGGGCGGCAAAAATCTAAAATGGTCCGATTACGATGGTTGATATCTCTATCAATAGGTTTCGGGACCTGTAATTGCTGTGACAATTTTCATTTTGATTGCTCGATTATTTCTAAACGTTTCTTAGAAAATTCAATTTTATTGAAAATCAACTGTGCTATAGCCCACAAATTTTTGGGCGGCAAAAATCTAAAATGGTCCGATTACGAAGATTGATACCTCTATCAATAGTTTTCGGGAACTGTAATTGCTGTGACAATTTTCATTTTGATTGCTCGATTATTTCTAAACGTTTCTTAGAAAATTCAATTTTATTGAAAATCAACTGTGCTATTACCCACAAGTTTTTGGGCGACAAAAATCTAAAATGGTCCGATTACGATGGTTGATACCTCTATCAATAGGTTTCGGGACCTGTAATTGCTGTGACAATTTTCATTTTGATTGCTCGATTATTTCTAAATGTTTCTTAGAAAATTCAATTTTATTGAAAATCAACTGTGCTATAGCCCACAAGTTTTTGGGCGGCAAAAATCTAAAATGGTCCGATTACGATGGTTGATATCTCTATCAATAGGTTTCGGGACCTGTAATTGCTGTGACAATTTTCATTTTGATTGCTCGATTATTTCTAAACGTTTCTAAGAAAATTCAATTTTATTGAAAATCAACTGTGCTATAGCCCACAAGTTTTTGGGCGGCAAAAATCTAAAATGGTCCGATTACGATGATTGATACCTCTATCAATAGTTTTCGGGAACTGTAATTGCTGTGACAATTTTCATTTTGATTGCTTGATTATTTCTAAACGTTTCTTTTTTAACGAAAATTTAATTTTATTGAAAATCAACTGTGCTATAGCCCACAAGTTTTTGGGCGGCAAAAATCTAAAATGGTCCGATTACGATGGTTGATATCTCTATCAATAGGTTTCGGGACCTGTAATTGCTGTGACAATTTTCATTTTGATTGCTCGATTATTTCTAAACGTTTCTTAGAAAATTCAATTTTATTGAAAATCAACTGTGCTATAGCCCACAAGTTTTTGGGCGGCAAAAATCTAAAATGGTCCGATTACGATGATTGATACCTCTATCAATAGTTTTCGGGAACTGTAATTGCTGTGACAATTTTCATTTTGATTGCTCGATTATTTCTAAACGTTTCTTAGAAAATTCAATTTTATTGAAAATCAACTGTGCTATAGCCCACAAGTTTTTGGGCGGCAAAAATCTAAAATGGTCCGATTACGATGGTTGATACCTCTATCAATAGGTTTCGGGACCTGCAAATTGCTGTGACAATTTTCATTTTGATTGCTCGATTATTTCTAAACATTTCTTAGAAAATTCAATTTGATTGAAAATTAACTGTGCTATAGCCCACAAGTTTTTGGGCGGCAAAAATTTAAAATGGTCCGATTACGATGGTTGATACCTCTATCAATAGGTTTCGGGACCTGTAATTGCTGTGACAATTTTCATTTTGATTGCTCGATTATTTCTAAACGTTTCTTAGAAAATTCAATTTTATTGAAAATCAACTGTGCTATAGCCCACAAGTTTTTGGGCGGCAAAAATCTAAAATGGTCCGATTACGATGGTTGATATCTCTATCAATAGGTTTCGGGACCTGTAATTGCTGTGACAATTTTCATTTTGATTGCTCGATTATTTCTAAACGTTTCTTAGAAAATTCAATTTTATTGAAAATCAACTGTGCTATAGCCCACAAGTTTTTGGGCGGCAAAAATCTAAAATGGTCCGATTACGATGATTGATACCTCTATCAATAGTTTTCGGGAACTGTAATTGCTGTGACAATTTTCATTTTGATTGCTCGATTATTTCTAAACGTTTCTTAGAAAATTCAATTTTAATCAACTGAGCAATAGCCCACAAGTTTTTGGGCGGCAAAAATCTAAAATGGTCCGATTACGATGGTTGATACCTCTATCAATAGGTTTCGGGACCTGTAATTGCTGTGACAATTTTCATTTTGATTGCTCGATTATTTCTAAATGTTTCTTAGAAAATTCAATTTTATTGAAAATCAACTGTGCTATAGCCCACAAGTTTTTGGGCGGCAAAAATCTAAAATGGTCCGATTACGATGGTTGATACCTCTATCAATAGGTTTCGGGACCTGTTATTGCTGTGACAATTTTCATTTTGATTGCTCGATTATTTCTAAACGTTTCTTAGAAAATTCAATTTTATTGAAAATCAACTGAGCTATAGCCCACAAGTTTTTGGGCGGCAAAAATTTAAAATGGTCCGATTACGATGGTTGATACCTCTATCAATAGGTTTCGGGACCTGTTATTGCTGTGACAATTTTCATTTTGATTGCTCGATTATTTCTAAACGTTTCTTAGAAAATTCAATTTTATTGAAAACCAACTGTGCTATAGCCCACAAGTTTTTGGGCGGCAAAAATCTAAAATGGTCCAATTACGATGGTTGATACCTCTATCAATAGGTTTCGGGACCTGCAATTGCTGTGACAATTTTCATTTTGATTGCTCGATTATTTCTAAATGTTTCTTAGAAAATTCAATTTTATTGAAAAACAACTGAGCTATAGCCCACAAGTTTTTGGGCGGCAAAAATATATAATGGTCTGATTACGTTGGTTGATACCTCTATCAATAGGTTTCGGGACCTGTAATTGCTGTGACAATTTTCATTTTGATTGCTCGATTATTTCTAAACATTTCTTAGAAAATTCAATTTTATTGAAAATCAACTGTGCTATAGCCCACAAGTTTTTGGGCGGCAAAAATTTTACATGGTTCGATTACGATGGTTGATACCTCTATCAATAGGTTTCGGGACCTGTTATTGCTGTGACAATTTTCATTTTGATTGCTCGATTATTTCTAAACGTTTCTTAGAAAATTCAATTTTATTGAAAATCAACTGAGCTATAGCCCACAAGTTTTTGGGCGGCAAAAATCTAAAATGGTCAGATTACGATGGTTGATACCTCTATCAATAGGTTTCGGGACCTGTTATTGCTGTGACAATTTTTATTTTGAGTGCTCGATTATTTCTAAATGTTTCTTAGAAAATTCAATTTTATTGAAAATCAACTGAGCTATAGCCCACAAGTTTTTGGGCGGCAAAAATATATAATGGTCTGATTACGATGGTTGATACCTCTATCAATAGGTTTTGGGACCTGTAATTGCTGTGACAATTTTCATTTTGATTGCTCGATTATTTCTAAACGTTTCTTAGAAAATTCAATTTTATTGAAAATCAACTGTGCTATAGCCCACAAGTTTTTGGGCGGCAAAAATCTAAAATGGTCCAATTACGATGGTTGATACCTCTATCAATAGGTTTCGGGACCTGCAATTGCTGTGACAATTTTCATTTTGATTGCTCGATTATTTCTAAACATTTCTTAGAAAATTCAATTTGATTGAAAATTAACTGTGCTATAGCCCACAAGTTTTTGGGCGGCAAAAATCTAAAATGGTCCGATTACGATGGTTGATACCTCTATCAATAGGTTTCGGGACCTGTAATTGCTGTGACAATTTTCATTTTGATTGCTCGATTATTTCTAAACGTTTCTTAGAAAATTCAATTTTATTGAAAATCAACTGTGCTATAGCCCACAAGTTTTTGGGCGGCAAAAATCTAAAATGGTCCGATTACGATGGTTGATATCTCTATCAATAGGTTTCTGGACCTGTAATTGCTGTGACAATTTTCATTTTGATTGCTCGATTATTTCTAAACGGTTCTTAGAAAATTCAATTTTATTGAAAATCAACTACGATGGTTGATACCTCTATCAATAGGTTTCGCGACCTGTAATTGCTGTGAAAATTTTCATTTTGATTGCTCGATTATTTCTAAACGTTTCTTAGAAAATTCAATTTTATTGAAAATCAACTGTGCTATAGCCCACAAGTTTTTGGGCGGCAAAAATCTAAAATGGTCCGATTACGATGGTTGATACCTCTATCAATAGGTTTCGGGACCTGTTATTGCTCTGACAATTTTCATTTTGATTGCTCGATTATTTCTAAACGTTTCTTAGAAAATTCAATTTTATTGACAATCAACTGTGCTATAGCCCACAAGTTTTTGGGCGGCAAAAATCTAAAATGGTCCGATTACGATGGTTGATGCCTCTATCAATAGGTTTCGGGACCTGTTATTGCTGTGACAATTTTCATTTTGATTGCTCGATTATTTCTAAACGTTTCTTAGAAAATTCAATTTTATTGAAAATCAACTGAGCTATAGCCCACAAGTTTTTGGGCGGCAAAAATATATAATGGTCTGATTACGATGGTTGATACCTCTATCAATAGGTTTTGGGACCTGTAATTGCTGTGACAATTTTCATTTTGATTGCTCGATTATTTCTAAACATTTCTTAGAAAATTCAATTTTATTGAAAATCAACTGTGCTGTAGCCCACAAGTTTTTGGGCGGCAAAAATCTAAAATGGTCCGATTACGATGGTTGATGCCTCTATCAATAGGTTTCGGGACCTGTTATTGCTGTGACGATTTTCATTTTGATTGCTCGATTATTTCTAAACGTTTCTTAGAAAATTCAATTTTATTGAAAATCAACTGAGCTATAGCCCACAAGTTTTTGGGCGGCAAAAATCTAAAATGGTCCGATTACGATGGTTGATACCTTTATCAATAGGTTTCGGGACCTGTTATTGCTGTGACAATTTTCATTTTGATTGCTCGATTATTTCTAAACGTTTCTTAGAAAATTCAATTTTATTGAAAATCAACTGTGCTATAGCCCACAAGTTTTTGGGCGGCAAAAATCTAAAATGGTCCGATTACGATGGTTGATACCTCTATCAATAGGTTTCGGGACCTGTTATTGCTGTGACAATTTTCATTTTGATTGCTCGATTATTTCTAAACGTTTCTTAGAAAATTCAATTTTATTGAAAATCAACTGTGCTATAGCCCACAAGTTTTTGGGCGGCAAAAATCTAAAATGGTCCGATTACGATGGTTGATACCTCTATCAATAGGTTTCGGGACCTGTAATTACTGTGACAATTTTTATTTTGATTGCTCGATTATTTCTAAACGTTTCTTAGATAATTCAATTTTATTGAAAATCAACTGTGCTATAGCCCACAAGTTTTTGGGCGGCAAAAATCTAAAATGGTCCGATTACGATGGTTGATACCTCTATCAATAGGTTTCGGGACCTGTTATTGCTGTGACAATTTTCATTTTGATTGCTCGATTATTTCTAAACGTTTCTTAGAAAATTCAATTTTATTGAAAATCAACTGTGCTATAGCCCACAAGTTTTTGGGCGGCAAAAATCTAAAATGGTCCGATTACGATGGTTGATGCCTCTATCAATAGGTTTCGGGACCTGTTATTGCTGTGACAATTTTCATTTTGATTGCTCGATTATTTCTAAACGTTTCTTAGAAAATTCAATTTTATTGAAAATCAACTGTGCTATAGCCCACAAGTTTTTGGGCGGCAAAAATCTAAAATGGTCCGATTACGATGGTTGATACCTCTATCAATAGGTTTCGGGACCTGTAATTACTGTGACAATTTTTATTTTGATTGCTCGATTATTTCTAAACGTTTCTTAGATAATTCAATTTTATTGAAAATCAACTGTGCTATAGCCCACAAGTTTTTGGGCGGCAAAAATATATAATGGTCCGATTACGATGGTTGATACCTCTATCAATAGGTTTCGGGACCTGTAATTGCTGTGACAATTTTCATTTTGATTGATCGATTATTTCTAAACATTTCTTAGAAAATTCAATTTTATTGAAAATCAACTGTGCTATAGCCCACAAGTTTTTGGGCGGCAAAAATTTTACATGGTTCGATTACGATGGTTGATACCTCTATCAGTAGTTTTCGGGACCTGTTATTGCTGTGACAATTTTCATTTTGATTGCTCGATTATTTCTAAACATTTCTTAGAAAATTCAATTTTATTGAAAATCAACTGTGCTATAGCCCACAAGTTTTTGGGCGGCAAAAATATATAATGGTCTGATTACGATGGTTGATACCTCTATCAATAGGTTTCGGGACCTGTAATTGCTGTGACAATTTTTATTTTGATTGATCGATTATTTCTAAACGTTTCTTAGAAAATTCAATTTTATTGAAAATCAACTGTGCTATAGCCCACAAGTTTTTGGGCGGCAAAAATCTAAAATGGTCCGATTACGATGGTTGATGCCTCTATCAATAGGTGTAGGGACCTGTAATTGCTGTGACAATTTTCATTTTGATTGCTCGATTATTTCTAAACGTTTCTTAGAAAATTCAATTTTATTGAAAATCAACTGAGCTATAGCCCACAAGTTTTTGGGCGGCAAAAATATATAATGGTCCGATTACGATGGTTGATACCTCTATCAATAGGTTTCGGGACCTGTAATTGCTGTGACAATTTTCATTTTGATTGATCGATTATTTCTAAACGTTTCTTAGAAAATTCAATTTTATTGAAAATCAACTGTGCTATAGCCCACAAGTTTTTGGGCGGCAAAAATATATAATGGTCTGATTACGATGGTTGATACCTCTATCAATAGGTTTCGGGACCTGTTATTGCTGTGACAATTTTCATTTTGATTGCTCGATTATTTCTAAACGTTTCTTAGAAAATTCAATTTTATTGAAAATCAACTGTGCTATAGCCCACAAGTTTTTGGGCGGCAAAAATATATAATGGTCTGATTACGATGGTTGATACCTCTATCAATAGGTTTCGGGACCTGTTATTGCTGTGACAATTTTCATTTTGATTGCTCGATTATTTCTAAACGTTTCTTAGAAAATTCAATTTTATTGAAAATCAACTGTGCTATAGCCCACAAGTTTTTGGGCGGCAAAAATCTAAAATGGTCCGATTACGATGGTTGATACCTCTATCAATAGGTTTCGGGACCTATTATTGCTATGACAATTTTCATTTTGATTGCTCGATTATTTCTAAACGTTTCTTAGAAAATTCAATTTTATTGAAAATCAACTGTGCTATAGCCCACAAGTTTTTGGGCGGCAAAAATCTAAAATGGTCCGATTACGATGGTTGATGCCTCTATCAATAGGTTTTGGGACCTGTAATTGCTGTGACAATTTTCATTTTGATTGCTCGATTATTTCTAAACGTTTCTTAGAAAATTCAATTTTATTGAAAATCAACTGAGCTATAGCCCACAAGTTTTTGGGCGGCAAAAATATATAATGGTCTGATTACGATGGTTGATACCTCTATCAATAGGTTTCGGGACCTGTAATTGCTGTGACAATTTTCATTTTGATTGATCGATTATTTCTAAACGTTTCTTAGAAAATTCAATTTTATTGAAAATCAACTGTGCTATAGCCCACAAGTTTTTGGGCGGCAAAAATCTAAAATGGTCCGATTACGATGGTTGATGCCTCTATCAATAGGTTTCGGGACCTGTTATTGCTGTGACAATTTTCATTTTGATTGCTCGATTATTTCTAAACGTTTCTTAGAAAATTCAATTTTATTGAAAATCAACTGTGCTATAGCCCACAAGTTTTTGGGCGGCAAAAATATATAATGGTCTGATTACGATGGTTGATACCTCTATCAATAGGTTTCGGGACCTGTTATTGCTGTGACAATTTTCATTTTGATTGCTCGATTATTTCTAAACGTTTCTTAGAAAATTCAATTTTATTGAAAATCAACTGTGCTATAGCCCACAAGTTTTTGGGCGGCAAAAATCTAAAATGGTCCGATTACGATGGTTGATACCTCTATCAATAGGTTTCGGGACCTATTATTGCTGTGACAATTTTCGTTTTGATTGCTCGATTATTTCTAAACGTTTCTTAGAAAATTCAATTTTATTGAAAATCAACTGAGCTATAGCCCACAAGTTTTTGGGCGGCAAAAATATATAATGGTCTGATTACGATGGTTGATACCTCTATCAATAGGTTTCGGGACCTGTAATTGCTGTGACAATTTTTATTTTGATTGCTCGATTATTTCTTAACGTTTCTTAGAAAATTCAATTTTATTGAAAACCAACTGTGCTATAGCCCACAAGTTTTTGGGCGGCAAAAATCTAAAATGGTCCGATTACGATGGTTGATACCTCTATCAATAGGTTTCGGGACCTATTATTGCTATGACAATTTTCATTTTGATTGCTCGATTATTTCTAAACGTTTCTTAGAAAATTCAATTTTATTGAAAATCAACTGTGCTATAGCCCACAAGTTTTTGGGCGGCAAAAATCTAAAATGGTCCGATTACGATGGTTGATACCTCTATCAATAGGTTTCGAAACCTGTTATTGCTGTAACAATTTTCATTTTGATTGCTCGATTATTTCTAAACGTTTCTTAGAAAATTCAATTTTATTGAAAATCAACTGTGCTATAGCCCACAAGTTTTTGGGCGGCAAAGATCTAAAATGGTCCGATTACGATGGTTGATACCTCTATCAATAGGTTTCGGGACCTGTTATTGCTGTGACAATTTTCATTTTGATTGCTCGATTATTTCTAAACGTTTCTTAGAAAATTCAATTTTATTGAAAATCAACTGTGCTATAGCCCACAAGTTTTTGGGCGGCAAAAATCTAAAATGGTCCGATTACGATGGTTGATACCTCTATCAATAGGTTTCGAGACCTGTTATTGCTGTGACAATTTTCATTTTGATTGCTCGATTATTTCTAAACGTTTCTTAGAAAATTCAATTTTATTGAAAATCAACTGTGCTATAGCCCACAAGTTTTTGGGCGGCAAAAATCTAAAATGGTCCGATTACGATGGTTGATACCTCTATCAATAGGTTTCGGGACCTGTTATTGCTGTGACAATTTTCATTTTGATTGCTCGATTATTTCTAAACGTTTCTTAGAAAATTCAATTTAATTGAAAATCAACTGTGCTATAGCCCACAAGTTTTTGGGCGGCAAAAATCTAAAATGGTCCGATTACGATGGTTGATACCTCTATCAATAGGTTTCGGGACCTGTAATTGCTGTGACAATTTTTATTTTGATTGCTCGATTATTTCTAAACGTTTCTTAGATAATTCAATTTTATTGAAAATCAACTGTGCTATAGCCCACAAGTTTTTGGGCGGCAAAAATCTAAAATGGTCCGATTACGATGGTTGATATCTCTATCAATAGGTTTCGGGACCTGTAATTGCTGTGACAATTTTCATTTTGATTGCTCGATTATTTCTAAACGTTTCTTAGAAAATTCAATTTTATTGAAAATCAACTGAGCTATAGCCCACAAGTTTTTGGGCGGCAAAAATATATAATGGTCTGATTACGATGGTTGATACCTCTATCAATAGGTTTCGGGACCTGTAATTGCTGTGACAATTTTCATTTTGATTGATCGATTATTTCTAAACGTTTCTTAGAAAATTCAATTTTATTGAAAATCAACTGTGCTATAGCCCACAAGTTTTTGGGCGGCAAAAATCTAAAATGGTCCGATTACGATGGTTGATGCCTCTATCAATAGGTTTCGGGACCTGTTATTGCTGTGACAATTTTCATTTTGATTGCTCGATTATTTCTAAACGTTTCTTAGAAAATTCAATTTTATTGAAAATCAACTGTGCTATAGCCCACAAGTTTTTGGGCGGCAAAAATATATAATGGTCTGATTACGATGGTTGATACCTCTATCAATAGGTTTCGGGACCTGTTATTGCTGTGACAATTTTCATTTTGATTGCTCGATTATTTCTAAACGTTTCTTAGAAAATTCAATTTTATTGAAAATCAACTGTGCTATAGCCCACAAGTTTTTGGGCGGCGAAAATCTAAAATGGTCCGATTACGATGGTTGATACCTCTATCAATAGGTTTCGGGACCTATTATTGCTGTGACAATTTTCGTTTTGATTGCTCGATTATTTCTAAACGTTTCTTAGAAAATTCAATTTTATTGAAAATCAACTGAGCTATAGCCCACAAGTTTTTGGGCGGCAAAAATATATAATGGTCTGATTACGATGGTTGATACCTCTATCAATAGGTTTCGGGACCTGTAATTGCTGTGACAATTTTTATTTTGATTGCTCGATTATTTCTATACGTTTCTTAGATAATTCAATTTTATTGAAAATCAACTGTGCTATAGCCCACAAGTTTTTGGGCGGCAAAAATCTAAAATGGTCCGATTACGATGGTTGATACCTCTATCAATAGGTTTCGGGACCTGTTATTGCTGTGACAATTTTCATTTTGATTGCTCGATTATTTCTAAACGTTTCTTAGAAAATTCAATTTTATTGAAAATCAACTGAGCTATAGCCCACAAGTTTTTGGGCGGCAAAAATATATAATGGTCTGATTACGATGGTTGATACCTCTATCAATAGGTTTCGGGACCTGTAATTGCTGTGACAATTTTCATTTTGATTGATCGATTATTTCTAAACGTTTCTTAGAAAATTCAATTTTATTGAAAATCAACTGTGCTATAGCCCACAAGTTTTTGGGCGGCAAAAATCTAAAATGGTCCGATTACGATGGTTGATACCTCTATCAATAGGTTTCGGGACCTATTATTGCTGTGACAATTTTCGTTTTGATTGCTCGATTATTTCTAAACGTTTCTTAGAAAATTCAATTTTATTGAAAATCAACTGAGCTATAGCCCACAAGTTTTTGGGCGGCAAAAATATATAATGGTCTGATTACGATGGTTGATACCTCTATCAATAGGTTTCGGGACCTGTTATTGCTGTGACAATTTTCATTTTGATTGATCGATTATTTCTAAACATTTCTTAGAAAATTCAATTTTATTGAAAATCAACTGTGCTATAGCCCACAAGTTTTTGGGCGGCAAAAATTTTACATGGTTCGATTACGATGGTTGATACCTCTATCAGTAGTTTTCGGGAACTGTTATTGCTGTGACAATTTTTATTTTGATTGCTCGATTATTTCTAAACATTTCTTAGAAAATTCAATTTTATTGAAAATCAACTGTGCTATAGCCCACAAGTTTTTGGGCGGCAAAAATCTAAAATGGTCCGATTACGATGGTTGATACCTCTATCAATAGGTTTCGGGACCTGTTATTGCTGTGACAATTTTTATTTTGATTGCTCGATTATTTCTAAACGTTTCTTAGAAAATTCAATTTTATTGAAAATCAACTGTGCTATAGCCCACAAGTTTTTGGGCGGCAAAAATCTAAAATGGTCCGATTACGATGGTTGATACCTCTATCAATAGGTTTCGGGACCTGTTATTGCTGTGACAATTTTCATTTTGATTGCTCGATTATTTCCAAACATTTCTTAGAAAATTCAATTTTATTGAAAATCAACTGTGCTATAGCCCACAAGTTTTTGGGCGGCAAAAATTTTACATGGTTCGATTACGATGGTTGATACCTCTATCAATAGGTTTCGGGACCTGTTATTGCTGTGACAATTTTCATTTTGATTGCTGGATTATTTCTAAACGTTTCTTAGAAAATGCAATTAGATTGTAAATCAACTGTGCTATAGCCCACAAGTTTTTGGGCGGCAAAAATCTAAAATGGTCCGATTACGATGGTTGATACCTCTATCAATAGGTTTCGGGACCTGTTATTGCTGTGACAATTTTCATTTTGATTGCTCGATTATTTCCAAACATTTCTTAGAAAATTCAATTTTATTGAAAATCAACTGGGCTATAGCCCACAAGTTTTTGGGCGGCAAAAATCTAAAATGGTCCGATTACGATGGTTGATACCTCTATCAATAGGTTTCGGGACCTGTAATTGCTGTGACAATTTTCATTTTGATTGCTCGATTATTTCTTAACGTTTCTTAGAAAATTCAATTTTATTGAAAATCAACTGTGCTATAGCCCACAAGTTTTTGGGCGGCAAAAATCTAAAATGGTCCGATTACGATGGTTGATACCTCTATCAATAGGTTTCGGGACCTGTTATTGCTGTGACAATTTTCATTTTGATTGCTCGATTATTTCTAAACGTTTCTTAGAAAATTCAATTTTATTGAAAATCAACTGTGCTATAGCCCACAAGTTTTTGGGCGGCAAAAATCTAAAATGGTCCGATTACGATGGTTGATACCTCTATCAATAGGTTTCGGGACCTATTATTGCTGTGACAATTTTCATTTTGATTGCTCGATTATTTCTAAACGTTTCTTAGAAAATTCAATTTTATTGAAAATCAACTGTGCTATAGCCCACAAGTTTTTGGGCGGCAAAAATCTAAAATGGTCCGATTACGATGGTTGATACCTCTATCAATAGGTTTCGAGACCTGTTATTGCTGTGACAATTTTCATTTTGATTGCTCGATTATTTCTAAACGTTTCTTAGAAAATTCAATTTTATTGAAAATCAACTGTGCTATAGCCCATAAGTTTTTGGGCGGCAAAGATCTAAAATGGTCCGATTACGATGGTTGATACCTCTATCAATAGGTTTCGGGACCTGTTATTGCTGTGACAATTTTCATTTTGAGTGCTCGATTATTTCTAAACGTTTCTTAGAAAATTCAATTTTATTGAAAATCAACTGTGCTATAGCCCACAAGTTTTTGGGCGGCAAAAATCTAAAATGGTCCGATTACGATGGTTGATACCTCTATCAATAGGTTTCGAGACCTGTTATTGCTGTGACAATTTTCATTTTGATTGCTCGATTATTTCTAAACGTTTCTTAGAAAATTCAATTTTATTGAAAATCAACTGTGCTATAGCCCACAAGTTTTTGGGCGGCAAAAATCTAAAATGGTCCGATTACGATGGTTGATACCTCTATCAATAGGTTTCGGGACCTGTTATTGCTGTGACAATTTTCATTTTGATTGCTCGATTATTTCTAAACGTTTCTTAGAAAATTCAATTTTATTGAAAATCAACTGTGCTATAGCCCACAAGTTTTTGGGCGGCAAAAATCTAAAATGGTCCGATTACGATGGTTGATACCTCTATCAATAGGTTTCGAGACCTGTTATTGCTGTGACAATTTTCATTTTGATTGCTCGATTATTTCTAAACGTTTCTTAGAAAATTCAATTTTATTGAAAATCAACTGTGCTATAGCCCACAAGTTTTTGGGCGGCAAAGATCTAAAATGGTCCGATTACGATGGTTGATACCTCTATCAATAGGTTTCGGGACCTGTTATTGCTGTGACAATTTTCATTTTGATTGCTCGATTATTTCTAAACGTTTCTTAGAAAATTCAATTTTATTGAAAATCAACTGAGCTATAGCCCACAAGTTTTTGGGCGGCAAAAATATATAATGGTCTGATTACGATGGTTGATACCTCTATCAATAGGTTTCGGGACCTGTTATTGCTGTGACAATTTTTATTTTGATTGCTCGATTATTTCTAAACGTTTCTTAGAAAATTCAATTTTATTGAAAATCAACTGTGCTATAGCCCACAAGTTTTTGGGCGGCAAAAATCTAAAATGGTCCGATTACGATGGTTGATACCTCTATCAATAGGTTTCGGGACCTGTTATTGCTGTGACAATTTTTATTTTGATTGCTCGATTATTTCTAAACGTTTCTTAGAAAATTCAATTTTATTGAAAATCAACTGTGCTATAGCCCACAAGTTTTTGGGCGGCAAAAATCTAAAATGGTCCGATTACGATGGTTGATACCTCTATCAATAGGTTTCGGGACCTGTAATTGCTGTGACAATTTTCATTTTGATTGCTCGATTATTTCTAAACGTTTCTTAGAAAATTCAATTTTATTGAAAATCAACTGTGCTATAGCCCACAAGTTTTTGGGCGGCAAAAATCTAAAATGGTCCGATTACGATGGTTGATACCTCTATCAATAGGTTTCGGGACCTGTAATTGCTGTGACAATTTTCATTTTGATTGCTCGATTATTTCTAAACGTTTCTTAGAAAATTCAATTTTATTGAAAATCAACTGTGCTATAGCCCACAAGTTTTTGGGCGGCAAACATTTTACATGGTTCGATTACGATGGTTGATACCTCTATCAGTAGTTTTCGGGACCTGTTATTGCTGTGACAATTTTCATTTTGATTGCTCGATTATTTCTAAACATTTCTTAGAAAATTCAATTTTATTGAAAATCAACTGTGCTATAGCCCACAAGTTTTTGGGCGGCAAAAATCTAAAATGGTCCGATTGCGATGGTTGATACCTCTATCAATAGGTTTCGGGACCTGTTATTGCTGTGACAATTTTTATTTTGATTGCTCGATTATTTCTAAACGTTTCTTAGAAAATTCAATTTTATTGAAAATCAACTGTGCTATAGCCCACAAGTTTTTGGGCGGCAAAAATTTTACATGGTTCGATTACGATGGTTGATACCTCTATCAGTAGTTTTCGGGACCTGTTATTGCTGTGACAATTTTCATTTTGATTGCTCGATTATTTCTAAACGTTTCTTAGAAAATTCAATTTTATTGAAAATCAACTGTGCTATAGCCCACAAGTTTTTGGGCGGCAAAAATCTAAAATGGTCCGATTACGATGGTTGATACCTCTATCAATAGGTTTCGGGACCTGTAATTGCTGTGACAATTTTCATTTTGATTGCTCGATTATTTCTAAACGTTTCTTAGAAAATTCAATTTTATTGAAAATCAACTGTGCTATAGCCCACAAGTTTTTGGGCGGCAAAAATTTTACATGGTTCGATTTCGATGGTTGATACCTCTATCAGTAGTTTTCGGGACCTGTTATTGCTGTGACAATTTTCATTTTGATTGCTCGATTATTTCTAAACATTTCTTAGAAAATTCAATTTTATTGAAAATCAACTGTGCTATAGCCCACAAGTTTTTGGGCGGCAAAAATCTAAAATGGTCCGATTACGATGGTTGATACCTCTATCAATAGGTTTCGGGACCTGTTATTGCTGTGACAATTTTTATTTTGATTGCTCGATTATTTCTAAACGTTTCTTAGAAAATTCAATTTTATTGAAAATCAACTGTGCTATAGCCCACAAGTTTTTGGGCGGCAAAAATTTTACATGGTTCGATTACGATGGTTGATACCTCTATCAGTAGTTTTCGGGACCTGTTATTGCTGTGACAATTTTCATTTTGATTGCTCGATTATTTCTAAACGTTTCTTAGAAAATTCAATTTTATTGAAAATCAACTGTGCTATAGCCCACAAGTTTTTGGGCGGCAAAAATCTAAAATGGTCCGATTACGATGGTTGATACCTCTATCAATAGGTTTCGGGACCTGTAATTGCTGTGACAATTTTCATTTTGATTGCTCGATTATTTCTAAACGTTTCTTAGAAAATTCAATTTTATTGAAAATCAACTGTGCTATAGCCCACAAGTTTTTGGGCGGCAAAAATTTTACATGGTTCGATTACGATGGTTGATACCTCTATCAGTAGTTTTCGGGACCTGTTATTGCTGTGACAATTTTCATTTTGATTGCTCGATTATTTCTAAACGTTTCTTAGAAAATTCAATTTTATTGAAAATCAACTGTGCTATAGCCCACAAGTTTTTGGGCGGCAAAAATCTAAAATGGTCCGATTACGATGGTTGATACCTCTATCAATAGGTTTCGGGACCTGTAATTGCTGAGACAATTTTCATTTTGATTGCTCGATTATTTCTAAACGTTTCTTAGAAAATTCAATTTTATTGAAAATCAACTGTGCTATAGCCCACAAGTTTTTGGGCGGCAAAAATTTTACATGGTTCGATTACGATGGTTGATACCTCTATCAGTAGTTTTCGGGACCTGTTATTGCTGTGACAATTTTCATTTTGATTGCTCGATTATTTCTAAACGTTTCTTAGAAAATTCAATTTTATTGAAAATCAACTGTGCTATAGCCCACAAGTTTTTGGGCGGCAAAAATCTAAAATGGTCCGATTACGATGGTTGATACCTCTATCAATAGGTTTCGGGACCTGTAATTGCTGTGACAATTTTCATTTTGATTGCTCGATTATTTCTAAACGTTTCTTAGAAAATTCAATTTTATTGAAAATCAACTGTGCTATAGCCCACAAGTTTTTGGGCGGCAAAAATTTTACATGGTTCGATTACGATGGTTGATACCTCTATCAGTAGTTTTCGGGACCTGTTATTGCTGTGACAATTTTCATTTTGATTGCTCGATTATTTCTAAACGTTTCTTAGAAAATTCAATTTTATTGAAAATCAACTGTGCTATAGCCCACAAGTTTTTGGGCGGCAAAAATCTAAAATGGTCCGATTACGATGGTTGATACCTCTATCAATAGGTTTCGGGACCTGTAATTGCTGTGACAATTTTCATTTTGATTGCTCGATTATTTCTAAACGTTTCTTAGAAAATTCAATTTTATTGAAAATCAACTGTGCTATAGCCCACAAGTTTTTGGGCGGCAAAAATTTTACATGGTTCGATTACGATGGTTGATACCTCTATCAGTAGTTTTCGGGACCTGTTATTGCTGTGACAATTTTCATTTTGATTGCTCGATTATTTCTAAACGTTTCTTAGAAAATTCAATTTTATTGAAAATCAACTGTGCTATAGCCCACAAGTTTTTGGGCGGCAAAAATCTAAAATGGTCCGATTACGATGGTTGATACCTCTATCAATAGGTTTCGGGACCTGTAATTGCTGTGACAATTTTCATTTTGATTGCTCGATTATTTCTAAACGTTTCTTAGAAAATTCAATTTTATTGAAAATCAACTGTGCATAGCCCACAAGTTTTTGGGCGGCAAAAATTTTACATGGTTCGATTACGATGGTTGATACCTCTATCAGTAGTTTTCGGGACCTGTTATTGCTGTGACAATTTTCATTTTGATTGCTCGATTATTTCTAAACGTTTCTTAGAAAATTCAATTTTATTGAAAATCAACTGTGCTATAGCCCACAAGTTTTTGGGCGGCAAAAATCTAAAATGGTCCGATTACGATGGTTGATACCTCTATCAATAGGTTTCGGGACCTGTAATTGCTGTGACAATTTTCATTTTGATTGCTCGATTATTTCTAAACGTTTCTTAGAAAATTCAATTTTATTGAAAATCAACTGTGCTATAGCCCACAAGTTTTTGGGCGGCAAAAATTTTACATGGTTCGATTACGATGGTTGATACCTCTATCAGTAGTTTTCGGGACCTGTTATTGCTGTGACAATTTTCATTTTGATTGCTCGATTATTTCTAAACGTTTCTTAGAAAATTCAATTTTATTGAAAATCAACTGTGCTATAGAGTTTTTGGGCGGCAAAAATCTAAAATGGTCCGATTACGATGGTTGATACCTCTATCAATAGGTTTCGGGACCTGTAATTGCTGTGACAATTTTCTTTTTGATTGCTCGATTATTTCTAAACGTTTCTTAGAAAATTCAATTTTATTGAAAATCAACTGTGCCCAATAGCCCACAAGTTTTTGGGCGGCAAAAATTTTACATGGTTCGATTACGATGGTTGATACCTCTATCAGTAGTTTTCGGGACCTGTTATTGCTGTGACAATTTTCATTTTGATTGCTCGATTATTTCTAAACATTTCTTAGAAAATTCAATTTTATTGAAAATCAACTGTGTAAAATGTATAATGGTCTGATTACGTTGGTTGATACCTCTATCAGTAGTTTTCGGGACCTGTTATTGCTGTGACAATTTTCATTTTGATTGCTCGATTATTTCTAAACATTTCTTAGAAAATTCAATTTTATTGAAAATCAACTGTGCTATAGCCCACAAGTTTTTGGGCGGCAAAAATCTAAAATGGTCCGATTACGATGGTTGATACCTCTATCAATAGGTTTCGGGACCTGTAATTGCTGTGACAATTTTCATTTTGATTGCTCGATTATTTCTAAACGTTTCTTAGAAAATTCAATTTTATTGAAAATCAACTGTGCTATAGCCCACAAGTTTTTGGGCGGCAAAAATTTTACATGGTTCGATTACGATGGTTGATACCTCTATCAGTAGTTTTCGGGACCTGTTATTGCTGTGACAATTTTCATTTTGATTGCTCGATTATTTCTAAACGTTTCTTAGAAAATTCAATTTTATTGAAAATCAACTGTGCTATAGCCCACAAGTTTTTGGGCGGCAAAAATCTAAAATGGTTCGATTACGATGGTTGATACCTCTATCAATAGGTTTCGGGACCTGTAATTGCTGTGACAATTTTCATTTTGATTGCTCGATTATTTCTAAACGTTTCTTAGAAAATTCAATTTTATTGAAAATCAACTGTGCTATAGCCCACAAGTTTTTGGGCGGCAAAAATTTTACATGGTTCGATTACGATGGTTGATACTTCTATCAGTAGTTTTCGGGACCTGTTATTGCTGTGACAATTTTCATTTTGATTGCTCGATTATTTCTAAACGTTTCTTAGAAAATTCAATTTTATTGAAAATCAACTGTGCTATAGCCCACAAGTTTTTGGGCGGCAAAAATCTAAAATGGTCCGATTACGATGGTTGATACCTCTATCAATAGGTTTCGGGACCTGTTATTGCTGTGACAATTTTTATTTTGATTGCTCGATTATTTCTAAACGTTTCTTAGAAAATTCAATTTTATTGAAAATCAACTGTGCTATAGCCCACAAGTTTTTGGGCGGCAAAAATTTTACATGGTTCGATTACGATGGTTGATACCTCTATCAGTAGTTTTCGGGACCTGTTATTGCTGTGACAATTTTCATTTTGATTGCTCGATTATTTCTAAACGTTTCTTAGAAAATTCAATTTTATTGAAAATCAACTGTGCTATAGCCCACAAGTTTTTGGGCGGCAAAAATCTAAAATGGTCCGATTACGATGGTTGATACCTCTATCAATAGGTTTCGGGACCTGTAATTGCTGTGACAATTTTCATTTTGATTGCTCGATTATTTCTAAACGTTTCTTAGAAAATTCAATTTTATTGAAAATCAACTGTGCTATAGCCCACAAGTTTTTGGGCGGCAAAAATTTTACATGGTTCGATTACGATGGTTGATACCTCTATCAGTAGTTTTCGGGACCTGTTATTGCTGTGACAATTTTCATTTTGATTGCTCGATTATTTCTAAACGTTTCTTAGAAAATTCAATTTTATTGAAAATCAACTGTGCTATAGCCCACAAGTTTTTGGGCGGCAAAAATTTTACATGGTTCGATTACGATGGTTGATACCTCTATCAGTAGTTTTCGGGACCTGTTATTGCTGTGACAATTTTCATTTTGATTGCTCGATTATTTCTAAACATTTCTTAGAAAATTCAATTTTATTGAAAATCAACTGTGCTATAGCCCACAAGTTTTTGGGCGGCAAAAATCTAAAATGGTCCGATTGCGATGGTTGATACCTCTATCAATAGGTTTCGGGACCTGTTATTGCTGTGACAATTTTTATTTTGATTGCTCGATTATTTCTAAACGTTTCTTAGAAAATTCAATTTTATTGAAAATCAACTGTGCTATAGCCCACAAGTTTTTGGGCGGCAAAAATTTTACATGGTTCGATTACGATGGTTGATACCTCTATCAGTAGTTTTCGGGACCTGTTATTGCTGTGACAATTTTCATTTTGATTGCTCGATTATTTCTAAACGTTTCTTAGAAAATTCAATTTTATTGAAAATCAACTGTGCTATAGCCCACAAGTTTTTGGGCGGCAAAAATCTAAAATGGTCCGATTACGATGGTTGATACCTCTATCAATAGGTTTCGGGACCTGTAATTGCTGTGACAATTTTCATTTTGATTGCTCGATTATTTCTAAACGTTTCTTAGAAAATTCAATTTTATTGAAAATCAACTGTGCTATAGCCCACAAGTTTTTGGGCGGCAAAAATTTTACATGGTTCGATTTCGATGGTTGATACCTCTATCAGTAGTTTTCGGGACCTGTTATTGCTGTGACAATTTTCATTTTGATTGCTCGATTATTTCTAAACATTTCTTAGAAAATTCAATTTTATTGAAAATCAACTGTGCTATAGCCCACAAGTTTTTGGGCGGCAAAAATCTAAAATGGTCCGATTACGATGGTTGATACCTCTATCAATAGGTTTCGGGACCTGTTATTGCTGTGACAATTTTTATTTTGATTGCTCGATTATTTCTAAACGTTTCTTAGAAAATTCAATTTTATTGAAAATCAACTGTGCTATAGCCCACAAGTTTTTGGGCGGCAAAAATTTTACATGGTTCGATTACGATGGTTGATACCTCTATCAGTAGTTTTCGGGACCTGTTATTGCTGTGACAATTTTCATTTTGATTGCTCGATTATTTCTAAACGTTTCTTAGAAAATTCAATTTTATTGAAAATCAACTGTGCTATAGCCCACAAGTTTTTGGGCGGCAAAAATCTAAAATGGTCCGATTACGATGGTTGATACCTCTATCAATAGGTTTCGGGACCTGTAATTGCTGTGACAATTTTCATTTTGATTGCTCGATTATTTCTAAACGTTTCTTAGAAAAATCAATTTTATTGAAAATCAACTGTGCTATAGCCCACAAGTTTTTGGGCGGCAAAAATTTTACATGGTTCGATTACGATGGTTGATACCTCTATCAGTAGTTTTCGGGACCTGTTATTGCTGTGACAATTTTCATTTTGATTGCTCGATTATTTCTAAACGTTTCTTAGAAAATTCAATTTTATTGAAAATCAACTGTGCTATAGCCCACAAGTTTTTGGGCGGCAAAAATCTAAAATGGTCCGATTACGATGGTTGATACCTCTATCAATAGGTTTCGGGACCTGTAATTGCTGTGACAATTTTCATTTTGATTGCTCGATTATTTCTAAACGTTTCTTAGAAAATTCAATTTTATTGAAAATCAACTGTGCTATAGCCCACAAGTTTTTGGGCGGCAAAAATTTTACATGGTTCGATTACGATGGTTGATACCTCTATCAGTAGTTTTCGGGACCTGTTATTGCTGTGACAATTTTCATTTTGATTGCTCGATTATTTCTAAACATTTCTTAGAAAATTCAATTTTATTGAAAATCAACTGTGCTATAGCCCACAAGTTTTTGGGCGGCAAAAATCTAAAATGGTCCGATTACGATGGTTGATACCTCTATCAATAGGTTTCGGGACCTGTAATTGCTGTGACAATTTTCATTTTGATTGATCGATTATTTCTAAACGTTTCTTAGAAAATTCAATTTTATTGAAAATCAACTGTGCTATAGCCCACAAGTTTTTGGGCGGCAAAAATATATAATGGTCTGATTACGATGGTTGATACCTCTATCAATAGGTTTCGGGACCTGTAATTGCTGTGACAATTTTCATTTTGATTGCTCGATTATTTCTAAACGTTTCTTAGAAAATTCAATTTTATTGAAAATCAACTGTGCTATAGCCCACAAGTTTTTGGGCGGCAACAATTTTACATGGTTCGATTACGATGGTTGATACCTCTATCAGTAGTTTTCGGGACCTGTTATTGCTGTGACAATTTTCATTTTGATTGCTCGATTATTTCTAAACGTTTCTTAGAAAATTCAATTTTATTGAAAATCAACTGTGCTATAGCCCACAAGTTTTTGGGCGGCAAAAATCTAAAATGGTCCGATTACGATGGTTGATACCTCTATCAATAGGTTTCGAGACCTGTTATTGCTGTGACAATTTTCATTTTGATTGCTCGATTATTTCTAAACGTTTCTTAGAAAATTCAATTTTATTGAAAATCAACTGTGCTATAGCCCACAAGTTTTTGGGCGGCAAAGATCTAAAATGGTCCGATTACGATGGTTGATACCTCTATCAATAGGTTTCGGGACCTGTTATTGCTGTGACAATTTTCATTTTGATTGCTCGATTATTTCTAAACGTTTCTTAGAAAATTCAATTTTATTGAAAATCAACTGTGCTATAGCCCACAAGTTTTTGGGCGGCAAAAATCTAAAATGGTCCGATTACGATGGTTGATACCTCTATCAATAGGTTTCGGGACCTATTATTGCTGTGACAATTTTCATTTTGATTGCTCGATTATTTCTAAACGTTTCTTAGAAAATTCAATTTTATTGAAAATCATCTTAGCTATAGCCCACAAGTTTTTGGGCGGCAAAAATATATAATGGTCTGATTACGATGGTTGATACCTCTATCAATAGGTTTCGGGACCTGTTATTGCTGTGACAATTTTCATTTTGATTGCTCGATTATTTCTAAACGTTTCTTAGAAAATTCAATTTTATTGAAAATCAACTGTGCTATAGCCCACAAGTTTTTGGGCGGCAAAAATCTAAAATGGTCCGATTACGATGGTTGATACCTCTATCAATAGGTTTCGGGACCTGTTATTGCTGTGACAATTTTCATTTTGATTGCTCGATTATTTCTAAACGTTTCTTAGAAAATTCAATTTTATTGAAAATCAACTGAGCTATAGCCCACAAGTTTTTGGGCGGCAAAAATATATAATGGTCTGATTACGATGGTTGATACCTCTATCAATAGGTTTCGGGACCTGTAATTGCTGTGACAATTTTCATTTTGATTGCTCGATTATTTCTAAACGTTTCTTAGAAAATTCAATTTTATTGAAAATCAACTGTGCTATAGCCCACAAGTTTTTGGGCGGCAAAAATCTAAAATGGTCCGATTACGATGGTTGATGCCTCTATCAATAGGTTTCGGGACCTGTTATTGCTGTGACAATTTTCATTTTGATTGCTCGATTATTTCTAAACGTTTCTTAGAAAATTCAATTTTATTGAAAATCAACTGTGCTATAGCCCACAAGTTTTTGGGCGGCAAAAATATATAATGGTCTGATTACGATGGTTGATACCTCTATCAATAGGTTTCGGGACCTGTTATTGCTGTGACAATTTTCATTTTGATTGCTCGATTATTTCTAAACGTTTCTTAGAAAATTCAATTTTATTGAAAATCAACTGTGCTATAGCCCACAAGTTTTTGGGCGGCAAAAATCTAAAATGGTCCGATTACGATGGTTGATACCTCTATCAATAGGTTTCGGGACCTATTATTGCTGTGACAATTTTCGTTTTGATTGCTCGATTATTTCTAAACGTTTCTTAGAAAATTCAATTTTATTGAAAATCAACTGAGCTATAGCCCACAAGTTTTTGGGCGGCAAAAATATATAATGGTCTGATTACGATGGTTGATACCTCTATCAATAGGTTTCGGGACCTGTAATTGCTGTGACAATTTTTATTTTGATTGCTCGATTATTTCTAAACGTTTCTTAGATAATTCAATTTTATTGAAAATCAACTGTGCTATAGCCCACAAGTTTTTGGGCGGCAAAAATCTAAAATGGTCCGATTACGATGGTTGATACCTCTATCAATAGGTTTCGGGACCTGTTATTGCTGTGACAATTTTTATTTTGATTGCTCGATTATTTCTAAACGTTTCTTAGAAAATTCAATTTTATTGAAAATCAACTGAGCTATAGCCCACAAGTTTTTGGGCGGCAAAAATATATAATGGTCTGATTACGATGGTTGATACCTCTATCAATAGGTTTCGGGACCTGTTATTGCTGTGACAATTTTCATTTTGATTGCTCGATTATTTCTAAACGTTTCTTAGAAAATTCAATTTTATTGAAAATCAACTGTGCTATAGCCCACAAGTTTTTGGGCGGCAAAAATCTAAAATGGTCCGATTACGATGGTTGATACCTCTATCAATAGGTTTCGGGACCTATTATTGCTGTGACAATTTTCGTTTTGATTGCTCGATTATTTCTAAACGTTTCTTAGAAAATTCAATTTTATTGAAAATCAACTGAGCTATAGCCCACAAGTTTTTGGGCGGCAAAAATATATAATGGTCTGATTACGATGGTTGATACCTCTATCAATAGGTTTCGGGACCTGTTATTGCTGTGACAATTTTCATTTTGATTGATCGATTATTTCTAAACATTTCTTAGAAAATTCAATTTTATTGAAAATCAACTGTGCTATAGCCCACAAGTTTTTGGGCGGCAAAAATTTTACATGGTTCGATTACGATGGTTGATACCTCTATCAGTAGTTTTCGGGAACTGTTATTGCTGTGACAATTTTTATTTTGATTGCTCGATTATTTCTAAACATTTCTTAGAAAATTCAATTTTATTGAAAATCAACTGTGCTATAGCCCACAAGTTTTTGGGCGGCAAAAATCTAAAATGGTCCGATTACGATGGTTGATACCTCTATCAATAGGTTTCGGGACCTGTTATTGCTGTGACAATTTTTATTTTGATTGCTCGATTATTTCTAAACGTTTCTTAGAAAATTCAATTTTATTGAAAATCAACTGTGGTATAGCCCACAAGTTTTTGGGCGGCAAAAATTTTACATGGTTCGATTACGATGGTTGATACCTCTATCAATAGGTTTCGGGACCTGTTATTGCTGTGACAATTTTCATTTTGATTGCTGGATTATTTCTAAACGTTTCTTAGAAAATGCAATTAGATTGTACATCAACTGTGCTATAGCCCACAAGTTTTTGGGCGGCAAAAATCTAAAATGGTCCGATTACGATGGTTGATACCTCTATCAATAGGTTTCGGGACCTGTTATTGCTGTGACAATTTTCATTTTGATTGCTCGATTATTTCCAAACATTTCTTAGAAAATTCTATTTTATTGAAAATCAACTGGGCTATAGCCCACAAGTTTTTGGGCGGCAAAAATCTAAAATGGTCCGATTACGATGGTTGATACCTCTATCAATAGGTTTCGGGACCTGTAATTGCTGTGACAATTTTCATTTTGATTGCTCGATTATTTCTTAACGTTTCTTAGAAAATTCAATTTTATTGAAAATCAACTGTGCTATAGCCCACAAGTTTTTGGGCGGCAAAAAT
This sequence comes from Tipula vernalis, assembly GCA_958295665.1. Taxonomy (NCBI): domain Eukaryota; kingdom Metazoa; phylum Arthropoda; class Insecta; order Diptera; family Tipulidae; genus Tipula; species Tipula vernalis. The sequence continues at coordinate 20,911,574 of OY282558.1, read as the reverse complement.
ATATAATGGTCTGATTACGATGGTTGATACCTCTATCAATAGGTTTCGGGACCTGTAATTGCTGTGACAATTTTCATTTTGATTGATCGATTATTTCTAAACGTTTCTTAGAAAATTCAATTTTATTGAAAATCAACTGTGCTATAGCCCACAAGTTTTTGGGCGGCAAAAATATATAATGGTCTGATTACGATGGTTGATACCTCTATCAATAGGTTTCGGGACCTGTTATTGCTGTGACAATTTTCATTTTGATTGCTCGATTATTTCTAAACGTTTCTTAGAAAATTCAATTTTATTGAAAATCAACTGTGCTATAGCCCACAAGTTTTTGGGCGGCAAAAATCTAAAATGGTCCGATTACGATGGTTGATACCTCTATCAATAGGTTTCGGGACCTATTATTGCTGTGACAATTTTCGTTTTGATTGCTCGATTATTTCTAAACGTTTCTTAGAAAATTCAATTTTATTGAAAATCAACTGAGCTATAGCCCACAAGTTTTTGGGCGGCAAAAATATATAATGGTCTGATTACGATGGTTGATACCTCTATCAATAGGTTTCGGGACCTGTTATTGCTGTGACAATTTTCATTTTGATTGATCGATTATTTCTAAACATTTCTTAGAAAATTCAATTTTATTGAAAATCAACTGTGCTATAGCCCACAAGTTTTTGGGCGGCAAAAATTTTACATGGTTCGATTACGATGGTTGATACCTCTATCAGTAGTTTTCGGGAACTGTTATTGCTGTGACAATTTTTATTTTGATTGCTCGATTATTTCTAAACATTTCTTAGAAAATTCAATTTTATTGAAAATCAACTGTGCTATAGCCCACAAGTTTTTGGGCGGCAAAAATCTAAAATGGTCCGATTACGATGGTTGATACCTCTATCAATAGGTTTCGGGACCTGTTATTGCTGTGACAATTTTTATTTTGATTGCTCGATTATTTCTAAACGTTTCTTAGAAAATTCAATTTTATTGAAAATCAACTGTGGTATAGCCCACAAGTTTTTGGGCGGCAAAAATTTTACATGGTTCGATTACGATGGTTGATACCTCTATCAATAGGTTTCGGGACCTGTTATTGCTGTGACAATTTTCATTTTGATTGCTGGATTATTTCTAAACGTTTCTTAGAAAATGCAATTAGATTGTACATCAACTGTGCTATAGCCCACAAGTTTTTGGGCGGCAAAAATCTAAAATGGTCCGATTACGATGGTTGATACCTCTATCAATAGGTTTCGGGACCTGTTATTGCTGTGACAATTTTCATTTTGATTGCTCGATTATTTCCAAACATTTCTTAGAAAATTCTATTTTATTGAAAATCAACTGGGCTATAGCCCACAAGTTTTTGGGCGGCAAAAATCTAAAATGGTCCGATTACGATGGTTGATACCTCTATCAATAGGTTTCGGGACCTGTAATTGCTGTGACAATTTTCATTTTGATTGCTCGATTATTTCTTAACGTTTCTTAGAAAATTCAATTTTATTGAAAATCAACTGTGCTATAGCCCACAAGTTTTTGGGCGGCAAAAATCTAAAATGGTCCGATTACGATGGTTGATACCTCTATCAATAGGTTTCGGGACCTGTTATTGCTGTGACAATTTTCATTTTGATTGCTCGATTATTTCTAAACGTTTCTTAGAAAATTCAATTTTATTGAAAATCAACTGTGCTATAGCCCACAAGTTTTTGGGCGGCAAAAATCTAAAATGGTCCGATTACGATGGTTGATACCTCTATCAATAGGTTTCGGGACCTATTATTGCTGTGACAATTTTCATTTTGATTGCTCGATTATTTCTAAACGTTTCTTAGAAAATTCAATTTTATTGAAAATCAACTGTGCTATAGCCCACAAGTTTTTGGGCGGCAAAAATCTAAAATGGTCCGATTACGATGGTTGATACCTCTATCAATAGGTTTCGGGACCTGTTATTGCTGTGACAATTTTCATTTTGAGTGCTCGATTATTTCTAAACGTTTCTTAGAAAATTCAATTTTATTGAAAATCAACTGTGCTATAGCCCACAAGTTTTTGGGCGGCAAAAATCTAAAATGGTCCGATTACGATGGTTGATACCTCTATCAATAGGTTTCGAGACCTGTTATTGCTGTGACAATTTTCATTTTGATTGCTCGATTATTTCTAAACGTTTCTTAGAAAATTCAATTTTATTGAAAATCAACTGTGCTATAGCCCACAAGTTTTTGGGCGGCAAAGATCTAAAATGGTCCGATTACGATGGTTGATACCTCTATCAATAGGTTTCGGGACCTGTTATTGCTGTGACAATTTTCATTTTGATTGCTCGATTATTTCTAAACGTTTCTTAGAAAATTCAATTTTATTGAAAATCAACTGTGCTATAGCCCACAAGTTTTTGGGCGGCAAAAATCTAAAATGGTCCGATTACGATGGTTGATACCTCTATCAATAGGTTTCGGGACCTGTTATTGCTGTGACAATTTTCATTTTGATTGCTCGATTATTTCTAAACGTTTCTTAGAAAATTCAATTTTATTGAAAATCAACTGTGCTATAGCCCACAATTTGTTGGGCGGCAAAAATCTAAAATGGTCCGATTACGATGGTTGATACCTCTATCAATAGGTTTCGAGACCTGTTATTGCTGTGACAATTTTCATTTTGATTGCTCGATTATTTCTAAACGTTTCTTAGAAAATTCAATTTTATTGAAAATCAACTGAGCTATAGCCCACAAGTTTTTGGGCGGCAAAAATATATAATGGTCTGATTACGATGGTTGATACCTCTATCAATAGGTTTCGGGACCTGTTATTGCTGTGACAATTTTTATTTTGATTGCTCGATTATTTCTAAACGTTTCTTAGAAAATTCAATTTTATTGAAAATCAACTGTGCTATAGCCCACAAGTTTTTGGGCGGCAAAAATCTAAAATGGTCCGATTACGATGGTTGATACCTCTATCAATAGGTTTCGGGACCTGTTATTGCTGTGACAATTTTTATTTTGATTGCTCGATTATTTCTAAACGTTTCTTAGAAAATTCAATTTTATTGAAAATCAACTGTGCTATAGCCCACAAGTTTTTGGGCGGCAAAAATCTAAAATGGTCCGATTACGATGGTTGATACCTCTATCAATAGGTTTCGGGACCTGTAATTGCTGTGACAATTTTCATTTTGATTGCTCGATTATTTCTAAACGTTTCTTAGAAAATTCAATTTTATTGAAAATCAACTGTGCTATAGCCCACAAGTTTTTGGGCGGCAAACATTTTACATGGTTCGATTACGATGGTTGATACCTCTATCAGTAGTTTTCGGGACCTGTTATTGCTGTGACAATTTTCATTTTGATTGCTCGATTATTTCTAAACATTTCTTAGAAAATTCAATTTTATTGAAAATCAACTGTGCTATAGCCCACAAGTTTTTGGGCGGCAAAAATCTAAAATGGTCCGATTACGATGGTTGATACCTCTATCAATAGGTTTCGGGACCTGTTATTGCTGTGACAATTTTTATTTTGATTGCTCGATTATTTCTAAACGTTTCTTAGAAAATTCAATTTTATTGAAAATCAACTGTGCTATAGCCCACAAGTTTTTGGGCGGCAAAAATTTTACATGGTTCGATTACGATGGTTGATACCTCTATCAGTAGTTTTCGGGACCTGTTATTGCTGTGACAATTTTCATTTTGATTGCTCGATTATTTCTAAACGTTTCTTAGAAAATTCAATTTTATTGAAAATCAACTGTGCTATAGCCCACAAGTTTTTGGGCGGCAAAAATCTAAAATGGTCCGATTACGATGGTTGATACCTCTATCAATAGGTTTCGGGACCTGTAATTGCTGTGACAATTTTCATTTTGATTGCTCGATTATTTCTAAACGTTTCTTAGAAAATTCAATTTTATTGAAAATCATCTGTGCTATAGCCCACAAGTTTTTGGGCGGCAAAAATCTAAAATGGTCCGATTACGATGGTTGATACCTCTATCAATAGATTTCGGGACCTGTAATTGCTGTGACAATTTTCATTTTGATTGCTCGATTATTTCTAAACGTTTCTTAGAAAATTCAATTTTATTGAAAATCAACTGTGCTATAGCCCACAAGTTTTTGGGCGGCAAAAATTTTACATGGTTCGATTACGATGGTTGATACCTCTATCAGTAGTTTTCGGGACCTGTTATTGCTGTGACAATTTTCATTTTGATTGCTCGATTATTTCTAAACGTTTCTTAGAAAATTCAATTTTATTGAAAATCAACTGTGCTATAGCCCACAAGTTTTTGGGCGGCAAAAATCTAAAATGGTCCGATTACGATGGTTGATACCTCTATCAATAGGTTTCGGGACCTGTAATTGCTGTGACAATTTTCATTTTGATTGCTCGATTATTTCTAAACGTTTCTTAGAAAATTCAATTTTATTGAAAATCAACTGTGCTATAGCCCACAAGTTTTTGGGCGGCAAAAATTTTACATGGTTCGATTACGATGGTTGATACCTCTATCAGTAGTTTTCGGGACCTGTTATTGCTGTGACAATTTTCATTTTGATTGCTCGATTATTTCTAAACATTTCTTAGAAAATTCAATTTTATTGAAAATCAACTGTGCTATAGCCCACAAGTTTTTGGGCGGCAAAAATCTAAAATGGTCCGATTACGATGGTTGATACCTCTATCAATAGATTTCGGGACCTGTAATTGCTGTGACAATTTTCATTTTGATTGCTCGATTATTTCTAAACGTTTCTTAGAAAATTCAATTTTATTGAAAATCAACTGTGCTATAGCCCACAAGTTTTTGGGCGGCAAAAATTTTACATGGTTCGATTACGATGGTTGATACCTCTATCAGTAGTTTTCGGGACCTGTTATTGCTGTGACAATTTTCATTTTGATTGCTCGATTATTTCTAAACGTTTCTTAGAAAATTCAATTTTATTGAAAATCAACTGTGCTATAGCCCACAAGTTTTTGGGCGGCAAAAATCTAAAATGGTCCGATTACGATGGTTGATACCTCTATCAATAGGTTTCGGGACCTGTAATTGCTGTGACAATTTTCATTTTGATTGCTCGATTATTTCTAAACGTTTCTTAGAAAATTCAATTTTATTGAAAATCAACTGTGCTATAGCCCACAAGTTTTTGGGCGGCAAAAATCTAAAATGGTCCGATTACGATGGTTGATACCTCTATCAATAGGTTTCGGGACCTGTAATTGCTGTGACAATTTTCATTTTGATTGCTCGATTATTTCTAAACGTTTCTTAGAAAATTCAATTTTATTGAAAATCAACTGTGCTATAGCCCACAAGTTTTTGGGCGGCAAAAATTTTACATGGTTCGATTACGATGGTTGATACCTCTATCAGTAGTTTTCGGGACCTGTTATTGCTGTGACAATTTTCATTTTGATTGCTCGATTATTTCTAAACGTTTCTTAGAAAATTCAATTTTATTGAAAATCAACTGTGCTATAGCCCACAAGTTTTTGGGCGGCAAAAATCTAAAATGGTCCGATTACGATGGTTGATACCTCTATCAATAGGTTTCGGGACCTGTAATTGCTGTGACAATTTTCATTTTGATTGCTCGATTATTTCTAAACGTTTCTTAGAAAATTCAATTTTATTGAAAATCAACTGTGCTATAGCCCACAAGTTTTTGGGCGGCAAAAATTTTACATGGTTCGATTACGATGGTTGATACCTCTATCAGTAGTTTTCGGGACCTGTTATTGCTGTGACAATTTTCATTTTGATTGCTCGATTATTTCTAAACATTTCTTAGAAAATTCAATTTTATTGAAAATCAACTGTGCTATAGCCCACAAGTTTTTGGGCGGCAAAAATTTTACATGGTTCGATTACGATGGTTGATACCTCTATCAATAGGTTTCGGGACCTGTAATTGCTGTGACAATTTTCATTTTGATTGCTCGATTATTTCTAAACGTTTCTTAGAAAATTCAATTTTATTGAAAATCAACTGTGCTATAGCCCACAAGTTTTTGGGCGGCAAAAATTTTACATGGTTCGATTACGATGGTTGATACCTCTATCAGTAGTTTTCGGGACCTGTTATTGCTGTGACAATTTTCATTTTGATTGCTCGATTATTTCTAAACGTTTCTTAGAAAATTCAATTTTATTGAAAATCAACTGTGCTATAGCCCACAAGTTTTTGGGCGGCAAAAATTTTACATGGTTCGATTACGATGGTTGATACCTCTATCAGTAGTTTTCGGGACCTGTTATTGCTGTGACAATTTTCATTTTGATTGCTCGATTATTTCTAAACGTTTCTTAGAAAATTCAATTTTATTGAAAATCAACTGTGCTATAGCCCACAAGTTTTTGGGCGGCAAAAATTTTACATGGTTCGATTACGATGGTTGATACCTCTATCAGTAGTTTTCGGGACCTGTTATTGCTGTGACAATTTTCATTTTGATTGCTCGATTATTTCTAAACATTTCTTAGAAAATTCAATTTTATTGAAAATCAACTGTGCTATAGCCCACAAGTTTTTGGGCGGCAAAAATCTAAAATGGTCCGATTACGATGGTTGATACCTCTATCAATAGGTTTCGGGACCTGTTATTGTTGTGACAATTTTTATTTTGATTGCTCGATTATTTCTAAACGTTTCTTAGAAAATTCAATTTTATTGAAAATCAACTGTGCTATAGCCCACAAGTTTTTGGGCGGCAAAAATTTTACATGGTTCGATTACGATGGTTGATACCTCTATCAGTAGTTTTCGGGACCTGTTATTGCTGTGACAATTTTCATTTTGATTGCTCGATTATTTCTAAACGTTTCTTAGAAAATTCAATTTTATTGAAAATCAACTGTGCTATAGCCCACAAGTTTTTGGGCGGCAAAAATCTAAAATGGTCCGATTACGATGGTTGATACCTCTATCAATAGGTTTCGGGACCTGTAATTGCTGTGACAATTTTCATTTTGATTGCTCGATTATTTCTAAACGTTTCTTAGAAAATTCAATTTTATTGAAAATCAACTGTGCTATAGCCCACAAGTTTTTGGGCGGCAAAAATTTTACATGGTTCGATTACGATGGTTGATACCTCTATCAGTAGTTTTCGGGACCTGTTATTGCTGTGACAATTTTCATTTTGATTGCTCGATTATTTCTAAACGTTTCTTAGAAAATTCAATTTTATTGAAAATCAACTGTGCTATAGCCCACAAGTTTTTGGGCGGCAAAAATTTTACATGGTTCGATTACGATGGTTGATACCTCTATCAGTAGTTTTCGGGACCTGTTATTGCTGTGACAATTTTCATTTTGATTGCTCGATTATTTCTAAACATTTCTTAGAAAATTCAATTTTATTGAAAATCAACTGTGCTATAGCCCACAAGTTTTTGGGCGGCAAAAATCTAAAATGGTCCGATTACGATGGTTGATACCTCTATCAATAGGTTTCGGGACCTGTTATTGTTGTGACAATTTTTATTTTGATTGCTCGATTATTTCTAAACGTTTCTTAGAAAATTCAATTTTATTGAAAATCAACTGTGCTATAGCCCACAAGTTTTTGGGCGGCAAAAATTTTACATGGTTCGATTACGATGGTTGATACCTCTATCAGTAGTTTTCGGGACCTGTTATTGCTGTGACAATTTTCATTTTGATTGCTCGATTATTTCTAAACGTTTCTTAGAAAATTCAATTTTATTGAAAATCAACTGTGCTATAGCCCACAAGTTTTTGGGCGGCAAAAATCTAAAATGGTCCGATTACGATGGTTGATACCTCTATCAATAGGTTTCGGGACCTGTAATTGCTGTGACAATTTTCATTTTGATTGCTCGATTATTTCTAAACGTTTCTTAGAAAATTCAATTTTATTGAAAATCAACTGTGCTATAGCCCACAAGTTTTTGGGCGGCAAAAATTTTACATGGTTCGATTACGATGGTTGATACCTCTATCAGTAGTTTTCGGGACCTGTTATTGCTGTGACAATTTTCATTTTGATTGCTCGATTATTTCTAAACGTTTCTTAGAAAATTCAATTTTATTGAAAATCAACTGTGCTATAGCCCACAAGTTTTTGGGCGGCAAAAATTTTACATGGTTCGATTACGATGGTTGATACCTCTATCAGTAGTTTTCGGGACCTGTTATTGCTGTGACAATTTTCATTTTGATTGCTCGATTATTTCTAAACATTTCTTAGAAAATTCAATTTTATTGAAAATCAACTGTGCTATAGCCCACAAGTTTTTGGGCGGCAAAAATCTAAAATGGTCCGATTACGATGGTTGATACCTCTATCAATAGGTTTCGGGACCTGTTATTGTTGTGACAATTTTTATTTTGATTGCTCGATTATTTCTAAACGTTTCTTAGAAAATTCAATTTTATTGAAAATCAACTGTGCTATAGCCCACAAGTTTTTGGGCGGCAAAAATTTTACATGGTTCGATTACGATGGTTGATACCTCTATCAGTAGTTTTCGGGACCTGTTATTGCTGTGACAATTTTCATTTTGATTGCTCGATTATTTCTAAACGTTTCTTAGAAAATTCAATTTTATTGAAAATCAACTGTGCTATAGCCCACAAGTTTTTGGGCGGCAAAAATCTAAAATGGTCCGATTACGATGGTTGATACCTCTATCAATAGGTTTCGGGACCTGTAATTGCTGTGACAATTTTCATTTTGATTGCTCGATTATTTCTAAACGTTTCTTAGAAAATTCAATTTTATTGAAAATCAACTGTGCTATAGCCCACAAGTTTTTGGGCGGCAAAAATTTTACATGGTTCGATTACGATGGTTGATACCTCTATCAGTAGTTTTCGGGACCTGTTATTGCTGTGACAATTTTCATTTTGATTGCTCGATTATTTCTAAACGTTTCTTAGAAAATTCAATTTTATTGAAAATCAACTGTGCTATAGCCCACAAGTTTTTGGGCGGCAAAAATTTTACATGGTTCGATTACGATGGTTGATACCTCTATCAGTAGTTTTCGGGACCTGTTATTGCTGTGACAATTTTCATTTTGATTGCTCGATTATTTCTAAACATTTCTTAGAAAATTCAATTTTATTGAAAATCAACTGTGCTATAGCCCACAAGTTTTTGGGCGGCAAAAATCTAAAATGGTCCGATTACGATGGTTGATACCTCTATCAATAGGTTTCGGGACCTGTAATTTCTGTGACAATTTTCATTTTGATTGCTCGATTATTTCTAAACGTTTCTTAGAAAATTCAATTTTATTGAAAATCAACTGTGCTATAGCCCACAAGTTTTTGGGCGGCAAAAATTTTACATGGTTCGATTACGATGGTTGATACCTCTATCAGTAGTTTTCGGGACCTGTTATTGCTGTGACAATTTTCATTTTGATTGCTCGATTATTTCTAAACGTTTCTTAGAAAATTCAATTTTATTGAAAATCAACTGTGCTATAGCCCACAAGTTTTTGGGCGGCAAAAATCTAAAATGGTCCGATTACGATGGTTGATACCTCTATCAATAGGTTTCGGGACCTGTAATTGCTGTGACAATTTTCATTTTGATTGCTCGATTATTTCTAAACGTTTCTTAGAAAATTCAATTTTATTGAAAATCAACTGTGCTATAGCCCACAAGTTTTTGGGCGGCAAAAATTTTACATGGTTCGATTACGATGGTTGATACCTCTATCAGTAGTTTTCGGGACCTGTTATTGCTGTGACAATTTTCATTTTGATTGCTCGATTATTTCTAAACGTTTCTTAGAAAATTCAATTTTATTGAAAATCAACTGTGCTATAGCCCACAAGTTTTTGGGCGGCAAAAATCTAAAATGGCCCGATTACGATGGTTGATACCTCTATCAATAGGTTTCGGGACCTGTAATTGCTGTGACAATTTTCATTTTGATTGCTCGATTATTTCTAAACGTTTCTTAGAAAATTCAATTTTATTGAAAATCAACTGTGCTATAGCCCACAAGTTTTTGGGCGGCAAAAACTTTACATGGTTCGATTACGATGGTTGATACCTCTATCAGTAGTTTTCGGGACCTGTTATTGCTGTGACAATTTTCATTTTGATTGCTCGATTATTTCTAAACGTTTCTTAGAAAATTCAATTTTATTGAAAATCAACTGTGCTATAGCCCACAAGTTTTTGGGCGGCAAAAATTTTACATGGTTCGATTACGATGGTTGATACCTCTATCAGTAGTTTTCGGGACCTGTTATTGCTGTGACAATTTTCATTTTGATTGCTCGATTATTTCTAAACATTTCTTAGAAAATTCAATTTTATTGAAAATCAACTGTGCTATAGCCCACAAGTTTTTGGGCGGCAAAAATCTAAAATGGTCCGATTACGATGGTTGATACCTCTATCAATAGGTTTCGGGACCTGTAATTTCTGTGACAATTTTCATTTTGATTGCTCGATTATTTCTAAACGTTTCTTAGAAAATTCAATTTTATTGAAAATCAACTGTGCTATAGCCCACAAGTTTTTGGGCGGCAAAAATTTTACATGGTTCGATTACGATGGTTGATACCTCTATCAGTAGTTTTCGGGACCTGTTATTGCTGTGACAATTTTCATTTTGATTGCTCGATTATTTCTAAACGTTTCTTAGAAAATTCAATTTTATTGAAAATCAACTGTGCTATAGCCCACAAGTTTTTGGGCGGCAAAAATCTAAAATGGTCCGATTACGATGGTTGATACCTCTATCAATAGGTTTCGGGACCTGTAATTGCTGTGACAATTTTCATTTTGATTGCTCGATTATTTCTAAACGTTTCTTAGAAAATTCAATTTTATTGAAAATCAACTGTGCTATAGCCCACAAGTTTTTGGGCGGCAAAAATTTTACATGGTTCGATTACGATGGTTGATACCTCTATCAGTAGTTTTCGGGACCTGTTATTGCTGTGACAATTTTCATTTTGATTGCTCGATTATTTCTAAACGTTTCTTAGAAAATTCAATTTTATTGAAAATCAACTGTGCTATAGCCCACAAGTTTTTGGGCGGCAAAAATCTAAAATGGTCCGATTACGATGGTTGATACCTCTATCAATAGGTTTCGGGACCTATTATTGCTGTGACAATTTTCATTTTGATTGCTCGATTATTTCTAAACGTTTCTTAGAAAATTCAATTTTATTGAAAATCAACTGTGCTATAGCCCATAAGTTTTTGGGCGGCAAAAATCTAAAATGGTCCGATTACGATGGTTGATACCTCTATCAATAGGTTTCGAGACCTGTTATTACTGTGACAATTTTCATTTTGATTGCTCGATTATTTCTAAACGTTTCTTAGAAAATTCAATTTTATTGAAAATCAACTGTGCTATAGCCCACAAGTTTTTGGGCGGCAAAGATCTAAAATGGTCCGATTACGATGGTTGATACCTCTATCAATAGGTTTCGGGACCTGTTATTGCTGTGACAATTTTCATTTTAATTGCTCGATTATTTCTAAACGTTTCTTAGAAAATTCAATTTTATTGAAAATCAACTGAGCTATAGCCCACAAGTTTTTGGGCGGCAAAAATTTTACATGGTTCGATTACGATGGTTGATACCTCTATCAGTAGTTTTCGGGACCTGTTATTGCTGTGACAATTTTCATTTTGATTGCTCGATTATTTCTAAACGTTTCTTAGAAAATTCAATTTTATTGAAAATCAACTGTGCTATAGCCCACAAGTTTTTGGGCGGCAAAAATCTAAAATGGTCCGATTACGATGGTTGATACCTCTATCAATAGGTTTCGGGACCTGTAATTGCTGTGACAATTTTCATTTTGATTGCTCGATTATTTCTAAACGTTTCTTAGAAAATTCAATTTTATTGAAAATCAACTGTGCTATAGCCCACAAGTTTTTGGGCGGCAAAAATTTTACATGGTTCGATTACGATGGTTGATACCTCTATCAGTAGTTTTCGGGACCTGTTATTGCTGTGACAATTTTCATTTTGATTGCTCGATTATTTCTAAACGTTTCTTAGAAAATTCAATTTTATTGAAAATCAACTGTGCTATAGCCCACAAGTTTTTGGGCGGCAAAAATCTAAAATGGCCCGATTACGATGGTTGATACCTCTATCAATAGGTTTCGGGACCTGTAATTGCTGTGACAATTTTCATTTTGATTGCTCGATTATTTCTAAACGTTTCTTAGAAAATTCAATTTTATTGAAAATCAACTGTGCTATAGCCCACAAGTTTTTGGGCGGCAAAAATTTTACATGGTTCGATTACGATGGTTGATACCTCTATCAGTAGTTTTCGGGACCTGTTATTGCTGTGACAATTTTCATTTTGATTGCTCGATTATTTCTAAACGTTTCTTAGAAAATTCAATTTTATTGAAAATCAACTGTGATATAGCCCACAAGTTTTTGGGCGGCAAAAATCTAAAATGGTCCGATTACGATGGTTGATACCTCTATCAATATGTTTCGGGACCTATTATTGCTGTGACAATTTTTATTTTGATTGCTCGATTATTTCTAAACGTTTCTTAGAAAATTCAATTTTATTGAAAATCAACTGTGCTATAGCCCACAAGTTTTTGGGCGGCAAAAATCTAAAATGGTCCGATTACGATGGTTGATACCTATATCAATAGGTTTCGAGACCTGTTATTGCTGTGACAATTTTCATTTTGATTGCTCGATTATTTCTAAACGTTTCTTAGAAAATTCAATTTTATTGAAAATCAACTGTGCTATAGCCCAAAAGTTTTTGGGCGGCAAAGATCTAAAATGGTCCGATTACGATGGTTGATACCTCTATCAATAGGTTTCGGGACCTGTTATTGCTGTGACAATTTTCATTTTGATTGCTCGATTATTTCTAAACGTTTCTTAGAAAATTCAATTTTATTGAAAATCAACTGTGCTATAGCCCACAAGTTTTTGGGCGGCAAAAATTTTACATGGTTCGATTACGATGGTTGATACCTCTATCAGTAGTTTTCGGGACCTGTTATTGCTGTGACAATTTTCATTTTGATTGCTCGATTATTTCTAAACGTTTCTTAGAAAATTCAATTTTATTGAAAATCAACTGTGCTATAGCCCACAAGTTTTTGGGCGGCAAAAATCTAAAATGGTCCGATTACGATGGTTGATACCTCTATCAATAGGTTTCGGGACCTATTATTGCTGTGACAATTTTCATTTTGATTGCTCGATTATTTCTAAACGTTTCTTAGAAAATTCAATTTTATTGAAAATCAACTGTGCTATAGCCCATAAGTTTTTGGGCGGCAAAAATCTAAAATGGTCCGATTACGATGGTTGATACCTCTATCAATAGGTTTCGAGACCTGTTATTACTGTGACAATTTTCATTTTGATTGCTCGATTATTTCTAAACGTTTCTTAGAAAATTCAATTTTATTGAAAATCAACTGTGCTATAGCCCACAAGTTTTTGGGCGGCAAAGATCTAAAATGGTCCGATTACGATGGTTGATACCTCTATCAATAGGTTTCGGGACCTGTTATTGCTGTGACAATTTTCATTTTAATTGCTCGATTATTTCTAAACGTTTCTTAGAAAATTCAATTTTATTGAAAATCAACTGAGCTATAGCCCACAAGTTTTTGGGCGGCAAAAATTTTACATGGTTCGATTACGATGGTTGATACCTCTATCAGTAGTTTTCGGGACCTGTTATTGCTGTGACAATTTTCATTTTGATTGCTCGATTATTTCTAAACGTTTCTTAGAAAATTCAATTTTATTGAAAATCAACTGTGCTATAGCCCACAAGTTTTTGGGCGGCAAAAATCTAAAATGGTCCGATTACGATGGTTGATACCTCTATCAATAGGTTTCGGGACCTGTAATTGCTGTGACAATTTTCATTTTGATTGCTCGATTATTTCTAAACGTTTCTTAGAAAATTCAATTTTATTGAAAATCAACTGTGCTATAGCCCACAAGTTTTTGGGCGGCAAAAATTTTACATGGTTCGATTACGATGGTTGATACCTCTATCAGTAGTTTTCGGGACCTGTTATTGCTGTGACAATTTTCATTTTGATTGCTCGATTATTTCTAAACGTTTCTTAGAAAATTCAATTTTATTGAAAATCAACTGTGCTATAGCCCACAAGTTTTTGGGCGGCAAAAATCTAAAATGGCCCGATTACGATGGTTGATACCTCTATCAATAGGTTTCGGGACCTGTAATTGCTGTGACAATTTTCATTTTGATTGCTCGATTATTTCTAAACGTTTCTTAGAAAATTCAATTTTATTGAAAATCAACTGTGCTATAGCCCACAAGTTTTTGGGCGGCAAAAATTTTACATGGTTCGATTACGATGGTTGATACCTCTATCAGTAGTTTTCGGGACCTGTTATTGCTGTGACAATTTTCATTTTGATTGCTCGATTATTTCTAAACGTTTCTTAGAAAATTCAATTTTATTGAAAATCAACTGTGATATAGCCCACAAGTTTTTGGGCGGCAAAAATCTAAAATGGTCCGATTACGATGGTTGATACCTCTATCAATATGTTTCGGGACCTATTATTGCTGTGACAATTTTTATTTTGATTGCTCGATTATTTCTAAACGTTTCTTAGAAAATTCAATTTTATTGAAAATCAACTGTGCTATAGCCCACAAGTTTTTGGGCGGCAAAAATCTAAAATGGTCCGATTACGATGGTTGATACCTATATCAATAGGTTTCGAGACCTGTTATTGCTGTGACAATTTTCATTTTGATTGCTCGATTATTTCTAAACGTTTCTTAGAAAATTCAATTTTATTGAAAATCAACTGTGCTATAGCCCAAAAGTTTTTGGGCGGCAAAGATCTAAAATGGTCCGATTACGATGGTTGATACCTCTATCAATAGGTTTCGGGACCTGTTATTGCTGTGACAATTTTCATTTTGATTGCTCGATTATTTCTAAACGTTTCTTAGAAAATTCAATTTTATTGAAAATCAACTGTGCTATAGCCCAAAAGTTTTTGGGCGGCAAAGATCTAAAATGGTCCGATTACGATGGTTGATACCTATATCAATAGGTTTCGAGACCTGTTATTGCTGTGACAATTTTCATTTTGATTGCTCGATTATTTCTAAACGTTTCTTAGAAAATTCAATTTTATTGAAAATCAACTGTGCTATAGCCCAAAAGTTTTTGGGCGGCAAAGATCTAAAATGGTCCGATTACGATGGTTGATACCTCTATCAATAGGTTTCGGGACCTGTTATTGCTGTGACAATTTTCATTTTGATTGCTCGATTATTTCTAAACATTTCTTAGAAAATTCAATTTTATTGAAAATCAACTGTGCTATAGCCCACAAGTTTTTGGGCGGCAAAAATCTAAAATGGTCCGATTACGATGGTTGATACCTCTATCAATAGGTTTCGGGACCTGTAATTGCTGTGACAATTTTCATTTTGATTGCTCGATTATTTCTAAACGTTTCTTAGAAAATTCAATTTTATTGAAAATCAACTGTGCTATAGCCCACAAGTTTTTGGGCGGCAAAAATTTTACATGGTTCGATTACGATGGTTGATACCTCTATCAATAGGTTTCGGGACCTATTATTGCTGTGACAATTTTCATTTTGATTGCTCGATTATTTCTAAACGTTTCTTAGAAAATTCAATTTTATTGAAAATCAACTGTGCTATAGCCCACAAGTTTTTGGGCGGCAAAAATCTAAAATGGTCCGATTACGATGGTTGATACCTCTATCAATAGGTTTCGAGACCTGTTATTGCTGTGACAATTTTCATTTTGATTGCTCGATTATTTCTAAACGTTTCTTAGAAAATTCAATTTTATTGAAAATCAACTGTGCTATAGCCCACAAGTTTTTGGGCGGCAAAGATCTAAAATGGTCCGATTACGATGGTTGATACCTCTATCAATAGGTTTCGGGACCTGTTATTGCTGTGACAATTTTCATTTTGATTGATCGATTATTTCTAAACATTTCTTAGAAAATTCAATTTTATTGAAAATCAACTGTGCTATAGCCCACAAGTTTTTGGGCGGCAAAAATCTAAAATGGTCCGATTACGATGGTTGATACCTCTATCAATAGGTTTCGGGACCTGTAATTGCTGTGACAATTTTCATTTTGATTGCTCGATTATTTCTAAACGTTTCTTAGAAAATTCAATTTTATTGAAAATCAACTGAGCTATAGCCCACAAGTTTTTGGGCGGCAAAAATATATAATGGTCTGATTACGATGGTTGATACCTCTATCAATAGGTTTCGGGACCTGTTATTGCTGTGACAATTTTCATTTTGATTGATCGATTATTTCTAAACATTTCTTAGAAAATTCAATTTTATTGAAAATCAACTGTGCTATAGCCCACAAGTTTTTGGGCGGCAAAAATCTAAAATGGTCCGATTACGATGGTTGATACCTCTATCAATAGGTTTCGGGACCTGTAATTGCTGTGACAATTTTCATTTTGATTGCTCGATTATTTCTAAACGTTTCTTAGAAAATTCAATTTTATTGAAAATCAACTGTGCTATAGCCCACAAGTTTTTGGGCGGCAAAAATTTTACATGGTTCGATTACGATGGTTGATACCTCTATCAGTAGTTTTCGGGACCTGTTATTGCTGTGACAATTTTCATTTTGATTGCTCGATTATTTCTAAACATTTCTTAGAAAATTCAATTTTATTGAAAATCAACTGTGCTATAGCCCACAAGTTTTTGGGCGGCAAAAATCTAAAATGGTCCGATTACGATGGTTGATACCTCTATCAATAGGTTTCGGGACCTGTTATTGCTGTGACAATTTTTATTTTGATTGCTCGATTATTTCTAAACGTTTCTTAGAAAATTCAATTTTATTGAAAATCAACTGTGCTATAGCCCACAAGTTTTTGGGCGGCAAAAATTTTACATGGTTCGATTACGATGGTTGATACCTCTATCAGTAGTTTTCGGGACCTGTTATTGCTGTGACAATTTTCATTTTGATTGCTCGATTATTTCTAAACGTTTCTTAGAAAATTCAATTTTATTGAAAATCAACTGTGCTATAGCCCACAAGTTTTTGGGCGGCAAAAATCTAAAATGGTCCGATTACGATGGTTGATACCTCTATCAATAGGTTTCGGGACCTGTAATTGCTGTGACAATTTTCATTTTGATTGCTCGATTATTTCTAAACGTTTCTTAGAAAATTCAATTTTATTGAAAATCAACTGTGCTATAGCCCACAAGTTTTTGGGCGGCAAAAATTTTACATGGTTCGATTACGATGGTTGATACCTCTATCAGTAGTTTTCGGGACCTGTTATTGCTGTGACAATTTTCATTTTGATTGCTCGATTATTTCTAAACATTTCTTAGAAAATTCAATTTTATTGAAAATCAACTGTGCTATAGCCCACAAGTTTTTGGGCGGCAAAAATTTTACATGGTTCGATTACGATGGTTGATACCTCTATCAGTAGTTTTCGGGACCTGTTATTGCTGTGACAATTTTCATTTTGATTGCTCGATTATTTCTAAACGTTTCTTAGAAAATTCAATTTTATTGAAAATCAACTGTGCTATAGCCCACAAGTTTTTGGGCGGCAAAAATCTAAAATGGTTCGATTACGATGGTTGATACCTCTATCAATAGGTTTCGGGACCTGTAATTGCTGTGACAATTTTCATTTTGATTGCTCGATTATTTCTAAACGTTTCTTAGAAAATTCAATTTTATTGAAAATCAACTGTGCTATAGCCCACAAGTTTTTGGGCGGCAAAAATTTTACATGGTTCGATTACGATGGTTGATACCTCTATCAGTAGTTTTCGGGACCTGTTATTGCTGTGACAATTTTCATTTTGATTGCTCGATTATTTCTAAACATTTCTTAGAAAATTCAATTTTATTGAAAATCAACTGTGCTATAGCCCACAAGTTTTTGGGCGGCAAAAATATATAATGGTCTGATTACGATGGTTGATACCTCTTTCGGGACCTATTATTGCTGTGACAATTTTCATTTTGATTGATCGATTATTTCTAAACATTTCTTAGAAAATTCAATTTTATTGAAAATCAACTGTGCTATAGCCCACAAGTTTTTGGGCGGCAATAATTTTACATGGTTCGATTACGATGGTTGATACCTCTATCAGTAGTTTTCGGGACCTGTTATTGCTGTGACAATTTTCATTTTGATTGCTCGATTATTTCTAAACATTTCTTAGAAAATTCAATTTTATTGAAAATCAACTGTGCTATAGCCCACAAGTTTTTGGGCGGCAAAAATCTAAAATGGTCCGATTACGATGGTTGATACCTCTATCAATAGGTTTCGGGACCTATTATTGCTGTGACAATTTTCATTTTGATTGCTCGATTATTTCTAAACGTTTCTTAGAAAATTCAATTTTATTGAAAATCAACTGTGCTATAGCCCACAAGTTTTTGGGCGGCAAAAATCTAAAATGGTCCGATTACGATGGTTGATACCTCTATCAATAGGTTTCGAGACCTGTTATTACTGTGACAATTTTCATTTTGATTGCTCGATTATTTCTAAACGTTTCTTAGAAAATTCAATTTTATTGAAAATCAACTGTGCTATAGCCCACAAGTTTTTGGGCGGCAAAGATCTAAAATGGTCCGATTACGATGGTTGATACCTCTATCAATAGGTTTCGGGACCTGTTATTGCTGTGACAATTTTCATTTTAATTGCTCGATTATTTCTAAACGTTTCTTAGAAAATTCAATTTTATTGAAAATCAACTGAGCTATAGCCCACAAGTTTTTGGGCGGCAAAAATTTTACATGGTTCGATTACGATGGTTGATACCTCTATCAGTAGTTTTCGGGACCTGTTATTGCTGTGACAATTTTCATTTTGATTGCTCGATTATTTCTAAACGTTTCTTAGAAAATTCAATTTTATTGAAAATCAACTGTGCTATAGCCCACAAGTTTTTGGGCGGCAAAAATCTAAAATGGTCCGATTACGATGGTTGATACCTCTATCAATAGGTTTCGGGACCTGTAATTGCTGTGACAATTTTCATTTTGATTGCTCGATTATTTCTAAACGTTTCTTAGAAAATTCAATTTTATTGAAAATCAACTGTGCTATAGCCCACAAGTTTTTGGGCGGCAAAAATTTTACATGGTTCGATTACGATGGTTGATACCTCTATCAGTAGTTTTCGGGACCTGTTATTGCTGTGACAATTTTCATTTTGATTGCTCGATTATTTCTAAACATTTCTTAGAAAATTCAATTTTATTGAAAATCAACTGTGCTATAGCCCACAAGTTTTTGGGCGGCAAAAATTTTACATGGTTCGATTACGATGGTTGATACCTCTATCAGTAGTTTTCGGGACCTGTTATTGCTGTGACAATTTTCATTTTGATTGCTCGATTATTTCTAAACGTTTCTTAGAAAATTCAATTTTATTGAAAATCAACTGTGCTATAGCCCACAAGTTTTTGGGCGGCAAAAATCTAAAATGGTTCGATTACGATGGTTGATACCTCTATCAATAGGTTTCGGGACCTGTAATTGCTGTGACAATTTTCATTTTGATTGCTCGATTATTTCTAAACGTTTCTTAGAAAATTCAATTTTATTGAAAATCAACTGTGCTATAGCCCACAAGTTTTTGGGCGGCAAAAATTTTACATGGTTCGATTACGATGGTTGATACCTCTATCAGTAGTTTTCGGGACCTGTTATTGCTGTGACAATTTTCATTTTGATTGCTCGATTATTTCTAAACATTTCTTAGAAAATTCAATTTTATTGAAAATCAACTGTGCTATAGCCCACAAGTTTTTGGGCGGCAAAAATATATAATGGTCTGATTACGATGGTTGATACCTCTTTCGGGACCTATTATTGCTGTGACAATTTTCATTTTGATTGATCGATTATTTCTAAACATTTCTTAGAAAATTCAATTTTATTGAAAATCAACTGTGCTATAGCCCACAAGTTTTTGGGCGGCAATAATTTTACATGGTTCGATTACGATGGTTGATACCTCTATCAGTAGTTTTCGGGACCTGTTATTGCTGTGACAATTTTCATTTTGATTGCTCGATTATTTCTAAACATTTCTTAGAAAATTCAATTTTATTGAAAATCAACTGTGCTATAGCCCACAAGTTTTTGGGCGGCAAAAATCTAAAATGGTCCGATTACGATGGTTGATACCTCTATCAATAGGTTTCGGGACCTATTATTGCTGTGACAATTTTCATTTTGATTGCTCGATTATTTCTAAACGTTTCTTAGAAAATTCAATTTTATTGAAAATCAACTGTGCTATAGCCCACAAGTTTTTGGGCGGCAAAAATCTAAAATGGTCCGATTACGATGGTTGATACCTCTATCAATAGGTTTCGAGACCTGTTATTACTGTGACAATTTTCATTTTGATTGCTCGATTATTTCTAAACGTTTCTTAGAAAATTCAATTTTATTGAAAATCAACTGTGCTATAGCCCACAAGTTTTTGGGCGGCAAAGATCTAAAATGGTCCGATTACGATGGTTGATACCTCTATCAATAGGTTTCGGGACCTGTTATTGCTGTGACAATTTTCATTTTAATTGCTCGATTATTTCTAAACGTTTCTTAGAAAATTCAATTTTATTGAAAATCAACTGAGCTATAGCCCACAAGTTTTTGGGCGGCAAAAATTTTACATGGTTCGATTACGATGGTTGATACCTCTATCAGTAGTTTTCGGGACCTGTTATTGCTGTGACAATTTGCATTTTGATTGCTCGATTATTTCTAAACGTTTCTTAGAAAATTCAATTTTATTGAAAATCAACTGTGCTATAGCCCACAAGTTTTTGGGCGGCAAAAATCTAAAATGGTCCGATTACGATGGTTGATACCTCTATCAATAGGTTTCGGGACCTGTAATTGCTGTGACAATTTTCATTTTGATTGCTCGATTATTTCTAAACGTTTCTTAGAAAATTCAATTTTATTGAAAATCAACTGTGCTATAGCCCACAAGTTTTTGGGCGGCAAAAATTTTACATGTGTAACGAAACGATGCTTTACCTCTGAGTTGTGATAAATTGCTGATCAGATTAGTTCGGGGTGTGTAAGATAGATAGAGAGTGTGCGATAAGGGATAAATAAAATAAAACAAGAAAAAAAATAAACAAATTTGATGATGGCAGTCAGTTGTTGTTTTTTTCGCAAGATAGATTGATCTTTCAATCGACAAAATTAAATAAAACCGAAAATTGTTAAAATTAAGATAAAAAAAAAAAATGTTAGTATTAAGTGAAAATAAAATTAAAATTGGTTTTGTTGTGAAATAAAAAATAAAAAAATAAAAAATTAAAACCTAACATTATAAAATAATTAAGCTAAAAAACAAAACGTTATAAAAACAAACAAATTATAGCATAAAATCGAAAATTAGTTTGGCGACACCAACCAACACCAATAATAGAAGAATTCGGCAAAATAAAAGCCATTTGTCAAGATACGGCTATATTACTGTTATTATAATAAAATATTGGTCAATAACAGCTACGATATTATCCATAATTCTACGATATTACCAATTTTGGTCCAAATACAAAATGGTATAATTGGAGCGGTACACATAAAGGATAGAGATTCATCAGATTCCGCTATTGGTAGCGTTATTACGTCGATTTTCGCCGATATATACCGGTATATTAGTATAAATAAATTTTCTTTTAGTTTAAGTAATTAAATTCTAAATTATTATTAAATTTATTATTAAAATTTTTTTTATTATTATTAAACAAATTTTACAAAAACGGTGATGGAAAAAAAAAATTGCTTTGAATTTATTTAATTTGTGAGAAAAAACCAAAATAGTGGTGTGAGTGAATGAATGCCCTTGACCGTTCGTCACTATGTTTGGCACTTCAAAAAAATTTTGTACGTCGGATTAGCACCTGTGATGATTTTTTTTTTGAACCCCCCAAGCCGCAAGATGCTACCCAAACCTAAGAAGTGCATCATCACACGTTGGCTCGACCAACGACGATAGTTACAAAATGGCGCCGAAACAGGGACCTGAAATGATGTCCACATCTTACCTAGTTAATTGAAAACACGTGTCTCAATATTAATCTTAAATTATGTCGGTAATCTAAAGATTATTTAGTAAATTTTTGATGTATTTTAGTCGAATCTATTAGTTTTAACAATGTTAACTTAAAATTTGTTGAATTCTGTAAAGTAATGTTTGAATGTTATTATTGTTTTATCGCGATTGAATTCTAGATGAACTAGTTTCTCGTGATAGATAGGTAATATTTCACGTTTCGGAACAGATGAACTTACGAGTATCACAACAAATTTAACACGTGTTTCTTTTAAATTCAATTCATTACCATTAATAATTTTCATAGTTTTGTTATTTTAATTCAGAAACTTGCAATAATCAATAAATCAAATTTTTTTTCTGCATAAGTTCGGCAACAATTGAATTGCTAAAATGGTTTTCTTGCTATGTGGAACTTTTATCATATTTGCAGCACGTTGTGCATTTTATTATTATACCTTTTTTTGTTTTAATTGATTTGGTGCTTGAACAATATCGATGGAATCTATGGTTAAATCTAGCTGTCACGATATATTCAAGCATTTTTCTTAAAGCCAATCATTCTTAAATTGTTTATGATTTATTTTATTGCAAGTAGATTTTTTTTCGTTTTTTTTTTCGGCAAGGTCATTTGGTCACTCACACCAGAATAATTATTAAATAAAGCATTGTTAAATTTTTTTTATTTTATATTGAATAATTATTATGATTAAATAATATTTAAGGTATATTTTGTACAATTTTGTCGATATTTAAATATTTAGATCGGCAGCATTAATAGTAATTATTAAGTATTCCCGACAACTATTCACAGTTCGCACACCAACTGTTTTCTTTCTTACAAAGTCGTGAACGTTATTTAAATTACATATATTAAAAACAAGAGGTTCGAATTTTTTGATTCATTAATTAATTGTTAAGTTTTTTTTTCTTTTTTTTGTTTAAATTGTGGTGGGGTTTTAAGATCTAATTTTTTTGGAGTTTACATTCAATTTTTTTTTGTTGTTCCTTGTCTCTTGGTTGTTGTTTGGCATCAACATGAGCGAAAGTGATATTAAGTCGAATCTACTTAAGGGTCTAACCCAAGATGAAATTTCTGTCGAATGTCTTGTTAGGGAAATTGACATAACTCATACGGACTGGGAAGAAACATTACTCGATATTTTAGAAAGTGAATCACACGTTACCACGGCAATACCTACTCGACCGCATACGACTGACTACGAAGGAGAATTGCAGACGTGTTCGAAACAATCCAGGGTCATTAGTAAATTATTAGAAGATAAGCGAATTATTACCGCAGATAATATTCGAGATTTAAAAAACAGAATCCGTCATTGGAAAGACCGAACCTTTAGATTAAAAGGATGTATGCATCAAGACAATGAAGTCGATCGGTTAATAAATTGTTGGCGAAGAATACATCAATTATACGAGCTTCGCATTGACGAACTAAATGAACCACAAGAGAAAATATTCCACAAACCAACTTTTGTAAAAACACCAACTGGAGCTCTTACAAGCCCGAATATTCCGACTGAAGATTGGCCATTATCTTGCGCACCAGTAACTGTTTTGCCTTTTGCAGGTCCATTATACACCCGGAGCGAGACTATTTCAACAAATGTTTTCCCAAAAGAAGCGACTAACGTGACCTGGAGCCAAAGGCAGAAGTCCGATCCTTATCAAATTCCGGTGCCACCAACCGTTTCTTTTTGGCCGAATGTACAACCAAACCAACCTTTATATCACAACTATCCAACTATTCACAACTTACATCCGCCACAAGATAGCATTAACTTAAATCTACCGCCAATTCCCACTATATCAATTCCTCAAAATCTACAGTATCCGATTAAATACGATCCTAAATGGAATATCTCTTTTTCCGGTACGCCACACGGATTAGACATACACGATTTTATATTCAGATTGGAATCCTTTGCTCGGCGAGAACAGCTACCCGTGAACAGGTTATACGCTATCATGCCAAAATTTCTAAAAGACATTGCCGAAAAATGGTATTGGGTGTTTACCCAAAAATATCCCAATGCAACTTACGAGCAGTTGAAACAGGCATTACTTCAGCGTTTTAGCAGCACTGAATCAGATAGAGCCACTAGAAGGTTTATTGAAACGCGGAAACAACGAGGTGCTGAGTCAGTAGGTGAATTTATTCTCGAAATCGAAAGTTTGAACAATCGACTTAATCGGCCATTTCCCGAATTAGAGTTATTAGACATTATACGCGAGAATATGTCTTTCGATCTACAGCAAGTAACTCTACAGTTGCCTCTGGCATCCATTGAAGAATTACGGTTAATTTGCCACCGATACGAACGACTATGGGAAAAAAGACGTCGAGATAGATCGCCACCTCAGGAACGTAGGTCTAGAGTTATAAGTTCAATTGGCTTGCCAATTAATAATAACCAATTTGTTTCAACTTATCCCGAACTAAATGTGGAAAAGATATCGGCTGAGGACAATAATATAAACCATTTGGATGGAATGTCACCATACCCACCGATCCATTCAATACCGCCAGAAATCGGCATTGAACCTGCCAAACAGACACTAATTTGCTGGAATTGCCGTGGTCCGGGACATACAAATCAGAGTTGCAATTTGGCGCCACAAAGAATTTATTGTTATGGGTGCGGTGCACCAAATATTATTAAGCCACAGTGTCCCAGTTGCCAAAATAACTCGGGAAACTTACCATCGGGAGTGAACAGATCGGGACCCTCACAACCGGTAAGAATTGCAACCCGAACACAAACAACCGACCAGCGACAGTTGAAGCCACTTACTTCGAAAAACCCGTTTCACCCTTAATCAGTCTGAATACTACTCTACTTAATCACAATTCCAACAACGCAAATTTACATAACACGTCAACTGCAATAAAATTAACTAATCCGTCAATTAAATTCAAAACTTATAGAAACATAACATATTGGCGTGAACGGCGAAATTTTACTCGTGCGTGCGCAGAAACCGTGTTGACCACGGAAATAGATATTCGTCCGCATATAACAGTATTCATTAATGGGAAATCGGTTCATGGACTTTTGGATAGTGGGGCTTCATTGAGCATTTTAGGAAAAGACTCGATCAAATTTTTAGAGACTATTGGAGTTAAATATAAAATAATTTCATCCGAAGTATTTACCGCTGACGGATCAAAAAATAAAATAGTGGGTTATGTGGATCTACAAGTAAAATTCAATAATCAAACTGAGAAAGTTCGATTTTATCTCGTTCCGTCGCTGCAAGGTCGAGTTTATTTCGGAATTAATTTTTGGAATATCTTCAAAATAATGCCGCAAGTCGTAAGTTCTCTTCAATGCTCTCTTCTAGAACAAGAGGATGTCGATCGGTATAAACTTACAGCAAAACAAACTGAGCAGTTTAAATCATTACTCACCCTTTTTCCATCATTTGAAGAAAATGGCCTGGGACGCACCACCTTAGTTGAACATCACATTGACGTCGGAGAGGCTTTACCAATAAAGCAGCGACATTACGCGGTTTCCCCAGCAATTCGTGAGCTAATCTATTTGGAACTGGACAGGATGCTAGCTTTGGATGTCATCGAGGAGAGTGTCAGCGCTTGGTCATCGCCTATTGTCTTAATACGAAAACCGAATAAAGTGCGACTGTGTCTGGACTCAAGGAAGGTGAATGCTGTGACCAAGAAGGATGCCTATCCTTTACCCCTAATAAACGGACTTCTCGGTCGATTAACTAATACCACAGTAATTTCCAGCATTGACCTTAAGGATGCCTTCTGGCAGATACCCCTTGCTCCAGACTCACGAGAGAAAACTGCGTTCACAGTGCCAGGTAGGCCCTTATATCAATTTAAAGTAATGCCGTTTGGCTTGAGTAACTCGCCCAAGACCATGTCCCGATTGATGGATAAGGTGGTGCCCCATCAACTGCATCAGAATATCTTTGTTTATCTGGATGACCTTTTGGTTACGTCCCCTAGTTTCGAAGAACATTTTAAAATGCTACAATTAATTGCTGGAAGATTAAAAGATGCCGGATTAACGATAAATCTCTCAAAATGCAAATTTTTCATGAAGCAAGTGAAGTACCTTGGCTTTATTGTTGGAGAGGGTGGATTAAAAACGGATCCAGATAAAGTAGAGGCTATTCGAAACTTTCCGTCCCCAACCTCGGTGAAACAAACTCGAAGATTACTGGGATTGACGGGATGGTATCATCGATTTATCCCACATTACGCCGAGATAACCACTCCGATAACTAATCTTTTGAAGAAAAACACGAAGTTCATTTGGACAAACGACGCGCAATTGGCTTTCGAGCAACTAAAGTATTTGCTCACTACTTCTCCCTTACTAATAAATCCCAATTATGGGAAACCATTTTTTATCAGGTGCGATGCTTGCAAAACTGGAGTGGGAAGCGTCCTTTATCAACTCGACGAAGAAAACAATGAGCGACCGATATCTTATATGTCTAAGAAATTGAATAAGGCTCAGTCGAATTACTCAACCACTGAACTAGAGTGTCTGGCCGCTGTTCTCAGCGTGAAAAAATATCGTCCCTATATTGAAGGATACCATTTCACAATAATTACAGATCACTCTAGTCTCAAGTGGTTGATGTCTCAAACGGATCTTAATGGCAGACTTGCTCGGTGGAGCCTGAAATTGCAATCTTATGATTTCGAAATCAGACATCAGCGAGGCAGCCAAAACATTGTCCCGGATACTTTATCTCGAATGTTCAGTAGCACCGTTGATTCCATGACACTTGCCGAGATAGATCTTTCCGCTGTTTCGTTTGAAGATTTTGAGTATAAGAGTCTCCGAGAAAAAATATTAACTAACAAACAAAGATATCCAGCTTTCAAAATTGTTGATAATAGAGTATATATACAAATTAAATCGAACTCTGATCCCTTGTTGTCTGATAGTTCCTCCTGGAAACTGTGGATTCCCGCTAGCATGACGACGTCACTAATCACGAATGCCCATAACCATCCACTTAGCGCTCATGGTGGCATTATTAAAACTCTCGAACGATTACGGACCCATTTCTATTGGCCTGGAATGCGAAAGCAAGTTTACAGCTTCGTGACCACTTGCGAAATATGTAAAATAACAAAAAACTCTAATAAACTAAATACGCCTACCTTAGGGAAAACTATAATAGCTCAGCGTCCGTGGGAACGTGTCTATGTAGATTTAATGGGACCCTATCCTAGATCAAAGAGCGGTAATACTTATATATTGGTAATTCTAGATCAGCTAACTAAATTTGTTCTGTTAAAACCCTTATCGACCAGCACGACTAACAAAATAATTGGCTATCTTAGAAATGAAGTGTTTTTAGTTTTTGGTATACCCGAATATATAATAACAGATAATGGCTCCCAATTTGTATCAAAAAAGTTTCACGATTTATTAACCGAATTTGATGTAAAACACATGAAGACCGCAATTTACTCTCCCCAGGCGAACGCGTCGGAAAGGGTAAATCGCTCAATATTAGCGGCTATTCGAGCCTATGTCAATAACGACCATAAAACTTGGGATACCTATCTTCCCGAAGTAAGCTGTGCCTTGCGAACTGCAATTCATCAATCAACTCGTTTCACTCCCTACTTTTTGATGTTTGGGTATAACATGATAACTAGTGGCAAATCTTACAATCTTCTACGAGAAATAGACTCCTTAAATGAAAATGTTGATATAATTCCAACATCCGATAAAATAGCATTGATACATGACCTTGTTAATAAGAATCTTAGGACTGCTTACGAGAAATATTCAGCTCACTACAACCTTAGGACTCGCCCTATAATGTATAAAATTGGACAGACAGTTTATGCCAAACAGCATCCATTGAGCGACGCGACGAAAAACTATTGCGGAAAATTTGCCCCTCCATATAAAAAAGCAGTTGTTCATTCCAAAATTGGGACCGTAAATTATATACTAAAAGATGATTCGGGAAAGTTATTAGGTACTTTCCATGCCAAAGATATTAAGGCTTAGCAATTGAAGATGATTAATAAACTTACAAAAAGGTAAAGGACTCAGATGCATCGACCAGTTTTTTTAAAAAAACAAACTAAAAAAAAAAAAAAAAAAAAAAAAAAACTATCGATGTATCTGCCCTGTAACGAAACGATGCTTTACCTCTGAGTTGTGATAAATTGCTGATCAGATTAGTTCGGGGTGTGTAAGATAGATAGAGAGTGTGCGATAAGGGATAAATAAAATAAAACAAGAAAAAAAATAAACAAATTTGATGATGGCAGTCAGTTGTTGTTTTTTTCGCAAGATAGATTGATCTTTCAATCGACAAAATTAAATAAAACCGAAAATTGTTAAAATTAAGATAAAAAAAAAAAATGTTAGTATTAAGTGAAAATAAAATTAAAATTGGTTTTGTTGTGAAATAAAAAATAAAAAAATAAAAAATTAAAACCTAACATTATAAAATAATTAAGCTAAAAAACAAAACGTTATAAAAACAAACAAATTATAGCATAAAATCGAAAATTAGTTTGGCGACACCAACCAACACCAATAATAGAAGAATTCGGCAAAATAAAAGCCATTTGTCAAGATACGGCTATATTACTGTTATTATAATAAAATATTGGTCAATAACAGCTACGATATTATCCATAATTCTACGATATTACCAATTTTGGTCCAAATACAAAATGGTATAATTGGAGCGGTACACATAAAGGATAGAGATTCATCAGATTCCGCTATTGGTAGCGTTATTACGTCGATTTTCGCCGATATATACCGGTATATTAGTATAAATAAATTTTCTTTTAGTTTAAGTAATTAAATTCTAAATTATTATTAAATTTATTATTAAAATTTTTTTTATTATTATTAAACAAATTTTACAAAAACGGTGATGGAAAAAAAAAATTGCTTTGAATTTATTTAATTTGTGAGAAAAAACCAAAATAGTGGTGTGAGTGAATGAATGCCCTTGACCGTTCGTCACTATGTTTGGCACTTCAAAAAAATTTTGTACGTCGGATTAGCACCTGTGATGATTTTTTTTTTGAACCCCCCAAGCCGCAAGATGCTACCCAAACCTAAGAAGTGCATCATCACACGTTGGCTCGACCAACGACGATAGTTACACATGGTTCGATTACGATGGTTGATACCTCTATCAGTAGTTTTCGGGACCTGTTATTGCTGTGACAATTTTCATTTTGATTGCTCGATTATTTCTAAACGTTTCTTAGAAAATTCAATTTTATTGAAAATCAACTGTGCTATAGCCCACAAGTTTTTGGGCGGCAAAAATCTAAAATGGTCCGATTACGATGGTTGATACCTCTATCAATAGGTTTCGGGACCTGTAATTGCTGTGACAATTTTCATTTTGATTGCTCGATTATTTCTAAACGTTTCTTAGAAAATTCAATTTTATTGAAAATCAACTGTGCTATATCCCACAAGTTTTTGGGCGGCAAAAATTTTACATGGTTCGATTACGATGGTTGATACCTCTATCAGTAGTTTTCGGGACCTGTTATTGCTGTGACAATTTTCATTTTGATTGCTCGATTATTTCTAAACATTTCTTAGAAAATTCAATTTTATTGAAAATCAACTGTGCTATAGCCCACAAGTTTTTGGGCGGCAAAAATCTAAAATGGTCCGATTACGATGGTTGATACCTCTATCAATAGGTTTCGGGACCTGTAATTGCTGTGACAATTTTCATTTTGATTGCTCGATTATTTCTAAACGTTTCTTAGAAAATTCAATTTTATTGAAAATCAACTGAGCTATAGCCCACAAGTTTTTGGGCGGCAAAAATCTAAAATGGTCCGATTACGATGGTTGATACCTCTATCAATAGGTTTCGGGACCTATTATTGCTGTGACAATTTTCATTTTGATTGATCGATTATTTCTAAACATTTCTTAGAAAATTCAATTTTATTGAAAATCAACTGTGCTATAGCCCACAAGTTTTTGGGCGGCAATAATTTTACATGGTTCGATTACGATGGTTGATACCTCTATCAGTAGTTTTCGGGACCTGTTATTGCTGTGACAATTTTCATTTTGATTGCTCGATTATTTCTAAACATTTCTTAGAAAATTCAATTTTATTGAAAATCAACTGTGCTATAGCCCACAAGTTTTTGGGCGGCAAAAATATATAATGGTCTGATTACGATGGTTGATACCTCTATCAATAGGTTTCGGGACCTATTATTGCTGTGACAATTTTCATTTTGATTGATCGATTATTTCTAAACATTTCTTAGAAAATTCAATTTTATTGAAAATCAACTGTGCTATAGCCCACAAGTTTTTGGGCGGCAATAATTTTACATGGTTCGATTACGATGGTTGATACCTCTATCAGTAGTTTTCGGGACCTGTTATTGCTGTGACAATTTTCATTTTGATTGCTCGATTATTTCTAAACATTTCTTAGAAAATTCAATTTTATTGAAAATCAACTGTGCTATAGCCCACAAGTTTTTGGGCGGCAAAAATCTAAAATGGTCCGATTACGATGGTTGATACCTCTATCAATAGGTTTCGGGACCTGTTATTGCTGTGACAATTTTTATTTTGATTGCTAGATTATTTCTAAACGTTTCTTAGAAAATTCAATTTTATTGAAAATCAACTGTGCTATAGCCCACAAGTTTTTGGGCGGCAAAAATCTAAAATGGTCCGATTACGATGGTTGATACCTCTATCAATAGGTTTCGGGACCTGTAATTGCTGTGACAATTTTTATTTTGATTGCTCGATTATTTCTAAACGTTTCTTAGAAAATTCAATTTTATTGAAAATCAACTGTGCTATAGCCCACAAGTTTTTGGGCGGCAAAAATTTTACATGGTTCGATTACGATGGTTGATACCTCTATCAGTAGTTTTCGGGACCTGTTATTGCTGTGACAATTTTCATTTTGATTGCTCGATTATTTCTAAACATTTCTTAGAAAATTCAATTTTATTGAAAATCAACTGTGTTATAGCCCACAAGTTTTTGGGCTGCAAAAATCTAAAATGGTCCGATTACGATGGTTGATACCTCTATCAATAGGTTTCGAGACCTGTTATTGCTGTGACAATTTTCATTTTGATTGCTCGATTATTTCTAAACGTTTCTTAGAAAATTCAATTTTATTGAAAATCAACTGTGCTATAGCCCACAAGTTTTTGGGCGGCAAAGATCTAAAATGGTCCGATTACGATGGTTGATACCTCTATCAGTAGTTTTCGGGACCTGTTATTGCTGTGACAATTTTCATTTTGATTGCTCGATTATTTCTAAACGTTTCATAGAAAATTCAATTTTATTGAAAATCAACTGTGCTATAGCCCACAAGTTTTTGGGCGGCAAAAATCTAAAATGGTCCGATTACGATGGTTGATACCTCTATCAATAGGTTTCGGGACCTGTTATTGCTGTGACAATTTTCATTTTGATTGCTCGATTATTTCTAAACGTTTCTTAGAAAATTCAATTTTATTGAAAATCAACTGTGCTATAGCCCACAAGTTTTTGGGCGGCAAAAATCTAAAATGGTCCGATTACGATGGTTGATACCTCTATCAATAGGTTTCGGGACCTATTATTGCTGTGACAATTTTCATTTTGATTGCTCGATTATTTCTAAACGTTTCTTAGAAAATTCAATTTTATTGAAAATCAACTGTGCTATAGCCCACAAGTTTTTGGGCGGCAAAGATCTAAAATGGTCCGATTACGATGGTTGATACCTCTATCAATAGGTTTCGGGACCTGTTATTGCTGTGACAATTTTCATTTTGATTGCTCGATTATTTCTAAACGTTTCTTAGAAAATTCAATTTTATTGAAAATCAACTGAGCTATAGCCCACAAGTTTTTGGGCGGCAAAAATATATAATGGTCTGATTACGATGGTTGATACCTCTATCAATAGGTTTCGGGACCTATTATTGCTGTGACAATTTTTATTTTGATTGCTCGATTATTTCTAAACGTTTCTTAGAAAATTCAATTTTATTGAAAATCAACTGAGCTATAGCCCACAAGTTTTTGGGCGGCAAAAATATATAATGGTCTGATTACGATGGTTGATACCTCTATCAATAGGTTTCGGGACCTATTATTGCTGTGACAATTTTTATTTTGATTGCTCGATTATTTCTAAACGTTTCTTAGAAAATTCAATTTTATTGAAAATCAACTGAGCTATAGCCCACAAGTTTTTGGGCGGCAAAAATCTAAAATGGTCCGATTACGATGGTTGATACCTCTATCAATAGGTTTTGGGACCTGTAATTGCTGTGACAATTTTCATTTTGATTGCTCGGTTATTTCTAAACGTTTCTTAGAAAATTCAATTTTATTGAAAATCAACTGTGCTATAGCCCACAAGTTTTTGGGCGGCAAAAATTTTACATGGTTCGATTACGATGGTTGATACCTCTATCAATAGGTTTCGGGACCTGTTATTGCTGTGACAATTTAGATTTTGATTGCTCGATTATTTCTAAACGTTTCTTAGAAAATGCAATTTGATTGTAAATTAACTGTGCCCAATAGCCCACAAGTTTTTGGGCGGCAAAAATCTAAAATGGTCCGATTACGATGGTTGATACCTCTATCAATAGGTTTCGGGACCTGTTATTGCTGTGACAATTTTTATTTTGATTGCTCGATTATTTCTAAACGTTTCTTAGAAAATTCAATTTTATTGAAAATCAACTGTGCTATAGCCCACAAGTTTTTGGGCGGCAAAAATCTAAAATGGTCCGATTACGATGGTTGATACCTCTATCAATAGGTTTCGGGACCTGTAATTGCTGTGACAATTTTCATTTTGATTGCTCGATTATTTCTAAACGTTTCTTAGAAAATTCAATTTTATTGAAAATCAACTGTGCTATATCCCACAAGTTTTTGGGCGGCAAAAATTTTACATGGTTCGATTACGATGGTTGATACCTCTATCAGTAGTTTTCGGGACCTGTTATTGCTGTGACAATTTTCATTTTGATTGCTCGATTATTTCTAAACATTTCTTAGAAAATTCAATTTTATTGAAAATCAACTGTGCTATAGCCCACAAGTTTTTGGGCGGCAAAAATCTAAAATGGTCCGATTACGATGGTTGATACCTCTATCAATAGGTTTCGGGACCTGTAATTGCTGTGACAATTTTCATTTTGATTGCTCGATTATTTCTAAACGTTTCTTAGAAAATTCAATTTTATTGAAAATCAACTGAGCTATAGCCCACAAGTTTTTGGGCGGCAAACATATATAATGGTCTGATTACGATGGTTGATACCTCTATCAATAGGTTTCGGGACCTGTTATTGCTGTGACAATTTTCATTTTGATTGCTCGATTATTTCCAAACATTTCTTAGAAAATTCAATTTTATTGAAAATCAACTGGGCTATAGCCCACAAGTTTTTGGGCGGCAAAAATCTAAAATGGTCCGATTACGATGGTTGATACCTCTATCAATAGGTTTCGGGACCTGTAATTGCTGTGACAATTTTCATTTTGATTGCTCGATTATTTCTAAACGTTTCTTAGAAAATTCAATTTTATTGAAAATCAACTGTGCTATAGCCCACAAGTTTTTGGGCGGCAAAAATCTAAAATGGTCCGATTACGATGGTTGATACCTCTATCAATAGGTTTCGGGACCTGTAATTGCTGTGACAATTTTTATTTTGATTGATCGATTATTTCTAAACGTTTCTTAGAAAATTCAATTTTATTGAAAATCAACTGTGCTATATCCCACAAGTTTTTGGGCGGCAAAAATTTTACATGGTTCGATTACGATGGTTGATACCTCTATCAGTAGTTTTCGGGACCTGTTATTGCTGTGACAATTTTCATTTTGATTGCTCGATTATTTCTAAACATTTCTTAGAAAATTCAATTTTATTGAAAATCAACTGTGCTATAGCCCACAAGTTTTTGGGCGGCAAAAATCTAAAATGGTCCGATTACGATGGTTGATACCTCTATCAATAGGTTTCGGGACCTATTATTGCTGTGACAATTTTCGTTTTGATTGCTCGATTATTTCTAAACGTTTCTTAGAAAATTCAATTTTATTGAAAATCAACTGAGCTATAGCCCACAAGTTTTTGGGCGGCAAAAATATATAATGGTCTGATTACGATGGTTGATACCTCTATCAATAGGTTTCGGGACCTGTTATTGCTGTGACAATTTTCATTTTGATTGCTCGATTATTTCCAAACATTTCTTAGAAAATTCAATTTTATTGAAAATCAACTGGGCTATAGCCCACAAGTTTTTGGGCGGCAAAAATCTAAAATGGTCCGATTACGATGGTTGATACCTCTATCAATAGGTTTCGGGACCTGTAATTGCTGTGACAATTTTCATTTTGATTGCTCGATTATTTCTAAACGTTTCTTAGAAAATTCAATTTTATTGAAAATCAACTGTGCTATAGCCCACAAGTTTTTGGGCGGCAAAAATCTAAAATGGTCCGATTACGATGGTTGATACCTCTATCAATAGGTTTCGGGACCTGTTATTGCTGTGACAATTTTCATTTTGATTGCTCGATTATTTCTAAACGTTTCTTAGAAAATTCAATTTTATTGAAAATCAACTGTGCTATAGCCCACAAGTTTTTGGGCGGCAAAAATCTAAAATGGTCCGATTACGATGGTTGATACCTCTATCAATAGGTTTTGGGACCTGTAATTGCTGTGACAATTTTCATTTTGATTGCTCGGTTATTTCTAAACGTTTCTTAGAAAATTCAATTTTATTGAAAATCAACTGTGCTATAGCCCACAAGTTTTTGGGCGGCAAAAATTTTACATGGTTCGATTACGATGGTTGATACCTCTATCAATAGGTTTCGGGACCTGTTATTGCTGTGACAATTTAGATTTTGATTGCTCGATTATTTCTAAACGTTTCTTAGAAAATGCAATTTGATTGTAAATTAACTGTGCCCAATAGCCCACAAGTTTTTGGGCGGCAAAAATCTAAAATGGTCCGATTACGATGGTTGATACCTCTATCAATAGGTTTCGGGACCTGTAATTGCTGTGACAATTTTCATTTTGATTGCTCGATTATTTCTAAACATTTCTTAGAAAATTCAATTTTATTGAAAATCAACTGTGCTATAGCCCACAAGTTTTTGGGCGGCAAAAATCTAAAATGGTCCGATTACGATGGTTGATACCTCTATCAATAGGTTTCGCGACCTGTAATTGCTGTGACAATTTTCATTTTGATTGCTCGATTATTTCTAAACATTTCTTAGAAAATTAAATTTTATTGCAAATCAACTGTGCTATAGCCCACAAGTTTTTGGGCGGCAAAAATCTAAAATGGTCCGATTACGATGGTTGATACCTCTATCAATAGGTTTCGGGACCTGTTATTGCTGTGACAATTTTCATTTTGATTACTCGATTATTTCTAAATGTTTCTTAGAAAATTCAATTTTATTGAAAATCAACTGTGCTATAGCCCACAAGTTTTTGGGCGGCAAAAATCTAAAATGGTCCGATTACGATGGTTGATGCCTCTATCAATAGGTTTCGGGACCTGTTATTGCTGTGACAATTTTCATTTTGATTGCTCGATTATTTCTAAACGTTTCTTGGAAAATTCAATTTTATTGAAAATCAACTGTGCTATAGCCCACAAGTTTTTGGGCGGCAAAAATCTAAGATGGTCCGATTACGATGGTTGATACCTCTATCAATAGGTTTTGGGACCTGTTATTGCTGTGACAATTTTCATTTTGATTGCTCGATTATTTCTAAACATTTCTTAGAAAATTCAATTTTATTGAAAATCAACTGTGCTATAGCCCACAAGTTTTTGGGCGGCAAAAATCTAAAATGGTCCGATTACGATGGTTGATACCTCTATCAATAGGTTTCGGGACCTGTAATTGCTGTGACAATTTTCATTTTGATTGCTCGATTATTTCTAAACGTTTCTTAGAAAATTCAATTTTATTGAAATCAACTGTGCTATAGCCCAAAAGTTTTTGGGCGGCAAAAATCTAAAATGGTCCGATTACGATGGTTGATACCTCTATCAATAGGTTTCGGGACCTATTATTGCTGTGACAATTTTCATTTTGATTGCTCGATTATTTCTAAACGTTTCTTAGAAAATTCAATTTTATTGAAAATCAACTGTGCTATAGCCCACAAGTTTTTGGGCGGCAAAAATCTAAAATGGTCCGATTACGATGGTTGATACCTCTATCAATAGGTTTCGAGACCTGTTATTGCTGTGACAATTTTCATTTTGATTGCTCGATTATTTCTAAACGTTTCTTAGAAAATTCAATTTTATTGAAAATCAACTGAGCTATAGCCCACAAGTTTTTGGGCGGCAAAAATATATAATGGTCTGATTACGATGGTTGATACCTCTATCAATAGGTTTTGGAACCTGTAATTGCTGTGACAATTTTCATTTTGATTGCTCGATTATTTCAAAACATTTCTTAGAAAATTCAATTTTATTGAAAATCAACTGTGCTATAGCCCACAAGTTTTTGGGCGGCAAAAATTTTACATGGTTCGATTACGATGGTTGATAGCTCTATCAGTAGTTTTCGGGACCTGTTATTGCTGTGACAATTTTCATTTACATTGCTCGATTATTTCTAAACATTTCTTAGAAAATTCAATTTTATTGAAAATCAACTGTGCTATAGCCCACAAGTTTTTGGGCGGCAAAAATCTAAAATGGTCCGATTACGATGGTTGATACCTCTATCAATAGGTTTCGGGACCTGTTATTGCTGTGACAATTTTCATTTTGATTGCTCGATTATTTCTAAACGTTTCTTAGAAAATTCAATTTTATTGAAAATCAACTGTGCTATAGCCCACAAGTTTTTGGGCGGCAAAAATTTTACATGGTTCGATTACGATGGTTGATACCTCTATCAATAGGTTTCGGGACCTGTTATTGCTGTGACAATTTTCATTTTGATTGCTCGATTATTTCCAAACATTTCTTAGAAAATTCAATTTTATTGAAAATCAACTGTGCTATAGCCCACAAGTTTTTGGGCGGCAAAAATTTTACATGGTTCGATTACGATGGTTGATACCTCTATCAATAGGTTTCGGGACCTGTTATTGCTGTGACAATTTTCATTTTGATTGCTTGATTATTTCCAAACATTTCCTAGAAAATTCAATTTTATTGAAAATCAACTGTGCTATAGCCCACAAGTTTTTGGGCGGCAAAAATCTAAAATGGTCCGATTACGATGGTTGATACCTCTATCAATAGGTTTCGGGACCTGTAATTGCTGTGACAATTTTCATTTTGATTGCTCGATTATTTCTAAACGTTTCTTAGAAAATTCAATTTTATTGAAAATCAACTGTGCTATAGCCCACAAGTTTTTGGGCGGCAAAAATCTAAAATGGTCCGATTACGATGGTTGATACCTCTATCAATAGGTTTCGGGACCTGTTATTGCTGTGACAATTTTCATTTTGATTGCTCGATTATTTCTAAACGTTTCTTAGAAAATTCAATTTTATTGAAAATCAACTGTGCTATAGCCCACAAGTTTTTGGGCGGCAAAAATCTAAAATGGTCCGATTACGATGGTTGATACCTCTATCAATAGGTTTCGGGACCTATTATTGCTGTGACAATTTTCATTTTGATTGCTCGATTATTTCTAAACGTTTCTTAGAAAATTCAATTTTATTGAAAATCAACTGAGCTATAGCCCACAAATTTTTGGGCGGCAAAAATATATAATGGTCTGATTACGATGGTTGATACCTCTATCAATAGGTTTTGGGACCTGTAATTGCTGTGACAATTTTCATTTTGATTGCTCGATTATTGCTAAACATTTTTTAGAAAATTCAATTTTATTGAAAATCAACTGTGCTATAGCCCACAAGTTTTTGGGCGGCAAAAATTTTACATGGTTCGATTACGATGGTTGATACCTCTATCAGTAGGTTTCGGGACCTGTTATTGCTGTGACAATTTTCATTTTGATTGCTCGATTATTTCTAAACATTTCTTAGAAAATTCAATTTTATTGAAAATCAACTGTGCTATAGCCCACAAGTTTTTGGGCGGCAAAAATCTAAAATGGTCCGATTACGATGGTTGATACCTCTATCAATAGGTTTCGCGACCTGTAATTGCTGTGACAATTTTCATTTTGATTGCTCGATTATTTCTAAACGTTTCTTAGAAAATTCAATTTTATTGAAAATCAACTGTGCTATAGCCCACAAGTTTTTGGGCGGCAAAGATCTAAAATGGTCCGATTACGATGGTTGATACCTCTATCAATAGGTTTCGGGACCTGTTATTGCTGTGACAATTTTCATTTTGATTGCTCGATTATTTCTAAACGTTTCTTAGAAAATTCAATTTTATTGAAAATCAACTGTGCTATAGCCCACAAGTTTTTGGGCGGCAAATATCTAAAATGGTCCGATTACGATGGTTGATACCTCTATCAATAGGTTTCGCGACCTGTAATTGCTGTGACAATTTTCATTTTGATTGCTCGATTATTTCTAAACGTTTCTTAGAAAATTCAATTTTATTGAAAATCAACTGTGCTATAGCCCACAAGTTTTTGGGCGGCAAAGATCTAAAATGGTCCGATTACGATGGTTGATACCTCTATCAATAGGTTTCGGGACCTGTTATTGCTGTGACAATTTTCATTTTGATTGCTCGATTATTTCTAAACGTTTCTTAGAAAATTCAATTTTATTGAAAATCAACTGAGCTATAGCCCACAAGTTTTTGGGCGGCAAAAATATATAATGGTCTGATTACGATGGTTGATACCTCTATCAATAGGTTTCGGGACCTATTATTGCTGTGACAATTTTTATTTTGATTGCTCGATTATTTCTAAACGTTTCTTAGAAAATTCAATTTTATTGAAAATCAACTGAGCTATAGCCCACAAGTTTTTGGGCGGCAAAAATATATAATGGTCTGATTACGATGGTTGATACCTCTATCAATAGGTTTCGGGACCTGTTATTGCTGTGACAATTTTCATTTTGATTGATCGATTATTTCTAAACATTTCTTAGAAAATTCAATTTTATTGAAAATCAACTGTGCTATAGCCCACAAGTTTTTGGGCGGCAAAAATCTAAAATGGTCCGATTACGATGGTTGATACCTCTATCAATAGGTTTCGGGACCTGTTATTGCTGTGACAACTTTTATTTTGATTGCTCCATTATTTCTAAACGTTTCTTAGAAAATTCAATTTTATTGAAAATCAACTGTGCTATAGCCCACAAGTTTTTGGGCGGCAAAAATCTAAAATGGTCCGATTACGATGGTTGATACCTCTATCAATAGGTTTCGGGACCTGTAATTGCTGTGACAATTTTCATTTTGATTGCTCGATTATTTCTAAACGTTTCTTAGAAAATTCAATTTTATTGAAAATCAACTGTGCTATAGCCCACAAGTTTTTGGGCGGCAAAAATTTTACATGGTTCGATTACGATGGTTGATACCTCTATCAGTAGTTTTCGGGATCTGTTATTGCTGTGACAATTTTCATTTTGATTGCTCGATTATTTCTAAACATTTCTTAGAAAATTCAATTTTATTGAAAATCAACTGTGCTATAGCCCACAAGTTTTTGGGCGGCAAAAATCTAAAATGGTCCGATTACGATGGTTGATACCTCTATCAATAGGTTTCGGGACCTGTTATTGCTGTGACAATTTTCATTTTGATTGCTCGATCATTTCTAAACGTTTCTTAGAAAATTCAATTTTATTGAAAATCAACTGTGCTATAGCCCACAAGTTTTTGGGCGGCAAAAATCTAAAATGGTCCGATTACGATGGTTGATACCTCTATCAATAGGTTTCGGGACCTATTATTGCTGTGACAATTTTCATTTTGATTGCTCAATTATTTCTAAACGTTTCTTAGAAAATTCAATTTTATTGAAAATCAACTGTGCTATAGCCCACAAGTTTTTGGGCGGCAAAAATCTAAAATGGTCCGATTACGATGGTTGATACCTCTATCAATAGGTTTCGAGACCTGTTATTGCTGTGACAATTTTCATTTTGATTGCTCGATTATTTCTAAACGTTTCTTAGAAAATTCAATTTTATTGAAAATCAACTGTGCTATAGCCCACAAGTTTTTGGGCGGCAAAGATCTAAAATGGTCCGATTACGATGGTTGATACCTCTATCAATAGGTTTCGGGACCTGTTATTGCTGTGACAATTTTCATTTTGATTGCTCGATTATTTCTAAGCGTTTCTTAGAAAATTCAATTTTATTGAAAATCAACTGTGCTATAGCCCACAAGTTTTTGGGCGGCAAAAATCTAAAATGGTCCGATTACGATGGTTGATACCTCTATCAATAGGTTTCGAGACCTGTTATTGCTGTGACAATTTTCATTTTGATTGCTCGATTATTTCTAAACGTTTCTTAGAAAATTCAATTTTATTGAAAATCAACTGTGCTATAGCCCACAAGTTTTTGGGCGGCAAAAATCTAAAATGGTCCGATTACGATGGTTGATACCTCTATCAATAGGTTTCGGGACCTGTTATTGCTGTGACAATTTTCATTTTGATTGCTCGATTATTTCTAAACGTTTCTTAGAAAATTCAATTTTATTGAAAATCAACTGTGCTATAGCCCACAAGTTTTTGGGCGGCAAAAATCTAAAATGGTCCGATTACGATGGTTGATACCTCTATCAATAGGTTTCGGGACCTATTATTGCTGTGACAATTTTCATTTTGATTGCTCGATTATTTCTAAACGTTTCTTAGAAAATTCAATTTTATTGAAAATCAACTGTGCTATAGCCCACAAGTTTTTGGGCGGCAAAAATCTAAAATGGTCCGATTACGATGGTTGATACCTCTATCAATAGGTTTCGAGACCTGTTATTGCTGTGACAATTTTCATTTTGATTGCTCGATTATTTCTAAACGTTTCTTAGAAAATTCAATTTTATTGAAAATCAACTGTGCTATAGCCCACAAGTTTTTGGGCGGCAAAGATCTAAAATGGTCCGATTACGATGGTTGATACCTCTATCAATAGGTTTCGGGACCTGTTATTGCTGTGACAATTTTCATTTTGATTGCTCGATTATTTCTAAACGTTTCTTAGAAAATTCAATTTTATTGAAAATCAACTGAGCTATAGCCCACAAGTTTTTGGGCGGCAAAAATATATAATGGTCTGATTACGATGGTTGATACCTCTATCAATAGGTTTCGGGACCTATTATTGCTGTGACAATTTTCATTTTGATTGATCGATTATTTCTAAACATTTCTTAGAAAATTCAATTTTATTGAAAATCAACTGTGCTATAGCCCACAAGTTTTTGGGCGGCAATAATTTTACATGGTTCGATTACGATGGTTGATACCTCTATCAGTAGTTTTCGGGACCTGTTATTGCTGTGACAATTTTCATTTTGATTGCTCGATTATTTCTAAACATTTCTTAGAAAATTCAATTTAATTGAAAATCAACTGTGCTATAGCCCACAAGTTTTTGGGCGGCAAAAATCTAAAATGGTCCGATTACGATGGTTGATACCTCTATCAATAGGTTTCGGGACCTGTTATTGCTGTGACAATTTTTATTTTGATTACTAGATTATTTCTAAACGTTTCTTAGAAAATTCAATTTTATTGAAAATCAACTGTGCTATAGCCCACAAGTTTTTGGGCGGCAAAAATCTAAAATGGTCCGATTACGATGGTTGATACCTCTATCAATAGGTTTCGGGACCTGTAATTGCTGTGACAATTTTTATTTTGATTGCTCGATTATTTCTAAACGTTTCTTAGAAAATTCAATTTTATTGAAAATCAACTGTGCTATAGCCCACAAGTTTTTGGGCGGCAAAAATTTTACATGGTTCGATTACGATGGTTGATACCTCTATCAG
This sequence comes from Tipula vernalis, assembly GCA_958295665.1. Classification (NCBI taxonomy): domain Eukaryota; kingdom Metazoa; phylum Arthropoda; class Insecta; order Diptera; family Tipulidae; genus Tipula; species Tipula vernalis. The sequence goes on along the minus strand of OY282558.1, from coordinate 20,869,432 downwards.
TAGTTTTCGGGACCTGTTATTGCTGTGACAATTTTCATTTTGATTGCTCGATTATTTCTAAACATTTCTTAGAAAATTCAATTTTATTGAAAATCAACTGTGTTATAGCCCACAAGTTTTTGGGCGGCAAAAATCTAAAATGGTCCGATTACGATGGTTGATACCTCTATCAATAGGTTTCGAGACCTGTTATTGCTGTGACAATTTTCATTTTGATTGCTCGATTATTTCTAAACGTTTCTTAGAAAATTCAATTTTATTGAAAATCAACTGTGCTATAGCCCACAAGTTTTTGGGCGGCAAAGATCTAAAATGGTCCGATTACGATGGTTGATACCTCTATCAATAGGTTTCGGGACCTGTTATTGCTGTGACAATTTTCATTTTGATTGCTCGATTATTTCTAAACGTTTCTTAGAAAATTCAATTTTATTGAAAATCAACTGTGCTATAGCCCACAAGTTTTTGGGCGGCAAAAATCTAAAATGGTCCGATTACGATGGTTGATACCTCTATCAATAGGTTTCGAGACCTGTTATTGCTGTGACAATTTTCATTTTGATTGCTCGATTATTTCTAAACGTTTCTTAGAAAATTCAATTTTATTGAAAATCAACTGTGCTATAGCCCACAAGTTTTTGGGCGGCAAAGATCTAAAATGGTCCGATTACGATGGTTGATACCTCTATCAATAGGTTTCGGGACCTGTTATTGCTGTGACAATTTTCATTTTGATTGCTCGATTATTTCTAAACGTTTCTTAGAAAATTCAATTTTATTGAAAATCAACTGTGCTATAGCCCACAAGTTTTTGGGCGGCAAAAATCTAAAATGGTCCGATTACGATGGTTGATACCTCTATCAATAGGTTTCGGGACCTGTTATTGCTGTGACAATTTTCATTTTGATTGCTCGATTATTTCTAAACGTTTCTTAGAAAATTCAATTTTATTGAAAATCAACTGTGCTATAGCCCACAAGTTTTTGGGCGGCAAAAATCTAAAATGGTCCGATTACGATGGTTGATACCTCTATCAATAGGTTTCGGGACCTATTATTGCTGTGACAATTTTCATTTTGATTGCTCGATTATTTCTAAACGTTTCTTAGAAAATTCAATTTTATTGAAAATCAACTGTGCTATAGCCCACAAGTTTTTGGGCGGCAAAAATCTAAAATGGTCCGATTACGATGGTTGATACCTCTATCAATAGGTTTCGAGACCTGTTATTGCTGTGACAATTTTCATTTTGATTGCTCGATTATTTCTAAACGTTTCTTAGAAAATTCAATTTTATTGAAAATCAACTGTGCTATAGCCCACAAGTTTTTGGGCGGCAAAGATCTAAAATGGTCCGATTACGATGGTTGATACCTCTATCAATAGGTTTCGGGACCAGTTATTGCTGTGACAATTTTCATTTTGATTGCTCGATTATTTCTAAACGTTTCTTAGAAAATTCAATTTTATTGAAAATCAACTGTGCTATAGCCCACAAGTTTTTGGGCGGCAAAAATATATAATGGTCTGATTACGATGGTTGATACCTCTATCAATAGGTTTCGGGAACTATTATTGCTGTGACAATTTTTATTTTGATTGCTCGATTATTTCTAAACGTTTCTTAGAAAATTCAATTTTATTGAAAATCAACTGAGCTATAGCCCACAAGTTTTTGGGCGGCAAAAATATATAATGGTCTGATTACGATGGTTGATACCTCTATCAATAGGTTTCGGGACCTGGTATTGCTGTGACAATTTTCATTTTGATTGATCGATTATTTCTAAACATTTCTTAGAAAATTCAATTTTATTGAAAATCAACTGTGCTATAGCCCACAAGTTTTTGGGCGGCAATAATTTTACATGGTTCGATTACGATGGTTGATACCTCTATCAGTAGTTTTTGGGACCTGTTATTGCTGTGACAATTTTCATTTTGATTGCTCGATTATTTCTAAACATTTCTTAGAAAATTCAATTTTATTGAAAATCAACTGTGCTATAGCCCACAAGTTTTTGGGCGGCAAAAATCTAAAATGGTCCGATTACGATGGTTGATACCTCTATCAATAGGTTTCGGGACCTGTTATTGCTGTGACAATTTTTATTTTGATTGCTCGATTATTTCTAAACGTTTCTTAGAAAATTCAATTTTATTGAAAATCAACTGTGCTATAGCCCACAAGTTTTTGGGCGGCAAAAATCTAAAATGGTCCGATTACGATGGTTGATACCTCTATCAATAGGTTTCGAGACCTGTTATTGCTGTGACAATTTTCATTTTGATTGCTCGATTATTTCTAAACGTTTCTTAGAAAATTCAATTTTATTGAAAATCAACTGTGCTATAGCCCACAAGTTTTTGGGCGGCAAAGATCTAAAATGGTCCGATTACGATGGTTGATACCTCTATCAATAGGTTTCGGGACCTGTTATTGCTGTGACAATTTTCATTTTGATTGCTCGATTATTTCTAAACGTTTCTTAGAAAATTCAATTTTATTGAAAATCAACTGTGCTATAGCCCACAAGTTTTTGGGCGGCAAAAATCTAAAATGGTCCGATTACGATGGTTGATACCTCTATCAATAGGTTTCGAGACCTGTTATTGCTGTGACAATTTTCATTTTGATTGCTCGATTATTTCTAAACGTTTCTTAGAAAATTCAATTTTATTGAAAATCAACTGTGCTATAGCCCACAAGTTTTTGGGCGGCAAAGATCTAAAATGGTCCGATTACGATGGTTGATACCTCTATCAATAGGTTTCGGGACCTGTTATTGCTGTGACAATTTTCATTTTGATTGCTCGATTATTTCTAAACGTTTCTTAGAAAATTCAATTTTATTGAAAATCAACTGTGCTATAGCCCACAAGTTTTTGGGCGGCAAAAATCTAAAATGGTCCGATTACGATGGTTGATACCTCTATCAATAGGTTTCGGGACCTGTTATTGCTGTGACAATTTTCATTTTGATTGCTCGATTATTTCTAAACGTTTCTTAGAAAATTCAATTTTATTGAAAATCAACTGTGCTATAGCCCACAAGTTTTTGGGCGGCAAAAATCTAAAATGGTCCGATTACGATGGTTGATACCTCTATCAATAGGTTTCGGGACCTATTATTGCTGTGACAATTTTCATTTTGATTGCTCGATTATTTCTAAACGTTTCTTAGAAAATTCAATTTTATTGAAAATCAACTGTGCTATAGCCCACAAGTTTTTGGGCGGCAAAAATCTAAAATGGTCCGATTACGATGGTTGATACCTCTATCAATAGGTTTCGAGACCTGTTATTGCTGTGACAATTTTCATTTTGATTGCTCGATTATTTCTAAACGTTTCTTAGAAAATTCAATTTTATTGAAAATCAACTGTGCTATAGCCCACAAGTTTTTGGGCGGCAAAGATCTAAAATGGTCCGATTACGATGGTTGATACCTCTATCAATAGGTTTCGGGACCAGTTATTGCTGTGACAATTTTCATTTTGATTGCTCGATTATTTCTAAACGTTTCTTAGAAAATTCAATTTTATTGAAAATCAACTGTGCTATAGCCCACAAGTTTTTGGGCGGCAAAAATATATAATGGTCTGATTACGATGGTTGATACCTCTATCAATAGGTTTCGGGAACTATTATTGCTGTGACAATTTTTATTTTGATTGCTCGATTATTTCTAAACGTTTCTTAGAAAATTCAATTTTATTGAAAATCAACTGAGCTATAGCCCACAAGTTTTTGGGCGGCAAAAATATATAATGGTCTGATTACGATGGTTGATACCTCTATCAATAGGTTTCGGGACCTGGTATTGCTGTGACAATTTTCATTTTGATTGATCGATTATTTCTAAACATTTCTTAGAAAATTCAATTTTATTGAAAATCAACTGTGCTATAGCCCACAAGTTTTTGGGCGGCAATAATTTTACATGGTTCGATTACGATGGTTGATACCTCTATCAGTAGTTTTCGGGACCTGTTATTGCTGTGACAATTTTCATTTTGATTGCTCGATTATTTCTAAACATTTCTTAGAAAATTCAATTTTATTGAAAATCAACTGTGCTATAGCCCACAAGTTTTTGGGCGGCAAAAATCTAAAATGGTCCGATTACGATGGTTGATACCTCTATCAATAGGTTTCGGGACCTGTTATTGCTGTGACAATTTTTATTTTGATTGCTCGATTATTTCTAAACGTTTCTTAGAAAATTCAATTTTATTGAAAATCAACTGTGCTATAGCCCACAAGTTTTTGGGCGGCAAAAATCTAAAATGGTCCGATTACGATGGTTGATACCTCTATCAATAGGTTTCGGGACCTGTAATTGCTGTGACAATTTTCATTTTGATTGCTCGATTATTTCTAAACGTTTCTTAGAAAATTCAATTTTATTGAAAATCAACTGTGCTATAGCCCACAAGTTTTTGGGCGGCAAAAATTTTACATGGTTCGATTACGATGGTTGATACCTCTATCAGTAGTTTTCGGGACCTGTTATTGCTGTGACAATTTTCATTTTGATTGCTCGATTATTTCTAAACATTTCTTAGAAAATTCAATTTTATTGAAAATCAACTGTGCTATAGCCCACAAGTTTTTGGGCGGCAAAAATCTAAAATGGTCCGATTACGATGGTTGATACCTCTATCAATAGGTTTCGGGACCTATTATTGCTGTGACAATTTTCGTTTTGATTGCTCGATTATTTCTAAACGTTTCTTAGAAAATTCAATTTTATTGAAAATCAACTGAGCTATAGCCCACAAGTTTTTGGGCGGCAAAAATATATAATGGTCTGATTACGATGGTTGATACCTCTATCAATAGGTTTCGGGACCTGTTATTGCTGTGACAATTTTCATTTTGATTGCTCGATTATTTCCAAACATTTCTTAGAAAATTCAATTTTATTGAAAATCAACTGGGCTATAGCCCACAAGTTTTTGGGCGGCAAAAATCTAAAATGGTCCGATTACGATGGTTGATACCTCTATCAATAGGTTTCGGGACCTGTAATTGCTGTGACAATTTTCATTTTGATTGCTCGATTATTTCTAAACGTTTCTTAGAAAATTCAATTTTATTGAAAATCAACTGTGCTATAGCCCACAAGTTTTTGGGCGGCAAAAATCTAAAATGGTCCGATTACGATGGTTGATACCTCTATCAATAGGTTTCGGGACCTGTAATTGCTGTGACAATTTTCATTTTGATTGCTCGATTATTTCTAAACATTTCTTAGAAAATTCAATTTTATTGAAAATCAACTGTGCTATAGCCCACAAGTTTATGGGCGGCAAAAATCTAAAATAGTCCGATTACGATGGTTGATACCTCTATCAATAGGTTTCGGGACCTGTTATTGCTGTGACAATTTTCATTTTGATTGCTCGATTATTTCTAAACGTTTCTTAGAAAATTCAATTTTATTGAAAATCAACTGTGCTATAGCCCACAAGTTTTTGGGCGGCAAAAATCTAAAATGGTCCGATTACGATGGTTGATACCTCTATCAATAGGTTTTGGGACCTGTAATTGCTGTGACAATTTTCATTTTGATTGCTCGGTTATTTCTAAACGTTTCTTAGAAAATTCAATTTTATTGAAAATCAACTGTGCTATAGCCCACAAGTTTTTGGGCGGCAAAAATTTTACATGGTTCGATTACGATGGTTGATACCTCTATCAATAGGTTTCGGGACCTGTTATTGCTGTGACAATTTAGATTTTGATTGCTCGATTATTTCTAAACGTTTCTTAGAAAATGCAATTTGATTGTAAATTAACTGTGGCCAATAGCCCACAAGTTTTTGGGCGGCAAAAATCTAAAATGGTCCGATTACGATGGTTGATACCTCTATCAATAGGTTTCGGGACCTGTAATTGCTGTGACAATTTTCATTTTGATTGCTCGATTATTTCTAAACATTTTTTAGAAAATTCAATTTTATTGAAAATCAACTGTGCTATAGCCCACAAGTTTTTGGGCGGCAAAAATCTAAAATGGTCCGATTACGATGGTTGATACCTCTATCAATAGGTTTCGCGACCTGTAATTTCTGTGATAATTTTCATTTTGATTGCTCGATTATTTCTAAACATTTCTTAGAAAATTCAATTTTATTGAAAATCAACTGTGCTATAGCCCACAAGTTTTTGGGCGGCAAAAATCTAAAATGGTCCGATTACGATGGTTGATACCTCTATCAATATGTTTCGGGACCTGTTATTGCTGTGACAATTTTCATTTTGATTACTCGATTATTTCTAAATGTTTCTTAGAAAATTCAATTTTATTGAAAATCAACTGTGCTATAGCCCACAAGTTTTTGGGCGGCAAAAATCTAAAATGGTCCGATTACGATGGTTGATGCCTCTATCAATAGGTTTCGGGACCTGTTATTGCTGTGACAATTTTCATTTTGATTGCTCGATTATTTCTAAACGTTTCTTGGAAAATTCAATTTTATTGAAAATCAACTGTGCTATAGCCCACAAGTTTTTGGGCGGCAAAAATCTAAGATGGTCCGATTACGATGGTTGATACCTCTATCAATAGGTTTTGGGACCTGTTATTGCTGTGACAATTTTCATTTTGATTGCTCGATTATTTCTAAACATTTCTTAGAAAATTCAATTTTATTGAAAATCAACTGTGCTATAGCCCACAAGTTTTTGGGCGGCAAAAATCTAAAATGGTCCGATTACGATGGTTGATACCTCTATCAATAGGTTTCGGGACCTGTAATTGCTGTGACAATTTTCATTTTGATTGCTCGATTATTTCTAAACGTTTCTTAGAAAATTCAATTTTATTGAAAATCAACTGTGCTATAGCCCACAAGTTTTTGGGCGGCAAAAATCTAAAATGGTCCGATTACGATGGTTGATACCTCTATCAATAGGTTTCGGGACCTGTTATTGCTGTGACAATTTTCATTTTGATTGCTCGATTATTTCTAAACGTTTCTTAGAAAATTCAATTTTATTGAAAATCAACTGTGCTATAGCCCAAAAGTTTTTGGGCGGCAAAAATCTAAAATGGTCCGATTACGATGGTTGATACCTCTATCAATAGGTTTCGGGACCTATTATTGCTGTGACAATTTTCATTTTGATTGCTCGATTATTTCTAAACGTTTCTTAGAAAATTCAATTTTATTGAAAATCAACTGTGCTATAGCCCACAAGTTTTTGGGCGGCAAAAATCTAAAATGGTCCGATTACGATGGTTGATACCTCTATCAATAGGTTTCGAGACCTGTTATTGCTGTGACAATTTTCATTTTGATTGCTCGATTATTTCTAAACGTTTCTTAGCAAATTCAATTTTATTGAAAATCAACTGTGCTATAGCCCACAAGTTTTTGGGCGGCAAAGATCTAAAATGGTCCGATTACGATGGTTGATACCTCTATCAATAGGTTTCGGGACCTGTTATTGCTGTGACAATTTTCATTTTGATTGCTCGATTATTTCTAAACGTTTCTTAGAAAATTCAATTTTATTGAAAATCAACTGTGCTATAGCCCACAAGTTTTTGGGCCACAAAAATATATAATGGTCCGATTACGATGGTTGATACCTCTATCAATAGGTTTCGGGACCTGTAATTGCTGTGACAATTTTCATTTTGATTGCTCGATTATTTCTAAATGTTTCTTAGAAAATTCAATTTTATTGAAAATCAACTGTGCTATAGCCCACAAGTTTTTGGGCGGCAAAAATCTAAAATGGTCCGATTACGATGGTTGATACCTCTATCAATAGGTTTCGGGACCTGTTATTGCTGTAACAATTTTCATTTTGATTGCTCGATTATTTCTAAACGTTTCTTAGAAAATTCAATTTTATTGAAAATCAACTGTGCTATAGCCCACAAGTTTTTGGGCCACAAAAATCTAAAATGGTCCGATTACGATGGTTGATACCTCTATCAATAGGTTTCGGGACCTGTAATTGCTGTGACAATTTTCATTTTGATTGCTCGATTATTTCTAAATGTTTCTTAGAAAATTCAATTTTATTGAAAATCAACTGTGCTATAGCCCACAAGTTTTTGGGCGGCAAAAATCTAAAATGGTCCGATTACGATGGTTGATACCTCTATCAATAGGTTTCGGGACCTGTTATTGCTGTGACAATTTTCATTTTGATTGCTCGATTATTTCTAAACGTTTCTTAGAAAATTCAATTTTATTGAAAATCAACTGAGCTATAGCCCACAAGTTTTTGGGCGGCAAAAATCTAAAATGGTCCGATTACGATGGTTGATACCTCTATCAATAGGTTTCGGGACCTGTTATTGCTGTGACAATTTTCATTTTGATTGCTCGATTATTTATAAACGTTTCTTAGAAAATTCAATTTTATTGAAAAACAACTGAGCTATAGCCCACAAGTTTTTGGGCGGCAAAAATATATAATGGTCTGATTACGTTGATTGATACCTCTATCAATAGGTTTCGGGACCTGTAATTGCTGTGACAATTTTCATTTTGATTGCTCGATTATTTCTAAACATTTCTTAAAAAATTCAATTTTATTGAAAATCAACTGTGCTATAGCCCACAAGTTTTTGGGCGGCAAAAATTTTACATGGTTCGATTACGATGGTTGATACCTCTATCAATAGGTTTCGGGACCTGTTATTGCTGTGACAATTTTCATTTTGATTGCTCGATTATTTCTAAACGTTTCTTAGAAAATTCAATTTTATTGAAAATCAACTGAGCTATAGCCCACAAGTTTTTGGGCGGCAAAAATCTAAAATGGTCCGATTACGATGGTTGATACCTCTATCAATAGGTTTCGGGACCTGTTATTGCTGTGACAATTTTCATTTTGAGTGCTCGATTATTTCTAAATGTTTCTTAGAAAATTCAATTTTATTGAAAATCAACTGAGCTATAGCCCACAAGTTTTTGGGCGGCAAAAATCTAAAATGGTCCGATTACGATGGTTGATACCTCTATCAATAGGTTTTGGGACCTGTAATTGCTGTGACAATTTTCATTTTGATTGCTCGATTATTTCTAAACGTTTCTTAGAAAATTCAATTTTATTGAAAATCAACTGTGCTATAGCCCACAAGTTTTTGGGCGGCAAAAATTTAAAATGGTCCGATTACGATGGTTGATACCTCTATCAATAGGTTTCGGGACCTGTAATTGCTGTGACAATTTTCATTTTGATTGCTCGATTATTTCTAAACATTTCTTAGAAAATTCAATTTGATTGAAAATTAACTGTGTTATAGCCCACAAGTTTTTGGGCGGCAAAAATCTAAAATGGTCCGATTACGATGGTTGATACCTCTATCAATAGGTTTCGGGAACTGTAATTGCTGTGACAATTTTCATTTTGATTGCTCGATTATTTCTAAACGTTTCTTAGAAAATTCAATTTTATTGAAAATCAACTGTGCTATAGCCCACAAGTTTTTGGGCGGCAAAAATCTAAAATGGTCCGATTACGATGATTGATACCTCTATCAATAGTTTTCGGGAACTGTAATTGCTGTGATAATTTTCATTTTGATTGCTCGATTATTTCTAAACGTTTCTTAGAAAATTCAATTTTATTGAAAATCAACTGTGCTATAGCCCACAAGTTTTTGGGCGACAAAAATCTAAAATGGTCCGATTACGATGGTTGATACCTCTATCAATAGGTTTCGGGACCTGTTATTGCTGTGACAATTTTCATTTTGATTGCTCGATTATTTCTAAACGTTTCTTAGAAAATTCAATTTTATTGAAAATCAACTGAGCTATAGCCCACAAGTTTTTGGGCGGCAAAAATCTAAAATGGTCCGATTACGATGGTTGATACCTCTATCAATAGGTTTCGGGACCTGTTATTGCTGTGACAATTTTCATTTTGAGTGCTCGATTATTTCTAAATGTTTCTTAGAAAATTCAATTTTATTGAAAATCAACTGTGCTATAGCCCACAAGTTTTTGGGCGGCAAACATATATAATGGTCTGATTACAATGGTTGATACCTCTATCAAAAGGTTTTGGGACCTGTATTTGCTGTGACAATTTTCATTTTGATTGCTCGATTATTTCTAAACATTTCTTAGAAAATTCAATTTGATTGAAAATTAACTGTGCTATAGCCCACAAGTTTTTGGGCGGCAAAAATTTAAAATGGTCCGATTACGATGGTTGATACCTCTATCAATAGGTTTCGGGACCTGTAATTGCTGTGACAATTTTCATTTTGATTGCTCGATTATTTCTAAACGTTTCTTAGAAAATTCAATTTTATTGAAAATCAACTGTGCTATAGCCCACAAGTTTTTGGGCGGCAAAAATCTAAAATGATCCGATTACGATGGTTGATATCTCTATCAATAGGTTTCGGGACCTGTAATTGCTGTGACAATTTTCATTTTAATTGCTCGATTATTTCTAAACGTTTCTTAGAAAATTCAATTTTATTGAAAATCAACTGTGCTATAGCCCACAAGTTTTTGGGCGGCAAAAATCTAAAATGGTCCGATTACGATGATTGATACCTCTATCAATAGTTTTCGGGAACTGTAATTGCTGTGACAATTTTCATTTTGATTGCTCGATTATTTCTAAACGTTTCTTAGAAAATTCAATTTTATTGAAAATCAACTGTGCTATAGCCCACAAGTTTTTGGGCGACAAAAATCTAAAATGGTCCGATTACGATGGTTGATACCTCTATCAATAGGTTTCGGGACCTGTAATTGCTGTGACAATTTTCATTTTGATTGCTCGATTATTTCTAAACGTTTCTTAGAAAATTCAATTTTATTGAAAATCAACTGTGCTATAGCCCACAAGTTTTTGGGCGGCAAAAATCTAAAATGGTCCGATTACGATGGTTGATATCTCTATCAATAGGTTTCGGGACCTGTAATTGCTGTGACAATTTTCATTTTGATTGCTCGATTATTTCTAAACGTTTCTTAGAAAATTCAATTTTATTGAAAATCAACTGTGCTATAGCCCACAAGTTTTTGGGCGGCAAAATTCTAAAATGGTCCGATTACGATGGTTGATACCTCTATCAATAGTTTTCGGGACCTGTAATTGCTGTGACAATTTTCATTTTGATTGCTCGATTATTTCTAAACGTTTCTTAGAAAATTCAATTTTATTGAAAATCAACTGTGCTATAGCCCACAAGTTTTTGGGCGACAAAAATAAAAAATAGAAAATTCAATTTTATTGATAATCAACTGTGCTATAGCCCACAAGTTTTTGGGCGGCAAAAATCTAAAATGGTCCGATTACGATGGTTGATACCTCTATCAATAGGTTTCGGGACCTGTTATTGCTGTGACAATTTTCATTTTGATTGCTCGATTATTTCTAAACGTTTCTTAGAAAATTCAATTTTATTGAAAATCAACTGAGCTATAGCCCACAAGTTTTTGGGCGGCAAAAATCTAAAATGGTCCGATTACGATGGTTGATACCTCTATCAATAGGTTTCGGGACCTGTTATTGCTGTGACAATTTTCATTTTGATTGCTCGATTATTTCTAAACGTTTCTTAGAAAATTCAATTTTATTGAAAAACAACTGAGCTATAGCCCACAAGTTTTTGGGCGGCAAAAATATATAATGGTCTGATAACGTTGATTGATACCTCTATCAATAGTTTTCGGGACCTGTAATTGCTGTGACAATTTTCATTTTGATTGCTCGATTATTTCTAAACATTTCTTAGGAAATTCAATTTTATTGAAAATCAACTGTGCTATAGCCCACAAGTTTTTGGGCGGCAAAAATCTAAAATGGTCCGATTACGATGGTTGATACCTCTATCAATAGGTTTCGGGACCTGTTATTGCTGTGACAATTTTCATTTTGTGTGCTCGATTATTTCTAAATGTTTCTTAGAAAATTCAATTTTACTGAAAATCAACTGAGCTATAGCCCACAAGTTTTTGGGCGGCAAAAATATATAATGGTCTGATTACGATGGTTGATACCTCTATCAATAGGTTTTGGGACCTGTAATTGCTGTGACAATTTTCATTTTGATTGCTCGATTATTTCTAAACATTTCTTAGAAAATTCAATTTGATTGAAAATTAACTGTGCTATAGCCCACAAGTTTTTGGGCGGCAAAAATTTAAAATGGTCCGATTACGATGGTTGATACCTCTATCAGTAGGTTTCGGGACCTGTAATTGCTGTGACAATTTTCATTTTGATTGCTCGATTATTTCTAAACGTTTCTTAGAAAATTCAATTTTATTGAAAATCAACTGTGCTATAGCCCACAAGTTTTTGGGCGGCAAAAATCTAAAATGGTCCGATTACGATGGTTGATACCTCTATCAATAGGTTTCGGGACCTGTTATTGCTGTGACAATTTTCATTTTGTGTGCTCGATTATTTCTAAATGTTTCTTAGAAAATTCAATTTTACTGAAAATCAACTGAGCTATAGCCCACAAGTTTTTGGGCGGCAAAAATATATAATGGTCTGATTACGATGGTTGATACCTCTATCAATAGGTTTTGGGACCTGTAATTGCTGTGACAATTTTCATTTTGATTGCTCGATTATTTCTAAACATTTCTTAGAAAATTCAATTTGATTGAAAATTAACTGTGCTATAGCCCACAAGTTTTTGGGCGGCAAAAATTTAAAATGGTCCGATTACGATGGTTGATACCTCTATCAGTAGGTTTCGGGACCTGTAATTGCTGTGACAATTTTCATTTTGATTGCTCGATTATTTCTAAACATTTCTTAGGAAATTCAATTTTATTGAAAATCAACTGTGCTATAGCCCACAAGTTTTTGGGCGGCAAAAATCTAAAATGGTCCGATTACGATGGTTGATACCTCTATCAATAGGTTTCGGGACCTGTTATTGCTGTGACAATTTTCATTTTGTGTGCTCGATTATTTCTAAATGTTTCTTAGAAAATTCAATTTTACTGAAAATCAACTGAGCTATAGCCCACAAGTTTTTGGGCGGCAAAAATATATAATGGTCTGATTACGATGGTTGATACCTCTATCAATAGGTTTTGGGACCTGTAATTGCTGTGACAATTTTCATTTTGATTGCTCGATTATTTCTAAACATTTCTTAGAAAATTCAATTTGATTGAAAATTAACTGTGCTATAGCCCACAAGTTTTTGGGCGGCAAAAATTTAAAATGGTCCGATTACGATGGTTGATACCTCTATCAGTAGGTTTCGGGACCTGTAATTGCTGTGACAATTTTCATTTTGATTGCTCGATTATTTCTAAACGTTTCTTAGAAAATTCAATTTTATTGAAAATCAACTGTGCTATAGCCCACAAGTTTTTGGGCGGCAAAAATCTAAAATGGTCCGATTACGATGGTTGATACCTCTATCAATAGGTTTCGGGACCTGTTATTGCTGTGACAATTTTCATTTTGATTGCTCGATTATTTCTAAACGTTTCTTAGAAAATTCAATTTTATTGAAAAACAACTGAGCTATAGCCCACAAGTTTTTGGGCGGCAAAAATATATAATGGTCTGATAACGTTGATTGATACCTCTATCAATAGTTTTCGGGACCTGTAATTGCTGTGACAATTTTCATTTTGATTGCTCGATTATTTCTAAACATTTCTTAGGAAATTCAATTTTATTGAAAATCAACTGTGCTATAGCCCACAAGTTTTTGGGCGGCAAAAATCTAAAATGGTCCGATTACGATGGTTGATACCTCTATCAATAGGTTTCGGGACCTGTTATTGCTGTGACAATTTTCATTTTGTGTGCTCGATTATTTCTAAATGTTTCTTAGAAAATTCAATTTTACTGAAAATCAACTGAGCTATAGCCCACAAGTTTTTGGGCGGCAAAAATATATAATGGTCTGATTACGATGGTTGATACCTCTATCAATAGGTTTTGGGACCTGTAATTGCTGTGACAATTTTCATTTTGATTGCTCGATTATTTCTAAACGTTTCTTAGAAAATTCAATTTTATTGAAAATCAACTGTGCTATAGCCCACAAGTTTTTGGGCGGCAAAAATCTAAAATGGTCCGATTACGATGGTTGATATCTCTATCAATAGGTTTCGGGACCTGTAATTGCTGTGACAATTTTCATTTTGATTGCTCGATTATTTCTAAACGTTTCTTAGAAAATTCAATTTTATTGAAAATCAACTGTGCTATAGCCCACAAGTTTTTGGGCGGCAAAAATCTAAAATGGTCCGATTACGATGATTGATACCTCTATCAATAGTTTTCGGGAACTGTAATTGCTGTGATAATTTTCATTTTGATTGCTCGATTATTTCTAAACGTTTCTTAGAAAATTCAATTTTATTGAAAATCAACTGAGCTATAGCCCACAAGTTTTTGGGCGGCCAAAATCTAAAATGGTCCGATTACGATGGTTGATACCTCTATCAATAGGTTTCGGTACCTGTTATTGCTGTGACAATTTTTATTTTGAGTGCTCGATTATTTCTAAATGTTTCTTAGAAAATTCAATTTTATTGAAAATCAACTGTGCTATAGCCCACAAGTTTTTGGGCGGCAAAAATATATAATGGTCTGATTACGATGGTTGATACCTCTATCAATAGGTTTTGGGACCTGTAATTGCTGTGACAATTTTCATTTTGATTGCTCGATTATTTCTAAACGTTTCTTAGAAAATTCAATTTTATTGAAAATCAACTGTGCTATAGCCCACAAGTTTTTGGGCGGCAAAAATCTAAAATGGTCCATTTACGATGGTTGATACCTCTATCAATAGGTTTCGGGACCTGCAATTGCTGTGACAATTTTCATTTTGATTGCTCGATTATTTCTAAACATTTCTTAGAAAATTCAATTTGATTGAAAATTAACTGTGCTATAGCCCACAAGTTTTTGGGCGGCAAAAATTTAAAATGGTCCGATTACGATGGTTGATACCTCTATCAATAGGTTTCGGGACCTGTAATTGCTGTGACAATTTTTATTTTGATTGCTCGATTATTTCTAAACGTTTCTTAGAAAATTCAATTTTATTGAAAATCAACTGAGCTATAGCCCACAAGTTTTTGGGCGGCAAAAATCTAAAATGGTCCGATTACGATGATTGATACCTCTATCAATAGTTTTTGGGAACTGTAATTGCTGTGACAATTTTCATTTTGATTGCTCGATTATTTCTAAACGTTTCTTAGAAAATTCAATTTTATTGAAAATCAACTGTGCTATAGCCCACAAGTTTTTGGGCGGCAAAAATCTAAAATGGTCCGATTACGATGGTTGATACCACTATCAATAGGTTTCGGGACCTGTTATTGCTGTGACAATTTTCATTTTGAGTGCTCGATTATTTCTAAATGTTTCTTAGAAAATTCAATTTTATTGAAAATAAACTGAGCTATAGCCCACAAGTTTTTGGGCGGCAAAAATATATAATGGTCTGATTACGATGGTTGATACCTCTATCAATAGGTTTTGGGACCTGTAATTGCTGTGACAATTTTCATTTTGATTGCTCGATTATTTCTAAACGTTTCTTAGAAAATTCAATTTTATTGAAAATCAACTGTGCTATAGCCCACAAGTTTTTGGGCGGCAAAAATCTAAAATGGTCCATTTACGATGGTTGATACCTCTATCAATAGGTTTCGGGACCTGCAATTGCTGTGACAATTTTCATTTTGATTGCTCGATTATTTCTAAACATTTCTTAGAAAATTCAATTTGATTGAAAATTAACTGTGCTATAGCCCACAAGTTTTTGGGCGGCAAAAATTTAAAATGGTCCGATTACGATGGTTGATACCTCTATCAATAGGTTTCGGGACCTGTAATTGCTGTGACAATTTTCATTTTGATTGCTCGATTATTTCTAAACGTTTCTTAGAAAATTCAATTTTATTGAAAATCAACTGTGCTATAGCCCACAAGTTTTTGGGCGGCAAAAATCTAAAATGGTCCGATTACGATGGTTGATATCTCTATCAATAGGTTTCGGGACCTGTAATTGCTGTGACAATTTTCATTTTGATTGCTCGATTATTTCTAAACGTTTCTTAGAAAATTCAATTTTATTGAAAATCAACTGTGCTATAGCCCACAAGTTTTTGGGCGGCAAAAATCTAAAATGGTCCGATTACGATGATTGATACCTCTATCAATAGTTTTCGGGAACTGTAATTGCTGTGATAATTTTCATTTTGATTGCTCGATTATTTCTAAACGTTTCTTAGAAAATTCAATTTTATTGAAAATCAACTGAGCTATAGCCCACAAGTTTTTGGGCGGCAAAAATCTAAAATGGTCCGATTACGATGGTTGATACCTCTATCAATAGGTTTCGGGACCTGTTATTGCTGTGACAATTTTTATTTTGAGTGCTCGATTATTTCTAAATGTTTCTTAGAAAATTCAATTTTATTGAAAATCAACTGAGCTATAGCCCACAAGTTTTTGGGCGGCAAAAATATATAATGGTCTGATTACGATGGTTGATACCTCTATCAATAGGTTTTGGGACCTGTAATTGCTGTGACAATTTTCATTTTGATTGCTCGATTATTTCTAAACGTTTCTTAGAAAATTCAATTTTATTGAAAATCAACTGTGCTATAGCCCACAAGTTTTTGGGCGGCAAAAATCTAAAATGGTCCATTTACGATGGTTGATACCTCTATCAATAGGTTTCGGGACCTGCAATTGCTGTGACAATTTTCATTTTGATTGCTCGATTATTTCTAAACATTTCTTAGAAAATTCAATTTGATTGAAAATTAACTGTGCTATAGCCCACAAGTTTTTGGGCGGCAAAAATTTGAAATGGTCCGATTACGATGGTTGATACCTCTATGAATAGGTTTCGGGACCTGTAATTGCTGTGACAATTTTCATTTTGATTGCTCGATTATTTCTAAACGTTTCTTAGAAAATTCAATTTTATTGAAAATCAACTGTGCTATAGCCCACAAGTTTTTGGGCGGCAAAAATCTAAAATGGTCCGATTACGATGGTTGATATCTCTATCAATAGGTTTCGGGACCTGTAATTGCTGTGACAATTTTCATTTTGATTGCTCGATTATTTCTAAACGTTTCTTAGAAAATTCAATTTTATTGAAAATCAACTGAGCTATAGCCCACAAGTTTTTGGGCGGCAAAAATCTAAAATGGTCCGATTACGATGATTGATACCTCTATCAATAGTTTTCGGGAACTGTAATTGCTGTGACAATTTTCATTTTGATTGCTCGATTATTTCTAAACGTTTCTTAGAAAATTCAATTTTATTGAAAATCAACTGTGCTATAGCCCACAAGTTTTTGGGCGATAAAAATCTAAAATGGTCCGATTACGATGGTTGATACCTCTATCAATAGGTTTCGGGACCTGTAATTGCTGTGACAATTTTCATTTTGATTGCTCGATTATTTCTAAATGTTTCTTAGAAAATTCAATTTTATTGAAAATCAACGGTGCTATAGCCCACAAGTTTTTGGGCGGCAAAAATCTAAAATGGTCCGATTACGATGGTTGATACCTCTATCAACAGGTTTCGGGACCTGTTATTGCTGTGACAATTTTCATTTTGATTGCTCGATTATTTCTAAACGTTTCTTAGAAAATTCAATTTTATTGAAAATCAACTGAGCTATAGCCCACAAGTTTTTGGGCGGGAAAAATCTAAAATGGTCCGATTACGATGGTTGATACCTCTATCAATAGGTTTCGGGACCTGTTATTGCTGTGACAATTTTCATTTTGAGTGCTCGATTATTTCTAAATGTTTCTTAGAAAATTCAATTTTATTGAAAATAAACTGAGCTATAGCCCACAAGTTTTTGGGCGGCAAAAATATATAATGGTCTGATTACGATGGTTGATACCTCTATCAATAGGTTTTGGGACCTGTAATTGCTGTGACAATTTTCATTTTGATTGCTCGATTATTTCTAAACGTTTCTTAGAAAATTCAATTTTATTGAAAATCAACTGTGCTATAGCCCACAAGTTTTTGGGCGGCAAAAATCTAAAATGGTCCATTTACGATGGTTGATACCTCTATCAATAGGTTTCGGGACCTGCAATTGCTGTGACAATTTTCATTTTGATTGCTCGATTATTTCTAAACATTTCTTAGAAAATTCAATTTGATTGAAAATTAACTGTGCTATAGCCCACAAGTTTTTGGGCGGCAAAAATTTAAAATGGTCCGATTACGATGGTTGATACCTCTATCAATAGGTTTCGGGACCTGTAATTGCTGTGACAATTTTCATTTTGATTGCTCGATTATTTCTAAACGTTTCTTAGAAAATTCAATTTTATTGAAAATCAACTGTGCTATAGCCCACAAGTTTTTGGGCGGCAAAAATCTAAAATGGTCCGATTACGATGGTTGATATCTCTATCAATAGGTTTCGGGACCTGTAATTGCTGTGACAATTTTCATTTTGATTGCTCGATTATTTCTAAACGTTTCTTAGAAAATTCAATTTTATTGAAAATCAACTGTGCTATAGCCCACAAGTTTTTGGGCGGCAAAAATCTAAAATGGTCCGATTACGATGATTGATACCTCTATCAATAGTTTTCGGGAACTGTAATTGCTGTGATAATTTTCATTTTGATTGCTCGATTATTTCTAAACGTTTCTTAGAAAATTCAATTTTATTGAAAATCAACTGAGCTATAGCCCACAAGTTTTTGGGCGGCAAAAATCTAAAATGGTCCGATTACGATGGTTGATACCTCTATCAATAGGTTTCGGGACCTGTTATTGCTGTGACAATTTTTATTTTGAGTGCTCGATTATTTCTAAATGTTTCTTAGAAAATTCAATTTTATTGAAAATCAACTGAGCTATAGCCCACAAGTTTTTGGGCGGCAAAAATATATAATGGTCTGATTACGATGGTTGATACCTCTATCAATAGGTTTTGGGACCTGTAATTGCTGTGACAATTTTCATTTTGATTGCTCGATTATTTCTAAACGTTTCTTAGAAAATTCAATTTTATTGAAAATCAACTGTGCTATAGCCCACAAGTTTTTGGGCGGCAAAAATCTAAAATGGTCCATTTACGATGGTTGATACCTCTATCAATAGGTTTCGGGACCTGCAATTGCTGTGACAATTTTTATTTTGATTGCTCGATTATTTCTAAACATTTCTTAGAAAATTCAATTTTATTGAAAATTAACTGTGCTATAGCCCACAAGTTTTTGGGCGGCAAAAATTTAAAATGGTCCGATTACGATGGTTGATACCTCTATGAATAGGTTTCGGGACCTGTAATTGCTGTGACAATTTTCATTTTGATTGCTCGATTATTTCTAAACGTTTCTTAGAAAATTCAATTTTATTGAAAATCAACTGTGCTATAGCCCACAAGTTTTTGGGCGGCAAAAATCTAAAATGGTCCGATTACGATGGTTGATATCTCTATCAATAGGTTTCGGGACCTGTAATTGCTGTGACAATTTTCATTTTGATTGCTCGATTATTTCTAAACGTTTCTTAGAAAATTCAATTTTATTGAAAATCAACTGAGCTATAGCCCACAAGTTTTTCGGCGGCAAAAATCTAAAATGGTCCGATTACGATGATTGATACCTCTATCAATAGTTTTCGGGAACTGTAATTGCTGTGACAATTTTCATTTTGATTGCTCGATTATTTCTAAACGTTTCTTAGAAAATTCAATTTTATTGAAAATCAACTGTGCTATAGCCCACAAGTTTTTGGGCGATAAAAATCTAAAATGGTCCGATTACGATGATTGATACCTCTATCAATAGGTTTCGGGACCTGTAATTGCTGTGACAATTTTCATTTTGATTGCTCGATTATTTCTAAATGTTTCTTAGAAAATTCAATTTTATTGAAAATCAACGGTGCTATAGCCCACAAGTTTCTGGGCGGCAAAAATCTAAAATGGTCCGATTACGATGGTTGATACCTCTATCAACAGGTTTCGGGACCTGTTATTGCTGTGACAATTTTCATTTTGATTGCTCGATTATTTCTAAACGTTTCTTAGAAAATTCAATTTTATTGAAAATCAACTGAGCTATAGCCCACAAGTTTTTGGGCGGCAAAAATCTAAAATGGTCCGATTACGATGGTTGATACCTCTATCAACAGGTTTCGGGACCTGTTATTGCTGTGACAATTTTCATTTTGATTGCTCGATTATTTCTAAACGTTTCTTAGAAAATTCAATTTTATTGAAAATCAACTGTGCTATAGCCCACAAGTTTTTGGGCGGCAAAAATTTTACATGGTTCGATTACGATGGTTGATACCTCTATCAATAGGTTTCGGGACCTGTTATTGCTGTGACAATTTTCATTTTGATTGCTCGATTATTTCTAAACGTTTCTTAGAAAATTCAATTTTATTAATAATCAACTGAGCTATAGCCCACAAGTTTTTGGGCGGCAAAAATCTAAAATGGTCCGATTACGATGGTTGATACCTTTATCAATAGGTTTCGGGACCTGTTATTGCTGTGACAATTTTCATTTTGATTGCTCGATTATTTCTAAACGTTTCTTAGAAAATTCAATTTTATTGAAAATCAACTGTGCTATAGCCCACAAGTTTTTGGGCGGCAAAAGTTTTACATGGTTCGATTACGATGGTTGATACCTCTATCAATAGGTTTCGGGACCTGTTATTGCTGTGACAATTTTCATTTTGATTGCTCGATTATTTCTAAACGTTTCTTAGAAAATTCAATTTTATTGAAAATCAACTGTGCTATAGCCCACAAGTTTTTGGGCGGCAAAAATCTAAAATGGTCCGATTACGATGGTTGATATCTCTATCAATAGGTTTCGGGACCTGTTATTGCTGTGACAATTTTCATTTTGATTGCTCGATTATTTCTAAATGTTTCTTAGAAAATTCAATTTTATTGAAAATCAACGGTGCTATAGCCCACAAGTTTTTGGGCGGCAAAAATCTAAAATGGTCCGATTACGATGGTTGATACCTCTATCAACAGGTTTCGGGACCTGTTATTGCTGTGACAATTTTCATTTTGATTGCTCGATTATTTCTAAACGTTTCTTAGAAAATTCAATTTTATTGAAAATCAACTGTGCTATAGCCCACAAGTTTTTGGGCGGCAAAAATTTTACATGGTTCGATTACGATGGTTGATACCTCTATCAATAGGTTTCGGGACCTGTTATTGCTGTGACAATTTTCATTTTGATTGCTCGATTATTTCTAAACGTTTCTTAGAAAATTCAATTTTATTAATAATCAACTGAGCTATAGCCCACAAGTTTTTGGGCGGCAAAAATCTAAAATGGTCCGATTACGATGGTTGATACCTTTATCAATAGGTTTCGGGACCTGTTATTGCTGTGACAATTTTCATTTTGATTGCTCGATTATTTCTAAACGTTTCTTAGAAAATTCAATTTTATTGAAAATCAACTGTGCTATAGCCCACAAGTTTTTGGGCGGCAAAAGTTTTACATGGTTCGATTACGATGGTTGATACCTCTATCAATAGGTTTCGGGACCTGTTATTGCTGTGACAATTTTCATTTTGATTGCTCGATTATTTCTAAACGTTTCTTAGAAAATTCAATTTTATTGAAAATCAACTGAGCTATAGCCCACAAGTTTTTGGGCGGCAATAATATATAATGGTCTGATTACGATGGTTGATACCTCTATCAATAGGTTTTGGGACCTGTAATTGCTGTGACAATTTTCATTTTGATTGCTCGATTATTTCTAAACATTTCTTAGAAAATTCAATTTTATTGAAAATCAACTGTGCTATAGCCCACAAGTTTTTGGGCGGCAAAAATCTAAAATGGTCCGATTACGATGGTTGATACCTCTATCAATAGGTTTCGGGACCTGCAATTGCTGTGACAATTTTCATTTTGATTGCTCGATTATTTCTAAACATTTCTTAGAAAATTCAATTTGATTGAAAATTAACTGTGCTATAGCCCACAAGTTTTTGGGCGGCAAAAATTTAAAATGGTCCGATTACGATGGTTGATACCTCTATCAATAGGTTTCGGGACCTGTAATTGCTGTGACAATTTTCATTTTGATTGCTCGATTATTTCTAAACGTTTCTTAGAAAATTCAATTTTATTGAAAATCAACTGTGCTATAGCCCACAAGTTTTTTTGGGCGGCAAAAATCTAAAATGGTCCGATTACGATGATTGATACCTCTATCAATAGGTTTTCGGGAACTGTAATTGCTGTGACAATTATCATTTTGATTGCTCGATTATTTCTAAACGTTTCTTAGAAAATTCAATTTTATTGAAAATCAACTGTGCTATAGCCCACAAGTTTTTGGGCGACAAAAATCTAAAATGGTCCGATTACGATGGTTGATACCTCTATCAATAGGTTTCGGGACCTGTAATTGCTGTGACAATTTTCATTTTGATTGCTCGATTATTTCTAAATGTTTCTTAGAAAATTCAATTTTATTGAAAATCAACTGTGCTATAGCCCACAAGTTTTTGGGCGGCAAAAATCTAAAATGGTCCGATTACGATGGTTGATACCTCTATCAATAGGTTTCGGGACCTGTTATTGCTGTGACAATTTTCATTTTGATTGCTCGATTATTTCTAAACGTTTCTTAGAAAATTCAATTTTATTGAAAATCAACTGAGCTATAGCCCACAAGTTTTTGGGCGGCAAAAATCTAAAATGGTCCGATTACGATGGTTGATACCTCTATCAATAGGTTTCGGGACCTGTTATTGCTGTGACAATTTTCATTTTGATTGCTCGATTATTTCTAAACGTTTCTTAGAAAATTCAATTTTATTGAAAAACAACTGAGCTATAGCCCACAAGTTTTTGGGCGGCAAAAATATATAATGGTCTTATTACGTTGGTTGATACCTCTATCAATAGGTTTCATGACCTGTAATTGCTGTGACAATTTTCATTTTGATTGCTCGATTATTTCTAAACATTTCTTAGAAAATTCAATTTTATTGAAAATCAACTGTGCTATAGCCCACAAGTTTTTGGCCGGCAAAAATTTTACATGGTTCGATTACGATGGTTGATACCTCTATCAATAGGTTTCGGGACCTGTTATTGCTGTGACAATTTTCATTTTGATTGCTCGATTATTTCTAAACATTTCTTAGAAAATTCAATTTTATTGAAAATCAACTGTGCTATAGCCCACAAGTTTTTGGGCGGCAAAAATATATAATGGTCCGATTACGATGGTTGATACCTCTATCAATAGGTTTTGGGACCTGTAATTGCTGTGACAATTTTCATTTTGATTGCTCGATTATTTCTAAACATTTCTTAGAAAATTCAATTTTATTGAAAATCAACTGTGCTATAGCCCACAAGTTTTTGGGCGGCAAAAATATATAATGGTCCGATTACGATGGTTGATACCTCTATCAATAGGTTTCGGGACCTGTTATTGCTGTGACAATTTTCATTTTGATTGCTCGATTATTTCTAAACATTTCTTAGAAAATTCAATTTTATTGAAAATCAACTGTGCTATAGCCCACAAGTTTTTGGGCGGCAAAAATCTAAAATGGTCCGATTACGATGGTTGATACCTCTATCAATAGGTTTCGGGACCTGTTATTGCTGTGACAATTTTCATTTTGATTGCTCGATTATTTCTAAACATTTCTTAGAAAATTCAATTTTATTGAAAATCAACTGTGCTATAGCCCACAAGTTTTTGGGCGGCAAAAATTTTACATGGTTCGATTACGATGGTTGATACCTCTATCAATAGGTTTCGGGACCTGTTATTGCTGTGACAATTTTCATTTTGATTGCTCGATTATTTCTAAACGTTTCTTAGAAAATTCAATTTTATTGAAAATCAACTGTGCTATAGCCCACAAGTTTTTGGGCGGCAAAAATATATAATGGTCCGATTACGATGGTTGATACCTCTATCAATAGGTTTTGGGACCTGTAATTGCTGTGACAATTTTCATTTTGATTGCTCGATTATTTCTAAACATTTCTTAGAAAATTCAATTTTATTGAAAATCAACTGTGCTATAGCCCACAAGTTTTTGGGCGGCAAAAATTTTACATGGTTCGATTACGATGGTTGATACCTCTATCAATAGGTTTCGGGACCTGTTATTGCTGTGACAATTTTCATTTTGATTGCTCGATTATTTCTAAACGTTTCTTAGAAAATTCAATTTTATTGAAAATCAACTGTGCTATAGCCCACAAGTTTTTGGGCGGCAAAAATATATAATGGTCCGATTACGATGGTTGATACCTCTATCAATAGGTTTTGGGACCTGTAATTGCTGTGACAATTTTCATTTTGATTGCTCAATTATTTCTAAACATTTCTTAGAAAATTCAATTTTATTGAAAATCAACTGTGCTATAGCCCACAAGTTTTTGGGCGGCAAAAATCTAAAATGGTCCGATTACGATGGTTGATACCTCTATCAATAGGTTTCGGGACCTGTAATTGCTGTGACAATTTTTATTTTGATTGCTCGATTATTTCTAAACGTTTCTTAGATAATTCAATTTTATTGAAAATCAACTGTGCTATAGCCCACAGGTTTTTGGGCGGCAAAAATCTAAAATGGTTCGATTACGATGGTTGATACCTCTATCAATAGGTTTCGGGGCCTGTTATTGCTGTGACAATTTTCATTTTGATTGCTCGATTATTTCTAAACGTTTCTTAGAAAATTCAATTTTATTGAAAATCAACTGTGCTATAGCCCACAAGTTTTTGGGCGGCAAAAATCTAAAATGGTCCGATTACGATGGTTGATGCCTCTATCAATAGGTTTCGGGACCTGTTATTGCTGTGACAATTTTCATTTTGATTGCTCGATTATTTCTAAACGTTTCTTAGAAAATTCAATTTTATTGAAAATCAACTGTGCTATAGCCCACAAGTTTTTGGGCGGCAAAAATCTAAAATGGTCCGATTACGATAGTTGATACCTCTATCAATAGGTTTTGGGACCTGTAATTGTTGTGACAATTTTCATTTTGATTGCTCGATTATTTCCAAACATTTCTTAGAAAATTCAATTTTATTGAAAATCAACTGTGCTATAGCCCACAAGTTTTTGGGCGGCAAAAATCTAAAATGGTCCGATTACGATAGTTGATACCTCTATCAATAGGTTTCGGGACCTGTTATTGCTGTGACAATTTTCATTTTGATTGCTCGATTATTTCTAAACGTTTCTTAGAAAATTCAATTTTATTGAAAATCAACTGTGCTATAGCCCACAAGTTTTTGGGCGGCAAAAATCTAAAATGGTCCGATTACGATGGTTGATGCCTCTATCAATAGGTTTCGGGACCTGTTATTGCTGTGACAATTTTTATTTTGACTGCTCGATTATTTCTAAACGTTTCTTAGAAAATTCAATTTTATTGAAAATCAACTGAGCTATAGCCCACAAGTTTTTGGGCGGCAAAAATATATAATGGTCTGATTACGATGGTTGATACCTCTATCAATAGGTTTTGGGACCTGTAATTGCTGTGACAATTTTCATTTTGATTGCTCGATTATTTCTAAACATTTCCTAGAAAATTCAATTTTATTGAAAATCAACTGTGCTATAGCCCACAAGTTTTTGGGCGGCAAAAATCTAAAATGGTCCGATTACGGTGGTTGATACCTCTATCAATAGGTTTCGGGACCTGTTATTGCTGTGACAATTTTCATTTTGATTGCTCGATTATTTCTAAACGTTTCTTAGAAAATTCAATTTTATTGAAAATCAACTGTGCTATAGCCCACAAGTTTTTGGGCGGCAAAAATCTAAAATGGTCCGATTACGATGGTTGATACCTCTATCAATAGGTTTCGGGACCTGTTATTGCTGTGACAATTTTCATTTTGATTGCTCGATTATTTCTAAACGTTTCTTAGAAAATTCAATTTTATTGAAAATCAACTGTGCTATAGCCCACAAGTTTTTGGGCGGCAAAAATATATAATGGTCTGATTACGATGGTTGATACCTCTATCAATAGGTTTTGGGACCTGTAATTGCTGTGACAATTTGCATTTTGATTGCTCGATTATTTCTAAACATTTCTTAGAAAATTCAATTTTATTGAAAATCAACTGTGCTATAGCCCACAAGTTTTTGGGCGGCAAAAATCTAAAATGGTCCGATTACTATGGTTGATACCTCTATCAATAGGTTTCGGGACCTGTAATTGCTGTGACAATTTTTATTTTGATTGCTCGATTACTTCTAAACATTTCTTAGATAATTCAATTTTATTGAAAATCAACTGTGCTATAGCCCACAAGTTTTTGGGCGGCAAAAATCTAAAATGGTCCGATTACGATGGTTGATACCTCTATCAATAGGTTTCGGGACCTGTTATTGCTGTGACAATTTTCATTTTGATTGCTCGATTATTTCTAAACGTTTCTTAGAAAATTCAATTTTATTGAAAATCAACTGTGCTATAGCCCACAAGTTTTTGGGCGGCAAAAATCTAAAATGGTCCGATTACGATGGTTGATACCTCTATCAATAGGTTTCGGGACCTATTATTGCTGTGACAATTTTCATTTTGATTGCTCGATTATTTCTAAACGTTTCTTAGAAAATTCAATTTTATTGAAAATCAACTGAGCTATAGCCCACAAGTTTTTGGGCGGCAAAAATATATAATGGTCTGATTACAATGGTTGATACCTCTATCAATAGGTTTTGGGACCTGTAATTGCTGTGACAATTTTCATTTTGATTGCTCGATTATTTCTAAACATTTCTTAGAAAATTCAATTTTATTGAAAATCAACTGTGCTATAGCCCACAAGTTTTTGGGCGGCAAAAATCTAAAATGGTCCGATTACGATGGTTGATACCTCTATCAATAGGTTTCGGGACCTGTAATTGCTGTGACAATTTTTATTTTGATTGCTCGATTATTTCTAAACGTTTCTTAGATAATTCAATTTTATTGAAAATCAACTGTGCTATAGCCCACAAGTTTTTGGGCGGCAAAAATCTAAAATGGTCCGATTACGATGGTTGATACCTCTATCAATAGGTTTCGGGACCTGTTATTGCTGTGACAATTTTCATTTTGATTGCTCGATTATTTCTAAACGTTTCTTAGAAAATTCAATTTTATTGAAAATCAACTGTGCTATAGCCCACAAGTTTTTGGGCGGCAAAAATCTAAAATGGTCCGATTACGATGGTTGATACCTCTATCAATAGGTTTCGGGACCTGTTATTGCTGTGACAATTTTCATTTTGATTGCTCGATTATTTCTAAACGTTTCTTAGAAAATTCAATTTTATTGAAAATCAACTGAGCTATAGCCCACAAGTTTTTGGGCGGCAAAAATATATAATGGTCTGATTACGATGGTTGATACCTCTATCAATAGGTTTTGGGACCTGTAATTGCTGTGACAATTTTCATTTTGATTGCTCGATTATTATAACGTTTCTTAGATAATTCAATTTTATTGAAAATCAACTGTGCTATAGCCCACAAGTTTTTGGGCGGCAAAAATCTAAAATGGTCCGATTACGATGGTTGATACCTCTATCAATAGGTTTTGGGACCTGTAATTGCTGTGACAATTTTCATTTTGATTGCTCGATTATTTCTAAACATTTCTTAGACCATTCAATTTTATTGAAAATCAACTGTGCTATAGCCCACAAGTTTTTGGGCGGCAAAAATCTAAAATGGTCCGATTACGATAGTTGATACCTCTATCAATAGGTTTTGGGACCTGTAATTGTTGTGACAATTTTCATTTTGATTGCTCGATTATTTCCAAACATTTCTTAGAAAATTCAATTTTATTGAAAATCAACTGTGCTATAGCCCACAAGTTTTTGGGCGGCAAAAATCTAAAATGGTCCGATTACGATAGTTGATACCTCTATCAATAGGTTTCGGGACCTGTTATTGCTGTGACAATTTTCATTTTGATTGCTCGATTATTTCTAAACGTTTCTTAGAAAATTCAATTTTATTGAAAATCAACTGTGCTATAGCCCACAAGTTTTTGGGCGGCAAAAATCTAAAATGGTCCGATTACGATGGTTGATGCCTCTATCAATAGGTTTCGGGACCTGTTATTGCTGTGACAATTTTTATTTTGACTGCTCGATTATTTCTAAACGTTTCTTAGAAAATTCAATTTTATTGAAAATCAACTGAGCTATAGCCCACAAGTTTTTGGGCGGCAAAAATATATAATGGTCTGATTACGATGGTTGATACCTCTATCAATAGGTTTTGGGACCTGTAATTGCTGTGACAATTTTCATGTTGATTGCTCGATTATTTCTAAACATTTCCTAGAAAATTCAATTTTATTGAAAATCAACTGTGCTATAGCCCACAAGTTTTTGGGCGGCAAAAATCTAAAATGGTCCGATTACGGTGGTTGATACCTCTATCAATAGGTTTCGGGACCTGTTATTGCTGTGACAATTTTCATTTTGATTGCTCGATTATTTCTAAACGTTTCTTAGAAAATTCAATTTTATTGAAAATCAACTGTGCTATAGCCCACAAGTTTTTGGGCGGCAAAAATCTAAAATGGTCCGATTACGATGGTTGATACCTCTATCAATAGGTTTCGGGACCTGTTATTGCTGTGACAATTTTCATTTTGATTGCTCGATTATTTCTAAACGTTTCTTAGAAAATTCAATTTTATTGAAAATCAACTGTGCTATAGCCCACAAGTTTTTGGGCGGCAAAAATATATAATGGTCTGATTACGATGGTTGATACCTCTATCAATAGGTTTTGGGACCTGTAATTGCTGTGACAATTTGCATTTTGATTGCTCGATTATTTCTAAACATTTCTTAGAAAATTCAATTTTATTGAAAATCAACTGTGCTATAGCCCACAAGTTTTTGGGCGGCAAAAATCTAAAATGGTCCGATTACTATGGTTGATACCTCTATCAATAGGTTTCGGGACCTGTAATTGCTGTGACAATTTTTATTTTGATTGCTCGATTACTTCTAAACATTTCTTAGATAATTCAATTTTATTGAAAATCAACTGTGCTATAGCCCACAAGTTTTTGGGCGGCAAAAATCTAAAATGGTCCGATTACGATGGTTGATACCTCTATCAATAGGTTTCGGGACCTGTTATTGCTGTGACAATTTTCATTTTGATTGCTCGATTATTTCTAAACGTTTCTTAGAAAATTCAATTTTATTGAAAATCAACTGTGCTATAGCCCACAAGTTTTTGGGCGGCAAAAATCTAAAATGGTCCGATTACGATGGTTGATACCTCTATCAATAGGTTTCGGGACCTATTATTGCTGTGACAATTTTCATTTTGATTGCTCGATTATTTCTAAACGTTTCTTAGAAAATTCAATTTTATTGAAAATCAACTGAGCTATAGCCCACAAGTTTTTGGGCGGCAAAAATATATAATGGTCTGATTACAATGGTTGATACCTCTATCAATAGGTTTTGGGACCTGTAATTGCTGTGACAATTTTCATTTTGATTGCTCGATTATTTCTAAACATTTCTTAGAAAATTCAATTTTATTGAAAATCAACTGTGCTATAGCCCACAAGTTTTTGGGCGGCAAAAATCTAAAATGGTCCGATTACGATGGTTGATACCTCTATCAATAGGTTTCGGGACCTGTAATTGCTGTGACAATTTTTATTTTGATTGCTCGATTATTTCTAAACGTTTCTTAGATAATTCAATTTTATTGAAAATCAACTGTGCTATAGCCCACAAGTTTTTGGGCGGCAAAAATCTAAAATGGTCCGATTACGATGGTTGATACCTCTATCAATAGGTTTCGGGACCTGTTATTGCTGTGACAATTTTCATTTTGATTGCTCGATTATTTCTAAACGTTTCTTAGAAAATTCAATTTTATTGAAAATCAACTGTGCTATAGCCCACAAGTTTTTGGGCGGCAAAAATCTAAAATGGTCCGATTACGATGGTTGATACCTCTATCAATAGGTTTCGGGACCTGTTATTGCTGTGACAATTTTCATTTTGATTGCTCGATTATTTCTAAACGTTTCTTAGAAAATTCAATTTTATTGAAAATCAACTGAGCTATAGCCCACAAGTTTTTGGGCGGCAAAAATATATAATGGTCTGATTACGATGGTTGATACCTCTATCAATAGGTTTTGGGACCTGTAATTGCTGTGACAATTTTCATTTTGATTGCTCGATTATTATAACGTTTCTTAGATAATTCAATTTTATTGAAAATCAACTGTGCTATAGCCCACAAGTTTTTGGGCGGCAAAAATCTAAAATGGTCCGATTACGATGGTTGATACCTCTATCAATAGGTTTTGGGACCTGTAATTGCTGTGACAATTTTCATTTTGATTGCTCGATTATTTCTAAACATTTCTTAGACCATTCAATTTTATTGAAAATCAACTGTGCTATAGCCCACAAGTTTTTGGGCGGCAAAAATCTAAAATGGTCCGATTACGATGGTTGATACCTCTATCAATAGGTTTCGGGACCTGCAATTGCTGTGACAATTTTTATTTTGATTGCTCGATTATTTCTAAACGTTTCTTAGATAATTCAATTTTATTGATAATCAACTGTGCTATAGCCCACAAGTTTTTGGGCGGCAAAAATCTAAAATGGTCCGATTACGATGGTTGATACCTCTATCAATAGGTTTCGGGACCTGTTATTGCTGTGACAATTTTCATTTTGATTGCTCGATTATTTCTAAATGTTTCTTAGAAAATTCAATTTTATTGAAAATCAACTGTGCTATAGCCCACAAGTTTTTGGGCGGCAAAAATCTAAAATGGTCCGATTACGATGGTTGATGCCTCTATCAATAGGTTTCGGGACCTGTTATTGCTGTGACAATTTTCATTTTGATTGCTCGATTATTTCTAAACGTTTCTTAGAAAATTCAATTTTATTGAAAATCAACTGAGCTATAGCCCACAAGTTTTTGGGCGGCAAAAATCTAAAATGGTCCGATTACGATGGTTGATACCTTTATCAATAGGTTTCGGGACCTGTTATTGCTGTGACAATTTTCATTTTGATTGCTCGATTATTTCTAAACGTTTCTTAGAAAATTCAATTTTATTGAAAATCAACTGTGCTATAGCCCACAAGTTTTTGGGCGGCAAAAGTTTTACATGGTTCGATTACGATGGTTGATACCTCTATCAATAGGTTTCGGGACCTGTTATTGCTGTGACAATTTTCATTTTGATTGCTCGATTATTTCTAAACGTTTCTTAGAAAATTCAATTTTATTGAAAATCAACTGAGCTATAGCCCACAAGTTTTTGGGCGGCAATAATATATAATGGTCTGATTACGATGGTTGATACCTCTATCAATAGGTTTTGGGACCTGTAATTGCTGTGACAATTTTCATTTTGATTGCTCGATTATTTCTAAACATTTCTTAGAAAATTCAATTTTATTGAAAATCAACTGTGCTATAGCCCACAAGTTTTTGGGCGGCAAAAATCTAAAATGGTCCGATTACGATGGTTGATACCTCTATCAATAGGTTTCGGGACCTGCAATTGCTGTGACAATTTTCATTTTGATTGCTCGATTATTTCTAAACATTTCTTAGAAAATTCAATTTGATTGAAAATTAACTGTGCTATAGCCCACAAGTTTTTGGGCGGCAAAAATTTAAAATGGTCCGATTACGATGGTTGATACCTCTATCAATAGGTTTCGGGACCTGTAATTGCTGTGACAATTTTCATTTTGATTGCTCGATTATTTCTAAACGTTTCTTAGAAAATTCAATTTTATTGAAAATCAACTGTGCTATAGCCCACAAGTTTTTTTGGGCGGCAAAAATCTAAAATGGTCCGATTACGATGATTGATACCTCTATCAATAGGTTTTCGGGAACTGTAATTGCTGTGACAATTATCATTTTGATTGCTCGATTATTTCTAAACGTTTCTTAGAAAATTCAATTTTATTGAAAATCAACTGTGCTATAGCCCACAAGTTTTTGGGCGACAAAAATCTAAAATGGTCCGATTACGATGGTTGATACCTCTATCAATAGGTTTCGGGACCTGTAATTGCTGTGACAATTTTCATTTTGATT
Source organism: Tipula vernalis (assembly GCA_958295665.1). NCBI lineage: Eukaryota > Metazoa > Arthropoda > Insecta > Diptera > Tipulidae > Tipula > Tipula vernalis. Next base: position 20,837,307 of record OY282558.1, on the reverse strand, counting down.
GCTCGATTATTTCTAAATGTTTCTTAGAAAATTCAATTTTATTGAAAATCAACTGTGCTATAGCCCACAAGTTTTTGGGCGGCAAAAATCTAAAATGGTCCGATTACGATGGTTGATACCTCTATCAATAGGTTTCGGGACCTGTTATTGCTGTGACAATTTTCATTTTGATTGCTCGATTATTTCTAAACGTTTCTTAGAAAATTCAATTTTATTGAAAATCAACTGAGCTATAGCCCACAAGTTTTTGGGCGGCAAAAATCTAAAATGGTCCGATTACGATGGTTGATACCTCTATCAATAGGTTTCGGGACCTGTTATTGCTGTGACAATTTTCATTTTGATTGCTCGATTATTTCTAAACGTTTCTTAGAAAATTCAATTTTATTGAAAAACAACTGAGCTATAGCCCACAAGTTTTTGGGCGGCAAAAATATATAATGGTCTTATTACGTTGGTTGATACCTCTATCAATAGGTTTCATGACCTGTAATTGCTGTGACAATTTTCATTTTGATTGCTCGATTATTTCTAAACATTTCTTAGAAAATTCAATTTTATTGAAAATCAACTGTGCTATAGCCCACAAGTTTTTGGCCGGCAAAAATTTTACATGGTTCGATTACGATGGTTGATACCTCTATCAATAGGTTTCGGGACCTGTTATTGCTGTGACAATTTTCATTTTGATTGCTCGATTATTTCTAAACATTTCTTAGAAAATTCAATTTTATTGAAAATCAACTGTGCTATAGCCCACAAGTTTTTGGGCGGCAAAAATATATAATGGTCCGATTACGATGGTTGATACCTCTATCAATAGGTTTTGGGACCTGTAATTGCTGTGACAATATACATTTTGATTGCTCGATTATTTCTAAACATTTCTTAGAAAATTCAATTTTATTGAAAATCAACTGTGCTATAGCCCACAAGTTTTTGGGCGGCAAAAATATATAATGGTCCGATTACGATGGTTGATACCTCTATCAATAGGTTTCGGGACCTGTTATTGCTGTGACAATTTTCATTTTGATTGCTCGATTATTTCTAAACATTTCTTAGAAAATTCAATTTTATTGAAAATCAACTGTGCTATAGCCCACAAGTTTTTGGGCGGCAAAAATCTAAAATGGTCCGATTACGATGGTTGATACCTCTATCAATAGGTTTCGGGACCTGTTATTGCTGTGACAATTTTCATTTTGATTGCTCGATTATTTCTAAACATTTCTTAGAAAATTCAATTTTATTGAAAATCAACTGTGCTATAGCCCACAAGTTTTTGGGCGGCAAAAATTTTACATGGTTCGATTACGATGGTTGATACCTCTATCAATAGGTTTCGGGACCTGTTATTGCTGTGACAATTTTCATTTTGATTGCTCGATTATTTCTAAACGTTTCTTAGAAAATTCAATTTTATTGAAAATCAACTGTGCTATAGCCCACAAGTTTTTGGGCGGCAAAAATATATAATGGTCCGATTACGATGGTTGATACCTCTATCAATAGGTTTTGGGACCTGTAATTGCTGTGACAATTTTCATTTTGATTGCTCGATTATTTCTAAACATTTCTTAGAAAATTCAATTTTATTGAAAATCAACTGTGCTATAGCCCACAAGTTTTTGGGCGGCAAAAATTTTACATGGTTCGATTACGATGGTTGATACCTCTATCAATAGGTTTCGGGACCTGTTATTGCTGTGACAATTTTCATTTTGATTGCTCGATTATTTCTAAACGTTTCTTAGAAAATTCAATTTTATTGAAAATCAACTGTGCTATAGCCCACAAGTTTTTGGGCGGCAAAAATATATAATGGTCCGATTACGATGGTTGATACCTCTATCAATAGGTTTTGGGACCTGTAATTGCTGTGACAATTTTCATTTTGATTGCTCAATTATTTCTAAACATTTCTTAGAAAATTCAATTTTATTGAAAATCAACTGTGCTATAGCCCACAAGTTTTTGGGCGGCAAAAATCTAAAATGGTCCGATTACGATGGTTGATACCTCTATCAATAGGTTTCGGGACCTGTAATTGCTGTGACAATTTTTATTTTGATTGCTCGATTATTTCTAAACGTTTCTTAGATAATTCAATTTTATTGAAAATCAACTGTGCTATAGCCCACAGGTTTTTGGGCGGCAAAAATCTAAAATGGTTCGATTACGATGGTTGATACCTCTATCAATAGGTTTCGGGGCCTGTTATTGCTGTGACAATTTTCATTTTGATTGCTCGATTATTTCTAAACGTTTCTTAGAAAATTCAATTTTATTGAAAATCAACTGTGCTATAGCCCACAAGTTTTTGGGCGGCAAAAATCTAAAATGGTCCGATTACGATGGTTGATGCCTCTATCAATAGGTTTCGGGACCTGTTATTGCTGTGACAATTTTCATTTTGATTGCTCGATTATTTCTAAACGTTTCTTAGAAAATTCAATTTTATTGAAAATCAACTGTGCTATAGCCCACAAGTTTTTGGGCGGCAAAAATCTAAAATGGTCCGATTACGATAGTTGATACCTCTATCAATAGGTTTTGGGACCTGTAATTGTTGTGACAATTTTCATTTTGATTGCTCGATTATTTCCAAACATTTCTTAGAAAATTCAATTTTATTGAAAATCAACTGTGCTATAGCCCACAAGTTTTTGGGCGGCAAAAATCTAAAATGGTCCGATTACGATAGTTGATACCTCTATCAATAGGTTTCGGGACCTGTTATTGCTGTGACAATTTTCATTTTGATTGCTCGATTATTTCTAAACGTTTCTTAGAAAATTCAATTTTATTGAAAATCAACTGTGCTATAGCCCACAAGTTTTTGGGCGGCAAAAATCTAAAATGGTCCGATTACGATGGTTGATGCCTCTATCAATAGGTTTCGGGACCTGTTATTGCTGTGACAATTTTTATTTTGACTGCTCGATTATTTCTAAACGTTTCTTAGAAAATTCAATTTTATTGAAAATCAACTGAGCTATAGCCCACAAGTTTTTGGGCGGCAAAAATATATAATGGTCTGATTACGATGGTTGATACCTCTATCAATAGGTTTTGGGACCTGTAATTGCTGTGACAATTTTCATTTTGATTGCTCGATTATTTCTAAACATTTCCTAGAAAATTCAATTTTATTGAAAATCAACTGTGCTATAGCCCACAAGTTTTTGGGCGGCAAAAATCTAAAATGGTCCGATTACGGTGGTTGATACCTCTATCAATAGGTTTCGGGACCTGTTATTGCTGTGACAATTTTCATTTTGATTGCTCGATTATTTCTAAACGTTTCTTAGAAAATTCAATTTTATTGAAAATCAACTGTGCTATAGCCCACAAGTTTTTGGGCGGCAAAAATCTAAAATGGTCCGATTACGATGGTTGATACCTCTATCAATAGGTTTCGGGACCTGTTATTGCTGTGACAATTTTCATTTTGATTGCTCGATTATTTCTAAACGTTTCTTAGAAAATTCAATTTTATTGAAAATCAACTGTGCTATAGCCCACAAGTTTTTGGGCGGCAAAAATATATAATGGTCTGATTACGATGGTTGATACCTCTATCAATAGGTTTTGGGACCTGTAATTGCTGTGACAATTTGCATTTTGATTGCTCGATTATTTCTAAACATTTCTTAGAAAATTCAATTTTATTGAAAATCAACTGTGCTATAGCCCACAAGTTTTTGGGCGGCAAAAATCTAAAATGGTCCGATTACTATGGTTGATACCTCTATCAATAGGTTTCGGGACCTGTAATTGCTGTGACAATTTTTATTTTGATTGCTCGATTACTTCTAAACATTTCTTAGATAATTCAATTTTATTGAAAATCAACTGTGCTATAGCCCACAAGTTTTTGGGCGGCAAAAATCTAAAATGGTCCGATTACGATGGTTGATACCTCTATCAATAGGTTTCGGGACCTGTTATTGCTGTGACAATTTTCATTTTGATTGCTCGATTATTTCTAAACGTTTCTTAGAAAATTCAATTTTATTGAAAATCAACTGTGCTATAGCCCACAAGTTTTTGGGCGGCAAAAATCTAAAATGGTCCGATTACGATGGTTGATACCTCTATCAATAGGTTTCGGGACCTATTATTGCTGTGACAATTTTCATTTTGATTGCTCGATTATTTCTAAACGTTTCTTAGAAAATTCAATTTTATTGAAAATCAACTGAGCTATAGCCCACAAGTTTTTGGGCGGCAAAAATATATAATGGTCTGATTACAATGGTTGATACCTCTATCAATAGGTTTTGGGACCTGTAATTGCTGTGACAATTTTCATTTTGATTGCTCGATTATTTCTAAACATTTCTTAGAAAATTCAATTTTATTGAAAATCAACTGTGCTATAGCCCACAAGTTTTTGGGCGGCAAAAATCTAAAATGGTCCGATTACGATGGTTGATACCTCTATCAATAGGTTTCGGGACCTGTAATTGCTGTGACAATTTTTATTTTGATTGCTCGATTATTTCTAAACGTTTCTTAGATAATTCAATTTTATTGAAAATCAACTGTGCTATAGCCCACAAGTTTTTGGGCGGCAAAAATCTAAAATGGTCCGATTACGATGGTTGATACCTCTATCAATAGGTTTCGGGACCTGTTATTGCTGTGACAATTTTCATTTTGATTGCTCGATTATTTCTAAACGTTTCTTAGAAAATTCAATTTTATTGAAAATCAACTGTGCTATAGCCCACAAGTTTTTGGGCGGCAAAAATCTAAAATGGTCCGATTACGATGGTTGATACCTCTATCAATAGGTTTCGGGACCTGTTATTGCTGTGACAATTTTCATTTTGATTGCTCGATTATTTCTAAACGTTTCTTAGAAAATTCAATTTTATTGAAAATCAACTGAGCTATAGCCCACAAGTTTTTGGGCGGCAAAAATATATAATGGTCTGATTACGATGGTTGATACCTCTATCAATAGGTTTTGGGACCTGTAATTGCTGTGACAATTTTCATTTTGATTGCTCGATTATTTCTAAACGTTTCTTAGATAATTCAATTTTATTGAAAATCAACTGTGCTATAGCCCACAAGTTTTTGGGCGGCAAAAATCTAAAATGGTCCGATTACGATGGTTGATACCTCTATCAATAGGTTTCGGGACCTGTTATTGCTGTGACAATTTTCATTTTGATTGCTCGATTATTTCTAAACGTTTCTTAGAAAATTCAATTTTATTGAAAATCAACTGTGCTATAGCCCACAAGTTTTTGGGCGGCAAAAATCTAAAATGGTCCGATTACGATGGTTGATACCTCTATCAATAGGTTTCGGGACCTGTTATTGCTGTGACAATTTTCATTTTGATTGCTCGATTATTTCTAAACGTTTCTTAGAAAATTCAATTTTATTGAAAATCAACTGTGCTATAGCCCACAAGTTTTTGGGCGGCAAAAATCTAAAATGGTCCGATTACGATGGTTGATACCTCTATCAATAGGTTTCGGGACCTGTTATTGCTGTGACAATTTTCATTTTGATTGCTCGATTATTTCTAAACGTTTCTTAGAAAATTCAATTTTATTGAAAATCAACTGTGCTATAGCCCACAAGTTTTTGGGCGGCAAAAATCTAAAATGGTCCGATTACGATGGTTGATACCTCTATCAATAGGTTTCGGGACCTGTTATTGATGTGACAATTTTCATTTTGATTGCTCGATTATTTCTAAACGTTTCTTAGAAAATTCAATTTTATTGAAAATCAACTGTGCTATAGCCCACAAGTTTTTGGGCGGCAAAAATATATAATGGTCTGATTACGATGGTTGATACCTCTATCAATAGGTTTTGGGACCTGTAATTGCTGTGACAATTTTCATTTTGATTGCTCGATTATTTCTAAACATTTCTTAGACCATTCAATTTTATTGAAAATCAACTGTGCTATAGCCCACAAGTTTTTGGGCGGCAAAAATCTAAAATGGTCCGATTACGATGGTTGATACCTCTATCAATAGGTTTCGGGACCTGCAATTGCTGTGACAATTTTTATTTTGATTGCTCGATTATTTCTAAACGTTTCTTAGATAATTCAATTTTATTGATAATCAACTGTGCTATAGCCCACAAGTTTTTGGGCGGCAAAAATCTAAAATGGTCCGATTACGATGGTTGATACTCTATCAATAGGTTTCGGGACCTGTTATTGCTGTGACAATTTTCATTTTGATTGCTCGATTATTTCTAAATGTTTCTTAGAAAATTCAATTTTATTGAAAATCAACTGTGCTATAGCCCACAAGTTTTTGGGCGGCAAAAATCTAAAATGGTCCGATTACGATGGTTGATGCCTCTATCAATAGGTTTCGGGACCTGTTATTGCTGTGACAATTTTCATTTTGATTGCTCGATTATTTCTAAACGTTTCTTAGAAAATTCAATTTTATTGAAAATCAACTGAGCTATAGCCCACAAGTTTTTTGCGGCAAAAATATAAAATGGTC